>JBANSL010000005.1:37542658-38996408 GCA_037127255.1 Persicaria tinctoria | reverse complement strand
TTTCTTGGATTCTAAATCTGTTACAAAGTGCAGAAGTTGATTTCTTTGGATCCCCCTATAGCTGTCAGCTAGTAATGATACAGAACATAGAGCAAGATTCGATATGATAGCTGCCATCTAAACTAGCACTAGCTATGTCATCAATTCATTGATCATACATATATGTGTAAAAATGATACAGATTTGGCGTCGAAGGGTCACTAAACCAGACACTCGTGCAAAGGAAAGATTTGAATAGCAGAGGGTTTGATAAGGTTATGGTTTGATCATGGCAAGATACTTCACTTGGACTCGATTCGACTGAAGAGGGAGATTCTTAGTATGGATAGATCTATCTTTGGGATCGGGTTGTTCATTGGAGCTGTTGCCATTAGACATGGGTTTGATTGTGGATGTACCACTGCTCAGTTGCTTCCCGTCAACGACTCTGATCTCTACCATTCTAAGGTCTGATTTGATCAAACATGAAAATCTTTTCCCAATTCAATTTTGTTTTATTAAAAAGTTGTAATTGTTGTATGTTAACTGAGATTTCCATGTGCAGCTTGTTAGGTTTTACACCAGAATAGGATTCAAGGTTGTTCATCAAAGTTACTGGTTCATCGATGGGAGATCTGGCACATATGCTGGTTTGGGGAGGCATTAATTTGTAAGATTTATTCCCTATATATTGAACCTAAGGGGTTGTTGTTGTGCCTAAAGGGTTGTCCAGATTTGAGGTTACTTGTGTTATGTGCAATTTTAGTTTGAAAAAGTGCACATATAAAACTGAAAAGTGCAATTTTAGAACTAAAATGTTCTTAGCTTGTCCAGATTTAAGGTTAATTGTGTTGAGGATACTTGTGTTGGGTTAGCTTGTTACTTGTCTTAAGATCCACAAGCTCAATTAGGAATGAGCGCCTGAACGATTGTAGTTGTTCATGTGGTTGGTGGTTCGACTCCACCTGGATCTATCTATTGTTTCAATGTTAAAAGTTTGAATGTCCAAAGTTTAGATCTATTATTATTTGTGAACCTAATCATTTTATTTATGAACCTTGTTCACATAAATAAGAATTTAGTTTATGCAACATATATCATAAGAGTTCACTCAGAGCACAAATATATTCAAGTAAATATATTCAAATATTTCTACAGATCCTACTTAATTTGCTGTTATAGACCTTTATTGGTCAGTGGTGACAACGATTAATCAACCAATTCTTCTTCTACTAGTGATTTTGATGTGAGCTATGCGTGGGAGTGTGGGACTAGGACTTGTGTTGACCTTCTGATGTTCTGATACCTTACTTACTGTCCTTGTATTCATCAAACTCCCATCTTTATTAATGGGACTTGAGACAATTTACAATTTGTAAAATATAACAGGTTGCTACTAGAAAGGAGGGAGAGGGAAAAAAAATGAATGACGACTCATTTGGGTCAAGTTTAAACCATCCATAGGTTCTGCGTGTTGATTTGTAAACACAACATATTTTACTGCAAAGAACTTAAAAAGAGTGGCACACCATTTTTTAAGAATAGAGAAGTTCACAGGCTTACTAGAGGCTACTCTTACGATCTAGATATTTGCACCACCTTTTGTAGTTTTTAATAATTTCTTCCTCACTTCAGTTAGTGCTCGATCATCCAACAAGGAAAGCAAAGCAGTAATAAATCAGGTCAATGAAGAAAACTTCAGTTAGTTATGCACTTTTTAACCTTAATTATACACTTTTTAACCTTAAGTATTCACTTTAATTTGAAATTGTTATACGTAAAAAACTTGATTTCAAACTCACATATATTAACCTAAATTACATATGCGAGAGGTAAACCCAAACTCTCAAAAGTAAAAAAAAATAAAAAAAAATTAAAACATCGATTTCAAAAGCACATCTTTTGTCTTATTCATTCACATTATGATTTTACTTTTGCACAATTGTATTCTAAATCTGCACAATTGTATCTTACTTTTGCACGCTTGTATTCTAAATGTGCACAATTGTATTCTAAATCTGCACAATTGTATCTTACTTTTGCACAATTGTAGTTTAAATTTGCATAATTGTATCCAACTTTTGCACTCTTGTATTCTAAATGTGCACATTACAATTTTATTTTTACACTTTATGTTCTTATATTTGCACTTTACAGTTGCACAAAAGCACTTCACAGTTGCACAAATGCAATTTACAGTTGCACAAATGCACTTCACATTTGCACAAATGCACTTCACAGTTGCACAAATGCACTACACAGTTGCACAAATGCACTTGACAGTTGCACAAAAGCACTACACAGTTTCACTTTATGTTCTTATATTTGCACATTACGATTTTATTTTTGCACTTTATACTCTTATTCACGAAGAGAAACATCGAACTTCTAAGTGATAAACATATATAGCTGCACAAATGCACATCACAGTTGCACAAATGCACTTCACAGTTTCACAAATGCACTTCACAGTTGCACAAATGTACTTCACAGTTGCACTTTATGTTCTTATATTTGCACATTACGATTTTATTTTTGCACTTTATACTCTTATTCATGAAGAGAAACATCGTACTTCTAAGCGATAAACATATATAGCCTATGCGGGGTTTGAACCTGCATCTTTGTGCGTAGGCACAATGCTCTACCATTTTGAGCTAATAGGCTTTAGTGCAAAAACTTGAAAAGGCTGAAGTAGAACAATTTGGAAAAGAACTTATATCTAAATCCTCGTTTACCAACCAAACAGATCACATGCCAAGATACATACTAGCTTTCATCAGAATCCAAGGCATCCATCTTCAGCTCCGAAACCACACAGTCACAGAAAATGAAAATGAAATTGATCATGGAATGCGGGAAAGGAAAATCAAAGCTTCAAGTTGTTGTACTTTTCGTATAGCTTCTTGTACAATACCTCCATCTGAAATCAAAAGGGGCACAAACACTAGACAAAAGGTTACTAAAATTGCAATCCAAAATCCTCCAATCTATATATCCTTTACTTACAAAACCACTAATTAGCAGCAACAAAAGGCAAAGGCTAGAACTAATTAGCTGTGAATAATTTTAGAGAACTTTGGTGCAGCAAGCATCATAGTTTCAATCAAATGCTAGAACTGATGAACAAATAAAAAATGCATTATAGTTTCATTCAGTCATTTTAACAAACACCTTATGAGGAACACATACGAAGAGCAACAGCTGCTGCACCACAGAAACATTCGAATCGGAGCCTCACCGAGACGCTTGATACTAGGTTTTTAAAGCTCGGTCAAACACTAGTACAAACTAGCATGTAGCCCGTGCGCTACGCACGGGATTTTTAACTCAGTAATGATGTATAAAACATAGTACTAGACCGAACCTTACCTTCGACTGAGGTGAATGATACAAGAAGGAGCGACACATAAATTAATTTAACATGGTTTCATAAAGTAAAATAAGTCAACCACAATGTACGCAAATAATAATCAACTCCGCCATAACATCTGCATGCATATGTCATCAACACAAGTTTCTACAAACTATACGTTGTGAAAAACCTCTTTATATACAACATTAGTAGCAGAGGTTAAAAGATTAGAATCTTGATCACATACTACAATCTTCAAACCTCTCCTAGACGTCACCCGAGAGAATACTCTAATAAATCATCTAATTTGAAAGTTTCAATATGATTATTCAAATCCTATATAACATAATAGAGAATACTACACATTTAGAAAACAACGAAGCATCTAATAATTAAAATATACGTACTTTCATATATATATTATCCGATCCTGCAATATTTTTCATGTAATAATTAAAATACAAAATACGGATTAACAGATTCCAGGGCTCTTATTTGAATGATTGAACACAAGTAAGCAACTTCAATGGATTAAATTCACACATAAATAAACAAATTAAGACGTACTACATACAACTTGAACAAAAAAAAGATGAAATAGTTATATGATAGGTGAATCATGAATGGGAAGACACACATAAGAGAAAAAATGTTATTTTTATCTATAAGAAAAGGGCAAAAATGTTATTTTGATCCAAATATTTCAACATAATTTTAAAAGTTACCATGTTGCATAACTAATTTGAAGGTGGGGTGGTTATAGGTAGTGGGGTTAGTGGGATAAAATTTGGAATACTTCAACATAATTTTAAACTGACGGAAGTTACATTTGAAGGTGGGGTGATTAAAATAGGTAGTGGGGTTATAACTAATTTGAAGGTGGGGTGATTATAGTTAGTGGGGTTAGTGGGGTAAAATTTGGAATGCTTCAACAGAAGTTTAAACTGACGGAAGTTACATTTGAAGGTGGGGTGATTAAAATAGGTAGTGGGGTTATAACTAATTTGAAGGTGGAGTGATTATAGTTAGTGGGGTTAGTGGGGTAAAATTTGGAATGGTTCAACATAAGTTTAAACTGACAGAAGTTACATTTGAAGGTGGGGTGATTAAAATAGGTAGTGGAGTTAGTTGGATAAAATTTGAAATGTTAATTTAAAATAGTTATTTTTAAAGTGGGGTAATAAAAATAGGTAGTGGGGTAGCAAGGCTTCGAAATTACTAATACTAGTCTAGACCCCGTGCGCTACGCACGGAATTTTTAAAATTAATATAAATAGATTCAATATTAACCAATAACCATACCTTAAACCATACACTACATATGACTACATAATAGCAATTTTGGTTTTGGGATATATTCTTCAAAGCATTTATAATTTCCTATGTAATTCTATTGTCTAATAGTTAAATGTTTATATATATAATATAAATATATTCATAAATGTTTTTTTATTAATTTTAATTTTATATATATATATATATATATGCAAGACGGGATGAGAGCTCTCCATCCCGCGCATATTTTGCGGCACGGGATTAAATTTTTTTTTTTTACAAATCCCACTAGGATTGGGACCGGGTACGAATGGGATCGGATTTGCAAGATTTGTGCCCATCCCTAGATCTAAGTACAAGATACATGAAGGCATATATAAAAGCCTCCCATTCCCCCTTGCCTCCAAGCAAACAAAAAAAGGGGGTATTTTCGATGGTTGTAGAATGTTTCACCGCTCGTGAAAGATGCTGAAATAAAAAAACAATATTGGGGTCGAGGTCTTGTCCTATAATAAATATTAGGTCCCTTCTAATAACAAAAAATATAACACAAAAATATAAAAGTTATCTTATAAATTATAAAAATATTAATTTTTACCTATGATATATCAAATACTTTGTTAAAATAAACAATTTTCATCCTTGTAATAATTATTGAAGCAAAGTTTTCTATAGGGTCAACTACATGGGTTAAGCATCCTAATGGGTTTATTCTGTGGGGTTTGAGTTGGGTCATTTGGATAAGTTTTACCGGATTTGAGTCTATTAGTTTTGGATGGATTAGGTTAAGTTTTCATCTTCTGATAATATTAACTTTAATATTATCAAACTTTTTTATTAGATAAATAAAATGAATAATACCGTACTCTGTATTTAGCAAGAATAAAATAATTGCCTTGGGTCATTACCTAAATCCAAAAGATGTTATACAAGATAAATATGAAACTTACTCTAATGTCTCTTTCCTATCATGTAATCTATTTAAGATCATCCACTACACATCTTTGTCAAACCACTACACAATCTGAAGCAGATGAATATTACAACAGACTTTCACATTCTGCAGGATTCCTAGAGATATAGCTTCCAAATAAAAGCAAAAGCCAGATTGGATACAACAAACACACATCACTGTCAAATTCTACCGAATTTCAACTCTACAAATGTCAAAATAAGTAATGTTTGGTGGCATTTATACACTCACAGTCAATGGAAAGTGAATTAACCTCAACTAAGAAGTAGCATATGGCTTAACCCATGACATATTTCTGTGTCCAGCTTTTGGCAGTTGCCCCATAATTGGTCCGGTCTGTCTTATACATGTGGGCAATTTTCTAAACCAAGGGGTCATTTGGGCTTGGATCAGTAGCAGTCAGCAGATGGAGAGCAACACCTGAAAAACAGAAAACCAACAACCGTTCTTCATGATAACCCAGAGCATCAAATGGCTGAGCTCCTAATTGAAATGGAGAACGTACACTAATCATATTCATAAAACATGTCATAAACATCTTACATTACCAATCAACTATACAATTTCACTAAGAAGTCCATGTCATGATGAAGAGCGCACTTACATCTCAAGAGAAAGAGTGTTTACAATGGCGCGACACCATGCACCAATAAGTCCAGCCCGATCATTTCTGCAACTCATTTGCGTAGTTAGGGCCCAGGATTGGCCTGCTCTTGAACTCACATAATAAATATCAATGGCAGAGGAGAACAAATTGATGTTGTAAGACCACATATAAAAAAAATCATAATTTTGTAACCTAGCAAGAAAACCACATAAACAACTAACTAAACAATGTCAAAACCAATATGAAAGCAAAGCAAACAATCACACAAATACAAATCAATAGCAACATATAAACTCCACTAACACAAATACAAATCAGTAGCAACATATAAGATTCGAAGCAGGATTGACTGAATCGATATATCTAGATGAAAATCCAAAAATCAGCATATAAGATTTGAAGCAGGAAAACGAAATAAGAGAATCTGTCAGATTGAGACTACACTAGTAATTTGCCATGAAAACAGATCTAAAACCAACATCTCTCAAGAGAAACAAAGTAGTTGAATGAAACACAAAGCCTGAATCCAATGTTAGAACAATGGATTGAACTTGGAGGATCCGAGATAGAGAAAAGCGCCTAGATCAATTGTGCTAGCAAAGCAGATCAACTATGTTGAGCAGAGGAAACTGAAATTCCATAGAAAAGCATAATTGAAACTGTCAAGTATCAGTTTAAATTCAAGAGAGATGAGGTCTACAAACCAAACATTAGCTAGTTCACAAACCAAATAGTGGAAAACGATATTCACAAACATCAGCTAGTTCACAAACCAAGATAGATGAGATCCACAAACCAAACACAAGCATATATGTCTTGGATTCAAAACATCGGACTCTTCATTGGCAGATCATCTGAATAAAAGCACCAACAGAATGGAAAACGATATTCAATTATGTTGATGACTATATCGGTTAAAACCCAATAGTGACAGACCTGGATAGGTTGAGGCGGTGTCGTACTGCCGTGGCGCTTGTTTTGGACTGTTGAGCCAACCCAAAGAGGCGTCCTCTAGGATCTGTGGTGGGCTACGCTGATCTTCTTTTGTGGATAGGGCTTTCGGCCTCCCCAAGAGACATTGGCGCGGGTTAGGGTTGATGTCGTGGCATTGTTCATGGAGAAGAAGGCGATGATGTCGACGCCTTTCGCCTTGAGCTCGGCGGACTCCTCGATGAAATTAGGGAGGTGCTTTCCGCCAGATCCTCAACGGGCACGTCGTCATCGGCCCCAACCTCACTTTCAACCTCGGTCATCAGATCCTTGCCTTTACCTCGCTTGTTAGTTTCGGGGTATGGGGCCCCTTCAAGCGAATCAAATCCAGAGCGAGAGAAAGGGGGTCTGAGAATTCAGCAGTAACGAAGAACTTAAAGGCGATGTTGGCTCCTTCGGCATCTCCTCCGGCACAGAAGAAGAGAGATCCGAACACAATCCAAAGCGAGAGAGAAAGACGGAAAACAAAAGGAGTTGGGTGGTTGAGTCTGCGCTTGAGAATATGAAGGAAGAAGTGGAGAACGTGGGGTTTGTAACCACCAGAGCCTCCGGAATCGATCTGAAAAAGAGAATACAGAGAGAGATCGTGGGAGAGAGAGACGGCCGAGAAGGAGAGAAACGGAAAGAGCAGGGCAAAAACAAAAGGAAAGGAAAAAAAATTTAGAGCTCCACGTGGATAGCCTACCTATCCTCTAAAGGACTCAACTTTAAGATATAGGGGGATATAGGGGGTGGAGCACGGTAAGTTGGGTACGGTTTTTGACAAGCGTGCTTATTTTTTTATTTTAAGCACGGTTTTATATTAAAAGTGTGTTCCCAACCCCAAATTCAACTAAAAGCAACACACTTTTCCATAAAACCGTTCTCGTTTATTTCTCAGAAAATATTTAGACCGGTTTTCGTGTAAAGCGTGCTTAAAGAAACTTAAAACGAACACGGTTTAATTTTCAAAGTGTGTTCCCAAAACCAGATTTGACTAAAACAAACACGTTTTTCTATAAAACCGTTCTCGTTTGTTTGTAAAAAAATATTTAACTCGGTTTTCGTGTAAAGCGTGCTTAAAAAAATTACAACGAACACGGTTTAATTCTCAAAGTGTGTTCCCAAAATCAAATTTAACTAAAACGAACACGTTTTTCTATAAAACCGTTCTCATTTATTTATGAAAACTAGTAAGCTCGGTTTTCAAGTGAAGCGTGCTTAAAAATAAATTAAAACGAACACGGTTTCATTTTACAAGTGTGTTCCCAAAACCAACTTTAATTAAAATCAACACGCTTTTCTATAGAACCGTTCTCGTTTGTTTCTAAAGGAATAATTAGCTCGGTTTTCATGTAAAGCGTGCTTAAAAAAATTAAAACGAACACAGTTTTATAAGAAAAGTGTCTTCCCAAAACCAAATTTAACAAGTGGGAACACATTTTTCTTTAGTAATTAGATTAAGTAAATGCACAAAGTTACAAAAAAATTCCGTAGCTCAGGTGGCAGGAGTGTAAAGTGGACGAATTCAGTTTGAGGGTGCAAGAGGTCTTGGGTTCGACTCTTGGTTCGTGGGTGCAAGAGGTCTTGAGAGAAATATGAACGAGCACACTTTTTATTTAAAGCGTGCTTACTGACGGAGGGGAAACCTGTCGTTGATCCCGTCAAAGTAAACTCAAACCTATAACTAGTATAGCAATAAGTAAGAGGTCGATCCCACAGGGAAATTATTATTCAAGTGTGATTCAAGTGTCAATCAAAGTAACCAATTTGGGGGGGGGGGGGTTTGTGTGTGAAAGATCCGCCTTTTATCAAAGCGGAGTAAACAAAGCAAAGTAAAGGAATTGGTTTTAGACAATTTGGAGAAGGAATTCTACCTACAATTTTCCACTTTATTGGATTGAAGCGATCCTTGTAACTTCTTCTCGTCCTATTATGTTTCCTATGAATGCCCTTGTCCCGACCTAATATAGTTACTAGTCCAACCAGTCCTAGCAACCCTTATCAATCGAACAGTCCCTAAAGAAGGATTTAACCCAATTGATAGCTTTAAGTTCAGAGATTAGCCAAGGTATTTGCAGTCCCTAAAAAAGGATTTAACAACACATTCAACTTCCTACTTATTCAATTAGTTCAACCAGCCCTAAAGGAATAAGTTTGCCACTTAGGTTAAGGTTCACAACCAGGAATCTACAAAACCTTAGCGATTGAATTGATCTAACGAGTTGGCCAGACAAGATAGAACAAATCAATAATTAATTAAGCACAAAGAAGTCGAAGCATTCACAAATAGGAAACTAGGAGCGAGAATTAGAAACTCACAATCAATCCGAATAAAGCTTCAAATTGCAGGCAGAATCGATGAGTTTAGTTCCTCATGGAAGACATCGCTCCAAAAATCTCTAAAAAGTCTAATGAATGGAAGAATAGAATGAATGGTAAGAATGATGAAGAAAAATAACATAAAAAGCCTAATTAAAACATCCCAAAGTCGGCTTCCAAACACATAGTAAAAAACTAGGGTTTTCCAAAAAGCGGATCCGCGCTGTCCGTACGTGCGGCGGCCGCCGCAAGGGCTGCGGCGCCCGCCGCAACTGCCTTGTCAGCTACCCGCTGCGGCGGGCACTGCGGCGGCCGCGGCACTAGCTGCGGCGCCCGCCGCATCTAGCTTTTTGCCGTGACCTTGCTTCCTCTGCGGCCTTCTCTTGTCTTGTCTTGCTTCTTCCTTTCTTGTTCCTTCCCATGTATCTTGTGTTCCTCTTCGAGACATCGCATCTCCCAAATGTGTTCCGATTCAATCTGCGAGATAAACACAAAATTGCGCAGAATCCGAACTTTTCCAAAATAAACACAAGATGCAATTTAACGATAAAGCAAGCAAGAAATGCAACCTAAACTAAACTAAATGTATCTATAATGCCTATCTAAAATATGCATTATCAAATTCCCCCACACTTAACCTTTGCTTGTCCTCAAGCAATGACAGAATGAACATGAATCAATGTATCCCACAGGAAATCCCTTCAAGTTTCAACATTACCAAAAGCAACATCATAGCAGGTAGAACCATAAATCAAGCAAACAAACGTCATAGCATGTATTCAGGTGATCAAAGCTTAGAAGTAGACATCAACCAACCTCACCAGAAATATGTGTTTCACTCATGTGGCTAGGCTTTTAGGTACAACTCTCAACTCAAACCAATAATGCACTAAGCTCATAGACATTGACCACCATATCACCAATTCTCTACCGAAATGTCATTACTTGCGGGACACAATTAAAGGAAATAAAATGCACACTTTTTTTTTTCTTTCTTTTTCTTGGTTTTCTTTATTTTCTTTTTTTTTCTTTTTCTTGTCTTGGTGTTTCCTTACGCGAAGCGCAAACATGGGTGTCATGAATGGCCCCGGTCTATCAACACCTTAACTGTGAATATGAATATGAAGTCCACTTGAACATCTTTTGACGCAAGTTGCAAACATGGGTGTCATGAATGAACCTGGTTACTCAATGATCAAGCTTCCTTTCTTAGTGGATAGCTTTCAACACCTTTTTGCGCGAATCATACACATGGGTGTCATGCGTAGACCCGGTTACTCAGAGTATCAACCATTGCCACCTTATTCACTAAATATGCATAAAATTGAATAACAAAAAGACTCAAAATATAAACATAAACTCCGCAAGCAATAAAACATGTGCATCGGCCTTTAAAAATAGATACTGCAGTCAACGCCAAGAGGTAGCAACACTAGGCGAGTAATTCACACAATTGAGTAAAAGAATTCAAATAAGGCCAAAACATCCTCACAGGGTCATGTTTTAGGACTTCAATCATACTTTTAGCTCCATCATACATGCTCAATTATATTTGCTAGCTCATGTTCCACAAAAATCAAATAGAAATAATAATCAAAACATCCAGAACTCCATGGGATTTATATGAATCATGCTTGAAATTTAAAATAGAGGACAAACTAAGCAAGATGGGTATTTGAATAACACATATGTATGCAATGCATGCTCTATTTTAATATTTTCGATTTTTCTTTTTTCTTTTTTTTTTTTTTTTTTAAATTCCGAAAATTAAACTAAATAAAAACTAAACAACAACTTAATTAAACTTAAACATGGTGCAGAAAATGAAATATGCTCTAATTCGATGCACTATGTAAATAAAACTCCTCTCCCCCGCACTTGAAGTTTTCATTGCCCTCAATGAAACATTAAAGACAACAAAAGTGAAACTCATATACTCAGGGTGAAGGAAAAGAAAAAGAAAATAAATCTGAAAAATGTACCTCGGGTTGCCTCCCGAGAAGCGCCTTTGTTTCAAGTCGTTGGGTCGACGTGATGGCCCTTGATCGGCCTATGTTCCTCCACCAGGGTCACCAACACCGGTCATTTCATTGACAAATGCAGGCACCCTTGAAAGGTGTAGCTTCCTGTTCCAGCGTTCAGCCATTTCTCTTAGCTCCTCTCCATGGGCTATGCCTGGGGGTTGTCCTGGAATCACATAAGATTGCAATTTGTTAGGAGGTTCAAATTTCCATAAACTATGTTCCTTAGTTGTCTCTAACAAATCACGAAAATTATTGTTATGATCAGTATTTTCAGCAATAGGCATATCTAACGAAGTTTCAGGAGAAAGCTTAGCGTGATTAAAGAGAGAGAATTCTATCTTTCTTCCATCAAACTCCATAGTCAATAGACCCTCACAACAATCAATTTTTGTTTTCGCAGTTTTCAGGAATGGCCTTCCCAGTATAATGGGTGTTTCAGGGGTTCCCTGCTCCATATCTAAAACAAAGAAATCCACAGGGAAAAACAAATCATCCACCATAACTAAAACATCTTCAACAACGCCTCTTGGCCTGATTTGTGAACGATCAGCAAGCTGCACTGTAACCCCAGTCTCAGTCAGAGGACCCAAACCCAAAGACAAATACATGTTATAAGAAATAACATTAATTGAGGCTCCTAGATCTAACATGGCTTGTTTGAATCTAGTGTTCCCAATCGCACATGGAATCGTAAACATACCTGGATCTCCGCATTTTTCAGGCAATTTCCTTTGCAACATAGCAGAAACATTTTCATTCAAGCTTACCTTTTCCTTCTTTTTCAGTCTCTGCTTCCTCTTGATGGTGCACAATTCCTTCAAAAATTTAGCATATCCAGGAATGCTCTTAATCAAGCTAAGTAAAGGAATGTTTACCGCACACTTGCCGAATGTCTCGTAGATCTCCTTGTCATTCTCATATGTTCGTGTGTCTTTCAAGGCTTCCGGAAAAGGCGGGATGGGCTTTGGAATCTCCATAGGTAAGGGAGAAGAGGAAGAAGAAGAAGAAAGAGGGAGAGAAGAGAAAGGAGGTAAGGAAGAGGACGTACCAGAAGCTGAACTGTCGGCGGCTGAATGAGCGGCGGGCGCGGCATCAAGTGCGGCGGGCGCCGCAGAGGGAGCAGCGGCGGGTGCCGCTGGAATCGCCTTTCTGGCGGCGGGCACCGCAGAGGCTAGCGGCGGGCGCCGCAAAGGTTGTCGCGGGCGCCGCACCTCTGTTACGCCGTTTTCACCTTCATTTATCTCTATTTCTTCGTCCATCATCTCCTCATCGTCTTTTTGAGTTGTGGCAATCAGTTCCTTGCCACTCCTAAGCATTATTGCACTGACATTCTCCTTAGGATTCTCAACCGTCTGTGATGGAAGCTTACTTGCATCGTTTGCCATCTTCGCGCTTAAGGCCTGAATGAGCTGACTCATTTGATTCTCAATATTTGTCATCCGATCTGATTGCTGCTTCTCTAGAGTCGCCATCCGCTCTGACTGTTGTTTATCATTCCTCATGACCAATCGTGACAGTTGCTGCAATGGGTCCTCATTATTCCCATTTGATTGCTGCTGACCTCCCTGTCGAGGTTCATATTGTTGTTGAGGCCTTTCCTGTTGCCCCCCTTGCTGATTGAAAGAGGCTTGATAGTTCCCATAGCCTTGCTGATAGCCCCTATTGTAGTTGTTGTTGTTGAAATACCCAGGATTTCCATAATTGCCTTGCATAGGCCTTTGTTGAGCGAAGTTCCCAATGGCATTCAATTCAACATTAGGATCTTGTAGAAGTGGGCACGTGTCCATGGGATGAGTGTATTGACTGCAGAGACCACATGCCTTCAGTTGTTGAGGAGTCCTATCAATAACCATTCGTTTCATCATCTCCTTAACCTCTGCCATATCAGTCTGAAGTGCAGCCACATTAGCATCAACAGCGAGTACACCCCCAGCGTGAGGGCCCTTGTTGAACTGTCTGGAGCCCTCAGATAGCTCCTTAAACACCTCCCATGCCGCGGCAGGCGTCTTGTTCAGCATGTTACCTCCACAAGCAGAATTCACTGTTTTTCGCTCTATATCAGTCAACCCATTAAATAGAAAGAGGACCAGATCCTTTTGAGCGTACCCATGGGATGGGCAGCTAGCGCAGAGTTTCTTGAAACGCTCAAAATACTCATGAATGGACTCTGTCGCGTACTGCTCAATGCTGCTGATAGACCTTTTCAAAGCATTTAGCTTTGTTGCAGGGAAGTACATCTCTAGGAAGACTCTTTTCATCTCGGCCCAAGTAGCAATAGAGTCGGGTGGTAGATAGAAGAACCATTCGTTTGCATCATCCTTCAGAGTGAAAGGAAATGCTCTCAGCTTGATCTGCTCTTCAGTTACATTCGCTGGTTTCATCCCAACAACCACCCTATGGAATTCAGACAGATGCTTGTGGGGATCCTCCCCACTCAACCCATGGAATTTGGGTAGAAGATGAACTACCCCTGACTTAAGCTCGAAGTTGACTCCTTCTGCAAGTGCAGGGAATTGGATTGCCAGGGGCTGCTGTGCCGGATCATGAGCAGAAAGCTCCTTTAGAGTGAGGTTCGCCATCTCTGCAATGCTTTCTACAGAGAAGAATTAGTAGCAAAGGTATGGACAAAGTAAGACGGTCCACACCAAGATCAACACTAAAAACACACAAGAATTTAATAAAAGTCCCCGGCAACGGCGCCAAATTTGACGGAGGGGAAACCTGTCGTTGATCCCGTCAAAGTAAACTCAAACCTATAACTAGTATAGCAATAAGTAAGAGGTCGATCCCACAGGGAAATTATTATTCAAGTGTGATTCAAGTGTCAATCAAAGTAACCAATTTGGGGGGGGGGGGTTTGTGTGTGAAAGATCCGCCTTTTATCAAAGCGGAGTAAACAAAGCAAAGTAAAGGAATTGGTTTTAGACAATTTGGAGAAGGAATTCTACCTACAATTTTCCACTTTATTGGATTGAAGCGATCCTTGTAACTTCTTCTCGTCCTATTATGTTTCCTATGAATGCCCTTGTCCCGACCTAATATAGTTACTAGTCCAACCAGTCCTAGCAACCCTTATCAATCGAACAGTCCCTAAAGAAGGATTTAACCCAATTGATAGCTTTAAGTTCAGAGATTAGCCAAGGTATTTGCAGTCCCTAAAAAAGGATTTAACAACACATTCAACTTCCTACTTATTCAATTAGTTCAACCAGCCCTAAAGGAATAAGTTTGCCACTTAGGTTAAGGTTCACAACCAGGAATCTACAAAACCTTAGCGATTGAATTGATCTAACGAGTTGGCCAGACAAGATAGAACAAATCAATAATTAATTAAGCACAAAGAAGTCGAAGCATTCACAAATAGGAAACTAGGAGCGAGAATTAGAAACTCACAATCAATCCGAATAAAGCTTCAAATTGCAGGCAGAATCGATGAGTTTAGTTCCTCATGGAAGACATCGCTCCAAAAATCTCTAAAAAGTCTAATGAATGGAAGAATAGAATGAATGGTAAGAATGATGAAGAAAAATAACATAAAAAGCCTAATTAAAACATCCCAAAGTCGGCCTCCAAACACATAGTCAAAAACTAGGGTTTTCCAAAAAGCGGATCCGCGCTGTCCGTACGTGCGGCGGCCGCCGCAAGGGCTGCGGCGCCCGCCGCAACTGCCTTGTCAGCTACCCGCTGCGGCGGGCACTGCGGCGGCCGCGGCACTAGCTGCGGCGCCCGCCGCATCTAGCTTTTTGTCGTGACCTTGCTTCCTCTGCGGCCTTCTCTTGTCTTGTCTTGCTTCTTCCTTTCTTGTTCCTTCCCATGTATCTTGTGTTCCTCTTCGAGACATCGCATCTCCCAAATGTGTTCCGATTCAATCTGCGAGATAAACACAAAATTGCGCAGAATCCGAACTTTTCCAAAATAAACACAAGATGCAATTTAACGATAAAGCAAGCAAGAAATGCAACCTAAACTAAACTAAATGTATCTATAATGCCTATCTAAAATATGCATTATCACTTACAGAAATATGAAAGAGCACACTTTTCATTTAAAGCGTTCTTATTATTAAGCACGGTTTGAAAAAAAGTGTGCTATAACTTTTTTTTTAGCACACTTCAATTGAAGCGTTCTTATAATTGGTCATATGACAATTTTAAGAACGCTTCAATACAAAACCGTGCTTAAAATATGGGATCACGGTTAAATAGTAAGTGTGCTTGTTTGGGAGCGCACTCACTATAAGCACAGTACGAGAAGTGTGCTCCCATGCATAAAAAAAGCGTGCTCTGGTCCCCCCTTTTGTACTAGTGAAAGTATCTACTCGAGGGAAAACCTCAAGCGGAGATTCACCCTCCGAGTTTCTGTCTTCACTGGAAATATACTAATTACAACAGCTCTTCCCTTTATGGGTGACTTCATCAACCTTATAGGATCATTTACATTTCTACCTTTAACCTTCATCTTTCCTAACATGATTTTTCTCAAGGTAAGCTCTCTAACTAATGGTTCCCTGTCTTTTTAAAACAAAAAATATATACTTACTACAGTGATGCACGCTTACTTAGACAGGTGAAGTGGAAGACTACGGGAGCAGGACAGAAAGCATGGCACTAGACCATCATTTTTGTTTCTTCACTCCTTGCATTTCCAGCTACAACATCTGCAATCAGGTTAATTGTCAAAGGCATTAAAAAATACCATTTCTTTGCAAACGCTTGAAGTGTACACAAGGCGAAATGCATAGAAGAACTTAATCCACAAACATTCACACAGGTTAGGTAATACACGTTATAGAACGTCACATTGCTCACGAGGCCCTTGATACTAGGTTTTTCAAGCTCGGTCAGAGCATCTACTCGAGGGAAAACTTTGGTGCAGCAAGCATCATAATTTTAATCAAATGCTAGAACTGATGAACAAATAAAAAATGTATTATAGTTTCATTCAGTCATTTTAACAAACGCCTTATGAGAAACACATACGAAGAGCAACAGCTGCTGCATCACGGATGTATCATAGTTTCACAAGCTATGGTGCAGGCGCTATAACATAGTTTCATTGTCTTTTTTATTCGTTTAATTTGACCTTCCATCAATGTTCAAACCATCAGCCTAATGAGAACACAAGAACAAAATTGAGAGGCGTTGGAGACTCACCGAGATTGGGACGATTCCGGCGGTCGAGCAGCTCCTCAATCCTCAGATCAGAGAGCAAATCAAGAATGAAATTTGTGTTTCCTGCTCATATCAGAGAGCAAATCAAATTACAAACAAGAGAAGAGTAGGAGATAGATAAAGCAATAGAATCAATTTGGAGAGGGATCGACTGATGGAAGGGGAGAGACGTCGGCGAATCGAGAAAGTGGTTGGGCGGCGCCGGTGGACGGTGGGAGTGCCCGAAAGCAGTGGTGGCGGCGGTGAATGCGGTTTAGGATTTCGGAAGTGGACCAGCGGCGATGGTGATCGAGAGGGAGTAGTCTGAGAGCGAGGTGCGTGACAGGTGAGAGGAGCTCCGAGGTCGGTGTCGTCGCCGGATTTGAAGAGGGTGAGGAACAGCTAACCGGCATCGATGGTGCGGAGGAGAGTGAGAGAGGAACGGAGGGGCAGCCATGGCCGACGTCTTCCTTCGCCTTCGGGAGGGCTCTGCTGGGCGAGGAACAGAGGAGCCTTGCTGGGCCAAATTGACTTTTTTTTTTAATTGAAGCGTGTGTGTGATAGGATTAAAATACTAAATTTTACACGATAAGTAAATTTTACACTTTAAGGACTTTTTACATTTGAAGCAAACCCTATATATGTATATATGTATATACATATATATGTATATACATACATATATATATACATATATATACATGTATATACATATATATACATGTATATAGGGGTTGGTTCCGGTGTACTCAACCCTTAACGTGTATCATGTACACAAATCTGAGCCATTGATTCCCATAGAGGAATCTGAGCCGTTGATTCCCATAGATGATTATGCAGTTGAGTATGAATGATTATGCACTAGTATATGAAGTATTATTCAGTCGTATGAGTCTGTTTTTTAGGTTAGTCATTTTGATTATTCGATGGTATCACTATATTATTCGATCGTATTGACGGATTATGCGATGGTATTGCTTTATTATTCGATGGTATAGCTTAATTATTCGATGGTGTTACAATATTATTCAGTAATATTATTCGATGGTAATATATACTATTGAATAATAAAGCTATACTATTGAATAAAGCTATTTCCATGGTAATATATACTATTAATTATTCGGTAGCTTATTCAAAGAAATTGGTAAAAAAAAACACACATTCCATTGAGTAAATATTCATAATTCAAATAATAAAAACACACATGCCAAAAAATTACTTCCTCTGTCACTATTCACAGGCCCCCCTTTTCTTTTCTTCTCTTTTTTTTTATTTTGATTATTGTGAGCCTTTGATTTGGTTTGATCCAAAGGTCGAGATTTGTGTACAAGATACACAAATATATATATATATATATATATATATATATATATATATATATATATATATATATATATATATATATATATATATATTATATATATATATACACACACACATGTATACACATATATATACATATATATGTGTATACATGTATATATATATACATGCACACACACACACACACACACAAACACAGCCAAAAAATTACTTCCTCTGTCACTATTCACAGCCCCCCCTTTTCTTTTTTTTTTTTTTTTTATTTTGATTATTGTGAGCCTTTGATTTGGTTTGATCCAAAGGTCGAGATTTGTTTACAAGATACACAAATATATATATATATATATATATATATATATATATATATATATATATATATATATATATATATATATATATATATATATATATATATATATATATATATATATATATATATATATATATATATATATATATATATATATACACACACACACACACACATGTATACACATATATATACATATATGTATATATATAGCTATATATATAGCTATATACATATATATATACATATATGTGTGTATACATGTACACACACACACACGAACACACACACATGTGTGTGTGTGTATATGTGTGTATACATGTATACACATATATATGTGTATATATATATGTATATATGTATATACCTATATATATATACATATATACATATATGTATATATATGTGTATACATGTGTATATATATATGTATCATATATATACATATATATACATATATATATACATATATATAAATATATATGTATATATATATATATATATATGTGTGTGTGTGTGTGTGTGTGTGTGTGTGTGTGTGTGTGTGTGTGTGTGTGTGTGTGTGTGTGTGTGTGTGTGTGTGTGTGTGTGTGTGTGTGTGTGTGTGTGTGTGTGTGTGTGTGTGTGTGTGTGTGTGTGTGTGTGTGTGTGTGTGTGTGTGTGTGTGTGTGTGTGTGTGTGTGTGTGTGTGTGTGTATATACATATAGGGTTTACTTCAAATGTAAAAACTCTTTAACGTGTAAAAATTGCTTATCGCGTAAAATTGGCTAATGGGCCTAATTTAATTACTAATGGGTCTAATTTCATTAGTAGAATATCTGCCCTCCTTGCCCATGCGTGTGCCCCCCCTTGCCCCCCTTCTCGGACCAGTTTTTTTTTAAATTTTTTTTTTTTCGTGTTAACACTTTCTGCTGTGCAAGTATAACTTGCTTTTCTGCACATATAACATCTTATTATGCAAATATAAGTTTATTTTGTGCAAACATAATAATTCATTATGGGGTAAATAGGTAAATGTGCCTATTTCAATTATAAAAATTTATAATTGAAATATGTTTAATTTATGGGTAAATTGGTAAATATGTCTAATTTTATGGGTAAATGCATTTTTCCCGTTTTCGACACCTTTTGTGCAACTGTGAAGTGCATTTGTGGACCTGTGAAGTGCATTTGTGCAACTGTAAAGTGCATTTGTGCAACTGTAAAGTACATTTGTGCAACTTTAAAGTGCAAATATAAGAACAGAAAGTGTGAAAATAAAATTGTAATGTGCAAATTTAGAATACAAGTGTGCAAAAGTATAATACAATTGTGCAAATTTAAACTACAATTGTGCAAACGTAAGATACAATTGTGCAGATTTAGAATACAATTGTGCAAATGTAAGATCATAATGTGCATTAATAAGACAAAAGATGTGCTTTTGAAATCGATGTTTTATTTTTTATTTTTTTTTTACTTTTGAGAGTTTAGGTTCACTTCTCAGATAATTTAGGTTGATAGATGCAAGTTTGAAATCGATTTTTTTTATGTATAAGCTTTTAAAATTAAAGTGCATAAATAAGATTAAAATGTGCATAATTAAGGTTAAAAAGTGCATAACTAAGATTATAATGTGCATGATTAACAATTTGAAATTGTTGCGCTCTTGTCTATTATGTAACCTATGTGGGATTTGAACCCACATTTTTTGTGCAAACGCACATTGCTCTACCAATTTAGCTAATAGGCTAAATTATGATTTTTATGCTAAAATAGAAGAACTTAATCGATCTAAAGCATATCGCAATAAAATTCTAAAATTCAATTAGCTCATGATTCACAAACAATTTGACAATGCTATAAACATGAAATTAGCTCCAAATCAATCCAACATCACAACCATATAATAAATTTCAATCAATTTGGATGTTAGCAAAAAAAACCCCAAATTCTAAAATATATCGCAATAAAATTCTAAAATCCAATTAGATCATGATCCATAAACAATTTGACAATACTATGAACATGAAATTAGCTCCAAATCAACCCAACAACACAACCATATCATCAATTTCAGTCAATTTGGCTGTTGGCAAAAAAAACCCCAAATTTTAAAGCATATCGCAATATAAAATTTCAAACTTCAATTAGCTCATGATCCATAAACAATTTGACAATGATATGAACATGAAATTAGCTCAAAATCAACCCAACAACACAACCATATCATCAATTTCAATCAATTTGGCTTTTGGCAAAAAGCCCCAAATTCTAAAATCCAATTAGCTAATGATCTATAAACAAGTTGACAATGATATGAACATGAAATTAGCTCAAAATCAACCCAACAACACAACCATATCATCAATTTCAATCAATTTGGCTTTTGGCAAAAAGCCCCAAATTCCGCTCCTAAATCAAACCCTAGGTTTTCAATCTCAACCTAAATCATTCAAACACTATTTTGGGCAAATATAATTTTAAATTGTGCAAATATAATATTATGTTGTGCGTTTATAAACTACGGAATAATTTTGTAATTTATTAAATTTAGATAAGGCCATATTTGGGAAGAAAGGGAAAATATGGGTCAAAATTGTAATTTCATCATCATCTTCCTCACATCGACCCAGTAACCCTCTCTGTAGAAACGAGGGTTGCACAGTGGACTTCGGAAAGATCTCGGTGGCAGCCTAGGGCACGGCGGAGCAAGGGGAAGGCAGATACGGGACCGTGGTGGTGTGGCGAGTCCGTTGGTGGCAAATTTTGTCATGAACAGTAAAACTTAGCTTTTGCTTCAACTCGGGATCTGAAATGGAGGTGGAGGAGTGGCGAGACGGAGAGGTCAAAGGAGAGATCTGGTGTGGCGCGGTGGAGGGAAGAAAGAGGGTTGGAGGATGTGGTTGTCGTCGAAGTCCACCGCCAACAGCGCGAATCCATTCACCCAGGTCACGCAGTCGTCCTTAATCAAGAACTACTATTCTTTATTTGACGAACCACTACTCTTTATTTAATGAACAACTACTCTTTATTTCATGAATCACTACTCTTTTATTTTCTTTTAATGCTTATTTCATGAACCAATACTCTTAATTTATTTCATGAACTAATACTCTTTATTTCATGAACCACTACTCTTTTATTTTCTTTTAATATTTATGTTTAAATTATTTATTTATTTGTTTTTAAAATAAAATGGTTCATGAACCAATACTATAAAGAAGTGATTCAAGAACGTATACAGAAGTGGTTCATGAAGTTATAAGGAAGTGTGGTTCACCTTCCCCCCGCTTTTGAAGGCGGCGTCTAGGGTTTCGGTGTTGGCCGAAGGGTACCTCATTATAACTTCATGAACCACACTTCCTTATAACTTCATGAACCACTTCTTTATACGTTCTTGAATCACTTCTTTATAGTATTGGTTCATGAAATAAATAGTATTGGTTCATGAACCATTTTATTTTAAAAACAAATAAATAAATAATTTAAACATAAACATTAAAAGAAAATAAAAGAGTAGTGGTTCATGAAATAAAGAGTATTGGTTCATGAAATAAATTAAGAGTATTGGTTCATGAAATAAGCATTAAAAGAAAATAAAAGAGTAGTGATTCATGAAATAAAGAGTAGTTGTTCATTAAATAAAGAGTAGTGGTTCGTCAAATAAAGAATAGTGGTTCACCAAATAAATAGTATTGGTTCATGAACCATTTTATTTTAAAAAAAAATTACAAAACAAAAAAAAAAGAATGAAAAATTTTACAATTATTAATTAAAAAGTAGTGGCTCAAGGTTTTTATATCAAGTGGTTCGGGGTTTTTATACTAAGTGGTTCAGGGTTTTTAATACCAAAGTGGTTTAGGGCTTTAAACCAAGTGGTTCATGGTTTATATACCAAGAGGTTCAGGACTTTAATACCAAGTGGTTCAGGGTTTTAATACGATTGGTTCGGGGTTTTTATACCAAGTGGTTCAGGGGTTTTATACTAAGTTGTTCAGGGTTTTTATACCAACTTGTTCAGGGTTTTAAACCAAGTGGTTCAGTGCTTTAATACCAAGTGGTTCAGGGTTTTAAACCAAGTGGTTCAGTGCTTTAATACCAAGTGGTTCAGGATTTTAATACGAAGTGGCTAAGGGTTTTTATATCAAGTGGTTCATTAAATATATTGGTTCATCAAATAAAGAGTAGTGGTTCATCAAATAAATAGTATTAGTTCATGAAATAAACAGTATTGATTAATGGACCATTTTATTTAAAAAACAAATAAATAATTAATTAAAAATAAACATTAAAATAAAATAAAAGAAGAATGAAAATTTTACAATTATTAAATAGTAGTGGTTCAAGAAATAAAGATTATTGGTTCATTAAATAAATAATATTGGTTCATGAAATAAATAATTAAAAACAAATAAATAATTAAAAAAACATTAAAAAAATAAAAAAAAAAGAATGAAAATTTTACAAATATTAAATCATAGTGGTTCAGGAAATAAATTATAGTGGTTCTTGAAATAAAAATTATTTTAAAGTAATATATTTACTATATTTTTTTTAAAATAAAAATTTTTAATTATAAAAATGTGAAAATTTTAAGGGTGATCTTGATATTTAATTTATAAATTGATAAAAATATGGAATGGTAAAAAAACGAAAAGGAAGAGGATACAGAGTATAGAGGTTATTAAAGGCATTAAAGGACAAGGAGACTTCAGTTGTCATATTGATAACTGGTAAGGAGTCGTAGTCGGAGAAGAAAGTCATCCCTAGTTCGATACAACGGGCAACATTTTAAATTTTGGTTAATTTTAACAGCGTGTGATACACGCGCAAGGGGGTGCGAGTGGTTGACATTGGGAGCGGGAAAATGACGCGCGTGTAGAAGGCTGAAATTTTATTTTTCAGATTATTTTTATTTATATGGACCAATCAGGACTCTTCTTTCCTTCTCACTTTTGGGTTTGTGTGTACCCGAACCCAACCCTATATATATATATATATATATATATATATATATATATATATATATAGGTTTTATTTTTCAGATTATTTTTATTTATATGGACCAATCAGGACTCTTCTTTCCTTCTCACTTTTGGGTTTGTGTGTACCCGAACCCAACCCTATATATATATATATATATATATATAGGTTTTACTTCAAATGTAAAAACTCCTTAATGTGTAAAATTTGCTTATCGCGTAAAATTTGCTAATGGGCCTAATTTAATTACTAATGGGCCTAATTTCATTAGTAGAATATCTGCCCCCCTTGCCCATGCGTGTGCCCCCTTCTCGGACCTGATTTTTTTTTTCAATTTTTTTTTAAATTTTTAAATTTTTTTTTTTTTGCCCAGATTTTTTTTTTTTCGTGGTAACACTTTCTGCAGTGCAAATATAACTTGCTTTTGTGCACATATAACATCTTATTGTGCAAATATAAGTTTATTTTGTGTAGACAAATAATTCATTATAGGGTAAATAGGTAAATGTGCCTATTTCAATTATAAAAATTTATAATTGAAATATGTTTAATTTATGGGTAAATTGGTAAATATGTCTAATTTTATGGGTAAATGCACTTTTTCCCGTTTTCGATACCTTTTGTGCAACTGTGAAGTGCATTTGTGGAATTGTGTAGGGCATTTGTGCAACTGTAAAGTGCATTTGTGCAACTTTAATTGTGCAATTGTGCAAATTTAAAGTATGATACAATTGTGCAAATTTAAACTACAATTGTGCAAAAGTAAGATACAATTGTGCAGATTAAGAATACAATTGTGCAAATGTAAGATACAATTGTGCAAAAGTAAGATACAATTGTGCAAATGTAAGATCATAATGTGCATTCAAACTTAAACCACTCCATTGCCTAAGCTTCCTAATGGGTGGCCTATTATTAGTAGACATGATATTCTGAATTGAACATTGAAATAGAGTATATAGATCCAGGTGGAGTCGAACCACCAACATCCTGAACAACATGCGCTCATTCCTAATTGAGCTTATGGATCTTAACACAAGTAAGAAGCTAACCCAAATATGGACATGCTAAGAACATTTGAGTTCTAAAAATGCACTTTTTCGTTTTATACTTGCACTTTTTCAAACTAAAATTGCACATTTAGCAATGAAGAAATGGAACTTATCATTTAAAAAAAAAAGATTGATATCCCAGATTCAAAATCTGATCAGAACCAACATATCCCACACAATAAAAACTGATAAAATGAAAGAGTTAATCTTAACCCACGAGTTGCTTACCTAGTGCCAAAGCATTAGTTCCCACGCAGATTTTGGCAAGAGCACCCCGCAAGTAGGTGCCTCTGTATCTGCAGCAGTCCCTGCTCCACATGTTTGGTGCCATATAATTGATCTTTTCACAGTTCTTCTCAGCAACAATAGGACCTTCTATAGCCCTTGCTCCAAGGATAACCCCATCCTAAATGAAAAAAAAATGTTTAAGACACACAATTGACTCCCAAAATATCATAATATGCCGCTAAAAGTAATTTTAACTACTAATTATACTAACTTTATTCAAGAATGGATAAGTGATCCATTAATCTCCAAAGTAAAGACATAGTTCCAATAAGTTGCACACGACGGATTTTTAGTTGAAATAAACATTTTTCGAAGATTCTAAACTCTGAAGTATAAATGCAATAGCCGTAAAATACAGAAGCGGTTGTACCAAGACTCAAAATCAATGAACATGCCAAAATCACTTAATCTTTGTAGGAACTTAGGACACTGGGAGGGGAGCGGCTGGAGATAAGGGCTTACGAGCATGGAACTGCGAAGCAACTGAACCACCACCATATAGACCTGTTCAGAGAGCAGAAGCATTCTGGTCATGAGGCTTCAATCCGATTTCAGTGGAAAGATTATCACACACTCAAATAATTGTCTAGCACATTGCACCTATTTTTCTCATCTATTGCAAAGAGCAAACTTATACCATCGCCTCAATCTTTCTAGAAATCCCAAAGTTATATTCCAAAATCCAGGCAAATAAAGCATTTCAGACCTAGCAAAGTTCTTCCCGATAATCGTCTAGCACAGTACACCTATTTTTCTCATCTCATATGAGAACGTTTGCCTCCACTGGCATTCAAAACTATCACTTATTGCTAAACTAAATAAATAACAGAGCAAAAATCCAAGCAATGAAATAGTGCTAGCAAGAAATAAACAAGCAATCAAATAAGCAGAGGCAAAAATTACCTTCCCAAGCATCATAAAACCCTCTTCAATTGGATACAGACAGAATCATTTAACGATGACAGATGGGTAAAAAACCTGATTTCAGTTCAGGAAGCAGTGGGTGTCTTTGTGTGTCCTGTGTGATATAGAATGTAACAATTTCAGATGAAACTGGGGGCTCAGGATGTTCCACTGAAGATAAATATCAATAGATCAAGTCATTATTATTGCAATATGGTGAAATATTTTCCTATAAATTTTCGTTGCTTATGCAATCAAGATAAGGATAGGGACTTCACCTGTTCCATTTTCAATAATGAACTCCAAAGTTCCTGACAGTGATTTATGAAGGTATCCCCTTGCTATATCTACAGTTAACAGATACTATAACACAGTTCAATCCATCAGCCACACATGACATTTGAAACTGGAAAATACGTATTAAGAAATCTTAAACACACTTGGGTCAATTCACCCATTTCACAAATCAAAGGGGAAATCAAGAAGGCAAGAAAGCAAAAAGACATCAGTAGATATTTGAAGGCTACCTGGATGCTTATATTTGCTCCATGAAATGTCTCATAGAACTTTTCCAAGTTGTCCTCTCTTGGATCTTTTAGAGCTACGGAAAAGGGTATCTGTAGCCATGGAGCAACCGCACTATTACAAATCCAACAAAAGAAAACAGAAGAAACACAAAAAGAGACGAGAAATACCTAGTATTAAAAGGTTCTTTGTACCAATCAGCTTTAAAGAGTTTCATATGGACCAGACTACACCCTAGCAAACACAACTTCAGTGTTTTTTGAGAACCATAAAGTTGAAAAATAAAAATGTGTGATGCCTATGGAATTATTTAAACCTTCAGACCTCAGAACCTAATCAGTAATCATTATCCCCTTACTAATGTTTTTCTCTCGAATCACAACTCAATAAACATTGATAAAATGCAACTTAAGAAATAAGCAAGCAATCAGATAAGCAGAGGCAAAAATTACCTTCCCAAGCATCATAAAACCCTCTTCAATTGGGATCGAGAGATGGAAAGTAAGCGAAAACCCTAAGCCTTAAAAATCGTTCGCCCTTACTAAAAAATAAAGTGAGAAAAAAAGCAGAACATAGTACCTGAAGAAGCCAGAGAACGACAAGGATGAAGCGATCTTCCTCATCGACATTGTTTCGAAATCCTCAAGCCAACAGCAGTGAAGATGGAACAAATTGAAAAAGGAGAGCGACAAAGAAGAGAAGAGCACATATGAGAGAGAAGATCCATGACTTGTGGCTCTTCCGTATCTTCGATCTGGATATCGGAGATTCCGAGGTCGAAGAAACAGAGAGGCGATGGGTAAACGGAGAGATCCAGATCTTGTACCGGCATCGCCGCTCCCTCGCCCTACCTTCCGCCTTCAATCAACGAGCAAAGAGAGGAGCGTGTTTTATTTTTTCGGTTCAGGCTTTTTTTTTAAAGAAACGGATCCGGTTCAGTTTTTTTAAATCAGACCCGCGCGCGCCCCAACCCAAAATTTTACACGTTAAGCCAATTTTACACGTTAAGGACTTTTTACATTTTAAAGTTTCCCTATATATATATATATATATATATATATATATATATAGGGAATGGATCCAGAATGGTGTAACGTGTAACGATATTAGAAGCATTGGATCATAATTTAATCAATGGTGTTTGAAATATCCTCATGATAAGGATTGTGGTGGAAATGTATAGGAATAGAGTAAAAAAAAAAAGGAAATAATAGATGTCAAAAAAATTAAATCAGAATGAGGAAATTATGCTAAGGGTATTAATTTAAATTAGGAAGGATTAGTAACCGTAACAGACACTAGGCCACTAGGAACCTCGCTTTTGAATACTAACTGTTTAGCATCTCAATTTTGTAGTGCATAAGTTATGAATGTAAGAATTTACAGAATAATCATTCATTTCAAACATATAAGATATTCATTTTACAAATATTAAATAAAAATAAGTAGTTCTATTTAGATTTTGATTTTGCAGAAATGATTCATTACATAAAAAATTATTCATGATAACATTACTAATAAGAAATTATTCAGTTCAAACATACGAAATATTCATTTTACAAATATGAAATATTCATCAAATATGAAATACATTTTTTACAACGTATGAATTATATACTTTTAGTATTTGGAGATCGAGAAATGATTAACCTTCCTATTTTTTTTAAAAAAATTATTCATATTAAGGGGAAGAGCATAGGAAGGCCAAATTCTCATTTAAATTTACTGTTTTAATGCCTTTACAATTTGATATAATTATTACACTGTTTTAGTCTTCCAGCCTATGAATATATACTTAATATTCATTTGTTTATACTTAATATTCATTTAAACTAAAGTAAATATTCATTTACATTCAATAGTACATATTAAGTCATTTCCCCCTAAAAAAGTCTTAAAAAAATTTGTGCACTTATTTGGACTTAATATTCATTTCAAACAAATTAAAAATTCATTTTCATCCTATTTTTGTATTCATTTTAACAAAGTAAATATTCTTTTCGAACAAATTAAAAATTCATTTTGATCCTATTTTTGTATTCATTTTAACAAGTTGCATTTTAACATCCATATTATTAATTAAATTGTTATTGGCGTTTTTTTTTGTAAGCAAAAATGATTTTGCTTTCATTGAGAGATAATTTTGGATTTGCATTCAATATGGGTAATTTATTGTCTTTTGAATTCTATACGACACATTCACTATAAGAATGGTGTTTCTTATTTCTAATCAATATCATCCATTGATTTGGTTTTAATCCAACTATTCTAATTTCGTTACACGTTACACGTTACACCCTATAACTCGTTTCACTAGAACCTCCACCTATATATATATATATATATATATATATATATATATATATATATATATATATATATATATATATATATCTTATATATATGTATATAGGGGTGGTTCAAGTGTGCACGTCTCTCAGGGTATATCTTGTTCACAATTATGAGCCTTTGATCTAATGGAATGGATGACCATGATTTAAGTGGTTTTTTTTGTTTTTTTTTTTCTGAAAAATCTTGTGGGACCCACTAAAAAAAGCACTCAGTCTCCCCTCTTGTGGGACCCACTAAAAAAAACCCTTTATTTTTTATTTTTATTTTTGCTGATTTTCTTGAAAATGTAGAGAATTTTAATAATTTTGTGAAAAATAAATTATTATGGATGATTTATTGGCAGGACTCCCGTAATTTCGTTTGTTGAAAATTTTGACAATTCCACCGAATAATGTTTCTCATCCTACCGAATAATGTTATGTTATCTTTTTCCATCCAATTGAGATCAAAATTTAACAATTTCGCTGAATAATTTGTCACATGTTACCGAATAATGATCATTTTTTTGTCAATTAATTTCAGATAAAAAAAACATCAAATCTTCAAACAATACTTACAATTTATACTAATAATGCTTCATATTTCACCAAATAATGTCTCACATTTCACTGAATAATGTTTTGTTTTATGTTGTTTCCAAATCGAAGTCCATATTCTGACGAATAATACATCAGATTTCACTGAATAATATACCAACTCATTATCACTAGTAACCAAAATTTGACACATACGTCTGAACAATTGATGAATAATAAATCAAAATTATGCATATCGAAAACCCTAGCCAAAATTTGATACATATGTTGTTCCAACGATTACATGAGTTGATTCCATGTCACTGTTGGTCTGAATGATCTTTGCCAAACCGAAATATGCAATCTTAGGCTTCACATGCCTAATTGAGCTCAACCTTCCGACTTCAGCATCGAACTCTTTAGACTTCTTCTGCTCCTTGACAACATAGTGGTCCCTTTCCGGATCTGAGCGAGAGGGGAGGAGGAGCCGACCCTAGCACCGCCCAGGACTCCGCCACCGTCTCACCGCCACCCGCCACCATCCATTGAAGATTGAAGAAGCCCCATCCATTGCAGCCCGAATGGATCTCTAGCTGCACAGTGCCGCTTCCGCCGATGGAAAAAGAAGGCCACGGGGAAGGAGCTCGCCCCCTTAGCCATTGGCCGCCAAAACGGCGCAGTTCGCCACCGTGAAGGATCTCTTCCTGGAGTCACCAAAGCACTATAAATGATCCCTCGTCCTCTCACAGGCGTGAAGTAGGCGGATCGACCTTCGCCTCTCGCAGGCCTTCGCTCCTACCTCACCACCGGCCTTCAATTCCTCACATCTTCGCCGACCTTCGCCTCTCGCCGCCGCTGATAGCATGCATTTAGAGAGTTATAATAGGTTGCATTTAGCTTAGTTATGATGCATATCATGCATGGTTTAAGTATAATTTGCATATTTGTTCTCTGTGTGGTTGGAGTCGGAATCTACATGTTTTTATTGATTATTCCAAGTAATCGTGGATCCGAGGAGGAGACATAGGTTGATAACGCATTGGATGAGAATGTCTAGTTGATCGAAGAAGCTTACATGAAGATCTCAAGAGGTCCTGAGAAGAAGAAGCGAACCTAAACGAAGAACAAGTCTGCATAAGTTGTCGCAAGACATGCTGAACTTGTTTTGCACTTTCTGGAGGCCTCGGTTGTTCGATCGACTATTTTGACCATGCGTTGGAAAGCTCTTTCAGAGAGCTACAACTTTCATGTTGACGTCGAGAGCGAATTCGAGACGGAATTTTCGGGAAAACCCAATGCAGCGGCCGCCGCATAATTTGCTGCGCCCGCCGCCAGGGGCGGTATTCATGCTGCGCCCGCCGCATAATTTGCTGCGCCCGCCGCAGCTGTCGCCAGCGCGCAGCGCGTTTTGGAAAAAACCCTAGTTTTCTATTATGTTGTTTTGAGGCCGACTTGGATGTTTTATTAGGCCACTTTTATGTTATTTTTCATTAACTTCCATTCTATTCTATGTTCTATCAGACAATTAGAGAGAGAGCGATGTTCGCCATGGGCGACTAAACTCTCTTCGTTCTACTTGCAATTTGAAGCTTTATTTGGATTGATTGTGAGTTTCTGAATCTTGTTCCTTATTTCCTATATTGAATGCTTCAACTTCTTTGTGCTTGATTGTTTATTGTTTTGTTCTTTCTCGTCTGGCCAACTAGTTAGATCAATTCAATTGCTAGGGTTTTGTAGATTCCTGATTGCGAACCTTAACCCAAGTGGCAAACTTATTCCTTTAGGGCTGATTGAACTAATTGGATGGGTAGGAAGTTGGATGTGTTGTTAAATCCCTCTTTAGGGACTGCAAATACCTTGGCTAATCTCTGGACTTAAAGCTATCAATTGGGTTAAATCCTTCTTTCGGGACTGTTCGATTGATAAGGGTTTCTAGGACTGATTGGACTAGTAACTATATTAGGTCGGGACAAGGGCATTCATAGGAAGACTAAAAGGACAAGAGGAAGTTACAATATCAATTCAAACAAATAAAGTGGATAGTTGTAGGTAGAGCGATCTTCTCTAATTTGTTTTGCATTATTTGTTTTTATTTTATTTTGTTTTGTTTTCAATCTCAATCAACCAAAACCCCCCCTTTCTACTAATTGGTAAATACACATTGTTGAGAAATACTTGATTCTCTGTGGGATCGATCTCTTACTTGCTTGCTATACTAGTTTGTAGGTTTGAGTTTTATTTTGATACGGTTTATGCGACTAAAAACCGCTCATCAAATTGGCGCCGTTGCCGGGGAATCAAGTTTATTTCTTTGTTGTGTGTATTTATTAATTTTTGTTTATATATCTAACTTTGTTGTGAACCTATCTTACGGTTCACAACACCCTTGCTACTAACTTTTTCAAGATGTTGAGATTGTTGCAGTTTGAAGGTGAGAACTTTCACCAATATTTCACTAGATTGCATGAGTTTGTTAATGACCTTGGTTCATGGGGTTATCAATATGGTGTGCGGGAGATGTGTGTTTGCATATTTGATGGGATGAATGCTGAAACACGAAATCTTGCTGAGTCCATGAGTAATGGAGGCCTATTGGATATGGGACTCTTTGAGATTTGGGATTTTTTCGGCAACATGAGTCGACAGGTTGAACGGGAAGTATCAATCCAAACTCTCACACAAGTGTTGCAGCAGTTGGAAGAAGAACAAATGAGCTGCTGTAAAAAATTGGAGAATCAGATGAGCCAACTCATTCAAATTCTAAGTGCAAAAGGTGAGAAAGAAAGGAGCTTCGAAGAAGAAGATGAGGAATTGGTTGCAGACAACGATAGTGTCTTCGACAATGGAGGAGAGGGTCTAGTGCTTCGTGACTTGGAATCTCATGAGTCGACGCATGAGGTTTCATGTGATGTGTCTCCTACTCCATCTGCACCATCCATTCTGAGCTCGCCCATTGATGAACCAAGTCTAGAGCCATCAACTGAGGCTCAAGAGATAATAAAGGTAAACTTTTGCAATCTTGAAGGTAATGGTGATTGTGTTGATCCTTTTGATTGCTATTTTGAGAAGCCACCAGCGGAACTGTGTTGGTGGTATCATATTCCTTTTGCAGAGAGTCATACTAGACTATTTGATAGATTGAAAGGGTTCTTGAGTTCCACATTTTATGCTTTCAATTTATTGTGCTATGATGTGCTTTGCAAGATGTGTGCACAGGAATATGATAGGTTACTGAGGGCCTTGACGATGTCTGAGAGATAAGGTCTTGAGATTGAGAATAAGTCAAGCCAATGACATTAAAGAAAGGCGCTTCTCGGGAGGCAACCCGAGGTAAGTTTTAGTTATTTCAATTCCTAGTTAGCTAGTTTTCTTTAACCCGCCGCAATCCTCAGAGCCGACCTATAGAGACCCATCCACCACATTGTGAGTATTTCATTAATCTCTTTCTCTATGTTTTTATTTTTTGTTGTCTTTTATGTTTCATTGAGGACAATGAAAGGTTTAAGTGTGGGGGAGGGATTGCATTGCATTTAAGTGTTATTAACGATACCCATCTTGGTTTAGTTTGTCCTCTAATTTATTTTTATGATCTTAATTGCATAAATCCCATGATTTGATTGAATTGCTTGAAAATGATTTTTGGAGCATGATTTGAGAATATAATTGAGCAAGTATGATTCATAGTTGAGGTTTAATTGAAATCTAAAAAAAACATAACCCTTGTGAGTTTGTTTTGGCCTTATAGGGACTTTATATCTTATTCCCTTTTGCTTTTATTGTGTGATTATACTCTCCATATGCTTCTTATTTCAATATCGTATTGCACATGTTTGTTGCTTGTGAATTTCAAATGATTGAGGCATGTTTTCTTTAGCCATATTATACCTTATCTACCCTTTGCATTATCCTCTGCTTGAAGCCATATGAGCCTTAAAGCCTATTCTTTTTTATAGCTCCACAAAAATATATCATAGCCAATGATTAGCCTGACACTATCCGGGAATTAGGAGGAGAATTGGTGAAAAATCTTTATGTTGGAGTTGCTTTGAGTGGAGATGATGTATGTATGGTTGTGCATTGCGAGAGGCATAGCCAAAATAAGGTAACCCTTCTTGCATAATAGAGATGTGACTTATTACTAGGGGCCTAAGGAGGATAAAATTCACTTAGGAGTAAAAGTCTAGTAAGCTTGGATCTAGGGAGGATAAAATTCACCTAGGGGCAAAAGTAAGCATAAAAGAAAAGAAAAGAAAGTCATCATTCAAATGGAAAAATTGCATAAGTTGTATGGCTATTGAAATCGAAGAGTGCTTATTGATGTGTATTGGAGTTTATGTTATTGGAATGGTTTGTGAAGTATGGAAGTTTTGGTGTTGTTCTAGTTGGTTGTTGTTCCTTTTTCCCGGCTTTTTAGCACCACAAGCCTAAATATTTCTCATGCCTTATGTTCCTACCAAAGCTCCATTACAACCCTATAAAAGTCCTCATGATGTTGTTTGCAAGTGATAACTTTCACGGTGTATAGAGCATTTTGGATTGAGTTGAGAGTTGAACTTTAAAGCCTAAACACATGAGAGCTTGAGTGAAACACATCATCCCGGTGAGGTTGGACTAAATTTTCTTTTACTATTGGATCGCTCATATATTTGCTAGGATATTTGTTCTCTTATTCATGGCTCCTATTGCTTGATGTTGCTTTTCTAAAACTATAGCATGAAGATCTTATTTGTGGGATGATCAATTCTATATTTGTTTTTGATTGCTTGAGGAAAAGCAAAAGCTTAAGTGTGGGGGAGTTTGATAGCATGCATTTAGAGAGTTATAATAGGTTGCATTTAGCTTAGTTATGATGCATATCATGCATGGTTTAAGTATAATTTGCATATTTGTTCTCTGTGTGGTTGGAGTCGGAATCTACATGTTTTTATTGATTATTCCAGGTAATCGTGGATCCGAGGAGGAGACATAGGTTGATAACGCATTGGATGAGAATGTCTAGTTGATCGAAGAAGCTTACATGAAGATCTCAAGAGGTCCTGAGAAGAAGAAGCGAACCTAAACGAAGAACAAGTCTGCAGAAGTTGTCGCAAGACATGCTAAACTTGTTTTTCACTTTCTGGAGGCCTCGGTTGTCCGATCGACTATTATGACCATGCGTTGGAAAGCTCTTTCAGAGAGCTACAACTTTCATGTTGACGTCAAGAGCGAATTCGAGACGGAATTTTCGGGAAAACCCAATGCAGCGGCCGCCGCATAATTTGCTGCGCCCGCCGCAGCTGCCGCCAGCGCGCAGCGCGTTTTGGAAAAAACCCTAGTTTTCTATTATGTTGTTTTGAGGCCGACTTGGATGTTTTATTAGGCCACTTTTATGTTATTTTTCATTAACTTCCATTCTATTCTATGTTCTATCAGACAATTAGAGAGAGAGCGATGTTCGCCATGGGCGACTAAACTCTCTTCGTTCTACTTGCAATTTGAAGCTTTATTTGGATTGATTGTGAGTTTCTGAATCTTGTTCCTTATTTCCTATATTGAATGCTTCAACTTCTTTGTGCTTGATTGTTTATTGTTTTGTTCTTTCTCGTCTGGCCAACTAGTTAGATCAATTCAATTGCTAGAGTTTTGTAGATTCCTGATTGCGAACCTTAACCCAAGTGACAAACTTATTCCTTTAGGGCTGATTGAACTAATTGGATGGGTAGGAAGTTGGATGTGTTGTTAAATCCCTCTTTAGGGACTGCAAATACCTTGGCTAATCTCTGGACTTAAAGCTATCAATTGGGTTAAATCCTTCTTTAGGGACTGTTCGATTGATAAGGGTTTCTAGGACTGATTGGACTAGTAACTATATTAGGTCGGGACAAGGGCATTCATAGGAAGACTAAAAGGACAAGAGGAAGTTACAATATCAATTCGTTTACAAATAAAGTGGATAGTTGTAGGTAGAGCGATCTTCTCTAATTTGTTTTGCATTATTTGTTTTTATTTTATTTTGTTTTGTTTTCAATCTCAATCAACCAAAACCCCCCCTTTCTACTAATTGGTAAATACACATTGTTGAGAAATACTTGATTCTCTGTGGGATCGACCTCTTACTTGCTTGCTATACTAGTTTGTAGGTTTGAGTTTTATTTTGATACGGTTTATGCGACTAAAACCGCTCATCAGCCGCCGATTGCAATTTGCAATTGGGAACTAGGGTATGAGATAGGCAACAATCATCGTCGACCTTTATTGTGGGATTTAGGGTTTTCTTCGTTCTCTCCACGCAATGTAAGTATCTGTTAGTGAATTTGGGATTAATTTATATATATATATATAGATTGCAATTTGCAATTGGGAACTAGGGTATGAGATAGGCAACAATCATCGTCGACCTTTATTGTGGGATTTAGGGTTTTCTTCGTTCTCTCCACGCGATGTAAGTATCTGTTAGTGAATTTGGGATTAATTTATTTATATATATATATATATATATATATATATATATATATATATATATATAGGATAAGTCAATTGTGCACACCCCTTAGAAGTTGAACCGTGTAAATGACGAAAAATTAACCGTGTAAATAATAAGCTGATGTTCTAAATGAAAACTAACTAATTAGTGTAATAATTAGTGTTTTACTTTTTACATTTACATTAATTAAAAAGGTAGGGGTGGACACCCCCATATGCTAATCATTCTCCCTAATCCTAATCCCAAAATTGGTATCTTTCCGTGTTTCCGGATTCCAAGGCTCCGTTTCCGAGGTCCTGTTTGTTTGTTCTGTATTACTCGATAATTTCGAATTGCTGTATCCTACGTGTCTGTCTGACTTATCTGCCGGCATGCCTACCCACCCCAGCGGCCACCGGCAACGGCAGCGAGCGTATTAGGTAATGATTCGAGCTCCTCTTCTTCTAAATCAATGTACTGTACTACGTTTTGTGCACCCCATGGTTGATGTTCCCCATCCCAATTATCATGGTCAACCCAAATTTCTCTCTCTGCCTATTCAATTCCTGAGTACATTACATTACACACGGATTAACTTGTTTTATTCTACTCCGCACTTTGACCATATTTTTATATTTTAGTTAATTTAATTTTTTTAATTTAAAATTTTATTTATCCAACAATATATAAGCATTCCACGATCCAAAACCAAATCCAAATCCATATCATCCGTCATCTCACCCCTAATTCTTTCCCATTTCAGGATCCGTTTTGAATTTAATAGTCCACCAAAAAAGGCCAAACCAATCAAATAATTATCTACTCCGGCGGTGGCCAAGTTGGGTGCCCATAATAAAGTGGAGTATTTTATTAAATAGGTATTCTTGAGATTTCGGGGTGGGTGGCGATTGTTTGTTTGATTGCGGAAGATGGGTAAGGTGGCAGTGGCAGTAGCGGTGGTAGCAGGAGCGGCGGTGTGCGCAGCGGCGGCGGCAGGGGTGGTTGTTCAGCGGGAGACGAAGAAGCAAAGGAACTGGGAAAGAGCGATTGAAATCGTGAAAAAGTTGGAAGAGGAGTGTGGGATCCCAATTGAGAGATTGAGGGAGATCGCAGATTCAATGTTGGATGATATGAATGCTGGTTTAGCTGTGGACGGAGGCGGCCTCATGAAGATGCTTGTTAGCTTTGTTGATAATCTCCCAACTGGGTATTATCTCAATTCTTTCTTTCCTGTGTGTTCTCTGTTTGATTTTGATTCTGGTTTCAGTCTTCAGAGATTCCGGTGTTTGTTTCTCCATTCAGGTTGACTTTTTTCTTTTTTCTTTTTTAAAAAAAACCTCTTAAAAAAGAAATGCTATTTTGTAAATTCTACCTTTCCTGCTTCTACCAGATCCTCAATCTTTTATTTTTTTTATTTCTTGTTCTGTTGTTCAAATAAAGTACAGTAGCTTCTTCTTTTTTTGGTTATTTCAAAGAATAACAAAGAAAAAAGCAAGTTGATTATAATGAACAATTTTTATGATTAATTTGCAAAGTTATTTTGTCATTCCCAAACTGGTGTGGATGTGGCATCTAATTGCAATTCTGGGCAATTGAATATTTGAAATACAATTTTATGCCTCCTGGAAAGCCATTCTCAATATGCAGAAGTTTGAATCTTTGGAAAAATGAATGTGCTTCTTTGTGGCAGATACCACACTTTTAACATAGCTATGGTAGCTAGGTCTCCAGCTATATTAATATGCATAGTCATATGAATTGGCTGGTATCATTTCTGTTTGTGTAATTTATATTTTGAATTGGGAATTTGCATTCCTTTATCCTTCTCCTGCGTCATCTTTCTTCATGAGCATGCCCATTGAGATCAATCCCGCGTTTCAATCATTTGGAAATATGATTTCGAAAGTCCCGCCTTCTGAGATGTTGTGGCTGCCATGACATTTCAGTTTAGTTATTTATGATGAATTACATTGAAGGCATGCTGCCTATCTCGTGTTGTTTCAGGGATGAAAAAGGCTTGTTCTACGCGTTGGACCTAGGTGGGACGAATTTCCGCGTTCTACGGGTTCAGTTGGGTGGGGAGAATTGTGGTGTTAAATCTCGTGAATTTTCTGAAGTGCCGATCCCTCAAGATTTGATGGTCGGCAAATCAGAAGTAAGTATTTCCCATGATTTATTTTAGTTCATGTTGGATATGTCTTAGCACTTAGATAAATGATCGGTGTTTCAGGAGCTTTTCAGCTACATTGCAGCTAAACTAGCAGAGTTTGTTGCTCAAGAAGGTGATGATTTTCAGCTTCATTCTGATAGGGAAAGGGAAATTGGATTCACCTTTTCATTCCCTGTAATGCAAACATCCATCAATTCTGGCACTCTGATCAGGTGGACAAAAGGATTTTCCATCCCTGATATGGTAAATTTTGTTGGCTTTCGTTACACGATCTTGTGTTTTTTTTTTTATCATCCATTGCTGGCTTCATTTGTTCATGTACTGTTTTGTATCCTGTTGAAAATTGAATATAGGAAGGTTGTTAAAAAAATGTGATGAAGCTTCTGTAGCTCATTTATCCTGTCGAAAATCGAAGAGTATTTATGCATACGCTGAGGCTGAAATTATTATCGTTCCTGCTTCAGGCCGTCAGTGAACTCTAATGGCCAGATGGGCATTTTTCTTTTTAAAAGTCTTTCGCACTTTGAAATTCCGGCAACCAACATAGTACAAAGAACTGTGTTTATTTTTAGTTATTTTATTGAAACAAATGTATATCATTTGAGCTACGGTCAATCTTCAATGGTTTCAGAACTTATATTTGTAAGTACTTCAGTTAGACTATCTATGTAGTTAAAGCTACTAGCTTTGCGTGCTTGTTAATGTACAGTTGCCTTTGTTTTTAATTCCTGTTTTTTTACTTTTTTGCCTGGTCTGTTCTCTTTGAATGAAAATAGTTTGGTCGAGATGTGGTGGCAGAGTTGATGAAGGCCTTGAAGAAACAGGGGCTTAAAATGCATGTGACAGCTTTAGTGAGTTGAATTCTGATTGTAGCTTGATAATTTAATCGTAATCTCTTTCTTAAATTCCTGTAGATGTAGTGGGCCTAGTGGCTATTCTGCCTTTACAAGTTGCTGATTATTTTTTGTGGTGTAGGTGAATGATACTGTTGGCACATTAGCCGGAGGGAGATTCTTAAACAAGGATGTTATTGCTGCTGTGATATTAGGCACTGGAACAAACGCAGCATACGTGGAAAGAGCAGATTCAATAAAAAAGTTGAACAGCCCTTTGCCAAGATCAGGAGAGATGGTAACGAAATAGTGAACGCTTATTTTGCAGCTGCTATGCTATTGATCGATGATTCTGCAACTTATGCACATACATTGGCATGCACTTTTTTGGGTGATGTTATTTCCAGGTTATTAACATGGAATGGGGTAACTTCATGGCGCCACAACTTCCTTTGACAGAATATGACAGGGCATTGGACTTGGAGAGCTTAAATCGTGGTCAACAGGTGATATACATTTATAAGATTACTTCATTTTATCAGCAAGATCAACATGGAAGTTGTATGTTGTCTTACTGCGATCTGTTTAAGCAGATTTTCGAGAAGATGATTTCTGGAATGTATTTGGGAGAAATCGTAAGGTTAGTTCTATGCAAAATAGCTGAAGAGGCTGCTTTTTTCGGCAAGACGGTTCCTAGTAAACTTAAGAAGCCATTTATATTGAGGTACTAATTGTCTGATTTCTCATCTTTAAAGTCCAATTGTTTGTCAGATTATATTGTTGGCATAACATTGAACTGCATTCAATGCCATTCATACATCCTCTCTGGCGGGGTGCTTGCTTGGTTTCATTTTCTATTATCACCATATCGTATTTAGGTGTTGCTTATATAGTTTCAAGCCTTTGGCAAAATAGAAAAGGATTTCAATTGTGATATATGTACGTACACATATGGCTTATTTTTGTTGAGTTAAAATTGCAGGACGCCAGACATGTCTGCTATCCACCATGACAAATCTCCTGATCTTAGTGTGGTGGGAACCAAATTCAGAGACATTTTAGACGTAAGACCGATCTCTTCGTGCAAGTTAAAATCCGTTTTTCCATGTTCACATCCTGATATCTTAGGATACAATATATTTTTGGTGATGTTTTCCTAATCGATTTCGTAAGTCAATGCAAGAGGATATTTCATTCCAAATATTTGGATTTGCAACATACATTTCAGATACGCGACCTATCCGTAGAGCAAAGGAGAGTGATAACCCAAGTGTGCAACATTGTGGCTACACGAGGAGCACGCCTAGCTGCAGCCGGGATCTTAGGAATACTGAAGAAGGTCGGACGGGACAGGCCAACTGAAAGCGGGACACCCCAAAACGGAGTGATTGCCGTTGATGGTGCGCTCTATGAGCACTATGTCGAGTTCCGAGAGTGCCTAGAGAGCACGCTGCAACAACTCGTTGGGAAGGAGGTGTCTCAGCACGTTGCCCTTGAGCTCGCCAATGATGGTTCGGGCATAGGAGCTTCCCTCATTGTCGCCTCCAACTCTCGGTACCTTGACGTCCACCACACCTAGTCTTGGTGGTGCCACCTTTTCTTTTCTTACTTTTAAAATGTTTTTTTTTTTTTTTGAGGTAAAAGCTCAGAGGATTAACTCTTATCTAAACATCTCATTATTTACAAGCACCGTTCGATAATTAGCATGCTTTAGAGTTTAGAGGATAGAACATACTCCAAGTTGTTAATCAATCGTTCAGCTATTGTTGTATTCTATGTTTTCAGGAAATACTCAAATCCAGAGCATTCGATCTTTCTGTTTTTTGAATAAACTGCACGTGGGTACGCAACCTTTCCATTTACAGCCTTTACAGGGGATTACAATTGAATGGTAAAACCTGTTAAAAATCATAAAATAGAGTAATGTTCAAATAATATATTTTCCTAAAGGAGGGTTTAATATCTTGTATCAACTCCGGGAGATATTAAACATTCAAAGCTTTTCTATAGACGTTGTTTCTCGAGATTAACGCTTGTATCATGGTAGGAGATGAGCACTTGTATCACAGGAGGTGTTGGGTAGTAGTCATCATTGGATGCAAATGAATTCGATTGAATTCCAAATGACTGCATGTAAAATAATTTGAGCTGAGAATAATATTTTGCAAACAAAGGGTACCAAATGTTTATAATAGCAAGCACCTTAAATATGTGGAATGAAACTCAAAATCCATTTATAATCCATAACAATTAGCTCAAAAACAATGGTTATTGTTATCATCAATTTATATATCCATAGTCCATCAATATCACACTAATCAAACACAATCATCAACCTTGCTTTCCAAGATCATATCTGTATGACTGTATCCTAACTTTTTTTTTTTTTTTGGATACAACATTGGTTTGCAAACTGATCATACTTCATCTAAACCTGTTCCCAAGCAGAAGTGAAATTGTCACCTCTAGAAACAGCTCCAACTCTAGGGTGACTCGGCAAGCTTGTCCTTGCCGGCGGGATCGCACATTACAGCTCATCTGATTGCAAAAACAAAGAGCAGAGCAAAATTCATTAGTAATCAAACAATCCATGCATAGTCTAGCTTTTGGCTACTACTCTTATATATTTATAATGCCTTTTTACAAATTTTTTTTCTTTGATCTATTAAGCAAATGCAATTTATAAGAACTTCAAACTAATTTAAAAAATGTAAGAAGTTCTCAGATGAAAGAGATTTTGATATTAATATTTTGTGTTTTGGTTATGTATTGATAAGTGTTTTCATTCATGTTTTCCAATTACTCAGGGCATGACATTTTGAAACAAATCAGTTTACTTCAAATGATTATAAAAGTAGGACAAAGTGACAAACAATCATGAAAACATATAACTTATTTATTTTTTCATGCCTTTTTCTTTTACATTTCATCGAATAAGTAGATGATAAATTGTTACTTTGTAGCATTAAAAGTCAAGTCAGCCTTATAAGCTTAAAAAGATCCACACTTGAGGATTATCTCAAAGCAGAGCATAGAGAATAAAACAAAGAGATAGGGTGAAAAAGGCAATTGATAAATAGCGGTTTTTTCAAGTGGGAGAGTATTTAAACTACTTATAACTATTCTAAAATTATTCCAAATCTGGAATGACAATTTCTGTAATAAAAAGGATATTGATCTTTCCCATAATGGTTATTATTTAAGATTTGGATTAATACTCAATGCAAAAAAGGTTGTTACATCTCCTACTGCTCGTCCAAACAGTTCATCACTAAGGCATATAATATTATATCAAAAGCTAAAGGTAATAGGGAACATACTCAATTCATAAATAGAGAAAAAATGCAAACCTTTCTAGATATGTCGTTAATAATTTGATCTAAAGATATGTGAACACAAAGATACCACCTTTCAAATTTCAATTGCAATAGAAAGATAATTAGATGTCTTATTGTTAAGAGTAGACGAGGCAGTTCCATGACAGGCAAGATCAATAGCAAGCAAATTCTCAATAAGTTGTAAGGTTGTTGTAGGAATATCTTTGAATCTGTTAGCTATATGTCTTATGTAAGTTTGTTGAGGCCTAAATGTGGCTGCATAATGCAATTTTTGGTTGGCCTAAAACTCCCAAGGTCGAGATATTAAACGAAAGTGGTAAATTGTTTGACGTTCGATTTGTGTCTAACTCATGTTTTTGTTTGAGACTGAGTAGCATATTTCTCAAAGTAAAATAATTACAGAGAAACAAGTAGTTGTACCTCTATTCTCCCAACATAAGAGGTTTGATAGAATATTGTTCACCAATGATACATCCAACTTCCAAATATTATATAAGAACGGGTGATAATAATTTTAACACTGATTAGATTTTGTGCTACAGGTAACATGCCACCATATTGAGAAATTTTATTTTAATAAACTATTTAAACTTATCAATCAGCTTCTGAATCGATCTCATATGATAACAGAAGTAAATAGATACCTAGTGATGAGAGAGAAGAGAGAGAAGAAAGAAAACACACACACTACAAACCCTAGCCGCCGACCCCGAAAATCCTCAACCCGCTGCAACAAGATTGAACGCCGATCAATGAAATCCCGCACTAAAACCCATTGATTTGTGCAATCCAAGGCTTCCAAGCCAAGATCCGCCATCCCCACCCTAAAGAAGATCCAGATCTGGGAAAAAACAAACAAAAAGAGAGAGTTGTTTTCGGTTTGGTGGAAGGTCCATAAAAATGGGGCTTTCCGAGAGCAGTGGAGAAAGAAAGCGAAAGAGGAAGAAAGAATCTCAGAAAAAGGAAAAAAGAGGTCCCAATCTGGGGGTGGATGGCTCGAGCTGGGAGGTTTCGGCGGTGGGGGGTTGGTCCGGTGCGGTCTTTCCGGTGGCGGCGCTTCCTCTCTCTGGTGTCTTCGGGTGTAAGCCCTCCCTCTTTGTGGCTCGGTTGGTGTTTTGTGTTCCTGATTCATTCGGTGAAATGGTCGTTCACGAAATCGAACAAGAACGGCGACAAGGAGAACGTAGATCTGAAATTCGGGTACCTTCGATCCCTTCCTCTCCCTTCCTCTATTTGGTTGTGGATGGAAATAAACAAGATTTTCTATTATCTTGGTGAAAAATATGAATCCTATTACTATTACTATCGGACTGTGATGTCGCTTATGACATCTCCGAGCAACGATCAGACACCACCTACCTTGAAAACTGAAGAAGATCATGGGCTCTTAGAACCCACAAAACTAGAAACTGATTTCCCACCTATCTTGTTGAATCAAATTGTGAGCAGACAAAAGGAAAAATGGGAAAAATGAAAAATGAAAACGACAAGATGGATAAGTGAACATGGAGACAATTTGGTGATTCCCCGCCTATTGATGTGCTGCCTTTCATATTTAATCCCTTTGCATATACTGATTCTTGCTTGCATTGTAGTTGAAACTAAAATCTTTCGACTCCTTTTGGATAAATCCGAGGATGTGAAAAACAAAATTGAAAGAAAACCCTTTCAACGGGAAACTATGATCAGAAACTACCGTATCGATCTTGTCTATGGTTTAACACTTGGCCGAAAAAAAATACAAAGGAAGGGAAAATGGAAGCCCTTAGAACAGGCGAACAAAGCAGGAGATATCAGCAACAACTTATTACACTTGATGTTGTCAAGCTGTAACAGCATAGGTCAGAAAAATATTATCTTCCTCTATTTGATTGAACAACAAAATTGTGATTGTATAAATGTACATGAATCGACCCATGCTCTTAATTCTCTGATCAAGTCAACCCCCATATTCTCCTACCTATATGTACATGACGATTGGCAAAACGAAGATGAAAATCTAGTATGGGTTTAGCACCTGGTAATTGGACCACAGATGAGAAACAAAGTATATGCACTACCGATCTGCTATACTACCATGAAACATTTAAAAAGGGAAGACATTTGTACCAAGAAAGATGAAAAGAATTATTTAGAAATAGAGCCCATCGACACTTACGACCTGATCAAAAAATTAAGAGAATCATTGAGGCACTATAAAAATGGAAGGAGGATTTTCAAATATAATTGGGCCAACCTAAATTTTCCTAACCGGTTGGACAATGGTAACTCTTTCCTCACTAAGAGGTTCGAACGTTCCATCTACTCTCTTGAACCCTTTGGTGCGAATCCAACCAATAGCACCATGAATAAAGACTTTGATCCAAGAAAAGATTATGGAACTGAAACCCTTAAATCAACGCTTCGACTATATACACCGCAAATCCACACGTTAATTACGACGTGCATTCTTTGCACGTCATTTACGATGTGCATTCTTTGCACGTCATTAACAACATGCAATACTGCACGTCGTTAACGACATGCATACACGTCATTAACAACGTGCATCCATTTTTTTTTTAAATCGAAAAAAAGTGCCCCTTCGTCCTCACCCAATCCAGCAACGAGAGAGAGAGAGAGAGAGAGAGAGAGAGAGAGAGAGAGAGAGAGAGAGAGAGAGAGAGAGAGAGAGAGAGAAAGAGAAGCCAGAGAGAGAGAGAGAGAGAGATTGCCGGAGAGAGATCGAGATGGAGCCGGAGATGGAGAGAGCGGAGGAGGCGGAGGTGCCAGTGGAGGAGGAGATGCGAGAGGTTGGTGGTGGTGGTGGGGCGGTGGCGATGGAGGCGGCGCCAATGGAGATTGAGGAGGGTGGTGGTGGTGACGGTAGTGGTGGGGCGGTGGCGGAGATGGTGGAGGGTGGCAGTGGTGGTGGAGCGGTGGCGGAGGTGGCGGATTTGGTGGAGGAGACGGAGGCGGTGGCGATGGAGGTAGCGATCGTCGATCAGCCGGAGGTGGTGGTGCCGGCGTCGGATTCGGAGGTGGCGACGCAACCCCTATTACCGCCGCGGAAGCGGCGGAATATGGAGGTGTCTTCTGTCCCGACCCCACCGGTATGTTATTTGAATTATTTATTTGATTTGATTTAGTTTTATAGTTTTATAATATAGTTTGATAGAGTATAATATAGTTTTATAATATAAATTGATAGATTATAATTTATATTATATAGTTGTTATGATTTGTTATATGTTTATATTTTATAGTTTCATGGTTTGATAGCTTAATGATTTGTTATATAGCTTGATAGATTATAATATAGTTTTTTAATATAGTATTTGATAGATTATAATGGATAGTATATAGTTTTTATGGGTTGATAGATTTCGAGCCTTACGTGTCGAGTCTGGTCGCCCTTTACACTTTGTCTAGATTTTATTCCACCAGTTTATTACAATTATGGATGTAATCTTTTTTTTTTTCCATTCCTTGTAACATTGTTCGCATATTATCCGAATTAAAACCTTAACAATTATTGCTTGCCATGTAATTAGACCCTAAATCTTTAAACTCCAATAACTAAACCCTTCAATTTCTTTCAATTAATGCTAAAAAACCCTCGGAAAACCCTAAACCCTAAACGCGAAACCCTAACTAGGGTTTGCACGCCAAAAATAACGTGCAATATTTGCACGTCGTTAAGGCCGTGCAAATATTGCACGTTATTTTCGACGTGCAAACCTCACTTTGTTAACGACGTGCACAGTTCCACACTTGCACATTGTTAAGGACGTGCATGCACGTTAATAAGACGTGCAAATCCTTAACTATCATTTGTGGTGTATCTAACAAGACCCTAAATCAAATGGGTTAATATGAGATTATGCTCATGGAATATATGCGGAATAGGCCGCAAAAACCTATGGACGGAAATAGACTCATTCTGTAAAATTGAGAAAATTCAAGCAATTGCTCTACTAGAAACAAGAACTGAACGACAACCAAAGGAGACAGAATGGAAAAAAGCTGGGTTTGATCATATCATTTGGTCACCGGCAACAGGAAGTGCGGGTGGATTATGTGTTCTATGGAAGAGTCATAATCTTCGGTACGAAGCACTGAAATGGTGCATACGGATCAAAGATTCATAGTAACCAGGTATGAAAATAAACATAGAAACATTACTATCAAAATTGTTTTCGTCTATGGACCACCTCGTGAGAATGAAAAATCAAACTTCTAGACTAGACTACAACTATACATCCAAACCTTGGACTGCCCAGTCATGATCGTGGGTGATCTAAATGAAATCCAAAATAGCTCCGAAAAAGAAGGAGGGATAGAACCACATCCGAACAGATATAGAATATTAATAGAATTCAAAGATAATTGCTTCCTACAGGAAGTGCCTACCACTGGAAACATTTATACATGAAGGAAAAATATATCCAACAACAATAACATCATGGAAAAACATACTCACTTGGTTCCCCAATATTACAACGAAAAATCATGCATTCACATCATCAGATCACTGTCCTATTGTAACAGAATTATATAATCAAGAACAATACAAAACCCAACCATTTAAATTTGAAAAAATGTGGATTACACGAAAAGATTAACAACATGTGGTCCAACATGCTTGGATATCAAATGTTGGAGGATCACATATGTACAATCTGGTGAAAAAAACACAAATACTTAAGCGATTGACTAAAGAATGGAATAAGAAAACATTTTGAAATATATTCCATCAATTAAAAGAAATCGATGATGCACTCATTGATTTACAAAATAGAAACGGGATATCCCATAATGGAAACGATAATCAAAAGCAGAACAGACTTATAAATAAACGAGAGAAAATCTTATCATACCATAAAATGTATTGGAGCCAACGAGCCAAAACAAAACACTTTAAATTGACTGATACAAATTCAGGGTATTTCCACCGAATGGCATCGGGAAGGAGAAATAGAAAAATCATAAAGGAAATTCAAACTATAGATGGCACACTAGCCACAAGAGAAGAAAATATTACAAGAGAAATAAAAAATGACTTCGAAAAAAGGTTTAGGATGCAACCCATCAACTAGAACCTTCTCAATGACTACCTCTCACTCATCAACACAGAAATCCCTAATGATGAAAACTCGAAGCTAACTGAAAAGATATCAAACTAGGAAATCAAAAATGCGTTCTTCTTGATTGGAAAGGATAAATCCCCAGGACCTGATGGAATGACAACGTAATTTTACTAGGAATAATGGGATATTGTAGGCCCATCAGTCATAAAGGCAATTAAAGGATTTTTCCACTCTGGTCGAATCCTAAAACAAATCAACCATACCTTCATCACTTTGATCCCAAAATGTGACAACCCGACAACCACAAACCACTTCAGACCAATTAGCATTTGCTCAACGATTTACAAAGCTATAGCCAAAATCATTGCAGAAAGGATGAAACCGATTTTAAAGAAAATTATCCACCCCCTCCAAGGGGCCTTTGTATCTGACAGGGCTATCCAAGACAATGTCTTAATAGCCCATGAAATCTTCCATTCATTTAAAAGTAGACGCGGAAAAGAAGGATGGATTGCCGTCAAACTATATATGGAAAAAGCATATGACATAGTAGAATGGGACTTCCTATTCAAAGTTCTAGAAAAATTCGGCTTTTGCCAAAAATTCCAAACATGGATAATGCGATGTGTCCATACCGTCTCCTTCTCGGTATTGGTTAATGACAGCCCCACAGACCCCTTCATACCTTGAATAGGTAAATAAAGAGCGGCCATTCCGGGGTTCGAACCGGGGACCTATGGGGACCCCTTCGTACCAGGGAGAGAGATCAAACAAGGAGACCCACTCTCACCCTATCTATTCATCATAGGAGCAAAAATTCTTGCTAGGAAATTACAAGCCGTTTCAAACCAATCAGACAAATCTATCGGATTCAAAATATCTAGATCGGGCATGAAAATCCCCTACATATCCTTCGCGGATGATATGATGATATTCTCCAAGGCAAACTGATGTCTCTAAAGTAGCCATGTCTTTATGCATATTTTAGTTCCATATTCTTTACATTTTGCATATTTCGGGTTGGGAATATGTCGAATTTATGTAGTATATGCTTATTTGTCAGAAATGGAGATCTACATAAGTTTCTGTTTAATATTGCAGAATATGGAGTCATTTCGGGAGAAAATCAAGAAGCGAGAACTGGAGCTCAAAGTTACTCGACATCGACAAGCCTTAGTCGATCTCGACGAACCATGCCTAGACACCTGCCAGGATCGAGGAGCCCATGTCGAGAAGCTGAAGATGAGCCAACCCGACTCCAACCACTTACTGGAGATCGACAAACCCTCAGAGAAACAGGAGTCGAGAAGGCCACCTGAGGATGCCGAGGAGAGACTACCCGACCATGCTCGGACACCTTCCTCGAGATCGACGACGTTTTCTCGAGGTCGACAAAGCCGAGGAGCCATGACCGAGCACATCGAAAAGAATTGCCCGACTAGCCCAAGCCACACTAGTCGACGAGCCATCTTTACTCGATGTCGACAAGGGTCCTCGAGATCGACGAGATTGGTGAGCCAGAGTCCGAGCATGTCGAGGACCAGCAACCCGAGACGCCGAGCCAGCCAAGTCGATGACACTTCTACTCGAGATCGAGGAAGCCTCTAGAAGCCGCGTAATGCGTTTTGGTCTATCGTACTCGGATTGGGATTACTTGGAGCCGAAGATTGCCGAACTCTATCCGATTCTATCAAAGTACATCATGAAGAGAGATATATCCACTTGAAGACACTTTAGATATAATTCCCTTATTTAGATTTAATTATGTTGTTGCTTTTATTTATCATTAAGCCTTTTAAATATAGTTTTAGATATAGATAGATGTTTCTATCCTTGAATAGCAAGGTTTAGAAGCCTATAAATAAAGCCCATGGGGCTGAGTTTTAATCAATCAATTCACAAGTAGAGAAGTAGTTCACAGAGACAGTTTATGAGTTCAGAGGTTTTAGGGTTTTGGCATTCAACGAGAGTTGGATCGCCGGGATTGTAAAGTCTTTGAATTTAGTTTAATGCAAGTTGTTATTTCCTTTCAATCAATGATGTATGAGGTTGGAATGAAGCGCGAGTAGTCCACCCACTTCTAGGGTTGGGGCAAGCCCGACGATAACCCTGCATGTTCAAGGTAAAGATCCGACTTTTATCATGTTTTAAGCATTTACTACTTGTTATGTGTTTATTACCCATCTAATGGAGGTCCATGTTAACAACTTGGCTTGTAAACATAAAATCGGTAGAGACAATTAGGGTTTCTTGAAAGAGTTGTCTAATTGTTGGAAAAGGCGAAAGCTTGGTCCTTTGATGCGATTCACATGATTATCTGTTTATTTCTGCCTTATGCATGCTTGGTTATCGTTGTTGTAAACCCCAATCTTGGAAGTCCTTTTTTATACAGTTTAGTTCGAATCCCCAAAGCCTTTGCATTTACTTTATTTTGTTGTTATTCTCTGTCTTCCTCGAGATCGAATAGCACTTCTCGATCTCGAGCACTGATCTTCGACCCAAGTCGCTGTAGCTTTTGTGTGCAGGTGCTCGACAATACCTAAGCCAACGTCGACGAAGACCCTACTCGATCTCGAGTAGCCTTTGTCGAGATCGACCACCACCCTGTGCTTGCTGCTGCGCTGTGTTCGACTGTCCGATCTTCTGTCGAGTTGCTGTACTCGAGATCTAGGACCACTGTTGTCGACTTCTGTGAGATTTCTCCACTGCCTAGGATCCGCTGACACGCTTCCTCGTGGATCGATCCTGACTTCCCGCTGCTACATCAGGAGGAGGTCTTGTAATTATTTGCGTGGGCAGAATCTGGTTTGATTTATTTTGTTATATATTTCATACTCGATTTCCTCTTACATCAAATTGGCGCCGTTGCCGGGGAAGCTATCATTCGCGCCTTAGGTAGCTGAATCTCACATCTACTTTGAGTTACTTTTCAGGTGTATGCGCCGTTCTGGTCAACCACCTGAGTTTGACGGCTCAGACGAACCAGAGCGCCTTCTACACATCAGAGCTAAACTGCAAAGAGCCATGGCGGCCGCAGAGACACAAGAACAGCTGATTGCAAGGCTTACAAGGGAACTAGCCACAAAAGATGCTGCTATCGCCGCTGAGAAAGCAGCAAGGGAGCAAGCAGAAGCTGAGCTTGCCCAATACCCAACCACGACAAAGGATTATATGCATTCGACTCTCGTCGTGCCTGAATCGGCGATTCTTATCCCTGAAAACTCTTTTGAAATTCACACTCAATTTCTTATAGAGCTTAAAAATAATGCTTTTTATGGCAAATTTAATGAGTGTCGTCTTGAACATATTACCAATTTTTCTGACATGTGTCGTACTCTTGCTTAAGGTACAACTCTGGAATATGTCAAGATGAAAACTTTTCGCTGGTCTCTCGCTGGGCCTGCACAGAAGTGGCTTGAAGGGCTGAAACCAAGATCACTCACAACATGGGCCCAAGTAGAGCAAGAATTTCTTAATAAATTCTTCCCACCCGCCAAGACAGCACTCCTCCGCCAGAAAATCACCGCCTTCAAACAGAAGCCTGAGGAACCACTGACAAAGGCATGGGAACGCTACAAAGAACTGCTGCGATCTTGCCCTACTCGTGAACAGCCACCCTACGTCATTCAGGAGATTTTCTTCAACTCTCTTGATCAAGTCACTAAGGACAGGATCAATCAGTACACTCGCTATGAGTATCTGACGATGCCACCAATTGACACCTGGGGTGTGCTAGACAAGTTCACCAATTATGACAACAAATATGGGTCTACTGCAAACTATGAGGAGAACTCCTATGCCAGGCCAGCACCATCTATGCCACTCTATGAGTCAGCAAAGGAGATTGACCCAGATGTCAGGGAGCAGTTCTACAGAGACCAGAATCGCAAGCTCCTCAAGCAAGTCAAATATCTATCTGTCAATCAGTCTTGCATCGAATGCAGATCACAGAGGCACACCACTACTGAGTGCCCACACACTGAGCAAGTCAGAATGGCAGAGACACATGAAAAGGCAGCTTACGCTGGGGTCCAAATCGCTACATGGGAGATCAAAGGTTCTATCAACCACAGTGGAACCAAGGTCCTCCTAGGAACCCCCCACCCTACAGAGCTCCAGGACATCCAGAAAGGGATCAAAAGAAGGATGATCTACAGCTCATCCTTGAGGAGATGCGTCGGAATCAGGGCACCATCAACAACCAGTTCTAGAACATCACTACAAAATTTGGGGAACTGGATATCTGGAAAAGAGGAATAGAGACCCAGATGGGTAAAATTGCTGCACAGATCCCACGACCGTCCGGACAACTCCCTGGGCAAACACAACCAAATCCTAAAGGGAAGACTGGACATGTCGCAGCCATCAAACTCAGAAGTGGGCATCAATTACACGAGCCAGAGGTCAGGAAACAGCAAGACAAGGCAGAGAAGCAACTCGAGATAGAACAAGATCAACTCGATCTCGAGGAGACTCTACTCGACCTCGACAAAAAACTGCTCGACACAAACTAGAAGCTGACCTCGGACTCCACCGCGCAGCCCAGCAAGTCGAAGTCGACCACCCAAGTCGATCTCGAGGAGCCTCTGGTCGAGATCGAGGAACAGCAAGCCGACGTCGACGACTCTGCAACACCTCCGACGTCTGATCTGGCTCCGAAGCAGAAAAAGCTACTGCCTTTCTCTTCCAAAGCACAGAAAGATCCCACTGCAGGTAGGTTTACCAGATTTGTTAATATGCTGCAAGAAATGAATGTCTCTATTCCTTTTACAGAAGCCCTGCAAGAGATGCCTGGATATGTCAAATTTTTGAAGGAAATCCTGAGTAAGAAGCGATCCATCTCAAAGATCGCAGGCGAATGCAAAGTACTCCACTTCCCTGAAAAGAGACCTGACCCTGGTAAGTTTTCTGTTACTATGGGTTTTGGACAATATAAATATGAGTCTCTATGTGATTTAGGAGCAAGTGTGAGCATCATGCCTTTATCAATATGGCGGAAGGTAAAGATAGGATGCATAGAGCCTGTGGATGCCAAATTATACATGGCGAACAATACAGTGGTCATCCCTACAGGTATAGTTGAGAATGTCCCCGTCCAGGTTGGTAAATTCTTTGTTCCAGCAGATTTCCTTATCATAGACTGTGCTGAAGATCCTACTAGCCCTATTATTCTTGGTAGACCATTCTTAGCAACTGCAGATGCCAGAATTAGCGTTAAGAATCGCTCGCTAACCTTCACCATAGGCGATGAGGTTTTGGATTTCTCTTTTGGCCCTACAAAAGAGGAAATTTCATGGCTAGAGGTGAAAAGCATCAGCAACCACGGGACCAAGCAAACAGCGGAGGAAAGCAATAGCATTGTACTCGAGGTCGACCAGGCTAACTCGATCTCAACTAGGCTTCTCCTCGATCTCGACCATGACTTGTCGACATCGACTTCCTCTGTTGAGCCACTGACTTGCCCAGAGCCTAAGTATGGGGTCCCTGTACTCGAGGTCGACCAGCAGTACTCGACATCGACTAGCCCCGAGCCCAAAGATTTCTGTTTTGGGTCCGAAGAGGTAAGTTCGGGTATGAATTCTACTCCCCCTCAGTCCATAAAGAAATTTATCAATAATTTAAGGGGAGGTAAGGCCCCGTGGCGAGAGAATCTGCGAAAGCTAAGAGCTGGAAGGAAGAAGAAGAAAGAGAAGGAAGATGATGCAAGCAACCCCCTGTCAGCTGAGCTTGCATACTACCATCAGGGCCTATATGATCTAGGAGAAGGGCCAACCATGAGCGGGCCCCACACTAATGGTCCTTGAGCGCAAACGGAGAAGTCGGCCTAGCGACTCTAAAATCTAGAGCATGTATATAAACTTTATGAATTTTGGGACTTTTTGGTTTTTGGTTTTTGGTTTTGGTTTTATGTCTTTTAGAATACTTCATGTGGATAGTCTTGTTTTTGTGTGCAATCTAACACTTTTAGGTCGGCAAGCATATAAAGATCGCGAAAAGTGGAATAAGAAGTCCCTAAACAACAGTCAGAATCGACGAAGGCCAAGTCGACGACGACAAAGAGGAGCAGCCCAGACACTCTTCGATATCGAGGAGGCCAACTCGATATCGACAAGCCCAGAAGCTCCTCGACTTCAAAAACCACTGGACGCAGACGAAGCTCCTCGAGATCGAGTTCCCTGTACTCGAGATCGACGACAATCTTTCCTCTACCTGCACTGATTCGCCCTCCTCGATGTGGTATTTTGTGAGTTCCTTCCTTTACTCTTGTTTTTATTTAATACAGTGGGGACACTGTATATTTTAAGTATGGGGTGGGGGAAGGGCTCATTATCATTATTATATGTTTTAGTCTTGCTTTTTGGTTTGACATGGTGAAAATTTTTATTTTTATGTTATGCATTCATGTTTAAATTTTATGCATTTTAGTTTTTTGTCGTACTTTAAGTCTTGTTTCTTTAGTTGCAAAAAAAAAAATATAAAAAAAATAAAAAAAATAGAAAATGTCAAAAAAAAAGAGAAAAAAATATGCATGTTTAAATTTTTGCATTGTTTTTAGTTTTTATACCCTAACTTAGATGTGCTATGATGATAAATAATGATTGACTTGATCATGTAAACCCTATGGCATGTTTGGAAGGTTTAGCCTAAGTCCTTAAAATTGTTTTTTATGTGGATTGTGAACTTGTGATGAAATTGAGCACATATGATCATAAGCTAAAGGTTAAAATCTAACAAAAATTGTCCTAGTGAGAATTTTGGCCTTATAGGGAGAACATTAAAAATCCCTCTGCTTTCTTGAGTGTATTTACTCTTCCTATGCATCTCTAAATGTTGTGATAGTTATTCAAAGCCAATGCATTTATATGTTTATGTTAATGAGAGTTAAATGATGGAGGCACCTTTTAAGCCAATTTTATCCGCTCTTTACCTACCCTGCATTATCCCTGCTTGAAGCCAGAACATTAGCCTGAGACTTTTATTGTGAACTCCACAAAATTATCCTTAGCCAAATTGAGCCTGACCCCCATTTGGGAATTAAGACTTAGAGTTGGTTGAAATAATGGTTTGTGGAAGGAATGAGCTTATGTTAAATTTCAAGTAAGAAGAATTTCCGGAATTTATTGAGACATGGGTTGGTTTTATATTTTTATCTTGCTATGCATATTATGTAAAAGGACTTTTGGCTCACCCTATAAATGCACTAGTGATATTTTATGTTATTTTCGCATCAATAAAAAAAAGAGAAAAAAAGTATATATGTTTATGAATAAAGTGCATGAGCCAAATTTACCTTATTTCTTTCATTATTTCGCAAGATACATACTTTGGAGAGGTTGAGAAAGTTTGAACGGTTACATACTTCATTGAGATAAATTGGAGAGTTTGGTTGATGCATATGGTTGAGAGTTATGGTTTGGTTGAGTTGTGTTGGAAATTTAGGAGTCTTGATTCCCGAATTTTATTAAGCACCACAAGGCCAAATAATTCCATACCTTATTATTTCTTACCAAGCCCCATTAGAACCCCGCCGAATGGAATCTTCTTTGAAGACTTCTATTGAACGAAGTCCTCCTGATAATTCTTGTTGCAGTTGGTTGCGGAGTGAATTTATATTTAAATTGCAATGTTTATTAGATTGTATATGGAATTGAGTTGAGAGTTGATCTACATATCCTAAACACATTGAGAGCTGAGTGTAAACACATTATTCGTGTGAGGTTGGATTTATACTGCCTATGCCTATGGATCGCTCATATATGTGTGATGACATTAAATTCACTTGTCTTACATTGCTACTACTTGAGATGTTGCTTTTGACAAAAGGCGAAGACTTGAAGGATGTGATGTAGGTCTTAGTTATTGTTTGGTTATTGCTTGAGGACAAGCAAGTCTAAGTATGGGGTAATTTGATGTCTCTAAAGTAGCCATGTCTTTATGCATATTTTAGTTCCAAATTCTTTACATTTTGCATATTTCGGGTTGGAAATATGTCGAATTTATGTAGTATATGCTTATTTGTAAAAAATGGAGATCTACATAAGTTTCTGTTTAATATTGCAGAATATGGAGTCATTTCGAGAGAAAATCAAGAAGCGAGAACCGGAGCTCAAAGTTACTCGACATCGACAAGCCTTAGTCGATCTCGACGAACCATGCCTAGACACCTGCCAGGATCGAGGAGCCCATGTCGAGAAGCTGAAGACGAGCCAACCCGACTCCAACCACTTACTGGAGATCGACAAACCCTCAGAGAAACAGGAGTCGAGAAGGCCACCTGAGGATGCCGAGGAGAGACTACCCGACCATGCCCGGACACCTTCCTCGAGATCGATGACATTTTCTTGAGGTCGACAAAGCCGAGGAGCCATGACCGATCACATCGAGAAGAATTGCCCGACCAGCCCAAGCCACACTAGTCGACGAGCCATCTTTACTCGATGTCGACAAGGGTCCTCGAGATCGACGAGATTGGTGAGCCAGAGTCCGAGCCTGTCGAGGACCAGCAACCCGAGACGCCGAGCCAGCCAAGTCGATGACACTTCTACTCGAGAACGAGTAGGTTTACTCGAGATCGAGGAAGCCTCCAGAAGCCGTGTAACGCGTTTTGGTCTATCCTACTCGGATTGGGATTACTTGGAGCCGAAGATTGCCGAACTCTATCCGATTCTATCAAAGTACATAGTGAAGAGAGATATATCCACTTGAAGACACTTTAGATATAATTCCCTTATTTAGATTTAATTATGTTGTTGCTTTTATTTATCATTAAGCCTTTTAGATATAGTTTTAGATATAGATAGATGTTTCTATCCTTAAATAGCAAGGTTTAGAAGCCTATAAATAAAGCCCATGGGGCTGAGTTTTAATCATTCAATTCACAAGTAGAGAAGTAGTTCACAGAGACAGTTTAGGAGTTCAGAGGTTTTAGGGTTTTGGCATTTAACGAGAGTTGGATCGCCGGGATTGTAAAGTCTTTGAATTTAGTTTAATGCAAGTTGTTATTTCCTTTCAATCAATGATGTCTGAGGTTGCAATGAAGCAGGAGTAGTCCACCCACTTCTAGGGTTGGGGCAAGCCCGACGATAGCCCTGCATGTTTAAGGTAAAGATTCGACTTTTATCATGTTTTAAGCATCTACTACTTGTTATGTGTTTATTACCCATCTAATGGAGGTCCATGTTAACAACTTGGATTGTAAACATAAAATTGGTAGAGACAATTAGGGTTTCTTTAAAGAGTTGTCTAATTGTTGGAAAAGGCGAAAGCTTGGTCCTTTGATGCGATTCACATGATTATCTGTTTATTTCTGCCTTATGCATGCTTGGTTATCGTTGTTGCAAACCCCAATCTTGGAAGTCCTTTTTATACAGTTTAGTTCGAATCCCCAAAGCCTTTGCATTTACTTTATTTCGTTTTTATTCTCTGTCTTCCTCGAGATCGAATAGCACTTCTCGATCTCGAGCACTGATCTTCGACCCAAGTCGTTGTAGCTTCTGTGTGCAGGTGCTCGACAAGACCCAAGCCGACGTCGATGAAGACCCTACTCGATCTCGAGTAGCCTTTGTCGAGATCGACCACCACCCTGTGCTTGCTGCTGCGCTGTGTTCGACTGTCCGATCTTTTGTCGAGTTGCTGTACTCGAGATCTAGGACCACTATTGTCGACTTCTGTGCAAGGTTATTAGGATCGGGATTCTAGGATTGAATCACAATAGGGTTCGTGGATCGGATCGTAAGATCCCATTAGGGGATCGTAAGATCCTCGAAATATAATTAAATAATAAAATAAAAATATATATAACAAAGTTGCTTAATTTAATGTTCTAGAATGAGGGGGAAAAATATTAGTTACACAATATATTTTGATGTTAAGACATTTTATCTACATTTACGACCTTAGACATTGTCATATTGGTTAAAAGACTCGAAAACAATTGTCTCTAAGCTATTTTTCATGTTCCTTACATGAATGTGTACATTTAAACCCCCTAAAATCAACCAAGGAAACAAAATAAATATTTAAAAAATACATATTGTTAATAAAAATAGGATCTTTAGGATCGTGTGGGATCGTAAGATCATATCGATCCATTAAGATTCTAAAGATCCCATTGTAGATCCTACACAAAAAAGATCCTATGCATAGATCCGGATCAGACCCCTAGGTAGGATCGTAGGATCTTAAGATTCTAAAGATCCGGATTGGGTTTCTAATAACAATGCTTCTGTGAGATTTCTCCACTGCCTAGGATCCGCTGACACGCTTCCTCGCGGATCGATCCTGACTTCCCGCTGCTACATCAGGAGGAGGTCTTGTAATTATTTGCGTGGGCAGAATCTGGTTTGATTTATTTTGTTATATTTCATACTCGATTTCCTCTTACATCACAAACCAAGACTCGTGTCGAGCGGTGAAGAATATCATTGACGACTACTCTGCCCAATGTTCCAAAAAATGCTTGGCGGATGCTCAACGGCTAGATAGGGTCAATGGTCTAGGTGGATTGGGCGGGGTCTATGCGGATTTACTATTTTGAGATGTATTTTTAATCCTAGGCCATATTCAATACGTATATAAAATAATAAAGTTTAATTCATAACATATATAAACAAATAAGCTTTAATTAATAGTCTAGGCGTTAACAACGAGAGTTAGGTCGTGAGTTAGATGACTATATGAGTGAGGGATCAAGAGTAAAAGAGAGTATAGAGGTTGAGAACTAAGAGAGAGATCGACATGTGGGGGGTTTTTAAGAGTTAAAACCTCAAAATGTTTTTTTTCACTAACTTGCCAAACCCGCAAGACCGTCAAGACCTTGCGGGTGACCTTCAAGGGCCTTGGCGGCTAAACTCAAAGGTGGGGGACCTTCGAGGGTCGAGGCGGAGGCCCAGACCTTTTTTTAGAACAGTGATTGTGCCATATCAGGACAAAAGGTCAATTTCCACAAACCGGCCTTTCAAACTACCCCAAAAGTCCCGAACAGTACAAAACAACTGATCCAAAGTACGATCCATATCACAAACCAGATAGTACTTGATAAATACCTCGGTTGTCCCATTATCAATGGTCGAGTCAACCGAACCACATTCGAAGAAACAGTAATCAAAACCAGACAACAACTCACGAAATGGAAAGCCAACTCCCTCTCACAAGAAGGAAGGGCCACCCTAATTAGATCAAACCTGACAACCAAGCCAAATTATATTATGCAAAATTTTATTTTTCCCACAACAATCCATACAGAACTTGACCAAATAAACAGATGCTTCTTCTGGAACAAAGATCAATCCTTCTCTCCCCTTATTGGTTAGGACAAGGTGTGCAAGCATAAATGATTGGGAGGCGCAGGAATATATAAAACAAAATATATGAACCAAGCACTACAAATGAAATTGGTTTGAAAAATCTTAGTAGAGCCATGTAACCCATGGGTCCAAGTGATTAACGAAAAATATTTGAAAGGAACCCCCATCGTTGAATACCAGCGAAAAGGTAATTTATCTTGGCAATGGGCCAAATTAATGTAACTGAAAGAAGAATTCTACAAAGGACTAATATGGCAAATAGGAAATGAAAAGACGGTCAATTTTTGGAAACACATCTGGCTAGACGGAAAACCACTACAAGGTCGACAACATCCAAACATCACAATCAGCGAAAATGACAAGGCAGAAAAATACATCGACACTAACAAGAAATGGAATATTGGTGAACTATCCAACATCCTTCCGATGGATGTGGTAAAAAGATCGATGACATTTACATACCAGAACATGAAATAGAAGACAGACTATACTGAAAACCAAGTAAAAATGGCCGGTTCAGCACAGCAAGTGCCCTAGCACACATCACAAAATAAAACATAGAAGAACCTTATGACACGACATGGATATGAAACCTGGACACATTCCCGAAAGTCAAAAACTTCATCTGAAAACTTACACTAGATGGAATCCCAACGAGAACTAGACTAGCAAACAAAGGTATTCATGTTCCACTATCTTGTACTTTGGGTGACCGGACGGATGAAAGCCCAATCCATCTCTTTATCGAATGCCACAACACCTTACAACTGATTCACAAAATTGACCCAAACATTGAAAAACTGATTCGAGAAATTAACACTAGAAACAAATCAATCAGAAACATTGTAAGTGAAATTTTTCCTAAACGCAACCCCAGGCAAAAAAAGAAGACTTACGACGACATGGTGGAGCCTATGGACAAGTAGGAATCAGAAAGTATTTGAAAACCTCGATACAACCTCCATCCTTACTATGGAGAATTATACCAAACAACAACTACAGAACTGGGATGCCTCTAAATTAACCTTTAAAGATGAGGCCACATTCCACCACCAAAAAACTCAGACAACTCAACCATGGAGAAGAAGAAATATGAGATGGAGCAAACCAGATGAGGGATCTTTTAAAATTAATTTCGATGGATCCAAACTATCTTCGGGTGAAGCTTCTGCATGTTTCATTATTAGGGACCACTGTGGGGCAGTCATCGAGTGTGGCGGCTTCAAATGTGGACACATCTCAACATTAGTTGCGGAGGCTCTAGCGACTAGAGGAGGTATCGCCAAAGCAAAGGAGCTTCAGATTCCGAGCGTCATGATTAAAGGCGACAGTCTGACCATCATCAATCGTTTACGAGGCATGTGGTGCTGCCCGTGGAAGATCGAGATGATGATTTCTGACACCCTGCTCCTACTCCAACACTTTGATAGGGTGCAATTCGGTCATGTCTTCCGGGAAGTCAACTCGACCGCCGACAGGATCACGCGTCTAATCCACACAAGGTCAATGCGGAACCTCCTCGTTGATCCTGCGTTGCACGTACTCATCCGCAAGGATGCCCTTCGATGGTGGTCCAGCAGGGTCTGACCTCATCCAAATCTTTACATTATCAAAAAAAAAAAGTAAATAGATACCTGTTCAATTATGTTATTGTTAGAAAGAGGAATTCTTTGCTTCCCCACTTTCAAATGTTCCTTCTTGTATACAAGCTCTGAAAGTCAGGGTACCTGTTGAAATTGGAAAGCATAAAATAGATTGATCAAATAATCCACAATATAGATAGCAGGGCATCTTGCTAGGCACATCCAATGCTCTACTATTGGCATTCTTTTTGCGTTGATTTAATGCATGCTGTATAAAAAAATATATTGGAACTAATAGTTTATTTTTCAATAGCAATGAAATGTAGGACATCATTAATGGACTCTCTCAAGGCCATTACCATCAGGCCCATCACCATAGCATTTCTTTATAAAAAAATTCACTAATTTTGTCTTTGTATTTAAGGTTCATCTTCAGTAATTCCAGAAGATACTTTCTAGTTATAAGGAATTCATCCAATTTCATGGGGTCTTGAAACTAAAATTTTATGAGGTAACATGCCACTATGACCAGTTTCTGAATTGAGAAATTTCAAGGGATTTTGTGCTACAGCTAACATGCCACTATATTGAGAAATTTTATTACCATAAATTATTTAAACTTATCAATTAGCGTCTGAATTGATCTTATATGATAACATAAGTACATGGATACCCGTTTAATGATGTTATTGTCAGTATGAGGAATTCTTTGCTTTCTGATTTTCAAACGTCCCTTCTTGTATACAAGCTCTTTCATTTTTTTTAAGTCAGGGTACCTATGGAAAATTTGAAAGGAGAAAACAGATTAATCAAATAATCCACAAGGCAGATAGCATGGCATCTTGCTAGGCATTAACCAAAACAAACACTAGTAAAATGAATTTGTGGTGACATGGATCAGGAAGTTTAATTATCAACTAATAATATGAATCCAATAAAGATAAACTTTACATACTGATAAAAGGACTGATTTCATTAACCTTAAGCTTTAAAACATATATAGAAGTTAAGTCTTCATACAAGTTCCATTTACAACAACCCATCATATGGTTTCTACATCACTTCCTATTTTTGAGATTCATTACTTTGTCTTTGGACCAAAAGGTTTTGGCAAGACAACATTGATGAATTTTAATATTTTCTACCAATATATTTTTGTTTTTGCAGTTTATCTTATAATTAGTACATCAACATAAATTGACTGAAAATAAATTATAATTGATTAACTTATGGTATACTCTGAAATTATTAATTATTTAATTAGCAAGCAACTCTAAACTGTATTTTTTGTTAAGCCAAACTCATAAAAAAAGCCCTAATCTCAAGTTTAATACTTGGTTCAGGTATATAATGTAGATACTCTAAGGGGTCGTTTGGTATCGATATCAGTATATCGGATATCAGCCCTTGATATCTGATATCGGTGTTTGGCACGGGAAGTATATCGATATCAAGTGATATACTTGATATCGGCCTTAGTTAAAAAAAAGCCCAAAGTGATATACATATACCCATTTTTTAGAAGGTATGGCCTGATATCGCTCGCTCTCTCTTCTCTTCTCTTGTTCGCTCTCTGCTCTTCTCGCTCGCTCTCTCTGCGCCTCTCAAGTATGCCTCTCTTCTCCCCTTCTTCTATTCTCTCCTCCTTCTTTACCTCATCTATGGCTTATTGGAATCTCTAGGCAATCCCAATTTGCAAATCTAGGGCTAGGGCTGTGAGATTTGTCGATTAGGGTTTGTGTTTGGGGCGATTTTTGGCTTGTAGATGTAGAGTTTGGTGTTCTTTGTATGAAATCTGAAACTGAAATTGATATGCAGCCATGTACAATCGAAATTTGTGTGCTCTTGTATGAACTCATCCCTTGTACTCGAAATTTGTAGAGCCTCAGGGCTGAAATCTGTACTCGAAATTTGTAGAGCCCTTGTACTCGAAATTTGTAGAGCTTATGGGATTGCAATATACCAAACAAGGATATCAAGATATCAACTGATATTAATATACTGATATCAATATCGATATACTTGATACTGATATCGATATCTGATATCTTGATATCTAGATATCAATACCAAACGACCCCTAAATTCTTTCACTGCACAATGTCATCCACAACAATAATAAAAAACACAAGGGCAACAATAACTTAACTTGCTAATATGGGCTAAGATTAATATTACAAAATAAAACTTCATTTACCAGTAACTTGCCAATAAAACTTCATTTTTGTACCAAAAAAAACTTCATTCTACAATAGCAATTTATGCAGTTTCAGAAATAGTGAACATTATATTCAATAACTCCTATTACTCAATTCTCATATATACAATATAAAAATAAAACAGAAGAAGAAATATGTTGCTAATAGGTCATAAAACCCATCAAAAGAAACCGATTGACCTGAACAAGACCTGAATGAGAATGTATGCTGGAATTTGGAACAAAGGAATCACAAAGAAGAAGGGAAGAAGAACGGAAGACCGGAATGGCAGAGGGTTGACCTCTTGATGGTATTAGATTGGGCGAGTCACTATGGCGACACTACATCGAGTGGCAAAGGGTAAATCTCCAAATCAAACCCAAAATATCAATTAAGATGGAAGTAGCCCTGAATGACGTAAACCCTAAATTCGAAATCACCATTCAATAAAATCCATAATTTTCAAACACCTAAACTCTAGCAAAGAGAGATATAAAAGGGGGAAATACTGACCTTGTAATTTAAGGGGATTTCCTTTGAGAGTTAGGCACCGCCGTCGAAGAAATCGAGAAACTGGGCGGAGAAGGGCGTGAAGCAGGCGGAGCAGAAAGTACAAATCGAAGACGAAGAAGTAACACCTAGGGAAGGTAAGGCTGAATGGTTGAGGTCAGTTCGGTCAGCTGAAGCCCAGTAAAAGAAACCCAGATAGAGGAAAGCCCAAACAGAACAGTTTCATCCAATAATATGCCGACAGCGGTCTCGGATTCTACTGTTCCTAAGTATGGGTGATATACGAGCTCGAGCCCCATATGAAAACGAGCCTAAACAGGTGCTCGTACTCGGCTCGTAAGCTGGGAAGAGTACTCGAGCTCGAGCTCGTGAGCTCGTTTATACACGAGCCGAGCTCGAGCTCGCTTATACTAGAGCTCGTGAGCTCGTTTGTTCGGGTACAATTTTTTAGTTATTTTAGCTCGATTTAAGCTCGGTTTTGATTCAATCTTAGCCATTAATACCCAATTTCACAATCAATAACACACAATATATACACAACACAGTCCAACACAGCCAATAATACCCAATGTTAGCTCGATTTAAGCACGTTTGTTCAGTTACAATATCACAATCAAGCTCGGTTTTGAAATCAAATAACCTGAAATCGAATAACCTAAAATCAAATAACCTAAAGAAATCTAACAACTTGAAATCAAATAACCTGAACTGGATTGAATATGTAAAGAGGGAGTCAGATCTGAGGACGAGAAGGCGAAAATCAACCGGCGAGGCCTAGATCCGAGAAAGGAAGCGGGCGACGGAGGCGAGGGTGAGCCGGCGAGAGGAGGCGACTTGGATTTGGATCTAAGGACGAGAGAGGGAGCGGACAATGGTGGGGCCTCCGAGAAAGAAAGCGGGCAACGGAGGCGCGGGTGAGCCGGCGAGAGGAGGCGACCTGGATCTGGATCTGAGGACGAGAGAGGAAGAGGGCGACGGTGGGGCCTCCGAGAAAAGAAGCGAGCGACGGAGGCGAAGGTGAGCCGGCGAGAGGAGGCGACCTGGATCTGGATCTGAGGACGAGAGAGGAAGCGGGCGACGGTGGGCGACCTGGATCTGGATCTACAGAAGGGAGCAAGGGCGACGAGGGGCGACAGCGAGCAGGCGACGGGCAATCCAGATCTGATATTGAGACGAGGGGCGACGGCGGGTAGCCGCAACGAGCAAGAGACGATGAGACTTGGGAGAGTAAGAGAGATTAGGGGTGGGAGCGTTATGGGAGCGGCTGGGTTGGGTTTATGGGAATTAGGTTTGATATCTAGGGATTTAGGGGTCTTCGAGCTCACGAGCTACTCAAGCTCGAGCTCAAATCGAGCTCAGGAATAGGCTCCAACTCGGCTCATATATACATTCGAGCGATCCCGAGTCGAGCTTTTACCGAGCCGAGCCCAAGTCGATCCCAAGCTACTCGGCTCATGTATTAGGCCTATTCCTAAGGCAAGTGGCATTTTTGCCTTTATTGAGGGAGTGTTCCCATGTTGATTTAATTAGTTTTTTTGTCCATCTCTAAATTTTTGGACAAATTTGCCCCTCCCAACCCTAAATCCCCCTATATCTTAAAGCTGAGTCCTTTGGAGAGCAGAGACGCTATCCACGTGGAGCTACCTCTGTTTTTTTTTTCCCTTTCCTTTTTTTCCCTTTTCTTCCTCGCTCAACTTCTCTACTCTCTCTCTCTCTCTCTCCCACGATCGATCCTAAAAATGTTTACTCTCTCACCCACGATCTTCTTTTTCCCAATTTTATATGTCTCTCCTGTTATCTTCCTCTGGAATCCTCCACGTTCTACTCTCCTTTCTCTGCTTCCCTAAAATCCCTACTCACAAACTAACTCTATTGATTTTGCGGTCCGTGGATCTGACGATGGGAGATATGTCACCGGCGAAATAATCCCGTGCGTGAGATTCCGTCCTTTCATCCTCTAGGGTTTCTTCAATCCTACACATCCTTGGAAATTGGAATACTCTGGGGATTGTTTGGAAGTCTGAGAAGGGATCAGAATAAGCAATGGATGGACCCATCAATGTCGGATTGCTATACCACGATGTTCAAGAGTCAAAGCTCTGTGCCGTGCACTCTGTTAACACTCTTCTCCAAGATCCATTCTTTTCCGAATTCGATTTAGCGGCACTTGCGGCCGATCTTGATCGTACGGAGCGTCAAATGCTGATGGAAGGCCCCGGTGGCGTTAGTGGCTCTAATGACAGTGCCGGAGTTTCCGATGACACCTTTGACCCCCAAGAGTCTCATAACGTTTCCATGGTTGGAGATTTTATCATTCAGGCGAGTGATTTTTCTCCTGTAATATTTTTATACTTTCTACTATTTATGCTCTAACCATGGCTTTTACTATTGGAGAATTGCTTCTTTGATTCCAATATTGGTTTTCATTCAGGGGTGTTCATTGTTCTGGCAACGACTGCAAGGCAACCGAATGAGTGATGTCTTGATTTAAAGTAGACCTATGCTATTCGTTTCCTATTTGGAAATCAAATTTCTATTAATAATGTCCTATATGTTTTAGCACTGTAAGAGTTCTGCAGTAGTCTATAGTGATTTCTATTCATATCAATGATATCTTTGTTAATGGAAACATTAGGATGTGAGATTGCACTGACCTATAATGGGATTATGGATCTGACTCTTACTTAAAGTTAAGCACTTTGTTTTCTCACCAGGCAGCCATGTATCAATCCTACTTGAAGCATATGATAAACAATGCCTTTATCTGGTGGCTGGTGATACCCTGTGAAAATTGAAAACTGTGATTTCGGTTTGTGAAGTCTGTGATGATAGAAATGTCAAATGACTTTTGAGTTTTGACTATCTATTCAAATCTTTTTTACTATTGCAAAGCACCCTTTGGCCAGTTTTTGAGCTTGCAAGGAGCTTAATAGAGTTTAAGATTTCTGTTCTTCATTTCATCCGTTGGTTGGAGGGATAACTTGATTCCCCTCGAATTAAAGAAATGAAGATGGGGTCTAAAATTTTGTTGACATGATGATATCGGTCATAATCTTGAATAGTTTCATATGTTTCTTTGTATATGTCTAAATTAAAACATACAATAAAACCAACAAGTGGAGATGTTTTTATCAAGACACCTATTAAAATTTAGAATGAGGTATTTTATCTTATTATTGGAACTCTCTGACTCCAGTCATCTCTGTAAATTAATATCACTGACTTGGTCATAATTGTTAACCATGTTGTAAAACTACAAAAGAAAAACATGATACTTTTTTCGTATAAGAATTAATGTTCTTCTAACAAATTTTCCATTTTTTGAAGAGATTAAAATAAAAAACAACACTAATTATATTTTTCGCAATTTTTATTGTCAACACAACAAATAAATAATGTAAAGACCAAATAGGCTAGTGAATAAAGAAGGATATGAGAAATTAGAAAATTAATAAAAAAAAAAATGGAAATCAAAACTAATAAATAGGATAGAGGATAAAATTATATTATTTGGCCATTAAATATATATAGAAAAATAAGTATTTTGATATGAAAAAACACACATCATATCAATCATAGTTCTAATTTTATAGTTTTTCTAACCTAGACCTTGGGGCATAGATTTCTTGATGTCAATGCCTTAGATTTTTCTAACCCAACCTATGCCTTTAGAGCATATGTTAAAAAAATTCGATGATTTTTACTTGAGAAAAAAATGTATATATTAAACTATGACTTACTGATATTCAAAGATTAAGAAAATACTACGTTTCCCGGATGTACTACTAAAAATGTATATATTAAACTATGTTTCCCGGATGAGTACTACAATATATTTTATATACTCCCTCCGTTCGGCAAAACTTGTCGTTTACTATTCATGCACTTTTTTTTATAACGATAAAAACTATATAAAATATTCATTTTTTTATAAATTTTTTTTAACAAGTTTGTACTTATCAATAATAACTACGAAGTTGTTAAAAAAATTATTTAAAAAACTAGATATTTTATATAGTTTTTATCTCCTAAAAAAGCGTGCATGAATAGTAAAGTGTCAAGTTTTTCCGAACGGAGGCAGTATCATTTAAAACGCATTGATTAATATGATAACATCCGAAAAATAAGATAAGTGTACATAGATTAATTTTAAAAATCCCGTGCGTTACGCACGGGGACTGCGCTAGTTAGATTAACAATACATCACGCGTAATCGCAAAGTCTTATCTTCTTCCGCCGCAGCTTCCACTGGAAGGAATCAATGGCGATTCTCCCCGTGTCGCTCGCTCTGCCTTCAAAGCTCTCCCTCCCAACTGTCTACTACAACTGCCTCTCCTCCTCCTCCACCACCTCTGATGATCTCTCCCGTTCTCTCTCATCGCTGTCTCTCCGCAACCTCCATAATGCGCGAACTGCTAGTTCCTTAACTTGGCAATTGAGATTTAGGCTTCGACGGAGCTAAATTGCTGATGGCAGTGCTCGGTGGGTTAGGGATCGAGAGAGGGACGCCTCCGTGTAACTGATCGGGAGAGGGACGACGACTTCAGATGCTCCGAGGGACGCCGCTCGTTGCTGATGCAACAGATCGAGAGAGGATCTGTTGAATGACGCCACATATTCTAGTTGCAGCCAATCGGATACAAGCTCTAAAATCAGGATGGTTTTAGCAATGGCGGCACTAAACTTCGAGTTTCAGAAATCGCGATTATTTCAGCAATGGTAACACTAAGCTCTGAAACCGGGATGCACTTATAGCAATGACACATGAGGCTGCAGTGGAGGTGGGAGGCGGTGGTGACTGGAGACTCGAGAGGCGGTGAGAGGCGGTGAAGGTGGGAGCCGGTGGAGGCTGGAGAGGGCAAAGAGTTCAGATGAGGAGGCCGGAGCAAATCACCGCCGCCGACAGCATCTAGCGCCTCCCAACGTGGAGTTTAACGGTTCTCTCAGATTCGTGCTTCTGTCTCAGGTTTTTTACTTTTCACTTTGTTCAATCGCCACTTGTAGAAGATCTGTTGGATTCGGCCATCTTACTATTAAGTATAAATGCTGAAATGGTAGCCGAGATCAATAGCAGCTCAGAGCTTTTAGTTGGATGTTAGTTGCTATGATAAATTGATAGAGGCAACTCTGTCGAGCCAAGATTTTCAGGCAGTTCATACCTTTGCTGCAGCTCAGAACTGATGCCCTCTTGTTTCAGTGCTGAAAATCAGTAGAGATTACAAGCTGCTTAATTGCTGGAAAAAATTTGGTATCATTTCTCAAAAACTACTGATTTAGTTACTGATTTTGTGTATGGATTGATTTTCTGCCAAGTAATACTGATTTTAAGCAAGTATTGATGCATTTGTATTTTTTTCTGGGATGATATTTGCTTATTTTGACACAATCAGTGTATTGTGTATGGATTGATTTTTATACAGATTTTCAGCAAGTGAAATGACATTGGAGCACTTTTAGTAATATCCTGCAAAATCCGAGCTACCATTTTTTATGTCATCAAATTCTCGTAAGTAATTACATTTTTGAACACTAGATATTTCCGTCCGCATTTCAACAATAACCATTTTAGCATCTACAACGTTTCTGAAACCGGGGTTTCGGCATCAACAAAGTTGATGAAGCCGGGGTTTCAACATCAACAACGTTGCTGAAATCGAGGTTTTAGCATCAACATGACAACAACAGTGCTGAAATCGGGGTTTCAGGAACCCGGGTTTCAGTAACGCGGAAAAAAAAAACTACTGAAACAGGAGGGGGGCACAAGGCACAATTTCAGCAAATTCGATTTCAGCAACAAAGGTGGACATTTAGCTAATATGGATAGGTTGGTGGACAAAATGCTAATAAAGGCTGAAAATATGGACATTCTATTTCTAGTAAACACCCCAAAAAATATGATTGGATATACAAAAAAACGATAGACTTTGTAAAAGTAACTCCCTACTAAAAAAATTGCAAAAGTAGCAATGGTCTTTAAAAAATTGCAAGAATAGCCAGTTCACATAACTACCTTACATAGGGTATTAATTAGCTCATCAAATCAAGGCAAAATTACGAGAATATACCAAAAAAAACCCACCCTTTGGCAAAAGTAGCACTGCTACTGTCAAAATTGCAAGGGGGAGAGAATTGCTATTTTTGCAATTTTTAGGCAAAAGGTGTAAGAGGTTGCAGATCAAGTGAAAAGTCTTGAATTTTAATTGTTTTAAACTAATTTTCGGTCATTTTCATTAGTTAAAATTAAAAAGTAAATTTATTTTTGAACTTAATTTAATTTTATCTATCTATAAACACTCACTTTATATATGTTTATCGAAAAGAAAAAAAATTCGAAGTGAGATTATTTTCTGGACAGTTATTTACGTGTCGGATAAAATTCATGTGCCATTTATTATGGTTTACATGCTACCACCATCTAAACTTGTGCCATAAAAATAAATTTCCATACCGATGATATTTCGATTCCTACGAATTGCTAACAAATCCATGAAGTCCACAAATCATACAATGGGGAATCTTAAGTTGCTAGCACGGTTTAGCGTTCGGTCGGCACACAATATTAAGTCCCCGAAATGTATTTTGTATTGGTTGACATGCAACTGATCGCTAGGTTGTCCGTGTTTCCGGTCTTTCTTCAATGACACCACTTTCACTTTCTCTCTCTACGTACTCGACTTCTCTCCTCTGCGAAAAGCTGATCTTAACCGCTCTCTCTTATGCATTTAATGCTCATTTCTCTTCCTTTTTCATTTAATGTTTCCTCTCTCTCTCTCTCTCTCTCTCTCTCTCTCTCTCCCATCACATTTAATGTTATGTCTTCTCTCTCCTTTTTTTACTTGAATGGAAGGTTTTGAAACCGGTTAGTTTTCCTATTTTGTGGGCCCAAATGCTATTCATGGAAATTTTCCTAGAAGGGATGTACTTTTGCAAAGTCTACAATATTTTATTATATCCAATCCCATTTTCTCTCAAATCAATTGTAAGGAAAAAGCAAACCCCCTTGGAAAGTTGAGCCATCATAGAGAAAGGGAAAGTCGGTGAGAGAGATGAATAAAGAAGCACCATTCTTGTCAAGCACCATTGTTCGACCGTGGGAGGGAGTTGTAGAAAAGAAGAGAGAAGGGCAATCAACATTTGGAAAAGGAAGAAGACGAAGAAGAAGAGTAGAAAAAGCATAGGAATTTGAAGAAGAAGAACCGACCCCACAGCGATTTCAAGTAAGCTCGCATCCACCCTCTCTCCTATGGTCGAAAACATTATATATATGTGACATTGTTCATAGTCAGGCTGCTTGGGGAGATAGACGGTTGAAATTAGGTGAAGCCCTAAGTTTGTGTGGTTTCGGCAGTTTAGGGGTGTATTTGAAGAATTGAGGAAGTTGATGTTTGAACCATTGTTGGATACATGAAGGTCAAATTGAAGGTCTGCATTGGTCAGAATCGAATTTATAATCTTGATTAATTGAGGGAAATTGGAAATGGGAAACCTTTGGATGGCAGCGATTGCAGGATTATGATAGTTGTAACCCTATGTAGCATATGTTATAAATAAGTATTTTAGGTTAGGCAAAAGAAGCATGAATCTAAAAGCCAAGAAAAGGAGATGCTTGATTGACTTTGAAGATACAAAAAATGTGAATGATAATAGGTTCATGTCACATGGTTTTAGTTGTGCAAAGATGGGATAGAAGAAAGAAGGCGTTGCAAAATTGTAAGATAATGTACAAATACTTCCATCTTACATTATAATAGGATTAATATATTGGAAAATCTTGGTTATGGGAAGTCGCTTAAGAAGTAAAACTTGGGGGACAAATCAAATTGTTTACAAGAATGAAACTTATGGAGGGCTTGACACTCATTTACTGGCACAAAGTTTCACTTTACTCGAACAATTCTTTCTTCTAATGACATGCAATTTGTATTTACTGACACTTGTTTTACAAATTTATATTTACCGTCACTTGTTTTTCGAACTTGTAACATTCAAAATGGATGATCTTGCTTAACGGATGTTGCTTACAATGTTTAAAGTGGGACAAAAAAATGAATTGGGTGGTAGGTAAAATTCGAGAAAGGGCATGAAAATGATTTACTGTCACACATTTTCTCTTTATTGCTAAGGTTTTTTCCTCTACTGGCATGCATTTTGTAATTACTGGCATCTGTTTTACGAACGTGTAACCCATACACACTTGTCTTTCAGGTTTAAGAAAAAGCGAATCATGCCCAGAGTTAAAGTAGGGAAGATATTGCCAACTCCGTTGAGCAAGAAGGTAAATCTCACTAAAGTTCATCATCATATAATGTTGGTTTTCGTGATGCTAATGATTCAAGTGGGATGTGTTTGTAGCCCACATATGCTTTTCCCCCGAAGAAGTACTTCAGAGGGAGAGGCAAACATTTCTTAAAGATCTTTGTCACATGGATGATGGGCTTGCAACTGCATATTAAAAGAGGCTCCTCGATAGCCCCCTAGGGGGGATTGTCAAAATATCCACACACGTCGACTTCGTCGCCACCCTATTCACTACATCCTTGAGAATCAGTTGAAGACGAGAAAGAAGTGTGAGACGTGGTACCAAATCCAGGGGCGGCTGCTTTGCTTCTCCATGAGAGAGTTTGTGTTGGTGGTGGGCATGAACTATTGCTCCCGCAGTAGCATCCTCACCCCTTGAGCCACCTACGCTACCTCCTTGTGACTGCCACCAAAAGTACTTTATTTTTATGGTTTTAAGACTTAAAGTTTCTCTCTTTTTAAGATTGTAGAACATGTTGTAGGACGACTCGTACATTTGTCGCTTTTGATGGTTGTAGGACTCGTATCTTTGGTCGCTTTTGATATACACCTTTACTTTCTGGGTTTATTGTTATCATAAAACTTGGGTTTATCTGTCCGATTCTTATGAGGTGGCAAGGTTTAGACCTTTACTGGCAAGTAAATAAAGTTTATTGCCACAAATAACATTGAAACTGGCACATACTAAATTATCATAAACTTCATAAGACAGAAATTGGAAGCAAAGTCAAGGTAGTTCGCGTACAAATAAGTGTCTACATACGTAAATACAAAAGAAGCTCCAAAAGGAAGGCGCGAAGTTGAAAGCAAAGTCGAGGTAGTTCGCGTACAAATAAGTGTCTATATACGGAAATTGGAAGCAAAGTTGAGGTAGTTCGCCTCAAAGTGCGTATAAATAAGTATGTACAAATAAGTGCCTATATCGTCCGATGACATTTCAAAACAATCCTCTGATGGTTCTGCCTATCTACTCTTCGACTATATTGCATGGGGGATGTAATGGTCTTCTTTCGAAGAGTTCCCCAAGTGGAAGGAAGGTTCATTCGCCCGATGACCTTCCCCATATATTGTTTTCTCCTCATCTCTACTGACACATATGACCAATTTCTCACGGTCATTCTCAAGCACATTGGTTGTCATCTCTGCTTGATTGGTTATCATGGTAGTGCAGGTGATAGTCCCTGTCATATCCATTCTAGTAGTGCTAATATATTTTCCAAGTGCTCTGTTTTCTATGCCATACATGACTTTTTTTTTGGGATAGACTTTGTACTCTCAATGTTCATCCATGCGTTGGATTCTAGTCCAACAAAGTCAACCACAAAGTCAACAGAGACATCACCTCCGGATGAGTTGTTTGTTGGAGACGAGTCCAGCACCACAGGCTGAAGGCCTAATTGGGTTCCAATTTTTGTCAACGAAACATACAACTGAGAGGGCCATGCCCATTCTCCACTAGCAGAGTTAATGAACTTGAAAGCATCCCAGACGGAGTCATTATAAAATGGAAATGGATTGCATCCATGTTTCATCATGTGGGAAAGATAGGTAAACTCCAACTTGTAGTGGGAGGCAACCACCCCAAACTTGTTCATGATCACCCTACTCACGTCCTTAAACTGCAAGGTCTCCTCTATCAATATTGCTCTGTTTGAATTTCGGCCTTCGAACACCCAACCACCTTGTCCCTGTTTCCACCGACCATTAGACACAATAGTTAGAAAGAAGAGCTATTACTCCCCTGCACGCATAATAGCAGAACATGGTCTTATCACTTTGGGTGGGGATAGGAACAGGATGGGAAGTAGTGATGGCCATAAAACGAATACCACAAGCTTACTTACCCATTTACGTTAATATATACTATCTGATTTTGGCACTTATCACCCTTCATCTTGCACGTAATAATCAGTTGTTGTCATGTGTTTCTTATTGCATGACATATAACTAGTAACTGTGTCTGCATCTTTGTTTCCCGATCGCCTGCAATGGAGCTCCTTTTACTCCCCTCTAACCTTAAGCTGTGATGGTTTTGTGATGGGATCCCTCGACTTCACTACCTTCAAACATCCTAAGCATCTCTCCCTCATGACGTTGATAATTATAATCACAACTTATATAAAAAATTACTTTTTTTTATTAAGAAAGAATTCGGGCTATCTAGCTCTACCCGGCGGCATCCTTGCGGATGGGGTCTAAAAGACCAGAATCGCTGTAGATATCGACACCCCAGGCAGAGTGGCAAAGATCTGCAACCTTTTCCGCCACTCTATTACCTAACCGGGGAACATGAAAGAAGGAAACTTCTTTGATAGTCTTAAGAGATTTTTAAAACATCGGATAAGATCAGTCCAATCTCCAAAGGTCATTTAGATGAACGTTTTTTTAAAACACCGGAGAAGAGAGGTTGTTGCCGACAAGAGATGGGTAAGACCACAACAGGGAGTTCTGAAGTTTAACTATGATGCAAGTCTGCCAAAACGAAATGGGGCTGGAATTGGCTTCATTCAGAGGAGAGATGATGGCACATTCATAGCAACGGGGCAAAGAAGAGTACAATCCAATGGCGATGTCGAGATTGCTGAGGCTGAAGCGGTCAGATGGGCGGTAGGATTTGCAAAGGAGAAACACTTGTTGGATGTACAATTTGAATCTGATTTTGCAACGTTAATCAAGAAGCTGACCGAAGAACACCAAGGCACAGGAACGCTTACAGCGATGGTGGATGACATCTTGTGGGAAGCTAGAGACTTCACATCCGTTACCTGGTCATATGTTCGAAGGGAGGGGAATGTAGTGGCACATTGTATGGCTAGGATTAGGCCGATTAGTTCTACATTATATTTTAATTTGAACTCATTATCACATAATATTGTTAAAGCTTTAGACGATGATATGAAATAAACCGGATGAGTTTTTTTCTCAAAACAAATGTCAATGTATCTCTATATATGCAGTGTTAATATATACACAGTGTGTATGTACACACATAGTGTCAATATATATACCATGTATATATATACAATGTCAATTTATATATAGCAGTGTGTGTCTATATATAAATAAATAAATATAAATATATATATATATATATATATATATATATATATATATATATATATATATATATATATATATATATATATATATATATATATATTGTCTATATAATACTGAGTATCAGAGTGTACACACACAATATACAGACACACACATGAGAAACTATAAAAATATAAAAATAATATAAATCTATAGGAGTTATGTCTTTTCAAAATTGTAAAATGTTAAGGAATTTAAAATATTTTTTATTTGAGGGACAAGGCCCGTCCCGTCCCGATCCTGTCCCGTCCCATGAGGGATAGGGTCCGCGTGGAATTGAAAAAAAATAGAGAATCCCGTCCCGTAAAAATTACGCGGGACAAGACGTGGGATGACCCCCATCCCGTCCTTTTCCATCCGCGCCCACCCCTAGGTGAAGTTGATGTGTTTCTAAGTGTTAAAGAAACTAGAAAAGGAAAATTGCTTCATCCCATTATATAGAGAAAATGTTGAAAGGTTTGATAACTTTAAGGTTGTGTGATGGAAGGGAAACGTCGTTAAATTTCACATCGCCAAAGGAGATTTCACGTCGCCAAAGAAATAACCCAAACTAATAAACTAACTGCTAACAACCTAGTATAGCGGATAAGTAAGGGGTCGAACCCACAGATAAACAAGTACTTCAATGCAATATGTGTTTATCAATTATGACACTAACGATAGAATAGGAATACGAATGAAGAAAGATAACGCCAATAAACTAAGATAAAGATGTGAATGGAGACAAAGAGAAGACAAAAGGTAAGAGTGTGATTTGCCTACAATTCACAACATTGGTTGTTTACTTGATCCTTGAGTTGATTGCAATATTATTCCTAAGCCTATATCGACTTGACTAAAGTTGAAGGATCCGCAGAGATACAATCACCTTATTCAATATCACTAAAGAATAGCATTAAGAACTCAAGTGCTTAGACCAATTGGCATATCGATTCAATGCACTTAAGACACAATTGGAACAACCCTAATCAGCATAATCAACATCTAACGATATAGATCAATTGTTATCATCTACTGCAAAGACAAGGACATATCACTACTTCAATATCTTTGTTTGCTATCAAGAACACAACAATGGATTCATAGCATAGATGTGAACTCTAACTAGATGCGCGGTCATAGAAAGAATCACAATTATAAACAATGAAGAAAAAGATGATAAATAAACTCATGAATAATATAGAAATCAAGTCTCACGGTTAATCAACCAAGTCTTGAATCATAGCAAAACCACAAGGATTCTAGGCAATAACGTACCTTAAATCCCCAAACTTGAATCCTCTCATTGTAATGAGTTTTATGAATGATTAAAACTGGATAAAACCTACTGAAATATGTCTAATATAGGTCTCCTTTCGTCGGCCAAAAACCCTAGGAAAGATAGATAAGAGTTTCCATAAAGATAGACTGGGCCGCGTATCACAAATCTGGATCTGACGAGACGGCGGGCGCCGTGGAAATGGCAGCGGGCGCCGTCCGTACAATGCTGACAGCTTCGGAAGACTGAACATGTAATGCACTTTCTAGAGTCATCCTTCGTCCGATTGACGGATATGAATATCCGCTGGAAAGCTCTTTCCAAGCACTACGATTCTCATGAAGACATCAGAAACTAATTCCAACTTCTCATAACCTTAAAGATAGGATTTCTCCATGTTCTCCATTTGCGCTCTTGTTCCTTAGCTCTTCTTTGTCCATTTGCTCCATTTTTTCTCCACCCTTCGAGGCCGGATCTTATAACCTACAAATAAACACTAGAAACCGTAGATTCCGAACTTCGAATACCAAATGACCAAGAATATGAATAAGCTTATTAAACATGCAATAAGAATATTTAATGCACCTAAGACCTACTTATAATGCTATATAAAATATGCATTATCAAACTCCCCCACACTTAAGCGTCACTAGTCATCTAGCGAACATAAAGTAGAGCAAAAAGATAGAGACTTCATCATGTTTAAACAAAAAAATTTCATAACAAGTGCAAATTAAACATGAATGGAGCGAACAAATTGTCATAACTCCAACTCCCCCACACTTAAGTTTTTGTTTGTCATCAAACAATGAAAAACATAGCAATAACCAAACATCCCACAAACATATTCATCATGCATTCACCTCATCAAAAGCAATATCTCAATTGTGTGCAAACATGAACAAGGTAGACAAACATCATAATATGTATATAAATGACCAAGTAGCTCGCATGCCTATCCATCCAACTTCACAGGGATAAATGTGTTTCTCTCACTCTCATGTGTTTAGGCTTTAAAGAGCAACGCTCAACTAATTCATTAGACAAAAATCTACACAAGCATTGACATTTATATCACAAATTCTCCACCAAATACGTCAAAACAAATTGGGAAGAGGCTTTCGATACCGCTGCAAGTCTTGAATCTTGTTCAATCTCCTTTCAAGGAGTTGCTCATGGTAGAAAATTGGGAAGCTGTTGACTCCAAGGATAATTATTACGATGGAACGCCCAGGAAAAGTTCATGGCATGGACTGCATACACGCCCAACATTTCAAATTTGTATGTGTACTGTGCAACAAAAACGTTGTGAAATGAGTAAATTAAAGTGTCATGTGAACATTGTTCACTGAAATCAGTTGCTGGGTATGTTGTTTTTGCGTGTTTTAGCTGATGCGTTCACTTTTAGTGTCTATCAGGATCCGGAACAAGTGGATTCAGTATGCAGGAATTAAACCTTTTAGTATCGATCAGGATCAAGTGGATCAATTTAGTGTCTTCAGTACCATATATCTATATCTGATCCAATCTATTTGTTTTTTTTTTCAATCAATTATCTGGTTAAGTTCAAATATTGTAAACGTTCTATTAGAGAAGAGAATAATTTTTAAAAATTGGAGAAGCATATGGGGATATTGTTGTTGCAGGAGTAAATCGAGTATTGAAATAAATATAGAATAAAGTTCAGACTGACTTCCCTGTCTCAGCAAATAAATACAAGACTTCCTCCCGTTGTAGTAAGAGAAAAGTCAGGATCGAATCCACGAGGAAGCACGTCAGCAATTCTCAGGTAGTTGTAAACTCTCACAGGAAAAGCAGCAGAAAGACAGAAACACAGCAAGAAACAGAAATAAAAGCAGAAAATAAAGAACAAAGAATAAAACAAGAAATAAAGCAAAGCAGCAAGTAAAAGCAAAGCAAAGGGTCTCGTCGATCTCGACAACAGCTCCTCGAGATCGACCACAGCAGTCGACAACAGAATTTCAGAAATCACAGTAGACAAGCAAACCCGGCAAGGGCAACTCGATCTCGACAACCCCTACTCGAGGTCGACAAGAGCATGCAAAACAGAAATTGAAAATCGACAAGAAAAGCAGAAAACTAACTCGACTAAGACCAAGCCTACTCGACCTCGACAAGACACTACTCGAGGTCGACAAAGGTCTCCTCTATGTCGAGCACAGTAAAAGGCAGAAACTTTAAAAGGGCAAATTTTCGAACCAAAACTCAGAATTTCCGACGAAATAAATTCAATATAAAAAGGACTTCCAAAGCCAGGGTTTCAACACCACAACGATAACCATGCAAGGTAACACATAAAGGCATAAAAGATCATGCTTTCCATCAAATAACTTTCGTCATTAACAAATAGGCAAATAGAGGCTTTCGCATAAACCCTAATTGTTACTAACCCTTTTTCACATAATTAATCCAAGTTGCATTAAGATCACTTTCGCTTCAATAACACAAACAATGATCACATTCAACTCTCGCAAAAGAATTATGCTCATAGGGATAGAATATGAATTGCACAAAAGATCTGACCTTTATCGCATCGCCTTACATGGCCACCGTCGGGCTCACCCCAGCCCCAGAAGTGGGTGGACTACTCACGCCTCATTGCAATAACAGACATTGATTGAAAAGAAATAACTTGCATAAAACTATATTCAAAAGCCTTTACAATTCCGGCAATCAACTTTCGCAGAAAGCCAAAACCTTAAAAACCTTAAAACTCCTAAACTTCTCTGTGGAACTAACTAATTGTGTGTCTTGGAATTGTGATATGGAATTGTGTAAAACTGAACCCCCTAGGACCTTATTTATAGTCTTCTTTCCCTAGCTAATCTAGGAAAGAAATATCTATCTCTATCTAAAATTATATCTAAAACTTGAAAGGATAAACAAATTGTTTTATATATGGAAATAAATCTAAAAGGGAAAGATAAAACTAAATAGGTAAGTCTTCATGTCTTGATAGATCTTGTCTCCTTGATGATAGAACTTGATGGAATCGGATAGAATCTTCCGCCTTCGGCCCCAAGGAATCCCAATCCTACTCGGACAGGTCTCGTCGAGAAGTTTCTGGAATCTGGTCTACTCGACCTCGACCACGGCTCGTCGACCTCGAGTAGGGTGGTTCGTCGACTGGACTCCTCGGCTAGATCTGCTCGATGTGCTCGGACTTGGTTCACTGGTGCTCGTCGATCTCGAGTAGCTCTTGTCGCTGTCGAGTAGGATGGCTCTGTCGACTAGGCTTCCTCGGGTTGGTGTGCTCGACTCGAAAAGGCTCGGACAAGGCTCCTGGGCGTCGTCGACTTCGACAAGGCTCATCGAGATCAAGTAGAGTTCTTCGTCGGCTTGGTGCATCCCGCTGGCAGCGGGTTTTTCCGCGGCAGCGAGTGGTCCGCTGCAGCGAGTCGAGTCGCTGGCAGCGATTGTCGCCTGGTCGTCCTCGGTAAAGACTCGGACTAGCACGGTGGGTCTTGTCGATCTCGAGTAGAGGTTGCTTGGCGTCCTCGTCCTCGGCTTCTCTCCTTGTCGACTCCGGGTGTGGCGTCTGGGCTTCGTCGATCTCGACTAGGGCTTGTCGAGATCGAGTAGACTTCCGGAGCTCGGGTTGGTCTGGCTGTCGATCAGGCTTTGTCGACAAGGTTGTGCTCGGACATGCTCGTCTATGTCGAGTAGGGCCCACTCGAGATCGAGTAGCCTTGACTTTCAGCTTGGTTCCGCTGCTTTGACCTTGGACTTCTGTAGCGGTTTTCCGAGCTTTTCCGACCTTCTGTAGAATTGCTGTAAAATGCCTCGATTTCTGCGAATTAAACAGAAACTGGTGTAGATTCCATAATTTGGCAAATAAACATAAACTACATAGATTCTGTACTATTTAAACCCAAATGAATGCAATGTATACAGAAATTGATATAAAAGTTACTGTAAAACATGGCAAATTCAGCTCACAACAAACACCCCATACTTAAGCTTGTTTGTCCTCAAGCAATACTTTTATTTGTCATTCAGGGGAAGAAATCAAAACTCTCAACATCTTAGATTCATTCTTATATGTCCCTGCAATCAATTACCATCCTTGAAAAGGTACTAGTGTCTCAAATTCATGCATGTGCAAATATGTAAAAGCAACATCTACTCATAAAAGGAGGGTTACGCATAAACAATTTATATGACAAAGCATTGATAATCAAGAAGACTTTAATTTAAGCTCATGAAGGAGTAGATTGGTAAAAGGCTAAAGGTGGGCAAATTTTGGCAATGTGGTGTTTTTTTTTATCCGGGGAAATGGAGTACTTTCCAAATTGAATTTCCACATTCCTTCTTCCATTTGATTCATCACCTTTCATAATGCTTTTCTCAATAATAATGCTTTTACCTCTCTAACCTCAGCACTGCCTTCTCGCGAGTCGCAAACATGGGTGTCATGAATGGCCCCGGATACTTAGCGCTTTGGACTCCTCATAATGTGTCCCATCTCTCCAAACTATTATCTCAGAGAGCAGGGTCAATCTACCTTTATCTCCTGAGGTGATTGGATTTTCTTTCGCTCATTAAATTTTCCATATATTTCAAATAATTTCCCTTGCCAAACTCCAAATATGATAACAACACAAACACCATATAACATCTCCATAATGTAACATCATTCTCAACATAATCCCCGGATAAGGTAAAGAATGGAAATATTTAGATCATGTGGAGCAATAATTGAAATAAGGCATATTATGGCTTTTGTGTTATGCATAAGCATAGGTAAGGCTATGATTATAAACAATGAGCATTATATGGAAATATAAAGTCCTCCATCATTTTATCACGCAACATGTCAAAAGCAACTTCAAATATTACCTCCTTTCATGGTTTTCATCTAAAATAATGCACTTCATTGCGACTTCCCTTTACTAGGAAATTTCATGCTATCTCTAATGAATCTAATTTTGCATCGTCCAGTCCAATATAAGCTTCCATGACATTAATCAAAAATTTCAATGGGGGTCATTTTTCAAACTTTTTGGAAAACATGCATATAAGCATATAAATTAATAATGAATTCCAAAATAGCCATGTAGCAATTCTAAGAAATAAATTCCAAATATGCACAAATAATGTCAAATATGGAAATTATGCATGAAGTAAGCCCTTCCCCCACCCCATACTTAAACATTACAGTGTCCTCACTGTATAAAAAAAAGGGTAAAGAAAGAAACTCACAAGACAGGTGTGTAGGGCCTTTAAATTTTCGATTGGGGCACCTCCTGGACCGAGTATTAATGTAGCTTGGTTTCATCCATGGACCTGAAAAGTAGAAGACATATACCCACAATAGCAAAACTAAAAGTGTTCAAAACCAAAAACAAAAAAACAAAGTCTCAAATGTCCTAAAAAAGTCTATGTACATGCTCTAGATTTTATAGTCGCTAGGCCGACTTTCCATTAATGCTCAAGGTGGCATCTGCAGGGCCCATGTAGCTTGGGCCTCAAATAAGACTCCATTCTTGTCCATCAGCTGCAATCCTCCAGAATGGATCTTGTTCACCACGAAAGGTCACATCCGCTTCTTGTTGAATTTATTGGGAAACCAATGATCCTTTGATTTAGAGACATAGAGCTTGTCTCCAACTTCATACTCCTTAGGCTCATCATTGGGTATCCTGCACAATCGCACATACCAAGGCAGACCTCTTCCATGTATATATAAATCTTTAATGGAAATAGGAGAAGAAAGATCCATACCTTGGCTTACCTTCGCAGAGACGGAATCGGGGACCACTGTGTTTGGTCGATCTCGACTAGGGCTAGTCGATCTCGACGAGTCTGCAGGTTCTGGTGGTGGTCTGCTCGCAGATGCAGAAGTCGACAAAGACAGGGGCTTGTCGACCTCGACAAGTCTGGTCGACCTCGACGAGGTTTCTTCTCCTGGTGGCTTGCTCATCGAGGAAGGCGGGGCTGGGCTCTCCGAGTGGTGGTCGATCTCGACTAGGGTGGTCGAGATCAACGAGGCTGGTACTGGCTCTGGTGGTCTCAGCGTCGAGGAAGATGATGCCCGAGGATCTTGGTCGATCTCGACTGGGGTAGTCGATCTCGACGAGGGCTCTCCTCCTGGTTGCTGTGGCGTCGAGGACGAACGGTCTGGTGGCACCGGGTGGTGGTCGACCTCGACAAGGGTGGTCGAGATCGACGAGCCTGGCTTGTCTGGTTCGCTGCTCAACGATGCTGGTGCTGGTGGAGTCGCCTTGGTCTGGTCGAGATCGACTAGGGTTCTACTCGATGTCGAGGAGCCCTGGTCGATCTTGACCCCATACTTAGTCCCTGTCAAGGCATCCGAAAAATAATGAATCCACAATGACTTACATTGGCCTGTGTCGATTGGATTCTCTGTGTTTTCCTTGAGGATTGCCATGATCTCCTCCACCTGGGCCTCCATGTCCCTTTTTTCTATCTCCTCAGGGGTCATATTTCTGACCTTGGGTTCCCCGCAGGTGATATAGCCAGCTGAGATAGATTTGACCTCTTCCATTGGACCTGTATGCCTTTCAGTTTTATTAAAGGAATACTCAATTATCTCATCGCTGATGTTGAAGGTGAGCACTCCTTTCCTAACGCTTATGTTGGCATCCACCGTCGCCAAGAATGGTCTTCCTAGAATAATTGGACAAGCAGGATCTTCTTGCATATCAACTATTAAGAAATCAGCAGGGACGAAGAATTTACCTACTTGTACTGGGACATTTTCCACCATGCCTGTTGGGATGACCACCGTGTTGTTGGTCATGTAAAGTCTAGCATCCACAGGCTCCAAGGCACCTATCTTAATCTTGGACCAAATTGTTAAAGGCATTATACTCACACTAGCTCCAAGATCACATAGGGCATTAATTTTGTATGGACCAAATCCAATAGTTATAGCAAACTTACCTGGATCCGGCCTCTTCTCCCATATGTCCAGACGGCTGCACTCCTCTGTGATTTCAGCCATTGACCGCTTTTTGCTCAGAATCTCCTTCAGGAACTTGACGTAGGATGGCATTTCATTGAGAGCTTCTGTGAAGGGGATAGTGACGTTGAGTTTCTGAAGCATCTTGATGAAGCGCTGAAACTTTTTCTCTGCCGGGTCCTTTAGAGATTTTGTGGGGAAAGGTAGCTTCTTTTTATGCGTCGGAGCCAGAACAGACGTCGGAGGTGCTGCAGACTTCTCTATGTCGACCAGGGGCTCCTCGACATCGACAAGGCCTTTGTCGACATCGACCAGATTGGGCCCAGTCGAGTTGCTGTGTGGTGCAGACGAAGATTCTGGAAGTGTCTTCTCGAGGTCGACGAGGCTCTTGTCGAGGTCGACCACGGCTTTGTCGAGATCGACTTGCTGTTCCTCGTCGTTCTGCTGCTTTCCGACCTCTGGCTCTTGTAGTTGATGGCCGCTTCTGAGTTTTATAGCAGCGATGTGTCCAGTCTTTCCCTTAGGATTTGGTTCTGAAGATCCTGGAAGTGACCCTGACTATCTGGGGATTCCTGCTGCTAGCTGACCAATCTGTGTATCGACTGATTTCCACCAGATGTCAATTTCCCCAAGCCTAGAGTTGACACCTTGCATCTGAGTATAGACGGAGTTGAAAGATTGTCTAGTTTCTGAGTGCTTCCTCCGTATTTCCTCCAGGATTGTCTGTATATCATCCTTTTTCTGCTCCCTTTCCGGATGTCCTGGAGCTCTGTAGGGCGGGGGATTCCTAGGGACACCTTGTTTCCATTGTGGTTGCTGAAACCTTTGGTCCCCCATGTAGCGATTGGGACCCCCTGCGTAAGCTGCATCTTCATGGTGCTCTGCCAGCTTGACTTGCTCTGTGTGTGGGAACTCAGGAGTGGTGTGCCTTTGCGATCCGCATTCTATGCAAGGCTGGTTGACAGAGAGATACTTTACTTGCTTGATGAGCTTCCTATTCTGGTCTCTGTAGTATTGCTCCCTAACATCAGGATCAATCTCCTTAGGTGGCTCATATAGGGGCATGGATGGTGCTGGCCTGGCGTATGGGTTCTCTTCATAAGTTGCAATAGACCCATACTTGTTGTCGTAGTTGGTGAGCTTCTCTAGCACACCCCATGCGTCACTTGGCGGCATTGTCAGATACTCATAGGGAGTATAATGGTTGATTCTGTCCTTTGTGACTTGATCAAGGGAGTTGAAGAAGATCTCCTGAATGACGTAGGGTGGCTGTCCATGAGTAGGGCAAGATCGCAGAAGTTCCTTGTAGCGCTCCCATGCCTTTGCCAGCGGTTCCCCTTGCTTCTGTTTGAAGGCGGTGATTCTCTGGCGGAGATGTGCTGTTTTGGCACGTGGGAAGGATTTGTTCAGAAACTCTTGCTCTACTTGGGCCCAGGTTGTGAGTGATCTTGCTTTCAGCCCTTCCAACCATTTCAGTGAAGGCCCAGCGAGAGACCAGCGAAAAGATTTCATCTTGACATATTCCAGGGTTGTACCTTCAGCAATAGTACGGCACATGTCAGAAAAGTTTGTAATATGTTCAAGAGGACACTCATTAAATCTACCATAAAAGGCATTATTTTTATGCTCTATAAGAAACTGAGTGCGAATTTCAAAAGAGTTATCAGGGATTAGGATCGCCGATTCAGGCACGACGAGAGTTGGGTGCATGTAGTCCTCTGCCGTGGTTGGATATTGAGCAAGCTCAGCCTGTGCTTGTTCCCTTGCTGCTCTCTCAGCGGTGATAGCAGCATCTTTAGCGGCAATAGCAGCATCCTTTGCGGCCAATTCCCTGGTAAGCCTAGCGACCAACTGTTCCTGTGTCTCAGCGGCCGCCATGATCCTTTTGAGTTTGGAGTGGATGTGTAGGTAGCGCTCCGGTTCGTCTAAGCTGTCAAACTCAGGTGTTTGACTAGAGAGACGCATACACCTGAAAAGTAACTTAAAGAAACAGTGAGAACTGACTACCTAAGGCGCGAATGATTGCTTCCCCGGCAACGGCGCCAATTTGTTGTTGCAGGAGTAAATCGAGTATTGAAATCAATATAGAATAAAGTTCAGACTGACTTCCCTGTCTCAGCAAATAAATACAAGACTTCCTCCCGTTGTAGTAAGAGAAAAGTCAGGATCGAATCCACGAGGAAGCACGTCAGCAATTCTCAGGTAGCTGTAAATTCTCACAGGCAAAGCAGCAGAAAGACAGAAACACAGCAAGAAACAGAAATAAAAGCAGAAAATAAAGAACAAAGAATAAAACAAGAAATAAAGCAAAGCAGCAAGTAAAAGCAAAGCAAAGGGTCTCGTCGATCTCGACAACAGCTCCTCGAGATCGACCACAGCAGTCGACAACAGAATTTCAGAAATCACAGCAGACAAGCAAACCCGACAAGGGCAACTCGATCTCGACAACCCCTACTCGAGGTCGACAAGAGCATGCAAAACAGAAACTGAAAATCGACAAGAAAAGCAGAAAACTAACTCGACTAAGACCAAGCCTACTCGACCTCGACAAGACACTACTCGAGGTCGACAAAGGTCTCCTCTATGTCGAGTACAGTAAAAGACAGAAACTTTAAAAGGGCAAATTTTCGAACCAAAACTCAGAATTTCCGACGAAATAAATTCAATATAAAAAGGACTTCCAAAGCCAGGGTTTCAACACCACAACGATAACCATGCAAGGTAACACATAAAGGCATAAAAGATCATGCTTTCCATCAAATAACTTTCGTCATTAACAAATAGGCAAATAGAGGCTTTCGCATAAACCCTAATTGTTACTAACCCTTTTTCACATAATTAATCCAAGTTGCATGAAGATCACTTTCGCTTCAATAACACAAACAAGGATCACCTTCAACTCTCGCAAAAGAATTATGCTCATAGGGATAGAAGATGAATTGCACAAAAGATCTGACCTTTATCGCATCGCCTCACATGGCCACCGTCGGGCTCACCCCAGCCCCAGAAGTGGGTGGACTACTCACGCCTCATTGCAATAACAGACATTGATTGAAAAGAAATAACTTGCATAAAACTATATTCAAAAGCCTTTACAATTCCGGCAATCAACTTTCGCAGAAAGCCAAAACCTTAAAAACCTTAAAACTCCTAAACTTCTCTGTGGAACTAACTAATTGTGTGTCTTGGAATTGTGATATGGAATTGTGTAAAACTGAGCCCCCTAGGGCCTTATTTATAGTCTTCTTTCCCTAGCTAATCTAGGAAAGAAATATCTATCTCTATCTAAAATTATATCTAAAACTTGAAAGGATAAACAAATTGTTTTATGGAAATAAATCTAAAAGGGAAAGATAAAACTAAATAGGTAAGTCTTCATGTCTTGATAGATCTTGTCTCCTTGATGATAGAATTTGATGGAATCGGATAGAATCTTCCGCCTTCGGCCCCAAGGAATCCCAATCCTACTCGGACAGGTCTCGTCGAGAAGTTTCTGGAATCTGGTCTACTCGACCTCGACCACGGCTCGTCGACCTCGAGTAGGGTGGTTCGTTGACTGGACTCCTCGGCTAGATCTGCTCGATGTGCTCGGACTTGGTTCACTGGTGCTCGTCGACCTCGAGTAGCTCTTGTCGATGTCGAGTAGGATGGCTCTGTCGACTAGGCTTCCTCGGGTTGGTGTGCTCGACTCGACAAGGCTCGGACAAGGCTCCTGGGCGTCGTCGACCTCGACAAGGCTCATCGAGATCGAGTAGAGTTCTTCGTCGGCTTGGTGCATCCCGCTGGGAGCGGGTTTTTCCGCTACAGCGAGTCGAGTCGCTGGCAGCGATTGTCGCCTGGTCGTCCTTGGCTCCGTCCTCGGCAAAGACTCGGACTGGCACGGTGGGTCTTGTCGATCCCGAGTAGAGGTTGCTCGGCGTCCTCGTCCACGGCTTCTCTCCTTGTCGACTCCGGGTGTGGCGTCTGGGCTTCGTCGATCTCGACTAGGGCTTGTCGAGATCGAGTAGACTTCCGGAGCTCGGGTTGGTCTGGCTCTCGATCAGGCTTTGTCGACAAGGCTGTGCTCGGACATGCTCGTCTATGTCGAGTAGGGCCCACTCGAGATCGAGTAGCCTTGACTTTCAGCTTGGTTCCGCTGCTTTGACCTTGGACTTCTGTAGCGGTTTTCCGAGCTTTTCCGACCTTCTGTAGAATTGCTGTAAAATGCCTCGATTTCTGCGAATTAAACAGAAACTGGTGTAGATTCCATAATTTGGCAAATAAACATAAACTACATAGATTCTGTACTATTTAAATCCAAATGAATGCAATGTATACATAAATTGATATAAAAGTTACTGTAAAACATGGCAGATTCAGCTCACAACAGATATATCTCAAGTGTCTCACTTTCAATGTATGGCTGCCACGTTCCCCCTTTGCAAGTGTTTTAGTATTATTATCATAAAAACATGTTCTCTTTTAAAGTATTATATAGATAGACAGATTGTTTATGATTTATCAAGAAATTATTTTAAAAACCCATTATAATTTGATTGGTTGAAAATACAACAATTACTTTTGTATAATAACTCTTATTAACAAAAATGATTCCATTTAAATTACATATTAGTAGACCTGTCAAAACACAACCCGACCCGACCGACCCGAAAAATTTCCGACCCGAATCCGAAAATTTTGACCCGAAATTTTTTTTCGACCTGAACCTGAAAAACCCAAAATTTTCCGGGTAATCTGGGTTTCGACCCGTTGACCCGATTGTCCCGGTAATTTTGACCCGATTTACCCGATTGGCCCGATGACCCGGTTGATTTATAATTATATATAATTATTTTATATATGTATAATTAAAATTTATCACAAAATTATCAAATAATGATTTTTTTAATTTAAAAAAGAAAAAATTGACAAACCCGAAATCGACCCGAAACCCGATCAAACCCGAGTTCGAGTCAACCCGAAAAACCCGAAACCCGTTTTACCCGAGACCCGTTTTACCCGAATCCCGAATGGATCGGACCCGAACCCGACCCGCATGACCCGTTTGACAGGTCTACATATTAGTATTCATTTATTAAATAATATTAATTTAAGTTGTTAATTTGTAGTTTTAAATATCTTGAAATCAATACCCAAGTGATTAGATTAAATAAGTCACATAACAAAAAATATATAGATTAAATATTTTAATAAGATTTTTCGTAATTAAAAGATATGGGTAGATTGGATGCAAATCATGCAATGAATTAAAGAATGAATGGTTAGAATTTTGTTTAGTTAATATAAATTAAATATTAAATAGACTATATTAAATTAAATTGAATATTCAAAAATAAATTGATATAATAAGGTAACACGTGACATAAATGCTTTGGTTCTAATTTTTTTTTTATGGAAAACTACTTCAATTTTATTTATATACCATAAGATCCCCGAACACTATGTCAAAGAGCGTCGGAGGTAAATCATCCTCACTAGTAACAAAATAAATAGATGTAGGTTTAAGTTTAGCTAGATAAACCGCTGCTTGGTTCCCTTCTTGCTTGACATGCACTCCATACACATGTCCTGAATCCGCGCACGAGACGAGAGATGGTATGCAGCAACCTCCCTACCACACCTCTAAAGGACATCGTCTTCTCACTGACCAACCAGATCAGCTGCAAGCAATCAGATTCCACTACAATGTTGTCCAGGCTGAACTCCTCTACCATTTTTAATGCCCAAACCACCGCTTCAAACTCAGCTACAAGGGGCTCCAAGCCATCCTGAATCATGCAAGTTGTTGCCTACACCAAAGCACCATTCGAATCCCTCACTATGGTGCTAATGTTGCAACCGAGAGTCTCCGAGGATGACGCATCGTTGTTTATCTTAACCAGACCCTCGTCCGGTAGCCACCACCTTGCGTAAGAATTGTCCGTCTACACCTGCGCCTCTTTCCATCGGTTCCCGGCTTCCATTTCTATACCAGATCCCACGCATCTTCAACCAGCCTTCGAGGTTTCACCCTTATCTTCTCAAACGACCTTCGGTTCCTTGCAAACGATATAGCCTTGTTGTCTCCTCATCCTTCATGTCCAGCATCGTTATTGCTCATTCGGAGCAGGAAAGGCTGCCTTTCCCTCTTTGCTGTATCAACAACAACCTCTTCCAACAAGCTTTTACAGCCGGGCAATCGCGTAAGACATGAAACACTGTTTCCACCCGGCCGCACACATCACAACCCACCTCCTCAGTCACCCTTCTCCTTGCTAGGACTTATCGACATGGTAAAACCTCTATGCATGCCCTCCGCAAAAAAAATTCAAGTCCTATGACTCACTTTAAGCTTCCACAACTTCTTCAATAAGGGGTTCTTCGACTCCGATGTCTCAGCCATACCAACTTCGCGCCTTCCTTTTTCCATCATAGCATGGTACGGCATCCTAACACTGAACTCCCCATTCCGTGTGTAGTGATATATAAGTGTATCTGGATTCGTCGGGTCCCCAAGATGAAGTTTCAGTATGATCTCCACATCACATGGGAGGAACGCTGCTTGTACAACCTCCCTCCGCCAACTCCTAGTTTCCTAATCGATAAACTCTCTGACCTTGGTGCACTAATCTCCACCTTCAACATTTGCAATAGGGCGGAATGAAAACAATCTAGGTATCCACCTATCTCTCCACGCTTCAATGGTAGATCCATTCCCCACAACTCAAATCGAACCCTCCTCTAGAACCCTTTTGTCGTGTAGTATGCTTCTCCATGTGTAACTTGGGTTATGCCTCATCTTAGCCTCAAGGAAAGACGAGTGCAGAAAGTATCTTGCTTTGAGTAACCTTGCCGGCAAAGAGTCAGGTTCATTATAAATTCGCCAACCTTGCTTTGCAAGTAGATCAAAGTTGAACGTTTCCATACCACGGAAGCCCAGTCCACCCTTCTCTTTTGGCATACATAGCTTCTTCCACGTTACCAAATGGATTTCCTTTTCTCTGAATTGTCCCCCCAATAGAAGTTACACATCAACTGTTCTATCTCCCTACATAAGTAAGACGACCAGAGGAAGCATGACATTTTATATGTCGGTATGGACTGAGCTGCCTACTGCCTTCAGCAATACTTCCTTGCCCGCTCTAGACAATGTTCTCTCTTTCCAACCTTTCAACTTTTTCCAGATCCTCTTCTTCACATTGTTGAAGATAATCTTCTTTGATCGCCCCACCATCGTTGGTAATCCCAGATATTTGTCATGCTTTTCAACCTCCGCTATACCAATTCTCATCTGAATCTCCTCCCTAATATTATCATCCACATTTTTGCTAAACGAAATTTCTGACTTAGCAAAGTTGACCTGTTGTCCTGATCCTTCTCCATAAACCCGGAGGATGTTTGCAATTTCTACACTCCGTTGACAGTGTGCCCTTGCAAATAGAATACTATCATTAACAAAAAACAAATGCGATACAGTAGGGGTCATTCTTGCTATACGGACTTGATATAATAGGGTGACATGTGACACAAATACTTTGGTTTTAATAGATAGGCAAAATTACAGAAAACCACCCTTTAAATATGGTTGTTTTCACTTAACCACCCCTTAAATTCAAAATTACAGAAAACCACCCTTTAAATGGTATTTCTTTACAACTCACCACCCATTCAACTATTTTCTTTAATTTATCATTAAACATATTATATTTTAATATTTTTAAACTCAAATTTGATTGTAAATATATTCATATTTTGAATTTAAGGGCTCGATCGTATTTTAGGGATTATTTAATTTATTTTTAAAAAATAATAATAAATATAGCCTAGAATTATTATCTTAATTTATGGTAGAAAATGTTTATAAAATTTTAAATTATTATGGAAATTACTCTTATTTATTTCTATTTTAAATAAATAAGAGTCACATGTTACCCTATTATATCAAGTCCGTATAGCTAGATTAAGGGATATATAGCAAAATTTTCCTAATCGGAATGAATGGGAAACAAATGATCTCATCCTAATTTCGAATCAGAATGAACTCAGAGGCAAATGATCTCGTCCTAATTGTCTGTACGAATTGTTTCTTTATAAAAAGGAAAAAGAAAAAGAAAAATCTCAGTCGGTCTCGGCCGACCATTACACCGCCGGAAACCGCTAGATAGGGGGTGTTATGTGAACACGAGTAGCTCAAATTCAACTCGTACTCGCTCGATAAAAAATCGGCCCGAACTCGTTATTTTTTAAACGAGCCGAGTATGATGACATTTTTAAACTCGGTTCGAATTAAACTCTAATAGCTCGTGCTTTATGAAATTTCTAAAATTCCATCAAGTTCCTATATAATGAGCGAGTAAACGGTTTAAGCTCGAAAAAAGTTCGACGGGAGCTCACATTTTTAAACTCGAGTAGCCTCGAGCTCGTCCTATCCTAAATGAGCTGCATAGTTTACCACACTCGGTCGCCGTCCTCCCATCCCCTCAGCTTTATTAGTGTCACTGTCGGTGCTAAGTCAATACTCCGTAATAATATAGTCACGGAGTCCTATAGTAAAAGGTTTAGGGCGTTGCTGGGCGTCTCTTCCGAGTTACGCCCTATATTCAGTTACTCCATTGCTCTTACTCACTCTTTCCTCACTCTCCGAGAAGAAACTTCCTTCGCTCCGGTTCAGGGTAAGGTTTTCTGTTTTCTTCTTTTTCCATTCTGTATTGCTTTTGATTTTGTTGATTTGACCTAGATTCAGTTCTTTGTTGATGTTCTTTCTCATTTCTTAATCTAATTTCTGGAATAGAATGATTCCGATTTATTGAATCGCACTAGTATGATTGGAAAGGTTTTGTTGTTGTGGTTAACAATTAGAATATCTTCTCACCGATTACAGTATCTCAGACCTTCAGTTCTGAATGAGGTTTCCAGATTTAGTAATGAGATGCGATTAGGTGAAATTTTTAGACGCCTTCAGATATCGGATTTAACTTCTGATTATTGGCACTGCTGTGTGATTAGGGAAGATTATTCATCTACAGTAACGATTGTCCATATGCGTAACTACTTGATTTCGTTTGTATCTCAGACCTTCAGTTTTGTATCGGGTTTCCAGATTTAGTAATGAGATGCGATTAGGTGAAATTTCTAGACGCCTTCAGATATCGGATTTAACTTCTGATTATTAGGGAAGATTATTCATCTACAGAAACGATTGTCCATATGCGTAATTACTTGATTTCAGTTTGTATTATACTTGGCTGTTGCTAATGAGGCAGAAATTATTGGGGAAAAAACTCAAAAAAAGTACAGTTACTCCCACGTTTGATAGGATAGACTTGATGACAAGCTAATTTTAGATTTCTTTTTCTTGTGCTTGTTTTGAATGTATTTGTTTAATGCTCGGGTTGAGTATTTATATTCCATCAAGTCTTCTCTTTAATCCTTTATCTAAACCTTATACCAGATGTCGAATGATGTTGAGAAACCCAAAGCTCGGGAAGCAGTAATGGATGGAGATGTCCAGACAGTTTCTGATACTCGTATCACCTGGTACAGCGCCTTTCTGCAACAGGCATCCGTATATGGTGTTGCTGCTGGTTACTGCCTATCAGCATCACTGCTTTCCATAATTAACAAGTGGGCGGTGATGAAGTTTCCTTACCCTGGTGCTTTGACTGCGTTGCAGTATTTCACCAGTGCAGCTGGTGTAGTTGTTTCTCGTCAGCTTGGGTTTTTAGAGCATGATCCTCTAAACCTTTTGACGATGTTGCGGTTTCTCCCTGCTGCATTCATATTCTACATTTCACTTTTCACAAACAGTGAGCTTCTTCTTCATGCTAATGTTGACACCTTTATAGTCTTCAGATCTGTAGTTCCCATGTTTGTGGCAGTAGGGGAGACTCTCTTCTTGCACCAGCCATGGCCATCCCCTAAGACTTGGCTTTCTCTTGCAACCATTTTCGGGGGAAGTGTGATTTATGTCTTGACAGATTACCAATTCACAGTGAACGCTTACATGTGGGCTCTAGCCTACCTGGTTAGTATGTCAATAGATTTTGTGTACATCAAGCATGTTGTCATGACTATTGGTTTGAACACATGGGGCCTTGTTCTCTATAACAATCTCGAGGCTCTCCTACTCTTCCCGTTGGAACTTCTTATCATGGGTGAACTGAAGAAGATAAAGCATGAAATCTCAGACGAGTCAGACTGGTATAGTTTTGGAGTAATCTTGCCTGTGGGTTTGTCATGTTTGTTTGGGCTGTCCATTTCTTTCTTTGGATTTTCTTGTCGGAAGGCTATTTCTGCGACAGGTTTTACTGTTCTTGGGATAGTAAATAAGCTTCTAACTGTGATCATAAATTTGGTTATCTGGGATAGACACTCAACATATGTGGGAACATTGGGCCTGTTGATATGTATGATTGGTGGGGTCATGTATCAGCAGTTCTCTCATAAACCAAAAGTTGATAATGAAGTGAAAAAAGAAGAGATGGAAGAAGAACAACTGAAATTGTTGGAGATGCAAAGCAGCAGCGAAATCAATGACAGTGAGAAGTTAGAGCTCAAGGAAGTAGATGCAGCAAAAAAATAGTATCATGTTCTGTCACAGGTAATAGTATTTCTTTTCTTGAGCAGTTCAACTGGTGAACTCAGAAATGGAATTTCATATTACCCTAACAAGTTGTGCAAGAGAATTCCCAATCTCACTAGTTAGGACATTTTCTTATTCAGATTGGATCATGATGTATTTCATCACCAGAAGCCATAGGTATCTCTCTACTGTATTAAGTCGTAGGAAAAAATCACCCTTTCTTTCACACTGTTAATCTGTGTCCAATCAGTTTGTGATCTTGCATTTCAATGAAATTCATCCTTGTATGCTTCTCTTTTCCTTCTAGAGTGTATTTAGTTTATCGGCAGAGAGATTCCAAATGTCCTTTTTTTTTATAATACGGTTTCTATAATTTGGGGTATATCTCCAATTCTCCATCATACTCAGTATCTTGTAATAAGGGCCATTTGTATTGTAATACTTAATTTGTTTTGCAAATTGCAATTAGCTTGTCGAAATATTCAATATTAAAATCAAAATGATAAGTTAAAATATTCAATTAGCTTGTCCTATTCTAAATTGATCTTTGCAGCTGGTAATGAGACCCCGGCCAACCATATTATTTGTCAACCAGAGTATGACTAAGCAAACACCAACATCAATTGTTTGGAGATAAGGCCTCTTGGACCCACATGGAAGGCATCATTGTGCATTTGATTATTGTAACTGATATTAGTTTATGTTTTTTTGGGTGAATGCTTCATGATTAGACATTTTTTTGTATTAATAATTGCTTGAAAATGTTGTTTTCTTCCCCCACAACTCTGATATTGTATATTCTGATTCACCCAACCCAACGCACAACTATCTACGTTTTCGTGCTCTCTCTCTTCTTCTTTTTTTCCTACTTCTTTCGAGTCCCTCTTTATCTCTCTGGCTGGTGACAAGAGGGTCAGATGATGGCAAAGAGTTCTTTCTTGCCTTTGATCGCAATTCAACAATCATCCAAGGTGAACACTATTCCTTTTTTTGGCGTGGTGAAGCTTAGAAAGGGTCAATTTTCTCTCAGGAGAACACTAGCAGTTAGTATAAAGTCTTCTTTACGAGATCAGGTTTATTTCTCTCCCTTTTTTTTTAATCGAAATCATGTTTCTTTCTCTGCTATTGATATTATTATATGGTAATGATCGTTTTCAGATCTTTGAAGATCAGTCAAATGGCATCATTTGCTATCGAGATGCTAATGGAGAGATCGTATGTGAAGGATTAGATGAAGGACCTTGTCTTCGCCAACAATTCCCGTCAACACCCTACCGTAGGAGGTATGTGCAGATCCATGTAATATCATGAAAGGCAAAAATTATTTCATCTTTGAGGATTTGGGAATGGGTTTGTATGCCAGTCTGTTCCTTGTTCCTGAAAAAGAAAATAAGAGACAATGGACATCCTCATAGTGTCACTGGTCTAATTTGAGAACTTATTCTTCCGGGTTGATTTTTTTGCTTTTAAAATCAGGGATGCAGAGATTGTTGAAATCCTTCAGCAGAAATGGCTTGAAATCATTGAAAGTGGGAGTGGCGACAACGGTGCAATCACCGTGTTGAAGGACTCCAACTGCAATGGTTTCAACACGTTGTGTTGAATCTAATTTGGTAAGTTGTATAACAAGTTTCTGTAAGATTATCTGAACGAAATTTGGTCTGAGGGTTGGTTTGTTCAGACAACCCTACTTTAATTTTCGCAGTCCTTGACTATTTCAGCTCTCTGCTATGTAAATATTTCGAGTTGGTTGTTTTATTATCCTGAGGGCAAACATCTCTGAAGGAACCAGTAGATTGTTTTATCTTCTCTGTTGCCACTGTAATATTTTGTCTCCAGGCAAAGGCTTTTACCAAAATGCAGGCATTGCTTAAACTGGAAACCTCTCTCTTTGAACTACATTAAACTGGAAACCTCTCTCTTTGAAGAGGGCATTTTATGTACCTTTTCAGAAAGAAGATAGTTAATGCTTACTAGCTGGTGTAGGCATTGTTTAGACTGAATAATTTGTACCTGTTTTCATGTTGACACAAAATTAACGATTTCAGTTGGATCAAGCAGGCCGCCGGATATCATTGAAATTAAGCTACATACATACATCCGACTTGAAAATGATCACTCCAGTTAGGGCTGTGCATCGGCTCAAAGCCGAGCCGAACCGGGACGAACCGAGCCGAACCGAAACCGAAATTCGCAAAAAATCCAAACTGAAAGCCGAACCGAATGTATTAGGTTCGGTTCGGTTATTTGCCGGTTCGGTTATTTGTCGGTTTGGTTTGTGTTCGGTTCGGCTTTAACCTAATTGAGCCGAATCCATAATTGCAAAACAAAACAAATCATTCATTCAATTAAAACGATCCATAATCAGGAAGAGAGAAGAGAGAAAGGAAGAACAAACCCTAATCCTCTACCGAGTCCGCCGCCCCAGGAAGTGAACCCAAAATTAGCCCCAAACTCACCCCCGTAAAAAACCTAGATCTAAGAGAAGGGTAAAGAGCATAAGCAAATCTGAGGGGAGGCGAGCAAGGACTGCCGGAGGAGAGGCGAGCAACCACCGGCCACCACCTCCGTCGTCGCAAGGCTCCCCATTTCCTCCTTCTCCTCCTCCTTCATCTGGCCCCTGAAGGTCAAGCACTCAAGCCCCTTCGCATCTTCTCATCCTCTCACTCCACTGCCGCGTCCGCTCTAATCTCCGCCTGCCTCAACGTCAGATCCAAGCTCCCCGACGCCACCCTCTCTTACTTCGACTCCGCCGGCGAACTCCAGACCACCACCGTCTCTGACCTCACCAAGTCCATCCTCTTCGTCGTTCCTGGCGAGTGGCGCCTTCACCCCCATCTGCTCCTAGAAGCACCTCCCTGGATTCGTCGAGCAAGGTCACCGGACTGCCGGAGAGGAGGCGAGCAGGACTGCAGGAGCAAGGTCGCGGCTCGCTGGTCGGGGTAGCCTACAACGCCTAGGGTTCCGCCGTTTTGAACTTTAGAATTGGGGGAATTAGCCAAATTGAAATTGGATGGAATGGATGCCCACTACTATTGAACAAACAAGGGTTGTATACATAAATACATAATTTTATATTTTTATGTGATAAAATATTAAAAAAATAATAAATTTTACATGGATTATAAATTTATAAGTTTTATAAATTTATAAAATTATAAGTCTTTAATAGAAAATATAAAAAATTAAAAAAAATCGGTTTAACACAAACCGAAACCGAAAATTGAGAATTCTCGAACCGAAAGTCGTACCGAAAAACATCGGTTCGGTTCGGTTCGGTTTGTGTTGGTTCGGCCCAAAAATTCGGTTTGGGCCGAATCATGCACAGCCCTAACTCCAGTGCTAATTGAAAAGTAGAATGGTAGGTTATTCACTTATATGTAGAGTTGCTGGGTTAAAGTCTTAAACGTGTCCTATATAATATTCAATCAAGAAAATAAAACAGTTGGGTCTGGTCGAAGACAATAGGAAACCGATGAATCAGTAGTCCACTTGCTTTTGTAGGGTGTGTATACGCTCTTGCTGTAGTGCTCAGTTTGTCACTTGGTATCAAGCAATGCTAACGTCCATGACTAAATAACGCGGAAAAAACTAGAAAGAAATTTCATCAAAGATGTAATTCACGTACAGAGCAATAATGTTCATAAATAATAAGGCTCGGAAGTTGGGACATAAAAAATAATGGTAAAACTAATTCAAATAACCTAAACTTTGATGGGGTGAGCAGGTAGCACCACGAACTTTATAAAGTGACAAAAATAACTCAAACTTTTACCATTATGTGCTTATATCACCACTAGGCACCAATATCTTTTTTAAAATAAAAAATAACACATAACTTTTATAGTTTTGAAATAAATTTTTTAAAAAAATACTTAAACTAGGTTTTTTAAATAGAAATAACACAAAAAGTAAATTTTTTTAAAATGAATTTTTTAATAAAAATTACACAAAATATTGTTTAGGTTCTATTTCAAAACTATAAATGTTAGATGTTATTTTTTATTTTAAAAAAGACATTGGTGGTGATATAAGCATATAGTAGTAAAAGTTTGGGTTATTTTTGTCACTTTATAAAGTTCGTGGTGCTACTTGCTCACCCCACCAAAGTTTGGGTTATTTGAATTAGTTTTACCAAAAATAATGGATCAGCACTAAAATCCAACTTCAGAAGTTGACCATAGCATAAAGTGAAGCCTTTTGGAAACAAATAGATCCTAAAGAAACTCATGAATACCCACATCCTAGAAAATAAAGATGTTGTATCAAAAAAATAAATAAATAAATAAAAAAAATAAAGATGTTGTAATAGAGCAAGTTACATTAATCATCATATCTAATCGGAGGCAATCACAAATTCATTCCCAAGAGTAAAAGGTAAAGATGTAAACACACAAACTTCATTCACAAGATGGAGTAGTGGTGATTCTCTTTCCTAGCTAGCAAACTCTGCTGTTCTGACATATATAGTTTCTGCATATCGAAGTTAACCAGCAAATAAATAATCATGAGAAATGTTCCACTGCCTCTGAATTCTCCTCAGCTGCTATTCGCTACAATCTAATCATAATATCAATCAACTAAAACAAATAATCATTTTGCAAAACATAGATCTATATTTCCAAACAAATAAATAATCATGAGAAATGTTCCACTGCCTTAAGATGCAAAGTAAATATACATTTTGCCATATCCTAGCGAGTAATAGATAATTGATTTCGAAAAAAAATAACTAATGAGAAATGCTCCACTACCTTGAAGTAATCCCATGTTGCTTTAGATCAGGTTTGTGTTGTGATCAGAGCATACATTCATTGTCAAGAAGGAACTTAGCACTTCATGATTCTAAACAGCAAGTACTACATTCCATAATCACATCCCATATATCAATTAAAAAAAGATAAATACTTGGGAAAAATCAATAAAAACACAAATAATTACGTACACAAGAACTAAGACTTAAGGGAAAACCACAATCTATCAGGACAAAACCTTTCCACTTGAACTACGCCACTAGATATTAGCCAAAATGAATTCTTCTGTCAGGTGAATGCATTTACAATACTATTCTAGATATTGAGCTAGAAGACCTAACTTATACTTTTTTTTTGGTACTTAGACCTAACTTATACTAATTCATATCCCTTAGGTCACTTACTTGACTTGTTAGCATCCTAGCTCATCAAATCTACTCTACAATACAAGATTGATGACTAAAAAAGCAAACAAATCTGCATTCTTTTACTTGATTTTTTTTCATTAAAAAAAAGATTGAGCAAGTCACAACTCATCACATCAATTTTCAAAGTGAAAATTTCCCATCCTGATCAAATTCGAGATTAACAATTAAAATCAAGATGACAGATCTGAACTCTTTTCCCCAACATCTCTCTCCTTGATTTAAATTCATCGAGTACAGATTGATCAATCTTTACTTGATCATCTCTCTCTTCCAATCCTGGCTTCTCCCTCCTCTTGTTTGCTCTCGATCAACACTTCTGCTCGTTCTCGCTCTCATATCTCTTTCTGCTACAACATAAGTTAGAGAAAGTTCACAACATTTGCTCTTCCTTCTCTCACCAACTCCAACGATTTTGTTCCTCTTTTGGGAGGATCTCGCTCCTATTGCCAAATCTAAGAGTAACGAGGCATAAATCAAAAGGTTGTCTTCATCAACTTTGCCTTGTTCTTCAAGATTTTGACCATCAATTAGTTCTCAAACTAAAATTCCACGTACAATTACTCTTGCTTTCTCAAAATATTTTCATCCTCAATTCAATTTTAGTTTATTTCGTCTCAAGCTTTGATGAAGAGTTGTCTTTTTCCTTACTTTTGTGATCACAAGCCCAAGATTCTTGCACTATTCATGAATCTCCATTTTTGACTCTCAGATAGTCAAAAACCTCTCCGTACGAATGCACATATGGAGCCAACATCAACAACACAAATTTTATGTCCACGTTTATGACAGAAAACGCTGGTGCATTTTGGATTTTTCAATAAACTTCACTCCGAAAGATATACCCCTCTTATATGATGGGATAACACCTGCAAGAGTAAGGCCCAAGGTTGATTGGGTATTAGAAAAGCTGAAGATCTTAATATAAACCTCCAATTTAAACTTCTTTGGAAACTTTATACTAATAAAGATAATATTTGGGTAAGAGTCATCAAAGAAAAATATTTACAAGATAGCAGCATCAAGGACAAACCAAATCAAGCCACCCCTTGGCAATTTGGCAGACTCGTATCCCTTAGAGAAAAATTCGAGAAAGGCCTACTTTGGATTATAGGAGACGGTAACCAAATAAATATTTGGAAAGATCCTTGGGTTCCCGATAAATGTCTCAAAATATTCATGGGAAACAATGACCCGGACATGAAAGTCAGCCACCTCTTTACCCCTCAAAAACTCTAGAGTAAGCCTCTCATCCAGAGCCTCTTTCCCCAAGATATAAATAACTGTATTTAATCTCTAAATATCCCCTCATGGCAAGCTCATGATAAGCTAATCTTGGCGCCTAATCCCACAAGAAATTTCACAACCAAATCGGCAAAAAAATTACAACTCTTATAACCACAACATAGAAAACCATAACTGGATCTGGAAGCTTAATCTTCCTCCTCGGCTTAAAAACCTAGTTTGGAAAATTAAAATAGACGTTCTTCACACGACAAGCAGACTTAATAAGTACATTAATAGAGTCCCCCACAGTTGCTCCAAGTGTAGTCAAGGAAATGAGGATGCCACTCATCTCTTTACGGAGTGCTCCTTTGCAAAGGAACTAATAACCAGGTTTGAACAAACAACAGGTAAGATCTTTAAGAACCTCTGCTTGCAAGGATCCCTATGTGACAATATTAATCAAATCAAGTAGGCAAATCAATTTTTCAAAGAACTAGTAGTCATTTGTGAAATAATCTAGGAAACTAGAAACAAGTTAATCTTCAAACATACTAGCCCGGACACTTTCAGTAATCTAATTATGCGCATTATTAAAGATATAAAGGATTGGAAAGCAACAAATCTCACGAGTACAAAAAAAAGATACCAATAAAAGGAACAAAAGGTCTAGATCTAAGTGGACTAGACCAATAGAAGTCATCTACAAGATTAACGTAAATGGTTATGTCAAACCCACGGGCACTTGTCAGGTGGGAGGAATCATTCGTGATTCAAGGGGCCATGTAACCGAGATCTTTTATCAGGAAATCGATCAAGGTACGGTTATTCAAACGGAAGCAGCAACAGTTCTAGAAGGAATGAGAGGGTAGCTCAAACACTAGGTTTGAGCAAGATCATTGTAGAAGGTGACAACCAAGAGCTGATGAGAATCCTTTCGAAAGGAAAAGATAGCAGATGAGAGATTATGCGCCAAGCAGAAGAGATCAAAATCATGGAAGCAAAGTTTGAAAAGGTTGAATACAGCCACATCTACAGAGAGGCGAACAAAGTCGCAGACTATATAGCCAATATGGGTATCATTAGTGATAAATCTACAATCCCTTTTAATAAGGAACTTTGTACCATCGTCCGCAAGGATGATCCCGGAGCGCGTTTACATTTTTTGTAATAGCTCCGAGTGTTTGCTCTCTCTAAAAAAAAGGAAATTTTCTATAATATAACTTTTTAAAAATCTAATTAGGTAACTGAATCCTTAAAAAAATAAAATATTAGGCGTCTTGACTTGACCCCATTCACTTTCCCTTTCATTCTCTTCATCGATCTGAGAGCCCTCATCCATGTCGTCGATACCATCACCTAACACTTTTAGTCCCCTCCGCTCACCAGCGAGGACGAAGCCAGACTCATCCTCCCCCGGTTTCAGTGGAAGGACGAAGCTAGACTTAGCCTCCCCCAATTTCGGTGGTCTTTAAAGGATTGCAGTCGCGCCCAAACAACGGAGTAACAGACTAGGCCACCCAGCCAACTCCTTCACATCTCGTCGTTTGAATCTCGAGCTCGAGCTTCCTCTCAGAGTGCCTCTATTTCCGTACAGGTAAACGTTGTGAGCCTAGCTCATAGGGAGGGTTTCTTCTGCCATTTCTTCTCCATCTCTTCCTCTGCGTTCCCTTAATTTTGACTCTCAATTAATCTCCTTCGTGTTTTTGCATATTCGTTAGTAGTTTCGAGCGGCTCTTCAAAGCTTGAGATTTCTCACTCTCAACAGGGATTCCTATGAACTCTGTCCCCTTTAGGAACTTCAATTTCGTTTTTCCGATATCCCTTTTTAAATCATCACGCACTCTGTCTGATGAATTCTCTCTAATTTCAGCTCTTCGTGCACTTTGACGAGCTATCGAGTTTAATTTCATCACAAGTGATCTTTTCTTTCCTACTCTATGATGAAAATTCATCCAATTTAAGGTCTTTGGCTTACCTTATACCATGGGAAGATAGCAAGTTTCTTGTGATAATCTTAACTGCAAATAAAGTCCTGGATGAATTCAGGTTATAATGCCTAGAACAGATCAGCGAAGCAAACTGATGATTATGAATTAATTGATGATGTTTCTTTGATAAATTTTGATGACTTACATTGGACTTTGGAGTAGTTCTTATTGATTTTCTTTCCATCGTTGTTCCTATTCTCTTATTTTCAATTTTAAGTGAAATGTAAACTTCAGTTGTTACCAATTAAAGACGATTTTTTTTTGTGGTTGCTTCATTTTAAAGCAAGTGTTTACTTTTTCAATGATGGCAAGGCAACTGTTTGCGTGTTAAATTGATAATGATGGTTAGAGAATACCACCAATGCATTTTGCAAAACTGTGGGTTTTATTTGTGGTTCATTTCTAAAAGAGTAGTTGTTTTTGTTTTAGCCGGCTACTTAAATTGCAAAGATGGAATGTATGCAGGAGTAAACCCATTTTTTGTTGGAGGAAGCTGAGCTCAAGGCGCCAAATCAAGCTCACACTCAGGTGGAGCTAAAGTCATCAGCTCAAGCTCACACTTGGATAGTCTAAGCCAAGCACGAGTGACGATGTTTTAGAGATTGCTTTCTTTGGTTTTACAGTGTTTGGTTGTTCTTTATAAATAGTTGCTTATCAATTTCAGTTGTAACTAACAGAACATACAATACATTTTACACGCAATTGAAATTAAGAGAAAACCCTCCTGAGGGCTCTCGTGTTCATCAAATTCTTGTTCCAGTTTTCTCTTTCTTCTTCCTCCAATTTCTGTTCTTCCATATCTCGAACTTGAATTTCTTCAAGTTCAACATGGTATCAGAGCGACCGTCAGTCGATTAGAGGTTCTTCGTGCTCGTTTTTTTTTTGGTTGTCGTATTTTGTTTGATCAATCATCATGAATCCCGAGGAGGTTGCGCAGTTGCGTGGTAATGGTGTTCGGACTGGGATTGTTGATCCAAATGATCCTTTGCATCTTCATGCGTCTGACAATCCAGGTGCTATACTAGTCTCTAAGACCTTCAATGGAAAAGGAAGGTTCAGTTCTTGGAAGCGAGCTATGCAGATCGCCATTTCAACAATGAACAAAGATGGATTCATTGACCGTTCTTGCGAGCGTCCCACCGGCGATGATCTCAGGGCAAAAGCTTGGGATAGATGCAACAATATGGTAATTTCGTGGATCATAAATGCTTTGGAGAAGAACATCAGTGAACTCGTTCTTAATTTCACTAATGCGAAGGATATTTGGCTTGATCTTCAAGATCGGTTTGATCAGCCAAATGGAGCTCGAACTTTTTCAAATCAAGAAGGAGATTGCTTCAATTAGTCATGGTACGGATCAATTTGCAGATTATTTCACTCGTATTAAACGATTGTGGGATGAATTGTCTTGTTTGCGAAAATGTGTTGTGTGTACGTGTGGTTGATGTCCACTAAAATAGCCATGTTTTTATGCACATTTTAGCTCCTTATTCTATATACTTTGCATATTTCGGGCTGAGAAAATGTTGAATTTATGTAATATACGCTTATTTGCAAGAAATGGAGATCTACATAAGTTTTGGTTTAATATTACAGAATTTGGAGCCATTCCGGGACGAAACCAAGAAGAGAAGACGAAAGCTGAAAGTTACTCGATTTCGAGGAAACTTCCTCGATATCGACCAAAAATGTGAGCAGAGCCTGGTCGAGGAAAGCCTGGTTGAGGAAAGCTGAAGAAGAAGGCAACTCGATCTACGTTTTTACTCGATGTCGACATGTTTGCTCGACATAGACCAAACCCAGCAGTTGCCCGAATTCGAGGATCCGAGGAGAAGCTACTCGAGAAAGCCCAGTGAAGCCGTCAACATGTTTCCTCGATATCGACCAGATAGGTCGAAATCGACCCAAAGTTTGCTGGGCCGCGAGACTGTTGGGCCTATCCGAAGTCGAGTTGATTTGCTTGGATACGAAGGAGGTCCGAATCTATCAAGTTTTATCAAGATATATCAAAGAAGAGAAGATTATTCATTAATGTTAAGAGATATTTAGATATTTCCTTTTAGATTAAATGCTTTATCTTTATTTAGTTTTATCTTTAGAAAGTAGATATAGTTTGCTTTCCTTGATTAGCAAGGATTAAGCCCTATAAATAAAGCCCATGTGGCTGATTTCAATTCATTGAATTTCAGAGAAGTAGTTCCAAATAGAGTTTAGAAGTTCAAAGGTTTTAGGGTTTTGGCATTCTACAAAAGTTTGAGTGCCGGGATTGTAAAGACTTTGAATTTAGTTTACGCAAGTTATTTATTTTACATCAATGATGTCGATTGCTATGATGAGGCGCGAGTAGTCCATCTACTTCTAGGGTTGGAGTGAGCCCAACGAGAGCCATGTTGGTGGATTAGCGATTGCAAAAGAAGGTACTTTATCGTTATCTTATTCTATTCCATGTGCTTAATCTTTGATTGAGAAATTGAAGAACTCATGTTGTGAAACTTGGGTAGTAATTAGGATTTCTATTCGGAATTTTATAAATTCTAATTATGAAAAAGGAATAGATACAATTAGGGTTATTTATCGCGAGATTTATATTCCTACTTGTCGGATTGGGTGAAAGCCTTCTCTTTTATCGATAAAGTCACCATCTTTTATGATTTATAATTCCACTTTCATGGTAATCGTTGTTGCAAACCCCAATCTTCACTACTAAAATTCTGTTATTTAACATCGGTTAATTAACATCAGTCAGAAAAACATGTCATGTTAACCAATTTTTTAACATTGGTTTTTAAATTTTCGATGTAAATAAAAAAATAGATATCGTCTCACTTATTTGACCGATGTTAAATATGTGTTTTAAAAAAAAAAATTAGAAGGCGCAGAAAGAACCCGAATTCATTTAAACACCCGCTCTAACAAAGAAAAAGCCTCCTTTTTAATTTTCTCTTCTTCCGCCCACCTCTGAGTTCTAACCTCCCATTCAATCCCAGATATGAGGGTGAAAGTCTCCCATGCCTCTCACTCTCCTCCCTTGTTCTTACACATCCCTCACCTCGCACTTCTCTCAATCCATGAAGGAGGGCATCATTCTTTTCGAACTCGCCGAAGCGTACCTGCTCTCAAAATCTGCGAGTCGGAGAAGACAACGTACCCAAACCCTAACCCTTCAACGTCAGTCTTCTATCACCATCTACTCCTTATTCAGGCCACCACTTCCCTTGCCTCATCTCTCTCGTCGTCTCTCCATCTACCTAGAGGCTGGATCTCACTTGTCGTCGATAGATTTCCTCCTAGATCCCACCTTCAAAGGCTGCATATCGTCGCCGCCGACCACCTTTTCTACGAAGGTAATGTATCTCTCCTCTTTCCTATCTGGGCTCTCTCTCTGCTTCCCAATTTCAGCTTTTAGGGTACGAAATTTTGGGATTCCGAACTCGAATTTGTGTTAGATCTGACTTGTTTGGCTTTGGAATGGATTCGTAACTATTCAGATCTGGATCTGGATTTACTATTAGGACTCGTAACTAGATGGTGGTGTTAGATCTGAATTTACCACCTTGCTCATTGAGATGTTAGATCTGAACTTAACACTAGATATCGATATCAGGTAAAGTGATATCGATATCTAGCCCTACCAAACACTAGATATCAGATATCAGCCCCAATATCTGATATCTGATATCTAAATATCATTACCAAACACACCCTTAGAAAACATAGATTTTTCATGAACCCTATTAGCTGCCAAAATTTCATTGAGGGTAAAGTCTTCATGTTAGTTGATCAATGTAGCCCTTAATTTGTGGTGAGAATAGTAGAATGTTGTCTTGTCCCTTTTTTTTAAAGCTGATTTGCCATTGTTTATAGATTTTACGGTGAGAAAAAGAATAGAATGTGTTTTGAACATCTGTTATCTTCATGTGTGAATTACTGATTTCGTTACATTATAGCTATAAATATGCGGAAGTAGAGTTGGAAAAACCCAAGTGAATTCTCCGTTTAATTTTGATATAAGAACAACTGTTGGTAGTTGGTACCTGTTTCTTTTAGCTGTGCATATACCCTAAGGGAAATTCTAGCTGAACCCTAAGGGATGCTTCATTGGCATTAAGTGTAATCTCAAGGTATGAGTGGAACATTTTTTTTTAATTTGCCAATGAAGCATACCTTGAGTGCTTTTCCTCCTAGTAGGATGAAGCCCTCTATATTTTAGAGAGCTTTGCATGTTTTGTACGTTTCCAATTCCTCATTCTTTGTAGGATTACAGTGTCAAACATACCTTGAGTGCTTTTCCTCCTAGTAGGATGAATCCCATGTTTGAAAGTATCATTGACGAAAACTGGGAAATCCATGTGCGGTAGTACATCTTCTTCCCTTCAAGTAAATGAAAACTTCATTAGTTAGATAAACTCTTTTTATGTTTATTTCTCCTGTAATGAAATTATAGATTTGGTGAGATTATTACTGACTAAACAAAATCCAACAATGTCTATGTATCTGATGAATCTCTAGCCGTCAATGATTTGAAAAGCCGTTAAGATCCAGTATGCATAGGCTGCGAAAAATGCCACAACTACCATGCTTGTAATGCCCCATGCCCATCCGAGTGGCACCATTATTAGGCTTGAAAAGCTCAGTATCCATCCATAGTTGAAACCTGTTACCAACAACGTACAATCCCACCTGCTGCCATGAATATGCAGGTTTTCAGTACATAAGGTGTTGTGAAATGGTATAGTTCTCAAGTAGTTGATATCTAGTCATGATATATTATAAAATCATCGCTACAAAATTACTACAAATTCAAATAATTAGTTGCTTCCATACTCTTTTTAGTTTTACATAAAAATTGAAAACTAGAAACTTTTATAATATGATTCAAAATTAGGAAATTAATTAGGATAAGGTAGTGATCTTATTAGTGGATCAGATTGTGAACGTATGTTAATTAGAGATTTAGTGGGTTAATTAGTTATTAGATTAGTTGAAAGTGGAAAAACTCTACAATTCAATTTTAAAAACTTAGCTGGCAGATGAATTTGAATGTGGATGCTCCCTTGTGTGTGATAGTTAAAAGTGAACGACACAGCTTACCATTCTTAGCTGTTTCTTTAAATGAAGCATGAAGGAAACTAAGAGCTTGAATTGCATTATATCCCATCCCTCTTGTTTTCTCGCTAATCTTTAGCTGTGTTTATTTATATACCTTGTCCACCTTGTTACCTTCTACTTGATAATATATCTTCATTCTTGTTTCTTGTTCCTAAGCAAGTTTTCAGTATTGATATTTGATATTGATCGATGCATGTGAATCTTTAGCTGACATGCTGAACTTAGATTATACGTACCATGCAAATAGTTGATATTGATCGATGCAGGTGGTCATATTAAACACAATATATATCATGGATGTTTAAGTAAAAGCCTACATCTATGTGAGGTAGTACATCTTCTTCCCTGGAAACAGTTGGAAACGAACAACTATTGCTGTCAATCTTATTGATTAGGAAGTCATATGATTTTCTTGAAATGTTCAATATATAGACATGCAAGAGTAGGATTTACAGACTTCGTAATTGTGCTGAGAACAACGGTTACAGTGAGGACATTAGGTGGTAATGTGCATTCTCAGTTGGTGTTGGAATGAGTGTGGCTACTGGAATCGTTGGAAGACATGCTGAAGCCGACATACGTGCTGGTGATGGAGGCCTCGCTAATGTTCAGTGATAGAAAAGAGGCAAAGAGTATGTCATCTCAACATCTTCTCCCTAATGTTCATTAATAGGAAATCTCTCAGTTGTTTTGCATTAGAGATGGAAGAAATCCAAATTTGAAAATACTTATATTTTATTATTGAGTTCAGGAGCAGAAGAAGCTCTTGTACATTCCAATCGTTGTGTTTTTTACCTTGTTTCTAACTACAGCAAGAAAGAAGGGTGCCATGGTAAATGCTAGAATAAGAAAGATTGTTCGTGCAAGTGGTGCAAACTGCAAAGGTTGGATATATTGGACCAGCAACTGAATTCAACTATGATTGCCAGAACCTTGGTGACAACCCTAAAACACTTGTTGAAATTGCTGAAGGGCATCATCCATTCTGCTCAGTTATTAAGAATGCAAAACACCTTGCCATCATTGTGGGTGTTGGGCTCTTTGATAGGGAGGACAAATATGCTATCTTCTCAGCTAATCGATTACACTGGATACACCGAGTCATCACAGTCTTCACGAGCTAGAGGGCCCAGATTCTTATCGACTACATATCTTTTCATTTCAGTGAAAAGGTATGCAGACTTGCTCAATATCAGTTGCACTCATCCATGTTTATATGGTTTGCTACTATCATGTTCCATGCCAATAAATAATTTAATAGTATATTTCAAGCATGTTCAGCAATCTATTATCTAATGTTTTTCAATTTAAATAGCTGATGACTTGATAGTTTTAACTGAATTCTCGATGACTTATGACTTTATGAATAACTGTGGTCAAAGGAAATGCCTTGCGGCCCTTGCCTCTCTTTGGCTTTGCTTTTTAGTCATTGTCTAATTGATTCTTAGACTTGAGTGAGTGCTTAAATCTTATCATGAATTTGCTTTCACTTCTTACATACATGTAAGAACATTATATCTAATATAAAGCCTATTAGCTCAAATGGTAGAGCATTGTGTTCAAACACAAAGATGCGGGTTCAAATCCCGCATAGGCTACGATAATAAATAAAAAACGCAAATATGTCATTTCACACCGGGTAATAGCCGATGTCTTTCAAAAAAAAAACAAATTGATGTCTATGTTGGTGATGTAAAAAGTGAACTTTTTAACATCGTGTAATAGCCGATGTCTTTGTATGTTATGACATCGGTTATATTTTATAATCGATGTTATAGGATAACAAAGACATCAGATTTAAAAATATAAACGATGTTATAACCTACAAAGACATCAGGTTCTGGCCGATGTGAAAAACTTTTGACTTTTTACATCCCCCACATAGACATCGATTTTTTTTTTTAAAGACATCAACTATTACCCGATGTTAAATAACAAATTTCTAGTAGTGCTTGGAAGTTCTTTTTCATCCATCGTTTAGATTCGAAGTTTGCATTCATTTTTAGTTTCTGTGCTTCCTCGATTTCGACCAAACTGGTCGACGTCGACTTCTCACTTTCGATCAAGCAAGATCGCCGTCGCTTCTGTCTCTGCAGCCAACTCGATCTCGACCACAGTTCCTCGACTTCGACCAATTTGCTCGACATCGAGCAATCTTCTCGAGATCAACCAACTTCAGTAGCTGCCGCTTGCTCAGTTTCGACTTGCCTGGCCCCTATCGACTAACCCTAGTTGAGGTCGAGCACCCTGAAGTCGATTTCTGCCCGTGAGATTCCTCCGCTGCCTGAGATTCGCTGACTCACTTCCTCGAGGATCGAACCTGACTTCCTTTTGCTACATCGGAGGGTGTCTTGAACATTATTTGCTGGGATCCAAATCGGTTTGCTTTGCTTTATTTACATTTTATTTGCATCTCGATTTTCTCCTACAACAGTGGTGCACAGAGAGAGAATCAGAAACAGGAGCAAGAGGAAAAATTGATGCAACTGTTGATGGGGTTGAATGAATCATACATGTCTGTTAGGGGTACGATATTGATGATGAATCCTTTGCCATTTGTGAGCCAGGCATACTCTCTACTTGATCATGAAGAGACACAGAGAGAGGTAAAAGTTGTCACAAAGTTTTCATCTGACTCAGCTTCTTTGAAGGCCTGGTCTCAGCAACAATCTGGAAATCAATGTTCTGGGAATTTGAATTCGAATTCTTCTAGACAGTTCAACAATCAGAATTATCCAAGGCAATCTGGCAATTTATCTCAGAGACAGTCTGGGAATCAGAATTTTGGAAATCAGAATTTTGGGAATCAAAGTTTTGGGAATCAAAACTATTCAAGACAATATGCTCCATCTCAGTCGTCAGTTGTTTGTGATCACTGCAAGAAACAAGGACATCCTAAGGAACGGTGTTTTCACATTATTGGCTTTCCTCCTAACTTTCAGAATAACAAATTTAGGAGGGTTGCAGGGAATGCTGAGGTTGATGTTGGTCCCAGTTCAAATGTAATTGGATCTTCAGTTCTCCGGGGCGATCAGATCCATCAGATCATGAGTGTACTGAATGGCCTCAAGTCTCAATCTGTTTCTCACCAGGTTAATGGAGCTAATGTAAATTTTGTTGGTATTACATATCTCCTTACACAGTGTTTGAATTCTGAGAATGGTAAAGTGAACATTGACAATAGTAAGTGGATCATTGATTCAGGTGCTAGTGAGCACATGACATATGATAGATCTTTGCTCTCTAATATCAGGCCTTTGGCTCATCCTTGCTTAGTGTCATTGCCTAATGATCATAAGGTTGAAGTTCATTTGTGTGGGGATATTTTGTTCAGTTCGGAAATTCACCTACGAAATGTGTTGTTGCTACCTACATTTCACTACAGTTTGCTGTATGTTCAGAGGAAGTCTGATTGCTTGGTGATATTTACTCACAGACATTGCATTGTGCAGGCCCCTTCTTTGAAGAGGCTACTGGTAGTTGGTGAGGCTCAGAATGGACTCTATGTGATGTCTCAAGGTGCTCAAAAATCCTTGCAGACACTGGAAAGAGCTTGCAATTCAGTGGCATCTGTAGATCAGACTCTATGGCATTCAAGATTGGAACATCTTCCTGCCTACAAGTTGCATCAGATTTCTACATTTTTAGATTTTAATAAGGCGTCTAGCAATTTCACATTTGATTATTGTGTGGTTTGCCATAAGGCTAGGCAACATAGGTTGCCTTTTCCTATCTCTATTAGACAGTCTAGCTCCTTGTTTGAGCTTGTTCACATTGATGTATGGGGACCTTATGCTACCCCTACTCATGATGGTCAAAAATACTTCATTACAATTGGAGATGACTATAGCAGAGCTACTTGGACACATTTAATGAAATCAAAGTCTTTTGCGTTTGGTTTGATCAAGGCTTTTTTTGCTATGGTGGAAAGACAGTTTTCTGTGCATGTTAAAAAGATGAGAACTAACAATGCCTATGAACTTAGGTCAAGCAATGAAGGGAAATCTTATTTTTCTGATAAGGGTATTATCCATCAATGCTCTTGCCCACACACTTCTCAACAAAATGGAGTTGTAGAAAGGAAACACAAGCATTTGTTGTAAACCTGTAGAGCCTTGTTGTTTCATTCTCATTTGGCCATTGAGTTTTGGGGAGAGTGTTTACTTACTGGCAACTTATCTGATCAATAGGTTTCCCTCTTCTGTTTTGAAAGGAAAATCACCTTTTGAAGTTTTATTTGGCAAGCATCCAGACTATGCTCACCTGAGAGTATTTGGTTGCTTATGTTATAGGACTGTTGTTGGTCCTGCTAGGGATAAGCTGAAGCCAAGAGGTCTCCCATGTGTGTTTGTTGGGTATCCCTTTGGCAAGAAAGCATACAAAGTATATGAACTTGAGAGCAAATCTTTTGTTGTGTCCAGAGATGTGGTGTTTTATGAGCATATCACCCCTTTTGCTACATCTCATGTTTCCATTCCCAGTTCCACTTTTCCTTTGCCTGTATCTGAAAATGATGTTGCCTCATTTGATCATGATCATGATGTCTTTGATCTTCCTGAAGGATACAATCCACCTGTCATTCAACCACTAGTGGTTGATCCTCTTCTTGACCGTCCCTTGAGAAGGTCAACCAGAGTGTGTAATCCACCTTCACATCTCAGGGATTTTGTCTGTACTTCTGCTACTGCTGATCATGAGAGGTGTTTAGCTCTTTCTAATGTTTCTCCAACAAGGCAGTTGTATGCTTCTGCTCTCTCTTGTCACAGTCAGCACCTTGCACTCTTTGTGGAAAAACATCAAGAGCCTTCCTCTTTTTATGAGGTTGTTAAGTGCAAAGAATGGATGGTTGCCATGGATCTTGAATTCGCAGCATTAGAAGCTAACCACACCTGGGATGTTGTTCCACTTCTAGCAGGAAAGAAGCCTATATCTAGTAAATGGGTTTTCAAAGTCAAATACAAAGCTGATGGTGGTATTGAGAGGTTTAAGGCGTGATTGATGATTGAAGGTAACTGTTGTAAGAGGAAATCGAGAATGCAAATAAAATATGAATAAAGCAAAGCAAACCAGATTCCATCCCGAGCAAATAATGTTCAAGACTTCCTCTCGATGCAGCAGTGGGAAGTCAGGATCGATCCTCGAGGAAGCGTGTCAGCGGATCCTAGGCAGCAGAGAAATCTCACGGCAGAAGTCGACTACAGATGCTCGATCTCGACTAGGGTTAGTCGACAGAAGATCGGACAAGTCGAACAGAGCAGCAGCAGCTCCCGACAGTTGGTCGATATCGAGGAGTTTTACTCGATATCGAGTAAAGTTTTGTCGACGACGGGTACCTGCACACCAGAAGCTACAACGATCTTCGTCGATCGAATATCAGTACTCGATATCGACCAAAGTTAGTCGATATCGAGGAAGAACAGAAAGTAACCGAAACAAAATAAAGAACAATGATTGTGGGATTCGAAATAAACTATGTATGAAAGACAACTTTCAAGATAGGGGTTTGCAACAACGATAACCAAGCATGCATAAGGCAGGAATAAAACAAATAATCATGTAAATCGCATCGAAGGACCAAGCTTTCGCCTTTTCCACCAATTAGACAACTCTTTCAAGAAAGCCTAATTGTATCTACCGATTTTATGTTTACAATCCAAGTTGTTAGCATGGACCTCCATTAGATGGGTAATAAACACATAACAAGTAGTAGATGCTCAAAACATGATAAAAGTCGGATCTTTACCTCAAACACGTAGGGCTATTGTTGGGCTCACCCCAACCCTAGAAGTGGGTGGACTACTCGCGCTTTATTGCAATCACAGACATCTTTGATGGAAAATAAACTACTTGCATTAAACCAAACAGAGCTTTACAACCGATCGAAGCCAACTTGCTCTCGCTCTTTAACTCTTCTCGGCCACTCACTCTTTCTCTCTACCTCTATGTAACTAATTGTGTCTTGAATTGAATGAATAGAAATCAGCCCCTAAGGCCTTATTTATAGGCTTCTAATCCCTTCTAATCAAGGAAAGAAAGTATATCTAATATCTAAAGATAAAACTTTAATAAAGGGAATATTTATCTTAAAAGAGAAATATATCTAAAAAGCTAAATATCTTCATGTGTGGATAAATCTTCTCTTCATGGATGGATCTTGATAGACTTGATAGATCTCGGACTCCTTCGCTCAGATTCATTCTTATATAACCCTGCAATCAATTACCATCATCGAGAAAGGTACTTATGTCACAAATTCATGCATGTGCAATTAAAAGAAACATCTACTCACAAAAGGAGGGTTATGCAAAACATTCATAACTGACAAAGCATTAATAATCAAGAGAACTTTAATTTAAGCTTAATAAGGAGTAGATTGGTAAAAGGCAAAAGGTGGGCGATTTTTGGCAATGTGGTGCTAATGATCCGGGGGAAATGGAGTATTTCCAAACTTTCTTTACCACATCCCTGCTCATAAGATTCATCACCTTTCATAATGTTTTTTTTCAATATTATGCTTTTACCTCTCTAACCTCGGCACTGCCTTCTCGTGAGTCGCAAACATGGGTGTCATGAATGGCCCTAGATACTTAGTGCTTGGACTCCTCACATTGTGTCCCATCCTGCGGAACTATTATCTCAACGCAGGCAGGGTCGATCTACCTTTATCTCCTGAGGTGACCGAATTTTCTTCCACTCATTAAATTTTCCATATATTTTTCAAACAATTTTCCTGCCAAACTCCAATAATGATAACAACAACATAAACACCATATAACATCTCCATAATTTAACATCATTCTCAACATAATCCCCGGATAGGAAACAAGGTAAATAATGGAAAATATTTAGATCATGTGGAGCAATAACTGAAATAAGGCATAATATAGCTTTTGTGATGCATAAGCATAGGTAAGGCTAGGATATAAACAATGAGCATTATATGGAAATATAAAGTCCTCCATCCTCTTATCATGTACCATGTCAAAAGCAACTTCAAATTTTACCTCATTTCATGGTTTTCAAGAAATAATGCACTTCATTATGACTTCCCTTTACTAGGCAATTTCATGCTATATCTCTAATGAATCCAATTTTGCATCGTCGAGTTCAATATAACTTCCATGACACTATTTATTTGAACAATTTACAAGAAATGGGAGATGTCTTATAGAACTTTGAGCTTAGCCTTTATGCATAAAAATTTAAAATTGGACTCAAAATTTCGCCGACTCAAAATTTCGCCATGTAAAACATGTAAAACCAATAACAAGAATAAAATATATAATAATGATAATGAGCTCTTCCCACACCCCATACTTAAAATATACAGTGTCCCCACTGTATAAAAAAAAAAAAACAAGAGTAAAGGAAGGAACTCACCGAATAATGTGTCGAGGAAGGCAATACAGGGCATGTCGAGTAAACTGGGTTGGTCGATATCGAGTACTGTACTCGATATCGAGTAATCTGTCAGCGTCTAGTGGAATGCTGAAGTCGAGGAGCCTTCTGACTTGGTCGATATCGAGTTGGCCTACTCGATATTGAGTAACTGTGGGCTGTTTCTCTTGGTCGTTCTCGACTGGCCTAGTCGATTTCGGCAGTTTTTCAGGGACTTCTTATTCCACCTTTCGCGATCCTTTTATGCTTGCTGACCTAAAAGTGTTAGATTGCACACAAAGACAAGACTTTCCACATGAAGTATTCTAAAATAAAAAACCAAAACCAAAAACCAAAATCAAAAGTTCCAAAATTCAAAAAGTTTTATATACATGCTATAGATTTTAGAGTCGCTAGGCCGACTTCTCCGTTTGTGCTCAAGTACCGTTAATGTGGGGCCCGCTTGTGCTTGGCCCTTCTCCTGGATCATCTAGGTCCTGATTGTAGTATGCAAGCTCAGCTGACAGGTGGTTGCTCGCATAATCTTCCTTTTCTCCCTTCTTTCTTTATCCAGCTTTCAGTTTCCGCAGATTCTCTCGCCACGGGGCTTTATCTCCCCTTAAATTGTTTATAAATTTCTTAATGGACTGAGGAGGAGTAGAAATCATACCTGAACTTACCTTTTCGAGCCCAAAACAAAAATCTTCAGGCTTAGGGTTAGTCGACATCGAGCAAGACTGGTCGATATCGAGTACAGGGGCCCCATACTTAGGCTCTTGGAAAGTCTGGTGCTCAGCAGGGGAAGTCGATGTTGAAGAAGACTGGTCGACATTGAGTAAAAGCTTGGTCGATATCGAGGGGGGCTTGTCGATATCGAGTAGAGTTCTGGTACCTTCCTCCGTTGTTTGCTTGATCCCGTGGTTGCTGATGCTTTTCACCTCTAGCCATGAAATTTCGTCTTTTTCAAGGCCAAAAGAGAAATCTAAGACCTCACCCCCTATTGTGAAGGTGAGCAATCGTTGTTTGACACTAATCTTGGCATCTGCAGTAGCTAGAAATGGTCTACCAAGAATAATAGGGCTAGTAGGATCTTCAGCACAATTTATAATAAGGAAATCAGCAAGAATAAAGAATTTACCAACCCGGACAGGGACATTCTCAACCATACCTGTAGGTATGACTACTGTATTGTTTGCCATGTATAGCTTGGCATCCACAAGTTCTATGGACCCTATCTTTACCTTCCGCCAGATTGATAAGGGCATGATGCTCACACTTGCTCCTAAATCACACAAGGATTCATATTTATATTATCCAAACCCCAACAGTAACAGAAAACTTACAAGGGTCAGGTCTCTTCTCAGGGAAATGGAGCACTTTACATTTGCTGGCGATCTTTGAGATGGATCGCTTGTTGCTTAGGATTTCCTTCGGGAATTTGACATATGCAGGCATCTCTTGCAGAGCTTCTGTAAAAGGAATAGAGACATTCAGTTCTCGGAGCATGTTAACAAAACATTTAAACTTACCTGCAGTGGGATCTTTTAGCGCTTTGGAAGGGAAATGCAGTGTCTTTTTCTGCTTTGGAACCAGAACAGACGTCGGAGGTGTTGTAGAGTCCTCGACATCGGCCAACTTCTCATCGACATCGACAAGGGGTTCCTCGATATCGACAACATTTGTCGATCCCGAGTTGCTGGGCTGTGCAGAGGAGTCCGACTTTGGCTTCCCCTCTGTGTCGAGTTGTTTCTCCTCCATATCGACCAAGGTTTGGTCGACATCGAGTTGCTGCTCTGCTTTGTCTTGGTGCTTTTCGACCTTTGGCTCGTGTAATTGGTGCCGCTTCTGAGCTTTACAGATGTGACACGACCGGTCTTCCCCTTAGGATTTGGTTCTGTTTGCTTAGAGAGTTGCCCGGTTGGTCGTGGAATTTGGGCCGCAAATTGACCCATTTGAGTCTCAATGTTCTTTTTCCAGATGTCTAGCTCTCCAAATTTTGCATTGATGTTTTGGAACTGATTGTTTATGGTGCCTTGATTCCGGCGCATCTCATCAAGGATGAGCTGTAAATCATCCTTCTTTTGGTCCCTTTCTGGATGTCCTAGAGCTCTGTATGGCGGGGGGTTCCTAGGAGCACCTTGGTTCCATTGTGGTTGATAGAACCTTTGATCCCCCATATAGCGATTGGGACCCCCTGTGTAAGCTACCTCTTCGTATGGCTCTGCCGTCCTGACTTTCTCTGTGTGTGGGCACTCAGTAGTGGTGTGCCGCTGTGATCCACATTCGATGCAAGGCTGGTTGACAGAGAGATACTTGACTTGCTTGAGGAGCTTGCGATTCTGGTCTCTATAGTACTGCTCCCTGACATCTGGGTCAATCTCCTTGGAAAGCTCATAGAGGGGCATGGATGGGGCTGGCCTGGCATAAGCATCTTTATCATAGTTTGTTGAAGACCCGTACTTGTTGTCGTAGTTGGTGAGCTTGTCTAGTACACCCCATGCGTCCGCTGGTGGCATCGTCAGATACTCATATCGAGTATACTGATTGATTATGTCCTTAGTGACTTGTCAAGAGAATTGAAGAAGATCTCTTGAATGACGTAGGGTGGCTGTTCGTGAGTAGGGCAAGATCGCAGTAGTTCCTTGTATCGTTCCCATGCTTTTGCCAGCGGCTCTCCAGGCTTCTGTTTGAAAGCTATAATCTTCTGGCGGAGGAGTGCTATCTTGGCAGGAGGGAAGAATTTGTTGAGAAATTCTTGCTCTACTTGAGCCCATGTTGTGAGGGATCGTGGTTTCAGCCTTTCAAGCCACTTCAATGCAGGATCAGCGAGAGACCAACGAAAGGCCTTCATCTTGACATATTTCAGAGTAGTACTTTCAGCAAGAATATGGCACATGTCAGAAAAATTGGTAATATGTTCAAGAGGGCATTCATTAAATCTTCCATGAAAAGCATTATTTTTTAGTTATATAAGGAATCGAGTGCGAATTTCAAAAGTATTTTGAGGGATTAGAAAAGCCGATTCAGGCATGACGAGAGTCGGGTGCATATAATCCTCTGCAGTGGTTGTGTATTGGGCAAGCTCAGCTTCTGCTTGCCTCGCACGCTCAGCTTCCTGTTCCTTGGCTGCTCTCTCAGTGGTGAGAGCAGTATCTTTGGTGGCTATTTCTCTCCGAAGCCTCTCAATCAGCTGTTCTTGTGTTTCGGCGTCCGCCATGTCTCTTTTTAGTTTAGCGTGGATGTGTAGAAGGCGCTCTGGTCCGTCTAAGCCGTCAAACTCAGGTGGTTGACCAGAACGGCGCATACACATGCGAAGTAACTCAAAGCAAATGTGAGATTTAACTACATAAGGCGCGAATGATTGCTTCTCCGACAACGACGCTAATTTATTGTAAGAGGAAATCGAGAATGCAAATAAAATATGAATAAAGCAAAGCAGGCGAGATTCCGTCCCGAGCAAATAATGTTCAAGACTTCCTCCCGATGCAGCAGTGGGAAGTCAGGATCGATCCTCGAGGAAGCGTGTCAGCGGAGAAATCTCACGGCAGAAGTCGACTACAGATGCTCGATCTCGACTAGGGTTAGTCGACAGAAGATCGGACAAGTCGAACAGAGCAGCAACATCGAAGGACCAAGCTTTCGCCTTTTTCAACAATTAGACAACTCTTTCAAGAAACCCTAACTGTATCTACCGATTTTATGTTTACAATCTAAGTTGTTAGCATGGACCTCCATTAGATGGGTAATAAACACATAACAAGTAGTAGATGCTCAAAACATGATAAAAGTCGGATATTTACCTCAAACACGCAGGGCTATTGTTGGGCTCACCCCAACCCTAGAAGTGGGTGGACTACGTACTCGCGCTTCATTGCAATCACAGACATCTTTGATGAAAAATAAACTACTTGCATTAAACCAAACAGAGCTTTACAACCGATCGAAGCCAACTTGCTCTCGCTCCTTAACTCTTCTCGGCCACTCACTCTTTCTCTCTACCTCTATGTAACTAATTGTGTCTTGAATTGAATGAATAGAAATCAGCCCCTAAGACATTATTTATAGGCTTCTAATCCCTTCTAATCAAGGAAAGAAAGTATATCTAATATCTAAAGATAAAACTTTAATAAAGGGAATATTTATCTTAAAAGAGAAATATATCTAAAAAGCTAAATATCTTCATGTGTGGATAAATCTTCTCTTCATGGATGGATCTTGATAGACTTGATAGATCTCGGACTCCTTCGCTCCCAAGAAAGCCCAAACCGCGCCGGACAGCCAAACCGCGTAACGCGGCCCAGGAAGATTCTACTCGATATCGATTAAAGGTACTCGATATCGAGGAAATGTGACATCGACTTCGGCTGGCTGGCTTGCTCGAGTAACTGCTCCCCGACCTGGCTCGGACATGTGCTTCTGGTCTTGTCGATATCGAGGAGATGCTTCTCGGTGTGTCCTTGTCTTCGGCTTCTCGATTAGGTGGTCTTCCTCGACTCCGGGCATGACTTTTGGGTCTTGTCGATATCGAGTAAAATTACTCGATATCGAGTAGGGTCCTGGAGTCGGGTTGGCTTTGTTTTCAGTTCCTCGATCAACTCCTCCTCGACTAGTGACCTGCTTCACCATTTTTGTTGATATCGAGTTACTTTCCTCGATATCGAGGACATGTGTTCATCGACTTTGGTTTTCTCGATCAGGCTTTTTCTCGATCTGGTCTTGCTTGGACTTCTTTGTCGATATCGACGAAAAATACTCGATATCGAGTACAGTGCAGCCTCCGTCTTTGCTTCTTGGTTTTGTCCCGGAATGGCTCCAAATTCTGTAATATTAAACCAAAACTTATGTAGACCTCTATTTCTTGTAAATAAGCATATATTACATAAATTCAACATATTCCCATCCCAAAATATGCAAAGTGTATAGAATATGGAGCTAAAATGTGCATTTCAACATGGCTATTTTAGTGGACATCAGTAACATACAGAAAGCTGGGGTGGACTACACTGAGACGTTTTCTCCGGTTGTCAAAATGAAAACCATTAGAAGCTTAATTGCAGTGGCTACGAAGAAGGGTTTGTTGATGAGCCAATTGGATGTCAACAATGCATTTTTGCATGATGAATTGTATGAGGATGTATATATGAACATCCCTCAAGGTTACTCTCCTCCTTCTTTGTCTCATGGAGTGGCAGTTTGCAAGTTAAATAAGTCTCTATATGGTTTAAAGCAAGCATCTCGACAGTGGTATTTCAAGTTATCCACCTTCTTACAGGACAAAGGGTATAGTTCTTCTAAGAATTATTATTCCCTCTTTATGAAGCATTTTGGCAATAAAATTGTTTTGATTGCTGTGTACGTTGATGATGTCATTTTAATTGGTGACTATCTTGAAGAAATTGATCTTTTGAAGAGTCAGCTTCATAGCCAGTTTAAGATCAAGGACCTTGGGCAGCTTAGCTATTTCCTTGGTATGGAAGTGCTATATGAATCATCTTATGTTATTTTGGCACAAAGGAAATTTGCTCTTGATCTCCTCAAAGATGCTGCTATCTCACAGTCTAAGTCTGTTCAAGCACCACTGGAGCTCAATCTAAAGCTCATTCCTGATCAAGGGGATCTATTTGATGATCCTTTATGGTACAGACGCATGGTTGGGAAATTGAATTTTCTCACCAACACCAGACCTGATCTATCCTTTGCAGTACAGTTCTTAAGTCAATTCATGAAATGTCCCAGGGTTCCTCACTATGAAGCCCTTGTTCACACACTCAAGTACCTGTCCAACAATCCATATCATGGTCTTGTTTTTTCCAGGAAGCCTAACTTTAAGCTCAAGGCTTACTGTGATTCTGATTGGGGATCTTGCCCTTCCACGAGGAGGTCTGTCAGTGGTTACTTTGTTCTCCTTGGAGGAAGCCCGATTAGCTGGAAGTCAAAGAAAAAACACATTGTCTCTCTATCATCTACTGAGGCCGAGTATCGGTTTATGTGAAGACTTGTTGCTGAGCTCACTTGGTTATCTAGACTCTTACATGAGATGCAGGTGCCATCAGTGGTTCCAATTCCTTTACATTGTGATAACTAAGCTGCTATCTACATCGCCAGAAATCTAGTCTACCATGAGCGAACCAAGCACATTGAACTGGATTGCCATTTTGTGAGGGAAAAACTCAATGATGGCCTAATCTCTCTTCATTTTACTTTTCCTGCCACTCAATTGGCTGACGTGTTTACTAAGCCAATATCTTTCATTCTTCATCAGCAATTTTTGTCCAAGTTGAGGTTGTTTTCACACCCTCCAACTTGCGGGGGGATGTTAGAGGAAGCTGAGCTCAAGGCGCCAAATCAAGCTCACTCTCAGGTGGAGCTAAAGTCATCAGCTCAAGCTCACACTCGGATGGTCCAAGCCAAACACGAGTGACGATGTTTTAGAGATTGCTTACATTGGTTTTACAGCGTTTGGTTATTCTGTATAAATAGTTGCTTATCAATTTCAATTGTAACTAACAGAACATAAAATACATTTTATACGCAATCGAAATTGAGAGAAAACCCTCCTGAGGGCTCTCGTGTTCATCAAATTCTTGTTCCAGTTTTCTCTTTCTTCTTCCTCTAATTTATGTTCTTCCATATCTTGAACCTGAATTTCTTCAAGTTCACCTTTTTTTTGGTAGAAATATGCGGGAGCAAATCTGATCAACTAGTATAGAGGTTTAATTTTGTTAAATGAAGAAGTGAAGCTTTCGTATATTGATGATCTCAGGTCAGCAATGCTGTTTCATAGAGCTTTACAAATTTTGTTACATGATCTTGTGTTTTTTTATCATCTATTGATGGCTTCATTTGGTCATGTATTATTTTGTCCCTTTTCATCGCGCTTGTAGCAAATCACCTCCCGGTCTTGTCCGATAGATGGTTTGGATGTTGACGAACTTGGGAGACCCCTTCATGGGGACCAGATGTCGGACATCTCCCCTTGCTTCCATGATCCTTGTGAAGATAAAGAAGCCGAGCTACACAACAACAACAACAACAACAACAACAACAACAACAACAACAACAACAACAATCCTAGTATCTCCCGCTCAGAGCAAGGTCTGAGGGGTCGAGATGTACGCACCCTTGCCCCGACTAGGTCGAAAGAGTGTTTCCGAGTGACCCAAGACCGTATACCATAGGGAAGAGAGAATCACACCACTAGAAACTGAAAATTAAGAGAATAAATAAAACACAAAAGGGACAATGATGAAAAGATGGAAATGATGCACGAAAGAAAATTGAGAACAAAGGGAAGCATGAGCGAGAGTCGTTGCCCCCGACTAGTATTCGTCGACTTGAATAGAACTCCTCCACCGAGGCCTATCCCATGTCATTTCCTCAGAGAGTCCCAGAGCGGTCAGATCATGTCTAATCACTTCACCCCAACTTTTCTTTGGACGCCCTCTGCCCCGCCGAACACTTCCAATAGGCAAGTTGTCACACCTACGCACCGACGCATTTGGGTCTCTCCTCTTAACATGTCCATACCATTGGAGTCTCGATTCTCGCATCTTAGCCTGAATACTACCTACTCCTACCTTTTCTGTCACGCAAGGTACATCCACGCATCCACTTGAGCATCCTTATCTCCGCCACCATGAGTTTCTGTTCTTGAGCCTTAGTTGTAGCCCAACACTCTGCCCCATATAATAAAGCTGGTCTCGCCACCTCATTGTAGAACTTACCATATAATAAAGCCGATCTAGGAAGGAAAAAATCATACCTTGGCACGCGGTCTATTGAAAGGCCAAATATTCCATCGACGTTGATGTTTCTCGAATGCCTTGTGGACCATGTCAATGACAATGGTGAAGTCCAAAACCTCCATTGAGTCTCTAAGATAGACATCAAGTCCTGCAAGAAACTTCATTTTCAATGCACGAACGGATGGTCGTACACCGACTTTATATAACAAACCTTCAACTTCATTAAAATAGACATCCGGGTGACGACCGTTTTTCTTGCAAAGTTCAAGGTGTAAGTGCATATTACGATGCCAATTTTGTGGAACATAACGTCGTCGCTTAGAAACCTTCAATTGTGCCCAAGAATGAGGTAAAGCATTATTATCACGATAAGCATTATGTACCATGTGTCCACCAAGCACAGGCGTTACCAGTGAAGTGGATGGTAAAGCATTATTATCGACCTCGTTATATCGACAATGGAGGAGCAAAAAATCGGTATTGCTCTCCCATTCCAAGTATTCCATGGGATCCGACTTTCCATCAAAATGTTCGATCTTTAGCTTGACTAATGGAGGGAAAGTCGTTGATTTACCCCGTCAAAAATAATTTACAAACAAACAAACTAGTATAGTACGGTATGCAAGTAGGAGGTCGAACCCACAAAGAATTAAGTATTTCTAAGTATTGTGTATTTAACAATATTATAAAATCAATGATTTTTATGAATAAAAATAAAATAAAATGATATTCACAAAGCAAATAAATTGATAGAAGAAAAGCATTTCCACCTACAAGTTCTTGACTTTGGTTGATTTTATTGACCATTGAATCATTGTCAAGTTATTATCATTTCCTACGAGTTCTTCCCATTTTGGTTTATATAGATTAAAAGCCCTACTATATGAGTCCAATTAATCTCTTACACCTCTATGCAACCCTAACACGGTTAAGATTTAACAAAGAGATAACACAATGGCCTAAGAACTTGAGCATATATATAACACTAATTAAACATAGTAAATCAATGTTTAAGATATATGTCAACTCCCCACATAATCATGTTTCAAACACTGAATCCGCAATCTTATGCGTGCTAGCTACTACAGAAATAACACAAGTACGAAAGTATTAAGTCCTAGCAAGAGATCAATATTATCAAGGTAGCTAATCAAGATAACACCAATAACATAATCCATATTGCGCAAATAAGTTGAAGGAATTAAAGAGGAAAAATAACTTGGATTAAAAAACTCACAAACCACTAAGATAGTCTCGAAAGTGTAGGCGAAAACTAGAAAATTAGCCAAACATGACTTATCTAAGCTTTCTTTTCTTCTTCAATGCATCTAATGAATCCCTATAAAATCAGCCCCAAACCCCTATTTATAACCCTAAAGTTTGAATAAACAAGATAAAAGATATCCTAATTAGATAGATATTTCATAATTCGAATGATAGACTTTGCAAATTGAATCCTTAGTAGCGAATGCTACTCGCAGGCATCGAGTTGCGTTTGTCAAAGTTTCAGTCAAGTTTTCGCTAGCAGCGAATTCCATCGGCTGGCGCGAGTCCTCATTCCTTGGAGTGAGTCCTCTTCATCAAAGTTCTCTGATCGGAATCCACTAGCAGTGAGCCCATCCGTAGCTGTGAGTCACTAGCTTCAACTAATCCATTCGTTGGATGCGAATTCTGCGATGCTAGTCAAGGCTCCACTTGCTGGTAGCGAGTCTCCAATAGATGGCAGCAAGAATTTTGGGCCTTTTTCTTCGTTTCCTAAGTGTATGGACATGCTTCTCACTGACTCCACTCGTTGGCAGGGAAATCCATTCGCTGACAGCGAAATCTGCTCTAAACTTTTCTCTTCTTCTCCTTTCCTTTGTTCTTTCTTTTCTTCTTTATTTTCCTTCTTGGCTTGGCTTATTGGCTTTACTTGGACATTCTATAGACCTTCCATTGCTCTCCACCATGCCGAATCTACGAATTTGCACAATTTAACCAAAAAAGATTAGATTCCGAACTTTACCACGAAACGAGTTCAAGTATGAATTCAATGAAAATGCATATAAACCAACCTTTAATTCCTATTAAAATATGTGTTATCGAAATCTTCCACACGTACTTAACCTTTCGCTTGTCCTCAAGCAATGCAAAAATCAAGAGCAAAACTAACATCCCACGAATATAACCTTCAAGCACTATCCTTGTCAAAAGCAATATCTAAGTGTAGGAGCCATGATCATGAAAGCTGACGTCCTACCAAGTACAAGAGCGATTCAAAATAAAGACACATCTAGTCCAACCTCGTCAAGATAATGTGTTTACTCTCACTCTTATGTGTTTAGGCTTTATAATTAAATCTCTCAAGTCAATCCAGAATGAAAAAAGTTAAATAGAAAGTTACACATATATCACATATTCTCCATCGTGGACTCCATCACTCACATGCAACATCAAGGGGTCTATTCAACAAGGTTGTAATGGGGCTTGGTAAGGAATTAAGGGGAAGGAGAACTTTTGGTCATGTGGTGATTATAATCCGGGAACTAAGATCTTAGACAATAAAACATCAACAAACCATTATCTCTCTAAAAACATCTTCTTCAACTCAATCTCTCATAGCAAACTTCATAAAAGAATTCATCATTATCCGCACAAGTGCAAAAGGTAATACTTTCATTCTGGGGAACAACAAAAATTGGCTCCGAACATGGCTCCTCGACAGGCAAGTTGGAATGATTTCTTTGGATGGATTAGGAGCCAAAACACATGGATCCTCACACGTCGACTCATGAGACTCCAAGTTAGGTAGCATCGTGCTCTCTCCTCCATCATCGATAAAACCATTGTTGTTTGTGTTGTGACTTCCTTCATCAACTTAGGGAATAAAGCATTGTTCTATCATCAACTCACTCACCGGTTGAGCGAGTTGGCTCAATTGTTCCTCAAGTCGCTCCACCCTCTCGGCTAGCTCCTCCAGTAAAACCTCGTGTGTGAAAGCTTATTCCTGATCCACTTGGTGACCCATGTAGAAGAAAAAAAATCCCAATTATCTAATAAATTGAAATAGGCCCAGCCTCCATCACTCTTGGAATCAGAAAGTTCTTTAGTCTCGGGGAGTCATGCCCTCAAGTACACAAACAATCATATTTCACAAACTATCTTGGTAACCCCTGTGCGGCTAGAATGTCGTGTGTTCTAACAACCCAAATAGAAATATCTCTACCTTCAACCAATGACTAGTATTAGCAGCAAGTAAAGGTCGATCCCACAAAGAGTGCGTGTGACTTTGGCTAAACAGAGTATGTAAGCAAGAGAATCGTAACAATAGCAAGAGAGAAAAGAGCAACAGTAGCAATGATTGTAAATTAGACATATATAATAATATGATGAGAATATAGCTTCACTTATAATCGCAACATTGATAACGTCATGATCATCAGGTTGTTTTTGGTTATGTTGGCTATTTTAGTGTTAGTTTGTGCACACAATTGTATAGTTTTCTATTTGATCACTATTCAACTCCCTAAACTCTTGCATGTGGTTCGAGAAGCAGTAAGTCCCTAATCATCTAAGCATGTAACTCATGTAATTCCCGTATAATTCGATGTGTCACCTCGTTGTCAACCAAGCTATCGCTTCCGCTAAGAATAACACTTAATTACCTTTCATTAATTACTCTCACATAGGCATGATTTCCAACATGTTCCTCAAGATATGTTTTCTAATTTATAGGATTAAGGCCCACAATAGTGGATATAGATATAATTACTTAACTCATTGTCTATCTATCCTAATGGCCAGCTAAGACGAATAAATAACATAAACATGTGGAGAATAGGAGTAATGAATAGCCAAATATGCATAAACCAAATATTAACTATAGAATAGTACATAAACAACCCTAACATGTCCTAAACCAATGCATTGAATATAATCAAAACTATATAAAAAAATTTAGCCGAGAATGACTTACCAAAATGCTAAGAAAGAGAGATGAGAGACGTGTGTCGAATGGTGTGTGTTAGATGTGAATGTGTGTGTCAAATGGCTAAGACGAGAGGGGTATTTATAGTGCTAGAGATTAAACCCTAGGAGTCGGCAAACTTAAGGTAGAAGCAAAGCCTAATAGGCCAGGTTCTACCGCTAAGAATATGATGAAGATACGGGATCGGCGGGCGCCGTTGGTCAGCAGTGGGCACTGACTCAGCGGATGTACATGTTCAAGATCTTCCCCGGGTGCTGCTGGATCGGCGGGCGCAGCTAGTGAGCCGCGGGTGCCGCCTTTTAGAGACCTTCTTGGCTTCTCCACTTCTTCTCTTGTCTTCATTCTTGATTCTTCTTAGGCTTCCATAACTCTAGAGTGTAGCTTCGCTCCTCTCCTTCAGCTTGGTTCCAAGAATCTGCATAAAAATAGGCATAAAACGCATAGATTCTAAACTTTACAACTTAAGAGACAATTAATGCACTTTATGCTTAAAACATGTCTAAATGCAACCTAAATGACTTAAGAACTACCTAATATGCCTATAAAAATCATGCATTATCAAACCCCATACATAACGAGTGTTCGATAAATTATGCACTTTTCTGAGATAAAGGTGAAAATTTTCCGCTTGAAACTGCAATAACCTCAACATCTTAAAAGACTTGTAGCTATAGGGTGCCATGAACCATATGATAGGTCTACGACAGGGTTAGATATATACAAAAAAATACACAAAAAAAAAAGAAATAAACTTGACTCCCTGACAACGACACCAATTTGACGGGGGAAATCGTTGATTACCTTGCTAAAAACAATTCCCAAACAAAAAAACTAGTATACAGTAGTATGTAAGTAAGAGGTCGAACTCACAGAGAATCAACTATTTCCAAATAATGTGTATTTACCAATATAAATGTAAGGATTTATATTGGTAAATACACAGTATTTCGAAATAGAGTATTCTCTGCGAGTTCGACCTCTTACTTACATACTACTGTATACTAGTCTCGAATGTGTAGGCAAAAACTAGAAAATTAGCCAAACATGGCATACCTGAACTTTCTTATCTTCTAAGGTGATTTCTCTTGTTCAATGCATCTAATGAATCCCTATAAAATAATCTCTCAAACCTCTATTTATAGCCCTAAAGTCTGAATAAACAAGATAAAAGATATCCTAATTAGATAGATATTTCCTAACTCGAAAGATAGACTTTCCAAATTGAATTCGGTGTAGATAGAGGTTTTGGAGAGCTTGGCCGAGTAGAGTGAGAGTGATGGACGAGACGTTTTGACTTTGTTTGGTTGTAAGCTTTCTTTTGATTTAATGCAAGTAGTTTCTTTTATAATATTGATGTTTGTTGCAATGATGAAGATCGATTAGTCATCCTACTTCTAGGGTTGGGGTGAGCCTGACGGTAGCCATGTAAGGTAATGCATCAAAGGTATAACTTTTATTACGATTTCATCTTCTATCCCTATCTGTGATTCTTCTACGAAAGTAGTAGGTGATCCTTTTTTGTGTTATTGAAGCGAAAGTGATCTTAATGCGAATTTGGATTAATCATTAAAAATGGCAGTAATAATTAGGGTTTATGCGAAAGTCTCTATATTCTTAATTGTTAATGACGAAAGTTATTTGATAAAAGGACATGATTTTTATATCTTTGGCAAGATTCTTACATGGTTATCGTTGTGGTGTTGATATCCCGATGTTGGAAGCTTTTATTATATTGATTCGAATCTTACCAATTTGTGTTTATTTCTGTCTTTATTTTATTTGCAAAGTTACGGTTTTTACTGCACTGACACTCGACATCAACCACATCTGGTCGACATCGAGTACCCCTAGTCAATATCGAGTACATTCTGCACGATATCGATTTGGTTTTGTCTTCTGTTGTGCAGTTTGCAAGTGAGATTGACTGCTTTATTCGACATCAAGTACATCTACTCAACGTCGAGTTAGCTTTTGTTCGATTTCGAGGGCGATTTGGAACTTGAAAGGTGAGCGTTGACACGCTTCCTCGTGGATACGATCTTGAAACCCTACCACTACAGCGAGAGCGATTCTTGTATTTTATTTGCTTGGATAGGGAGTTGGTTGAATTTATATTTATATTTATTTAGACTAGTTTCCCTTCACAACAAATTTTGACGCTGTTGTCGGGAAAGCAATCAATCGCACCTTTTTAGTTCCTTTTTACTCTCTTTTTGTTTTTGTTTTTGTTTTACAGGGGATACGAAGATTTGACTGCACACCCATTGATCCTATTCTTGAGCCTGATTGTTTTTTCCATCTTCAGCAAAGGCTAAGGAGGAGACTAATGTCGACCGACAACGAAAACAAGGATCAGCTCACACCAGCACATCAGCTTGAGCAACTCCGCAGACAAATGGAGGTGCTCACTACTAGGCAGGCAAAATATGCCCGACGAGAGGCGGAACATGCTCAAGCCAGGAGGGCGCTCGAAGAGCAAATTCAGCATATCCCTACAAACGCGAATAAGTATCTGCACCCTACTCTGGAAGTTCCAGAATCACCGATCATTCTCCCTCGTGTTAACTTTGAAATTCGTCCTTCTTTTATTTTTTAAATTAGGAGGGATTAATTTTAGGGGAAACCCGACGAATTTCCTTTAGAGCATATAACTACTTGTCTGGATTTGTGCAAAATAGAAGCTGACGGTGCTAATCTGGAATACTTAAAACTAAAGGCTTTTCGTTGGTCTCTTGCAGAAGTAGCTTCACAGTAGTTCGAGGGTTTGAATCCATAATCCATTTGAACTTGGAAAGAACTCAAGGATTTTTTTCTTAACAAGATCTTCCCTCCAGCTAAGACGGCGCAACTCAAACAACAAATCACGGCTATCAACCATAAGCCAGGGGAAACACGTGCCAAGATTTGAGAGCGCTACAAACGACTGCTAAAATCTTGCCCTACGCACGGGCAGACACCATATGTGATCCAGGAGATCATCTTCAACTCCCTGGAATAAAGAGCGGATCAACACCTATACGGCTTATAGGTATCTCGAGTACACACCACATCGTTCTTGGGATACCTTTGAGACGTTGGCTAACTACGACAACACTTATGGGACTGCTGTGGCCTCCGACAAAAGGTATGAAAGGCCTGTCCCATCTATGCCACTCTATGATCCACCAAAAAAGGTTGATCCAAACGTCAGGGACCAGTTTCATAAAGACTAGGTACGCCGCCTAACCAAACAAGTTAAATTTCTTACCAATAATCAACCTTGTTTGGAATGTGGGTATGTGAGGCACAACACTACTACGTGCCCACATACCGACCAAGTGCAGCTTGCAGAGACCCAAGAGGAGGCGCGCTATGCAGAGGGAAACTACTCAGGGCAACACCAGTAGCAGAATTGAGGATATCACAATCCCCAATACAAAAGAGACCACCCGCCCTACAGAGCTCCTGGTAATCCTGACAGAGAAAGTAACAAAGATGACCTACACCTTATTCTTGATCAGATGCAGAGGAATCACACTGAAAGCAATCAATCCATCAATTCCATTCACACTCAACTGCATGGAATCACCTCAAGATTGGGAGAGATCGATGTTTGGAGGAAGACTATAAAGACTCAGATTGATCAATTGGCAACAACAGTCCCCAAACAATCAGGTAGGCTCTCAGGATCTTCTGAACCTAACTCTAAAGGAAATCTATAGGATAGGTGGCCGCCATGAACCTAAGGAGTGGGCGTCAGCTGCAAACGCCCAAGCAGAACACAAAGGAATGAGCCACAGGAGTCAACTCGACGTCGACTAACCCAGTCGACGTCGACCAGGATGTAGTCGACGTCTAGGAACCCATCCACGATGTCGACCAGATTCAAGCAGAAAATTCCCAGAAGTTGACTCCTCCAGTGGACGTCGACCAGACACCACTCGAAGCCGATTACACTCCAGCACCCTCAAAGAAGAAAACGCTACCATTCCCGAAGAAATCTCTGAAGGACCCAACAGAGAAAAAGTTTCAGCGTTCCGTGAAGATGCTTCAAGGGCTCGATGTCACCATTCCCTTCACTAAAGCCCTTCATGATATGCCTTCATATGTAAAGTTCCTCAAGAACATCCTAAGCAAGAAGCGATCGATGGCTGAGATCGTAGAGGAATGCAGTAAGATGGAGCTTCTAGAGAAATAGCCGAATCCAGGTAAGTTCGCTATCACTATTGGATTTGGTCAACATAATTTCAATGCCTTATGTGACTTAGGAACCAACGTCAGCATCGTGCTCTTATCAATCTGGTCCAAAGTCTTTAGAAGCCCTAGAGCATGTGGATGCAAGATTATATATGGCAAACAACACTATGGTCATCCCAGCAAGCATGGTGGACGATGTACCGGTGCAAGTAGGTAAGTTCTTTATCCCTGCTGATTTCATAGTTATTGATATGACATAGGACCCTGCTTGCCCCATTATTTTAGGAAGGCCCTTCTTAGCAATAGTGGATGCCAACATAAGCGTAGAGAAGGAAGTGCTCACATTCACCATCAGCGATGAGGTAATTGAGTATTCCTTTAATAAAGTTGAAAGACATAGATGTCCTATGGAGGTCAAGTCTATCATAGAAAGGTACATCAGTTGCGGGGAGCCTATGGTAAGAACAATGACTCCCGAAGAGTTGAAGAAGAGGGTTATGGTAGACCAAGTGGAGGAAATCATGGCGATTCTAAACTAGGAGATAGAGAGTCCACTCGATGTCGGCCAGGGTAAGTCGAAGTCGACTAACTTAATTTCATATTCTGTGCCAGATCTTAAGTATAGGGTCGACATCGACAACACTCACTCGACATCGAGTGAGCTACTCGACATTGATCACACCCTCACACCCTTATCGACTTCTCCTTCGTCGAGCAACCCACTAAAGGCAGAAACGTACTCGACGTTGAGTACATTTACTCGACGTCGACCAGAACCCGAGATCCCAAACAAAATTCTACATAGGTAGGCCGGGGTAAGGACGTTTGTTCCCCAAATTCAATAAAGGATTTATCTCTATATGGAAGAAGTTTGCCTTGGTATGTGCGCTTATGCAGGGTTTCCAATTAAGACCCGAAGGACTAAGAAGTAGGAGACAAGGTGCATGTCTCCAAATCAAAGAATCATTTGTTTCCCAACAAGTTCAATAACAAAAAGATGGGGCCTTCCACGGTGCATAAGATCCATTCCGGAGGACTATAGTTGATGGCCAAGAATGAAGTCTTATTGGAAGCCCAAGCCACATGGGCTTTGCAGATGCCCCCTTGAACGAAGAAAGAAAGAAGTCGGCCTAGCGACTATAAAATATAAAGCTTGTAACAAAGACAAATATTTTTAGGGTTTTAGATACTTTTGGTTTTGTTTTAAACAATTATTTTGGATTGCTTTTATGGATTTTTTTTTCTTCCTAACGAAAAATGTAGGTACAAGAAGCTGCATAATGTACTCGAGGTCAAGTAAACTACTCGATGTCGACCACATATATCGAGGAGAGGAGTTTGTGGTCGAGGAGAGGCCACCCCGAGGTTCCCGCATACTCGATGTCGAGCATATTTAGTCGACATCGAGAATTTGCACGTCTGTCTAGTAAGTTTCTTTCTTTACCCTTGTTTTTATACAGTGAGGACACTACAATATCTAACTATGGGGTGGGGGAAAGACTTACTTTGTGCATATTTATGATTATTGTCCTAATTGCTCTATACATGGTTACTTTGGATTTCATATTTCATCTATGTGCTTACAAGTTGTTTTCCAAAGTCTATATTTTTATCACTCCCATCAATTTTTTTTATTAGTGTCATGGAAGCTTTAATAAAACTCGACGATGCAAAATTAGATTTATTAGAGATATAGCATGAAATTGCCTAGTAAAGAGAAGTAACAATGAAGTGCATTATTTCTTGAAAACCATGAATGAAGGTAAAATTTGAAGTTGTTTTTGACATATTGCATGATAAGAGGATGGAGGAGTTTATATTTTCCATATAATGCTCATTGCTATATTCCAAGCCCTACATATGCTTATATGCATCACAAAGCCATATTGAGCCTTATTTCATATTTTGATCCACATGTTCTATATATTGCCCATTTCTTTACCTTTTTACCCATTCGGGGAGTATGTTGAGAAATTGATGTCATATTATGGAGATTTGTTATATGGTTGTGGTGTTGTACTATTATTTTGGAGTTTGGCATGAGAATGATCATTCTATGGAAAATTTAGTGAGAGAAAAGCTGGTTACCTCAAAAGATAAAGGTAGATCGAACCTGCCTCCATTGAGTTGTTAGTTCTGTAGGATGGGACACCAAGGTGAGGAGTCCGAAGCACTAAGTATCCGGGGCCATTCATGAAACTTATGTTTGCGACTCGCGAGAAGGCAGTGATGAGGTTAGAGAGGTAAAAGCATATAAGTGAAAAAAGCAAAGAGTGAATTATGAGAGGATGAGTGATGTGGATATCATATCAAGGGGGAAAGTGCATAAAAGCAAGAAAGCAAGTTTGAAGAAGTTCTCCCCGGATTTAGCACCATATTGCCCAAAATACCCCACCGTTTTTCCTTTTACCCTTTCTTCATCACGCGCATAAAAGTCCTCTAGATTATGAAATGCTACGTTACATATGAATTGTTTTTTCATAACCCTCCTTTTGTGTGCGATGTTGCTTTTATTCACAGGCGTGGAATTGGTGACACCAGTACCTTTTCGAGGATGGTAATTGATTGCAGGGACATATAAGAATGGATCCAAGATGTGAGAGTTTTAGTTTCTTCCCATATATGACCATTAAAAGTATTGCTTGAGGACAAGCAAGCTTAAGTATGGGGTGTTGATGTGCGCTCAATTTACCATTTTTTCGCTTACATTCATATCGATTTATGTCTTCATTTCATATTTCTGGGTTTGATCTATACATAATATGTGTAGTTTATGCTTATTTTCCAATTATGGAGCTCTACACTAGTTCTTATTTAATTTCGCAGAAATCGAGACACTTTACGAGCGATTCAGAGAATAGAAGAAAACTGTCAAAGTGCTCGAGATCGACTACAACAACTCAAGGTTGAGTAGAAGCTGTGACAGAAGACATCGAGCAGAGGAAGAGAAGAACACCACTCGACACCTCTAGTTGACGTCGAGTGCACTTACTCAATGTCGAGTACAAGACTGGTCGACACCACCTCCTCAAGCCGAGATCGAGCACAGAATGAGCCAAGAACACAAGACCTAGTCCACGTCAACTACTTTTAATTGACGTCGAGTACATCCCAGAGACGAATTCAAGTCGAGGTCTTGTAGGCATCCGGATGAGAGATTGCTTACACACCTATGCACGAGATAATTGTTAAACATTTATCATAAAGGTTTTAGATAGATAAATTTAGATAAAGATAGATTGTTCTTTAATTGCTTGGATAACAAGGGGTGAACACTATAAATAAAGCCCTAGAAGCTGAGTTTTAGGATCATCCAAGCACACAAGTAATTGTGTTTACATAGTTAGGCAATTTAGAGAGGTTTTGGAGAGCTTGGCTGAGTAGAGTGACATCGATGGACGAGACGTTTTGGCTTTGTTCGGTTGTAATCTTTCTTTTGATTTAATGCAAGTAGTTTCTTTTATAATATTAATGTGTGTTGCAATGATAAAGAGCGAGTAGTCACCCTATTACTAGGGTTGGGGTGAGCCTGGCGGTAGCCATGTAAGGTAATGCATTAAAGGTAAAACTTTTATTACGATTTCATCTTCTATCCCTATTTATGATTCTTCTACAACAGTAACAGATGATCCTTATTTCTGTTATTGAAGCGAAAGTGGTCTTAATGCGAATTTGGATTAATTATTAAAAAGGGTAGCAACAATTTGGGTTTATGCGAAAGCCTCTATGTTCTTAATTGTTAACGACGAAAGTTATTTGATGAAAATGCATGATTTTTATATCTTTGGCATGATTCTTACATGTTTATCGTTGTGGTGTTGATACCCCGATATTGGAAGTTTTTAATATATTGATTCGAATCTTACCAATCTGTGTTTATTTCTATCCTTATTTTATTTGCAAAGTTACGGTTTTTACTGCACTGACACTCGACATCGACCACATCCAGTCGACATCGAGTACCTATAGTCGATATCGAGTAAATTATGCTCGACAACGAGTTGGTTTTGTCTTCTTTTGTGAAGGCCATTTGGAAATTGAAAGGCGAGCGTTGACACGCATCCTCGTGGATACGATCTTGAAACCCTACCACTACAGCGGGAGGAATTCTTGTATTTTATTTACTTGGCCAGGGCGTTGTTTGAAATTATATTTATATTTATTTAGACTAGTTTCCCTCCACAACAATGCTCATAGATTTAACCATCCATATCTTATTTTTATCTTTCCATAAATCATGAAAAAAATGCAAATAAAAGAGTCACATGTGTCAAATTTTGTTCTCGTGCTTGATCAAAGCTTGTAACTTGTTGGATTGATCCTCAGGGTGTACCATATGGTATCAGAGCTTCCAGCTAGGATTACTCAATTTGTTTGTGTTGTCACAAGCATCCACAATCATCCGTTGGAGTTTTTTGCATGACCAACCAATTGAGTGCATTAAGTAGATCCAACGTACAAGGGTGTAATGTAGCATTTGGAAGGGCCACGTAGATTTGATAGCTTTTGCGGGACTAACCATCGATACCAACATATCCAACGCACAGGGGCGTATTGTAACTTTTGGAAAGGAAACGCAAGATTCGAGGACGGATCTTTTTCAAAGGAGGGGGGGATGATGTGATTTAGACTTATAGATTTTCTTATATTTTTCTATTTAAAAAGCACCCTACATCGCTTGTAAACACATAGGAGGCTAGAGTTTCTCCTATATGTTGTGTAAGGTTTCCCATTTTTAAAACAAGTTGAATTTTTTAGTTAAAAGTTGAGCACATTTGCTTCCTTTGATTCCGGGTGAAGGATCATCCTTTTGGTGAGATGCTAAAAACAAATCCCTTTGGTGAGATGCCGAGGGAGACACCCTAGTGAGAGGCAAATGTGTCAAGAGGGGTCGAGATCCTCAGAGTGCGATTCTGAGAGGATTGAGATCAAATGTGGGAGGTTCAAGGGTGAGAGGCCTACGAATTTTGCCATACATAGTTGGTTACCAGTAGAAAGTTTATCCTTTCAAATAATGGAGGAACCTTGCACTAGTACAAATTGGTCATCTTACGGGCCAAGATTATCAGGAGTTTTTTAAAAACCCCTGAAATATGATTTTCGGAAGGGAGTTTTTATAAAAACTCCCGATAAAAACTTGATGTCCACTAAAATAGCCAGGTTTTTATGCACATTTTAGCTCCATATTCTATATACTTTGTATATTTCGGGCTGGGAATATGTTGAATTTATGTAATATATGCTTATTTGCAAGAAATAGAGGTTTACATAAGTTTTGGTTTAATATTGCATAATTTGGAGCCATTTCGGGACAAAACCAAGGAAAGGAGACGAAAGCTAAAAGTTACTCGATATCGAACACTTTTCCTCGATATCGACAAAAATGGTGAAGCAGAGCACTGATCGAGGAGGAGCTGATCAAGGAACTGAAGACGAAGCCAACTCGAGTTCAGAGCATTACTCGATATCGAGTAAATTACTCGATGTCGACAAGACTTGAAGCCACACCTGGACTCGATGAAGCAGAACCATATGTCCGAGACAAGTCGGAAATTCCTCGATGTCGAGTAAGCAGAACCATATGTCCGAGACAAGCCACACCTGGACATACCGAGCAACATTCTTCTCGATGTCGAGGAAATTCCTCGATGTCGAGTAAACCCAGAACCATATGTCCGAGACAAGTCGGAAAGCAGCTACTCGAGGAAGCCAGAAGCCGAGACTGACAACAATTCTACTCGATATCGAGTAAATTACTCAATATCGACAAGACCAAGACCACTTGTCTGAACCAGGTCGGGGAGAGGTTGCTCGAGAAAGTCGGACATCCAAATCGATGACACCATTCCTCGATATCGAGTAAATTACTCGATATCGACAAACAAAATCCCTGGGCCGTGACGCTGTTGGGCCTGTCCGATTACGAGTTGGACTGTTGGGTTGCGAGATGTCCGAGTTCTATCAAGTCTATCAAGGTTTATCCATGGAGGAAAGATAGTTCACTTGTGACAAGAAGATAAGAAGATATTTAGATATTCCTTTTAAAAATTAATGTTTTATCTTTATTTAAGTTTTATCTTTAGAAATAAATATAGAATGCTTTCCTTGAATAGCAAGGATTAAGCCCTATAAATAAAGCCCATGGGGCTAGTTTTTGATTCATTCAATTTCAGAGACACAATTCTAGGGTTGGGGTGAGCCCAACGAGAGCCATGTCGGTTGATTAACGATTGCAAAAGCAGGTATTTTATCGTTATTTTACTCTATTCCCTATGTGCTTCATCTTTGATTGAGAAATTGAAGAACTCATGTTGTGAAACTTGGGTAGTAATTAGGATTTTTATTCGAAAGATTATAAATTCTGATTATGAAAAGGAATAGAAACAATTAGGTTTATTTGTCGCGAGATTTATATTCCTACTTGTCGGATTGGGTGAAAGCCTTCTCCTTTATCGATAAAGTCACCGCCTTTTATGATTTATAATTTGCTTTCATGGTAATCGTTGTCGTAAACCCTAATCTTGGAAGTTCTCTTTCATTCATCAAGTTTAGATTTGAAATTTGCTTGTTCTTTACTTTCTGTTTCTATTCGATCTCGACCAAATTTGGTCGATATCGACTACTGACCTTCGATCCCAGATCGTCGTAGCTTCTGAACTGCAGGTACTCTGTTCAGAAGCTACGACGATCTCGATAACATCCAGTGACTACTGCTTCTCTGTTCGACTTGTCTGATCTTCTGTCGACTAAACCCTAGTCGAGATCGAGCAATCTGTTGTCAACTTCTGTCCGTGAGATTTCTCCGCTGCCTAGGATCCGCTGACCAGCTTCCTCGAGGATCGAACCTGACTTTCTCTTGCTACGTCGGGAGGGAGTCTTGAACATTATTTGCTGGGATCTAATTGGTTTCCTTATCTTATTTACATTCTGTTTGCGCTCTCGATTTCCTTTAACAACAAATTGGCGCGGTTGTCGGGGAAGCAATCATTCGCGGCTTAGGTAGTTAAATCTCACGTTTGCTTTGAGTTACTTTGCAGGTGTATGCGCCGTTCTGGTCAACCACCTGAGTTTGACAGCTTAGACGAACCGGAACGCGTTTTACACGTCCATGCTAAACTAAAAAGAGCAATGGCGGCCGCAGAAACACAGGAACAACTGATACAGAGGCTTTAGAGGGAACTAGCCGCTAACAATGCTGCTCTCAGAGCAGGAAGGGAACATGAAGCTGAGCGTGCGAGGCAAGCAGAAGCTGAGCTTACCCAATACCCTACCACTGTAGAGGATTACATGCATCCGACTCTCGTCGTGCCTGAATCGGCCATTCTAATCCCTGAGAATAATTTTGAAATTCGCACTCACTTCCTTATTGAACTTAAAAATAATGTTTTTTATTGAAGATTTAATGAATGCCCTCTTGAACATATTACCAATTTTTTTGACATGTGCCGTACTCTTGCTGAAGGTACTACTATGGAATATGTCAAGATGAAGGACTTTCGTTGGTCTCTCGTCGGTCCTGCATTAAAGTGGCTAGAAGGACTGAAACCACGATCCCTCAGAACATGGGCTCAAGTAGAGTAGGAATTTTTCAACAAATTCTTTCCTCCTGTCAAGACAGCACTCCTCCGCGAGAAGATTACAACTTTTAAACAGAAGCCTGGGGAGCCGCTGGCAAAAGCATGGGAAAGATATAAGGAACTACTGCGATCTTGCCCTACTCATGGACAACCACCCTATGTCATTCAGGAGATCTTCTTCAATTCTCTTGACCAGAACACTAAGGATAGGATCAATCAGTATACTCGATATGAGTATCTGACGATGCCACCAGCTGACGCCTAGGGTCTACTCGACAAGCTCACCAACTACGATAATAAGTATGGGGCTCCTACAAACTATGATGAGAATACCTATGCTAGGCCAGCCCCATCCATGCCCCTCTATGAGCCTTTTAAGGAGATTGACCCAGACGTCAATGAGCAATACTACAGAGATCAAAATCGCAAGCTCCTCAAGCAAGTCAAATATCTCTCTGTCAACCAACCTTGCATCGAATGTGGTTCACAACGGCACACCACTACTGAGTGCCCGCACACGGAGCAAGTCAGGATGTCAGAGATTCATGAAGAGGCAGCTTACGCAGGAGTCCCAATCGCTATATGGGGGACCAAAGGTTCTATCAACCACAATGGAACCAAGGTCCTCCTAGGAACCCCCAGCCATATAGAGCTCCAGGACATCCAGAATGGGACCAAAGGAAGGATGATTTGCAGCTTATCCTCGACGAGATGAGGAGAAATCAAGCACAACAATAGTAGTATGCAAGCGCCATCAATAATCAGCTCCAAAACATGAATACAAGATTTGGAGAGCTGGATATTTGGAAAAGGAACATCGAGACTCAAATGAGTCAATTTGCGGCGCAGATTCCACGACCATCCGGGCAGCTCCCAGGGCATACAGAACCGAATCCCAAGGGGCAGCACGAACATGTCGCTGCTGTAAAACTACGGAGCGGTCACAAATTGCACGAGCCAGAGAACGGAGAAGAAAAGGACAAAACTTTCCTCGACAAAGAGCAGCAGCAACTCGATGTCGACCCAAGTAACTTGGTCGATGTCGACAAAATTCTACTCGACATGGAGGAGAAGCCAAGCTCGGACTCGTCTGCACAGCCCAACAACTCGAAGTCGACCACTTTGGTCGATATCGAGGAACCCGTTGTCGATATCGAGAAGAAGCAGGCCGACGTCGAGGAGTCTTCACCACCTCTGGAAGCTATTTTGGCTCAGAAAACTAAGAAGACGCTCCCATTCCCTTCCAAGAACCAAAGAGATCCAATTGACAGTAAGTTTCAACGCTTTGTGAAATTGCTTCAGAGTCTGAATGTTACTATTCCTTTTACAGAATTACTTCACGAGATGCCTACCTACGTCAAGTTCCTCAAGAAGATTCTTAGGAACAAGCGATCAATGACTGAGATTGCCAAGAAATGCAAGAAGATGGATTTCCTTGAGAAGCGACCTGACCTAGGTAAGTTTGCTATCACTGTTGGACTTGATCGTCATAGATTTAAAGCACTGTGTGACTTAGGAGCAAGTGTAAGCATCATGCCTCTACCCATCTGGTCAAAGGTAAAGATAGGCGCCCTGGAACCAATTGATGCCAAGCTCTACATGGCAAACAAGACCGTGGTAATTCCTACAGGTATTGTTAATAATGTTCCTGTTAAAGTTGGCAGATTCTTTGTCCCTACAGATTTTCTTGTAGTAAAAATGGCAGAGAATCCAGCTTGCCCAATCATCCTAGGGCGACCTTTCCTAACAACAACTGATGCCAACATTGGAGTAAAGAGGGGAATTCTCACTTTCAGCATTGTAGATGAGATTATTGAATACTTTTTCAATCCAGACACAGAAGAGGTAATGGAAATTAAAGCTATTTATTCAAAATTCAATTTTATCTCTTGCAATGAACATGCAGGACAACTCTTGATACAAGAAGAGGGTAAGGCAGAATCCATGCTAGACGAGGAACTAGTTGCTGCAGAATCGAGCGAGGAAGAGTTCTTCGACGACGCATTATCGGCAGAGCTGAATGACTCACCCGAAATCGAGCAGATCAAGTCGACATCGACTAATGTCCTCGATATCGAGGAGCCTTGGCCGACATCGACCAACACCAGTTCTCCAGAAATGGTAAGCCCTCTAAATCTACTCGATATCGAGAAGTTATCCTCGATATCGACTACTTTTCTCCCAGCAGGCACACCAGAAGTCAAAGAAGCGAATTCGACGAGCACAACTTTCCTCGATATCGAGGAAAATAACTCGACATCGACCAAATCTGCATTCAAGGTAAGTTATGATTTTTTGGTCGATTTTGATCTTTCTAACTCGATTTTGAGTAGCTTCTTGCAGCAGTACAGTCCTATGTCCAATTCACCGTTGTACATAGGACTGAGGAAGTAGAGCCCATATTGATTCCACAAGGCCATTCTCCGGTGCTAAAGTCATTACCTGACACCCTTAGGTATGAATTTCTTGGTCCTGACTCTACTTTTCCTGTAATTATCAGTGCTTCATTAAACACACAGGAAGTAGACAAGCTAGTAGAAGTCCTCCGCACTCATAGGAAAGTCATAGGTTATTCTCTAGAGGACGTAAAAGGTATTTCACCCATTAATTGTATGCATAGAATTCTTTTGGAAGATGATCACAGGGCAACAATTGAGGATCAAAGGAAGCTTAACCCCAACATGAAGGAGGTTGTAAAGAAAGAGATCCACCGTATGCTTGATGTAGGAATCATTTATCCAATCTCCGACAACAAGTGGGTAAGTCCAGTTCATGTTGTTCCTAAGAAGGTTGGAATGACCATTGAGGAGAATGAGAAATGAGAGCTTGTTCCTAAAAGAATCACTATCAGCTGGCAGATGTGCATTGATTACAGAAAGCTCAACACCGACACCAGGAAGGATCATTTTCCACTCCCCTTCATTGATCAGGTACTCGAAAGGTTAGCTGAACATGATTACTTTTGTTACCTGGATGGATATTCTGGTTTTTGGCAGGTTCCTATTCATCCCGACGATCAAGAAAAGACCACCTTCACTTGCCCCTATGAAACTTTTGCATATATGAGGATGCCCTTTGGCCTTTGAAATGCCCCTGCTACTTTTCAAAGGTGTATGATGACCATCTTCTCCGACAAGATAGAGGACATAGTGGAGGTATTTATGGATGATTTGTCAGTTTATGGCATTACTTTCGATATTTGTCTCTCTAACTTGCGCAAAGTACTCAACCGTTGTGAAGAGACAAATTTGGTTCTCAACTGGGAAAAATGCCACTTTATGGTACGGGAAGGAATCGTGCTAGGCCATAAGGTGTCTAAAAAGGGTATTGAGGTGGACAGGGCCAAAATAGAGCTAGTGGAGAAATTGCGCCCACCATCATCCATTAAAGAGATAAGGAGTTTTCCTGGTCATGCTGGTTTTTATAGAAGGTTTATTCATGTTTTTTTTTTAAATTTCCAAGCCATTAACTAACCTTCTCATGAAAAATGTTAAGTTTGTGTTTTCTAGCGAATGTCTTGAAGCCTTCAACAGGTTAAAAGAATCTCTTATCTCCGCTCCAATCATTCAATCGCCGGATTGGTCACCACCTTTTGAAATCATGTGTGATGCCAGCGATTATGCCGTGGGAGCAGTTCTAGGACAGCGGAAGGACAAGAAACTACATGTCATCTACTATGCAAGCAAGACTCTTGATGTGGTTCAGGCTAAGTACACCATAACAGAGAAATAATTTTTGGCTGTGGTTTTTGCTTTTGAAAAATTTCGTTATTATCTTGTTGGCTCTAAAGTTATTATCCATACTGACCATGTTGTTCTTAGATATTTGATGACAAAGAAGGATGCTAAACAAAGGTTATTACGATGGGTGCTCCTACTTCAAGAGTTTGATGTTGAGCTAAAGGACAAGAAGGGTATAGAGAATTCAGTCGCCGATCACCTATCCAGGCTCCCCAAAGACATTCTAGAGGAAGCCCAGGACACCACACCAATCGACGACTCTCGCCCAAGCGAGCACCTGATGCGGACCAACACGGTTTTCCTCAACATTGAGCAAGCTTCCTCGACACCGAGTAAACCAGGTGAGTATTCTTCTTTGCATGGTTTTGAGCTGCAGGGTTACTCGACATCGAGCAACATTTCTTCAATGTCGACAAAAGCCAACTCGGCAGACCACCTGAAGCCAAGCACAACACAAACAGACAGTATGGTTTTACTCGATATCGAGGAAAACTCCTCGACATCGAGTACAGCTGACCACCAGAGGCCGAGCACACCACCAGGCGACACTGCAGTCTGCTCGATATCGAGTAATTTTACTCGATATCGACTAACCCCTGGTACGTTTTCAGGTGAGGTTTTTCGTATGGATTCCGGTGAGGATTTCTTCTTTACCCCTCCTACTAGTCCTATACATGATATATATGCTATAAAGGGATCAAAGGTACCTTGGTATGTGGATTTCGATAACTATCTTGCAGGAAATGAGATTCCGTCAGCACTATCCTCAGAGGCAAAGAAGAAATTCCTCCACGACGTCAAGCAATATTATTGGGATGATCTTTACTTGTTCAAACAAGGAAATGACCATATCTTCAGATGTTGTATTCCGGAGGAGGAGGTGGAAAGTGTCATTCGCCATTGCCATACTCTCCCTATAGGCGGACATGCAAAAGGCTTCAAAACTGCATCTAAGGTACTTCAATGTGGTTTTTACTGGCCTAATCTTTTCAGGGATGTGCAGGCTTATGCCACTTCATGTGATGAGTGCCAAAGATCAGGCAACATTACTTGGAAGAATGAGACACCACTCACAGGGATTTTGGAGGTTGAGCTATTTGATGTGTGGAGAAATGACTTTATGGGACCATTCTCTACTTCAGGACCTTACAAATACATCCTTGTGGCGGTCGACTATGTCTCTAAATGGGTTGAGGCTGTTGCAACTAGGACCAACGACGCAAAGGTAGTTTCAAAGTTTGTTAAAACTAACATATTTCCTCGCTTTGGTGTTCCTAGAGTTCTTATTTCAGACGGTGGCTCACATTTCATCGAGAGAGGTTTTGAGGCTCTTTTGGCTAAGTATGGGGTGACGCACAGGGTGGCAACACCTTATCATCCCCAAACTAGTGGTCAAGTGGAAGTCTCTAATCGTCAAATCAAAGCCATTTTGGAAAAGACAGTCTCTCGCTCTATGAATGATTGGTCATCTAAGCTTGATGATGCGCTATGGGCTTATAGGACGACTTACAAAACACCGATGAGAACAACTCCTTACAACTTGGTTTATGGCAAGTCTTGCCATTTACCTGTCGAACTGGAGCATAAGGCAATGTGGGCCCTCAAGGAGCTTAACATGGATCTCGATGAGGCAGATAAGAAACGCTTTATTGATTTGCAGGAGTTAGAGGAGCTAAGGTTGAAAGCTTATGACGATGCCGAAATCTATAAGGAGTGCACCAAGAGATGGCACGATAAGAAATTGGTGCCAAGGACATGAGGTAGGTGACAAAGTGCTTTTATATAATTCTAGACTGCGTCTATTCCCAGGAAAGCTCAGGACAAAATGGAGTGGACCTTTTGTGGTTCACCACATATACCCTCATGGAGCAGTAGAGTGGACCTTTTCTTACTCTTTCTTTTTCTTTAATTTCTATTTTATTTTCTTAAAATTCGTGCATAATCTCTTCTCATTGTTAAATTCAGGCATTCAAGGTGGTTCTATATCAGTCAGGTTCATCTAAATCGGGTAAGCCACTCACGTAAGTGGGAGGTTTCAGGTAAGTTTTCTTTCTTTAAAAAAAACAAAAAAAATATAAAAATATATATATATATATATATATATATATATATATATATATATATATATATATATATATATATATATATACAGGTAATTTACTTCCAGTTTTACTTTTACTAGTGTAAGTCCCTTGTCTAAGACACGGGTATTTTAATATTTGGTTAAATTTTTTTATATTTTACAATATACTAATAATATAAGTAATTTAGAGAGTATAGTGGTAGAGATATGTTAAAAAATACGCAAAAGAATTTAATAATCTATAAAGACGATGAAATAATAAAAACGAAAATAATGGTTCGTTAGAAATTTATTTATAAATCCTTAACCGAATAATTTCTAAACAATAATATAAAGAGAAGTATTATCAAGATGGCAATTGATTATACACAATATAATAAACTTTATTAGATAGCTAAAGTTTTTTTAAAGAGGTTAATAATAGTGGTTATATTAAAAAACTACTGTATTTATTTTATAATAAAATATATCATATTATTTTTTCTTTAATTATATCATTTTCTCTTATTTTATTAATAAACTAAATAGCTTTATAGTGTGAAATTAATTTAATTTCATAAATATTTAAAAATGTTTTAGTGGGGTGGTTAGTGAACTTAGTGGGGTAGTTAGTAGTGGTGTGGTGGTTACCATGAAGATGTGGAAAAAATTAACCAAGTGGATGAAAATTAGTGGTCTACTTGGAGATAGAAAAAAGAGTGGGAGATGTGGAATCCTTCCTATGATGACACGTGAAATGGAGCCTCCTCGTGAAGCCACGTAGGCGGGAGATGTTTCTGTTTTTACTTTTTAGTATTAGTATAGATTTTTATTTGAGTAAATGGTAGTGGATATACCACTTTGATCGGGCCTTTGCAAAAATAACCCCCCCTTGCCCAAAATTGCAAAAATGTCAAAATGACTCAAAAAATTGCAAAAACAACCGGTAACCAAAACTTGTGTTAGCCGGTTAGAGAGGAGGGAGCCATCAAATCAAGGGTAAAAAACACTCCTTTTATTTCAATTGGAAGTTCAAGAGAGGAGAGAGAGAACACCATTGAAGGACCTTCAAGAGAGGAGAGAGAGAACACCATTGAAGAAGCAATCGAGGGTTAGAGAGGAGAGAATCGACCACCATTGAAGGACCTTCAAGAGAGGAGAGAGAGAACACCATTGAAGAAGCAATCGAGGGCGACACTGGAATCGCAAGAGAGAGAGAGAGAGAGAGAGAGGGAGGGGGGGGGGGGGGGGGAAGGAGCGAGGGACTAGGCAAGTCGAAAAGGGAGGACGACGAGTGCGAAGGGATCCTCTGGGTCGATAACAGTCGAAGAAGAAGAACCCCCTGCGAAAAGTAAGTTCTCATCCTCTCTCTCTTCTCTTGAAAAAAGTTATTTCGAGGGTTGAATGTCTTGAATATGGAATTTGGGACTTTGGGGAGAATGGAGTGAAATGATATACAAACCCTAACCTTATTGGTGTTGGGCAGTTTGAGATATCATTGAGAAATCACCATTGATGGAAAGTTGATGATGAAATTGAAGGTCCAAATAGGGTAGACAAGAATTGAAAATCTCCAATATTGTTTCGAATCTGGATTCGGAAAACTTGAAAACCTCCATTACTGTTTCGAATCTGCCCGAATTCGAGAAACTTGAGAAGGGCAGGCAGATTTGTTCGTCTGGTTTAGTGAAACGTTTGGGTGGCTAGATTTAGTAATTTGTGTTTTGCTTTTTGAATTACGAAAATTGGGAAGAGTTTGGTGTCAAATGATGTTGGATATGGTAAAGGGGAATTTGGGGAGAATGTGGAATTTGTGCTTATGAGTTTGAAAATTGAGAACTTTGGGAGAATTTGGAGATTGGGGTTGATTTGTAAATAGTGACAACTAAATATAATGTTCACAATTAGTGATAGTTGTACATCATTGCAAGTTTTTGCTAGTGTTGAATTATGTTGTGATTCAAACGTTGTAAAAATACACTACATCACTTCGATACCATTTGAGAGTATTGTAAGTTTGTGATATGTGTATTACATAAGGTTGTGATATTTGAGACTATTGTATAGTTGTGTCATTTGTTACATTCTTTATTCACGTGAGTTGAGCATTTGAGCATTTGTTGAATTCTTTGTACATCGTTGTAAGTTTGTTTCTATGTGTTGAAATATGTTGTGATTGAAACCATTAATGTTACACTAGACGATGTCATTTAAGAGTAATGTAGGTTTGTTTCTAGGGTTGTCATATGTGTATTACATAAGTTTTTGATGGTTAACACTATTGAGTAGTTGTGTACGTGTGGTGTTTGTTTCATTCTTTACTTGTGTCAGTTACCATTTTGAGATTATTTGATCAACATGTGTATTTATGGGACATATGAATATGTGAACATTTGTATTCATGACATTTGTGTAGTTGTGTCATTTGTATAATGTTATATGTTTTGGCAGAAAAATTATTTGGACTGGCTAGATATATGTATATATTGGCAAGGATTATTGCTAACATGTGTATGATTTGAACACATGTATGACAGATTAAGGAGACAATGAGAAAAATGAAAGGAAAAAAAGTCGTGATTCAGTCGAACAACAAAGTATTAACTGTAATCACTTCTCAGACATATTAAGGGCCTTCTTTTTGTCTTGGTGATGTTAACCATGTGGTGTCGTGTGATATTTGTGCAGTCGACACTAGCCCTTCCTTCGGAAAAGTATTTCAGAGGGAGGTCGAGCCACTTCTCAAAGAGGGGCTTGCTGAAAGGAATGGACAACGTCCTATCTGCGGACTGCGGCTGATTTGAAAATATTGAAGGATAACAAGCTAGGGGGCATTGTAATGACCGAATCCAATGTGTCGTATTGCTGCGCCCTTATCCATTACTTCCTAGAGAGGCAATTGAAGACATTGAAGAAGTGAGAGACATGGTACGAGATTCAGGGGTGACTCCTCCGGTTCTCCATAAATGAATTTTGCCTCATCACCAGCCTGAAATGTGCCGGAAGGAATCGGGACTTTGAGAACGTTATTAGTTGATGTTGTTTTGAACTGAACGTTTTGTGGACTTATGTTGGTTAGGAAATGTAGTTATTCGTAGTGTCTGGTTCACCTGCTAAACGTGTAATCATTTCCACCTTTTAGATCCTTGTGTTTGATGACTGAATAGGTATGTTGTGGACACTTGGTTCTATTTATTATGGATGGTTGTTGCGAATGTTGCGTTATGACGCATTTCGTTTGGGTTTAATAGTCGTTGTTCTTATGTTGAGAAGTTTCTGAGATATATATATAAAATATGGTAGGGGATTGCCTTTTATCGGCTTAGTTTTTTATGTTATTGGTTAGGGAAAATCATGTATTGGCTAGTAAGCAAAAAACCCCGTACATATGTCTTTTGCATCGTCAGTAAACTAGACGACTAATTATATGCAAAATAAACGACCAAAACCCCAAAGTTTCCCCGATTAATTACATGCAAGCTACCCAAATACTACCTTCGTCTACCCAAAAGAAGAGGCATCCCACACCCACTAGACATTCATATCATTGTCTTTACACGCCACGCATCCGTATGTCCTCTAACGCTTCCGGTGAAGGAACTCCCCACGAGATGATACCTGCTTGTCTTCGGCCTCGTACATCTCATCATCGGATGATATGCAACCCATTGATGAAGTTTCCTCAATCGACTCCAATTTTAGTACTCCGATGTTTCCATACTCCTCCTCCGACGAGCTCGCCAAGTTGACAGAAACAACACTCCCTTTATGCCCACCCACATATATATTATCCTCCTCATCACTACTCAGACATACGACTTGTTTCCCCCGGTCCACGTCCAACAGTTTACCTCTCGTCTCCTCCCTGACGATTGTTGGTTCTGCCCTAGCTGTTTGGATGACCTTGCCAGCAGTGTGATTTTCCTTGCCAAATGAATTAATTTCCTTGCCATCAATAGTGTTATCCGAGCCGTTATCCGAATTCAGAAGAAGATGCGAGTTGGACCCATCGACTGTCATATTAACCAAACCACCCTCTTCCACTACGAGTGTTCTGTTGTCTCAGCCTGGTGATTTGCTGCGTTGTTCCATGTTCCCAACCATGGAGCGACTTCCATGTTGTCTTTGACCTTCGTTCACCGATGCGTACAAAGGAAGGGGCCATGTGCCATCGCCACCCCTTGAGTTGCAGTACTTGAAAGCATCCCAATCACTTTCATCATCCACTTGAATCGGATAACATCCCTCCGTCTTCGTATCGAGTACATATTTCAACTCCAACTCATAGCACCTCGGGTCAACCGCGAGCTTCTCCATTATCTTACTCTTGACGGACCCAAACGACATGGTCTCCTCTATGAGCATTATTTTGTGGGCGTTTTGACCTTGATACACCCATCCTCCTTCGAGATGCTCCCATCGACCATTGCAAACGCGAGTAAGTAATACCACCCCTTTCTCCCCTGCGAAATTATGAGGTTAAGATGGTCCTCTCAGTATCTGTTAGAGGTAAGGGAAGGATGGGGAAAATCCATTACTGTGAATACAAAACATAAACCGTACTTACCCATATTCGTTGAGGTCTGGATTTTGCAGATGGCACGTGTATCCCTGTCTATGGCTACATATATTCGGTTGATGACTAGGATTTCCCTTTGCATGGCTAGTAACTGAATTTCTGGGTTTTATCCTTCCAACTAGACGTTAATGGCAGCCATAGGGAAGAAGCAGATGTTTTGCACTTTTTGTGTCCATTTGGCGAGCTCCCCCGTCTCCTTTTATACTCCCGCTGAAAATCCCCCTGTGTTTTCCCTCCATTTTTCCTTGGCGAGAAGTGTTTTTGTGAAAAGGTAACACTCTCTCTCTTAGCATTTAATGCTTGTCATTTCATGCTTCCACACCCTCTCTCCTCCCTCTCTCACAGACTCACTGTAACACCTGCAACCCTTCCTTTTTTTAATTTTTTTTTTGAATAAATGATTACCTCCCTCAATCTCTCCAATCGACACGTGTCCAATCCCCCCCCCCCCCCCCTTTCCATTGTGTAACCGGATACCTTTTGTAACCTCGAAGAATCCCTAGCCGACACAGCCGCTTCCTGCTCTCGCTCTCCCTGCCGCCATCACCATCTTCCTCCTGGCTTCCCCTCGCTGCTCCCTGTCAGTCACCGCAGCCGACTGCCGGCCACCACACCAGCGGCACCCACCACCAGCAGCCACCGCTTCGCAGCCCAGATCTGTCCTTCCTAGTGCTAAAACCTTCCACCGCCACTGCCTTCCCTTTCGCTGCCCAGATCTACCCGTTTCCGGCTTTCCCAACCCCGGATCTATCCCCTCCGATCCAGGCTTCACACCTCGCACCACCAAATCCGGTCTCCCCTTACTAAATCCGGCGTCCAGCAACCCGATTCCAGACTCCCACACCAGATCCGGCACCCCGCCATTGTTTTCTAGCCACCCTCGAGCCCAGATCCGACCCGCTGAACCCCGGATCCGCCATCACCAGCCACTGTCGAGCCCAATTCTGCCTCCCAGCGCGTACACCGCCTCCACCAGTGTGTTTCTTGCACTAATCCGAGAACCCACCCTTAATTTTCTCTAAATTAAAGATTTATTCCCATTTTTTGTGCAACTCTTCTGGTATGATTTCTCTCTCTATGCACTTTAATTTTCAAATTATTACATTTTTGAGAACCTAGGTAGAGATTGAAATTTGAGTTGTGTGTTGAATGTCTAGGGTTTGAAATTTGTTGGGAAAATTTATATTAGGGTGGGTTATTCATGGAAATAATTATATTTGGTGGGCTGATTTTTTTTATTTTATATATCTAAATATTTTTCATACTTAGTTCATAAAATTTATACTCCCTCCGTTCGGCAAAACGTGTCATTTTAACTCTCCACACAAGTTTTTAATAAAGTTAATAATTACACTCCTTTTTTACTAATTTACCCTTATTTATTATTCTACTTTTTACTTTATTAAAAACTACAACTCACAATACATCAATCAAATCAAAGGCATTTTAGTAGAGTAGAAGCAAAAATACCTAAAACGACAAGTTTTTCCGAACAAAAACAAAACTCTAAAACGACAAGTTTTGCCGAACGGATGGAGTATTTATTATTAGGGTGTGTTGTTTTATTGAGAAGTTATCCTATAAAAGGTATTTGATTTTGCAGGAATGGATAACTTGTTGATTGACGACGAAGACTTGTATATGCTGGCTCAGGATCTAGCAGCACGGGCTGAGAATGCCCGTTGGTATCACCAGCAGACTATGGAGGAGCTGGGGATGCAACATTAGATGATCCAGGGGTTTGGCTTGATTGATGCCGACCGTTTGATAGAGCCCCTAGACTACCACTACCTGACCCTGAATGAAGAGTTTTTAGCCACTCTCCGGATCCTAGACTCACCTGCCTCACACCGACGGGTACACTTTCGGCTAGGCAACCAGCGGTTCACTAGGTCCTTAGAGGAGATCAGCGTCACCTTCTCCTTCCGCCACACCACCAACCCTTTTCACATCCATGACACAAATGTGATGTGGCGCTATATGACTGGCGTATTACAGCCTACCCGGGACACCACCTACACCACCAACATCGCCAGTCCTCTTTTCGCTACCATTATGAGGATTCTAGGTAGCACCATTTGGGCCCGCCCAGAGCTGCGGCGGCCTGTTCATCTAGAGATAGAGTGCCTCCGGCGGATGCTATTCCAATCTGACCCCATGTCGCTCGCCTATGCTTGGCTTGAGCACTGTGTCTCCCGCAGGAACCACCCCCAAGTAGCCATCTACGACGGTGGTATGGTGGCTATCTTGGCCCTCCACCTAGGGGTCCCAGTCCACAACTACACTGCGTGGACTGTCATGAGGATCAACTTTGCGTCCCTGCAGAAGGGACATATTATTGCACGCCGCCACAAAAGCTGGGTCTACTATAGATTTCTTAGAGCCATTCGGCAGGAGTTGATGGGTCTATATCGAGTCCGTGGCTAGTACACCACATGGACGGGGGTGGAGTACCACCCTACCATTAACCCAGTCGCTGACCCTACACTACGGGATGAGCCTATCTTCAGCGATGACGACATGGTTGACGAGGACGTAGGGGATGACGACAACAACGAGGCTCTCCCATCACTCTCACCATTCCCAGCAGACTCACCACGCTGGAGGATATTCAGAGGCGATTCTTATTGAGATGCGGGAGTTCCGAGCGACCGTGATCGATCAGATGGCATCCTTGACGCTCAGAGTGGACACCATCGATAGACGCTAGGAGGACCTATATTCAGACATCCGGTCTCACCACTCCTATGTCAGAGAGACCTTCGGTAGCATGGATCAGCATTTCTGGGGACGGCCATCCCAATTCCAGAGACAGGGGAGCACACACGACGCTGGTGGATCGTCTTCATAGCAGCCTGGTAGCTCTTCCCATGTAGGAGCTCCTGACTATCAGGTTGGATTCCAGTTTCCATACTACGGTCCACCACCACCAGCACCCCCCAATTGACTACATCTGTAAGTCTTCCTTTGGTTTTATTTCTTTGACAGTGAGGACACTGTCTGTTTTATCTATGGGGTGGGAGTAAGAGACTATGTTCAGAACTTTATGTGTTTTTATGTGCTTTCAAGACTTTATTTGTATTTTTAAGTCTCATTCTATGGTTTGTACCAGATTTATTTAGGACATGGCATAACTTTGTATTTGAGTGTTAGTTGTATATTATTTATCTCATTTGCATAGTTAAGTTCCATATTATTCAAAATATGCATTTTTAAAGAAAGTTGTAAGGACATCACCCAAGCTTGCAAAAAGTTCAAAAAAAAGAGTCATGGAAGCCAAGGCAACACTCAACGATGCAAATGATGGATTGGTTAGAGATATTGCACAAGATTGCCTAGAAAAGAGAAGTCTCAATGACGTGCGAATTTTTATGGTAAAACCACAAAAGTGAGGTAAATTGATGTTGTTTTTGACATTATGCACAATAAGAGGATGGAGGATTCTAAATTTCCACATATGCTCATTTTTATACTTCTAGCCATACCTTTACCCAAATGCACAAAAGCCATATTGTAGGCCTCATTTGCCTCTACATCATTATTGCTCCACATATGTCTTATATTGCTCATTTTTACCTTATACCCTATCCGGAGATTATGTGGAAAATGAAATTATTTTATGGAGGCATTATGGTTTGTTGTGTTATGACATTATTGGAGTTTGGCAAGAATGATTCAGATTTATGGAAAATTTAATGAGTGAGAAAAAATCTGGTCACCTTAGGAGATAAAGGTAGATCAACCATGCATGCGTTGAGATAATAGTTCCGCAGGATGGAACACAATGTGAGGAGTCCAAAGCACTAAGTATCCGTGGCCATTCATGACACCCATGTTTGCGACTCGCGAGAAGGCAGTGCTGAGGCTAGAGAGGTAAAACCATTATTATTGACAAAAGCATTATGAAAGGTGATGAGTCTTATGAAAAGGAATGTGGTTGAGAAAGTTTGGAAATAAAGCATTTCCCCGGATTAAACACCACATGGCCAAAAATTGCCCACCTTTAGTCTTTTACCTATCTACTCCTTCTTTGAGTTGAAATAAGATCATCTTGATTATTGTTGCTTTGTCACATAAAATTGTTTTGGTATAAACCTCCTTTTGTGTGCAGAAATTGCTTTTCATTCACAGGCACCGATTTGTAGGCACCAAGTACCTTTTCAAGGATGGCAATTGAGTGTTGGGTAATATTTCAATAAATCCATAATGTTGAGAGTCTTTGCAGGTTTCCCCTAAATGACCATCCAAGTTATTGCTTGGGGACAAGCAAGCTTAAGTATGGGGTGATTTGATGTCCACTAAAATAGCCAGGTTTTTATGCACATTTTAGCTCCATATTCTATATACTTTGCATATTTCGGGCTGGGAATATGTTGAATTTATGTAATATATGCTTATTTGCAAGAAATAGAGGTTTACATAAGTTTTGGTTTAATATTGCGGAATTTGGAGCCATCCCGGGACAAAACCAAGGAAAGGAGACGAAAGCTAAAAGTTACTCAATATCGAACACTTTTCCTCGATATCGAAAAAAATGGTGAAGCAGAGCACTGATCGAGGAGGAGCTGATCGAGGAACTGAAGACGAAGCCAACTCGAGTTCAGAGCATTACTCGATATCGAGTAAATTACTCGATGTCGACAAGACTTGAAGCCACACCTGGACTCGAGGAAGCAACACCTGATCGAGAAGTCAAAGAGAAGACATACCGAGCAACATTCTTCTCGATATCGAGGAAATTCCTCAATGTCGAGTAAACCCAGAACCATATGTCCGAGACAAGTCGGGAAGAAGTCACTCGAGGAAGCCAGAAGCCGAGACCGACAACAATTCTACTCAATATCGAGTAAATTACTCGATATCGACAAGACCAAGACCACTTGTCTGAGCCAAGTCGGGGAGAGGTTGCTCGAGAAAGATAGAGACCCAAGTCGATGAGACAATTCCTCGATATCGAGTAAATTACTCGATATCGACAAACAAAATCCCTTGGTCGTGACGCTGTTGGGCCTGTCCGATTACGAGTTGGGCTGTTGGGTTGCGAGATGTCCGAGTTCTATCAAGTTTTATCAAGTCTATCAAGGTTTATCCATGGAGGAAAGATAGTTCACTTGTGACAAGAAGATAAGAAGATATTTATATATTCCTTTGAAAAATTAATGTTTTATCTTTATTTAAGTTTTATCTTTAGAAATAGATATAGATTGCTTTCCTTGAATAGCAAGGATTAAGCCCTATAAATAAAGCCCATGGGGCTAGTTTTTATTCCTTCAATTTCAGAGACACAATTCCACATAGAAATTTAGGAGTCCAAAGGTTTTAGAGTTTTGGCATTCTACGAAAGTTGAGTGCCGGGATTGTAAAGATTTTGAATATAGTTTATTGCAAGTTATTTCTTTTAAATCAATGTCTGCGATTGCGATGAGGCGCGAGTAGTCCACCTACTTCTAGGGTTGGGGTGAGCCCAACGAGAGCCATGTCGGTGGATTAGCGATTGCAAAAGGAGGTATTTTATCGTTATTTTATTCTATTCCCTATGTGCTTCATCTTTGATTGAGAAATTGAAGAACTCATGTTGTGAAACTTGGGTAGTAATTAGGATTTTTATTCGAAAGATTATAAATTCTGATTATGAAAAAGAATAGAAACAATTACGTTTATTTGTCGCGAGATTTATATTTCTACTTGTCGGATTGGGTGAAAGCCTTCTCCTTTATCGATAAAGTCACCGCCTTTTATGATTTATAATCTGCTTTCATGGTAATCGTTGTCGTAAACCCTAATCTTGTAAGTTCTCTTTCTTTCATCAAGTTTAGATTCGAAATTTGCTTGTTCTTTACTTTATGTTTCTCTTCGATCTCGACCAAATTTGGTCGATATCGACTACTGACCTTCGATCCCAGATCTCCGTAGCTTCTAAACTACAGGTACTTGACCAAGGCCTCCTCGACGTCGACGTAGGTTACTTGATATCGAGTAAATCTTCTCGATATCGACAACATCCAGTGACTGTTGTTGGTCTATTCGACTTGTCCGATCTTCTGTCGACTAAACCCTAGTCGAGATCGAGCAATCTGTTGTCGACTTCTGTCCGTGAGATTTCTTCGCTGCCTAGGATCCGCTGGGATCTAATCGGTTTGCTTATCATATTTACTGGGATCTAATCGGTTTCTTCGCTGACTTTCTCTTGCTACATCGGGAGGGAGTCTTGAACATTATTTGATGGGATCTAATCGGTTTGCTTATCTTATTTACATTCTGTTTGCACTCTCGATTTCCTCTAACAACAAAACTTGTTTCTATTTTTTTTTAACAAAAATTGACTACATTCTCTCGGGATTTAAATAATAACTCCTGATAAACTATCCCGAAATATGCTTAGATAAGAAAAAAAATCCGAAAGATAACCTAGCCCCTCATATCTACATCGAATACATTTGGCAGGAGATCAAACCAGTCACCACCCCTTGGATCGAACAACGCTCGAAGAAAATCACCATCGCCGAAAATCTCACAATTGAACAAGTAATTGCAGCGGAGGATCGACAATTCTGCAGATTCTCTCTTCTCCCTCTGTTCCTTCACAAGTTCCTAGTTGTACTCTTTGCCCTTTGTTCGTTTACCCACTTATCAATCTCATCGCCCTTTGCAAAGGAGGGACTGACCAACCATTCAGAAGATGCTTCTATCTTTGTCCTCTTCGCTAAATTAGGACTCTCAGGTTTGTCATCTCCCTTTCTCTTTATCCTCTTCGGTAATCGGTTGGCGATTTTGTCTTCTTCCACTAATTAGGGCTCGCTGCTTCTGTCTTCGCTCTTATGTTCATTAGCTAATTCTCTATTCAATCAGTGCCTCTCTCTAGTCAATCAGTTGGCATTATTGTCTTCTGGCGCTAATTAGGTCTTTGAGGTTTGTATCTATTGCTCTATCTTAAAATTTTGGTGGTTTTTGTTTTTGTTTGCTTCATTTAGTTGGCAATATTGACTATCCATGTTTAATTCCTTCAATTAGTGTTTGCTTCGATTATAGATCATGTTTTTAAATGTATATATATGCTCCAGTATTATTTTTTTGTGATGTCATAGGAATAAGCTTTTCTCTGGATATACATTTGCTTGTGTGTTTGTATGATTTCTATTGTGGCAACAATATATAGTTACATTGCTGGTATGTATTTTTGTGGTGACATACTTTTCTCCCTGATTGACTTCTTTCATCGGCTTACTATATGTATAGTGTAGGATGAGAAATAGTTAGCGGATAGCTGTAGAGAGATTTGCAAACAAAATGCCCTACTGTACTTTGTTTTTCTCACTTAAAAGAGAAATACAATTTTGTTATATGTGACCAGGGACTAGAAATTATTACTTGCTTTTCTTCCATAAACTCATAATCTCAACAACTGATTGGCAGATAAACAACGCTAGAACTAATAAAGGTTTTAGACCCTTGCTGCAGTTCACTAATGAAGGCATTGAACAGGTACATCAAATTTTTACTACAAATGCGCTTCTATATTTTGGCTGATAAAGTCAATGTGCCAAGATTAAACAAAAAGAGGACTGAATCCTACATACTCCAATTTTATGCTTCACAACTTTGATTAATCATATCACAAAATGGAGCCTTTTATAGATAAAGCGTTGGAAATAAGATAGATTAAAGAAGCCTTTATCATCATGAGTAATTCCTGGAAAGGTCAGAAAATTTACATCGGAAAGCTTTCAAGCTACTTTCAAAGTGATATATTATGCCTGAATATTGTCTGTCGACTGCCAGTGACATTTTTCTTTACACATTCCAGCTAAACTAGTTAATGATTTTATTTATATATCTAGATTGTTAGCAATGTGAGTTTTTGATGATCAATTCCATGTTAAGTTTTGTCTTCTTTCAACGGATGGCCTTTAAAAGTACTCCTAGTTGACAGCGGGATGTTATTTATCTCTCAAGTAGTGGTTTGTGAAGCAACATTGCTCTTAAATTGTTAGATGTATTGATTTCCTTTAATTATGCCATGTATAAAACGAAAATAAAGGAAGTTATACCTATCCTAGTTTCTTTCTTCGTTTTCATTTGATATTGTTAGCTGCGTATGGAAAGGAAGGGTTCTCCTTCAAATATTTGAAGGATATCAGTGATACCTTGGAAGTGCTAAGAACATCACATGTGAGCTATCTTGGGTATAATAGGATTTGTCTATTTGTATAATTTATCATTTTATACCTACCAGCTTTGAGATGGTTTGATAACTCCACCCCCTTGATGAAAGTTGGAATAAGTTTCAAAAGGCTTTTCTACACAGTTTGTGTCAAAGGCCTTGAAGCTACAACTGTGTTGATGAAACACAAAACCTGTACTATATTATTATATGTTATTATATGATTCCCGATATTATTATATACGCACTAACATTTCAGGAAGCTTTTCGAATTATATCTCCTTCCAAAGACAAAAAGATTAGAAGATCAAATCGGAAAGATTGTGGCTTTAGAGTTTCCCAGTTTAGAAGATCTTAAAGATCCACCCGCAAGCCATAATCCAAGTTAGTCGTTGGAGAAGATTCCTTCCCCAAGTGGCGCCGATGATCTTCACTATATATAGGAGATGAAGAAGAGAAGGAAGACTGACGAACACTTACAACATCAACGCTCTACATCGCACTCAGTCTTCAAGCATACTTCTCTCTTCTTCGTATTCTCTCTGCTTGTTCTTAAGAGTCTGTTATTTCATTTCAAAGCATTTGAGAGTTACAAAGTGAGCTTATATGATATATTTCGAAGTGAGTGTTATACTCGAGAGTTTGTAACTCAGGAAGTGGACACTAGGCGATTGATTCACTAAGTGGAAGAGGATTGTACTAGATAGCTGAGAAAGGTGGGGCTCTTCTAGATTGGTTTAGGATTCCAAGGGAACGTGAGTTGACTAGATTGTAATTGTATAGGAGAGAGGCTTCTCGGTGAGCTATTAGGATCCTATGTTTTGTGAATCAATAAAAGCCGGTTGAATCCTAGGGTTGTGGAAGAACCCTAGGCGGGGACGTAGGCCAAGTTCGTGCCGAACCTCGTAAACAATTCATTGCGTCCTTTACTTACTACTTTACCATATTTCCGCAATTAGTTCGAATTGTATAACTCTGTTGTGATTCAGGTCTGCCAGAAGAAAGAATTACGTCTAATCTCAAAGGGTTTTTCACAAGCTTCAAAAGTCTTGAGATTATCTGCGAAAAACCGGCATACTCTATTCAACCCCCCCATCTAGAGTATCTTTATATTACTTTGTTATACATTATCGAACCTTCAATTGGTATCAGAGCCTTACTCACTGCTTTCGATCTAACATTATTGTGAGTTTTGATCATATTTGGTGAAGCAAGCGGAGGATTTGCACAAGGGAGGTCTACTAGTAGACCACCATCCTTTGTTGGAAACAACTTTGTCCACTAGAGATCATTGATGAAGATGTTCATTATAGATCAAGATCTGAAACTTTGGAACATTATAGAGAATGGTCCGAAGGTTCCAGTGAAAGACGGACCAAATGGAACCAAGATTGCGAAGACTGAGGCTGAATACATCCAAGTGGATCTTGAACTCGTCTCCAAAAACTACAGGGCTATTAACTTACTTTATTGTGGTCTTAGCACTGATGAGTTTAATCGTATTTCATCTTGTAGGTCATCTAAAGAGATTTGGGACAAGCTAGTTGTCACCTACGAAGGAACTAGCCAAGTGAAGTACACCAAGATGAGTATCTTCCTTCGAAAGTATGAACTTTTCAAAATGAAGCCTGATGAGTCTATGAAGGCCATGTTCACACGGTTCACGGAAATCACCAACAACCTTGACTCTCTCGGCAAGAGCTTTAAGAACATTGAGAAAGTGAGGAAGATATTGAGGTGCCTCCCAAAAGAAAAATGGGGTTCTAAAGTGACAGCCATAGAGGAAGCCCAAGATCTCACCACTCTGCCCCTTGATGACTTGCTTGGGAAGCTGATCACACATGAGATGATTCTCAATGAAGACGATGGAGATCTTCCAGCCAGCACTAAGAACTTAGCGCTCAAGTCTAAGAAGGACGAGCCTAAAGATGTGTCTAATTCTGAAGATGAGGATGACGATGAGGATGATCCTTTTGCTCTTATCACAAGAGGCCTTCCTCGAATCCTCAAAATGAAGAAACAATTCAGCAACAAGGATGGATCAGAGTCTTCTAAATTTCGAGGTAAGTTTCAATACAACAAATATGACAAGAAGAATAAACCTTTGTCTTGTTTTGAATGTGGTGAAACAGATCATCTTGTGAAAGACTGCCCTCAAAAGATGAAGAGCCAGTACAAGAAGGGTGATAGATGGAAAAAGAAACCCATGGTGGCAACTTGGAGCGATTCTGACTCAAACTCCGATGATGAGAAGACCAATGTATGTCTTATGGCCTCAGGAAATGCATCCCACGATGAAAAGCTTGAGGTAACTGTAAGACAACTTATGGCAAGTCGAAAAGAGGTATTATCGGAATTCCTTTCTAATATGATTGTCAATGAAGAGAAACTTATTGCCCAAACTAACATTCTTATTAAGAAAACTGTGGACCAGGAAAGAACTATTGAGGATCTGTCTATGAGGGTCAAAAGTCTTGAAGCTTCTTATTCAGGTCTTGACATTAAAGTCAAAACTCTTGACTAAGACAAATATGAACTCAAGCAAGATCTCTTCTCTATAAGAAGTGAACATCATGAATTAGAGAACGAGAATATCTCCCTGAATAATAAGATTCAAGACCAACATACAACCCTCATAAGTTTTACCAAATCCAAAGGCACTCTTGATAGGATGTTGGGTGAGCAACAAAATTTTCTAAACAAAAGTGGTATTGGTTACAATCCAAGGTTTTTAAAGAAGCAGCACATCGCCACTTTTGTAAAGGCAAAAGGAAGCAGAACCTCTCCTATATGTCACCACTGTACGAGAAAGGGACATGTAAAAGAGACCAGCCCCTATAGAAGAAAGGATCCACATATCATTCGCAATACATTTCCTGTTCATTTGAGAAAAGAACGAATAACGCAAGTTTGGGTCTCCAAAGGCACTATTTTACCAAATATGGTTTATCCCAATAATGGATCTAAATTTGCTTATTGGTCTAGCCACAAAGATTGATGTTTGTTTTACAGGAGATCACCAAGGTGAAGGAGCAAAAATGGATTATTGATAGTGGATGCTCTAGACATATGAGTGGGAAGAGTTCTCTCTTTCATGACCTAAAGAAGTAATCCACTGGAACAATCACTCTTGGTGACAAAGGAAAGTGTGACATCGTTGGTATTGGTAGTGTTGGGAGTGATCCTAACCATAGTATTAAAAATGTTTATCTTGTTAATGGTTGGAAGTATAATTTGCTTAGTGTTTCTCAATTATGTGATAGTGGTAATGATGTTGGATTTAACAAGAAAAGATGTCTAGTTCGCATAGAAGATACAGGTGAAGTAGTTCTAACTGCATATCATTATAACAACATCTACGCTGTCAATGCTGAGCAAGTGGCACAAGGAAGCTTAACTTGTCTAAAGGCTTTGACGGACGATCCAATGATTTGGCACAGGAGACTCGGTCATGTGAGCCCACATACACTACAGAAGCTTGTGTCCAAAGTGCTTGTAAGAGGACTACCTGAGATGGACTTCAAAGGTATTGATATGTGCAAAGCATGCACACGAGATAAACAAACACGTAGCTCTTTCAAACCCAAAAAGGTTGTAAGCTCTTCTAGACCTCTTGAACTTTTACATATGGATTTATGTGGTCCTATGCGAGTCAAATCTCCCAATGGTAAAAAGTACATGCTTGTTGTTGTTAATGATTTTTCTAGATATATTTGGGTTGCATTTTTAAGAGAAAAATCAGAGGCCTTATTTAAGTTTTCAAAACTTTGTAAGGAGCTGCAAACTTTAAGAAACGAGCCCACAATGTCAATTCGAAGTGATCCTGGTAGGGAGTTTGGTCAACTTTAGTTTGATTTGTTTTGTGTTAAATATGGCATCTCCCATAATTTTTCTACTCCTAGAACACCTCAATAAAATGGGGTTGTGGAACGAAAGAATCGCACCCTAGAGGACATGGCCAGGACTATGCTTTTAGAAAATGCATTACCTAAAACCTATTAGGCTGAAGCTGTTAACACAGCTAACTATATTTTGAATCGTTGTCTTATTCGTTCCATCTTAAAGAAAACTCCTTATGTACTTTTCAAAGGCCGCAAACCACTTATATCTTACTTTAAACCTTTTGGCTAAACTTGTTTTTTTCATAACAATGGAAAAGATAACCTTGGGAAATTTGATGCGCGTAGTGATGAAGGTATACTTCTTGGCTACTCCACAAGTAGCAAAACTTATAGGATCTTCAACAAAAGGACCAAGTTACTTGAGGAAAGTATACATGTTATATTTGATGAATGCAATGACGGTTCTTCGAGTGAAAGTGTTTCAGATTTAGATCTTAACACACATACAGAGAACGAGGATGGTGATGTTGCTTCTATCGAAAACACAGAGAAGAGGAAAATGCAGGAACGGATTCTCAACAATGAAGAATTGGCCCAAGGTGTTGAAGATTCGTCCAAAGCCCTTGGTGTCCAATCCAACAGTGTTGAAACGTTAGAAACTGCTGTAACTGAACCAAACAAATCCATTGAGTCTGGCGTACCACAAATCAATCCTACTGGTGTGACGAATCAAGGAGCTAAGACTAGCAAAAGAAAATTCAAATACTCCTCATCACACTCATTAAAGGATATCATTTCTGACCCTACATCTAGTGTTCACACTCGTTCTAAACTTAAAGATCTTTGTGCTTTTCACGCCTTTGTTTCTCCTATAAAACCAAAGAAGGTAGATGAGGCCCTTCAAGAGCCAGACTGGATCATTGCTATGCAAAGTGATCTTAACGAATTTGAAAGGAACAAAGTCTTGACCTTGAAGCCTAGGCCAAAGCATCAATCAGTCATTGGCACACGTTGGGTATTTCGGAACAAGCTAGATGAGAATGGTAAGATCGTGAGGAACAAAGCAAGACTTGTTGCTCAAGGCTACAATCAAGAGGAAGGTATTGACTACGAGAAGACTTTTTCTCCCGTAGCTAGGCTTGAAGTCATTCGCATATTATTAGCATTTGCATCTTTTATGAGCATAAAGTTATATCAAATGGATGTCAAGTGCGCTTTTCTTAATGGTTTCTTAGAGGAAGAAGTCTATGTGGCTCAACCCTAGGCTTTGCAAGTTTGGAATTTCCTAATCATGTTTACAAACTAGACAAAGTGCTATATGGTTTGAAACAAGCCCCAAGAGCTTGGTATGAGCGCTTGTCAAAAATATCTTTTAGAAAATGATTTTAAAAAGGGGTTGATCGACAAGACTCTTTTTATCAAAACCAAAGGAAATGACATTTTGGTTATTCAAATATATGTTGATGATATATTGTTTGGTGCTACTAACACATCTTTGTGCAAGGAATTTTCTGACAACATGTGCAGGGAATTTGAGATGAGCTTGATGAGTGAACTCAACTTCCTTTTGGGATTACAAGTTCATCAATCCAAGAAAGGGATCTTTGTCAACCAAAGCAAGTACACTAAGCATCTCTTGAAGAAGTTAAAGATGGTTCAATCCAAAGCAGCCAAGACACCCATGAGCTCAACCTTATCTCTAGACCAAGACAAGACTGGGAAAAGTGTCAAATAAAAGGAGTATCGAAGGATGATTGGATCTTTATTATATCTTACGACTAGTAGACCTGACATCATCTTTAGTGTTTGCATGTGTGCTAGGTTTCAAGCTGACCCTAAAGAATCTCACCTTGTGGTTGTGAAGAGGATCTTTCGACATCTCAATGACACTAAGGAGCTTGGCTTATGGTACCCAAAGCAAAAAGATTTTACATTAATCGGGTATTCTTATGCAGATTTTGCAGGCTATAAGGTGGATAGGAAGAGCACGTCAGGATGTTGTCAATTCTTAGGAGTATCCTTGATCAGTTGGCATTCAAAGAAACAAAACTCAGTTGCTCTATCCACTACCGAAGCCGAATACATAGCAGCTGGAGCATGTTGCTCCCAAATTCTTTGGATAGCTCAACAAATGAGAGATCTTGGCATCAACCTCAAAGGCATTCCCATTATGTGTGACAATACAAGTGCCATATCAATCACAAAGAATCTTGTTCAACATTCAAGGACCAAACATATTGATGTAAGGCATCACTTCATTAGAGACCATGTCGAAAAAGGTGATGTCCATATCTTTTATTTCAACTGATTATCAATGGGCTGACATCTTTACTAAGCCTTTGGCAGAAGACAGGTTCACATTCATTAGACGTGAGATGGGAATGCTTAACAGGGATGCACTTTCGTAGGGGGAGCTTTCCCTTTACGAAAGATAAATTCTACTCAGTGTCAAGACCTTTGCGAATTATGTCAAAGGGTGTGAGCTGAATAGTAGATCGAACACATTTAACGGATCATATATTTGGTTAATATCTTATTAGATATTTAATCATGTATAGTTTTTATGATTTTTAACCTTACTCATGCAGTACATATCTATATTATAATACTAAAGGAGAAGTCGCCTACGACATGTGGCGGCTTCTCCTTTAATGTAGCGTTTTTTTTAGGATTAATTTATTTAATTGATTTATTTTAATAGTTTGTTAATTTTTAATTGATTTATTTTAATTGTTTGTTATTTTATTGTTAAAATCTAAACTAATCTAATCTAATTTAGAGGAGATCCTAACCAAATCTTAACCAAATCTTAAAAAATCAACGTGATGTAAATTTATATGATTAATTTGGATGAGGCTATCGGTAGCTTTTTTTTGACATTAATTGATTAATTTTAATTGTTTGTTAATTTTTAATTGATTTATTTTAATTATTTGTTAATTTATTGTTAAAATCTATACTTATCTAATTTAGATGAGATCCTAACCAAATCTTCAAATATCAACGTGATGTAAATATATATGATTGATTTTGATCCCCTCAATCTGCTATCGGAAGATTCTTTTTATTATTTATTATAAATCAAATTACTTATTTAAATACATAATTCATTCATTTTTCCCTAAATCTTAACCGATTGATATTCTTTTTCAATTTCTTTTTATTAATTTCACTAAAACTATTTTGAATTGGATATTTTTGCAATTTTGAATTTGAATAACAATTCGGATAAACTTAAATAACTTAAAAAATCTAATTGGTTTTCTTTTTATTATTTATTATAAATCAAATTCCTTATTTAAATACGTAATTAATTCATTCATTCATTTTTCCCTAAATCTTAACCGATTGATTTTCTTTTTAAATTTCTTTTTATTAATTTCATTAAAATTATTTTGAATTGGATATTATTTCAATTTTGAATTTGAATAACAATTAAGATAAACTTAAATAACCTAAAAATCTAATTGGTTTTCTTTTTACTATTTATTATAAATCAAATTACTTATTTAAATACGTAATTAATTAATTCATTCATTTTTCCCTAAATCTTAACCGATTGATTTTCTTTTTAAATTTGTTTTTACTAATTTCATTAAAATTATTTTGAATTGGATATTATTGCGATTTTGAGTTTGAATAACAATTCGGATAAACTTAAATAGCTAACAAAATCTATATTGGATCTTTTCAATAAGATTCGTATACAAAAATACCCTTGTGTCTTCTATAAATTCTATCATCTCTCCTTCAATGTGTCTTTCTCACTATAAGTTTTTATTCACCATTCTAATTTATTTTAAATTTCTTGCAATCTTGTCATCGGTCTAATTTTTAGCATTTTATCTTTCTACTTTGATTGTTTGTTTATAATTTATTCGAATTGGCTCTTAATTAGTATGTGCATGCAATTGTTTGTTTATAGGATAGGATAGTTGGGAATTGACTTGATTTAGTTCAATTTATGTTTTTCTACCCCCACTCAATAACGTCATAGTTTTCGAGGTGAGTAATGTACAAATTTCTATTCTATAATTATAATTTACAAATTAAACTATTAATGTCTTTATATGACCTTTTAACTTAATGTGGATGGTTTCATTTCTCTATTGGGATAAAAAAATTCCTATATTTTCAAAATCTTAATTATTTTTTTATTAAAATAAATATGTACGTGTGTTAAAGATGTTATAGGTAATCCAATTCGACCAGTTATCGATTCTCTTGCACTCACATCAATATTATAATACTGAAGGAGAAGTCGCCTACGACATGTGACGGCTTCTCCTTTAATGTAGGGATTTTTAGTTAGGATTTAATTAAATTATTTAGTATAATCCAATTAAAAATTAATTCAATATCTATTTATCTATTAATCTTTATTAATACTATAATTAATAATACTATTTGATTTGGATATCTAGATATGATGGTTAGTTAGTTTAGATATTCAAGGGATCCTAATCCTATCCTTAATAATTATCTTTACCAATTATTTTAATTATCTTATTTAGTTTAAAACATTTTCCATTCCTATTTAATCCATTCTATACTCTTGACAATCATTATACGTTTGATGATAATCGGTGAGTCACCTTTCCATTTCTTAAAAACCTCTACTCTAATCATTCTATTGCATTTTTATGAAACTCTAACCATATTTTTGTAATTTTCAATTTTTGTAGGTATTCGAATCCATTGATAAAATGTTACTAACGATTTGAATTTTAAACTTTTACATTTTTTTTATTGCTTTATAATCAATTCTAACAATGTTTTTTTTGCTCAGGCCGAAGATGAAGAACGATTTAACTTTATTGGATGATCTAAAGGCAAAAGGAAACTAAAAAAATTCGAGTTCATGTTATTCACAGTTGGAAAAGCAAAAGTTCAAAGAGTGGATAAGAAGTCGAGTTCGTGTTTTTTCTTAGTCTCGTGTTATATTCCCTGTTAATTTCAGTTCTATGTGGTGTCATATTATTTCACCAATACTTCATGTTAAATTGTGGTATTTTCGGAATTTGTATTCTTTAAATAAATAAATAATTACTTCGTAATATTTAAGTGGTATGTTCTGTAATCCTATCTGGTTGTTACAACAAATATTTTACCATAATCCAATACAAATTGAAATCCTTATCTTCAACTAGCATCGATTTAATAGGTATTTATTTTATTAGATTGTTTTGAAATTTAAATAACAATATATTTCTTGGATTATTTTACAGTTTAAACAATACTTTATTATATGTTTTAGTTAAGATTTGACCATTTAGGATAAGAATTAAAATCAAGATGTAGACAAATTTTCCAATTATATAAATAATTTGTTTTACCCGCGTATTTATGGAGTTTATTAATAAATTATATTTTATTACTACTACGTATATATTATTCATATTTAAATTATTTTTATTAAAATGTGAATATTTTTTATTTTATTTTTTTCTTTGTTAAAAATAAATCAAGCAATAATCAACTAATTGTATAAGACATGCTAATGAATTATAAATTTAGTTCACAATTTTATTGATACTATCTAATAGTCATCATAAAATGTATATAATATAATGAGATAGTCCATTTTTAAAAGACCTATATTTGATTTGTCATATTCTTTCTTTAATAGAATGGAATTGAAGGAAACTTCATATGGAGATCTCTACCATCGATCTAAGATAAAAAAAAAGTCAAATAATTTCAACAGTGTGTCATTGCATCTCTAAAATGAAAAGCTTATGTGAAAATTAATGTTTGATATTATACATAATTAGATTTTAAAAAAAGACCGTGCCCAGGGCACGGGAATGGAACTAGTTTTATTTCCTAAAAGTTCTTATATCCGAGTATTTTTATTTATGGAAAAGATATTTTCAGAATTTCCCTCTTGAATTAAATTGTGACAAGATGGTTTAAAATTTGAATTGTTTAGGAAATCAGATTTTTCAAAATTGGCAGTGTTATGATTACCCTCATTGGAACCATAAACTCGTCCCATCAACTTAACCCTCTCTCCCATTTTAAAACACAAACCCTACCCGATTCTCTCACCTCTCCAGATTTACCTAAACCCTTTCTAATACTTCTTCTTCAACCTCTCAACCTTTTCTGAAACCCTAAGCCGAATCCTATCCATGGCACCTAAATCCAAGAAGACCTCCACACCCAAACGTTTTGGCACCACCCCCAAGGGACGCCAGGCCATTGTTACATCCCCTCAACCCGAACCCACTCCTCAAGCCATTGTCCCAGCTATTGTGCAGAGTACCGTCCCTGAGAGCACTATTGCAGAAATCAAGCGTTCTCTAAGGCGCCCGGCGAAGAAGTCACTCAGTGCCAAGCAAAAAGGGAAAAGGAAAATCATTGCTGAGGAAGAGGAGGATGAGGAGGATCTCGATGTGATTTTGGAACGAGATGCTGCTAAAGAGGCCAAGGAAGAGGCCCAGAGAAAGAAAAAGGTCGAGGAAGAGGCCGAGCAGGCAAGGAAATTTGCCAAGGAGGAGGCTGAGAAAGCCAAAAAGGAGGCCGAGGAGGAGGCCCTAAGAGCTGTTGAGAAGGAGGTTCCCACTGAAGAGGAACCAGAGGAAGTAGAAGAGGAGGACGACGACACCGGAAACGACGAGGATGCTGAGAGAGATGACCCTGCATGGTCCACTGAGGACTCGGGGAGATGACGCTGAAGGGTCCACTGACCTGTTCCCTCTCCTTCTCCTCCTCCCCCGTCTCCAAAGAAACGCAAATCCCCTGCAGCAAAGCCTCCATCTCCCAAGCGCACAAGGAAAGGTACTCTCAAAAGCCTTGAGGCGCCTCTCAAGAGGACTGCTCCCACAAAGGCTCGCAGGAAGAACGCCGATCCGCCTGCACTTATCCAGGTAAACCAATCCTTGCCCTCCTCTTGGTTTGAAAACGCTGAGATGGTTGGAAAGTGGGTAGATGAGTTTCGAACTCGTAAGATATGTTGTTCTAATTTTATTGATCTTGAGTTTTTGGAAGCTTTGAACCTACCTTGCATCTCTCTCCTCAAACAATCCCCTGCCTGGACCCTTCTCAACCTTGAATCTGTTTATTACCTCCAACTCACCCGCCTGTTCTACATAAACCTAAAAGCCAAACACAATGCTGATGGTTGGTCTTTGGAATCAGTCGTCAAGGGACACTACTAGAAATTTTTTATTTAACATCGGTCAATAGCCGATGTCTTTAAAAAAAAAAAATCGATGTCTATGTGGGGGATGTAAAAAGTCAAAAAAATTTCACATCGTCCAGAACCCGATGTATATATTGTTTATAACATTGTTTATATTTATAAAAATGATATGTTTAATACTGTATAACATCAGTTATGTTGTTTATATCATTGTTTTGATAGACTCAACTCTTCATAACCCTTGTTATTTTGTATTGTTAGGCCGATGAAGATGTGTATCATAACACAATTAAGCCCCTAGACATCGTTTTTTTTTAAATTGAACAATGTTTTAACATGAAAGAGACATCACTTGTATAGATATCCTACATATGTATATTCATTTTCTCTCTATAATTTGTAATGTTATTTTTCCCTACAAAATTTGGCTATATAGAATAAATATAAAACCGATGTTATTACATATATTGAAATCGTTTTTGGTTTGAAAACTGTTGTTTATATATATATTAAAGACATCATAAATTATTAATAATCAGATTTGTTTAGTTCGTAAAACTGGTGTGTTTAGTTCATAAAAATGACGTGTTTGGTTCATAAAAATGATGTGTTTAGTTCATAAAACTGATGTTGTTAGTACATAAATTTGATGTTTTTAGTTTGTAAAACGGATGTTTTTAGTACGTAAAAATGATGTGTTTAGTACGTAAAATTGATGTCTTTTATTACAACAAATCGTTGTCTTTTGCATGTAAAACCGCTATAATATCCTGTCTATATATATATATACATACACCTGACCACATTACCAACCAATTAGAACATACCCGACATGCTAGCTTATGAACCGAATCAATTTGGTTAATAAACACAATATCCTGTCTATATATACACATACACCAGATCAAAGTACCACACAATACCAAACGAACAGAACATATTTTCATAAACAAAGGTCAAATGCCACACAATGCACTACATTTGGCTACTTTGTATTATCAACAAAATTGGCATGTTTGGGACACCAAGGTTAAAGGCTAGCTGCACATCCTAAATACTTACAAAATCCACAAAATACGATATTCAATCTTGGTGGCACCAAGGTTAAAGGCGAACTCGCCTGATCTAGTTAGTATATTCTATACGTGCTTCTTCTAGCTAGGAAATTAGAAATCCAAAAAATAGGCCTTGAATTCATGCAAAAAATAGACAAACCTTCCATAAGCTAGGTAGTTAATTAATAAAAGCAATGGATCGACCTACAACAAGCCCTCCATAAATTTGGCAAGTTCAACCCGGACTTCATCAATCTCCTCTTGGGAATAGGATAAAGCATGTTGTTACATTTCTATATAGTAGTGCATACATCTTAATTGAAAGCAACAAAGATCTAATGTGTACCTAATCAATAAGTAATAGGTACATCACGAAAGATCCAATATTTATACCTAGGTGTTAAATGAAAGACTCTCATCCTCTACAATCTCCTTCATCAACCGCATTACGTAATACCCACATTCATGTCCACCCGGCTGCATAGGTGCACCCTTGAGGGGTGTGACCTTTGGCATTTTTCCATCATCATGACCAGTCTCCTCATTGAATTGTTTAATAGCACTACATATATATCACATGCTGAAATTAAGTTTCATATGGACATAAAAGCTATCAATAATTTGTTAAATCATAAAAATCATAAGCCTGAATAAATTACCTCTGCACTGCCTTCTCCCAGCCCTTGTACACAGTTGGTCTTGGCATGGAGTCAATTATGAAGATTTGTGACTCCCATATAACTGTTAAGATCCAATGGTTCCTAAACATTTCAAAAAAAAAAAATGCATACATGCAATCAATAGACAACCAAATGGACTTTTGACAATTTTCCAACACAAAGTTTGTGAGGGATCATGTATATGTGGTCATGAGGGATCATAAATGCATATAGTTATATAAAAAAAAAGACCACAACACACCCGGGGTTATGAGGGATCATGAATATGCGGTCGTTCTTCCCTTCTTTTAGTCGTGCCACCAAGTATGGAGCAAAACTTGCTCTTGTGTAAGCAGTTGTAGCCCCGGAGTCAACAAAAGCGAACAAGTCTGTCTCATTCTTTGCAGCAACATATTCCTAGAGATACCTATTCATTTAGGGAAAACTGATTTCAATTAGAGTGATCAATTATGGAACTAAAATAGTAAAGATCTTAGAATAGAAAAACTTTACTTACGCCATGTAAGCATCCAACACTCCAGCTCCAATCCAACTTAGCTCTAACAGGTCAACCACATTCTCTCGTAACACAATTAGTCGTTTAGGTACACCAAAAACTGCATCTTCCAGATCAGTAGTTATGGACATACCGGTTTCAGTCATGGTATCCTTAGCATGTTTGTATAAGATCGATCTTGCAGGACTTGGGGACATGTTGAGGTAACTCACTCTTACCAAATAATTTTTGTGCTTTTATTGGCTTTTTCTTTGGTTTAGCAGAATTTTTTCTAACGACCCATTTTTCAGGCCAAGGCACATGACTACCAATGGCATCCTTCACCAACAAAATCTCGGCATTCAGTATAGGGAATGGAAATGGTTGGTCACCTTGAATATCTCTAGCAATTGAGACTCGTACACACCCTTCTGGCATTGGGAGTCCATGGATACTGTCCATCATACCTTCACCCTCTATGACGGTGCCAAAGGCCACAATGTTGGTGATGGTTTCCAATGCAAACTTACAAATGCCATTATCCTAAAATGAATTGAATGCATCATTCAAAATGGGTGGAGAACTAAGTGTATATGCAAGGGAAAGTGAAAAGATGTATATATGTGTAGTTACCTGACTAGTGGGTGGAGAACCAAACAAGAGATCATCCTCTACAGCAGCATTCACATCAAGATCAGATTCTTGATGTTGTAGGATATTATAGGTGCTACCATTGTCAGATACAGGGGTAATTGGCGCTCTTGCCTCTACTAGCGGAGTTCCAACTTGGCTAGATGTTAAACGAGAAGAAAAATCAGCAATTGCTTTATTGATTAACTCCTGCATCTTTGCCTAACTCTCAGCAAGCATTTTCTTCGTCTCAATCAACTCCCGATCACGCTCTTTGTCACGATCCAGTAATTCAGCCTTCGTGATTGCAACTCTTCTTTGTTTGGGTAAGCCAAAGAACCTCTTTGGAGTTATGAAGCCTCCAACCCCTCACCCTACCCGAGTGCTCCGGAGTTCCCAATGCTTGGGTCAATAGATCAATACCAGTTTCGAGTTCAACTGGAAGTTCACCACGCTCTTGTTTCTCCAACAATTCATCCTAGTGTAAGTTTCAAATTTCAGTACTATGAATGAAAATATCTTATGTATAAGAGTGGTCAAAGTATGCAAACGATAACAACTTACAATCTTTTCGATTACGGGTTTCAAGATCTCATCCATGGCCCCATCTTTAGGAATATGGGCTTTCTTCCAGATTATGACACGTTCAATTTCTTCGTCAGGACCTAAGTACTCCTCCTCTCTCTAACCATAGAAAATAAACTATATGAGATATGTAGCACAAGTAATGTAGATCAGTTAAGGGATAAGGGCAACTAAATTACCATTTTCTCTTCGACACCAATGCAACCAAATCTTGAAGTTCTGTGATGATACTTTCTCTTCTGAACTCGTTCCTTATTAAGCTCATGTGTCTCCTACAGAGAAAATATCATGGAAAGTGAGAATATATTCGATATGTCAAGTACTTTATGTATTGACCTATAGGGGTAACCTGATGAATTAAAAACAAGAAACTTACCCGCCATTCTTCTGTACACCTTGATTTGACAAACTCCCTCCAATTTTCTTTACCAATGAATGCGTATTTCTTTGGAGGATTTCTCAGCTTCTTCTTTTGTCCATAGTATGGAAGAATCTCGTTTGTCATCAAATTTGTTTTAAACTGTCGCCATTTAGCCCCAGCAGATGACAAGATCAATGCGCGGCTTTCAGGGGCCACTTTGAATGTGTCCTAAATAAATGAGGCACACAAATAATGTTCATGGACATGTTATTATGGGAAGTGATGATGAGAGATAATATAGACTGACCTAAATACACACATACCTGAATGTCTTTCCAAAGCTTATCTTTCAGCTCCTTGTCGACTTTGGGCCAGCTAGAAATTGTGATCGGCACCATTTGACGAGCAAGCATTCCAATATAAGATTGAAGGGTCGCCCGAGTTTTTCCACATGGGTTGCCTGACCGGTTGTACTCGACTTTGATTTTCTTATTCTTTGCCTTCTTCACAAGTACCTTGTACATCTGTGCAGAACCTCGTACCCCCCTTTGCTTGCCCTTTTCAGTAGTTGCACCAGCTGAGGTGGGCTGATTGTCTCCATCAGTAGGAGGAAGAACCTCATCAGCAGCTGAAACCACCTCCTCAGCAGCTGAAACAGGATCTTCAACAGTTTTTTTGACGCTTTCTTACTCTTGGGCTTCTCCTTTGGTTCACTTGCAACCATACCCTTACCCTTAAACTTCTTGGAAACCATTGTGTAGTCAACCGTTCTGTAAAGAAAGAAAAACATCAGTTGAAGATAGCATAAAGCCAAATCATGTTAATCAAACTCCACATCAACACATTCTTGCTTGAAGTTATTTTTTACTATCATACCAATGGAGTACAACATTCCAATCTTTTATAGCATGTAAACATCAAATAAGCAAATTGAAGAAACAAAAAGGCATATAAATTATAAAGCCTAGAAAATGGAACAATACAAACGGAAATCAACGATGCAGTTAGTTGACTCTAAAGATGCAAGAATATATACCATGGGTTGCATCTGCATTAGGTGTTGTTGCAATCCCTCAAAGGCCAAATCTGTTTTTTTTTACCCCTAAACTCCAAAATAACTACAATTAAAAAATGAAAATATAAAATACAAAGACACAGACAATATAACTTCAGCCTTTCCTACATTTTGCTTGATTACATAGGCTAATAATCGTTACTTGTTTCTAATCTTCCATTGGACCAACATTTTGCTCAATCCAAGTTCCCTCGACATTATCCCTTCTATACGTCACATCCCCCTCGTTATCTTCTGCATCACAAGGCAAAGGTATCTCTGTAGAAAATGGTTGATGTTCCATAAAACTCTCTCCTATCTCATCTTCATATAAGGAATCACGATAGTCTTTGTTGGGGGTCCTAAGAACAACTGACCAATCTCGATCCAGGGGATCTTTCACATAAAACACTTGTTTCACATGGGTAATAGAAGCAAACTGCTCCCTTGTATGGCCCCGCCTATTTAGGTTGACCAAAGTAAAACCAAACTCAACGTGTTTAATTCCTCGTCCGCTCTCTACCCATTCACACAAAAACAACGGCGTTTTGAATTCACAATAATCAAGCTCCCAGATCTGTTGAATAACCCCATAAAATGTCATCTCGCTAATCACTGGGTTTTTATCCTTAGCACTAGCCACTTGCATTGTGTTAGCAACTAAAGAAACGCCGCTATTTTGGACAACTCGACAATTGTCTCGCTGCTTTGTGAAGTACTTAACTCCATTGCATCGGTACCCATTGTATGTGAAAACGGTGAAACTTGGCTTTGCATCCAACCATCTCACTGTTTCTGAAACGCCGTTGGACTTTTCCTTTAGTTCATCCTCTACCTACAGGCCCAACAACCAGGGGAAGCGCTTAATACATATTACGAGTTTGCAGGATCACAAAATACCGTGAATAATATAAATTCAATGGATATTATCTATTAATGTACCTTTTGCTTAAACCAATCAGCAAAGGTACGATTATGCTCATCTTGAAGCCACTTTTTAGTCTTTCTTTTTCCTTCGTATAATTTCTCCAGAAATTTCTTGTGTGTGCTTCATAAAATGCACTTTTACTAGCAATGGAAAATATCTACCCAAAACTGTATCGAATACGTGTGTGAAATAGTGAAACATATTGTATATATGGATCAACCTCTTCATTGTTGGATAGCACATGAAGGTGGGCTGCATTTAGCTCTTCTTCATCCAACTGCCTCAATTTAGGTGCTGAAATTGGGCCCGATAGGGTACTTACATCCCTAGGAAGTCCAACTGGCTCACAATCTTTCCTGAAATCACCCCACAGCTCAGCTGATTCTTCAGCAAGATAGCTCTCAGCAATGCAGCCCTCCGGATGGAATCGATTGCGCACATACCCCTTTAGAACCTTCATGAATCGTTCAAATGGATACATCCATCTATAAAACACCGGGCCACATAATTTGACTTCTCTAACTAGATGCACAGTCAGATGTAGCATTACATCTAAGAATGATAAGGGGAATATCTTCTCTAGCTCGCACAATGTCAGCACTAGATCAGACTGCAGCTTGTCTAGCTTTGACATGTCTACCACCTTAGTGCACAAAGCATTGAAAAAGAAACATAATCTCATAATAGTAACCCTTACATGCTTTGGAAGGATTGAGCGAATGGCTACAGGGAGTAGTTGTTGCATTAGTATGTGGCAATCATGAGACTTCAATCCATTCCACTTCAAATCAACCATAGACACGAGATTTTTGATATTTGAAGAATGCCTGTCTGGAACCTTCATGCACAATAGAGAAATGATCATTTTGACCTTCTCAAGCTTGGACAAAGTAAATGGGGCAGCAAGTATGTACGTTCTCTTCTCTGTAGCTTGTGGACCCAAGTCAAGCCTCAAACCCATATCAACCATATCTTGGCGGGCAGCAACACCATCTTTTGTCTTGAAAGGCATGTTTAACAATGTCCCAACCAAACTTTCCGTGACATTCTTCTTGATGTGCATCACATCGAGACAATGGCGAACATGTAACCACACTCAATACTCCAAATTGAAGAAGATTGACTTCTTCTTCCAGCAAGTAGCTTCTGTTTCTGGGTTTCTCTTCTTCTTTTTCTTCCCAATTACATAATTAATATTTTCAACCGACTTCAACACTTCCACACCTGATTGGGGCAATGGTGCATCTCCCAACTCTTGCTCATTATTAAAGGCCTTCCTTTGCCTACGATGTGGATGATAGCGATTAAGAAACTTACGGTGACCTCCATAAGCCATCTTTCTACTATGTGGTAGATAAATTGTTGTAGTTTTATCACCGCAGATTGGACATGCCTTGTACCCTTTAGTGGAGCAGCCGGATAAGTTTTGATATGCAGGGAAATCGTTGATGGTCCATAGTAGTACAACTCTGAGGGTGAAGTGTTCCTTTTGATGAGCATCATACACATTAGGGACCCCTATCCACAATGTCTGCAGATCCTCAATTAGCGGCGCCAAGTAGATATCTATATCAATGCCGGGCTGTTTTGGGCCAGAAATTATTAAAGATAACATCATAAACTTTCTTTTCATGCATAACCATGGAGGAAGATTATATGTTACCAAAATTACAGGCCAACAACTATATCTACTGCTCATACTACTATGTGGATTAATGCCATCTGCTGCCAATGCCATCCTTAAATTTCTAGCGTCTGCTGTAAAATCTGGACACTTGTAATCAACCAACTTCCAAGCACGGGAATCAACTGGATGTCTCATGTAGCCATCTTGACTGCGATTCTCATCATGCCATGTCATTAATTCAGCTGTTTCAACGGATTTAAACAAACGGCGTAATCGAGGGATGATAGGAAAATACCATAAAACCTTTGCTTGTTGTCCCTACTTTTCCGCTTGATCTCTCGTCAACTTCCAACGAGAGAGACCACAAGTAGGGCAACAGTTTGACTCGGCATACTCATTCCTATAGAGTATACAGTCATTGGGACATGCATGTATTTTCTGATATGAAAGCCCTAGCTTGTTTAGTGTTTTTCTTGACTCGTACAAAGTTTGTAGCAACACATTTCCATTCGGAAGCAAGGACAATACGGTCTCTAGTACTTCATTGAAACAAGTGGCCAATTCATTCGGCGGTGAGGTCACAAGTAAGGGAGTTAATTAGTTCATAATTAACTAATTATGTGTACCTGACGATTACGAGTTCAAAAGTCATTCACGGTCGACGTCTCACATAGTTGATCGGCGCATTCACTGAGTCTACTCGTTACAAATTTGGCGTCAATTCAAGGATATCAAGGAGCATAAGCAAGATCGTTCTTTTAGTTAAGCAATTGGTCGGCGTAGCCAATTGATATACATCAACTGGTACCAGAGCCGATGGTTTCGCAAATTCTTGTTTTTTTTTCTTGATTTTATTTACGATTTGATTCAATGGTTGACGTTATCTGGGGAGATTGGGATGATGATCCCGATCCATGGGCTGCACAACAACAACGCCGCCGAGAGTTGCAGAGACGAGCTTTGCAAAAACAACAAGCTTTAGAGCGACAACGAGAGGCACAAAGGCGCCGCCTTTGGCTTCAACGGCAAGCAGAAATCGAAGAGGAGAGGTATCGACAACAACAACAACTCCTTGAGCGTCAACGGCAAGCCGCAATTGAGGAGGAGAAATGACAACAACAACGTCGCCTCCGTCAGATTTGGCTTTTCCAACAACGAGAGGTTGAGGAGGAACGAAAACGAAAGTTGGAGGAAGCGGCCCAACGACAAGCTAATTGGCTTGATGACGCTTGGAGGAAGGCTTATATTCAGAAACTTCTTAATAGTCAGCCTCACGCATCCCCTACCTCTGAGATATTGGAGATATCCTCCCCCGATGTGGATGTGATTTTTCTTGACTATACGGCTGACGGGAAGGTAAAGGAGGTTGTTTCGGATACTTTCGTTGGCCAAGAGACTGCACTGCGCGATGATATTGTTTCGCAGATTCCCGTTGACTCCGACCTCGGAATTGAGTCAACTCAGTCTTGTTGCGAAGCTGACTCGACGAGCTTTCCAACGGTGGGTCACATGCTGCAAGAATTTCCAGGGAAGACATCCGAAATTGCTCTGCAATTGGACTGCAGTGCTGCGCCAAATGATGTGGTTGCTTCTGACGACAACGATGAGGACGTTGGGAACACTTCTCTTGAGTTAGCTATTGTACCTCTTGAGAATGTTCTTAATGTTGAGAATTCTGAAGTTCATATGGTTATTGAGCCTATTGATATTGTTCCTCTTGATTGCTCAATGTTCCCTATGACAGGTTTTGTTTTTGAGGTTCCTTTGCCTCAAATTCTACTGGCGCCATCTCAAGTTGATTGTCAAGAAATTTACTTTTTGGTGGTTGCTCCTTCCCCTTTGATCATCAACGACTCGATTCGAGGACGAATCGAAGCTAAGAAGGGGAGAATGATGCGAATCAAGATGGTCTTCTGTGGGTCAAACAATGATCATGATCCAGGCGAGCTCTCAAAAACGATTCGAAGGCCATTGATAGCAAAGAGTGTCTTCCTCAAGAGGAAGAAGAAGGCGCCACCATGGATTGAAGAAAAGATATTTTATTTATTTAATTATTATTATTATTATTAGTTTTTATATTCTTTCCATATTTAGCAACTTCTATGTTAGTTCGGACTATTTATGGAATGTCTTATTTTTAATAATACTTAGTTAGGTGAATAAAAGGGAAAAGGAAAGTTTATCTCTTCTAGATATTTTCCTTGGCCACTAAGTAGGAATATTTATCTAGGAATTATTTATTAGTATTATTAGGATTTAATATTTATTTATCTAAGCCAAAACTCTATCTTTTGCAAAGATAGAATTGACATGCTTTGTTATTTAAACACTTTTCTACATTCAATAAAATTAGATTGGTAATTATATTGAGGAACCCTTTTTAGGATTAAAAAGGTTCTTCAATCTCCCAATCCAAAAGCCTTCGCAATCAGTTTATGTTCTTGTTCATCCGACACCAAATCAAGATCCAAACACAATCCCAAACCACACACAAAGGAGAAACCCATCCTGAGAAACCGTCGCTGGATCAGAGTTCCTGTCGCTGAGTCTGTCGGGACTGTCGACAGCGTCCGGGCCGCCCCACGGCTCCCTTGGCCGCCCCGCGGCCATCGTAGCGCCGTCACTGCTGCATTGCTTCTGTCACTGTTTCTTTGTTGGTTTTTACTTAGTTTTAATTACTTGTTTTTCTTTTCTTCCACAATAGTTTCAAGTCCTTATTGTAATTAATTGTGAACATCGAGAATAGCGAGAATAATTGCAAGATCGGGCCATCAACAAGTTTGGGGTTCTTGATCTTGAGCCCACAGGCGAAGGATCGGGGATCCCAAACGCATCACTTTCTCGGGAGTTTTTTAAAAAAAAATCCCGATATTGTTTGTCAGGATTTTTTACCCAAAACGCTTGATAGAGGTTGAAGTAGGATGGCTTTTCGGAAAACACCTTCTCTCGGGAGTTTTTAGAAAACCCCTGACCGAAAATTGTCTTTCAGGAGTTTTTAAAACCCCCCCGAGAGACATCTATCAGCTAAGCGAATAAAAGGAGTTGGAAAACTCCCGTTCGCTTCACAAAAAAAACCTGAAATACGTCCAATCTGTACTAGTGTTGTCATCGATCCTGGCGGCTCGAAGTATTCTCGAGCACATCAACTTGTAGTGGACATGAGAGGATTATGCACTTGTATGTTGTCCAAGATGGTGAACCTAGTGCAATTACATTGAAAAAGGGATGTAATAGTCAAATTAATAGGCATTATATATAAGTTTTAATGCATTTAATTATTCATATTTCATATGTTTTGTTCTATTTCCATTATCTTTCAAGTGAAATATTCGAGTTCGGAATCTACGCTTTTTAGTGTTTATTATGCAGTTTTATAATCTGAGCTTGAAGGGAGACTTGAGAGATCTTAAAGACTGATTTTGGAGCATAAGAAAGGCCAAGGAAGAAGCATCAAGGAAGCAAGAGATCACAATGACGAAGCAAAAGAAAAATCGCGGAGCTAGAGGAGCGGTGAGTCGGTGACAGTCGCTTTTTCACCGGCGCCCGCCGGTGTGCCGTGTTCGGCAAACGCCAATTTAAGTCCGAAGACTATTATTATTATTTTATTATTATTAATTGCCTAGGGTTTTGCACAACCCTATTTAAGTTATTTTTCTATCATATTGAGTGGGGATAGACGACAAATAGAGGGAGGAGAGTGTCGTGAGATACTATTGAAAGAATAAGAGCGGATTTGGCTATGAGTTATTAAGCTCATAGTTTTGCCTATGATTCAAAGACACGGTTGGATGAATTATGAGGATTTGATATCAGTTAGTTATTTATAAGTTTATTTATCATCTTGTTCGTCAATGATGATATTTGTGATTCTTTCTATGACCACGCATCTAGATAGAATTCGCATATATGCTATGGATCCGTTGTTGTTTCTCGAAAGCAAACAAAGTCATTGATCCAGTGATGTTTCGATTGCCTTTGTTGTGGATGATAACAATTGATCTATGTCGAGTAGATGAAATTAGGGTTAATTGAGTTGTTCCTTTTAATTCATGATTACATTGAATTGATGTGCCAATTGGCCTAAGTACTCAGTCCTTTATGCGATTCTTTAGTGATGCCATGTTGAATAAGTGATTGTATCTTTGTGGAACAATCTAGCCTAGGTAAGTCGGCATAAGCTTAGAAATAATATTGAAACTAACCCAAGAATCATGAACCTCAGCCATTGTCAAGAATTACCGGTGAAGCGATCCTCTATCATAATTATCATTACTTTGCAATCATTATTCTATTTAGTTTATTTTTCTATTTCATTAGTTTGCTACAACCTATTTGCTATTATCTTGAGGAATCATCATATAAATATATAATGTAGTCTTTTTTATAGGATCGACTTCTTACTTGCCTGTTCTATTAATCTTTTGGTTAAGCATTGAGTTAGGATATTATTACTTTTGGTGAGATTGAGCCCAACGACATTATAACATCATCAATTCGGCCGCACCAAATCTTGGTTCCGTTTTCGGGGAAGTCTTTATTCATGTTTTTTTTATGTTGATTTCTCTTTATTTTATTTCATACTTTATTTTTCTTTAGGTCTGACCTACTCTGTATGGTTCAGACACGTTCTATTAATTCATCGCCTTTGTCTTTTGATCATGAGATTGAGAGATCTCTATCTAGGTTGAAAAGGAGACTTGATTTTAATCAAGAAAGGCAGATGGAAGACGATAACAACAATAATGGCAACATTATAAATCCACCAAGAAGGACCTTGAGAAGCATAAAGGAGCCTGACCTGACTGCACAACCGCTTGCAACCAGACTTCCTGCTCTCCCTAAGGGTTCCAGGTTTGCATATAAATCCAATTGGTCTAATATTTTACCTAATTTTCATGGAAGGCCTGGGGAAGAACCAAATAAACACCTAGCAGAATTTGCTAGTGTCTACGATAGACTTAGACCTCAAGGCCTAACTGATGACCAACTGGGGCTTAGAGTGTTTCCCTTTACCCTAAAAGATTCAGTTAGTGATTTGTTATATTACTTTCCCCCTAAAAGCATTACTACTTGGGCAGAATTAAAGAAAGCTTTCCTTCAAAAATATTTTCCTGCTACTCGCTTCAGCAAATTCAAGAAGGAGTTGTCCAGTCTTTAGCAATGACCTATAGAGAGCTTGTATGAGTATGTTGAGAGATTCAAGAGGCTTAAGGGTAGTTGTCCACAACATGGTATACTTGAGGATGATCTAGTTTTATATCTGTATGAAGGCCTGCTTGATAGAGAGTGAAGTGTCATCAATGCTGCTAGTGGAGGAGATGTTTTGGATAAGAAGTCTGAGGAAGCGATGCAAAATTTTGAAGGTATAGCCAATGCTTTGCAGCAATATGGGAGACACCAAGGAGTTAGAGGAGTTCATAGGTTGAATCATTATGGAGACAGTCGCGGAGATGATTTTGATAGGCTTACTGAGATAGTCAATAACATGGCTATGCAAATGAATCAAGTACAACAACCTAGACCTTGCGGAGTCTGGAGATCGAAGTCATCCTAATGATAAGTGTCTGATGATTCAAGAAAAAGTTGTTGATTTTAATATAATGATTATGGACCTCGCCAGAACTTTGGTAACAACTTCTACAATTCAAGCTACAACTCAAACTATCAAAGTGGTTTCAACGGTAGGGGTCAGCAGCAACAAGTACCATATCAAGGAAGGGGCCAATATTAGAACCGTTCAAGAAATCCTCAAAAGGAGGATAAAAAAGAGACTTCAAGGCTATTGTTGGACAAGATAAGTGTCCAGGAGAAATTATTGAGCCAAATGGCAAAGGAAATTAGAGAACTCAAAGCTAAAGATTCAGTCAAGCTACTATCGCAAGTGGTAGTTAATCCAGAGGAGAATGTAAGTGCCATGATCCTTAGAAGAGGTAAAGAAATTTAATTGCCCACAAAAAGGTTATAAGAGAAGCCTAAGGAGGTGATTGAAGTGGAAGAACAAGAAGGAGAAAAATCGGATTCTATACCACCGTTAACCGGCGCCCGCTGACCCTAACAGTAGTTGATCCGAGTTTTTCCTTTGATCCGCCCGCGAAGAAACCGTCGAAGGGGTGGTCTTCTAAGGTTCCTAGACCTGCACCACCCTTTCCCCATGCCTTAAGAGCCGATCGTAAGTGGAAAGATGAACAAATTCTATATGATACCTTTGCTCATTGTGAGGAAAACATTCCGCTTTTAAATTTAATTAAAATTGTGCCTCGTTATTCTAACTTTTATAAGGAATTATGCACTTTGAAAAGAAAGCAAAGGATAAAAAGGAAGGAAAATGTGAGTTTAAATGAGAATGTTTCTGCTATGTTACAGAAAAGATTGCATGAAAAGTGTGGTGACCCAGGTATGTTTACTATTTCATGTCCAATTGGGAATACTAAATTCGCTAAACCTATATTGGATTTAGGAGCTTCAATTAATGTCATGTCATAAAATTTGTACATGTTTTTGGGTCTTAATGCTTTGACATAAACAAGTGTTACTATACAATTCGCTTATCGATCTAGTATTAAACCTAGAAGAGTTGTTAAATATGTCTTAGTGAAAGTTAATGAATTAATATTTCCTACTGATTTCTTTATATTAGATATGGAACATGGAATGCATGAAACCCCAATGTGGAGGTTTTTGCAATTTCAGGGAAACCTCCAGGAAAGATTCAAATCAAAGAAAAGGGATTTGGATCGAGGAAATGGATGAATGCTTAGATAAGTCATTATACCTTCCTAAGGTTCCCTCACTTGTCAATAAAAGGATAAGTATCGAGGACCTTGGTGGAGTAACTTGAACAAGAAGAGCAACACGTCGAGTCAAAGACGTGAAACAAAGATGCTTCTTGGGAGGCAACCCAAGGTAAGTAGGTAATTTTATTTTATTTTTGCAATTGTTTTCCAATTCAATAAAGTAGGACAAATCAATTTGAGGCATATTTGCAAGGTTTTGTGTGATAACTAACTTGTAGGCAAGTTTGATCAAAGAAAAGAACGGAATTGGAGCATTGGCTTCTCTGACGCCCGCCGCTACCCCTAGGTGCACGATATTAAATTTTTGGAAACAAAGGACGGGAGATTCTATCCTTATATCTATATTATATCTATTTATTTATATAAAATCTATCTATCTAAAATATATTTATCTTTCTTATGATTTTTATCCCTTCCTATTCCAATTTAATACTTTCCATCTTCTATCCTTTAATCTTTTTCAAGCTTTTTCTCCAAGTAAACACAAGAAAACCTAATTATCCTACTTGAATCCAAATTCCAAAACATAATCCTTGAGTTTCAGTAAAAAATTCCTTTCTTTTTCTTATCTATCATCATGTTTTACACCATATTTTTATGCTTACTTTAGCCCCATATTCTATTATTTTATATATTTTGGGTTGGGAATATAGCGAATTTGTGTAGTTTATGTTTATTTGCAAGAAATAGAGGGCTACACAAGTTTTTGTTTAATATTGTAGAATTTGGAGCAAAATCGGAGTAAAACCAAGAAGTGCAGATTTCCATTGAAGTCACTCGACATCTACTAAAGGACTCGACATCGACTGAAGAGGACCTGACATCGAGTGAATCTGAGCACAACACTTGGAGCTGAACACAAGGACTCGACATCAACTAAGCATCACTTGATATCGAGTGAAGGACTCAACGTCGAGTGGACCTACTCGACGTCGAGTGAGATTTCAGTTGGGCCGAGACGAATTGGGCCGATCCAAATCCGAGAGAAGAAGATGTAAGCACGAAGTTTCTATCATCTATCTAAGTTCAACCCTTATGGGAGAAGATTTATTTACCTTAAGGATAGTTTTTATTTACCAATTTAGATTTATATCTTTCCTTAGTAGAATTATATCTTTTTTCTTTAGATAGAAATCCTTGTCCTTGATTAGCAAGGAGTAAGGCCTATAAATAAAGTCATAGGGGCTATTTTTTCATTCATTAAATTTCATAACTTTTATTCCCAAGCAAGTAGAGAGTTTAGGAGTTCAAGACTTTTAGAGTTTTGGCGTTCTTACAAAATTTGGAGTGCCGAGATTGTAAAGGTTGCGAATTTAGTCAATGCAAGTTTATTCATTTTCATCAATAATGTCTTTTGTCACGATGAACGAGTAGTCACCCTTCTTATAGGGTCAAGGTGAGCCCGTCGATAGTCAGGCCGGTGGATTGGTAAATTGCCAAAGAAAGGTACTTTGTCTCGCTTTATCTTTAATCGAAAGGTTAGAGAACTCATGTTGTGAAACTTGGGTAGTAATTAGGGTTTCTATTCGAAAGTCTATAAACACTAATTATGAAAAGGATAGATACAATTAGGGTTATTTATCGAAATATTTATATTCCTACTTTCTGGATTTGGTGAAAACCTTGTCCTTTATCGATAAAGTTTCCGTCTTTTGCGATTTATTGATTCTCTTGCATGGTTGTCGTTGCGGTAAGCCCTGACCTTGAAAGTTTTATTTCATATTTGTTTGCAACCATTCTATTGTCGTTTGTTGGGTCTTCGTCAAACTCAACACCTTGGTTATTTCTGTCCACCATTCATTTCCATCATTTTATTCTTCGGCTCAAAGGTGACGTTTTCAGGTTACTGCATAGCAATCAACATCGAATCCCCTGAGTCGACATCGAGTCATTTGGATTGGCTGGCAGTCTTCTGAGCCAGTCGACCTTTGTTCTTGATCACTCGACATTGAGTCCCCAACTCGACGTCGACATTTTGTTTTTGTCTCTGCATGCCTTTATCCCGAGAGTGAGTGCACACACTCGACATCGACTGTTCAACTCGACGTCGAGTGAACTCCTTAGTCGATTCAGGACGTACCCCCTTCTGTAAACGAGGGAATGTTCCAGCGCAGTGGTTACTCGGACTTTAACCTTAGGCTTATAGGGACATGCTACCATACTCCCATAAACAAGATGACAACTAAAGAAAATACAAATAGCGGAAGACTTAAAATATAATAAATCTTTTGTTTTTATTTTATTAAACTCATGATTCAAATTCCATTATTTGATACATCAAAACGTTACAATGGAAGACTTTTAAACAAATAAACATTTAACATTTATATAATATTTTCTAAGAAATTTAGATCTTCAAATCTTGAAACTAAAATGTCTTCTTGAACTCCTTCAACTTCTCTTCAGAGACTCGATCTAAACCTGCGAGCTGGAAGCTGAGGTATTGTCCGGGGATAAGGAACCCCTAGCCGTCTAAAAAAAGGACGGTTAGTTCACGAGAACTAGCAAGTGACGGCTTGAAAACTGGGACTACTTTGGACTCAATTTCAGTGACCATAATAAGGTATGAATTGATTCCAAATGCGATTATTAGAGTATTTTATGTGGGCTAATATTTGATGATTGTAAAGGCTCAGATTTTTAAATCCTATTTTTCGAAAAAAAAAGAAAATCAAAACGAATTTAAAAGTGGAATTTAACGAAAAACTCTATAACTCGGATTTTAGAACTCATAAAGAGGATTTCCGACCTGAATAAAATTTTGAGAACTAACATGGCAACATCTTTCCTCGGAATTTTAAAAATCTAACTAATCAAGAGAGCGGGAATTAGGAAAACTAACATCGGACCCAACGTCAGAAATTCAACCTAGCGCTTCTGGGACCACAAGTTCTTGTATTTTCTCCCATCCTTATCCAAAATTCAGCCATGGTCCCCTTGTGATTTAGATTTAAATTTGAAATTAAAGAAAATTTGGTTGTCTTTTTCCCTCTTTCCCCATCTAACCCAACACCCAAAAATTACTTTTCCATTTCCCTTCCTTACACCCCCTTGAATTGGAAACAAGACAAAGACCCTTCCTTGTCCCTTTGACCATCCAAACTCAGCCCCAATTGCCCATCAAATCCCCATCAAACACACCCTAAGGCTCTTTCTTGTCCCTTTGGTAAGAGCAACAACTCAAAAGAGAACCCCTTTTTTTCTCAGCCCATCGCCACCCCCGACCACCTGCTCTGTCTCTAGTAGCCACCACCTGAGCACCTCTAGGCGCATCCAGCAGCCATTGGAGCCTCCCCTTCGCTCCTCCATTTCTGAAGAAGAACGCGAGCACATCCCTCCCCTATCTTAGTAGAACCAAACTCACCAATCCATCGACCCGCTAGCTGCTTTGCGTTTCCCCCTTCACCTACACCGAGAATCACACCCAGTAGCAGAGCTCCACTCCTCCGAAATTCAAGTGCACTAGGAGCCACTCCGAAGCGCCCAGAGAGTCGCCAGTAAGCCCCCCCCCCCCCCTTGCTGGTTTTGGTCTAAGCGTGGTAAGGCTCGATTTCACTTTTTGTTGCCCCCTAACGGAGCAAAGTCACACCTTTAATCCCCCCCCCCCCCTTGCTCTCTTCCTAGGCCAATTTCGCCTAATTCAGCCTCTGACGAAGCCAGTCCAGTCTTCGGCGAGCCCCAATCGACTCCGACGAATTCTCCGGTGAAGATTTAAAACCTCGGTGAGCACCCTCTCTTTCTCTCCTTCCTTGTCCGATTCTCTGGTCATTAGCGTTGGGACGGTGGCCGGAGAAAGCAATCATCACCGGCCGCCCCTTCTCTCTTTCCTTTCTCCCGTTTTGTCGTATAGTGGTGTTGGGGGAGGGGGGGGGGGGGGGGGGGGACAGTGAACAGTGATTCGGGTTGGGTTTGTTTTCTTTTAATTTGGTATGGTTCAGATTTAATTAAAATAAAACCGGTTCGTTTCTTTAAAAATCAGATGAATTTGGTGTGGGCTGGGCTGATTCGATATTTATAAAAGGGTTTGGGTCTTTCCTCATTTGGGCCTAATTTGAATAAAATGTGTCGAAATATAAAAGGAGTTTTAAGGATTTATATAGATATTATATTAATATTAAAAAAATGGAATATAACATTATATAATATTAGTGTGAGATTTAAAATATAATATTATTATTTGAGATTTAAAAATATAATATTACGAGACTTGAAGATTTAAAAAGGGTATTATCTGGATTTGAATCGAAAAAGGGATTTGACGAACATTTTCCAAGGTTGGAATTTTAAACTATTTGACTTTAAATTTGAAACGGTTTTCGATGTAACGGCCCAGAATTATGATTTCCGGGTTACGTTTCAAGGGATGAAAACCCTTGTTCGGATCTTGCAATCCAGGTACGGGTCGAGGTTTCAAACTCATTTAAAAGGTCAGTAATAAAGAGGGATTTCAAACCCTAAAGTATCGTAGGGCCGTTGGGTACCCTTAACCTGTCCTAAGACTATGTCGCGGAAACCATTTCAAACGGAAGTAAGCGGAAGTAAAGTACAGATACAAGTGCCACGGCGGAGCCGGGTCAAAACGGAGTCAAAAGTATAAATCCAAAACAATATAATCAGAGTCTGGTGAAGTTTATAACTCCAGCGCTCACTCTCCGCCGACAAAATGACCCGCGCAATAAGCAAACAGCACCGATAGGATGAACATAAGTAATTCCTAAAAAAATTGATTTGGAGCGGGATCAGATCGATGCCCACTTAACTCTGCATCCCAACCATAAGCACACATATACGCTATACCTAATAAAGATGCTCTAATGCAGTACGAAATTCAAACACACTAGCATGCTCCTAGTTCATAATATTGTGCAGAAATACTGTAAAGGGCCCAAGACAATGCCAAGTGGCATATCCCTCTCCTACCTCCACCCCTTCCGACAGGCGGAGACTGGCCAGCTCGTGAATGCATTCATTCATAATAGGGCGGCACGCATGCCTAACCCGCTCCACAATAAAGCCCGCAGGCATATCATAATATAAGGAAGTACTCGATTGAATCAGGGTACCCGATGAGGCTGGGCTACCCTATGACCCTAGCAAAGACTCTAGGACTATCACAGATAACGACCGTTCTGTTTACATACGCACAGAGAAATAGAATGCTCAACGATCAATGCAACCTAGCATGGTACTACATGGCATGCTGATCATGAATGCAACACCTAGTATATCATGCACCTATAGCAGGGAATAGCTCTATTCAATCTGAGTAAGCTCCGAAGAGACTTACCTGAAGATGCAGAACAGCAATATAACACAAGGAAGGGCCCAATTGCAAGTCCAAAGCAATACACACCTATCATCAAGCCATTTCCATAAGCTACCAGACCGATATTCATACATATGAAACCCAAGTTCCCAACATACTCAGAACCAACTGATAGTGAAACTGTTTTCCAAAACCTTTCGATATAATCATCATCAACCAAAATCATTTCATTTCCAATCAAAACCCATCGATAAAATCGTACCAACCATATTTTCCAAACTCTTAAATCCCAAATTAAGTCAACTCATATTCAAAACAATTCTCAAATCATGTCTGACCAAAATCCATTTATAAACATTAAATCTTTAATCAACTTACAATTTCATACCATTAAAATAATTCCGGCATTTTTATTTTCAAAATCATTATATAAATAAACTCCGACATTAAATCACCCAAACGATTCTATTTTCACAAATCATATAATATAACCATAATGTATAAAATAACATAAGGCCAATAACATAAATTAACCCTTGTTCACAAAAGCCTAACTCACAACCCAAAGAAACAGCCCACCACAAGGAAGAGAAGGCCCAGAAATGAGGATTAGGCCCAAATCCGGATCCGGAAATAAAATGGCCCAAGATTTAACCCATACCCGGATCCAACTCAGCCCAACACAAAACCCCTCTTATTCAGAACATTGAACCGGTCCAAAGAAAGGAAAATTAGAACCCAAACCCGGACACTGTTCACGCATCCCTCCCAAAGGCCCTGTTCGATTTCAAGGGGAAAGGAAAGAGGAAGGAGAGGCTGCCGGCGACAGCTGCTGGCTCCGACGTCCCAATTCGACATACAGGGACACAGAAACGAACAGAGAAAGGAGAAAGAGAGAGAAAGAGGTTCTCACCGAGGGGTCGAAGGGCTTCGCCGGAAACTCTTCGTCGGAGGCACGATTTGACTGCGTCGGAGTTCGATTTCAAAACGATCTTGGCCTGGGAGATAGATAAGTGAGGAAAGGTGGACCTTTATTTAGATTGGAGATGAAAGGAAGAGAAAGGAGGGAGGATTCGAACCCTTGCCATGTACAAACCGAGGACAGGTGAGGAGGAGGTCGGCTGATCTGGGCTCGCCGTGGCTTCCGGGAGCAGAGGGAAGGAGGCTTGGAAACGGGACAGGAGAGCTCGGGGAGTGCTCGACAGTCGCTGGAAACATTCGGAAGCGTGGTGGTGATTCCGGTGACTGCTGCTCCGTGACACAGGGAGGAGGAAGGAGCGGCTCGGGGTTTCTCGACGGAACAGGGGCGACGGAGGTGAGGGGAGAAAGCGCTCGCCGGCTGCGGAGCTTCTCAGGCAGCCTGCTGGCTGAAATTGACGGGGAGAAGGGATGGTGGCAATGGTGTGGTGGCTCGACAGTGGCGATTTGGTAGTGATTCAAGCTTCAACGGAGCTCTGACGGGGGCGGTTTTGGGGCTGCTTCTGTGTGAATGGAAAAAAGCAGAGGAGAGGAGGGAGTTTAGGGTGTTCTGTGGGTTTGTGGGTGAAGATTGAAACTGAGTTGTGGGTGGGAGCTTTGTTTGGGGATGCCGCTGCAATTGGAATTCAGATGGGGCAGTAGAGGGTTTGGCTTCTTCAGGGGCATCTGCAGTCTGCTACTACTCGACAAAGGGGAAGGGGTAAAAGAACGGACAGTGGGGAAGAGACAAAGTGTACAATGGTCCCAAGACCCAAATTCAAAATACCCGGAATTAAATTTCGGAATCCGTTATTTGATCTTATCTTGCCCCGATCATAATAAATTTTAAATCTTTCAACCCGAACTTAACAATGAAATCCGAACATCATCTTCCAAATTATCGACATATGGAAGCGGAATAAAATATATTTTGCATAATTTTCAACTTTTGGCCGGAATCCACTATAAGGGTTTTAAGATACGATTTTTAAGGTGAAGATGGGGATTTTCGAATATCCGATTATTATTATTTATTAGAATTTATTATTTAAAAATCCGAGCCTTTACATCATCCACCTCTAAAAACAAGTCTCGTCCCCGAGACTAAAACCAAAATAAAGTAGGGGATGAGGTTTGAAATTGATGAGTCCAAGGACCATGACTAAAATCTTGTAATCACCTTGGTTGCGTCTTCCGGGATTCTCACAACATCCTAGTCACGGTCGTGACATCTCCAATTGGCCTTAACGAGTATGCAATAAGCGCCCCTACCACATCCTCGCTTCGACCTTTCGGAAGTACCACAACTCTAAAAGTTCTAGAATATCATCACTAGGTCTTAGCAAGCACCCTACAAGCGCCCTCATAAAATGCTTGTATCCACTTCGTGAAGTATTATAGAGTTGCCCGGGTTTGAAAAGTTTCAAAAGGGATTCCATAATTGAAAATAAAGATTAACCCCAAAATCGTTGAAATTCTCGGTATCGTTCATTCTTTTACAACTCAAGTTGGTCCTTTTTCAAAATCGTTCAGAATCTTCAAATCCAATCGTCTAATCAAGCAACCTTATACCAAAACAAGTCAAATCCCTTCAAATCAAGATTTCGTCAAAATCTTCCAACAACCCAATCAGTTTCCCGTATAACAACCAATCAAATTCAGAAGCTCGGAGGTGGAATCATCCGCCTCTAAGGGCTAATCCCATATTCTCTTCCTAGTTTCCAGAATCAAAACAAACTATCGGTCTCAATTCAAGCAAGCTTCACAAGTCATAAGAAATGCATAACCGAATAACCAGCCAATCTCCAATCAGTACATCATATGACAAGTCTCAAACATATGCATGCCAAGTTTGCCAACACAGTGCCACAGGGTCACATCAAAATCTCTACATCCTACTATGGGTCATAATATGCATCTCAACCACATAACAAAATCATAACAAACGTCTCGACATCACATCAGAAGTCCTAAAAGTATCACCTCATCATAGAGTCAACGAACCAAACTCATTGTCAACACATCAGCACAACAAAATCATGCCATTAAGATTCAGCAAAAGGGGAGGTCAAGCAGCATATCAATCATCGAATGTCAGCATACTCACCGGACATCATCTTAACTCACCACAACGCCATGTAGCGATCATTTAGTAATCAGACATCATTATCTCATATATATAAATCATATTCATTTTGAAAGCCATATTCGTGATGCAACATATCCATAAGCATGCTTACTAAACATATAATACAACATCATATTTACTACCACATAATATAACATCATGTTTTCACCCCATAACATAGCATCACACTTTCACATAATAACACATCATTATCTCATATATCAGATCACAACACATTCTAACATGCTCCTAAAACAACATAGCAGAGCATCAATATATCATGATAACCTTTGTCACTGCCAACTAGATTTCAATATTGCACAACAACATGTAATATCATTCTGTATCAGATTCATCATGATTGCTATCTAAAATCATGCCAACACATATTAATATATCATGTAAGCAAGAAAAATCCTCACATCATCACCACTCAAAATGAAACGCAATCCCCACTCGCCCGATTCCAATTCCCAAATCAAAACCAGCCTCATTTAAATTCACCAACATTAGCTCAAATAATATCCTCTAGAAGAAGTCACAATCCATCTCGATACTCCAATCTCGCCCCTCATTCCATCAAGCACTACCTCGCACCATCCACCTCTAAGAACTCGCTCCTATCTCTAACCTCACGCCCGAGTAGTCTCTCATACCATGTTCTCAATATTCACGAGCCCTTCCTTACACTTCTCGTACTACCCAAAGCATTACCAGTATCACCTAGAAGCTCATCAGAACCACCAACATTGCCTCTCATAAATCCCAAAGCTCTCTCAGTCTTACCTAAGCCAACATCCATCTCTTCATGACTTATCTCATAACATCCCTGATCATCCTAACCACTCAAGCTCTTTCACCACTCTTCTACCACGCTACCAACGACCTCACCCACAGGTTTAAGGAAGAAGCAATAATTAAAATTATCAACCACAAGGTCTACATCATGTCAACTAGCATTTATAAACATAACATCATGGGTTCAACAAGTCTCAATTTATCATCATGCTCAATAATCATTGCAAACATCATATATGAACATACTGAATTCAAGCAACATGTTGCATTATAACCTTATCCGATACAATTCATGCTTCTTAACATATGTAGTTCACATTCTACAAGCAAAGAAATTCAAATCATGCTTAGCAACTTAGCAACACGTCAAGACATCATGGTACATGAGATCTATAAGTCATCAAATCATATCATCATAGACAACAGGCAATCAAGCAACGGTCATTATCAAGTCAGCACATCAACACATAAATCCCATCGCTAGGTCAGTGCAATATCGTCGTCAACAAATTCAAAAGGGTTAGCAATTCGAACGGAGAACAATCCCGCTTGCAAGTCACACCGTATACAGTAACCGTAATTCTCGATGCGTGCTCGGTTCCGCCGACATCATAGATCCTGAGGCCCGTGGGTTATGGGCCCATGCTTCCGCTGCACCGCTCTATCGTTATCTACTTTCCGTCCCCTCTTTCATGCGCCGCTCGTCCGATGCATCACGTATGAGTTCAAGTTAGTGGAGATAGGGGAGTGACAGGGACGGACACCCAAGGTTCCTCTCGGAGACAAACAAAGACCAATGCTAAAGACGACAAGACTAGGGACAAGACTCCGACCCGAGAATAGCAATGATGCCCTTATGAAAGTCTATTAGGTTACAATCGCGAGAAGTAACACGAATTCATCATGGAGCATATCAATTTCACTAACCCACACTAACATGTACCTATCTCAAGGGAAAAGAACATGCGTATTCATTCCAAAAGACACAATCCAGTCCTACACGGATGCATGCGAGATAAACTAGTAGTATGTGATTCCATGGAAACAGATATGCTCAGCAACTTTAAACAGGATACGCGGGATTTATTGAGCATCACAATTATCACATATATGAACAATGCACGAGCTTGGTGTATGCATCATACGAGAACATATAAGAGCAACATAGTAACTACCTCGTCTAACACAATGATCGTATAATAGGTCAAGCATGGCACGTAATTATATGACGAGATACATTTAGGAATCATGAGTCCCACACGATACTAGCGATACATGATGTAATACAAGCATAGTCAAGAGTCATTAAGAGGAGCTCAACATAATATTCACGAAACATGAGGCATCATCAAAATAACAAGAAGGGCATCATTGGCGACATATTATAATCATGTTAAGAGCGAACCATCATAGAGCACATACATAGTACAATAGTCATCACATCATAGAACAAGTGCAACAAGTGATCCCTTTAGTTAGTTATATTGGAAATCATGAGCCTTACCAGACACTACTAGCATTTATCAATCATTAACACAATCAAGGTAACTCGATTAAATCCATTTTAACATTCGTGCATCATGCATATGCGAAATCATGATATAGCGTGGTGTGTGATCATGCGAGGTGTCCAGTCATACGTTCATGCAGGCACGAGAGAATATCATAGGGTAATAGGGAATCACTACCAAGAGGTAACATGTAAGCATGCCAAGATAACCATCACGAAAAGCAAGTCGCTCATCGAATTCAACATCGGTCTAATCATGAGTAAAACACCTAAGAAGATATGAAAAAGGAGAATCACACTATCAGGGACCTAGCTCAAGAGAAAATCAGCAACAGCGTAGGCAAGATACAAGTTCGCACAAGTCACAACCGAGGATCCTACATGATGCTAAAAGCTCAACATAACACGTGATACATACATGCAACTAATCATGGCGGCACGTAAGAAATCACTTCAATCACATTCAAGCAATCTAGAAACATGAGTAAGGTTTTACGATGTATAACACGAGTTTAAGCAACAATAATTAACCCGATGTATACGTAACAAACAAGCATGCTATTGATTCTTGTCACAAAAGGGATAATAGGCATTGACACGTCATCATCCAACATGCTAAGATGATCATCTATCAACATTCATACAAAGAGGAATTGATCACACTATCATGGACCTAATCCAGGGAAAACAACATTCATATAGACCCATATCATGCCCTTCATGTTTCTAACCAATCAGTAGTACGATCATTACAACAGGTCAATTAGACACGCGAACCAAACATAATCATGACAGAAAGCAAGATACAACACGAGACCTAAACAATGTGACTAGCATGGATACGGAATGTTATACAATCACGAATTTACATGAAGGATCATCACAACAACATGTACTGGAAATTACGTATCATATAAGGCATGGTGACATCAAGTTGTAGCACGTATCAAATAAGGAACTTGCTTCATCAGGGTATCAAAATTTAACGATCACACTACCATGAACCTAGTAGAGTAAAATCATGCAGATTCACTTCATGCAACTCACACATCCATTCAATCATACGATCAATAGGCCAAGTAAACATGCTTTAACAACATATAATCATGGTAGAAGCCAAGACATAACACAAGACCTAAGCAAGGTACCCAATCATAGATGCAACAACATGAGTAGCTTTTTACCAATGATCATTTGCAGGGTACATGCCAAAGATTACAAAATTATACCATGCAATTCAGAGAGAGTCACAATTACAACCGGACAGGGATCCCTAAGGGCAACCATTGACTTTTCCCAACCGACTCATCACCCCTCTTTGCCGTGGGACTCCGGTACGAATCTTGTGGTAGGAAAACACTGGTTAATTATCATAAAAATCAAGAAAGACAACCTCATAAACACCTTACTTTCGACTCAAAATGACATCAAGAACTACCTTCCAATACTCACTCAACCCACCTTTATATCCATACATGTTCCGACACAATGTGTTTACCGACCCGATTCCCCGTGGAAGACACTGACATCTGGGAGGAAGACTCGATAGAACATAGTTGAAGGGTTGTTTCACACAAGCTGGACTTGACCATATAGGAATAAAGGTACTCCCACTATCCCGTTTGCACAGGTAATCAGTACACATTTAATTGTTAGGCATACCAATCAGACTTTTATCATAGCAAGCATTCAGCACGTAGTCAGTTAATAACACTCATAATGATCTCTTTGAAGTCTCCCAACCCATCTGTAAAGAACAAGCTGATATTTTGCCTATTGTTCCCAACTACACCCAATAGGGGTGGTCTAGCGCCTTTACTACCCACTCGCGTCCCTGATTAGTCGGTTTTCCTCTTTTATTACAAGTCAAGTTTAGTACTTAGTCCAATTTCAGTTAGGCGTCTTAAGTTCATTTTGCCCTTTTTAAAACACTTTCAAATCATTTGAAATTCATGGGCGGTTTTCCAAAACATACACTCGACCCTTTTGTACCCGAATTGCACAACCTCAGCTCTGATACCATCTTTGTAACGGCCCAGAATTATGATTTCCGGGTTACGTTTCAAGGGATGAAAACCCTTGTTCGGATCTTGCAATCCAGGTACGGGTCGAGGTTTCAAACTCATTTCAAAGGTCAGTAATAAAGAGGGATTTCAAACCCTAAAGTATCGTAGGGCCGTTGGGTACCCTTAACCTGTCCTAAGACTATGTCGCGGAAACCATTTCAAACGGAAGTAAGCGGAAGTAAAGTACAGATACAAGTGCCATGGCGGAGCCGGGTCAAAACGGAGTCAAAAGTATAAATCCAAAACAATATAATCAGAGTCTGGTGAAGTTTATAACTCCAGCGCTCACTCTCCGCCGACAAAATGACCCGCGCAATAAGCAAACAGCACCGATAGGATGAACATAAGTAATTCCTAAAAAAATTGATTTGGAGCGGGATCAGATCGATGCCCACATAACTCTGCATCCCAACCATAAGCACACATATACGCTATACCTAATAAAGATGCTCTAATGCAGTACGAAATTCAAAAACACTAGCATGCTCCTAGTTCATAATATTGTGCAGAAATACTCTAAAGGGCCCAAGACAATGCCAAGTGGCATATCCCTCTCCTACCTCCACCCCTTCCGACAGGTGGAGACTGGCCAGCTCGTGAATGCATTCATTCATAATAGGGCGGCACGCATGCCTAACCCGCTCCACAATAAAGCCCGCAGGCATATCATAATATAAGGAAGTACTCGATTGACTCAGGGTACCCGATGAGGCTGGGCTACCCTATGACCCTAGCAAAGACTCTAGGACTATCACAGATAATGGCTGTTCTGTTTACATACGCACAGAGAAATAGAATGCTCAACGATCAATGCAACCTAGCATGGTACTACATGGCATGCTGATCATGAATGCAACACCTAGTATATCATGCACCTATAGCAGGGAATAGCTCTATTCAATCTGAGTAAGCTCCGAAGAGACTTACCTGAAGATGCAGAACAGCAATATAACACAAGGAAGGGCCCAATTGCAAGTCCAAAGCAATACACACCTATCATCAAGCCATTTCCATAAGCTACCAGACCGATATTCATACATATGAAACCCAAGTTCCCAACATACTCAGAACCAACTGATAGTGAAACTGTTTTCCAAAACCTTTCGATATAATCATTATCAACCAAAATCATTTCATTTCCAATCAAAACCCATCGATAAAATCGTACCAACCATATTTTCCAAACTCTTAAATCCCAAATTAAGTCAACTTATATTCAAAACAATTCTCAAATCATGTCTGGCCAAAATCCATTTATAAACATTAAATCTTTAATCAACTTACAATTTCATACCATTAAAATAACTCCGGCATTTTTATTTTCAAAATCATTATATAAATAAACTCCGACATTAAATCACCCAAACGATTCTATTTTCACAAATCATATAATATAACCATAATGTATAAAATAACATAAGGCCAATAACATAAATTAACCCTTGTTCACAAAAGCCTAACTCACAACCCAAAGAAACAGCCCACCACAAGGAAGAGAAGGCCCAGCAATGAGGATTAGGCCCAAATCCGGATCCGGAAATAAAATGGCCCAAGATTTAACCCATACCCGGATCCAACTCAGCCCAACACAAAACACCTCTTATTCAGAACATTGAACCGGTCCAAAGAAAGGAAAATTAGAACCCAAACCCGGACACTGTTCACGCATCCCTCCCAAAGGCCCTGTTCGATTTCAAGGGGAAAGGAAAGAGGAAGGAGAGGCTGCCGACGACAGCTACTGGCTCCGACGTCCCAATTCGACATACAGGGACACAGAAACGAACAGAGAAAGGAGAAAGAGAGAGAAAGAGGTTCTCACCGAGGGGTCGAAGGGCTTCGCCGGAAACTCTTCGTCGGAGGCACGATTTGACTGCGTCGGAGTTCGATTTCAAAACGATCTTGGCCTGGGAGATAGATAAGTGAGGAAAGGTGGACCTTTATTTAGATTGGAGATGAAAGGAAGAGAAAGGAGGGAGGATTCGAACCCTTGCCATGTACAAACCGAGGACAGGTGAGGAGGAGGTCGGCTGATCTGGGCTCGTCGTGGCTTCCGGGAGCAGAGGGAAGGAGGCTTGGAAACGGGACAGGAGAGCTCGGGGAGTGCTCGACAGTCGCTGGAAACATTCGGAAGCGTGGTGGTGATTCCGGTGACTGCTGCTCCGTGACACAGGGAGGAGGAAGGAGCTGCTCGGGGTTTCTCGGCGGAACAGGGGCGACGGAGGTGAGGGGAGAAAGCGCTCGCCGGCTGCGGGGCTTCTCAGGCAGCCTGCTGGCTGAAATTGACGGGGAGAAGGGATGGTGGCAATGGTGTGGTGGCTCGACAGTGGCGATTTGGTAGTGATTCAAGCTTCAACGGAGCTCCGACGGGGGCGGTTTTGGGGCTGCTTCTGTGTGAATGGAAAAAAGCAGAGGAGAGGAGGGAGTTTAGGGTTTTCTGTGGGTTTGTGGGTGAAGATTGAAACTGAGTTGTGGGTGGGAGCTGTGTTTGGGGATGCCGCTGCAATTGGAATTCAGATGGGGCAGTAGAGGGTTTGGCTTCTTTAGGGGCATCTGCAGTCTGCTACTACTCGACAAAGGGGAAGGGGTAAAAGAACGAACAGTGGGGAAGAGACAAAGTGTACAATGGTCCCAAGACCCAAATTCAAAATACCCGGAATTAAATTTCGGAATCCGTTATTTGATCTTATCTTGCCCCGATCATAATAAATTTTAAATCTTTCAACCCGAACTTAACAATGAAATCCGAACATCATCTTCCAAATTATCGACATATGGAAGCGGAATAAAATATATTTTGCATAATTTTCAACTTTTGGCCGGAATCCACTATAAGGGTTTTAAGATACGATTTTTAAGGTGAAGATGGGGATTTTCGAATATCCGATTATTATTATTTATTAGAATTTATTATTTAAAAATCCGAGCCTTTACATTCGAGACTAACTTGGGAATTATGTGATCGATGACTAATTAGCATGATTATATGATTAATTGACTAATAGCATGATTGTGAAATTAATGGCATGTTGATTGACTAATGGCATGATGAAATGTTAAAGTTGTGTATCGTTAACTTTTGTCTTATGAGATATGATGAATATGATAACTTTAAGATAAATGGCTATGTGATGTAAGCCTAATTTGCCATGTTTTATAGTCACTTTTATACCATTTTCTGCATTCATTTCATACATTTGGGCTAAAATAGTATAGAATCTATGTAGTTTATGCTTATTTGCCAAATTATGGAATCTACACCAGTTTCTGTTTAATTTCACAGAAATCAAAGCAATTTACAGCAGTTCTGAGAAAGGAAGAAAAGCTCGAAGTCAACTACAGAAGTCCAAGGTCAAGGAGCAGCGGAACCCGGACAAGTCAAGTGGAAAGAAGAAAATCTACGCGACAACACTTGGTCGATATCGAGCACCTGTTGTTGCAGGAGGATGGTCAAGTATGAAATAAATATAAAATATATATTAGACTGACTTGCCTGTCTCAGCAAATAAGTACAAGACTTCCTCCCGTTGTAGTAGAAGGTTGTCAAGATCGATCCACGAGGAATCACGTCAGCGAATCTCAGGTAGCGGAAAGATCTCAGCAAAATCGACCAGAAGATTTCCTCGATATCGAGCAAAGTACTCGATATCGACTAACCTGTCGAGTAAAACAGAAAGAAAAAAACGAAACAGAAAACGAAAACCAACAGAAAGTACTCGATCTCGACAAACTTCCTCGACGACAACAAAATACCTCGATGTCGACTAAAAATTCCTTGAGATCGACTAAAAACAGTAACAAAGATCTCACATTTTCGCAAGCCAGAACACGAATTTCGACGAAATAAAAGCAATGAACTAAAGACTTCCAAGATCAGGGTTTCAACACCACAACGATAACCATGCAAAATAACACATAAAGGCACAAAAGATCATGCTTTTCATCAAATAACTTTCGTTATTAACAAATAGGAATATAGAGGCTTTCGCATAAACCCTAAGTGTTACTAACCCTTTTCACATAATTAACCCAAGTTGTATTAAGATCACTTTCGCTTCAATAAGTACACAAACAAGGATCACCTTCAACTTTTGCAAAAGAATCATGCTCGCAGGGATAGAAGACGAATTGCATAAAAAGATCAAACCTTTACCTCATCACCTCACATGGCTACCGTTGGGCTCACCCCGACCCTAGAAGTGGGTGGACTACTCACTCTCAATCATCAAGAAACTCATCAATAATAAAAGGAAATAACTTTGCATTAAATTAAACTAAAGAAAGCTTACAACCGAACAAGCCAAATCCGCTTTCGCCTCTCCACCTTGCTCTCGCCACAAGCTCTCTCCTCTACTCTCTCTATGTGACTAACTGTAACCGAAATGGAATGTTTATAGATCAGCCCCTAAGGCTTTATTTATAGCTTTCATTCCCTCTCTAATTAGGAAAGAAAACTATATCTATATCTAATTCTATCTATCTTTTATCTAAAGATCTAAAGATTAAAACATGGAAATAAATAAATAAATAAACAAAGACTATATCTAATGTGGATAAAATATCTTCTCTCTTGACTTGATAGCACTTGATAGATCTTGATAGAATTTCATCTCGAATTACTCGACGTCGGCTTCTGAGGATTTCGTCGATATCGAGTAGAATTCCTCGATATCGACTAGCACTTTTCTCGTCTTCTACTCAGCAACTCTGAAATACCACAAAGTATTTTTGGGGATTTCGTTTTAAGAATATATATATTTTTATAAAAGTTCTTTTATTTTGAACTTATTAATGATTTTTGAAAATTAAATGTATATAAAGTTCGTAACTATTTTGACCCGGTTCATTTTTATTCGTTTAAGTGAAATTTAATAGGTAAGTTATTTATTTTAAGTCATATTATTAGTAATCATGAATCGTTTCAAGCTATGTCATATTCCATCCTTAATCGGAATATGATTCCTAATACATCTTTTGTTACTCAATCCTTTTGGATTATCCGTGTCATAGGAGGGTCGGGTCACAAATAAACCAATTCACTTCAAATATTCAAATCTCATTTGGATTTAATTCTTACCGTTTCATGGTCACTTGAATCCAAAGTTGTCTCTGCTTTCGTGTCGTCACTTGCTAGTTCTCGCGAACTAACCGTCCTTTGTTTGGATGGCTTGTTTCCACAGGTTTAGATAAAGCACTACAAGGTCGAATGTCGGAAATGTGAGTCGGAACCGTCTTCAAACATTTTTAATAGTTACTATTGTTTTGATTTAAGAGTTTTCTTCTTCATATATTTTGTAATTGCTATCGAGACATTGTAACGGTGTTGTTGTATATTTCATTATTTACTTCATTTGAAGTCTTCCGCGATTTAATTATATTTCCTTTAAGTATGTAATATTATCATCTTGTTTATGGGAGCATGGTTGCATCTCCCTATAAGCCTAAGGTGGTTACAAAGACATTAAAGTCCGCGTAATCACTGGAGCTGTGGCATTCCCTTGGGTTATAAAAGGGGGTGTTACAGAAGGTGGTATTAGAGCTAAAGGTTTTTCTACAATGGTTTTCATGTCAGAACTGTTTTTGTAAAATGGGTTTCATGTCAAAATTATTTTCTAAAATTATTATTTTTCGTGTCATTTCTTCTCCAATGATTTTTCATTTCTTCAAAATTATTTCTATGTCCAAACTAAACTTTCAATGTTGAATTTGAATTTTGACCAAGATAAAAAAAAAATCCCATTCGGTTTTAATCTTCCTTTCAAACTTCAAGTAAATTTTAAACATTCTCATTCTCAAAACTTACAATACGGTTGTGCAAAGGTCTTTATAAAATATGGTTTGATTCCGACGTCCAATTAGACTCTCAGGTGCTTAGTGCTAACCTTTTCCTTTCCATGACACTTGTGTCTTTCTTTTCTGGTTCTAGTTCATTTTCTTAGTCCTCGAATCTTAGCGTAGTTGGTCTCCAAATGTGTAGATTATGAGGACTCGTGGAGCTCAACGTCAAGCTGCATCTACTCCCGTCGCAAACAGGGATCATCAGCGAATTAACAAGGACAAGCCCCTCATTTCCAATAATATTAGGGAGGAGGAAGATGAGATCTTCGTGCACCAAGGGGAAAGTGCACCCAGACAGTCAAACGGGCGACGCCAAGCATCATTTCGGGGCCAGGATAATGCAAATAGTCAAGCACCATCGCAGATTCTTGCAGACAACCTAGATGAGAAGATCATACAAGCGTTAGACCAGATTGTGAAGGATGTTGTTACTCGCGCGATAGCCGCAAATATTCCTCAAACTCAGGATGCACCCTCAGTGGATGCACCCCCATCAAGGAAAAAGGAGGAAGTGGAGGTGTATGGGGACACCTACACTCGGGCACTGAAGGCGGTGAATTCTAGCAAGCCGGATGGATTCGTTGGTACCGGGGAGCCATACCGGGTGGTGCAGTGGTTAACCCATATGGAGAAGATATTCAGGGGAGTTAGTTGTACCGATGCGGATAAGGTGCACATAACCGCACTCTATCTGAAAGGAGAGGCAGGACAATGGTGGGAAGCTGCAAGACATGCTTGGGAAGCTAATCCAACTTGGGAAACCTTCAAGGACAGTGTCACCAACCACTATTTTGCTCCCTCGCTCAAATTGGAGAAAAGACGGGAATTTTCGTACCCTAGCACTCGGGGTATGAAGATGGCGCAGTTGGTTACTAGGTTTTATGAATTGCTTACGTATGCTGGGGATTTGGTACGCTTGGAGGCGGACAAGATATTGTATTTCCATGAATCTGTGTATTATGAACTGAAGATACATATGTTGCACCGTGAATATGATAGTCTGGATGACTACATCAACGCCGCGTATCGTGTGGAGGCGACTCTGGAGGAAGGAAAAAAGAATAGCGAGCTCTTGGAAAGGAAGAAGGGTACCCATATGAATGTTGGGGTAAAGAGGGCAGCAACATCTACCCCTACAAGAGGAATGGGGGCTAGTAACCAGCAGAGAAGCATGACCACTACCAGAGATGGGCAACCTCTCGTCTGTCATAACCGCGGAAGGCCAGGACACACCAAGCTTGGTTGTACTGAACCACTTCGAACGTGTCGCGGTTGCCACCGAGCTGGGCATATGGTCAGGTTCTGCAGAACTACCAATGGGAATCCATCTCGCTCTTACCAGGCATCAGCTACTGGTCCTCGTAATGGGACGCATGGACCAAGAGATTCTACAGTACCACCACGATTTCAGCAGAGGAGTCAGACCCCACCTGGGTCGCAACCAACCGTTAACAAGGGCAAGACTCCAATGCATGGCATAAATCAGGGACCCAAGTTGTACACCTTAGATGCTATTAACGAGGGCGGTGCACCAGAGTGATCAAGAAGGAGACTTTACCAAATTCTAGTCTATTCAGTGTCTAAATTTCCTTTTTAAGCTATTCCTTTCAATAAGTTAGCCAGTGTCGAATGTTTCTGAACTCAGTGTCTTAGTACTGCTGTTTGTGTTGGGGATATTAATTCAATTTCTAAGTCATGGTTTCCTTAATATCTATGTGGAATTTTTAAGTCATGCATGGTTTCCTTAATATCTATGTGGAATGTCTTAGGTGGGGAGGTGCCCCAACATTTTAAGCAATTGTGTGTCTGGTGTGAGAAACAACCAAATAATTTAAGCATGTGCAGAGTGTGTGGGAAGATCAAAAGACTAAACCGTAATTAATAGTTGTGTGTATTCCGAATCACGACATAGAGTATATCTTGCATATAGCTCTATTGTCGAGCAACCGAACTCTCAATGAGAAACTTGAATAAAAGAATGATAAGTTAAGAAAGATACTCGCGCATACAACTCTTGTTAATCTACAAAACAGCATGGTTCGAGGACAAAAGGGAAAGCTCACCGAAGGGCCAGAAGACATGAAGTACCAGGAGACGAAATCTACCACTCCTTGTATACGAGCCGGGCATACTAGCTTGCCACAATGGTTGCCATCGACGCCACCCGGGCCATTTGGTAACCTGGAAAAGGAAGCCAGATGGGGCAGAGACGAAAGTCAAAGGTAGACTAGATAGCCATGGTTGATGCAAGGCAGCAGTGGTCTAACCGCGATCAAATCATGCTAACCTAATGCAAAATAATTAAAATTTAAAAATCTTACCATTGAGGAGTTCGGAAGGCAATGAGTTGATCATGTATGCAACTCATTGCTTCACGTCGTTCAGAGAGTAGTCAGAACTAAGTTAGGTATCTCCTTCCTCTTTTGAAAACTCCTTCGTATACCCTCTCATCCCTATTCCAGATCCGTTCGTTCTTTTCTTTAAGTTTCGGGACGAAACTTATTTTAAGTGGAGAGGAATGAAATACCCCAAAGTATTTTTGGAGATTTCGTTTTAAGAATATATATATTTTTATAAAAAGTTCTTTTATTTTGAACTTATTAATGATTTTTGAAAATTAAATGTATATAAAGTTCATAACTATTTTGACCCGGTTCATTTTTATTGGTTTAAGTGAAATTTAATAAGTAAGTTATTTATTTTAAGTCATGTTATTTTAAAACAAGTTTGCATATTTTTATTCAAATAAAGAGAGATTTATCGTTATAACTTATTTTAGTTTCCGTAAAATATATATATGTAATATAAGGTGATAATAAACCATTGTTGCATAAAATAAAATGTATTTAAATTAAATGTGTTGTTATTCTTCTTAATTAATTTAGCTAGTACTTTAAAATAAAAATATTCGGATATATACATAGTTATAAGCAAAATCGGTTTTCTTTTGGGTTTGGGTGAACCGAACCGGACCAAGAGAAAAAGTAAATGTTGAACCGAACCGGCCCTTGAACCCTTCCCCTACCTCCAGCTCCTGCGTTTCACGGTTGAACAAGGGTGAAATTTCACTCCCTCAAATATCGCCCGAATCAAACAGTTTTTGTTTCTAGAATGTTCTACACTCGTTGAAGATGAGATTTATGTAACCAATTTGGAGATTCGGGATAAAAAAACACAACCGAACAAGCTTATCCCCAAATTCGAAAATCACCCCAATCCGCTTCAGTCAGGCCAAATCTCACCAAATTGAGGATCGGGATAGTGTTAAGATTGATTATCTAAGCAATTTATGGATTTATTTTAATCAAATCCGTCCCCAAATCCTTCTCCTATAAATACCCCTTTCGGGATCACTTTCGAAGCACACCATCACCACTCCTCTCCATCTCCGAGCTCTCAACCTATTCCATGGCATTCTAAACGCCTCTAGCAACGTTTCCCTTCACGATTTTTTCAGAAAATCATCCCGAATCCAAAAACCCCAATTTCGAGTCTCCTCGTCGGAGCCGCTCGGTAGCCGTCGTCCGCCTCTACCGGAGCCACCAGCCGCCACCCGGAGGAGCGCCCAGCCAGCACGAGTCCCTTTCCGCCAGCCTCGTGCGCCGACGTGAGCCGTGCCGCCGCCAGTGTCTCGCCGAAGTCGTGCCAGAACCTCGTCGGAAAACACCTGTTTGAAGCGTATCGGGTGGAAGGAAGAAGAAACATAATCGCGTAAAACCTCCCATTCTTTTACTTTTGTTAAAATATGCCCTCTTTCGGTTATTAAAATTCCAGATTCTAACCCATGTTTTTGTTTGGGCATCAATTGCTTCCGATTTCGTTACTCCGCAGAGACTATTCTACCCTTGCGCTCGTACGAAGGAATTCGAATCCGACCAACCGTTAACGCTTGCAACTCCAAATCGAGGCAAGTGACCTTCCGAGCCTTTCTGCTCACTTGTGCCTTTCGTGTCTATAGTTGTTTCTTTCTGTTGGAATGCTTGCCAAGTTAATTAAAATAAATTGCAATCCATCTGCTTTGTGTGATTTATTCAACCGTCAATTTGAATTTGGCAAGTATAAATGGGTAATGTTATTATTCGACGTCTCTATATAATAATGACATAGATACCCACATTTTTATTAAAGCATGATTATTTTGTTCTTTCATGCTAATTGGTTAAAAAAGGGATATGTTTCCTTTATGTATCCATTATGTTATTTCGTTGTGACCAATGTTGTAAATAATTAGTAATAATGTGAGGATCAGTTCTTGCGAGTGAAACTAAATTGAATCCAAACCAATCAAAAGCAATGTGAATCATAAATTTAAAATTTGTAAAATAATGTTAAGAATTGTAAAGTAAAGTAGTTGTTGTAGGAGGAAATCGAGAATGCAAAACAATAAGTAAACAAAGTAAAGCAAACCAATCGAATCCCAGCAAATAATGTTCAAGACTCCCTCCAAATGTAGTAAGAGCAAGTCAAGTTCGAATCCTCGAGGAAGCTGGTCAGCGGATCCTAGGCAGCGGTGGAATCTCACGGACAAAAGTCGACCACAGTGGTACTCGACCTCGACTAAGGGCTAGTCGACAGGGGTCAGGCACAGTCGAACACAGCAGCAACTCGGCGAAATCTACTCGACCTCGACTAGGCTTACTCGAGGTCGAGTACGGTCCTCGTCGACTTCGGGTATGGGCTCGTCGAGATCCTGCACAATTGAGCTACGACGATCTAGGATGGGAGATTAGTGGTCGAGATCGACCAGAGGCTGATCGAGATCGACAAGGGGAGGAAAAAGTAAAAACAAATGCAGATTCGGTTTTGTGACTTTATGAATTTGGGGAACTTCCAAGATTAGGGTTTGCGACAACGATCACCATGCAAGCGGAATATAAATCACAAAAGGCGGTAACTTTATCGATAAAAGAAAAGGCTTTCACCTAATCCAACAAGCAGGAATATAAATCTCGCGACAAATAATCCTAATTGCAATTATTCCTTTTCATAATTAGCATTTATAATCTTTCGAATAGAAATCCTAATTACTACCCAAGTTTCGCAACATGAGTTCATCAATTTCTCAATCAAAGATGAAGCACATAGGGAATAGATTGAGATAACGACAAAATACCTCCTTTTGCAATCGCCTAATCCGCCGACATGGCTTTCGTTGGGCTCACCCCAACCCCAGAAGTAGGTGGACTACTCACGCCTCATTGCAATCGCAGACATCATTGATTTGAAAGAAATAACTTACATTAACTAAATTCAAAGCCTTTACAATTCCGGCAATCAACCGTCGTAAACTGTCAAAACCTTAAAAACCTTAAACTCCTAAATCGTCTCTGTGGAACTACTTGTCTTGCTCTGAATTGAATGAATAAAACTGATCCCCATGGGCTTTATTTATAGGCTTCTAATCCTTGCTAATCAAGGATAGAATATCTATATCTATATCTAAAACTATATCTAAGACTTTAAAGATAAATAAAAGCTATAATGGAATTAAATCTAAAAATAGGGAAATATATCTAAATTGTCTCAAGTGGATAAAACTCTCTTCTCCATGATAGATGTGGATAAATCGGATAGATTTTGCTTCTCCTCGGCTCCAAGGACTCTACATCGAGTAGAACTGCAATCAGCGCGTCACGCGGCTTCGAGAAATCCCCGTCGACCTCGACAAGGCGTGGTCGATCTCGACTAGGAAAGTCATCGACTGGGCCGAGTTCGTCGTCTCGGCTAGCTGGTGCTCGACAAGCTCGGACATGACTCCTGGCGCTGGTCGATCTCGACAAGACGCTTGTCGATCTCGACAAAGGGTGTGTTCTCGACTTGGTCTTCCGAGGTTGTCGAGTCGGATATGGGTTCTCAGCCTTGTCGACCTCGAAGAAGCTCCTCGACCTCGACGACGGATGATTTCTCGACTTGGTCTTCCGAGGTTGTCGAGTAGCCTTTCTCGACATGCTCGGTCACTGCCTCCTGGGCTTAGTCGATCTCGACAAGGTCTTTGTCGACCTCGAGTAGATCATGGCTTGGCCTTGTCGAGCAACATCTCTTCGACCTGGCTCAGGGAATGGGGTCTGGCTCTTGTCGACCTCGAGTAGATCTACTCGATGTCGAGTAGGGTGTTGCTCTGCTCCGCGTTGCCTGGTCAGGTCTCTACTCGACCTCAGTGTGTCCGGACTTGGCTTGTTGACATAGACGAGAACCTAGTCGAGGTCGAGTAAGGCTTTGTTGCTTCCGTCCTTGTTTATTGGTTTTCTCCCGAAATGTTTCCATATTCTGCAATATTAAACAGAAACTTATGTAGATCTCCATTTCTAACAAATAAGCATATACTACATAACTTCGACATATTCCCAACCCGAAAATATGCAAAATGTAAAGAATATGGAACTAAAATATGCTTAACAACATGGCTACTTTGGAGACATCAAATCACCCCATACTTAGACTTGCTTGTCCTCAAGCAATAACCAAACAATAACCAAGACCTACAACACATCATTCAAGTCTTCGCCTTTGTCAAAAGCAACATCTTAGATAGTAGCAATGTAAGACAAGTGAATTTAACGTCATCACACATATATGAGCGATCCATAGGCATAGGCAATATAAATCCAACCTCACAGGAATAATGTGTCTGCACTCAACTCTCAAATGTGTTTAGGCTATGTGTTTCAACTCTCAACTCAATTCCATATACAGTCTCATAAACATTGCAATTTAAATATGAATCCACTTCACAACCAATTATGAAAACGCAACAAGAATTATCAGGAGGACTTCGCTCAATAGAAGTCTTTAAAGAAGATTCCATTCGGCGGGGTTGTAATGGGGCTTGGTAAGAAATAATAAGGTATGGAATTATTTGGCCATGTGGTGCTTAAATAAAATTTGGGAATCAAGACTCCTAAATCTTCCAACACAACCAAACCGTAACTCCTCAATCATATGTATCAACCAAACTCTCCAATTTGTCTCAATGGAGTATATAACCTTTCAAACTCTCTAAATCTCTTAAAAATATGTATCTTGCAAATAATGAAAGAAAATAAGGTAAATTTGGCTCATGCACTTTATTCACTAACATATGTAATTTTTTCGGATTTTTTTTTTGAAACGAAAAATATAAAATAATAATAATAGAGGTGCATTTATAATTTGAGCCAAAAATCCTTTTACATAATATGCTTAGCAAGATGAAAATGCATAACCAACCCATATCTCAATAATTTCCACGATCCTCTTTGAAATGCAACATAAGCTCATTCTTTCCACAAACCATCATTCCAACCAACTCTAAGTCTTAATTCCCAAATGGGGGTCAGGCTCAATTTGGCTAAGGAAAATTTTGTGGAGTTTACAATAAAAGTCTCAGGCTAATGTTTTGGCTTCAAGCAGGGATAATGTAGGGTAGGTAAAGAGAGGATAAAAGTGGCGTAAAAGGTGCCTCCATCATTTAATACTCATCAACATAAACATATAAATGCATTGGCTTTGAATAACTATCACAACATTTAGAGATGCATAGGAAGAGTAAATACACTCAAGAAATCAGAGGGATTTTTAATGTTCTCCCTATAAGGCCAAAATTCTCACTGGGACAATTTTTGTTGGATTTTAACCTTTAGCTTAGGATCATATGTGCTCAATTTCATCACAAGTTTACAATTCACATAAAAACCATTTTGAGGACTTAGGCTAAACCTTCCAAACACGCCATAGGATTTACATGATCAAGTCAGTCATTATGTATCATCATAGGACATCTAAGTTAGGGTATACAATAAATAATGCAAAAAATTTAAACTTACATTTTTTTTCATTTTTCGACATTTTCTATTTTTTTTTCTTTTTTTTTATTTTTAGACTAAAGTATGCATAAAAAATTTTAAAAATGCAAAAAGGAATAAATAAAGTGCAAATAACTTAACTACCAAAGTTGTGCCATATTTTAGAAATCTATTACAGACCATGAAACAAAGACTTTTAAAAGATACACATAAATTTCTAGCATATAACCACATAAAAGTCCCATGTACAGTCCTTTCTCCCACCCCATATTTAAAATATACAGTGTCCTCACTGTTAAAGAAATAAAATAAAAGGGAGGGAAAGAAAAGACTCACAGAGCATCTCACTGAGTTGGTGGTGGTCCATAGTAGGGAAAATGAGGGCCAGCCTGATAGTCAGAAGCTCCTCCGTGGGAAGAGCTACCAGGCTGATAGTTGGGCCCTTGCTGGAAGTACTGATACAGTCCCTGAAAGGCTTCTCGTATTTCTGTCCTCATTGTGAATCTGTAGGTTGTCCATTCCTGCAATAGATAAATAACTTTATAAGATAACCACTTCAAATAAAATAACCCCATACTTAGTTCATGAACTATCCTAAAAATGCACCAAATAGTATATGGAAGCTTATATTATCAAAGCATGGAATAATTCATATAAGGAATCAATAATATGATTTATATATGAATTTAAATAATAACCACAAAATCCATGAAATTTCTATATATGGCATAATATTGGTCAATAAATTTCATAAATTTCCTTTGATAATATAAATGAACTAAGTATGGAATCATGTATAAAATCAGCCCACCAAAAATAAATATTACCAAAAATAGCAACCCTAATCATAAATAACAATTGTCCACACAAATTTCAAACCCTAAACATTCAACACATAATTCAAATTCCAATCTCTACCTAGGTTCTCAAAAATATATGAATCTGAATTTTAGAGAGAAAAGAGGGAGAAGTCATCCCTTGAATCAAAAGAGAGGGCAGAAACTGTAATTAACGAAAATTAGGGGGCTGTTTTTAGGAATCTCGCAAAAGAGAGCTTGGTGGTGGTGCGGTTTTCAGATCCGGGCTCGGCGGTGGACTGGGGGATGGCTTCCGGTCGAAATCGGGAAGGGGAGGTCGGGAACACGGAATTCCGGCTCGGATCTGGGCAGGGGAAGGCGGAATCGGGTGTGGCGGTGAAGATCCGGCTCCTGGTGATGTGGAATCCGGCTCGGTGAGGATCTCTGGGCAGCGAGAACTCGAGGAGAAAGCTTGACGTCTTGGGGCTGGTTCTCGGGCTTCGTCTTGGGGGACCGGACTCGAGAAGGGCCGGCTTTGGGGACCTGGGCGGCGAGAGCAAGAGATCGAGGGAGAAGGGGAGCGCGAGGAAGAGGGTGGCGGGTGTGGTCCTTGTCGAGGTCGGGGAAGAGGAAGGAGGAGATAGGGTTTCAAGGTAAGGAGTTTTTTTTTTTTTTTTATAAAAATTATTCCGAAAAATAAAGTAAAATGAAAAATAAATATAATTTCTGAAAATAAAAATTAAACTTTAAAAAAATCTGGAAAAATTACCTATTTATTTATTATCATTTTATTTTTTTAGAAAGAAAGAAAACTTACCTGAAACCACCTACTTACCTGCGTGGCTTACTCGATTTAGACGAACCTGATTGATATAGATTCCTCTTGAATGCCTGAATGGAACCATGAAGAGATTATGCACGAGTTCTAAGAAAATGAAAATAGGAAGGAAAAAAAGAAGGAAAAAGTAAGAAAAGCGGGTTTCCTCCCGGAAGCGCTAAGGTTTAAGTCGTTAGCTCGACTTACTTCCCTGTTTTAGGCTTTGACTAACGCCAAAGTGGCGCGAATCTCTTCTTCCGGGTCTTCTTTGTCACAATATTTCTTGACCTTGTGCCCATTTACTTTAAAGGTGGTGCCGTCAGTGCCAATTAACTCTACTGCTCCATGAGGGTATATGTGGTGAACAAAGAAAGGTCCACTCCATCTTGTCATTAGCTTTCCTGGAAATAGACGCAGTCTAGAATTATATAAAAGCACTTTGTCACCTACCTCATATGTTTTTGGCACCAGTTTCTTATCGTGCCATCTCTTGGTGCGCTCCTTGTAGATCTCAGCATTCTCATAGGCTTTCAATCCTAATTCCTCCAACTCCTGTAAATCAATAAAGCGTTTCTTACCTGCCTCATCGAGATCCATGTTGAGCTCCTTGAGAGCCCACATTGCCTTATGCTCCAGCTCGACAGGTAAATGGCAAGACTTGCCATAAACCAAGTTGTAAGGAGTTGTTCTCAGCGGTGTTTTATAAGCCGTCCTATAAGCCCATAGCGCATCATCAAGCTTAGATGACCAATCCTTCCTAGAGCGAGAGACTGTTTTCTCCAAGATGGCCTTGATTTGACGATTAGAGACTTCCACCTGACCACTGGTTTGGGGATGATAAGGTGTTGTTACCCTGTGTGTCACCCCATACTTAGCCAAAAGAGCCTCCAAAATTCATGTGAGTGGTGTCTCATTCCTCCAAGTAATGTTGCCTGATCTTTGACACTCGTCGCAAGAAGTGACATAAGCCTGCACATCCCTGAAAAGATTAGGCTAGTAAAAACCACATTGAAGTACCTTAGATGCAGTTTTGAAGCCTTTAGCATGTCCGCCTGTAGGGAGAGTATGGCAATGGCGAATGACGCTTTCCACCTCCTCCTCCGGAATACAACGTCTGAAGATATGGTCCTTCCCTTGTTTGAATAGGTAAGGATCATCCCAATAGTATTGTTTGACGTCGTGGAGGAATTTCTTCTTTCCCTGTGAAGATAGTCCTGACGGAATCTCATTTCCTACAAGGTAGTTAGCAAAATCCGCATACCAGGGTACCTTTGGTCCTTTTATAGCATATATATCATGAATAAAACTAGTAGGAGGTGTAAAGAAGAAATCGTCACCGGAATCTAATCGAAGAACCTCACCTAAAATCTCACCTGGAGCTAGTCGATATCGAGTAAAGCTACTCGACATAGCGGAGGCTGCAGCGTCGACTGGTGAAGAGCACGGATCCTTGTGGTCGACTGTACTCGATCTCGAGTTGGGCTCGTCGATCTCGAGTACAGATGCGGTGTCTACCTTCACTGTCCTCGACTCCTGGTGCTCCTCGACATAGGTCCTTGTCGATCTCGACGACGGGTCCTCGACCTCGAGTACTGATGTGGTGGCTGCCTGCGCCGTCCTCGACTCCTGGTGCTCCTCGACAATGGTCCTTGTCGAGGTCGACGACGGGTCCTCGACCTCGAGTACGGCTGTGCTGCCTGTCTGTGCTGTGATCGGCTCCTGGTGCTCGTCGACAACGGTCCTTGTCGATCTCGATGAAGTGGTACTCGAGATCGAGTAGCCCTACAGTTCATAACCGTGTAAAGAAGAATGTTCACTGGAGGACTCACCCGTTTTGGTCGAGATCGAGGAGGCTTCGTCGATGTCGAGGAAGACGGTGTCAGTCTGCATTAGGTGCTCGTCTGGGCGAGAGTCGTCGATGGGTATGTCGTCCTGGGCTTCCTCTAGCATGTCTTTGGGAAGCCTGGATAAGTGATCGGCGACTGAATTCTCTATGCCCTTCCTGTCTCTTAGCTCAAAGTCAAATTCTTGAAGTAAGAGCACCCATCGTAGCAACTTTGGTTTTGCATCCTTCTTTGTCATTAGATAACGAAGAGCAGCATGGTCAGTATGGACAATGACTTTAGAACCAACAAGATAAGAACGAAATTTTTCAAAAGCAAAAACCACAGCCAAAAACTCCTTCTCTGTTGTGGTGTACTTAGCCTGAACCACATCCAGAGTCTTGCTTGCATAGTATATGGCATGCAGTTTCTTGTCCTTCCGTTTTCCTAGAACTGCTCCCACGGCATAATCGCTGGCATCACACATAATCTCAAATGTTAGTGACCAATCCGGCGATTGAATGATCAGAGCTCAGATGAGAGCTTCTTTTAACCTGTTGAAGGCTTCAAGACATTCGCTAGAAAATAAAAACTTAACATCCTTCATAAGCAGGTTAGTCAATGGTTTGGCAATTTTAGAAAAATCTTGAATGAATCTTCTATAAAAACCAGCATGACCAAGAAAACTCCTTATCTCTTTAATGGAAGAAGGTGGGGGCAATTTCTCCACTAGCTCTATTTTCGCTTTGTCCACCTCAATTCCTTTGTTAGACACCTTGTGGCCTAGCACGATCCCCTCTTGTACCATAAAGTGGCATTTTTTCCAGTTAAGTACCAAATTTGTCTCTTCACAGCGCTTGAGTACCCTGCGTAGGTTAGAGAGACAAATATCGAAAGTAGTGCCATAAATTGAGAAATCATCCATGAATACCTCCACTATGTCCTCAATCATGTCGGAGAAGATGGCCATCATGCACCTCTGAAAAGTAGCAGGGGCATTGCAAAGACCAAAGGGCATCCTCCTATATGCGAAAGTTCCATAGGGGCAAGTGAAGGTGGTCTTTTCCTGGTCATCAGGATGAATGGGAACCTGCCAAAAACCAGAATATCCATCCAGGTAACAAAAGTAGTCATGTTCAGCTAACCTTTCGAGTATCTGGTCAATGAAGGGGAGTGGAAAATGATCCTTCCTGGTGGCGGTGTTGAGCTTTCTGTAGTCTATGCACATCCGCCAGCTGGTAGTGTTCCTTTTAGGAACAAGCTCTCCCTTTTCATTCTCCTCGACGGTCATTCCACCCTTCTTAGGAACAACATGAACAGGGCTAACCCACTTGCTGTTGGAGATTGGATAAAGGATTCCTGCATCCAGCATGCGTTGGATCTCCTTCTTGACAACTTCCTTCATGTTGGGGTTAAGCTTCCATTGATGCTCAATTGTTGCCATGTGATCATCTTCCAACAAAATTCTATGCATACAAGTAATGGGTGAAATACCTTTTATGTCCTCGAGGTAATATCCTATGGCCTTCCTATGAGTGCAGAGGACATCTACTAGCTTGTCTACTTCCTGTGGGTTCAATGAAGCATTTATAATTACAGGAAAAGTAGAGTTAGGACCAAGAAATTCATACCTAAAGGTGTCAGGTAAGGGTTTCAACACCGGAGAAGGGCCCTGTGGAATCAAGATAGGCTCAACTTCCTCCATCTTCATGATCTCCCCTAGGTAATCCGTCTCAACCCTCATAGAAGAAGCATTCAAATCAGCTACAGGAGTTGGCGTCGACCAGGCATACATCGATGACAACGCTGAATTGGACATAGGACTGTACTGCAGGAAGCTACTCGAGAATGAGTTAGAAAGATCAAAATCGATCAAAAAATCAAAACTTACCTCGAATACAGGTCTGGTCGATCTCGAGTTGGGCTCCTCGATCTCGAGGAGGATCGTCGAGTCAGCTTCGTCGATTTCTGGTGTGCCTGCAGGAGACATGGTAGTCGACCTCGACGGTGACTGGTCGAGATCGAGTAGGTTCAGAGGACTTACAGTGTCTGGAGGGCTGGTGCTTGTCGACCTCGAGTTGGGCTCGTCGAGATCGAGGAGAGTCGTAGAGGTCGACTGGATCTGCACAGTTTCTGGAGGGCTGGTGCTTGTCGACCTCGAGTTGGGCTCGTCGAGATCGAGGAGAGCCGTAGAGGTCGACTGGATCTGCACAGTTTCTGGAGGGCTGGTGGTCGTCGATCTCGAGTTGGACTCGTCGAGATCGAGGAGCTCTGTGGAGGTCGACTGGATTTGCTCGGCGTCGGGTGAGTCGTTTAGCTCCGCCGATAATGCGTCGTCGAAGATTTCCTCCTCGCTTAATTCTGCTACGGCCAGCTCCTCCTCTGCTAGCACAGATTCTGCCTTTCCTTCTTCTTGGATCAAGAGTTGTTCTGTAGGTTCATCACAGGAGATAAAATTAAATTTGGAATATATAGCTTTAATTTCCATTACCTCTTCTGCGTCTGGGTTGAAGAAGTATTCAATGATCTCATCTCCGATGGTGAATGTAAGGATTCCTCTTTTCACTCCAATGTTAGCATCGGCAGTTGCTAGGAAAGGTCGCCCTAGGATGATGGGGCAAGCTGGATCCTCTGCCATTTCTACTACAAGAAAATCTGTAGGGACAAAGAATCTACCAACTTTAACAGGAATATTATCAACAATACCTGTAGGGATTACCACGGTGTTGTTGGCCATGTAGAGTTTGGCATCAATTGGTTCCAGGGCACCTATTTTCACCTTCGACCAGATGGATAGGGGCATGATGCAGACACTTGCTCCTAGGTCACACAGTGCTTTAAATCTATAACGACCAAGTCCAACAGTGATAGCAAACTTACCTGGGTCAGGTCGCTTCTCAGGGAAATCCATCTTTTTGCATTCCTTAGCAATCTCAGTCATCGATCATTTGTTGCTGAGAATCTCCTTGAGGAACTTGACGTAGGCAGACATCTCGTGTAGTGCTTCTGTAAACGGAATAGTAACATTCAGACTCTGAAGCAATTTCACAAAACGCTGAAACTTACCGTCTGTTGGATCCCTCTGGTTTTTGGAAGGGAATGGGAGTGTCTTTTTAGTTTTCTGAGCCAGAACAGCTTCCGGAGGTGGCGAGGGTTCATTGATCTCGGCATGGTCCTTCTCGATCTCGACAAGAGCCTCGTCGATCTCGAGTTGGCTAGTCGACTTCGGCTTGTCTGGCTGTGCAGCTGCGTCAGAGCTCCTGTTCTCCTCTGTGTCGAGTAGAGGCTTGTCGATGTCGACCAGGTCTTTGACGATGTCGACTACAGCTTCGCCTTTCCTTTCTCTGTTTTTTGGCTCGTGCAGTTTGTGACCGCTCCGCAACTTTACAGCAGCTACATGTTCGTGCTGCCCCTTGGGATTTGGTTTTGTATGGCCTGGGAGCTTCCCGGATGGTTGTGGAATTTGTGCCGCGAACTGACCCATCCGAGTCTCGATGTTCCTTTTCCAGATGTCTAGCTCCCCAAACTTTGCATTGATATTCTGGAGCTGATTATTGATGGTGCTTGTAGACTGCTGCTGTTGTGCTTGATTTTTCCTCATCTCATCAAGTATAAGTTGCAAATCGTCTTTCCTTTGATCCCTTTCTGGATGACCTGGAGCTCTGTATTGTTGGGGGTTCCTAGGAGGGCCTTGGTTCCGCTGAGGTTGATAGAACCTTTGGTCTCCCATATAGCGATTGGGACCCCATGCGTAAGCTGCCTCTTCATGAATCTGTGCCATCCTAACTTGTTCCGTATGCGGGCACTCAATAGTAGTATGCCGTTGTGAACCACATTCGATGCAGGGTTGGTTGACAGAGAGATATTTGACTTGTTTGAGGAGCTTGCGATTCTGATCTTTGTAGTATTGCTCCTTGACATCGGGGTCTATCTCCTTTGATGGCTCATAGAGAGGCATAGATGGGGCTGGTCTGGCATAGGCGTTCTCATCATAGTTTGTAGGAGCTCCATACTTGTTGTCATAAGTTGTGAGCTTGTCTAGCACACCCCATGCGTCAATTGGTGGCATCATCAGGTACTCATAGCGAGTGTACTGATTGATCCTTTCTTTGGTGATCTGGTCAAGAGAGTTGAAGAAGATCTCCTGAATGACGTAGGGTGGCTGTCCATGAGTAGGGCAAGATCGCAGCAGCTCTTTGTAGCGTTCCCATGCTTTTGCCAGCAGTTCCCCAGGCTTTTGCTTGAAAGCAGTGATCTTTTGGCGCAGTAATGCTGTCTTGGTAGGAGGGAAGAATTTGTTGAGAAATTCCTGCTCTACTTGTGCCCATGTGGTGAGAGATCTTGGCTTCAGCGCTTCAAGACACTTCAGTGCAGGTCAAGCCAGCGACCAGCGGAAAGCTTTCATCTTGACATATTCCAGAGTTGTACCTTCAGCAAGAGTACGACACATGTCATGAAAATTGGTAATATGTTCAAGAGGACACTCATTAAAGTTGCCATGAAAAGCATTATTTTTAAGCTCTATAAGAAATTGAGTGCGAATTTCAAAAGAGTTTTCAGGGATTAGAATCGCCGATTCAGGCACGATGAGAGTAGGATGCATATAATCCTCTGCTGTAGTTGGATATTGGGCAAGCTCAGCTTGTGCTTGTTCCCTTGCTGCTCTCTCAGCGACGATAGCAACATCCTTAGCGGCGATAGCAGTATCCTTTGTGGCCAATTCCCTGGTAAGCCTAGCGACTAGCTGTTCCTGTGTTTCAGCGGCCGCCATGATCCTTTTGAGTTTGGAGTGGATGTGTAGGTAGCGCTCCGGTTCGTCTAAGCTGTCAAACTCAGGTGTTTGACCAGAACGACGCATACACCTGCGAATTCACTCAAGATAAAAGTGAGAACTGACTACCTAAGGCGTGAATGATAGCCTCCCCGGCAACGGCGCCAATTTGTTGATAGAGGAAATCGAGAATGCAAAACAATAAGTAAACAAAGTAAAGCAAACCGATCGAATCCCAGCAAATAATGTTCAAGACTCCCTCCAAATGTAGTAAGAGCAAGTCAGGTTCGAATCCTCGAGGAAGCTGGTCAGCGGATCCTAGGCAGCGGTGGAATCTCACGGACAAAAGTCGACCATAGTGGTACTCGACCTCGACTAAGGGCTAGTCGACAGGGGTCAGGCACAGACGAACACAGCAGCAGCAACTCGGCGAAATCTAGTCGACCTCGACTAGGCTTACTCGAGGTCGAGTACGGTCCTCGTCGACTTCGGGTATGGGCTCGTCGAGATCCTGCACAATTGAGCTACGAAGATCTGGGATCGGAGATTAGTGGTCGAGATCGACCAGAGGCTGGTCGACATCGAAAAGGGGAGGAAAAAGTAAAAACAAATGCAGATTCGGTTTTGTGACTTTATGAATTTGGGGAACTTCCAAGATTAGGGTTTGCGACAACGATCACCATGCAAGCGGAATATAAATCACAAAAGGCGGTAACTTTATCGATAAAGGAAAAGGCTTTCACCTAATCCGACAAGCAGGAATATAAATCTCGCGACAAATAATCCTAATTGCATCTATTCCTTTTCATAATTAGCATTTATAATCTTTCGAATAGAAATCCTAATTACTACCCAAGTGTCGCAACATGAGTTCATCAATTTCTCAATCAAAGATGAAGCACATAGGGAATAGATTGAGATAACGACAAAATACCTCCTTTTGCAATCGCCTAATCCGCCGACATGGCTTTCGTTGGGCTCACCCCAACCCCAGAAGTAGGTGGACTACTCACGCCTCATTGCAATCGCAGACATCATTGATTTGAAAGAAATAACTTGCATTAACTAAATTCAAAGCCTTTACAATTCCGGCAATCAACCGTCGTAAACTGCCAAAACCTTAAAAACCTTAAACTCCTAAATCGTCTATGTGGAACTACTTGTCTTGCTCTGAATTGAATGAATAAAACTGAGCCCCATGGGCTTTATTTATATGCTTCTAATCCTTGCTAATCAAGGATAGAATATCTATATCTATATCAAAAACTATATCTAAGACTTTAAAGATAAATAAAAGCTATAATGGAATTAAATCTAAAAATAGGGAAATATATCTAAATTGTCTCAAGTGGATAAAACTCTCTTCTCCATGATAGATGTGGATAAATCGGATAGATTTTGCTTCTCCTCGGCTCCAAGGACTCTACATCGAGTAGAACTGCAATCAGCGCGTCACGCGGCTTCGGGAAATCCTCATCGACCTCGACAAGGCGTGGTCGATCTCGACTAGGAAAGTCATCGACTGGGCCGACTTCGTCGTCTCGGCTAGTTGGTGCTCGACAAGCTCGGACATGACTCCTGGCGCTGGTCGATCTCGACAAGACGCTTGTCGATCTCGACAAAGGGTGTGTTCTCGACTTGGTCTTTCGAGGTTGTCGAGTCGTATTTGGGTTCTCAGCCTTGTCGACCTCGAAGAAGCTCCTCGACCTCGACGACGGATGACTTCTCGACTTGGTCTTCCGAGGTTGTCGAGTAGCCTTTGTCGACATGCTCGGTCACTGCCTCCTGGGCTTAGTCGATCTCGACAAGGTCTTTGTCGACCTCGAGTAGATCATGGCTTGGCCTTGTCGAGCAGCATCTCTTCGACCTGGCTCGGGGAATGGGGTCTGGCTCTTGTCGACCTCGAGTAGATCTACTCGATGTCCAGTAGGGTGTTGCTCTGCTCCGCGTTGCCTGGTCAGGTCTCTACTCGACCTCAGTGTGTCCGGACTTGGCTTGTCGACATAGACGAGAACCTAGTCGAGGTCGAGTAAGGCTTTGTTGCTTCCGTCCTTCTTTCTTGGTTTTCTCCCGAAATGTTTCCATATTCTGCAATATTAAACAGAAACTTATGTAGATCTCCATTTCTAACAAATAAGCATATACTACATAAATTCGACATATTCCCAACCCGAAAATATGCAAAATGTAAAGAATATGGAACTAAAATATGCTTAAAAACATGGCTACTTTGGAGACATCAGTAGTCAATCAATCAACGAAAAGCAATATGAAATGGTAAAGTGAATTGTGAGTAAAGTGTAGGTCGGGGCCGTTACTCTTCGGTCTTAAGGTTTCATGAAACTACACTTCCATGCGAGGTGTTACACAACCAATGGTTGTAGGTCGCTATCCACTATAGACAGAGTGGGACCGGTAATAGTCGATAAAAAGATAAAAGACGTAAAATGCATATCATGTGAGTAAGTGAGTGTAGTTTGAACTAGGTATTGGGGGACACAAGATCAACCCTTAATCGACTGTCTCAGCCCGCGGTTTAAAACTCTCCGGAAGAGTCCTGCCCTCTAGGTCGTCGATTTTGGGCCACATCGAGTACCTTTTGAACCAATACTTAGTTTACACATTATAATAAGAACGTATTAATGGGTAGTAATCATGAATCATTTCAAGCTATGTCATATTCCATCCTTAATCGGAATATGATTCCTAATACATCTTTTGTTACTCAATCCTTTTGGATTATCCGTGTCATAGGAGGGTCGGGTCACAAATAAGCCAATTCACTTCATATATTCAAATCTCATTTGGATTTAATTCTTACCGTTTCATGGTCACTTGAATCCAAAGTTGTCTCTGCTTTCGTGCCGTCACTTGCTAGTTCTCGCGAACTAACCGTCCTTTGTTTGGATGGCTGGTTTCCACAGGTTTAGATAAAGCACTACAAGGTCGAATGTCGGAAATGTGAGTCGGAATCGTCTTCAAACATTTTTAATAGTTACTATTGTTTTGATTTAAGAGTTTTCTTCTTCATATATTTTGTAATTGCTATCGAGACATTGTAACGGTGTTGTTGTATATTTCATTATTTACTTCATTTGAAGTCTTCCGCGATTTGATTATATTTCCTTTAAGTATGTAATATTATCATCTTATTTATGGGAGCATGGTTGCATGTCCCTATAAGCCTAAGGTGGTTACAAAGACATTAAAGTCCGCGTAATCACTGGCGCTGTGGCATTCCCTTGGGTTATAAAAGGGGGTGTTAGGACTGTGAGCCAGAGGAATATAGATCAGGTGGATGAGGATTCTGTTCCACCCACCGGTGATGCGACTAGGGAACAATCACTGGCTGATCGTGCTGCTTCAGCGCAGCTGAGGGCTGAGAATCGTGCTGCAGTTGCTCGGCGCAGGGCCGCTAGACAAGAGAGAGACTCAAGGAGGGCCCAACGTGAGCACAGCCAACGTGAGCCTAGCCATCAAGAGTCTGGTCATCATGGGACCAACCATCATGGTGACAGTGATAGGGTTGAGCACAGCCATGATGCAAGCCAGAGCGTGGGTAGCCGTCATGTGAGTCATAGGAGTAGGTCCACCGGAACTGCAGGAGAAAGCTGGCGTGATGAAATGGTACAGATGATGCGGCAGATTGCTCGTGAGGCTGTGACAGAGGCCATAGCCGGAGTGAACCCACAACCGCCGCCAAATGTACAGACTCCGCGGCAAGCACCACACGTCGTTGAGACTCCTGCTCCAGGCAGAGTGACAGACCTGGGGGACTCTTACTTCAGGGCACTCAAGGCGGTCAATGCTATGAAGCCAGATGACTTTAATGGGTCAGGGGAGCCATATGTTGTAGTTGAGTGGCTGGCCCATATCGAGAAGCTGTTCAGAGGTATCGTGTGCACCGACCAGGACAAGGTGCATATTACTGCTGTTCGTCTGATGGGCGAAGCTGGATTATGGTCGGAGGCTGCTAGATTGGGATGGGAGGCAAATCCGACCTGGGAGGCCTTCAAGCAGTCCCTCACAGATCATTACTTTGCTCCTTCGCTGAGGATTGAGAAGAGGAGAGAATTCTTGACTCCTGCTCCTCTAGGAATGAGGATGGTTGCGCCGGTGACTCGATATTATGGGTTACTGCCTTATGCTGGAGATTTGGTCAAGACTGAGGCAGACATGATTCATTACTTCCATGAGTCCTTACCTGGTCGTATGAAGCTGCAAATGTTGCACAGAGACTACCCTACCTTGGAGGCTTACATTGATGCTGGGTATAGGGTGGAGGCAACGATGGATGAAACTCGGCGGAACCAGGAGTTCGCCAACAGGAAGAAGGGACATCAGAAGCTTTCTAGTGTCAAGAGAGCTGCAGAATCTACCCCAACTGGGGGTGTGAGTGGGGGCAGAGCCCCAACTAGTTAGACTGGAGGGCGCTCTCAAACCTGCATGCACGGAGGTACTAAGGATTTGCCGAGGTTGTGACAAGCCAGGCCATATGATACGGTTCTGCAAGACCGCGAATGGGGTGCAGTCTCGTTCTTATCAGGCATCGGCTGCTGCACCAAGGACTCAGAATCAGGGGCAGCTTAGGCCTCCACCGCAGCAGCGCAATAGTCAGTCCTTTCAGCAGAGGACTCAGGCTCCTACGGGATCGCAACCGACTGTGAACAGGGGAAGCAATGCAACTTGGCCTTCCAACCCTGGGAAGCGCCTATATGTGATGAGGCAGGAGGTAGATGCTAACGCACCAGTGACTCAAGGTATTATTTACCATCATACCGAGTTCATTGATATTTTATTTGATTCTGGTGCTACCCATTCCTTTATTGCTGAGAAGCTTGTTGATAGGCTTAAGCTAGGTAGTGTGCCTTTAGATGATCCTTTTGTAGTCGGACTCCCTGATGGGGGAACAATGATAGGAAAGAAGGTGTTGAGCAAATTTCCTATCACGATTGGGGGTCGAGAGTTCGACGCCGATTTAGTGGTGATTCCGCTTATGCCGCTGGATATCATCTTAGGTATGGATTGTTAGGGCAACATGGCGCGGTGATTGACTTCGAGCGGAGGATTGTGACGTTATCACCGGATGGCACATGCGTGTGCAAATTCCGCGGGCGCGTTTCCGTTGAGAACGACCATATTATTAACATGATGCAGGCAGCGAGGCTACTGCGATAAGGCTGTATGGGCCTATTATGCTATTTACCGGACTCTAAGTCCGAGATGGTCACACTCTCCGATATTCCAGTGATTCAGGAATTTCCCGACGTATTTCCTGATGACATTACCGAGTTACCACCGAAGCGCTTTCTTGAGTTCACAATTGATCTGGAACCAGGGACATCTCCACTCTCCAAAGCTCCATATCGTATGTCACCCTTTGAGATGAAGGAGCTGAAGTCTCAATTGGAAGAGCTGTTGGAGAAGGGCTATATCAGGCCTAGTGCGTCGCCATGGGGGGCTCCAGTATTATTTGTGAAGAAGAAGGATGGATCCTTCCGGCTGTGTATTGACTATCGTGAGCTGAATAAAGTGACGATCAAGAACAAGTACCCGTTGTCGCGAATTGATAACTTGCTAGATCAGCTGCAAGGAGCACGGGTGTTCTCCAAGATTGATCTTCGTTCTGGGTATCATCAATTACGGATTCGTGAGGAAGACATTCCGAAGACTGCTTTCCGGACTAGATACGGGCATTATGAGTTTGTAGTGATGCCCTTTGGTTTGACCAACGCACCAGCTGTGTTTATGGAGTTGATGAACAGGTGTTTCCATGACTATCTCGATAAGTTTGTGGTGGTGTTTATCGATGATATTTTGATCTACTCTCCGAGCGAGGAAGCTCATGAGGAGCATCTGCGGACCGCATTGTCAGTGATGGGACAACATTAGCTTAATGCTAAATTGTCCAAGCGTGACTTCTGGATCAAGCAGGTGACCTTCCTAGGTCATATCATATCTGAGGAGGGAGTCATGGTAGATCCTCATAAGATCTCGGCAGTGAAGCATTGGGCGCAGCCGAAGAATGCGAAGGAAGTCCGAAGCTTTCTAGGACTAGCTGGATACTATAGGAGGTTTGTGGAAGGGTTCTCTAAACTTGCCCAGCCACTCACCTCTTTATTGAGGAAGTCTCAGAAGTTCGTGTGGAATGAGAAGTGCGAGCAAAGCTTCCAGGAACTAAAGAAACGGTTGACCACTACACCGATTCTAGCATTGCCAAGAGATGGAGAAGGATATGTTGTGTACAGTGATGCTTCCAAGCAAGGTCTGGGCTGTGTGCTTATGCAGGATGGCAAGGTGATAGCATATGCTTCTAGGCAACTTAAGCAGTATGAGGAGAACTATCCAGTGCATGATCTGGAGCTAGCTGATGTGGTCTTTGCTTTAAAGATTTGGCGACACTACCTCTACGGTGTTCGCTGCCAAATCTTCACAGACCACAAGAGTTTGAAGTATGTTTTCACCCAAAAGGAGCTCAATATGCGTCAAAGGAGATGGCTGGAGCTCATCAAAGACTATGACATTGAACTTCTCTATCATCCGGGGAAGGCCAATGTTGTAGCGGATGCTTTAAGCCGGAAGTCTCAGCATGAGGCTATGATCGCATGTTTGACAGAGGGACCTGTTTAGCGCCAGGATTTGTTGAAGTTAGGTGTTGAGGTGTGGTTTGAGAAGAATCGCGGTCAGCTGTGTATGATGGAGGTGCAGTCAGATTTTTTTAGAGAAGATTAAGGTAGCGCAGGTCGAAGATACTGCATTGGTGCGTTTGTGTGCCGACTTCTTTGAGGGCAAGGCCCCAGGTTTTATTGTTTAGGAGGATGGCTCCTTATGGTTTGGGAAGCGGATTTGTGTTCCGGATGTTCAGGAGCTTAGACAGACCATACTCCATGAGGCTCATTCTTCTGCTTACTCTGTTCACCCGGGGTCGAGCAAAATGTACAAAGACCTCCGAGGTGGTTATTGGTGGCCAGGGATGAAGCAGGACATAGCCGAGTCTGTGGCTAGATGTTTGGTGTGTCAGCAGGTGAAGATTGAGCATCAACGACCTGCTGGTACATTGCAGCCCCTTCCGGTGCCAGAGTGGAAGTAGGAGCATATCTCAATGGACTTCGTTACGGGCTTACCTCGAGGCCAAGGGAAGAAAGACGCCATTTGGGTGATAGTGGATAGACTCACCAAATGTGCGCACTTTATTGCAATCAGGAGTGATTGGAAGGTGTCGAAGTTAGCAAGGGTGTACATGAAGGAGATCGTCCGACTCCATGGTATCCCGAAGACCATTGTGTCAGACCGCGATGGCAGATTCATCTCCAAGTTTTGGAGAGAACTTCAGGGAGGCCTAGGGACGACCTTGAATTTCAGTACGTCATTCCATCCACAGACCGATGGCCAGTCAGAACGCACTATTCAGACGTTAGAGGACATGTTGAGAGCATGTGTTTTGGATAGACCAACTGATTGGGAGACCAGATTGAGTTCACTTACAACAATAGCTGGCATGCATCGATCAAAATGGCTCCGTTTGAGGCTTTGTATGGGCGGAAGTGCAGATCGCCAGTATGTTGGGATGAGGCAGCAGATGCACTCATTCTTGGACCCGAGCTTCTAGAGGAGACTACCATGCCAGTAGGAGTGATCAGGCAGCGCATGCTGGCTGCTCAGTGCCGACAGAAGGATTATGCTGACGGCAAGAGGAGAGACCTAGAGTTCCAGGTCGGTGAGAAGGTATTTGTGAAGGTCTCGCCGACGAAAGGAGTGTTCCGATTTGGGAAGCGTGGGAAGCTGAACCCTCGCTTTGTAGGACCATTTGAGATTCTCCAGAAGGTGGGCACAGTTGCTTATCGTTTAGCTTTGCCACCTACCGCTCATCCAGTGCATGACGTCTTCCATATTTCCTTACTCCGGAAGTACGTGCCTGATCAATCTCATGTCTTGAGCTATGAAGATATTGAGGTCCGTCCTACAGGAACCTATGAGGAGGAATCAGTTCGCATTCTAGAGCGGCGGGAGAAGCAGCTCAGGAATAAGGTTGTCCTACTGAGGCAATGACGTGGGAGACCGAAGCGGATATGAGAGAGAGTTTTCCTTATTTGTTCTCTGCTTAAGTTTCGGGACGAAACTTCTTTTTTGGGGGGAGATATGAAATACCCTCGTATTTCCGTGTATTTAATTTTAAAATTTAATTAAATAAGAGTCGGAATTACTTCTTATTTCTATTATTTTAATGTGTACAGTCCGTAAGATAATTATTTCACATTTTATAATGTGAAATGTGGGAAATTAATTTATTTAAATTATTTAAATAAATTAAAGTCTTACAAATAATATTTATATATTATTTATGGGTAAATTAGTGGATGCCTAGGTTTATATATATATGTGTATATATTATTTATGTACGTACGTGAATAGTATAAATATACCTTATATATAGGGGCTTACTATGCATATAGCAAAACCGTATATGGGGCTTACTATTAGCACGACGAATTTATCGCCCTTTACACGGTTTGCAATCGCGGACTGGGAGTTTGCGAAATCCGCAAACTCACAGTCCGCGATTGCAATTTTTTTAAAAAAAATTTCCGCAACCGCACATTGCGAGTTTGCGGATTCCGCAAACTCGCAATGCGCGATTGCCAATGTTTATTTTTTTTAAAAAAAATTCGGGATAGATATCTTACGGAGTATGTTAAATGCAATTATTTCCTAAATCAAGATTCCAGTAGATATATTTGGATCGATAATGATATTTGACGAAATCCCGTAGATATCAATTTTGGATCGATAATGATATTTGAAGATATCGCGTTTCAAAGATATTTAAAGATATATATATTTGGATATAAATATATTTTATTTCCTAGAATATTCGTCAACGATCGCTGTATATACCATCCCCGTATTTAGAGCACATGTATCTCCACACTTTAAGGGTTCTTACGAAGCTAATATTTCCAACATCCTAAATTTCTCGCTATGTCGTCGTCAGATGAAGATGATATACCGTTCGATATAAACGGGATATCGTTAAATATCGTTAAAATTTATCCGTAATCTGATTTAGCATTGGGATTAACGTAGTACTCCCTCCGATTTTGAATATAAGGCATTTGACTTTTGAACACGTACTTTAAGGAGCTAAAAACTAAATAAAATATTAATTTTTCCAATTATTTTTTTTTACATAATAAGTATTATAATATAAAAAATTTAATTGAAAAAAATCAATATTTAATATAATTTTTAGCTCCTTAAAATATATGCTCTAAAGTCAAATGTTGTATATTAATAATCGGAGGTAGTGTATGGTAATTTGAATTTTATTTTAAAAAAAAAACAATCGCAACCGCGGATTGTGAGTTTGCGGAATCCGCAAACTCGCAATCCGCGGTTGCAGAAATATAAAAATAAAAATAAAATTGCAACCGCAAACTCGCAATCCGCGGTTGCGGAATTTTTTTTAAAAAAAAAAATACAACCGCGCATTCAGCCTACGCGATTGCGAAGCCAATCCGTGTATCCGGCGAGATTTTCACCATGCATATAGCAAAACCGTATATATATATTGTACAGCATGTACACTTTTCTGGTGGCTTCAGGTAGTGTTTTGGTCGATGTCGACCAATTTGGTCGATGTCGAGTTGTCCTCGGCTTTGGCTGGATTACTTGACGAAGCTGCTGCCGGTGGGGGGATCTGAGTTTGGTCGATGTCGACCAACACTACCAAAAACAAAGGAAATAGCCACGGATTTTTTAGCCACGTCATATGGTTGTGGCTAATGTCGTGGCTGATAGCCATGACATTAGCCACGACCTAACATGTCGTCGCTATTTAGGCTGGGAGAGAAATATTTCGTGGCTACATCCGCGGCTGGGGGTGCTGACATAAATTCGTGTCCAAAAAATCGTGGATTTTAGCCATGAGCATTATTAGCGTGGTTAAATTCATGGCTGTTAGCCACGGCGTTAGCCACAATTCACACCCCGTGGCTGTACCCGTGGCTATGAAAATGAGAAGCATGCCTTTTTTTCGTTGCCTCTGGCCACGAATGAAAACGCTGTGGTTGTACCTGTGGCTAAGGAAATGAGGCACGTACCCTTCCTTCGTGATCATTGGCCAAAAAACATATGTCGTGGCTATATCCGTGGCTAATAGCCACGGATATAGCCCCTGGTTGAATATTCGTGGCTGGATTTGATGATAATATCACCATGGCCATTCTTAGTTGATTCCTCCGAAGTTGGGTAGTTCTTCACAAAGCCCAATAATTTTAAATCACAAAATCTCACCCAAAAAAAATGAAAGAACACAAACGCTGAACATGGTCCAATTGACTATCAAAGGTAGTCAAAGCCCAAAGAAGGTCAAATCCCAAAGAATAAGGAAGCCCAAACAATAGCTCTGGACTAATTAAGGAGCCCAAATATTAGCCACAGTCGTATTCGTGGCTAATGTCGTTCCTATTTACAGTTGAGTTCATTAATGCAATTCGTAATTTTCTAGTTGTCTACGTTAAGTTTGATGGTGAAAGCTCCCTGCGAAAGGTCCAAGTGTCGTCTTCTTCACAGTGAACTTTTGGGGGGGGGGGGGGGGGGGGGGGGGGGTTGTAGTTTCAAGTGGGAGATGAAAATTTGAAGTTGAGAGGTATGTTATATATTTGATATTTTATATTTGAGTATAGATATATATATATGCTATATATGTTATATATATTTTATTAAGTACTTAGTTGTATAAGTTTAATAATCAGAAAATTTGTAGAGTGTAAAAATGTTGTGGTTATGGATTTTGTGTTTGATTTTGGAAATTTATGGACTTTGAATAGTAATGGACTTTGAAATTTATGGGCTTTTGCATGTGGGATGGATTGTGTTTATATGGAATATGTATTTACTTTTTAAAATGTTTGGACTTTTAATAGCAATATAAGTTATGTGCATGTGTTTAAGGTTTTGTGGTCAAGGTTATTTATATCTCAATGGGTTTTAATATATTATTTAATTAGTCCACCCATTTAGAATTTTATAATATTGTATGTTTAATATTCATTATGCATTTACACACACACACACACATATATATACAGAAATTGGTGAAGTGCAATATGGATGATCGTTCATTGATGTATGAAGGATTAAATGATTGATTTTTGTAAGGGGTGGATGAGTTTATAAAATTTGCATTAGAGCATCCACTTTATTTCGATGAAGGCAAGATTAAATGTCCATGTTGGCGATGTACTAACTGTAAATGGTACAACATATATGAGGTTAAGAATCATTTATATCATCGTGGGTTTATGAGTGATTATCATCGATGCACAACACATGGTGAAACTATTGCGCCTCCAAATCAGAATTATCCGTCTATGTATGATCACTTACCGGGGGAACAAAGGATGGTGTTTGACATTGCAGGTTCGAACTTTATAACATATATTGTACGTTTAATGTTCGATCGATTGAAATGTGATGAATTACAAGAAGTTGATGGGGTTTGAAATTTCAGGTCCGAGCTTTGTTCCTCCTCCATGGTTAAATAATGATGGAAATGATGTTGAATTCCAAGAAGCTGATCATGGTGTTGGTGAAGACATGATGACAGAGGATGTTGAATTCCAAGTGCTCAGAGCCGCTGATGAACTAGTGTTTTCAGGTTGTACTTCCCATACTCAATTGTCCTTTGTAAGCAGACTTATGAGCCTGAAGTGTGAATATAATGTCCCCCATCCACTCTTCAATGGATTCGTGCAATTGTATGATGAAGTGTTGCCTCCTAACCATAAGATTCTCACTAGTTACTATGAAACTGAGAAGGTGGTTCGAAGTTTGGGTCTAACGGTGGAAAAAATAGCCATGTGTCCTAATGGTTGTATGTTGTATTGGAAGAATGATGTCAATGAAGAATCGTGTAGATTTTGTGGGCATGCAAGATATAAAGTTGCAAGCAACGGAAGGAGCACTCCACACAAAGTGCTGTTCTACTTACCTCTAACTCCGAGACTTCAAAGATTATATGCTTCTGAGGCGACAACTAGTCATATGACTTGGCATGCAGACCATGTAACAGAGGAAGGATTGATGTGTCATCGGCCAGATGGAGAGGCCTGGAAAAGGTTAGACATAAAGCATCCTGATTTTGCTTTAGAGGCTCGTAATATTCGTTTGGGTTTATGCACTGATGGCTTTGCTACCTTCAACAAAAGTGTACAGATTTATTCTTCTTCGCCTGTTATTGCTACTCCTTACAATCTTCCGCCTCATTTGTGCATGAAAACAGAGTACATGTTTATGTCCTTGTTAGTGCCAGGTCCGAAAATCCCAAAGAAGTTGATTGATGTTTGCCTTCAACCTCTCATTGATGAGTTGATGCATTTGTGGGAGGTCGGTGTACCTACTTATGATGTTTCGAGGGGAGAGACCTTCATTATGCGTGCAGCTCTACTTTGGACAATAAGTGATTTCCCTGCATAAGCTATGTTGTCGGGATGGAGCACTGCTGTCGGGATGGAGCTCTACTTTGGAAGGAAGACTACCTGGTTTGATTGTCATCGGAAATTTTTAGACATTGACCATCCCTTCCGTAGAAATAGGAAGGACTTCTATCGAGGACATGTGGAAACAGCTTTGCCACCGTCAATGCTATCGGGGGTTCGGGGGAGCAGATATGGGAGCAGGTACGTCAACTACCAACGGTCATTAACGATCATTTTTACATGTCACCAGACTATGGAATTTCACATAAGTGGACAAAACAAAGCATTTTCTAGAGACTTCCATACTGGAAGAACCTTCTCATCCTTCACAATCTCGATGTTATGCACATTGAGAAAAATGTGCTTGACAATGTGTATAACACCGTGATGGATATCCCTGGGAAGACGAAGGACAACTTGAATGCACGGATGGATATTCGCCTATATTGTCATCGACCTGAGCTAGAGGTGGATGATGAATACAGAGGTGCAAAGCCTAAAGCAATATATACCTTGTCACGAGAGGAGAAGAAAAAGGTGGGTCAATGGTTGAGATCTGTTAAGTTTCCAGATGGTTATGCTTCTAATCTGGGAATATGTGTTCTGAGTGATGATTGCACTCTTAGAGGGATGACGAGTCATGACTATCATGTGTTTATAGAGAGACTCTTGCCAATTGCTTTCAAAGAGTTGTTGCCACCATCAGTTTGGGGTCCTTTGACGGAGTTGAGTATCTTCTTCCAGACAATTTGTTCATCGAGCTTGTTAGTTGGTGTCATGGAAAAGTTGCATCGCATGATTCCTATACTGGAATGTAAGCTAGAGCATATCTTCCCTCCATCATTTTTTGACTCCATGGAGCATCTCCTTGTCCATTTACCGTATGAGGCACAAATAGGGGGGCCAGTTCAGTATCGATGGATGTACCCATTCGAGAGGAATTTATTTCATCTCAAACAGAAGACCGTCCAAAAGAGTAATGTCGAAGGGTCAATCGTGATGGCATACTTAAGAGAGGAAATAGCATCTTTCTAGGTGCACTACTTTCCTTCGCATGTTCCTTCAAAATTTAGGAGATTCGCGAGAAATGATGTCTACAACGGTGACGATTCTGCTTTCTCCATATTCAATCACCCTAGTGTGGGTCGTGGCAAGGGGAGAACAAGGTGGTTGAATGAAGACAAAGAGTGGAGGGCCGCACACACATACGTGTTGGTCAATTGTCCGGAAGTACAACCATACATCGAGTGAGGATATTTTTTCTTATTAATTAAGTATATTTTCGATTTTATGTCATATAACTAGTGCATCTTATACGTATGGATATTCAGACATGTAGGATATTCGTAGCTACAATGGGGGGAGATGCGTGCGGAGATGACACCATTGAACAACATTTTGCGGATTGGTTTAAATTATATGTAAGTATGACTAAATACTTTTGCTTTATTATAATTACATGAAACGTATAACTATTAATAATATTGTTAAACAATCTATTTGTAGGCCATGGACGGAAGCAATGGAATTTGTCCAAATACTCTCTTGTGGAATTTTGCATGGGGTCCAAATGTGGAAGCAAAAAGTTGGGATCGATTCTTTGTCAATGGCTACAAGTTCGAGACTCTACATCAAAGTGTTGGGAAGAAGACAATGAATAGCGGGGTTTGTGTTCGAGGCTCAAACTATGCGAATGCGGAGTCGGATTTCTTTGGTCTTCTCGAAGAAATCATCGAGATGGAGTACCCAAGCCCATACGAATTCCCGCTGAAACTAGCCCTTTTCAAGTGCAGATGGTTCGATCCAACATGTGGAACACAAATTCATCCGGTCTACCATTTTGTTGAAGTCAACCAGAAGAAATTGTATCAATGTTACGAGCCTTTTGTACTCGCACAACAAGCTGTGCAAGTTTACTACCTTCAATATCCAGGAGCAACACGAGATCGAATGGATTGGTGGAATGTGTGAAAAATAAGGGCTCGACACAAGATAGAAGAGAAATGGGTCTCACCGACTTCCTTGCGAGATCCCTCAAGTGCATATGATGTCTGCGATGACTACAACGAGGTTATGGCCTCCGAAGATGATGGAGATGACTTGGACGAGGGTGTGGTTCCTGCTGATGAAGAAGAATCCGACTAAACACCCTCTACAGTATGATGTATCTGTTTTTTATGTAATGTATATGGACATTTGAGGGAATCGAACCCACATCACTGTGCACGCACAACGCTCTTCCAATTTGAGCTAACAGGCCTTGACAATGTAGATTTGCCAAGATGCATATGTATGCCTATACAATGACAAATCTTATTGGCAAATACATGCTCTGACAGCAATTTTAACACAAAAGCAACAGCCAAATGTGATAGCCAAATACATGCTCTGACAGCCAAATCTTATTGGCAAATACATGCATATGTATGCCTATACAATGACAATTTTAACACAATGACAAATCTGATAGCCAAATCCCATACCCAAAGTCTTACATAATAATCTTTATTAATATAATTCTGGAACTAGAAAATCAGAATTGCACTAGCAACAAAACACAATTTACCAATTCAGAAGGAGGAATTCGATAGCCAAATCAACAAGACCCCCATGGCAAAAACAATGACAAAACATCCTGAAGGACAGGTTATTGCATTCGATATTCAACATTCGAAACCAACAGTCGATGATTCCACAAATTAAAGATGATTCCACAAATTAAAGATGACAGCAAACATAAGAAGGAATCAAGATACCAACATTCGATAACCAAAGCTGATAGAAAAATCTGAATTCCTCCATCAAAGTGAGAACCATATCCCTTGACTCATACCATCATCTTGGTTCAAAACAAATTAAAGTATTACTGTATAATATCTGGAGCAATTCAATGATTATGCTATACACATCAACCTACAAAACAAATCAGGCAATAGATTAATACGGCAGGTGGATATATATTGAAACTCAAGATGGAGATTATGACAGCTGAATTAGGGATCTTGGTACTCTGCTCCATCATATTACTAAAATCCCAAATCCAAGCCCAATTCAAAAATCCTAAATCTAAAACCCTAATTTTTTAAATTATAGATCTAGAAAAGAGAGGTTACCTTCACCACGGACCGCATTTGCTTGAGAGTCCTCGTCGCTCTACCATCGCTTCAATCGCTCTACACTTCTTTGTAGTCGCCCAATTCCACCATAAACTAAGAAGAACAAAGGTGTCAGTAGAGTTGTAGGGGCGGGTTCGAGAAGGGTTGGGGCCTGAAGCTCCGTCGTCGCAGTGCAGTCGATCCTCATCAGCCTCCCTCTCTTTCCGGCGTGAGGAAATCACATCTGGTGGAGGTTTTGTTCCTTCCATCAAAGCTATCCATAGACGTCTTCCATCGAATTCATCCATCGTGCTCGATCGAGAATCCTCTTACGTCGCAACCGAAATCGAAATTCAGGAGCCCTAGCCCTAGAATTCTCTTACCTTCTCCAATCTCCATCGTTGTCTCAAAGATAAAAAAAAATGGAATGAAATCCGAAATTTCATCCAAACTGGAACCCCTAATGTCAGAATGTAATTTATTGGGCCTTTTTTAAGTATAAAAAAAACAATGGGCCTTTTAGCCCAACCCACACCACCAAAGCTATTCCCAAACCCTAGCTATTTTCAGTACGCGGGCGAGGGAAATCCGAAAATTCATCCAAAATCGAAATTTCATCCAAAATCCGAAATTTCATCCACTCTGCTCACAAACCCTCAATCGTCATTCACCTCTCTTCTCTCTCCTCTCCAAAAACCCTAGCTCTCATATCTTAATCTCCTCTCTTCGATCTCTCAATCCACTCAGTTAGGAAGATGCAAGGAGGCCTAAGTAGATCTGCTCGCCATGTCGACAATACCCGACCACCTCTGGCTCCACAGAGGGAGAGGACAACCACGACACGCTCAACCCACAACCCACCCACGCAACTGGTGACCTCTCCTATTATATCTCCACCGGTGGTCTCCTCACCTGTTAGATCTCCGGCCAGGACAAAGACAAGGGCCCCTGGACGAATCTCCCCTGCTAGGGCCGCCAAACGGGCAAAGACAACACCCTCAACCACCCAACAACCCTCTGCTTCTGTAGCCTCTCAACCCTCCGCCTCCCACCGTACTGAAGCCACCCACCAACCCTCTCCTCCTGTAGCCTCCCAACCCTATGCCTCCCAACCCTCTTCTCTTGTATCCTCCCGTCCCTCCGACTCCCAAGGTACTCAAAACACCCTTCTCTCTGCCTCCCAAAATCCTCCAAACTCCTTTCGACGATTGCTCCCGGTACCTGCAAGCCTTCTCTTGCCGGATTCTCCAACTCCATATGAGACAGAAGACAACGTCGTGTCTGAGAACCCCATGGACGAGGACCCCGTGGACGAGGATGCCCCAGAGAATGAGGAAGCCCTGCAAAATGAGGATGGCCAAGACAACCAGGAAAACCAAGAGAATGAGAACGACCAAGAAAATGAGGAAGCTCCTAGGTGGAGTAGACCAGTCTCCTTTTCTCTGATCAATGGATCGTAAGTCACCTATTGTCCTTTACTTTTGGTTCTGTTTGTCTATGGATTGTGTATTTATTTTATAATGGAAATTGGAATTCATGTTTAAAAAAAGGGGACAGATTCTGTAAGTGTGTGTATATATCATCTGCAAGTGTGTGTCTCTATGTGGTTAAACAAAATGGGCTAGCATCTGCAAGTATATATATGATGGAACTTTGTCTAAATAATGGAACTTTGTCTGTTTTGATTGAACTTTGAATAAATAATGGAAATGGGATATCTGATGCAAGTGTGATTTGCTTGAACTTTGAATAATGGAACCTCTAAAAAAAATTGGGATAGCTTCTAAATAATGGGATAGCTTCTAAATCATGTGATAACTTCTGAATTTTTATATTTTGATTGAACTTTGAATAAATAATGGAACTTTTGTTTATTTTGATGGAGTAAGAAGCTAGCTAAATATGTTGCTCCATTAGAGAACTTAGGGTGCATTTGTAATTAATTTTGTTTGTTTTGTGAATTTTGTTTCAATTTGATTCAATTGCATTTACGGGATGGCTAAGGAAAGTGTGTGTATATAGCTTCTGCAAGTGTGTGTATGTATGTGGTTAACTTCTACAAGTGTTTGTATATAGCTTCTGTAAGTCTTTTTATATATGTGCTTCAATTTGTTTGTCTTTGAATTTGATATGTTTTTATATATGTGCTTCAATTTGTTTGTATATATATAGCTTCTGCAAGTGTTTGTATATGTGCTTCTATAAGTCTTGACTGTGTGTGTATATATGTGCTTCAATAGAGTCACTTGTGTTTGTTTTTCTCAAATGCTCTGATTTTTTTTAAACTTCAATTATATTGACAACATTTGTTATAACATTTATTGGTTTTACATGAAACATTGATTCAACAAATCCTGCATATGGTGTCATGCTCCAAGTCATTCATTCTCATTTTGGTGGAGGGATGTTCCTGAAGCAACAATTGAGTTATGGTGGGGAATGTTCAAGGTAAAAAAATTTCAATAATATGCTAACATTCAGTGCATCCGTGTGAAATATTTCAAACCTCACTTGTTTGATCAATATGTCCAGAAGCGAACACGATGGGATGAAACTCTCTACTCGGAAGCAGCTGTCTTCAAGGCTTTCCACACAAAGGGAGGGGACCACATCAAGAACATATTTGGGAAGGCTCGCGCTGGAAAAACAAAGAAGCCTACATGGGTGAAACAAGTGATATGGGCGCAAATCCAGGAGAAATGGGCAAACGAGGACAAATTTCGCCGCCAATCTGAACTTAACAAGCAGAATCGAGCCATCGCAGCAGAAAAAGGCACTCCGATTCTCAGTGGTGGATCGGTTTCAACAACCGTAATCAAGGATCGACTAGTATGTACACCTTAGATCAGTTTCTGATGTTTTCCCATTTCACATAGTTTCAATCACTCCTAAATTCATAATTGACGGTCTGTTTAGTTTGCATATATGTGTACTAATTAACTAACTATATTTTCTTACAGAAGAAGGAGCTTGGAAATGACCCAACCCCAAGGCAAACATTTGAAAGGTGCCATAAGAAAAAAGATGGTTCTTGGGCTGGCACTCAATGCCAACCAACTGTGGTAAGTAACAATATCAAGTGACCCTTGTTGTTATGTATGTGCGATGTGAATGGTTTAGTTATGTTCTTTGGGTTCACACTTTTTGTTTGAGTTTTTGGTTTCTCTTGTTGTGTTTGGTAAGTTTAGGTATTTTTTGTGCTTATGGACTTTCCAGTTCAATGTGTTATTGGTTATGTTCTTTGGGTTCACAGTTGAATGTGTTCAGTTATACATTATGTGATGTGGTTTTTTGTTGGTGGGGAGTGGTGTTTTGGATATGAAGTCTGTATGTATAAAACTCAATTCCAATTGAATGTGTTCAATTATTCATTCCCCAAATTGATTTGGTTTTGAGGCATGCTTCATGAAATTAGTTAGTTCGTCTATTTTATTTATGATGAGCGTCAATTTGTCTGCTGATAAAAGCGCTTGGTTAGTTAAGAAGATGTCATCTGATAGGCTAAAACCTACACCGCAAGTGTACGGGTTCAGTTGTAGTATATCGAGTGTCGTATCCACAAGGACTATGTGGTATTGATTGTCAATTCAAACATATTTAACTAAGTCAAAAAAACAAAGGAGAAATAATTAACTGGAATAAAGAAAGTAACCAACTTAAAGGAAGCAACTATACAAAATTTGTAGTATAAACAGTGGATACGAGGCAAATTTAGGGTAAAGGATCACCACAACGACGCTTTAGTATATTAATATTGATATTCGTTTCACATTGTCTGAGTTTGTTAAAGGTAGATTGTCTAAGGTAATTGCAAATCTCCTTTCAGAATCAAAGAGAATGTGTCTAAATTGGTTAACGATCACCTTTCGGACTTAAGCAACCAATTTAGACCCTTTAAGTTCTTAGAATTCTAGATGATAATCACATTAACGTCGCCTTTCGGTCTCGATCAATATCAAAATCATCTAAAATATCTATGATAATCTAGAAATCCTCAAGAAGCTTAATTTCACTTTATCACAATCAAGCTTCAAGTTTAATCCTATGATTCTGATAGAGCAAATAGCTTTTCAGCCTAAATTCACCATCTAAATTCTAACTTAGGGTTTTAGTCTTTCGATTTCAAACCCTAAATCAGTTCTAACCAATTTTCATCAATTAGGGTTGGCGCAATAGGATTAAATCTAACAATAATCAGACAAGCGAATATCAATTTTAACACTACCAAAACATCGTCGAGATTACCCAAACCCTAGAATGTAGAAATTAGAAAAACATAATATAACAAACAATGAACTAGATTATAGACAGAAATAGATCAAAGTTTAGAATAGAATGCAAACCGAAATCTCCGTCCTCTATCTAAAGCTTATACCCTCAAAACAAAACAATCCAAACCTAAACACTACTACAATTAAGGGTTTTGGCAGCGGTCAAAAACCGTCCCCTTATATAAGATAACCGCCACCTAATCTCTAAGGCAGCGGTTTTACGACCGTCCCTTCTGCTGCCGTCGCGCTAGCTCTATGGCAACAGTTTTATGACCTAAGGCAGCGGTTTCACAAAAAAGAGACAACCGTTGCTAAATATTGAAAGTACCCGCTGCCTATTTACTATAAGGAGATAGTTTGTCTCGCCATCATGTGAAGCGATTTTTCTATATTGTGGTGTTGTGAGCCTAATTTGCCATGTTTTACATTATCTTTTATATCGATTTCTGCATGCATTTCATGCATTTGGGCTTGAATGATACAAAATATGTGTAGTTTACACTTGTTTGCAATATATGGAGGTCTACACAAGTTTTTGTCATATTTCGCAGAAATCGGACGCATTTTGGAGCTTAATGGAAAGTCATGGAGAAGCCAAGAATGGTGCAGCTGGAGAGAAGGCCAATTTCTGGTTTACATCGTTCTGAATCAGGCTGTGATGTCTTCATGATAGTTGTAGCCCTCGGAAAGAGCTTCCAAACGCATGGTCATATGCGTCAATCCGACAACCGAGGCAGCGGGAAAGTGCGTTTTCCGAACAGAGCTGGAAGCTGAGAAAAGAACTCGACGTCGACAAGAGTTGTCGACATCGACAAGTATCCAAAACTCGACATGAGCACTGGAAGACGAAGTCGAGTTGACTGAACTCGAGACCAAAATGTTGTCGATGTCGAGGAAAGTTGTCGACATCGAGAAGACATGTCGAGCACTCCAGAAGCCGAGATCGAGGAGAAGTCCGAAGAGAAAGGAGATTACTTGCAAGCCAAGATTCGACGAATTCTATCCGAATCTATCAAGATCTATCAAGACCAAAGAAGATGTCCACACATTAGATATAATCCTAGTCTATCTATTTTATTTAATTACACTATGTTATTTATTTATCATTAAGTTTTAGATATAGTTTTAGATAAAGATAGATATCTTCTATCCTTGATTAGCAAGGATTAGAAGCCTATAAATAAGGCCCTAGGGGCTGACTTTTCATTCAATTTCAGTTAGATTCCAAGTTACACACAATTAGTTAGTTTCATTCAGAGCAATTTAGGAGTTTAAGGTTTTTAAGGTTTTGGCTTTTTGCGAAAGTTGATTGCCAAGATTGTAAAGGCTTTGAATTTAGTTTTAATGCAAGTTTCTTTTTATACATCAATGTCTTTTATTGCGATGAGGCGTGAGTAGTCCACCCACTTCTGGGGCTGGGGTGAGCCCGACGGTGGCCATGTGAGGCGATGCAATAAAGGTCAGATCTTTTGTGCGATTCATCTTCTATCCCTATGAGCATGATTCTTTTGCGAGAGTTGAAGGTGATCCTTGTTTGAGTTATTGAAGCGAAAGTGATCTTAATGCAACTTGGATTAATTATGTGAAAAAGGGTTAGTAACAATTAGGGTTTATGCGAAAGCCTCTATATTCCTATTTGTTAATAATGAAAGTTATTTAGATGGAAAGCGTGATCTTTTATGCCTTTATGTGTTACTTTGCATGGTTATCGTTGCGGTGTCGAAACCCTAGCCTTGGAAGCCTTTAGTTTATTGATTTTATTTCGTTAAAATTCGTTTCTGTCCGAAAAGCTTTGCAATTTAGTTTTCTGTTACTTGTCGAGATCGAAGAAGCTTGCCGACATAGAGCCCTGTTGTCGACATCGAGAAGTTTTCATCGAGATCGAGTTTTCTGTGCTTGAGTCGAGTTGCTGTGTCGAGTACTTGTCGATATCGACAAGTCTGTGTCGACAAGATTCGGTCGAGTTGTCTGGTCGAGTACTTTGCTGTTGTCGATTAGCTGTTGTCGAGTTATCTGCCTTGCTTTGTTTCGTCTTTGCTTTCTGTTTTTAGTTTGTTATTTACTTTTATTTTAGTTGCCCTTGCCGGGTTTATTTCTGCTTCTGTTTCTGTGCTTCTGTCTGTTCTGCTGCCGGTTGTGAGAATTTACAGCTACCTGAGAACTGCTGACGTGCTTCCTCGTGGATTCGATCCTGACTTTTCTCTTACTACAATGGGAGGAAGTCTTGTATTTATTTGCTGAGACAGGGGAGTCGTTCTAAACCATATTCTATTCTATACTTGACTTACTCCTGCAACAACATGTGGCAGCGGTTTTAAATTGAAAAGTATGACAGCAATTTGCCAATTTGATAGCTTCCAGTTTATATTTATTTGAAACAATAAATAACTTTTAATATTCATTATAATATCAACATAGATTTAAAATAATATCCTTTCATTGAGTCATAATATAACATCATTAGAATAAGAGATCGAAACGGATCGATCTACAAAAATATTTATTGACTCAAATGTGATCAAACTAATTGATCTACTTAATGTTCATATGCTACTTTGTAACCTATACAAAAAATGGAATTCATAAAAAGTAGTCATATGCTAGCTTTGACACTGACTAATCTGCAAAATCGCCATAGAGATCTGCAATGGTCATCGACGAACAATTTTAGTCAATTTAAGAAACACACACACGGAGAAGGGATTTGATAACAAGCAACATAAAAAAAAGTTAGAAAAAAAAACATGTATGACAAACAGAAACGATTTGATAACAATTCTCTCACAAAGCTAATCATCTAGTGCACAAAGAATAAATCACATTTTAGAATATCTAATCTTCCTATCTCTAGTAGTTTAACAAGTTAAATGAATGTAACTGGAAGGTCATTTTAATGCAGATCGATTTTAATTCACACAAACCACTAAGGAGGATCGAACTAAGGCTCTTGCAAATGGAGACAGTATTTTAGTATCAACCCACAATTTCAACTATGATTCTAATGATAATAAACTCTAGTAATAATCAAGAGATTCGACACCTAAATATTCTAGATGAATACCAAAATAGACAAGGGTTGAGAAATGTCATTAGATCAAGAATTGTAGTAGTGAGTTGTTATTCATTACACTAAATTTTCAGTGCTAAATGTAAAGTTCTAAATGCTTGTAAGAATAAAATTCTAACTCAACTCAATATGTTATGCAGTGAATGGTCAAACAAATTAACTCACTGGACATTCAATGTCATAAAAACTAAATCCCTAAAATATAGTGATAAAGATGATACTTGATAGAGAAACAAATCTAAAGGTAACTGGTCCGTATCAGAGAGAATGTCCCTAGAATTCTCTGAGAATAATATTGGGGTTTAATATAATTACAGATCATGCAAGACTAAACATTGTAGAAAATTGAAGACCACATCAAAACAAAAGTAACCAACATAAATTCTAAAAAACCAGCAAGAACACGAGGTTTGATATAGATTCAGAAAGTTTGCTTATAATATAAAAGATAGTTGATTTTTAATTTCTAATAGGATCTAGGAGTAAAATCACCTGCAACCATGCTCTTTTCTTAAGAAACCAACGACAACAATAATCGGCAACAACCAATAACCATCAACAACCAGTAAGGTAAACCAACCATATTCAAAATATTTCAAGGGAAAAAAAGAATTTAAAACAAACCTGCAACATAAATATTCTTTACCCATCAAAAAAACCTTTGAAAAGGGCATTCCACATCCATGCATTATGTACTAGTCTTGGTCGGACCAACAATTGTGATACAAAGGGAAAAATAAAGCAACATGGCAAAGCAATGTGGCAAATTCAAAATCTTGATACCTTAGAGAAATATATATCAAGAAGCAATAAACACGCCCTCTTTAAAGTAAAACTGATCACTATATGCTTAGTTTTGTGTCTATTACTTCTATTTCTGCTACACATTTTGTTTGCTTTTATTCTTCCTACTTTGCCTTTGTCTCCTTTGCTCAATTTTCCTTGCCCTTTTTATGTCTACTATGCATCTACATCTAAGTCACTCGGAAACACCCTCTTTGCTAGTCCAGGGAAAGGTGCGTACATCCCATTCCGACCCCCACGCCCTCCTACATTGCAGGATATACTCGGATATTGCTGTTGTATATGGAAAAAATTAATACATGAGAGCAACTGTATCTTAAGATGGGTAGGAAGGGTTAAAAAAACCTGTTTGATTTCTGGAGGTGCAGGAACCTCAGGAGCCAGGTCTTCTCGTTCCTCGGGATCATTGCCAACAGCTTCATCATCGTCAGTGAAAATATCTTCATGCTCCCAATCATCTCCTACAAAAGGAAAGAGGATGATAAGCCATGCTTTTAATTCAAAAAATGGAACAAAAGTAAACTTGTATTTTGTTAAGATATTATGATGCACTTTCCTTCCCTTATGCTTCAGGATTTTCATAAAACGATCATGCTTGCAAGGATTAAGCAAATCCAGGAAATGGAATATCAACAAAATTTAAATAAGATACTCTGTAATATTAAATTCATGCCAGAATTCAAATACAAAAGAAGTTGTCATCACAAATCTGAGAGTACATAAAAATGGCCAAAAAGACGAATGAGCACATTAGACATCTCACATGGACAAATTGGTATGTTATGAAAGCCAAGGGACACGTTAAGATAAGAACAAATACTCCAGTGAATTTTCAAGCCCATTTATACACTGGAAGTACATTATATTTACTGGTCTGTCTAGTTCTTTTCAGTTCTTTCTTCATTTTGATTCCGAATTCATCACTGTGATCAATCCAGTCTCAGGCTTCCCTCCTAAGATGCTCCTCACTCCCTCTGTACAAGAAACATTTGGAATGAGAATTATTCTTGGGAACATCCATTTCCCAATTTATGGTTAATTTCATTCCCATCAAAATACTAGGGAATCCTCCCTCCCATTCCGAGTATATCCGAGTATTCCAAACAAAGACTTCATTTTCAAACAAAGACTTCATATGTCCATCCATTCTCCATTGTTATTGTTACTGTCATTACTATTTATTATATAATATATTTTATCTTTATTATATTATTAATTATATTTTTTTTATTACTTTTATTAGTTTTACTAATATTTTATTATTTAAAACATATTATTATTTTATTATTTGTAATAATATTATAATTATTATATTATATTTTTATTTATTTTATTGTTTTGTAAGTATTTTGTTATCTAATATATCTTTTATCATAATTGTTAATGATTATAATAATTTTCATTTTTAATAATTTTTATATTATATTTATATTACTATGATTATTGTTATTACTATTTTATTATTTAATATATATTTTCTTTTATTATTATTATTGTTGTTGTTGCTATTATTATTTCAGGAATGGTTCATTCCGACAATATACCGAACAACCAACTCCAAGAACGAGTCATTATGATTCCTATTCCCATTTTCATTCCGATTATGCCAAACAGGGCCTACTGTTATGGAAGTTCTCTCTTTTATAATCATAGGATTCAAACCTTATCCACGCAGAACATTCTTTATGACACAGTTCATTTTCCTGGCTTTTCTTTTCCCCCCAATTCCTACTGAATCTAAAATTAGATAAAAGAGCTCTGCTCAAACACATCTTCTGTTTGTCAAGGCAATCTTCTGGAAGATTGAAAAACTTATTCCATTCTGTCTCGTCTGATTTATTTTACTTATTCATTGTTTTTACCTAGTATGTTTATGTGTACTGGATCTTCTTATCTGTCGCTATAATTATTGCATATTGCGTCTCACGGAAAATATCCTGTCACCATCGGGTGAGGAAAGGATGGGTCTGTCTTGACCCATGCCTTCGTATGTGCGGGATCACATTGGGAGTTGTGGTGGTTGTTGTTGCTGTTATTTGGTATAATTTACTCCAAGAGAGTATTCAGAATTGCATACTTTTGTGTTTTGAGATTTGGGGCTCATTAAAACAAAGAAGTTCGACCGGATTCAATTTAAATCTTTTCTTTGACATTTTATTGGTACATTTTGATCTGTTCTGTTTCACACACTCCAAGATGAGAGAGCATAGAGAACAAAAGCAGAAAACTCCATTTTCCTTCTCTTTCATGATGGGTGACCATGGTGTCTCGCTGTTTGCTAAATAGTGCTATGCTTTGTTGAGTTTTTTTTAGTTTAGACTATGTAGTAAGCCAATAGTGTTTCTTGTACAGAGGGAGTGAGGAGCATCTTAGGAGGGAAGCCTGAGACTGGATTGATCACATTGATGAATTCAGAATCAAAATGAAGAAAGAACTGAAAAGAACTAGACAGACCAGTAAATATAATGTACTTCCAGTGTATAAATGGGCTTGAAAATTCGCTGGAGTATTTGTTCTTATCTTAACGTGTCCCTTGGCTTTCATAACATACCAATTTGTCCATGTGAGATGTCTAATGTGCTCATTCGTCTTTTTGGCCACTTTTATGTACTCTCAGATTTGTGATGACAACTTCTTTTGTATCTAAATTCTGGCATGAATTTAATATTACAGAGTATCTTATTTAAATTTTGTTGATATTCCATTTCCTGGATTTGCTTAATCTTTGCAAGCATGATCGTTTTATGAAAATCCTGAAGCATAAGGGAAGGAAAGTGCATCATAATATCTTAACAAAATACAAGTTTACTTTTGTTCCATTTTTTGAATTAAAAGCATGGCTTATCATCCTCTTTCCTTTTGTAGGAGATGATTGGGAGCATGAAGATATTTTCACTGACGATGATGAAGCTGTTGGCAATGATCCCGAGGAATGAGAAGACCTGGCTCTTGAGGTTCCTGCACCTCCAGAAATCAAACAGGTTTTTTTTAACCCTTCCTACCCATCTTAAGATACAGTTGCTCTCATGTATTCTCAGTTTCTCAGTTTTTGTTGCTATTTGAAAGTGAATTAGTTAATGTACTACAAATTCTCAGTTTCCGAGCAATGAAGTCTTTGTTTGAAAAACTCTAACAAGCATCTCACCGGAAAGAGTTACACAAACGGGACCATTCCTGGACCTCTCAATCCGGAATGGGGAGTCAAAATGACATCTCACCAAATCACCCAAACAAACACGCTTTTTTCCAAAAATTATCAAAAATCTTATTTCTCATGACAAATGTTTAGGCATTTTATATTCATAAAACAAGCGACAATTAAAACAACAAATTAAAGACGAAAAAGATGAAAAGTTTATCGGAAATTGATGGAGAAATTTGGCCAGTCCCATGGTGGAAAATGAAGGGTTGGATATCATCTTAAAGTGTCAAAAACCATCAACTTCCATTGAATGAATCCCGTTCAACGCATCTTCATCTATTCTGACTTCATTCAATGCGTCAGAAAAACTGTCCAGATTTTGAACTACTGGATTATTGCCAATTTCGGACCTCTTTTTGGATGATTTCGGAACTTTGTTCTTCATGAAATATGTAGCCCTTCAAATTATCTTTCCAAAAAGTACTCATAGACTTTCATCAGAACAATATAGTCCATTTTATGACTGAAACACCGAGCATGCGTCGGAAGAGCCTGAATCACAACATTCTCCCCTCCTTTGAAAAAGATTCTTCCTCGAATCTTGCGTTGCCCTTCCAAAAAGAAACATTACACCCCCTGTACGTTAGATCTGCGTAAGATATCTTGATGGTTGATCCCGCGAAGACTCTCAAATCTGCGTTGCCTTTTCAAAAAGGTACAATACGCCCATGTACATTGGATCTGCGTAATTCACATCAATGGTTGCAACCGCGACGGCTCTGAAGAGGAATGTGGATGAAACTGATGAAACCACATAAAGCTTTGTGAACTTGATGGATTAGCTCTGATACCAAATGATACGACCCGAGGATCGATCCAACAAGTTACAAAGCTTCAGTCGAGCTTGAGAACAAAATTTGACACATGCGACTCCTTTATTTGGATTTTTTTTTCTAGATTTATGGAAAGATAAAAACAAGATATGGATGGCTAAATCTATGAGCATCTCACCCATCGACTTACCAAACTCGCCATCTCACTTGTCGGCATCTCACTCCCGAGAAATCAAGCCTTTGTTTGAACAACTCAAATAAGCATCTCACTAGAAAGAGTTACACAAACGGGACCATTCCTCAGCCTCTCACTCCGAAATGGGGTGTCAAAATGGCATCTCACCAAATCAACCAAACACACACACTTTTTCCAAAAATTATCAACCCAAGTTTTATTTCTCATGACAAAGGTTTAGGCATTTCATAGCCATAAAACAAGCAACAATTAAAACAACAAATTAAAGACGAAAAAAGATAAAAAGTTTCTCGTAAATTGATGGAGAAATTTGGCCAGTCCCATGGTGGAAAATGAAGGGTTGGATGTCATCATAAAGTGAGAAAAAGCATCAACTTCCATTGAATGAATGTCGTTCAACGCATCTTCATCTATTCCGACTTAATTCAATGCATCGGGAAAACTGTCCAGATTTCGAACTGCTGGATTATTGCCAACTTTGGACCTCTTTTTGGATGATTTCGGCATTTTGGTACTCATGAAAGATGTAGCCCTTCGAATTATCTTTCCAAAAAGTACCCATGGACCTCCATTGGACTAATATAGCTCCTGCTATGACTAAAACACCGAGCGTGTGTCAAAAGAGCACAAATCACATCATCCTCCAAAGGTTTGCCTTTGGAGCTGAACATCAACTTTTATGAGCTCAATTCTTTTTTCCTACAAAGGTTGGTCTTTAGAGCTGAACATCAACTTTCATTTTTGAAAACCCACCTCGGTATTTTGGCTTGTTCTAGCGGTATAAAATTTCGATTGAAGTAGATGAATACTTGTTGGAAAGATATTTTAAGCACGATTTCTATTTAGCGCATGTTAAGTTCCCGTTTAGCGCATGGTCGTATGGTCGCAACAACCAATTGCCAAATGGTCGTTGCGACCACATGTTTTTATAGGACAACAAAAAAATTGAATTTTGGAATAAGGTTTCAAACGCATAGCATTTAACCAAAATCTCATTTAACCCTAAAATTTGGGGGTTTAGTTTTTTGGTAAGCTTTTGAAGAAATTGATAGTTGGGCTTTCTTGGGGATGGATTTTACTCGTGCTAACATCAATGAGTGATGATTTGTGTGGGATATAGGGGCTCCTTCGGATGTTCAAAGAGGGCACTGGGGTGGGGTTCTCAGTTTGTGTGTGGAGGGAGAGAATGGCGTGAGATGGGGATTGGAGTTGGGTAGTGTGTAATTTAATTTATGTTTAGGGGTATTTTTGTCTTGGGGTATTTTTGTCTTGCTAAAAAAAAATTCACCCTGCTCTAAAAAGTAGACCCCTATTTTAGGTGGCTACAACTTTATTGAAGAATGAAATCATCAATTCAGCTTGGAAGATGGCTGAAATTTGAGATCTTTACAACAATCCGAAAATCCGGCAGCTTGTCGAAAATATTCGATGAATGTGTTGCTCTACATTCATGCGATTGAAGTTTTGCAGCACATCCATAGCTTAATTTTGTGTGCTTTTTGCTTAATTGAAGTTTCTATGAATGTGTTGCTATACAATTTGGATTGAATATTGGCAATTAACCTATGGAAACGGCAGTGCTTCATCGAATGAAGTAGATAAATATTACTATATTGATTTAGAAAGGTTTATTTACTTTTCTAAAATCATCAACCAAAAAAAAATAGAATTCCTTCCTTTCAAGGAAACGAATCTCTTTCCTTTCTCATCATTGAACCAAAGGACCCCTTAGTTCTAATTCTTTCCTTGATCCCGAGAAAAAATTAACACTCTCAGAATAAGCACGGTTTCATACCCTGTATATTTAATGGCTTTCATAGACGGGCGATGGGAAGCCACAGTTTATCACGCACGGGGCCGAATCAATCCATCGACTGCCTGGAACTTCATACGTAGAAAGGCTATATTGATTACAACCTCAAAAATAGTAAAATTAAATATTATTGCCTGGGGGTTGCCAATTGACGTTGAAGGAGAAAATGAGCTACGCTGTCCGTTATTGCTTTCGACAGAAGGGTATCCAAGAAGAGGTGGAGCAGATCTCACCTATCCCTCAATACTATGTGACTTTGTCCATTGGTCTTAGAGATTTTTGAGATCCTCTTCAATATCTCAGCAAATGCCTTCTTATCCTACAACAAACATTCATATCTGTCAAAAGTTGTGATGTGCAGTATTCATAAAATTCATACAAGAGACTAATGGTAAAAGGAAAAGTGAACAATGGGCTAAGCACAAACAGATCCACTGCGTTGTTCCAAATATAATCAAATGATGATAGTTGAAATGTCCCATTACCAAACAGGAAGAAGTTGCGCAAAGAGACAAATTGAATGAGTTAAATACCTCTGGGGTTCTCAGCCTTGCTTTAAATCTTGCCACAAGATCTTGCGTAGTCACAGGTGCCCTTTGCATTAACACTGCCCTGATCTCATCCTCTGAAACAGGTCCCTGAGATGAGGAAGACCCAGCTTTGGCCGCTGCTGGAGGCACCACTCTTGAGGCAGCGCCACTTTTTTATGGCTCCTCTTTGATTGAAGGCTTCTGTTCCTAATAATATGTTAGCCAAAATTGATAAGAACTAGTAGTTTCAATACAGAGTTAGTGGTGCAAATTCAGCAAAACACGTTTTAGAATGGGTTTTAATTTTAAGGCTGGAACTTACATTTTCTGTTTTAACCTTCTTCTGAGCTGTATTAGCAGTTTTTGTATCGTCGCCGTTGATCTTCCTCTTCCCCTTAGCTGATTTGGAGGTCGAAGGTGTTCCCTTTCCAGCTGGTTTTGCAGGACTATTATCTGAAGGCTCTTCTTTAGGAGCATCCTTCACTTTTGGAGCCAACACAGAAGAAGTACGATCCTCCTCTTCCATCTGAACAATTCAAAATAATCACTATGAGAATACAAGAGAGCGAAGAGCAAGCTATGTATTGATCAAAAGACAATTTGTAAAAGCTTCTCAAGAACCACATCAGCATATCTCCTCTTAAGAAAATAACTGTCTTGCAAAACCTCACATCATCACTGTCATCATCATCTTCTTCATCAGAATCATTCATTCGCCCAAGCAATTTCTTCAATTCTTTTCCTGATTTACTTAGTCCTCCCTCCTCCTCATTGGCTTCATCCTCCTCATCCTACAATAGTAAGAAGTCATTACCAATCAACAGAAACGGGTAAAAAACTGATAGTTACTTTCAACAAGAGAATACATGAATATGTTGAGCTTGCTCGTGAATTGGATTGCTCAAGTGTCCTTCTGATGGTACAATTAGTCATCAATTTTAAAGTTGGTCCACTCATAGTTATAAAAGCTCTAAATGTAATATGTACTAAAATCAAGGCTTCCCCTGCTATCCATGGAGGACAATTCATAATGTGTCGCCAAATCATACAATTAACATGCAACCTTGTTCCAAATGACTTCATATATTCATAAATGTATATGCAGTCATTCAAAACATGCTTGGAGTGATCGACATTAGAGATATCTACAAGAGGCTATGCGTCGTTGGGTCATTGGTTTACCCATGTGCAGAGGAGACTTCCAACCACAACTGTGCGCAGTGGCGGCCGCAGGATCCTCCGAAAGGTGGGACGAAATTTCTAGTGTGTACTGCGATATTGGCCTTGAAAAAAAATCCTTTACCTAAGCTACGACTTTCAACTTAGCAGTGGATTGTAGAAAAGTAGACTTACATTTGCTTGGTTGCTATAGTAGTGGTTTCTCGTCATTCATTGGAAATTAAGGCATTTGTCATATTTAGGAGTGTAAACTTATCGAAATTCAATCATGCTAAATTCAAGGCTTTTGCATATTAGCTAGGATTGTAAACTCATCAACTTTATAATATCTTTTGGTTCCCAAACACATGATAGAAATTGTGATTTGAATATATATGTAGGGTACGAAAATACAAATATTGCATAAAGCTTCACACATTCAATTCACAAACCCCAAATTCAATTCATAAATTTCATTCTCAAAATCACATACATAGTAATTAAAACACAAAATTTATTCTCAAAATCACAAATTCTAATGAAAATTTCTCAAAATTTATTTTCATAATCAAATCCTAATTTCACCAATTTTATGGGGTTTAATTAGTTTATAGCTAGATAATTTGTTTACAATAGGGAGCTTGGGAAGTGAGAATATAATTAAATAAGGGCGTAGGAAGATAGAAAGTGGGTGCAAGTTGAAAAAAGAATAAAAAAGTTTTTTTGAGGGAGGTGAATTTTTTTTAAAAAAAAACAAAATGAGGCTAATTTCACCAATTTTATGGGGTTTAATTAGTTATAGCTAAATAATTTGTATATAATAGGGAAGTCGGAAAGTGAGAATATAATTAAATAAGGGGGTAGAAAGTAGAAACATAGAAAGTGGGGTGTAAGTTGAACAAAGAATAAAAACACATTTTTTGGAGAGGTGAAATTTTTTTAAAAAATTGACGCTAGGGGGAATTGAACCCACAACCTTTAGTCTCATTTTACTTTCCTTCCTTCCCACCAACCAACTAAGCAAAGTGGACTTATTGATTCTATATTAATCCTAGTTTTACTTATTACAACACTGCCATATATATAAATAATTTTTTATTTTTTTTTCCAAACCCCGGGGCGTGTGGGTCGAAAGGTGGGGCGGCCGCGTACGCCCGCCCAACCCTGGAGCCGCCCCTGACTGTGCGTGCATGCAAGAAAGAGTTTGGTACTAGGGGATTTCCAAAGGAGCAAGTGTATACCCAAGAAAAGTTGGATAGAGGTTATTTGTCAAGACCTCACTCTCTTGGTCCTCAAGGAAGATATAACCATGGACCAAGACCACATGAGGAGTATTTGGGCCATTGATGCTTAGCTTTGTGTCTATTACTTCTATTTCTGCTACACATTTTGTTTGCTTTTATTCTTCCTACTTTGCCTTTGTCTCCTGTGCTCAATTTTCCTTGCTCTTTTTATGTCTACTATGCATCTACCACTAAATACATCAAGATAAGATTTTCCTTAATCTAATCAGGTCAATTAAGATTCCTAAGCTTGTTCATATTATTTTAAATTCATTATTTAAAAAAAAAAACACTGCAGCAACTAAAATGATTACCAAGAATAGTTGTTACTTACAAAGGAGGCTTAGTAGCCTTAGCTCCCTCCCAACCATTCTCATCTGGCCAAACAAACAGCAAGCCCTGAGACACCATAGTGGAAAGCTTGGTGGCATTGGTTCTTGGCGAATTCAACGCTCATCCCTTTGGCACCCAGGAAGAGGGCTAAAATTGAAATAAATACTCAATTAGCTAACATAACAACAAGAAGCATTTATACGGGAAATATTAAAATCAGTCAAACATTGAAAACTTAGCCTATAGAGTAAATACCATCAAAGATGTAAAAAACATTTAGAAAACATTTTACTATTTGGTCCCTTATTGACTGCTCTGTCAGATTATGTTTCTCGCAAGGTTGTCAATTAGGTATTTATGTGAACACATAAATAGTCCTTTGCAGTTAAAAAAAAAACCTTCAATGATGTTCCCCTGGCCTTCCATTTCCATCTATAACTAAGACTTTATATTCTTTAGGAAAGGTATTTAAACGCCAAAATCCAAACCCCTAAAGCCTAACTGCAATCACATATACTACCTTTATGGAAATTGGAACGGATGAAATTAACAAGCTCTACGGCAAGCTAATTTGAGAGGAAATCCCCAAACCAAAACACCAAACCCTAAAAATTCAATCACAAAAATCACAAATTCGTATTGCACTATACATAAATACAAATCCTCATATTATTGTATTAGAAAGGAGTTAATAATGCGAAATCCAATCCCCTAAACCTTGAATCGGGAATTTTAAAACGAAAAGAGAACAAATACCTCTTGTTCGTCTCTCCTCACGTGAACCAATAATAGTCGACGCTGCTATCCTCGCACCACCCACGCTCTCCGGCATCTTCGTTTGCCCCTACTGCAGCCGGCGTTGCTGTCTCGATGGTCGTCTATGGATATTGAGGTTTTGAGAGTGCAAAGGAGAAACCAGAATCACCGTCCAATCCTTCCTTCCAGTTTGAGGCTCGTGGTTTATTTGAAAATTTTAACTCCAAATTTAGAATTTCTAATGGCTTCCAATCTTCAATTTGGTGAGACAATCTTCTCTCAACGCCGACCCTCTCTGAATTCCTCCATAAATCACTTTCTCTTCCTCTTCCTCTTCTGAACCCTATCGCTTCTCTCTCTCTCTTCGAAACCCTATTTTATTGGAAATTTTACAGGAAACCACCCCTTATTTATTAGGTTTTTCATTTAACCACCCTTTATACAAAACCTTTCACTAAACCACCCCTTATTTATTAGGCTTTTCATTTAACCACCCCTTATACAGAACCTTTCACTAAACCACCCCTTATTTATTAGGCTTTTCATTTAACCACCCCTTATACAAAACCTTTCACTAAATAGTCTAAATTAACCACCCCTTATATAATCCCGTCAACAGATGACCACCCCTACCTCTATTCCGTCCAATTTGATGTTAAAAAATTCTGAAAAAGACCGAAATGCCCTTTTTTTTTAACTATCCATCTTCAACCCCATCACAAGGTATAATCAATGTTCTAAAAAACGCTCGGCGGATGCTCGACGGTGGGGTACCGCCAAGCGCCAAGAGCCAAGACGGTTCGGCGGCCTTATTGGCGGATTCTTAGCGGTCAAAACCTTTTCTTAATATTTTCTTATATTTACCCTTGTACTAGGACGGTTCATTCGAAATTAATTAACAAGCCAGTGAATCCGGTTGAGCACCACCCGAGTCACCGCCAAGCCAGTCGTGATCCACCAGTCCACCACTAGAGAACTGAGATAAATCGAGCACGAGCAGAGGCAAGAGAGTCAAAGATGGATAGTTTTAAAAAGGATATTTTGGTCTTTTCATAATTTTTTAACATCAAAATGGATGGAATAGAGGTAGGGGTGGTTATCTGTTGACAGAATTATATAAGGGGTGGTTTAGTGAAAGGTTTTGTATAAGGGGTGGTTAAATGAAAAGTCTAATCAATAAGGGGGTGGTTAAATGAAAAGCCTAATCAATAAGGGGTGGTTTAGTGAAAGGTTTTGTATAAGGGGTGGTTAAATGAAAAGCCTAATAAATAAGGGGTGGTTTCCTGTAAAATTTCCTATTTTATTTACTGAGGAATAAAGAGAACTAGCATGTAGCCCGTGCGCTACGCACGGGATTTTTAACTTAGTAATGATGTATAAAACATAGTACTAGATCGAAGCTTACCTTCGACTGAGGTGAATGATACAAGAAGGAGCGACACATAAATTAATTTAACATGGTTTCATAAAGTAAAATAAGTCAACCACAATGTACGCAAATAATAATCAACTCCGCCATAACATCTGCATACATATGTCCTCAACACAAGTTTCTACAAACTATACGTTGTGAAAAACCTCTTTATATACAACATTAGTAGTAGAGGTTAAAAGATTAGAATCTTGATCACATACTACAATCTTCAAACCTCTCCTAGACGTCACCCGAGAGAATACTCTAATAAATCATCTAATTTGAAAGTTTCAATATGATTATTCAAATCCTATATAACATAATAGAGAATACTACACATTTAGAAAACAACGAAGCATCTAATAATTAAAATATACGTACTTTCATATATATACTAGTCTATACCCCGTGCGCTACGCACGGGATTTTTAAAGTTAATCGAAGTGAACTATCTTATTTTTCAGAGGTTATCATATTAATCAATGTATTTTAAAAGATGTATTAAAATGTGATAAACTTCTAGACAATGACAAAAACAAAGAAAAAATGATCATACTATATATTTAAAAAAAAATCAAAATATTTAAAACCAAAATAAACCCACAAACAATATCAAATTTCAGATGAATTTAATTTCAGATGAATTTGATGGAGGAATGCGCAAAAGTGCTATACAACTTCATCGACTTAAAATGAAGAGGTTGAGCACTCAATTTTCACTCCACGTAGTAACATGAACCAAAATGTCACCATAGATCTCTGTTCTTCGTTACCTAGACTTGACTTTCAAAATTAATTCCATTTGAACGTAAACTATGCATGTGTCTAAGACATAGGACTTACACTAGTTATCCGTAAAATGCAACATTTTTCAATAAAATAACCCACCCTTGAAATGAAAATTTTCAGAAATTCACCCATAGACTTACCTTTTTATGTGTAAAAAATGCTGGAAAAATGTTTTTAACCATCTGTTTCTCCGTAGCACTAATTTGGACTTGCATTGCATTTGGTTATACTTTTTGAAAAACTTGATGGCTACCGTGTACCAAGTCAAGATTTCCTTGATTCCTACCAAGTATCGTGTACTGGGGTTGGAAGAGAAGTTAAGGGCTTCCCATAGTTCGCCCTTTCCAAACAACAACCGATTTGGCAAAGATGGGTTCTCACTAAAGAAGGCACTAGAGAGAGCTTCTTGCTCTTATACGGGTCTGCTGCTTTGTCAATGTCTTTTTATCAGGCTTGGTTCATTTCAACAAAAGATTTAGAGAACGCAAAACAAAAGCAATAAGGTATTTTTCCTGCTAAGAACATCCATAAATTGCCAAGGATCAAAGGCAGGAGTCTAGGAGACAATCTTCAGATAGAAAGAGTTTAATCAACTACAACAACCACCAAAAAAAAAAAACAGAAACTCTACAGTGGAATCCTTTTTCATAGTCTCATTTCTCCAATACTTCCTAAAAAAAACTTCCCAGTCATCCACAAAATGAATATGTTTCAAACAAAAGATTAGCTACCTTCGTGTTATATTTTTCACAAGAAAAACATTCCACTGTTAGGAGTGTTAATCGGAACTGACATCAACACCCTTTTGCTTCAGAAATTCCTTCACTTCCACAATGTCCTATAAAACAAAATCCAAACAAAAGATGGAGAACATGATTAAGCATCGGCACAAAGTTAACATTTCTAAAAACTCCTTCCAAGTATATTGCCAAGTATATTGGCATCTAGAAGAACAAAGTTAACATTATTAAGCATCGATAGAAGACTCCACAAGTACTAAACGTGCAAGAAAGATAAAAATCGAGAGATTAGCTTTACAACTTTAGAACATGACTTAGGGAAGGGATCCAGTCTCACCAACCAAGTCTAGTTAGGTGGAACCACTGATGTTAGGGCAATCCAAATTGCAGATATGGCAACCAACAATAACAAAATCATCAATTGAATTATACAAAGTATCAAGATTCCAGAAAATATATGTACACACTGTCAAACTGAGCACTTGCAGTTTCATATCAAACCCATAAGCTGCTCATGCATGTTCATCTGATCAGTCGATTGCCTAATTGGCATGAATTCATCATTGAAGTTAAAAATGACGAAACAAACAACGAAATCCGATGAAACTGTTTGCAATAAAAATATTAGGAGTTTAAACTCTCAATAAAGGTTCTCGAATAGGTAGGCCACTACTTAGATTCATCCACAACCACTGAAACACATCAAAATCCCTCTTCGTACCAAACACTGAAATACATCAGATCCCTCTTCATGATCAAACATACTGGACAAAATTCACTAAAAGTCCGCATCATAACGAATGGCACTTCGAATTCTCCACAAAAAAATAACAAAGATTCGGCATTCAATTTCACACTGGACAATTTAACTAAATAAAAATGCAATCTCTAATTTATCAGTGATAAAGCTTGAAACAATTGCACTAGATTCGGGATCCCCGCCATGGGATCCCGAATCGGTGAAATCGCCACCAGCGCCACCCTCATCCCTGTCATGTGGATCGAATCCGGTCACCCAGTCAACGATCGAGGAGCGCTCTCGTCACCCAGGTATCACCAGCGCCAACCTCATCCCTTTCATGGGGATCCAAATCCCGCCACCAATTCGTCACTCTCGCATCCACCACTCGCAGAAGATCCGCCGCGCCATCGCCGTCTTTCTATTCCACCATCTGCATATTTGGTTTTTTAACCTGTGGGAGATGGAAAGGAAAACCTGACGGTGGAATACCACCATCTCCAAATCGACCGCATCTCCACCGGACTCACCCAGGCTTCAAAATCTCAACGGTGGAATACCTTGATCTGCTTGAGTTCAGATCGGGAGAGAGATCGTGGCTTCAAAATCTCAGTAGATTGAAAGGAAAACCCGACGGTGGAATACATCTGATTCAGTTCAGATCGGGAGAGAGTTCGTGGGAGAGGGAGACGGTGGAGAAGGAAAAAAAGGGAAAAAGAAGGGCAAAAATGGAAAGAAGCAAAAAAAAAAAAAAAAAAATTGGAGAAGGCTCCACGTGGATAGTCTCACTGCTCTCTAAAGGACTCAGCTTTAAGATATAGGGGGATCCGTCTAGTTTATTTTTAATTCCCATGAACCGCCTCCTTTGCTATAATACAATCCACTCTATTACACATGGGACCACCAAACCGCCTCATTAGATATGGAACTGAAAAACCGCTGCTAGAACCACACCTATAGGTTGAACCGCTGCCATCGACCGCTTCAATAGAAAAACCGCCACCAACAAGTTGATCTCTATAATTTAATGTTCACTTGTCTCTATATAAAATTTAATGATGCAACCCCACATTTTCACCCATAATAAAGAAAAAAAAAATACAATTTCATACTTAATTACTAGTAATAAAAATATAATTATTTTTAAAAATTAATTAAAAAGTTGATATAATTTGATATAATATATAAATTAATTATGTTAAATCAATATAGATAGAACAAAACATCATAATTCTATGTTAACTTTTATAAATAAAATAGCATAACTAATTTCATCCAATTTAATGCTACAAAATTCACATTAAAAAATTAGTCTATAAAATTTTCACTTCAAAAAATATTCACTTGAACTCATAACTCATATTGGAATGATTTTATTTTTATAAATTATAAATTAAGCCTTATTAGTTAATTAATTTAATTAATTAATCATATATGACTAATAACCAATCTAATTTATAATAAAATATATATCAACTAACTTAAAATAATAAGATTAAGTTTGAATTATATTTTATCCAATTTTATGATAAATTTTATAGTAAAAATCTAAATTTAATATTAATACCATTTAAAAAATAAATATCAAATTTATCACTAGATTTTGTTTTTAAAAAATATCACATGAGAATATAATAATAAAAAAAAATTAAGATATCATGCAAGAAGATGGGTAACATATAATAGTTCACCAACAAATGTGAGGTTAAAGGTTAGATTTAAGTTTAAATTAAGTTTTTAGAAATGTAGAATTAAATATCTTTAATAAATACATTTATTGATTATAGTTTTTTAATAAATGTAAAAATCTGTAAAATAGAGAAGTTGTTGGAGTTTGAGTGAATTTTTTTATAGAGATTTTGACATTTTAATCTCTATTTTAGAGATTTTTTTACCAAAGCTGTTGGGCTTGCTCTAATATGGTAGTGAAACTAGGAGGTCGAAGCCTATTGTGCGGCCAAAGTCTTCGAAAACCCCCCGTTCAATTCTAGAACATACAGGAGTATATAGTTTTATTTTTAGAAAATTACAAATTTGACCCACAGACTTAAATAATTAAATTGCATCCCAACACCCAATTATAAATTAACTCCACAAAACAGCTGCCACATTTTGCAACTTCCGCACTTGACAAGTTAGCTCCTCGGGTCCGATCCATAATGATTGCCGCTCCGCGTTAAAGCTTGATTTTCCTCAATATTAGCCTCAAAATGCCTGAAACACATAAAAACAAGGTGTAGACTACGAGAATGCAAAATAAAATAAATAAAGCAAAAAATATGATAAATATGCATGAAAATGACCTAAACTAATATGCAAATGTATGCCTAAAATATGACTAAAATAGATGCTATCATCATCTTTCATTGCATTCTTACAATTGCAGGAAATGACTCTCAACATGTTACATGAAAAAATTTAAACTCTCATTCAGCTTTTGTGACTGTATGTTTTGCTTGTTTATATTTGTGATGATGTATTAAACATGCTATGTTGTTAGCTACTGCTTTCTATATGTTGTGTTACTGTTGTGGTGTTCATGGGTGTTGCTAAAGCTTGGTTGTGATGGTCAGTTCACTAGTGCTGCCTGATTGTGATGGCTTGGTCGTTTTCTTTGACTTAGGACAAGTATGACCAGATAATAGAAGAAGAAGAAGAAGGTCTGCTTGATGACGCTATCTCTGAGAATGGATCTCACTCAGTTGATATGCATGCTGCTTGGATCAAGGCTACAGGAGGTGTGAAGAAATGACGGGTTGTCGGCATGGGATCAGAGTTGGCAACTATCAAAAAGCCAAAATCGATTCCAAAAGCTGCAGCCCCAACTATTGCAGCTCCTACCGATGCTCCTTTGAAGGACTATGTGATGTCTGAGCTTTCAAATATTAGGCAGGACTTGAGGATCGAAATGGTGGAGTTAGGGGACCAGGTACATACCCAAGTGACCACAAACCTTAGGCAAGAAATGTCGTCCTTCGGAGAGCGAGTGCAGGAACAAGTTAGCTCAAGCGTCCGACAAGACATGGTAGCTATTGAGGAGAAAATAATGGGCGAGACTAGGAAGGCCAACAAAGAGTGGCAGGAGAAGGTCCTCAACACCATGATGCAGTTCTGTCAGGGTAAAGACAAGTGAAAGTAAGTTGTGTGTTGCTGTTTTGGGTTCCACTACCTTAAGACTTTGTCGTATTCTCCCATTTCGTATGTACTGCTGAACTTTTGGGTTTGTTTTGGTTGTGGTTTGATTGTGTTTTGGATGGTTGAACTTATGTTTGTGTTTTGGTTGGTTGAACTGGTGGTTGTGTGTTGCATGTGGTTGGAATGAATAAATTATGTCAATGGTTGAATGGTATTTTATTTTGGTATATTTTTGTGCAAGCGTCCAACATTATTAAATATATTATATTTACAGATTTAAATATGATGTGGCAACGAAATTAGCCACGGGCATACATTGTAGCCACGACCATAGCAACATATTTGCCAAGACATTAGCCACGGCCATAGCCACGACATAATATTTTGCCACGAATATAGCCACATTAGGTTCACCTGCTAGCCACGACTATAGCCACAACTTTAGCCATGACTTTAGCCACGACAATTAGCAAAACATATGGCAACGAATTTAGCCACGACATCAGCCAAGACTGTCGTTGAGCCTCAATGGAGACTCGCACGTGTGTCGCTACGACATCAGCCACGACCACACCGTGGCTGAATTTGTGGTTATAGCCACGAATTGCTCGAGTATGTCCTAGCCACGAACTTAGCCACGACATTGTCAGTTCATGGCTGTTAGCCACGGATGTTGGAAATCTAACATTTAGTGATGAGGCATATAGCTTGAAAAGGTAAATATAGAGATGTGGTGATAACACCGGATTGCAAAAGATGAGACCAAACTATGAGTCTTATGTAAGAAGGGAACCGTATACCCAAAATTGCCCCCTCTATGCCCGCCAAAATACTCAAAAAGCCTCCGACACTACTTACACAATGTTCTCATACCTACCCTCATACTCACAACGATCTACCTAGTAGTCTCCTCTTCCAACTACTATCCGCGAGTGACTTGCACTTCCACTTCACGGATATCCTAGCTTTACAACTTTCAATGATAAGTTGAGCACAGATTCTAGGTTCAAAACTTTCATTACCAAAAATAACTTTGTTCCTAGCCATCCAAGTGAAGTAAATAACAGCTTCAAAAGCCAGTAGCTTCGCTTGGAATATAGGTGATTTTTGGCGCGCCTCAGGCTCATTAGCAAACCAATCCAGCCAAGCGGCGAACGTGAAAATCGTGTCTATGCCCGTCGCTAAACTGTTTAGCCACGATCTTTTGTGGCCTATTCGTGGCTATTTGACCGTGTCTATTTCCTGTGTTTTTGGTAGTGCAAATTACCCTATGTCGAGTAACTCTGGTGGACTTCGACCCCATACTTGCATCTTGTCAAGGCATCCGAGAAATAAATAGTCGACGTCGACTTACCTTGGTCGATGTCGAGCAGATCATCTGTGTCGTCGTTTAGGATGGCCATGATCTTTTCCACCTGGGCTTCCATATCCCTCCTTTCCAGCTCTTCAGGAGTCATATTTCTTACCTTAGGCTTCCCGCATGTAATGTAACCAGCTGATATAGATTTTACCTCTTCCATGGGACCTGTTTGCCTTATAGTTTTATTAAAAGAATACTCAATTACCTCATTGCTGATGTTGAAAGTGAGTACTCCCTTTCTTACGCTTATGTTCCCCGGCAACAGCGCCAATTTGTTGTTGCAAGAGGATGGTCAAGTATGAAATAAATATAAAATATAGATCAGACTAACTTTCCTGTCTTAGCAAATAAATACAAGACTTCCTCCCGTTTTAGTAGAAGGTTGTCAGGATCGATCCACGAGGAAGCACGTCAGTGAATCTCAGGTAGCGGAAAGATCTCATCGAAATCGACCAGAAGATTTCCTCGATAGCGAGCAAAGTACTCGATATCGACTAACATGTCGAGTAAAATAGAAAGCAAAAAATGAAACAGAAAACGAAAACCAACAGAAAGTAGTCGATCTCGACAAACTTCCTCGACGTCGACAAAATACCTCGATGTTGACTAAAAATTCCTCGAGATCGACTAAAAACAGTAACAAAGATCTCACCTTTTCGCAAGCCAGAACACGAATTTCGATGAAATAAATCAATAACTTGCATTAATAAACTCAAAACTTACAACCTCTTCTCATTCTCTCTCTATTTGTCTAATTGTCTCTGAAATTGAATGATTAAAAACCAGCCCCTAAGGCTTTATTTATAGCCTTCATTCCCTAGCTATTCCAGGTAAGAAAGTCTATCTATATCTCAATCTAAATATCTAAAGGCTTAAAGATAAATAATTGCAATAAATGAATTAAATCCATAAAGGAAATTATATCTAAAGTAGGTAAATCTTCGATGTGTTGATAGATCTTGCTATGCCTTGATAGATGTGGACAGATCTCGGCAAACTCGGATTCCTTCGGCCCCAAGCAAAGCCAAACCGCGTCGGACAGCTCACCGCGTAACGAGGCTCCAGAAGGCGCTCCTCAATATCGACTAATTCTACTCGATATTGAGTAAAGTTGGCGTCGACTTCGGCTGGCTGGGCATCTCTTGTTGCTCGTGCTCGATCAAGCTCGGTCAGGTGATCCGGGGTCCTCGATATCGACAACTTTTTATCGATATCGAGTAGACTTGTCATCTTCTGTGTTGCTGGTCTTGGTCGAGGAACTGCTCCCCGACACTGGCTCGGACAAGCGCGACTGATCTTGTCGATATCGAGTAAGATCCTCGATATCGAGTAACTTGGTGCTCGACATGTCCAGTCCTTAGCTTCTCGACTTGGTGTGGCTTCCTCGACTCCGGACATAGCTTCATGGTGTTGTCGATATCCAGTAACTTACTCGATATCGAGTAGGCTTGTTGAGTCGGGTTGGTTCTGGCTCTCAGCTCCTCGATCATGCTTTACTCGACCAGCCTGTGCTCGGACATCCTTTGTAGATATCGATTATATTTCATCGATATCGAGTAACTCTGGTTTCCAGCTTGATTCGTCCTGGTTCTGTAGTCCTTTGACTTTGGACTTCTGTAGCTGATTTCCGAGCTTTTCCCACCTTTCTCAGAACTGCTCTAAATTGCCTCGAATTCTGCGAATTTAAACACAAACTGGTGTAGATTCCATAATTTGGCAAATAAACATATACCACATAGATTCTGTACTATTCTAGCCCAAATGCATGAAATGTATGCAGAAAACGATATAAAAGTAACTGTAAAACATGGCAGATTCAGTTCACAACAAACACCCCATACTTAAGCTTGCTTGTGCTCAAGTAATACTTTTAATTGTCATTCAGGGGAAGAAATCAAGACTCTCAACATCTTAGATTCATTGTCATATGTCCCTGCAATCAATTACCATTCTCGAAAAGGTACTAGTGTCATAGATCCATGCATGTGCAATTTTAAGAGCAACATCTACTCACAAAAGGAGGGTTTTGCAAAAACATTCATTCGTGACAACGCATTAATAATCAAGAGGACTTTAATTCAGCTCAATAAGAAGTAGATTGGTAAAAGGCTAAAGGTGGGCAATTTTTGGCAATGTGGTGCTGATGATCCGTGGAAATGGAGTATTTCCAAACTTTCTTTACCACATCCTTTCTCATAAGATTCATCACCTTTCAATATGCTTTTTCTCAATAATAATGTTTTTACCTCTCTAACCTCAGCACTGCCTTCTCGCGAGTCGCAAACATGGGTGTCATGAATGGCCCCGGATACTTAGTGCTTTGGACTCCTCACAATGTGTCCCATCTCGCCAAACTATTATCTTAGCAAGCAGGGTCAATCTACCTTTATCTCCTGAGGTGATTGGATTTTTTCCAAGTCATTAAATTTTCCATATATTTCAAACAATTTCCTACCAAACTCCAATAATGATAATAACAACACAATCACCATATAACATCTCCATAATGTAACATCATTCTCAACATAATCCCCGGATAGGAAATAAGGTAAAGAATGGAAAATATTTAGAATATGTGGAGCAATATATGAAATAAGGCATATTATGGCTTTTGTGATGCATAACCATAGGTAAGGCTAGGATTATAAACAATATGAGCATTACATGGAAATATAAAGTCCTCTATCATCTTATCATGCAATTTTTGCATTTCATTGAAATTTTTTGAATAATGTCATTATTAAAAAAATTTCAATGGGGGTCATTTTTTCAAACTTTGGAAAACATGCATATAAGCACATAAATCAATAAATGAATTCCAAAATAGCCATATATAAGCATTTCATGAAATAAATTCTAAATATGCACACAAAATGTCAAATATGGAAAATATGCACAAAGTAAGCCCTTCCCCCACCCCATACTTAAACATTACAGTATCCTCACTGTATAAAAACAAGGGTAAATAAAAAACTCACTAGACCTGAAAAATATGCCTGGGCCGAGTCCGAATATAGCTTACTTCTATCCCATAGACCTGAAAAATATAGAAGACATATACCCACAATAGAAAAACTAAAAATGTTCAAAACCAAAAACAAACAAAAAGCAGCAATGTCCAAAAATTCCCAAAAAGTAAATGTCTATTTACAAGCTCTAGATTTTATAGTCGCTAGGCCGACTTTCTCCATTAAGCTCAAGGTGGCATCTACATGGCCCATGTAGCTTGGGCTTCAAATAGAACTCCATTCTTGTCCATCAGCTGTAATCCTCCAGAATGGATCTTTTTCACCACGAAAGGCCCCATCTTTTTCTTGTTGAATTTGTTAGGAAACCAATGATTCTTTGATTTGGAAACATAGAGCTTGCCTCCAACTTCATACTCTTTAGGCTCATCATTGGAAACCTTACATAATCGCACTTACCAAGGCAAACCTCTCCCATGTATACATAGATCTTTAATTGAAATAGGAGAGGAAAGATCCATACCTTGGCTTACCTTCGCAGAATCGGATGTCGGAAGCTCCTGAAGGTCTAGTCGATATCGAGTTAAGTCACTCGATATCGAGTTGTGCTGCTCTTCAGGTGGACTCTCAGTCGATATTGAGGGAGATGGGTCGATTTTTTCAAGTCGATATTGAGTAAGGTCACTCGATATTGACTTGACTGGCTCAATATTGACTAGCTTATACTCAACAGGAGGAATCGACTCAGGAGATGCAGGTCGATATTGACCAAAGGGGGTTGATATTGAGTCGTTTTGCTCGATATCTGGTGGGGTTGTCTCGGCATAGGGAGGTCGATATTGACCTGTGGTAGTCGATATTGAGTGCCTTTATGGCTCTGTCGATTTCTCCGGGTCGATATTGACCCCATACTTAAGACCTGGCAAGGCATCCGAAAAATAGTTAGTCCAAATCGACTTACCTGGGTCTATTTCGATTGGATTCTCTGTCTCTTCGTTCAGGATAGCCATGATCTTTTCCACCTGGACTTCCATATCCCTCTTTTCCAGCTCTTCAGGAGTCATATTTCTTACCTTAGGCTCCCCGCAAGTGATGTAACCAGCTGAGATAGATTTTACCTCTTCCATTGGACCTATATGTCTTTCAGTTTTATTAAAGGAATACTCAATTACCTCATCGCTGATGTTGAAAGTGAGCAATCCCTTCCTTACGCTTATGTTGGCATCCACCGTCGCCAAGAAGGGTCTTCCTAGAATAATTGGACAAGTAGGGTCCTCCGGCATATCAATAACTAAGAAATCAGCAGGGACAAAGAACTTACCTACTGACACATTGTCCACCATGCCTGTTGGAATGACCACTGTGTTATTGGCCATGTAAAGCTTAGCATCCACATGCTCTAGGGCACCTATCTTAATCTTGGACCAAATTGTTAAAGGCATTATACTCACACTGGCTCCAAGATCACATAAAGCATTAAATTTGTATTGAAAAAATCCAATGGTTTTAGCAAACTTACCTGGATCTGGCATCTTCTCAAGTATGTCCATGTGGCTGCACTCCTCTGTAATCTCAGCCATTGATCTCTTCTTGCTTAGGATCTCCTTGAGGAATGTGACATAGGATGACATTTCATTGAAAGCTTCTGTGAAGGGTATGGTGACAATGACCTTCTGAAGCATCTTGATGAAACGCTGAAATTTCTTCTCTGCTCGATCCTTTGGAGATTTTGTTGGGAAAGGCAGCTTCTTTTTCTAATACTGAGCCAGAACAGATGTCGGAGGTGTTGCAGATGAGTCAATATTGACTAGAGGGGACTCGATATCGACTGTAGTATGGTCGATATTGACCGGTGGTTGGTCGAAATCGACTGCTGGAGTCGGTTTCGGGTTCACTAGTGCAGATGGGTCGATATTGACCTGGGGATGGTCAATATCGACTAGGTGTTGGTCAATATCGACTAGGTGTTGGTTGATATCGACCTCCTCTGCAGTGCCGTCTTTTGCTTCTCCGGTCTCTGTTTCGTGCAGTTTGCGTCCGCTCCTGAGCTTTACGGTTGTGATGTGTCCGGTCTTCCCCTTGGGATTGGGCTCAGAAGATCCAGGGAGCGAACCTGACTGTCTGGGGACTCCCGCTGCTAGCTGGCCAATCTGTGTATCAATTGATTTCCGCCATATATCAATCTCCCCAAGCCTAGAGTTGACCCCCCGAATTTGAGTGTAAATGGAGTTGAAAAACTGCCTAGTTTCTAAATGATTCCTCCGTATTTCCTCTAGGACGGTCTGTAGATCATTCCTTTTCTGGTCCCTTTCCGGATGTCCTGGAGCTCTGTAAGGTGGGGGGTTCCTAGGGGCACCTTGGTTCCATTGTGGTTGTTGGAACCTTTGGTCCCCCATGTAGCGATTGGGACCCCCTGTGTAAGCTGCCTCTTCGTGGTATTCTGCTAGCCCGACTTGCTCTGTGTGTGGGCACTCAGTAGTGGTGTGCCTATGTGATCCATATTCAATGCAAGGCTGGTTGACAGAAAGATACTTTACTTGTTTGAGGAGCTTGCGATTCTGATCTTTGTAGTACTGCTCCTTGACATCTGGGTCAATCTCTTTAGAGGGCTCATAGAGGGGCATGGATGGTGCTGGCCTAGCGTAGGGATTCTCTTCATAGTTGGTTGGAGTACCATACTTGTTGTCATAATTGGTCAGCTTGTCGAGAGCAGCCCATGCGTCAGCAGGCGGCATCGTCAGATACTCATAGTGAGTATATGTGTTGATTCTATCCTTTGCAGCCAAGTCCAGAGAATTGAAGAAGATCTCTTGAACTACGCAGGGTTGATGTCCATGTGTAGGGCATGATCGCAGCAAATCCTTATATCTTTCCCAAGCCTTTGCCAGCGGCTCCCCAGGCTTCTGTTTGAAAGCTGTGATCTTCTGGCGAAGGAGTGCTGTCTTGGCAGGAGGGAAGAACTTGTTGAGAAACTCCTGCTTTACTTCAGCCCATGTTATGAGGGATTGTGGTATTAGCCCTTCAAGCCACTTCAATGCTGGACCAGATAGGGACCAACGAAAGGCCTTCATCAAGATGTACTCCAAGAGAAAAGTGAGATCTGACTACCTAAGGCGCGAATGATTGCTTCCCCGGCAACGGCACCAATTTATTGTAAGGAGGAGATTGAGACTTGCAATAAAATATAAATAAATCAAAGCAAACTAGATTTCGTCCCTTGCAAATAATTAAAAGACTCTCTCCCTATGCAGTAGTGGGAAGTCAGGATCGATCCTCGAGGAAGCGTGTCAGTGGATCTCAGGTAACTGTAAATCTCACAGCCAGAAAAGCAGAAAGACAGAAAAAAGCAAACAAAAGTAGAAAATAAAGTAAAACACAAAACTGCTCGATATCGACAAAGCAAAACTCGATATCGAGTAAACACAGCGACGACAAAAACTTAGAATCAAACACAGAAACTCGATCTTGAGAACCCTACTCGATATCGACTAAGCAGAACTCGATATCGACAAAAACTCCCCGAGATCGACGAAGACAGAAACATTAAATTGTAAATTCTCGAACACAGAACTCAGATTCTCAACGAAATAAATCAATATACTAAAAGACTTCCAAAGCCAGGGTATCAACACCACAACGATAACCATGCAAAGTAACACATAAAGGCATAAAAGATCATGCTATCCTTCAAACAACTTTCGTTATTAAAAAATAGGCATATAGAGGCTTTCGCATAAACCCTAATTGTTACTAACCCTTTTCACATAATTAACCCAAGTTACATTAAGATCCCTTTTGCTTCAATAATACAAACAAGGATCATCTTCAACTTTCACAAAAGAATCATGCTCATAAGGATAGAAGACGAATTGCATAAAAAGATCGTACCTTTACCGCATCACCTTACATGGCCACTGTCGGGCTCACCCCAGCCCCAGAAGTGGGTGGACTACTCGCTCTTCATCGCAATAGCGGACATCTTTGATGAAAAACAACTAACTTGCATTAATAAACTCAAAACTTACAACCTCTTCTCCTTCTCTCTCTATGTGTCTAATTGTCTCTGAAATTGAATGATTAAAAACCATCCCCTAAGGCTTTATTTATAGCCTTCATTCCATAGCTATTCTAGGTAAGAAAGTCTATCTATATCTCAATATAAATATCTAAAGGCTTAAAGATAAATAAATGCAATAAAGGAATTAAATCCATAAAGGAAATTATATCTAAAGTAGGTAAATCTTCCATTTGTTGATAGATCTTGCTATGCCTTGATAGATGTAGATAGATCTCGGCAAACTCGGATTCCTTCGGCCCCAAGCAAAGCCAAACCGCGTCGGACAGCTCACCGCGTAACGCGGCTCCAGAAGGCGCTCCTCGATATCGACTAATTCTACTCGACATTACACTCGATTTTCAACGTCCTGCACACCTGTCTAGCGAGTTTCTTTCTTTACCCTTGTTTTTATACAATGAGGACACTATAATGTTTTAGTATGGGGTGGGGGAAGGGCTTACTTTGTGCATATTTGATATATTTGACATTATTGGTGCATTATTTCTTGAATTGCTTATACATGGCTATTTTGGAATTCATTATTAATTTATGTGCTTACATGCATGTTTTCCAAAGTTTATAAAAATGACCCCCATTGAAAATTTTGAATAATGTCATGGAAGCTTTATTGAACTCGACGATGCAAAATTGGATTCATTAGAGATATAGCATGAAATTGCTTAGTAAAGGGAAGTCACAATGAAGTGCATATTTTTGTGAAAACCATGAAAGGAGGTAAAATTTGATGTTGCTTTTGACATATTGCATGATAAGAGGATGGAGGACTTTATATTTCCATACAATGCTCATATTATTGTAATCCTAGCCATACCTAAGCTTATGCATCACAAAAGCCATCTTATGCCTTATTTCAATTATTGCTCCACATGATCTAAATATTGCCATTCTTTACCTTATTTCCTATACGGGGATTATGTTGATAATGATGTTACATTATGGAGATTATTATATGGTGATTGTGTTGTTGTTATCATATTTGGAGTTTGGTGGGAAATTGTTTGAAATATATGGAAAATTTAATGAGTGAAAGAAAATCCGATCACCTCAGGAGATAAAGGTAGAATCGACCCTGCTCGCTGAGATAATAGTTTGGCGAGATGGGACACATTGTGAGGAGTCCAAAGCACTAAGTATCCGGGGCCATTCATGACACCCATGTTTGTGACTCGCGATAAGGCAGTGCTGAGGTTAGAGAGGTAAAAGCATAAAATTGAAAAAAAACATTGAGCAAATGAGCGAAAGGTGACGATTCTTATGAAGAAGGAATGTGGTATAAAAGTTTAGAAATACTCCAATTCCCTGGATTATTAGCACCACATTGCCAAAAATTGCCCACCATTAGCCTTTTACCAATCTACTTTTTTTTTGAGCTAAATTAAAGTCCTCTTGATTATTAATGCTTTGTCACGAATGAATAGTTTGCATAACCCACTTTTTGTGAGTAGATGTTGCTTTTTAATTGCATATGCATAGATTTGTGATATTAGTACCTTTTCGAGGATGGCAATTGATTGCAGGGTTATATGAGAATGAATCTAATATGTTGAGAGTTTTAATTTCTTCCCCTGAATGACAATTAAAAGTATTGCTTAAGGACAAGCAAGCTTAAGTATGGGGTGTTTGATGTAAGCCTAATTTGCCATGTTTTATAGTCACTTTTATATCGTTTTCTGCATGCATTTCATACATTTGGGCTAGAATAGTACATATTACAAAATCTATGTAGTTTATGCTTATTTGCCAAATTATGGAATCTACACCAGTTTCTGTTTAATTTCGCAGAAATCAAAGCAATTTACAGCAGTTCTGAGAAAGGAAGAAAAGCTCGAAGTCAACTACAGATGTCCAAGGTCAAGGAGCAGCGGAACCGGGACAATTCAAGTGGAAAGAAGGAAATCTACTCGACAACACTTGGTCGATATCGAGCACCCTTAGTCGATATCGAGTACAAGAAGTCGATTTCCACTAAAGCTGCCCAGAATCGAGCAGAGCTGAGAGAATTAGTCGATATCGAGTTACTTTAATCGATATCGAGTTGCCCAAATCGAGCTGGAGACTCTGGAGTCGACGAGGAAGCTGGTAGCAGAAGACGTTGCTCGATATCGAGGAAATCTACTCGATATCGAGTAAAAACCAAGTCAACAAGCATCCTGTTGGCCGATATTGAGTTGTTGAGCTTAAGACGGGAAAACTTTGGTCGATATCGAGGAGACCCTCAATAGCTGACATCGAGTAATCCGAGTCTTGTTAAGATTCTATCCCGAAGCCGATGGAGATATTTTCGAGATCAAATTCTATCAAGTTTCATCAAGATCTATCAAGTCAAATGAGGATTTATCCACAATTGGTTCTAGTTACTTTTTAGATATATAATTATTTATTTCCATGCTTTAATCTTTAGGTAAAAGATAGATAGAATTAGATATAGATATAGTTTTCTTTCCTAGATTAGCTTGGAATGAATGCTATAAATAAAGCCTTAGGGGCTGATTTCTAAGCATTTGAATTCTAGAGAAGGAGAAGAGGTAGTAAGTAGAGAGAGAGAGAGAGAGCAAGGTGGAAAGGCGAGAGCGGATTTGGCTTGTTCGATTGTAAGCTTTCTTTTTAGTTTAATTTAATGCAAAGTTATTTTCTTTTATTATTGATGTCTTTCTTGATGATGAAGAGCGAATAGTCCACCCACTTCTAGGGTCGGGGTGAGCCCGACGACAACCATGTGAGGTGATGCGGTAAATGTTTGATCTTTTTATCCAATTCGTCTTCTATCCCTCCAAGCATGATTCTTTTGCGAAAGTTGAAAGTGATCCTTCACTACAAGAAAAACATGTTTTGGCAACAACAAAAGTCGTTGCGAAAAGCCCATTGTCGTTGCCATAAAGAGCTATTGCAACGACATTTGTCGTTGCGGGGTCGTTGCGGGTCGGGGCGTAGCGAAAGTTTATCGCAACGACATTGGTCGTTGCGGAAAAAATACATTTTGCAACGACAAATGTTGTTGCAAAACATCTGCCGTTGCAAAACACTTGCATCTAGGAAAATAATGGGATGTTTTAGCAACAAAAATATCATTGCAATAGGTATAATTCTTTTGCAACGACATTTGTCGTTGTTATATATACCACCTTTTGCAACGAAAATGTTGTTGCTAAAAAAATGTAAAATTTCTAGGTATGTACTGCAATGATCATAGCCGTTGCTATATATACTACCTTTTGCAACGACAAAAGTCATTGCTATAGACTATCTTTGACAACAACTTTTGTTGTTGCGAAGGGTTATATTATGATAAAATGAAATCTTTTGCAACGACATGTCGTTGCAATAGAGGTGTATTTTGCAATAAATAAGATATTTCGCGACGACTTTATCACTTTTTTTCGCAATTTCCTGTTTTCGAAGTAGTCTTACAGTTTCATCAAAACACATTCATTCATAACATTGTAAGCAAATACACATGTCTTCCTTCAAATAACCATATACATAGATTGTCCAAAGACCTTACAAAATGTACGTGTTTCCAACACATAACTTCATCCATACTAATCACATCAACCTTTCATTCCAATCTTAATAGTCATATCATAATTCTTCCATATACAAAATATAAACATTTACTTCCATAGACAAACTAACTAGCAAACTATATTTCCAAATCTTTTTTCTAGCTAGAGAAACTATATATATCAAAATTCATGTCTAAGGCAAAATGTATATATAAATATATTTTTTCGTATGCAAACTAACCCACAAAAACTTGCATTCATTATCCTTGCTCATTTTTTCGAATCCTGCAAAAGAGCAAAAAAATATATTTTATAATCAAAGTGAAAACTTCATTCTGTAGATTGAAAAAGCCAAGTGACATGGACAAAGATGACCTCCTAAGTATGAAATATTACATGAATTTCTTTGGAACTAGTATCAGCCTATTGAAGCTCGCCTTTATAATTTTTATTTTTGTGCTTCACAAGCGATACTACATCCGTAGAAGGCTTCATATGCATTGTTGTTTTGCTTTGTCTAGCACAATAAAAAGTTATATTAAGCTAGGTTATCAACCAAGAAAGAAATGATATTAATAACTTCTCATAACATAATAGTACTAGTTTCTTTATCTTCTTCGAGCACATTAGAAAGAGTGAATTCCAAAAACCCATCAACACCATTTACATAACCAGTGGATGAACAATTCTTTATTTTTACCCAATCCTTGTTTAAAGCCATATCCTAATTTAAAAAATTATTATTATTATTATTATTATTATTATTATTATTATTATTATTATTATTATTATTATTATTATTATTATTATTATTATTATTATTACTACTACAATAAAAATGGCAACTAGTTATTACATGAAATTGGATGGGAGCCGACTAACAAGCTGAGCTCCGCAACCCTTCTGAATGCTAAAGGCAACCCTAGTCAAAACATGACAAGTATCCCTACTATATCCAGGTAGCCCTCTAGCAACTCCACATATCCGCTTGAGAAGTCCTAGAGCATCATCCCCTAAGTCACCGATAGTAGAAAAGGAAAACGGTATAAAGTGATACCCTTTGTCTCCACAAACCTTCTCATACTTCTTCCTTTTGTTTTCAGCCGCCACCTTGGCCGCCTTACCTGGTATAAAACCTGAAACACCGGAATTGCTAAAGATAGAAGTACCCGTAATGTTGACACAAGTGTCTTTGCCCTGGAACCAGTTGTAGAACAAAATATCAGCCGGACGAAGCTCCCCTCCCTTGTCATCAACCATACCAGTAGACGCCTCTTTACGCACAGAAATCCCAGCCTTTAAGCACTCATCATACAAAGCATCACGCACCATATTATGACGATGTTTAACACCAATGTCAGCAGCACATGCAAGGGCATGATCTCCCCACGAATCCAAAATGCCTTTCTCACAAGCAGGACATTTGGATCCAGCCTGGAACAACTCAATTCCAAGACGATACTTAATAATAGATCGAAAGGTGGCAGGGTTCATAACCTGACCAAGACCGGGTATGGGTGAAGCCTTTAGCCATTGTTGGGCCATAGGGATCTTCATGTTTGCAATCAGAGCTTCTTGCCTCCTAGTAAGAGAAAACTCCATCTTAAGGTGCTTGTCGACATGTTTGTAATAACAACTAGCCAATTTCTTCATTAGACAGGGGGCTGGCTGCATCGCACATATGTCCAAGTCATCCTTACCAATGACATTACTCCACCTAGAAGTCGCTGATCTGAAAGCAGACCCATCACCAAGCACTCTAGAAGCCCGCAAAATACCATCCTGTAGCACACGTGATTGGAGCCTCGAAGCAACAAAAGCATAATGCAATGTGTCAGCAGCGGTGTAAACTCCAAGCCCACCGCAATCGATAGGCATAGTAGAAAGGCGCCACTGTAGAGGGCCAAAGCCTGAACCCCCAAGCGTCACTATATGCTCAAGTGACAGCCTCAAAAAATCATCAAAAACACCTTGTGCATCTATGAAACATGAAGGCGGGGTTGTTCGCATCGCAAAGTAGAGGCGAGAGACTCCCGAACAAGCACGCAAAAGCAATAACTCACACTGAGGATCTTCCAAACTCCTAATAGCCTCCATCAGGGCATTGGTTTTCAAAACCCTCTTCAGCATCACCTCATTGCAAAAGGAATGATCCAAGCTAACAGGCCCACCAAGGATTTTAACCCCTCCCACAGGACGTGAAATATGCTCAGGAAAAACCCCAACTTCCTTAAAACGTGGGTCATCACTTGGCCAGAATATTTCTGTCTTATCAATATTAAGGTGAAGTCCTAGAGTCGGGCCATCCTCTTGGATAATGGACAATGCTCTACTAACCATCAAAGTGTCCCCAATCAGCGTCCCATCATCAAGATACCAAGCATTAAGCTTCAGCTCGCAACTATCCTTAACCTTACAGATCAACGGATGCAGTGCAAGCGAGAAAAGAAGAGGTCCAAGAGGGTCACCTTGCTGAACTCCTTGACACGAATAGAGGACTTGATCACCGTAATATAAACGAGCGGGACGAGCATAACAGAACTCTACCCAATGGGCGATAAAAGGACACCTATGGCGAACCTCTTTGATCATAGCACTGCAATCAACCAGATTGAAAACATTCTTGAAATCAACCAAAAGCATAGTCATGCTATTATCATAACCTTGAGATTCCATTAGTCTGTTAACCGCATGCAACCCCGCTTCTCCACCACCCGAAACCCCCACCCCAAACTGTGTATTTTCAAGATAAGGCCCAAGGGTTTTACCAGCCGAAGATGCAGCCACTTTGGACACCAATCGCCGCCAGATTGACCCAACAACAATGGGTCGAATCCCCCCACCCGGCTTAAGGAGAGGTGTGAGAGGGGCACTTGCAACAAATTCACTCAAAGAAGGCGGACACCGCCCGCTGAGAAATAAATTAACCACACTCGTTATAGAGTCAGAAACCTCCTCAGCAATTGCCACGGCTGCACCACTAAGAGCATCCAACAAATGTTGAGCACGTAACCCATCTTTCCCACAGGACGTACCCTTTGGAAAACTTCTTATTCTGTCCAAAACTAAACTCCTAGAAGCCTGCAAGGGATCACCGACAATAGGCTCAGGGGGAATATATGGTGCCGGAGAGGACGCATGTTTATCAGAAAGCTCTTTAAGAGTATCACCCGTTTGCGGAGTGACACCCGAAGATGTAAGAATGCGAATGGCTGCAGAGAAATGCCCATCACCAATCTTCCTCTTGCATTGCTTAATGGTCTCCTCTTCCTGACACCTCTCTCCGCCCCTAGAAGGGGCATCAAAACTACCAGACAAAAGATCAAAGACAAGATGTTGAATACCCTCTGGTTCTCTCCACACCCGAATAGCCTCAGAAATACTATCAATCTGCAGGCGCCTCTTCAGCCCCGAACGATTTTCTGCGCTAGTTTTGGGCGTGTATCTATGCAGGATACAAAGAGGTATAATAAAGAGACACACCCAGGCCGACACGCTAGACGGATGAGATATAACTCTATCAAGGGTGCCCTTAAGAACTCTTGCAAAGCCCAATCTACACTTCCACGGGACATTCTTAACTGTATGTACGTTAGCTCTAAACACCCTCTCCAATAACGCAATATCAAATCCCACATTCAGCGCAAGATCGCTCTGAACATCCACCGGATACATATCAACTGATGAACTACCAACATCAAGAACAGGACGGAGCACCCCGTGAACGAAGAAGGCAATTGTTCCATCATCAGACAAAGGAGCTTCAACAACGTCTCCGTCATGGAAACAATTCTTAGAAATGGTGTGAGTGACACAACAATGTCCGCAAAACCAAAGACCAAGCTGCATTAGAACCGCCTCAAACTTACCGTAAATCTCAAGATTGGAACCCAGGAGCGCCTTAAAACCAGACAATGCATCACCACTAAGATGGATATCCCGTAAATGTCTAATAAAATAGGCGGGGGTAAGACCCTTACCACTACCATCTCTACATCCATCACACCCAACAAAAGGGCAATGAACCCTCACCGGTGAACCACCCACCGCACCCCTCATTCAAAACACAAAACTGATCGAAACTATAATTAAACACCACCAATCTAAATTAACAATTAACATTCACCACCATAATCCACCAACAACCTAATACGGCACTAGAAGAAGCTTTAATTAAATACAAACCCAACACACAGTAATGAATTGTTGCCGACTTGCACACACTGAGCACCAGATTCAGTCCGAACAATTAAGAACTTAATTACCCGGACACCAAAAATAGAAAGCCGGGCACCGAGATGAAGGAAGGAAGCCAAACCTGAAGAGCCGCCACCCTGAATAGCCTACCCCGGCGACGATGATTTGCCACGACGACGAGGCCCGCATTGCCGATCACCCTACTGATCGCCAATCGCCCCCTTTATTATTATATTAATAAAAATATCAAATGATACAAAAATACTATAACAAATATTAGGATAAATATTAGGACAAATATTACGTAATAAGGATACATTACTTCAAATTTAACAATCATCTTTAAATTTTAATCAACACATTTTCAAATTTTTACATATATACCAAGTACATTAGTTCTTTTCATAATTAAAATTCTTATGATGACAATGTCTCAATTCCTACCACTAAAAACATTTAGTTTCATACTTCAACTCTAAATTTTACGTCTATTAATTTATATGTCATTGTAAATTAGTAGACAAGATATTAGATGGAGACATAAATATGAGAATTCTAGGTGATATATGGTGGATTTTAATTAGTGTTTATGGTTTTGTTCACTAACATAGCCATCTCTATTCTAATGACATAGTTTGAAAAAAAATGTTAACCTAAAAAAGGTGATAAGAATAACTTACCAGACTTTGTGGCACTCTTTGATTCAAATTCCACAAGCAGTCAGATCGTAGTAATATAGACGGAGATATTTACCAAAAGCTGCACCAACAAATGTAATTGAAGTTAGAGGAGAAGATATGTGTTGTACTATGGTAGAGTGAATGTGTTTCTTCTCTAAAAGATAACTATTAGTGAGTTGTAAAATAAATTAAGGAAGAAAAATTAAACTAAGGAAATTCAATATATCGATCTTATAACGATGAACATTTTTATGGAGAATGGACAAGAATAGGTCAATCAACGTATATAATTATATTATGAAATTTGGATGAATCCAAGAGACATCTCATTATATTATATGAGATGTGCACACATACGTTCATTAAACAGGGGCTATAGTAGATGTGTTATACAACTAACTTAGGATATTGTACAAGTTTCGAAATCAGGGAGAAATTAGTACATAATGTCTTGGTTCTGGCTTCAAAACACATATCATGCATATACGCTCAATATATAGGATTAAATCAAACAAGAATCAAACAACATTCAAGCTATAGTAAGTAACTATCCATCTCAACATAGCCGGATTACCCCAACCCTAGAGCAATCAAATTGGCTAAATATGATGAAAGAAAAATCAAAAGCAAAATAAGATGACATAGCTAAGAAGAGTAAGAGAAATACCTGATCTTCTATAGCGGAAATCATCTCAAAGCTTCTAATTGTAATCCCTTATCATTCAAGATAAGCCCTTTTGCCCAAAAAAAAACCCCAATATGAGTTTTCAGCCCCTTCGAGCACAATGAAACCCCTTGTCCAGACTCAATTCTTAGTATTTAACCCCCCTTAAAATAATCCAAAAACAAATTAAAAAAAACCCGTAAATATGAAAGGTTGGGCGGGTAACTGGCCCTGTCACGACTCGTGAAGGGTCTCCCACGAGTCGTGAGACTTCTCAGCAGCTCACAAAATAGCCAGATCCACTTCTCACGACTCGTGAAGGTCTCCCACGAGTCGTGGGACGTCACTTGAGCTCCATAGAGTGATCCACTTGATATGCTTGCTTCATGGCCCGTCTCTTTTGCTTATCTTTCAATCCCCTTCCATCAGATGCATGAAATTCGGCTCGAATCACCGACCCATACCTACAAAACACGAACAACACTTGTGTAGATATTTAAATCATAAATAATACACAAAACACATAAAAAGACAATTAAACTACTCTAAAATGATGCATGAAACTAAACTAAATGCACATGAAAAATATGCAAAACTAGATGTTATAACCAATCTTTCCACCAAGCCACCAGGGAGAGGGAGTCTACACTGGCCAAGAGGTAAAAGCCTTACATGTTATAGATTTGAGAAATGGTTAACACAAGTGATAGAAATGGTTAACACCAGCTTCCAATAACTTCAAAGTGTGGGGAGTGGTATTCAAAAACTACAAAACCTCATCCAAGGCACCATGGAAAAGGAATAAACATTGGCATGCATCAATAAACATAACTTCAAGCATTACCATGCAGCAGAGTGTGATAAGCTCATGAGGAAGTAGGACCACTCCATATCTCGTACTCCATCTCCTTATTTGACACATCAATAGGAGGGATATGTGAGAGATAGTAAATCAAGTACGATTACAAGTTTCTAATCAAGTATAGAGAGATTAGTAAATCAACATTTTTTTTTCTTTGATAATAGAAAGTCATTCAGCACTCATGAAACCATCTTCATAAATATAACCATGTGGCACTCAGTAAAGTATTGATGATGTCTTCCGGAAGGAATTCTAGACCTTTAGGTTTGCATTTAAAAAGATAATACTAAAGCAATTAACATCAAGGATGGTTGTCATCACAACCATTTGCAGGGAAAACAATGACATCCAGAACAACCTTAGGATCCCAACAACAAAATTTTCAAATAAGACTTTAAAAATTGAATAAACTTAATACTATATTCAAGAGACATATCGAAACTACCGGAATATTCTATCTATAATTTTCAGACCATAAAACTAAATGGAAAACAATCCTTAGATAAGTCAATCAGAAAATTTGAAGACTTCCTCATCAACCGAAAAGTACAAACCAGAGACCGAAACAAGAAAGATAAGTCGTAAAGGTATATGTTCTCTCTTGAGATGAGCTTCTTAGCAAGAGTGGCACTCTATGACAAGGATGATAACAATGGCACTTCGTAAGAAATATGATACTAGTGGACATGTAATGTGATGTGCCAAAATGTAGGAAAGGTAAAATTTGTAAATGACAGCAATTTGAGAAGAATTTAGATGGGAGAAGATACTCTTCATCCACTCTTATAGAAGCAATCTTCCTTCTCAGTTTGCATTCCTTTTGTTAGCCAAATATAAAAATAACACAACCTTTCTCCAAATCACTTAATTAAAAACAAGTTATACAACTTCCAGTCCTTCACCAAAGATGTATATGCAATGCAAAAATGTAGGATCCAATTATATGAGCACCACAAGGACACATAAGGCTAAGCCAGAAGAGAAAAATAAAACCCTGCATACAAGGGCAAAATTTACAAGGCATACCTCTAATGTTCCCAAAAGCTGACCAAACATTATCTTGTTCTTATTCACAAGCTTTGGATCTTCATTTTAAGGAAAAACTCTAGGAACAGGTCGTACTGCTTGATAATCAGCTTCCTAGAAATGTCCATTGTCAATGCCATGCACATGTGTAACTCTTGGTATCCCAGAAAAGTAAACAAATGAAACAAAGTTTCAAATTTGACTACCTTCCCTAATCTGGAATTGCCATCTCTCCTAAAAAAATCATTGTTCTGCTGAAAACAACGAGGCCTTGTCTCGTTCCCATTAGCTGCAACAACGTCTTCACCAACCATCAAATGTAGCGAGAGAGAAAAAAACTCTAAAATCATTACCCCTTGAAACAATTTTTTCAACTCTCTTTAGCCTTTCTATTTCACATTAAATCCTTCAAAAGAATAAAAATCTGAAATCAACCATCGAATCTTCAAGGTAGAAGCTAGGTTCTAATAGATGAACTCTACCTTGACAACTGCCGAAGAAAGTCGATGCTTGGGCACTGGTTCTTTGTTCGCATCTGTTCTATCTGAGTGACACCAATCAAATACAGAGAAAGACACAGGTTTCAGAATACATAAGAGAAAAATCGCTAAAATTTAAAAACCCTAGAAATTGGTCGACAGGGGAAAAACAATGTATCGAGAGAGAGATAGAAGTACAGGTCTGAGAAGACCACGCTAGCGGGGAACGACGGTAGAGGAGAAATTTCAAGGAGCACCGTTTTCTGGCAAGGGTCCACGTCAAACACCTCGGGGTCCCTTATACGGGATGTGATCTACGCAACAATCAAAGAAGAAGAAGAGTTTGAATAGTTGGCAGACTCCAATTTCTGAAAACAGGAATGAGAAGTAAGGAGAGAAATACCTCGCGGTGATGGCGGTTGAACTCGTCGATCTCACGGCGGAGCTTCAATTTCATCTGTACAACACCGGCATCCGCCATTGGGGGCTCTACGGAGCTTCAACGTCACCGATAGCATGACCTTGTGTTTGAAGATGAAGGAAAACAAATGGGTAAAAGAGGGCTAGGGTTTTCATACTTACAATTTGGGCCCGATTTGGGTGTTTTCTCTTTCTTTCTTTTTTTTTTTAAAAAAAATGGTGATCTGATAAGTATTTTCTTTTATTTTTCTTATAAAATTTTGTTTATCTATAGCAACAACTTTTTCTTGCTATATTGTTATTTGAGTTTTAACAACGGAGATTGTCGTTGCCAAAAATAATTCATGTATAGCAACGATAAAACTTATCGTTGTGTTACCTATGAAAGCTATATTGTAACGATAATGTCGTTGCAAAACATATAACTCGAATTTCATACCGCCCGCCAAAATTTGGGAAGGCGGAAAAATGGAATTCTCTATTATTGCAACAACATTTAGCAACGATAATTTTTAGTCGTTGCAAAAAAATATCTTTGGCAACGACAATAATTATGTCGTTGCAAAAAGTCGTTGCGATAACCAGTTTTTCTTGTAGTGCTTGTTTGTGTTATTGAAGCGAAAGTGATCTTAATTTCACTTCGGTTAATTATGTGAAAAGGGTTAGAAACAATTAGGGTTTATGCGAAAGCCTCTATATTCCTATTTGTTAATAACGAGAGTTATTTGATGAAAAGCATGATCTTTTATGCCTTTATGTGTTATTTTCCATGGTTATCTATGTGGTGTTGAATCCCCGATCTTGGAAGGCTTTTATTTTATTGATTTATTTCTTAAAATTTTGGTTTTAAAGTTACTGTCTTGTCGAAATCGAGTCTCTACAAATTCGACATTTTTGGTCGATATCGAGTTAATTGGTCGATTTCGACCAAGTTTTCTGCCTTTGTTCTTTGCCTATTTCTGAGCCAATTTCGAGTAAATTTTAGTCGATATCGAGTAGCACTTGTCGATATCGACCAGATTTCTGCCTTTGCTTGGTTTCTGTTTCCACTCGATTTTGACTTGCTGTTGGTCGATTTTCGTACCCGATATCGAGTAATATCACTCAATATCGACCCAAGTTATCTTCTTTCGTTTCTTTTCTGCTTTTCTCTGTTATTTCTGTCTTTCTATTTGATTTTCTGTCTGTGAGATTTGATGCTACCTGAGATCCGCTGACACGCTTCATCGAGGATCGATCCTGACTTCCCACTACTGCATCGGGAGGAAGTCTTGTAATCATTTGCATGGCCACGAATCTGGTTTGATCTATTTCATTGTATTTTAAATCGATTTCCCTCCCTAACAACACTATGCGGATTTATTATTGCGGAAATATGAATGTGGTTGAATGAAATGATGAGAATGATGTAATCTTACAGAATCTGGCAATGAGATGAATGGTTGAACTTGATGGAATGATGATTGTGATATGATTGTTATTCTCGTTTAATGATGTATGCTTTCAGTGGTTGAATGGTTAGACGTAGACTTATATATGTTTTATGATATATATCTAGGTGATCTTTAATCTATCGTAATGCTTGCCTTGCTGTTCTGCACCGCCAGATAAGTTTCTTCAGAGCTTACTCAGATTGAAATAGAGAAATTTCCTGCTTTGGGTTCATGCTTGCCTTGCTGCTCTTGCATTCTCGTTTAATGATGTATGCTTTCAGTGGTTGAATGGTTAGACGTAGTATCATGTTAGGTTGCATTGACCGTTGAGCATTTTACTTCTTTATGCGTATGTAAACAGAACGACCGTTATCTGTGAAGTAACTAGAGTCTTTGCTAGGGTTATAGGGCGACCCAGTCCCATCGGTTCCCGTCCCAAGTCAATCGAGTCATGGAAGTTCCTGTACTTATATTATGAGCTGCTTGCGGGCTTTATTTTTCTTTTGGAGCGGGTTGGGCATGTCTGCCGCTCGATTATTATGGAATGCATTCATGAGCTGGCCAGTCTTCGCCCTATCGGAAGTGGGTGGAGGTAGGAGAGGGATATACCACTTGGTATTTTATCCTAAGGCCTTATTATTATTATGCACTTGATCTTAGGAGCATGTTAGTGTGCTAATGTTCCGCCTTGCATCTAGAAGCATCTTCATTAGGTATAGCGTATGTGTGTGCTTAGGGTCGGGATGCAGAGCCAAAGTGGGCATCGATCTGATCCCGCCCACTATCAATTTTTTTAGGTATCCGTTATGCTTACTACTATTGATGCTGATTACGCTCCATGACCACGGGGTTTAACATGGCAGAAAGCGAGAGTTGAGTAGGGTTGTTACCTGAGCCGAACAGCTCGAGCTCGGCTCGGGCTAGGCTCGGAAAAGCTCAAGCTCGACTCATTTGAATATGTAAAATAAGCCGATCTTGAACAAGGTTTTGGGCTCGAACCGAGCCCGAGCCGAGCTCAAGCTTGAGCCAAGCCGAGCTCGAAAGCTCGTTTGTTTTTCTTTCCAAAAATGCCCCTAGGGCAAATTAGGATGAAAGGCAAGGAAACACTTGAAGATTGAAGGCGTTGTGCCGTCTCGTCTCCTACTTTCTCCAACTCTGCTCTCTTTGTCTTTGGCTCCTTCCCTTCAGATCTCCTCTCTCTCTCTCTCTGTCTCCGACTCTTTCCGGTAAATTCAACTCTCTCTCTCTCTCTCTCTCTCTCTCTCTCTTCCTCTCTCTCCGACTTTACTCGCTACTTCGTCTTCGACTCTTCCCTGGCATAACGTTGGTGCCTTCATTCAGTCGAAGTTATCCCTTCTCTTAGTGAGTTTGCCTTCCTTCGATCAAAGTTTTGGACCGGAAATTCGTAGGTATGCCTTTCGTTTTTCTCTAATTGAAGTTATGGAAGTTGTAATTAGGTTTCTTTCTAACCTTCGGTGGTTGTAATTTCTGGGTTTTTTTTTTACAGATCTGAGACTTCTCCTAAATTTCCTCCTAGGGTTCTTCGAGTCCCTATCAATTGGGTTTCACTTAAGATATGGCGTCGATCATCTGTCCTACCACCAGATCTGAATTAGGTCTATCCCTCCTCTAGTCCTTTAGTCCTCTAGTTCAAGCGGCGCCGACGAACTCAGTGCCTATTACTCCCTCCTCGGCTCCTCGTGGTTCCTCAGTCTCATTCCCTCCTCTTCATCCTTCTCACCTTCTGTTCTTTGTACAACTTAAAATGTGGTTGATTAGAAATTTTTCTATGTTGTTCAATGTTCATCTTGCTGTACAGCTAAAATGTCGCTCTTAATTAATAAATAATTAACAAATATGGTTGATGGTTGATTAGAAATTTGTAGAACTTGTATTAATTGATGAATTTTTTTTTATATGAAATTTGTTTGTCTTCCTTTCGTCTTTTGTTCTTGTCCATCTTCCTGTTCAATGTTCATCTTTCTATAATTTTCATTTAGGCATTTGGATACAAACCGAGCTGAACGAGCTTGAACGAGCTCATCTGACGAACTCAAACGAGCTTAGGCTCGTTCGTTCAGCTTGTTCGAGCTCAAACAATCCGAGCTCGAGTTTCACTCTGGGCTCGCGAGCCGAGCTTGATTGCCAAAGAAAGCTCGAATAATTTTTGGGCTCGAGCTCGGCTCGGCTCGTTTCCCGTTCGAGTCAAGCTTAAACATGTCAAGCTCGGCTCGTTCGGCTCGAATATCACCCCTAGAGTTGAGACTCTGACTTCACCAATTTAATTACGGTTCGGATTTGAATGTTTGCTCATGTTTTGACCTAGCTCTGCCGTGGCACCCCTTTTTATTATAGTTTACTTCCGCTTTTCTATGACCATGAGTTTTCCACGCTTAGACTTACGACAGGTACAGGGGACTTCCCTGGGAATTCCAACGATCCCTTCGAATTTTGGGTATGAAATCTCACTTCCAAAGTGAAATTATTGATTTCAAACCCTCAACTTGTACTTGGGGCGCAAGATCCTAACGAGGGGTTTCATCCCTCAAAACGTAATCCAGGTATCATAATCTCGGGCCATTACAAAGTTAGTATCAGAGCGAGGTTTTGCAAATCGAGTATGATAGGTTGAAGTGGTTTTCAAAATAGCCCAATGTTTTCAAATGGCTTTTCAAAATGTTTTAGAAAGGGAAAAATGAATTTAATAAGGCTAACTCAAATGGACTAAATATGAACTTGACTCAATAAATCCGGTAATCAAACAAAGGGAAACGATGGGGTAGTAAAGGCAATAGACCATCCTTATTAGATGTAGTTGGGAACGGGTAGCCAAAATACCAGCTTTCTTATACAAACGGGATTTGAAGACTTCAAGGAGCCCGAGGGTTGGAGTAGCATGGGTTAGGAGGTCGTGAGATATTTGCCCCTCTGGTCAGCCGTCCCTCGACGGAGGGCATATATCGTCTATGTGATTGTATGCATTATATCCAATTGGGCCTGAGGGCGATCCTTCTCGAAGGGGATCATATTAATCTCGTTGATTACTTCCATGTTGAGTGTTATTGTGCTTAGGATAGATAACTAATCAGTATGCCTTAACTTGAACATGTATATAGCGGAATGTGTGAACGGGATAGCGGGAGGAAACCTTGTTCTCGTGTAATCGGAATTACCGCCTTGTCGGAATAGCCCTTCCATAATTCCAACCCCTTGATGATTCTGACTTCGTCATGTGTCCCATCAAAACATTTAAGCATGTTAGCGAAGGCCGAGGAGCGTCCGCTCCCCCGTTTTGAGTCCTGCTTGGCAGCCCACCATCTATGCTTCTATCGAGTCTCGTACCTGAGGTCGGAGTCTTCCATGGAAAAATTCGGTTTGGTCAACTAATTACCTTCGGAAATTGTGTCGGACTTGGGGGTTATGTTAGTGGGGGTGATGATTTAAATAGCTTCGAGTTAGGAGTGAGTTAGTGAAATACCCCAAAGTATTTTTGGGTATTTCTATTTTAATTTATATAAAAATAAGATTAAAAATTTTAATATAAAATAAGTTATAGATTTAAAAAAAATATATTATGAATTATGACCCGACTTATCATACTAATGCTAATTATAATTAAAATTTTAAGGATGACTTTATCCTAATCATAATCATCTGTTAAAGCCTCAAATGTTACTAGGAATAAATTTAGACAATAATTATTTATTATATTCCAAGAGAGGATAAAATATAATTTGGATGTGGTATAAATTTTATAAAAGATATTATTATGTTAGTGTTTATTAAATGTATTTTGAGTTAGGTAAATATTTTATTTATTTAAAGTGAAATAATTAAATACATATTATTGTATTATTTATAGGTTAAAAACTATTCTTTACAAAATAAATCAAAGTCAAAACCGGAATAAGATAAATAAGTGGATTAAAAACCTATAACTAAACCGGTTTGGGGCACATGAAATCGGATTAGAACTGGGTTGCTTCTTCATCTTCCCCCTATACTTTAATGGCCTTCAATGGTGATTTTTCAATTTCAACTTCAATTGAAGACGTTTTAAACACGAATTACATCCCAAATTGAATGAGAAATATTAATGTGTCATCAATTCACGTTTTGAATGAGAATTTGCCCTCAATTTCATCCAAATTCATAAACCATACGATTTGTGATATGAAAGATTGACGTGGAAGATAAGTCTAAAACGCTCAATTGATTGTATGAATTGAATCCTCTCATCAATACCGATTCATTGACATATTCAATTTGTTATTCCGTTGACATTTTAAGCTCGACCTATAAATACCTTTTTCGAGCTTGAACTCAAATCCGCCATTGTTGTCCCAAAATCCATGCTCCTTACCTACTGTTTTACACCCTAAACACCTTCACAAGCAATCCCATTCAAAACTTTCCGAGAAAAGCATATAAGATAAAAAAACGCTCAAATCGGAATTTCGCTCCACCAGACACCACATGGCGCCACCTCCCAACCGCTTCCTGCGCCGCTAGAACCGTCTGTGAGGAGCACCCTTCCGCCAGGAGTCCGTATCCACCAACCCCTTCAACTTCCGTGCCTTGTCGAGGTGTTAGGAAGCCGTCGAAGCCGCGCCGGAGGATCACCGGAAAGTTTCTGCAGAGGTGCTGTCGTATGGGAGAAGGGGCTGGTTTAATTACACAAAACCTCCCAAACTTTCAGTTTTGGTAAAATATGCCCCAGTTCAATTCGAAAATTATAAAGATTAACCCACAGTTTTAGAATGTATCTAACTCGCATTAATTCTTAAATTCGCAGCGATGATCTCAAATCCATACACACCCATTCCGAGACAATATTTCCAAGAGGATATATATAATTGGTATAAATGACTTTATAATTAATTCAATTTTTAATTGAATTAATAAGTCAATTATGTGCATAAAATACCAATTATTAAAATTTTCTTCGTTTCTCGTATTTCATGTGTAGAGCCGTTACTAAGTGAGTCAAACTCGTTCACAAGTCTTTGAAGTCCATAGTTGGTATCGAAATCCAACAAGACGAAAAAGGCAAGTGACTTTCTGAGCTTTTCTGCTCATTTCGGTGCTTTCGTTTCTAGTTGTTTTCTTTCATTTGATTGCTTGCCAAGTTAAATAAAATAAATTACAATTCACATGTTTTGTGTAATTTATCTAACAATCAGTTTGGATTTGGCAAGTAAAATTGGGTAAAGTTATAATTTGACCTTAATATAAAATAATAACATAGTTTACCCACCATTTCTTTAAAGCATGATTTATCATTGTTCTTTCGTGCAAAAATGGTTAGGTATGGAACATGCCATTTCGTTGATGTTTCCATCCATTATTTTATTTTATTTTATTAGGTATCCATGTTACCTTTAAATAATATGGATTACTTTTGTAATGTGTGATCACTTAAGATAGGTCATTAATCAATAGTGAGAATGTGAGGATTGTGTGTTACGATCAGAACTGAACTAAATCAAGATCAATTCAACTAAAATGTATCAATCAATGCAAAGCAAAAGTGAACTGTGTAATGTGTAAAGTTAATTGAAAGTGATGTTGAATAGTCAGGTCGGGGCCGTTATTCCCCGGTCTTAAAGTTTCATGAAACTAACACATTCCGAACATGCATATATTATCTATCGGAATGTTACACTATCAAATAAAAAAGTTTTAGGTCGTTATCCCCTATTGAGAGCGGGACCGGTATCCTATGATTCTTAATTAATTAAGAGGTATGTGTCGAATGAAATGTGTAACCTATCAAAGTGTGTGTTATGAAGCGTGTAAACTATATCAAAGTGTTAAAATGTGTAACGTCGTGTAAAGTTGTGTTTAAGCTATCCAACACGAGGAAAGTGAGTGAAGTGTGTGATAGATATTTGGTTTCACAGTGATCACAATTAATTCAAGCTATATCATATCCCATCCGTACTCAGGATATGGTTCCTAAGGGTGCTTGTCACCCACTTCTTATGTTCTTCAATCCTTCGGGATTATCCGTGTCATAACAGTTGTGCCTGTTGGACAAAAATGCGCAATAATCTTACAACACATTTTATTTGATTTTTAATATTTGAGTTCGACCCCTTTTGGTTATCCTCTTGATTTGAAGTCGTATCGATACCAAGATATGAGTGGTTTTGGTGATTTGGGTTGCACCCGAATTTTAGCGGGTTGCCTACGTATCTCTTGGAAGAGAATCAAGCCTTACGTAGTTCATAGTGTTTTGGATTTTGTTTTTGGTTTTGTTTGGGTTTGGGTTTGGTTTCGTTTTATTGTATGCATCAGAGGAAGAAGTTCAAACCCACCTTCTACGAAGGGTAGCTCGAACAACACTCCACTCGAGTAACCTGAGCCCACCTTCTCGGAAGAGTAACTCAAGTAACCCGCCTATCATTTGCATAGAAAACCATTTTAGGTGGAGTTTGATTTGATTTGATTTGTTTTGACTTAAATGTCAATTTGGGGGATGTGATTGAACTCGTTTGTGAGTTTCCTACGTACCCTTTTGGAAGGGATCAAATCATACGTAGTTCTTGAAAATGTGAAATTTGAATTTGATATTTGGGTTTTTGAAGTTTTGGTCGTGACCGAACTCGACGAGCGGAAGATTTGTATCAAGTTGGAGGAGACACTTTGGATTTGATGAAACATTGGTATTTGAGACGACTTATAGTCGATAGATAAATTTGAGGAGATTTGATTGAAAGTTTAGGTGTGACCGGACTCGGTATGAATTTAATTTACACCAAGTTTCCCACGTATCCATCTGTTTGGTGGAATCAAGTCACCGTAGTTCGGCTCAAAAATGAACTCTATATTTGGGTTTGGTCACGAGATCTTTTGAGAGGGCTGATTGAACTCGACTAGCAGAAGCTTTATATCGAGCCAGCATGGATAATTTGAATTTGTTTTTGGCGATTGAACTCGACGAGCCTTGGCTTTGTATCGAGTGCCCTACGTATCTCTTAGAAATGAATCAAATCACCCGTAGTTCTAAACGAGAGAAATTTAATTTATTTGGTTTTGACCTCATATTCATTTAAAGGGAATTTAGAGACGTACGACTGTACCCGATATATTTTTGAGATCTAATATCGGGTTACCTACGTAGCCGTTTTTACGGCGCCAAGTCTTTACGTAGTTCTACCTAACCACTTTAATTGTTTTTAGTTTGGCGATTGAACCCGACTAGCTTTTAGCTTAATGTCGAGCTTCCTACGTACCTTTTGGACGGGATCAAATCTTGCGCAGTTCTCATAAAAGACAAATTTGATCATTTGAGGACCGTGTGATTGAACTCGATGAGCTATAGCTTTGTATCGAGTTTCCTACGTATCTCTTGGAAGAGAATGAAATCACTCGTAGTTCCTTTCAAACCAAGTTTATATTTGGTAAAACTTGATTCGAGGTTTTGACTCCGTTTTTATTGGAGCCGGCTTGAGATTGACCCACTAGAATTAATTGGCAAAGAATATTTGACGAGTTTAAATTTATGTTTTGATCAAACTCGAATTCTTAATTTGTGCCGATTATAATTCTAATAATTTTGTGGGTTAATTTTGCAAATAAGCAAAATTCTTTTCAAAGGTGCCAGATATATACGTGTGTGTTAGTTGCTAGCTGTGACCCATTCCCCCTTTTTTTTAATGAACAAAACTAGGTAATGTGGTTGAGCCCATTTTGATTTCAATCGAGCCCATTCCAATCCCTTTTCTTTTTTACTTTAAAAGAGAATCGAGCCGAGCTCCTCATCTCATTGTTTTTTTTAGCGTCAATTGAAACCGGCCCTAATTCGATGATGACTGCCCTCTGAGCCTAGCGATGTGAATCAGAGAGAAAATGCCGTTGTTGGACAAACGCTGATCTGCCGGGATCGTTGTGAGCTCCGCTTTGGGCAGTCAGAACAGAAAGGGATGGACATGGATACACCTTTGAAGTCGTCGATGCAAGCCGAATTAGTTGATTTGCTTTTAGGAATTTGCTAATCTACGCCCAATTTTCTGTCTTCCCGTCATTCAGGGGCTTTGTCAACACCCGAGAGCCACCGAAGTCGCCAACGCCTATAACCTTTGACAACGGTGGCGCTTTGCCGGACAAGGTTGGGGCTCTCGGCCTAGGGTAATCGAAAGGTGAAGCCAAGAAACTCCAAAGCTTCCAAAAATCTGAAACAGGCTGACGGTGTTCCGACTTGGGCAATCGAAAGGGATTGTAGAGCTGCAAGGGTGCCTCCAAGCCTCATAATCCGAGAGCGAACACAAACTCGGCCTCTCTAATTAGGTAGGCTCGGCAGCCTCCTCTTTCCTTCTTTAATTGATTTTGATTTCAATCCGTGTGATTTGCTGCTAGCTTGAGCACAGATAGTTTTAAGATGGGAAATTTAAGTTCCAATCCTTGAGCTTATTTTTATTACGCCCAATTTTAATCAACGCCAATTTAAATCAGCTTCCTCAATTTTTGTTGGTTTTGCACTTTGATTTAGGAATGGGAGTTCCCCATTTACCACCCATTTACCACTGCTGATTTGTGTTTACAGCAAAGTGGAGAAACTGAATCCTGAACAAGCAGTAACGTTGATTACAAATTAAGGCTATGAATTGTTAGACATAGTCTAATTGCAATTTGGTAGCAACCAGACTAATTTATGGGATTTGTTCTGATTCTTATGATAGAAGGTTGGGACAAATTAAGGCTACCATTTGATTTGTTATGTTTTGCATTTTTGTCCTCAAGTAGTCCTCTTTGTTAATACAGGAAACTGATTGCAATTCCCTAGTACTCAAAACCCTCTAGGCAAAAATCCAACAACCTTTCTGCGCTATGAAGCGATCCATGCCGGGATCGGGGTAGCGACGGGATACTAAACTCTCGAGCCGCTAAGCCAGGATCGGAGATCGCGACGAGAGACTAAACTCTCAAGCCGCTAGGATCCATCTCATCTTTTGTTTTGTTTATTTTTTTACCTGCAAACAAAAGGAGAGTAAAAAGGTAGAGGTCAACCCTGTGTTTCTTAGTTTGAGCAGGAATGAAGGTGGGAGTTTTTTCTCTCCTCTCTCACCTGCCCTTTCTCTCTTTGTATCCTATCCCTCTTCTCTCCCTTGCACTCTCTCCCTCTGTACTCTTTCTCTCCGCTCTCTCTCTGTACTCTTTCTCTCCCTCTTTGTATTTAGTTTTCTGCTCTTCTCTTGTTTATGTGGGTTGTGTGCAGGTAATTGCTCAGCAGGAGGAAAAGCTAAGAAGGAACTGTAAGAAACTGTCCAACAGGGAGAAAAGGCCAGTTAGTAGGAAGGAGCCGGTTGCCTTTTATAGAAGAGATGGATGGGGGAAGTTAATTAAAACTCCTTTCCACCCCACGTTCTGTACAATTGCAGAACCACCTCCCATTTAATTTAGCTTTTTTTTTTCCTCTTCCTTGTTGTCAACCGTAATAGAGAGAACCACCTCCCATTTAACTTCCTAATCCAGTTTCAACATATTTGGAATGGGCTTGTAATGGGTTTCTTCAGGCCCATTTTGTTTTCCTAAATCCTCTCTTTAATTTAAAGAAGATTCATCCCTTTTTTTTCGAAATAGGTAATGAATGTGATGACATAAAATCATGAATTAAAAAAAATAAATTCATGAAATTTTACGCCCCAACGGTTTCCCCCCGAACTTTGTGCGCGTGAGATCTCGAACACGTTCAAAGTTCGATATTTTGTTGTTTATACACCATTGTGTTTCAAGCGGACATTTGCTTAAGAACGCTTTCTGTTTTATTTGTAGTTCGAAGACAATTTGAGCTTAAATTGTACCGATTAAAATTGATTAAATAAGAAAAGCAATTCTACTTAGAACTTGCTTATGACCAATACGATACAATCTGGTATGGGTAGGTGAGAGGCGGAATTATTTTCCTTCTCTAATTTTAATTTTTGTTTTTCTAGCTTTTCAACCAGTCTTACTTTTGAGCTTTCGAACCGATTAGATTTTTGGCTTGAGTCATATTTGACTTTGACTTTTGCCGACCTGGTCGTTTGACTTTTAGCTAATTTGATTTTTGGCTTTTGGTCGGAGATTTTTCGACTTTAAGCTGAACTTGGATTTGAAGGTTTTATTTTGAGGGACAAGAATTTGGCTTTGACGACTTGATGTCATAGGTTTGAGCCTTTGTCTTTTGACCGATTTCACTTTGATTTTCGGTCTTAGACTAAATTTGGTTTTAACGACTTGATGTCGTATATTTGGACCTTGATAACCTTTGTGGTTGAAGTTTTGTGATCAAAATCTCAAATGAGATGATTTTGAAATATGGTACCCATACCATTTATAGCCAAGGTATTTGATGACTTTTTTCCTTTTAGTTTGAGTTTTGAATTTTGGGGGCTTTGAATGACCGTACATATGCGGATAATGTAGGCCAATTTTTGTTTGGGAGGGTTTGAAGGATTTTGGGAGGCTTGGACCTCTTTGGTTTTGAGAGAGAAGAACACATTGACCATTTGATTAGTCAAGTTTTGAGGCATTTTGGTTCATGACTCCTTGGGAGGAAAATTTGATTTGTAGGACTTGAACTGAATACCACTTTTGGACGTGATAATCAAAGTCGAAGAAGTTAGGCCTAAACCTTTTATTTGTTTAACTTTGTGAGAATGTCTTTGACTTGATAATCAAAGTCAAAAAAATTTAGGCAAATGCCTTTTATTTGATTCTCTTTGTGAGAATGTATTTGAAAGACAAAATTTTCTCTCTCGCTTTTCCCTTGGCCTCATTTTCAGTATAGGCACAAAACATGCAAGTCTTTAGACCATACTTGTAACGACCCAGAATTATGATTTTCGGGTTACGTTTCAAGGGATAAAACCCCTTGTTCGGATCTTGCAATCCAGGTACAGGTCGAGGTTTCAAACTCATTTTTAAGATTAGTATAAAGAGGGATTTCAAACCCTAAAAACCTCGAAGGGTCGTTGGGTACCCTTAACATGTCCTAAGGCTATGTCGCGGAATCCATTTCAAACGAAAAGTAAAGCGGAAGCAAGTAAAGATACAAGTGCCACGGCGGAGCCGGTTAAAATCAAATCATGAGTGGGTAATTACCATTTTACTTTGTTAGGATATTAGCCAGATTCTTCGATTCACCACAAGGGAACCCCGTCATATAGACATCGAGCACTCAAAATCTGCAGAAAACACCTTAAAAAAAGAACGGGGAAAGGAGTCAGATCGAGCCACTCATGCGGGACCGGCAGTCCTCGCTGAGGCCACATAGTATGTGCTATACCTAATAAAGATGCTCTAATGCAGTACGGAAGTCAAACACACTAGCATGCTCCTAGTCACAATAATGTGTAAAAATACTGTAAAGGGCCCAAGACAATGCCAAGTGGCATATCCCTCTCCTACCTCCACCCCCTTTCGATAGGGCGGAGACTGGCCAGCTCGTGAATGCATTCCATCATAATCGGGGGCACGCATGCCTAACCCGCTCCACAATAAAGCCCGTAGGCATCTCATAATATAAGGAAGTTCATGACTCGATTGACTCAGGGTACCCGATGAGGCTGGGCTACCCTATGACCCTAGCAAAGACTCTAGGACTATCACAGATAACGGTCATTCTGTTTCAAACGCATAAAGTAAGCAGATGCTCATTCAATTAGTGCAACCTAAACAAGATACTACATGGCATGCTTTTATGCATATGCAAAACCTAACATAAAATGCAACAATAGGCACGAATGTCCAACCTGATTAAGCCCCCTAGGAAACTTGCCTGAAGATGCAGAATAGCAGGATAATACAAGCAAGGGCTCAAATGCAAGTCCAAAGCAATCCAAAAGCAATACACACCTATCATCAAGCCATTTCCATAAGCTTCCGGACCAGCATTCATACACACGAACCCAAGTTCTCAACATACTCAACACCAACTGATAGTAAAACCGTTTTCCAAAACCTTTTCAATATGATCAACATCAACCAAAATCGTTCTTCTAATTTACTTCTCAAAATCAACATCATCAAGCCAAGACAAAATCCCGACATTTTAAATGACACTTTTAACATAACTTCAAGCTCAAGATCAAATAGTTCAAGTTCCGTCAAATCCTGACATTAATCATTTAAATCCTTAAAACCAATTTCACAAATTCATATTTGACCAAATCAAAAGGGATTATCAAATTTTCTAAGTCAACCCAAAATTTTGTTTTATCAAAATATTCCGGCATTTTGGTTTTCAACAATGAATCATTTGAGAGATATTTCCGGAAACTTGAAACCCTCTTAAATAATACTTTATTACAATATATGACTTAAAATAACACCAGACTATTTTTATATATTAAGAACAATAAATCAAAACTCATAGTTCATCTAAAATTTCCTTAATCACAAATTACACCATCACTAAATACATATTCCAAATAATGCCTTCTTTAAACCATTTTATAATATATAATAATTTCAGAAATTTATTTTCATAAAATAAGAATCATCATAGTAATAACAATGATAAACACATAATTAAATAAATACTAGCATAAAACATAAGTTATATATAATAGAGGTAAGAAATAACCATTTAACAACAAGGAAGAGCCCACCAACACATAACCCGGACCAATGACCCAACCCGCCCAAAGTGAAAGAGGGAAAAGGCCCAGATCTGGATCCGGCCCAAGCTAAACTCTCCCAGCCCTAACCCGGATAAGTTAACCCGACCCGGTCATATAACCCGAAAAAAATAGGCCCAAGCCCAAAGGGAGAAAGAATGAAACGTTGTCTCCTTCCCGGCGTTCTTCATCCCCAAATCAGACGAGCAGAGCTTCAGCAATGGAAAAAAAAATAAGAAACGGAATGCGGCGAAAAACAATCCCGACCAGCTCTCCTCCTCGCCATCACCTCTTTCCGACCGCAATCAACCCAGAAGGACCAAAACCCGAGTAAGAGGAAGGAGGAATAGAAAGCTCACCGAGGGCTCGAAGGTTCGCCGGAAACGATCACCGGGGTTGGATCGATCTTCATCGGAGGCAGGTTGGCGTCGGAATTGACTAGGACAAAAAGGGGAGCTCATTGAACCACACGTTTATGGTGGATTCGAATCGGAAACGGTGGATTTTAAGGCTTACCCAACCGGAACGGAACACAGGGGAATTGGGGTCTCGCGGCTCCAGAAGCAGCTTCTCCGGCGAGTCCTGGTTGCTGCAGGCGCTTCTGGGTCTGCCTTGGCGTCGGAGTAGCGACTTTGCTCGGATGGAGGTGGGCTCGACTCTTCGTCAGCGGAACAAGGGCTTGGCTCCTGGGCAACTCGACGATGGCGAGGCTGGCCTGGCTGCCTGGAACGACGTTCGAAGAGGGAAGAGGTGGCTGAAACGAACCGGACTTGTGGGGGCTGGTGATGCTCAGGATGGAGGAGAATGGAGAGAGTGGTGATGGGTTCTTGAAATAGAAGAAGGAAAGAGATGGACATGATGAAGTAGAGGGGAGGAAGAGGTTTGTCTTTTGTGGGTTTTGAAGGTGAGGAAAAAGTTGAAAGTAGGAGCTGAGTTTGTTTGGAAGAAATACAATGAGGAGGGTGTACAGGCTTGGCGTGGTGGGTTTTAGCATGTTGCTGCTATAGGGGAATCAGATAGAGTAGGCTTTATTAGCCAAAAAAAGAATGAAGTAAGGAGGGATGGTGCAGGTACAATTGTTGTCGACCCAAAAGGAGGAGAGGTAGCTGGCTCCTTGACATTTGGATAAGAAGGATGGGGGAAAATACAAGAGGAGGTGAGCTGCAACTTTGACCCAATATGAACTTCCAAATACCAAAAAAAAATATATATATAAATTATAGATCTCGAACCCGCTCACTCGACCCTACTCCGAATCAAAATTTAAAAATTTCAAATCCGAGATTAATAATGAACTCCGAGTACTATCCTTAATTTTCGCATCAGCAAGCGGGATAAAACATATTTTAACATTTTTTATTAAATAATGCCGAAACTCGTTTCGAAGTATTTAAAATAAAACCGATAGCTTAAGGACGAAAATTCCAAACCTCCCAAATCTTAGGAAACGGAATAATTATAAATCACTATTTTAATAATTTAATATTCTAAAATTTTCCGGTCTTTACATCATCCACCTCTAAAAACAAGTCTCGTCCCCGAGACTAAAATCACTCTAAAACATGGGGATGAAGTTTTAAATTGGTGAGTCCAAGGATCATGCCATTGATTCTGTAAGCATCTCATAGGGCCCGTATGAGACCCCTACAGTACCCTTGACGTGATCATAATATTCCCAATTGGTCGTAGCAAGTATGCGATATGGGCCCTTATCACATTCTTACTCCGACTTCTCGGTTATATCATAACTCGAAAAGCAATCATAACGTGTCTACTAGGTCTTAGCAAGCATTCTATATGCGCCCCTATAAAATGCTTGTATCCACTTCGTGAGTCGTTATAATATAAAACCGGGTTTGAAAATTTCCAAAAAGAATTCCGCAATTGAAAAAAAATTAGCCTCGAAATCGTTGAAACCCTCGATAACGTTTATTCTTTAAAAAACCAGTTATTTTCCTTCTATATCGTTCAAATTCTTCAAATCCGACGTTAAACCAAGAACTTTGCACCAAACAAGTCAAATCCCTACAACTCAAGATTTCGTCAAAATCTCCCAAAACCAAATCAGTTTCCCACATATCAATCAATCAAATTTAGAAATAAGGAGGTGGAATCATCCACCTCTAAGGGCTAATCTCATATTCTCTTCCTAGTTTCCAAATCATACAACATCATTCACAACTCAACAAGTACCATAACCAAAAGTTTCATCAACTCTTATATAAGCATAATACCATAAGTCATCTCGCACATGGCAAGTCCCACATCATATCATAGTCACAAACCATCACATAACCGTCTAACATAAACATAAACATGCCAACAAGTCCCAAGTAACAAAGGAACAAGAAGCCTCAACATACTACAATTATAAGGTATATCTATATCATACTGAAGGCATCACAAGTGCATAATCGAATGCTCATCACTCATCACGTAAGCACACATGTCAACGGATCAATGGGTTAGGTGTAATGGAGTTAGTACGTCAGTACACATCAAGTTTTACGATCGCATATCAATATCGCAATACAAGTAGAACCAGTCATAACGGAATTTCATCATAAGGACAACAAACTAAAACTGATTGACAACACATTAACAAAACAAGGTCATGCTATCAAGATTCAGAAAGGAAGATCAAGCAGTATATAAATCACCAAAATGTCAGCATCCTCTGAAGGACATCACCTTAACTCATCACAATATCGAATGACAATCAGTTACAAATCATGCACCATTATCTCATATATACTAATCATGATCATACTTAAAGTCATATTCATCATTTACATAACCAATAATCATGCTTGTCAACCATATAGTACACATCATGCTTACTACCACATAATAGAACATCATGCTTCCACATAATAGCACATCATTATCCCATAGTTCATACTCATCATTACTTCATATATCAAATCACAGCACATCCTAACATGCTTCTAAACCAATATAACAAGATATCAAAGTATTAATATATCATGGTAACACTTGTCACTACCAACTAGATTTTAATATTGCATATCAACATGTAATTCCATATCAGGTTCACCATGGTCGTTATCTAACATCATGCCAGCAGATATAAATAAATCACAAAATCAAGAAAATTCCTCACATCATACCAGTCAAAATAAAACACAATCCTCACTCACCCATCTCCACTCTCAAGCCAAGATTAATCCTCTTTTAGACTCAACAACACTAACTCCGAAAAAATCCCCTGAAGAACTCCAAATTAATTTCGATACTCCAATCTCACCCCTTATTCCATCAAGCACTCCCACATACCATCCACCTCTAAGAGCCCAACTCCTATCTCTAACTTCACACCCGAGAACCCTCTCATGCCATGTCCTCAATATTCACGAGCCCTTCCTTACACTCCTCATACTACCCGAAGCATCACAAGCATCACCTAGAAGCTCACCAGAAGCACCAAACATTGCCTCCCATAAATCCCAAAGCTCACTCAGTCTTACCTAAGCCAGCACTCATCTCTCGCGACTTACCCCATAACATCCCCAATCATCCTAACCGCTCAAGCTCTTTCACCACTCTTCTACCACGCTACCAACGACCTCACCCACAGGTTTAAGGAAGAAGCAATAATTAAAATCATCAAACATAAGGTCTACACCATGTCAACTAGCATTTATAAACATAACATCATGGGTTCAACAAGTCTCAGTTTATCACCATGCTCAATAATCATTGCAAACATCATATATGAACATACTGGAGTCAAGCTAACATGTTGCACTATAACCTTATCAGATACAATTCAGGTCTCTTAACATATGTAGTTCACATTTTACAGGCAAAGGAATTCAAATCATGTTTAGCAACTTAGAGTAGCAACACGTCAAGACATCATGGTACATTAGATCCATAAGACATCACATCATATCATCATAGACGACAGACAATCAGACAATAGTCATCATCAAGTTAGCACATCAACACGTAAATCTCATCGCCAAGCTAGTGCAATATCATTGTCAACAAGTTCAAAAGGGTTAGTAATTCGAACAGAGAGCACTCTCGCTTGCAAGTCATATCTTACTCAGTAACCGCAACTCTCGATGTGTGCTCGTTCCACCGACATCATTGATCCTGAGGCCCGTGGGTTATGGGCACACGCTTTCGCTACACTGCTCTATCGCTTTCTAACTTTTCGTTCCCTCTTCCATGCGGTCGCTCGTCGAATATATCGCATAGGGTCCAAGTTAGCGGAGATAGGGGAGTGGCAAGAGAAGACAACCCAAAGTTCCTCTCGGAAACAACCACAGACCAACACTAAGACGATAACCAGAGACAAAACTTCAACCCGAGAATAACAACGACGCCCTTATGAAAGTCTATTAGGTTGTAATTGTGGCAAGCAAACACAAATTCATCATGGGCATATCAATCATATTAATCCACTCTAACATGTACCTATATCAAGGAGCACGACATACATATTCGTTCCAAAAGACATATTCGAGTGCTACACGGATGCATGCGAGACAAGATAGCAGTCTATTATCCCATGAAAGCCGATATGCCTAGCAACTTAAGCAAGATATGCAGGATTTAATGGGTATCACAATTGTCACATGTACGAACAATGTACGAGCTTGGTGTATGCATCATACTAGAACATATAAGGGTAACATAGTAATTATCTCATCTAACACAATGATCATATAATAGGTCAAGTATGACACGTAATCATGTGACGAGATACATTTAAAAAGCACATGTCCTACAGGGTTCTAGAGATACATAGCGTGATACAAGCATAATCATAAGCTGTTAAAAGGAGTTCATCATGATATTTACGAAGCACGAGGCATTATCAAAAGTAATAAGAAGGGCATCAAGGGCGATAGATTATAGTCATACTAGGAACGGACCATCATAGATCACATATATGGTGCAATAGTCATCACTTCATAGAACAAGTACAACACGTTATCATTTAGCGAGTCATATTGGGAATCATAATTAAGCCTTACAGAACACTACTGGCACATATTGAACATGCACATAATCAAGATAACTCGACTAGATTCATTCTAACATTCATGCATACGTATCTGAACACATGATAAGCGTGGTTTGTGATTATGCGATGTGCCAAGTCATACATGTATACTAGTATGAAAGGATATCATGGAGCAATGGAGGAACACTATCGAGCGACAACATGTAAGCATGCTATGATTAACCATCACAGAAAGCAAATCGATCATCGAATTCAACACTAATTAACTTTCACGGGTAAGACATGAGGTAATAGAAAGAGGGAAGAACCACACTATCAGGAACCTAGCTCGAGATAGAATCAACAACAACGTAGACAAGATACAAGTCCGCACAAGTCACAATCGATGATCATACATGATGCTAAAAACTCAATATAACGTACGATACATGCATGCAACTAATCATGACGACACGTAAGAAATAAATTAAATCACATTCCAACAATATAGAAGCATGAGGAAAGTTTAACGGTGCATAATACGAGTCTAAGTAATGGGCAATATGACTAGAATACGGGGGCATGTGTTCCAATTTAATAATACTAAATGAGACACGCATATATCAAGATATTACCTCGACGGCATGGTCACAGATGGAAATACTAATTTAATCAAGCAAGGCCAAGGACAACACTAACTAAAATGCCGAGGAGATCATCTTACGGGGCATTCGTACAAAGAGGAGCTTACCACACTATCATGGACCTAATTCAGGGAAAGCAACATTCATATAGACTCATATCATGCCCTTCATGTTTCTAACCAATCAGTAGTACGATCATTACAAGAGGTCAATTAGACACGCGAAACCAAACATAACCATGACAGAAAGCGAGATGCAACAAGAGACCTAAACAATGTGACTAGCATGGATACGGAATGTTATACAATCACAAATTTACATTAAGGATCGTCGCAATAACATGTATTGGAAATTACGTATCATATAAGGCATGTTGACATCAAGTTGTAGCACGTATCAAATAAAGAACTTGCTTCATCAGGGTATCAAAATTTAACGATCACACTATCATGAACCTAGTAGAGTAAAATCATGCGGCTCACACTTTCATTCAATCGTACGATCAATAGGCCAAGCAAACCTGCTACAACAACATATAATCATGGTAGAAGCCAAGACATAACACAAGACCTAAGCAATGTAACCAATCATAGATGCAACAACATGAGTAGTTTTTTTTTTTTTTTTTTTTTTTTTTACCAATGGTCATTCACATGGTACATGCCAAAGATTACAAATTTATGTCACGCAATTCAAGGAGAGTCACAATTACAATCGGACAAAGATCCCTAACGGCAACCATTGACTTTTCCCAACCGACTCATCACCTCTCTTTCCCGTGGGACTCCGACATGACTCTTTATGGCAAGATGACACTGGTCGATCATCATAAGGATTGAGAAAGACAGCTTTAGAACACCTTACTCTCGACTCAAAATGACATCAAGAACTACCTTCCAATACTTACTCAAACCACCTTCATGTACATACATGAGTTTCCGAAACAATATGTTTACCAACCCGATTCCCCGTGAAAGACACTAACAGCTAGGAGAAAGATTTGGTAGAACCGGAAAGGGTTTAACATAGTGGAAGAGGCCGTTCCGCACAAGCTGGGCTTGGCCATATAGAAATAAAGGTACTCCCGCTATCCCGTTTGCACCGAGAAGTCAGTACATATTTCATTGTTAGGGCATCCAAATCAGATCTCTAGCATAGCAAGCACTCAGCATAGAATCAGTTAATGACACTCATAATCATCTCCTTGGAAACTTCCAAACCCATCTGTAAAGAGCAAGTTAGTATTTGCCTACCCATTCCCAACTACATCCAATAGGGATGGTCTAACGCATTTCTACCCACTCGGTCCCTCTTTAGTCGGTTTCCTCTTTTATACAAGCCAAGTTCGTTACCTAGTCCAATTTTGGTTAGGCATCTTAACTTCATTTTGCCCTTCTTAAAATCCTTTCAAATCCCTTGAAATTCATGGGCGGTTTTCCAAAATATACGCTCGACCCTTGCGTACCCGAATTGCACAACCTCAGCTCTGATACCATCTTTGTAACGACCCAGAATTATGATTTCCGGGTTACGTTTCAAGGGATAAAACCCCTTGTTCGGATCTTGCAATCCAGATACGGGTCGAGGTTTCAAACTCATTTTTAAGATTAGTATAAAGAGGGATTTCAAACCCTAAAAACCTCGAAGGGTCGTTGGGTACCCTTAACCTGTCCTAAGGCTATGTCGCGGAATCCATTTCAAACGAAAAGTAAAGCGGAAGCAAGTAAAGATACAAGTGCCACGGCGGAACCGGTTAAAACCAAATCATGAGTTGGTAATTACCATTTTACTAAGTTAGGATATTAGCCAGATTCTTCGATTCACCACAAGGGAACCCCGTCATATAGACATCGAGCACTCAAAATCTGCAGAAAACACCTTAAAAAAAGAACGGGGAAAGGAGTCAGATCGAGCCACTCATGCGGGACCGGCAGTCCTCGCTGAGGCCACATAGTATGTGCTATACCTAATAAAGATGCTCTAATGCAGTACGGAAGTCAAACACACTAGCATGCTCCTAGTCACAATAATGTGTAAAAATATTGTAAAGGGCCCAAGACAATGCCAAGTGGCATATCCCTCTCCTTGATTTCCGGGTTACGTTTCAAGGGATAAAACCCCTTGTTCGGATCTTGCAATCCAGGTACGGGTCGAGGTTTCAAACTCATTTTTAAGATTAGTATAAAGAGGGATTTCAAACCCTAAAAACCTCGAAGGGTCGTTGGGTACCTTTAACCTGTCCTAAGGCTATGTCGCGGAATCCATTTCAAACGAAAAGTAAAGCGGAAGCAAGTAAAGATACAAGTGCCACGACGGAGCCGGTTAAAACCAAATCATGAATGGGTAATTACCATTTTACTAAGTTAGGATATTAGCCAGATTCTTCGATTCGCCACAAGGGAACCCCGTCATATAGACATCGAGCACTCAAAATCTACAGAAAACACCTTAAAAAAAGAACGGGGAAAGGAGTCAGATCGAGCCACTCATGCGGGACCGGCAGTCTTCGCTGAGGCCACAGGGTATGTGATATACCTAATAAAGATGCTCTAATGCAGTACGGAAGTCAAACACACTAGCATGCTTCTAGTCACAATAATGTGTAAAAATACTGTAAAGGGCCCAAGACAATGCCAAGTGGCATATCCCTCTCCTACCTCCACCCCCTTCCGATAGGGCGGAGACTGCCCAGCTCGTGAATGCATTCCATCATAATCGGGGGGCACGCATGCCTAACCCGCTCCACAATAAAGCCCGCAGGCATCTCATAATATAAGGAAGTTCATGACTCGATTAACTCAGGGTACCCGATGAGGCTGAGCTAACCTATGACCCTAGCAAAGACTCTAGGACTATCACAGATAATGGCCGTTCTGTTTCAAAAGCATAAAGTAAGCAGATGCTCATTCAATTAGTGCAACCTAAACAGGATACTACATGGCATGCTTTTATGCATATGCAACACCTAACATAAAATGCAACAACAGGCATGAATGTCCAACCTGAGTAAGCCCCCTAGGGAACTTACCTGAAGATGCAGAACAGCAGGATAATACAAGCAAGGGCCCAAATGCAAGTCCAAAGCAATCCAAAAGCAATACATACCTATCATCAAGCCATTTCCATAAGCTACCGGACCAGCATTCATACACACGAACCCAAGTTCTCAACATACTCAACACCAACTAATAGTAAAACCGTTTTCCAAAACCTTTTCAATATGATCAACATCAACCAAAATCGTTCTTCTAATTTACTTCTCAAAATCAACATCATCAAGCCAAGACAAAATCCCGACATTTGAAATGACACTTTTAACATAACTTCATGCTCAAGATCAAATAGTTCAAGTTCCGTCAAATCCTGACATTAATCATTTAAATCCTTAAAACCAATTTCCCAAATTCATATTTGACCAAATCAAAAGGGAGTATCAAATTTTCTAAGTCAACCCAAAGTTTTGTTTTATCAAAATATTCCGGCATTTTGGTTTTCAACAATGAATCATTTGAGAGATATTTCCGGAAACTTGAAACCCTCTTAAATAATACTTTATTACAATATATGACTTAAAATAACACCAAACTATTTTTATATATTAAGAACAATAAATCAAAACTCATAGTTCATCTCAAATTTCCTTAATCACAAATTAAACCATCACTAAATACATATTCCAAATAATGCCTTCTTTAAACAATTTTATAATATATAATAATTTCATAAATTTATTTTCATAAAATAAGAATCATCATAGCAATAACAATGATAAACACATAATGAAATAAATACTAGCATAAAACATAAGTTATATATATAATAGAGGTAAGAAATAACCATTTAACAACAAGGAAGAGCCCACCAACACATAACCCGGACCAATGACCCAACCCGCCCAAAGTGAAAGAGGGAAAAGGCCCAGATTTGGATCCGGCCCAAGCTAAACTCTCCCAGCCCCAACCCGGATAAGTTAACCCGACCCGGTCATATAACCCGAAAAAAATAGGCCCAAGTCCAAAGGGAGAAAGAATGAAACGCTGTCTCCTTCCCGGCGTTCTTCATCCCCAAATCAGACGAGCAGAGCTTCAGCAATGGAAAAAAAATAAGAAACGGAATGCGGCAAGAATCAATCCCGACTAGCTCTCCTTCTCGCCATCACCTCTTTCCGACCGCAATCAACCCGGAAGGACCAAAACCCGAGTAAGAGGAAGGAGGAAGAGAAAGCTCACCGAGGGCTCGAAGGTTCGCCGGAAACGTTCGCCGGGGTTGGATCGATCTTCATCGGAGGCAGGTTGGCGTTGGAATTGACTAGGACAAAAAGGGGAGCTCATTGAGGCACACGTTTATGGTGGATTCGAATCGGAAACGGTGGATTTTAAGGCTTACCCAACCGGAACGGAACACAGGGGAATTGGGGTCTCGCGGCTCCAGAAGCGGCTTCTCCGGCGACTCCTGGTTGCTGCAGGCGCTTCTGGGTCTGCCTTGGCGTCGGAGTAGCGACTGTGCTCGGATGGAGGTGGGCTCGGCTCTTCGTCAGCAGAACAAGGGCTTGGCTCCTGGGCAACTCGGCGATGGCGAGGCTGGCCTGGCTGCTTGAAACGACGTTCGAAGAAGGAAGAGGTGGCTGAAACGAAGCAGACTTGTGGGGGCTGGTGATGCTCAGGATGGAGGAGAATGGAGAGAGTGGTGATGGGTTCTTGAAATGGAAGAAGGAAAGAGATGGACAGGATGAAGTAGAGGGGAGGAAGAGGTCTGTCTTTTGTGGGTTTTGAAGGTGAGGAAAAAGTTGAAAGCAGGAGCTGAGTTTGTTTGGAAGAAATACAATGAGGAGGGTGTACAAGCTTGGCGTGGTGGGTTTTAGCATGTTGCTGCTATAGGGGAATCAGATAGAGTAGGCTTTATTAGCCAAAAAAAGAATGAAGTAAGGAGGGATGGTGCAGGTACAATTGTTGTCGACCCAAAAGGAGGAGAGGTAGCTGGCTCCTTGACATTTGGATAAGAAGGATGGGGGAAAATACAAGAGGAGGTGAGCTGCAACTTTGACCCAATATGAACTTCCAAATACCAAAAAATAAAAAAATATATAAATTATAGATCTCGAACCCGCTCACTCGACCCTACTCCGAATCAAAATTTCAAAATTTCAAATCCGAGATTAATAATGAACTCCGAGTACTATCCTTAATTTTCGCATCAGCAAGCGGGATAAAATATATTTTAACATTATTTATTAAATAATGCCGAAAATCGTTTCAAAGTATTTAAAATAAAACCGATAGCTTAAGGACAAAAATTCCAAACCTCCCAAATCTTAGGAATCGGAATAATTATAAATCACTATTTTAATAATTTAATATTCTAAAATTTTCCGGTCTTTACAATACTTGATTTTTCTCCATGTAGTTGAGACAACGCTCATTTGACTACAAAAACAGAGGATTTGACTTCTTTTTCTTCTTTGCTGAGAAAAGAAGACGATTTGTTTATTTTTGTGGCTGCACCTTGCACTTTGACTAGATAGACTGCCTACGTACCCCCTTTGTGAGGGATCAAGCCGCTCATAGTTCTTTGTGAACCCTTTTTCATGTATGCTTCCGGGTCATTTGAATTTCGGACTAATTTCAACTCCCTTTTTTTTTATGCATCACTCGAATTACTTGAGCACATCTTCTAGCAAGAGTTTCTAAAATAATTCGACTATCATTTGCAAACCGGGATTTCTCTTTCTCTTTTTTATTTTTACCGCATCATTCAAATTACTCGGGCCCACCTTCTAGGAAGGGTTTCCCAAATAACCTGACTATCATATGCGAACCCAGAAGAGCTCTTTTTTTTGTGCGACTGAATTTGACTCATTTTTTTTTATGCCAAATCTCCTACGTACCCCTTGTTGGGGATCAAGTCTTCACGTAGGTCTAGGCAGAACTATTTGTTTTTTATCCGCCTTTTAGACTAATTGATCATTTTGACACCCTCACCTGGCTTTAGGTGTCCTTGATTTGGTTGAGCTTATGGATGAGAACTTTTGAAATCCTCTTCCGGAGCTCTTGCTTTTAGTCCTTTTCATTTGGACCTTCTTGCTTTTACACTCATCAATTTTTCCGAGTCTTTCAAATATCGGAGCTTTAGCTTCTCTACTTGTCGAGGCTATATTAAGCCTTTGAAACACTGAAGGTTTGGATTCTTCACCTGCCAATGCCATATCAAGCGTTTGAAACACTGAAGATTTGGATGCTTCATTTGTTGAGGCTAGCTCGAGTCTTTCAAATATGGAAGATTTCGGTGTCTCACATGTAGGGGCTAGATCAAGCCTTTTAAACACCGAAGAGTTAGGGGTTCCACTCAAAGCCATCTCGAGCCTTTCAAACGCGGACACTCTAGGCTCTATCACACTGGCGATTAGAACACCGTCTTCGTATGAGATTTGGAAATTTTTTACACCAGCCGCCTCAATGATTTTTTGTGAAGTTTTACCCTTGAGATAGGGTTTTGGCTTCTGCACTTGAACTTTATGCTTCTCGTATGCTTTTGAAGCTTCACCGAATTTTGATTTCTTTCCCTTTGATTTCTCTTTTGACTTTGAGAAGGGAATTTGATGCTTAGAGCAACGAGTAATCTTTTTAACTCTTGCTTCCTTTTCGCACATGTCATCGGCCCATGAGACCATACAACATTGGGTGATGTCTTTGGCTTTCAAGGACCCTTCTTTTGAAGTGTCATCTTTCACTAATGCTTTAAAAGGCAATGAAAGCGTGGGGCTGCCCCCAGCTTCAATAGCCATAGCAAATATTTTTTCTGTTTGAGAAGACACTTGGAGCAAGGGGGCGAACTCTGCAACATCTACCGCTGAAATGGTGTTTGATGAAGGTGCTTGAGTCGAGGAAGTTTCCCCCTCAATGTCAATTTTTCCTTTGTTAATCATCTCCTCTACGATGTCTTTGAAGACATAACAATCTTTAATTGGATGGCCAACGAGCTGGTGATATGAGCAATATTTTGGATCACTCGCCTTGCCAACCCGTTTTGACCTTTTTGCCTCCAAGAGTGTTAAAAGTTTAGCACTCACCAATTCCGCGAATATCCCTTGCACCTCATCATCGTCAAAAGGATATTTCTTTTGTCTTCTTTCATGAAGGGTGAGTCTATTTGCTGGTTCCTTGGCTTTCTCTTTTATTTGAGCTTGGGAACCATTCTTGTTAACAAACTCTCGATCATGTCTGACGAAAGTCGCCATGGACTCATCTTCATCTTGTAGCTCATCGCCATCATTTTTGTTAGCCTCACTATCTTGAGGCCATTTGGATTCTCATGCTAGCTGTTTTTCAACATTGCACGCTTTAGACACCAACTCATCAAATGAACGAGGCTCAACACTTCCAACATGTACCGCTAATTCCGATATTAGGTTGTTGGTGCACATTTGAACACAAGCTTGTTCGCTCAATTTTTCATGGCATTGGAGTCTCATGCTCCTCCACCTGGCGATGAAGTCGTTGGAAAGCTCGTTAGACCTTTGATAGGTGTTTGCAAGATCCAAAATGGAAACTCTTTCCTTCGAGCTCACAAACTGAGCTAGGAACTCTCTTTGTAGATCGTCTGATGTTTGAATCGACATTGGTTGAAGTTGAGTGTACCAAGTAAATGTCGATCCCTTTAAAGTTTGGACGAACTGCCTAAATAATAAGGCATCGTTTAAGGCGGTTTCACCACAAGCAGAATAAAAATGAGCTAGATGCTCGTGGGGTGAACTGTGAAGGCCATCTAACTTTTCAAAGCTTGGTCTTTGGTAGCCCGGGGGAAATAGCATCGAATCATAGTGTGTTGGATACAACTTTTTATACCCGAGCACTTTTAGATTTTGTTATGCATAAGCTTCTTTTATCCCTTGAGCGATCATCTATTTGATTTCTTGTGAAGAGATCGATGTGCTACCGCTTGACCCCTCACCATTTGGCTTTGATTGCTCTTATCTATTTGCTTGAGCTTGAATATTGATTTGAGCGAGGAGTGATGATTTTTAAGAATCTTTTTCATTGAGCTTTCTTTATAACTCTTGAAGCTGCTCCTCGACACTTGGTGTGCTGGTAGTCAATACCGACATCACCTCTAGTCCATCTTGTGGGATGTTTGCGTGAGATTTAACCATTGAAGCATCTGAACTTGTTATCTCGAACCGATCTTTCTCTCTTGCATCCTCTTCGGAGACTTGACATATTTGTTGAACCTTCTTGCCCTTCTTGGATCTTGAAGGTTTAACCTTCATGGATATGGGTCCCGTCTCTTCCGAGTATGAGGTCATGTTGACTTGTACAACCTCTTTCGGATAGACAAGTATAGACCCGATGAGGATCTCTCTTGGAGAAGCCACTAGAGTTTCATTTGCCCCCTGCGGTCTAGGAAGATCTTTTGCAAAGGTTGCACTCACTCGCTCTAAAGTTGATGAACGAGCTAGCACAAGAAGAGGTCTTGTCTTGTTGCGTTGAGATCCGCACTTACGTCCCCTCCTCTTCATGAATTTGTTTGCCTTCTTGGCAATAGAGACGGGTGGTGCGAAAGTTTTGACTGCCCTCTCATTCTTGTTTCTGACATGAATGATGGGCCTTTGAGTGACTTCAATAGTGGGCTTTGTACCGTTGTAACCACCCTCCTTCATTTTGAGCTTGTTGCAGATGGGTTGGTTGTTGAACTTGTTATCGTCGAGTCGGGTTATCTTGAGCTTCCTGCCCCCATGGCTGGGAAGGGGTTCAATCTTCATACCCCCTTGCCTTGTGAGCATTAGGGGAGACCTCGATACCCACTTGATGATGTTCTTGTTCTCCAAAACATGAAGAGCTCCAAAGATGTTGTTCACCAGGATCGTTGCAGACATTGAGTCCCGAGTGATGTGAAAGTGAGCTTCAAATGATCGTTTCTTGATCCAACGACCTCCTTTGATGATGAAGGTTGTAGGAAGCTCGTTGAAGTTAACAATCACTTGAGGTGCCATTTGTACCTTAGAGAAAAAAAAATATAACCATGTATTAGTATAAATATGACTAAGAGATGAAAAGGCAAAAAGGGTCCCACTGAGCGTGCCAAAAATATGTTGGACAAAAATGTGCAATAGTCGTACAACACATTTTATTTGATTTTTAATATTTGAGTTCGACCCCTTTTGGTTATCCTCTTGATTCGAAGTCGTATCGATACCAAGATTTGAGTGTTTTTTGTGATTTGGGTTGCACCCAAATTTTAGCGGGTTCCCTACGTATCTCTTGGAAGAGAATCAAGCCTTAAATAGTTCAGAGTGTTTTGGATTTTGTTTTTTGTTTTGTTTGGGTTTGGTTTCATTTTCTTATATGCATCAGAGGAAGAAGTTCAAACCCACCTTCTACGAAGGGTAGCTCGAACAACACTCCACCCGAGTAACCTGAGCCCATCATTTGCATAGAAAACCATTTTAGGTGGAGTTTGATTTGATTTGATTTGTTTTGACTTAAATGTCAAATTGAACTCGTTTGTGAGTTTCCTATATACCTTTTTGGAAGGGATCAAATCATACGTAGTTCTTGAAAATGAGAAATTTGAATTTGATATTTGGGTTTTTGAAGTTTTGATCGTGACCGAACTCGACGAGCTGAATCTTTGTATCGAGTCGGAGGAGACACTTTGGATTTGATGAAACTTTGGTATTTGAGACGACTTATAGTCGATAGATAAATTTGAGTAGATTTGATTGAAAGTTTAGGTGTGACTGGACAAAGTGAGAATTTAATTTACACCAAGTTTCCCACGTATCCATTTGATTGGTGGAATCAAGTCACCGTAGTTCAGGACAAAGATGAACTTTGTGTTTGGGTTTGATCACGAGATCATTTGAGAGGGCTGATTGAACTCGACTAGAAGAAGCTTTATATCGAGCCAGCATGGATAATTTGAATTTGTTTTTGGTGATTGAACTCGACGAGCCTTGTCTTTGTATCGAGTGTCCTACATACTCTTAGAAGAGAATCAAATCACCCGTAGTTCTAAAAGAGAGAAATTTAATTTGTTTGGTTTTGACCTGATATTCATTTAAAAGGAATTTAAAGGCGGACGACTGTACCCGATATATTTTTGAGATTTAATATCGGGTTACCTACGTAGCCGTTTTTACGGCGTCAAGTCTTTACGTAGTTCTACCTAACCACTTCATTTATTTTTGGTTTGGCGATTGAACCCGACTAACTTTTAGCTTTATGTCGAGCTTCTTACGTACCCATTTGGACGAGATCAAATCTTGCGTAGTTCTCATAAAAGACAAATGTGATCATTTGCTGACCGTGTGATTGATCCCGATGAGCTATAGCTTTGTATCGAGTTTCCTGCGTATCTCTTGGAAGAGAATCAAATCACTCATAGTTCCTTTCAAACAAAGTTTATATTTGGTAAAACTTGATTTGAGGTTTTGACTCCGTTTTTATTGGAGCCGGCTTGAGATTGACCCACTAGAATTAATTGGCAAAGAATATTTGACGAGTTTAATTTTATGTTTTGATCAAACTCGAATTCTTAATTTGTGTCAATTATAATTCTAATAATTTTGTGGGTTAATTTTGCAAATAAGCAAAATTCTTTTCAAAGGTGCCAGATATATACGTGTGTGTTAGTTGCTGGCTTTGACCCATTCCCCCTTTTTTTTAATGAACAAAACTAAGTAATGGGGTTGAACCCATTTTGATTTCAATCGAGCCCATTCCAACCCCTTTTCTTTTTTACTTTAAAAGAGAACCGAGCCGAGCTCCTCATCTCATTGTTTTTTTTAGCGTCAATTGAAACCGGCTCTAACACCCTATTTGGCACGTGGGTATTTTAGGGAAGGGAAGGGATTGGAAATGGAGAAAGAGAAGGGAAGGGAAGGGAAGAGAAAGTATTTCACTTTCCCACCAAATTCCACCAATTTACTGGGGTGTGAAATCCCATCAAATGGGGCAGTTATCCAACTTTAAAATCCCTTCCATTCCTCCCAATGGTCTACCCAAACACTCAATTCATTTTCCCTTCCATTCCCTCCCTAAAATTCCCATCAAATCCCATCATCCAAACGGAGTGTAATTCGATGATGACTTCCCTCTGAGGCTTGCGGTGTGAATTAGAGAGAAAACGCCGTTGTTGTACAAACGCTGATCTGCCAGGATCGTTGTGAGCTCCGCATTGGGCAGTCAGAACAGAAAGGGATGGACATGGATACGCCTTCGAAAGTCGCCGACGCAAGCTGAAATAGTTGATTCGCTTTTAGGGATTTGCCGATCTACGCCCAATTTTCTGTCTTCCCGTCATCCAGGGGCTTTGCCAACACCCGAGAGCCACCGAAGTCGCCAACGCCTATAACCTTTGACAGCGGTGGCGCTTTGGCGGACAAGATTAGGGCTCTCGGCCTAGGGTAATCGACAAGTGAAGCCAAGCAACTCCAAAGCTTCCAAAAATCTGAAACAGGCTGACGGTGTTCCGACTTGGGCAATCGGAAGGGATTGCAGAGCTGCAAGGATGCCTCCAAGCCTCATAATCCGAGAGCGAATACAAACTCGGCCTCTCTAATTAGGTAGGCTCGGCAGCCTTGTCTTTCCTTCCTTAATTTGATTTTGATTTGAATTTCAATCCGTGTGATTTGCTGCTAGTTTGAGCATGGATTGTTTTAAGATGGGAAATTTGAGTTCCAATCCTTGAGTTTATTTTTATAACATCCAATTTTAATCAACGTCAATTTAAATCAGCTTCCTCAATTTTTGTTGGTTTTTCACTTTGATTTAGGAATGCAAGTTCCCCATTTACCACCCATTTACCACTGCTGATTTGTGTTTACAGCAAAGTGGAGAAACTGAATCCTGAACAAGCAGTAACGTTGATTACAAATTAAGGCTATGAATTGCTAGACATAGTCGAATTGCAAATTTGTAGCAACCAGGCTAATTTATGGGATTTGTTCTGATTCTTTTGATAGAAAGTTGGGACAATACGGGCAACTCAATTTTCTTTAAACTACCATTTTATTTGTTATGTCCTGCATTTTTGTCCTCAGGTAGTCCTCTTTGTTAATACAGAAAACCGATTGCAATCCCCTAGTACTCAAAACCCTCCAGGCAAAAATTCGACAGCCTTTCGGCGCTATGAATCGATCCATGTCGGGATCAGGGTAGCGACGAGAGACTAAACTCTTGAGCCGCTAAGCTAGGATCGAAGATCGCGACGAGAGAGTAAACTTTCAAGCCGCTAGGATCCATCTCATCTTTTGTTTTGTTTATTTTTTGTACCTGCAAACAAAAAGAGAGTAAAAAGGTAGAGGTCTACCCTCTGTTTCTGAGTTTAAGCAGGAATGAAGGTGGGAGTATTTACTCTCCACTCTTGCCTTCCCTTTCTCTCTTTGTATCCTTTCTCTCTTCTCTCTCTTTCATTCTCTCCCTCTGTACTCTTTCTCTCCGCTCTCTCTCTATACTCTTTCTCTCCCTCTCTGTATTTAGTTTTCTGATCTTCTCTTGTTTATGTGGGTTGTGTGCAGGTAATTGCTCAGGAGGAGGAAAAGCTAAGAAGGAACTGTAACAAACTGTCCAACAGGGAGAAAAGGCCAGTTAGTATGAAGGAGCCGATTGCCTTTTATAGAAGAGATGGATGGGGGAAGTTAATTAAAACTCCTTTTCACCCTACGTTCTGTACAACTTTAGAACCACCTCCCATTTAATTTAGCTTTTTTTTATCCTCTTCCTTGTTGTCAACCGTAATAGAGAGAACCACCTCCCATTTAACTTCCTAATCCAGTTTTAACATATTTGGAATGGGCTTGTAATGGGTTTCTTCAAGCCCATTTTGTTTTCCTAAATCCTCTCTTTAATTTAAAGAATATTCATCCCTCTTTTTTTTTGAAATAGGTAATGAATGTGATGACATAAAATCATGAATTAAAAAAAATAAATTCATGAAATTTTACCCTCCAACAGTGCCGTTGAATTATTAGCCCTTCGAAAATACTCTAATAATCACATTTGGGTTTAATTCATACCATTAAAGGTCAATGAGTATAAATCTGAAGTAGTCCCAGTTTTTCGAGCCGTCACTTGCTAGTTCTGGCGAACTAACCGTCCTTTCTTAATTTGGACGACCAGGGGTTCATTGTCTTCATACAATACCCCAGTCGCCAGTTCGCAGGTTAAGGTCGAGTCTCCGAAGAGAAATTTAAGAAGAGTAAGAAGGCATTTGATTTTTAAGATTTAATTATTTAAAGTTGTTAGAAAATATTGTATAAAGATTTAAGTGTTTATTTTTACCAAGTCTTCCGTTGTAATGTTTTAGTGTATTGAACATTGTAATTTGAATTATACGTTTAATAAAAAAATATTTATTGTATTTTATGACTTCCGTTATTTATATTTAATTTTATTATCATCTTGTTTATGGGAGCATGGTAGCATGTCCCTATAAGCGTAAGGTGGTTATGAAGACATTAAAGTCCGAGTAATCACTGGCGTTGTAAAATTCCCTCGTTTATAGCAGGGGGTGTTACAGTTAGCTCATGGAGTCATCCCCTTTTATCCTCGTAATGGTCAGCCATGTCTTCCTTCTGCAAGGGTCTAAGCCTGAGTCCTACTATCACCTCTCAAAAACAGTGTGAAAACCCTTCTGTTCTACCAAGGGAGTCATGCTAGCATCACAAGGGGACATAAGCTGATGAGTCGGTGAGTGCCCATGGAGAATTACGTCGGTTATAGTAGTAGCCATTCTGGCGATTGCATGACATAGTATATTAATGTATTCAGCATGACTTGTCTAATATCTTGCATGGTTACTCTTATGAGAAGATGTATGTGCCATATGTATGGAACTTCTATGATTATTGTCTTCACATGAATTAGGTTCATTATAGTGTGGTCAACCCTCGTATGATCAATATATGAGATGATTGTCCTAGCATGTTGAATTAATCTAATTAGACCATGTTGACCGTGTGCATGTTTAATGAGCAATTCTAGTATCATGTAGGAAATATGTCTCCCAATTGTAGGCCTTCGCATGATTTTGTGCCATACTTGTCTTCTTATATGAACATGGTTGTATCTGATGTGATAGTTACTATGCCCATATGACCTTATCATATCCTCTAGCACGATTATTAGAGTGCATCTTAACATGCTTACCTGGAACCCACATTGTTTTCACCTCCTTTTGTGTACACTTAAAGTGAGAAATGAATCATACATGTGATATCCTATAATGCTCGCTATGTCATATATAACTTATGCTGCATATGTCTATTGTCGGTTCGTGCATACATGATCTTAATATGTCAAGCATGATTAGTGCATGAGATGATAAGTTTTATCCTGTTCCGCATGCATGTAAAGTTGATTATGTGAACATGTTATGGACGCATAGGACGCTATTCCTTTTAATAGGTACATGCTAGTGTGGAATGGTACGACTGAGATATTTCGTAATTGCCATGTGTTTGTTTGCTGCACCTGTAACCTCATAGAATACCCTAAGGGCATTCTTGTAACTCTCGGTTCCACGTCTTGTCTTGAGTCTCATCATCTCTAGTCCTGGTCTGTGTCTGAATCCTTAAGGATGTCGTGTTGTCCTCCCTTTCCCTCCCCTATCTTCGTGGCTTCTAACCCCTTGCGATCCCCTAATGTACATCGACATAGAAGAGAAAACGAGCGATCGAATGGCGTCAGAGTGGCGCAACTGAAGCTTGTTAGACCCATGACCCATGGACCCTAGGACCGACGTCACCAAAGGACGGACGCCTTTCGAAGGTGGCGGTTGCAAACGTAATCCTCCTAGATGACTCAAAGAATGACATTCTTGGAATTGGTGTCGTGCGAGAGGCTTGGAACTGACTAAATGGATATGTGGTGTCTAATATATTGAGCTGGTAATGAATGATTGCCTAACTAACTTGTGTATGTAATGATGTGCCTTTATGCTTAAGTGTACTAACCTGCTAGTAAATCGATTGTGAGTTATATCGGTGGTGGTGTTTTTCTCTTGAGCTTGAGTCATGAGATTCTTTGGTCAGACAGGTCGGAAAGTAGCAGGTAGATTGAGGTCTTCGGATTAGTTCATTGGTTTTGTGAGATGGGGTGCGGGAAAGATTTGTCAGCAAGAGTAGAGCCGAGTGAGTTGGGATTTGTCGGAGATAGTAGTCAACGAGTATAGTGAGCTTCCAAGGTAGGTCTTAGGTGAAGAGTGGAGGCAGTATAGTGGGATTCCGAGGGTGAGGTCTTTGTTAGAGGTAGTGTAGGGAAATAGCATGCGCGAGTAGTGCAGTCCTAGAGATGAATGAGTGAGCTAGGAGCGCATCGTGGTAGTGTTATTGATGAGTGATTGAGGAATATCTAAGGAATCGTAGAATTGGGGACTAGGTTCTATGTGCAATCATTCAGAGCGGTTCTGGTAAAGGATGAGATTGAGGAATTGCTAAGGAGGAGTACTGTAAGGGTGCTTGGGAAATCATCAGTCTTGGATATTAGGTTGTTCATATCAGCACTCTACGTATGCTGAGTATTTGGGAATTGTTTGGATAGAATCGGCAGTGCTTCGAGAATTCATGAGTGAAGGATTTCTAGACACGTTGTTGGTCGATTTTAGCATAGGGAATGAATCGCGATTTATGAGTGGAGGTTATTGTGGCTATTGAGGTATTTGGGGATTTGAGATGTGTCTTCGGGGAAAGGTTGGTAGCTAGGCAAGGATGTCGTTGAGATTTCTAGTAAGACGGTGTCCTTGAGGTTGAGATAGAGAGATTCAGAGCTTGGAATAGGGAAATGGACAAAGCGGAATGTATTGGGAACGTTAGAGGATGAAAGATTTCAGAAGATTGGTGAAATGGCGGTACTTGGGAAACTCGAATGAGGACAATTTAGGGATTATGTGAAAATGATTATCAGTTAAAGAGGGCTTTGGATGATAAGGTGTCATGGTTATGAAGTAGGAGCTTGAGGCAATTTAGGAATATGAAGAGATGAGGAACTGTAGTCGGATGACTTGAGGATTTCGAATGGTTAAGGTTTAGTAAGATTTGGAATGAGGAAATTTGGGAATATGCTGAGACGAGAATCTAAAATAGGTCGGCTGAGGAGTCGTGGATGTTTAGGTTTTGTGAGATTCAGAATGAAACGAGTAGGTAGAATCTGTTTTTGGTCATTGAGGATAGACGCGGGTGATTAGGAACTTGGTGATTCGTGGTTATGAGTTAGCACTAGATGAGTTTCGACGTTGGAGTTGGTCGGGAGTGACAGGAGCTAGTTGGTCAGTATGAGTTGGGTTCTTAGAGGTGGATGGTTAGTGAGAGTTCTTAGTGGTGCGTGATGTATGATTAGGTTAGCAAGGTGATTCGAGATCTCTCTTTGGGAGATGATGGTCAGGCGGAGTCTTGAGAGCCTATGAAGAGTAAGCGAGATTGTTAAGAATCTTATAGATCGGTTGTGACAGCGGTTTAGTAAAGGACTTGAGATTTTTCTTAGAAGGTAAATATGAGACTAGTAGGAAACCCCTAGGACGAGGGTGTGCTATAGAGGGAATCTTGGTAGTTGGTCGAGTTCTTAAGCATCATGGAATAGGGAATTGTGTAACTAGGAACTCCGAGATATGAGTTTTAGATGGTTGAGTGAGAGATTAGCACTCGAGGTTGGGGATTAAAGTAGAATGGCCCTTAGATAGCTTGATAGCATAGGAGTTGAGAAATATGCCCAGTAGTTGGTTTGGGTAATTGACCTTGATTGCGAATGGTTGTGAGGCTAGAGAGTTTGTGTATGAGCGGGATGCAATTGTGTCTAGAACTAGTGTTGGATTGAGTTAGTAGACCTAGGTGGTGATGATCTTTATGTGAGAGGTAGGGAATGGTGGTCGAGTGTTGTTATGGTTGGTAATTGTAGGCAGATTCTCTTGAGGATATGACTTAGTGTATGCTTTACTTGGGGCTGGATGTGGTGCGAATTCTCTGCTTAGACGATGTTGATTCCTTGATGTATTGCCATAGATAATAGCGAGTTGTCAGTACTAACAATAGTTATCCCATGAACTTGATGAAATGCTAGCGTGCGGAGGTACTTGTTTGCCTCTAATGTGATGCTGCTTGGTAGTTAGTGTAAGTACGATGTGCTCATCTAAAGTGCAACTCCCCATATGATATGATGAATCCTACTATGTATGATGATATGCTATATCTGTTATGAGATGTGACTATCCTTGACAATATATGTGATCTGTTTATGAACGTGTGATACGATTACTATGTTATATGATGCCTTGAATTGGAATTTCTAGGATGCTAGAACCGAATTGATGAAATTTGATTTCGACTTGGAACCCAGGAAGGAATTATGGGATTAGCCCTTAGAGGTGGATGATTCCACCTCCTGAAATTTGAAACATGCGTGACTAACATCAGGTTAAGGGATTGTGAATGATGTCATGAAAGAACTAACTTGAACTTTGGGAAATTGAACGCAATCGAGAATTTCAACAATTTTTGAGACCGAACCTTTTCAAACTGAGACCCCCCTTAAAATTTTATAACCAATCTTGCATTATACCGCCCCACGAAGTGGATACACATTTTATAGGGGCCCTTATAGACTGCTTATTAAGACCTAGTGGAGATGTTGTAATGTTTTTTGAGTTATGATAAAACCGAGAAGTCGGGGTAAGGATTGGTAATTGCCCATATCACACTCTCGCTACGACCTATTTGGTATATTATGATCACGACGACGATTTTGTGAGAATCTCATAGGGGCACTTAATTATGAGGCACTTGCAGGGTCAATGGAATGGTCCTTGGACTCACCTACTTCCAACTTCATCCCCTCCCTTATTTTGGTTTTAAGCTCGGGGACGAGACTTGTTTTTAGAGGTGGATGTTGTAAAGGCTCAGATTTTTAAATCCTAATTTTTCAAAAAAAAGAAAGAAAATCAAAACGAAATTAAAAGCGGAATTTAACGAAAAACTCACTAACGAAAAACTCATAAAGCTAATTTCCGACCTGAATAAAAATTTGAGAACTAACATCGCAACATCTTTCCTCGGAATTTCAAAAATCTAACTAATCGAGTGAGCGGGAATTAGGAAAACTAACATCGGACCTAACATTTGAAATTCAACTTAGCGCTTCCGGGACCACAAGTTCTTGTCTTTTCTCCCATCCTTATCCAAAATTCAGCCATGGTCCCCTTGTGATTTAGATTTAAATTTGAAATTAAAGAAAATTTGGTTGTCTTTTTCCCTCTTTTCCCATCTAACCCAACACCCACAAATTACTTTTCCATTTCCCTTCCTTACACCCCCTTGAATGGGAAACAAGACAAAATCCCTTCCTTGTCCCTTTGAACATCCAAACTCAGCCCCAATTGCCCATCAAATCCCCATCAAATCAGATTTCTTATCCACTCCCCACACAAGCCAAGTACCAAACACACCTTAACATCCTATTTGGATGGTGGGATTTGGTGGGATTTTAAGGAAGGGAATTGAAGGAAAAAAATCATGTGTTTGGATGAACAATTTAAAGGAAGGGAAGTGATCTGAAAATTGAGTAACTGCTCAATTTGGTGGGATTTCACAACCCACCAAAATGGTGGAATTTGGTGGGAAAGTGGAATTCCTCCCCTTCCTTTTACTCCCTTTCCTCCCCTTCAATTTCCCACCCCTTCCACCTTCTCTGCCCATCGCCACCCCTGACCACGTTCTCTGCTTCCAGTAGCAACCACCTGAGCACCTCCAGGCGCAGCCAGCAGCCACTGGAGCCTCCTCCTCGCTCCTCCATTTCTGAAGAAGAACCCGAGCACATCCCTCCCCTGTCTTAGTAGCACCAAAGCCACCAATTCATCGATCTGCTAGCTGCTTTGCGTTTCCTCCCTCACCTACACCGAGAAGCACCCCCAGCAGGAGAGCTCCCCTCCTCCGACATTCAAGCGCACCAGAAGCCACCCCGAAGCGCCCAGAGAGCCGTCAGTAAGCCCATCGACATCCCTTTCTCTGGTTTTGGTCTAAGTGTGGTAAGGCTCGATTTCACTTTCTTTCACCCCCTAACTGAGCAAGGTCGCACCTTTCACCCCCCTTGCTCTCTTCCTAGGCCAATTTCGCCTGATTCAGCCTCCGACGAAGCCAATCGAGTCTCCGGCGAGCCCCAATCGACTCCGATGAATTCTCCGATGAAGATTTTAAACCTCGGTGAGAACCCTCTCTTTCTATCCTTCCTTGTCCGATTCTCTGGTGATTGGCGTCGGGACGGTGGCCGGAGCAAGCAACCATCGTCGGTCATCCCTACTGTCATTCCTTTCTCCTAGTTTTGTCGAACAGTGGTGTTGGGAGGGGGGGGGGGGGGGAGTGAACAGTGATTTGGGTTGGGTTTGTTTTCTTTTAATTTGGTCCGGTTCAGATTTAATTAAAATAAAACCGGTTCGGTTCTTTAAAAATCAGATGAATTTGGTGTGGGATGGGCTAATTCGATATTTATAAAAGTGTTTGGGTCTGTCCTCATTTGGGCCTAATTTGAATAAATTGTGTCGAAATATAAAAGGAGTTTTAAGGATTTAGATAGATATTATATTAAAATTAAACAAATGGAATATAACATTATATAATATTAGTGATGAGATTTAAAATATAATATTATAATGTGAGATTTAAAAATATAATATTATGAGACTTGAAGATTTAAAAAGGGTATTATCTAGATTCAAATCGAAAAAGGGATTTGACGAACATTTTTCAAGGTTGGAATTTTAAACTATTTGACTTTAAATTTGAAACGGTTTTCGAGACTAACTTCGGAATTATGTGATCGATTACTAATTAGCATGATTATTTGATTGATTGACAAATAGCATGATTGTGAAACTAATGGCATGTTGATTGACTAATGGCATGATGAAATGTTAAAGTTATGTATCGTTAACTTATGCCTTATGAGATATGATGAATATGATGAACTTTGAGATAAATGGCTATGCGGATTTATTATTGCCGAAATACGAATGTGGTTGAATGAAATGATGAGGTCTTACGGAATGTGGCAATGAGATGAATGGTTTAACTTGATGGAATGATGATTGTGATATGGTTGTTATTCTCGTTTAATGATGTATGCTTTCAATGCTTAAATGGTTAGACGTAGACTTATATATGTGTTCTGATATGTATCTAGGTGATCCTTAATCTATCATAATGCTTGCCTTGTTGTTCTTCACCGCCAGGTAAGTCTCTTCGGAGCTTGCTTAGATTGAAATAGAGAAATTTCCTGCTTTATTTAGGTGCATGATATACTAGGTGCTTGCATTAATAATCAGCATGTCATGTAGTACCATGCTAGGTTCCATTGACCGTTGGGCATTCTACTTCTTTATGCGTATGTAAATAGAACGGTCGTTATCTATGAAGTAATTAGAGTCTTTGCTAGGGTTATAGGACGGCCCAGTCCCATCTGGTCCCGTCTTGAGGCAATCGAGTCATTGAACTTCTTGTACTTATATTATGAGCTGCCTTCGGGCTTTATTTTTCTTGTGGAGCGGGTTGGGCATGCGTGCCGCCCGAATATTATGGAATGCATTCACGAGCTGGCCAGTCTCCGCCCTATCGGAAAGAGATGGAGGTAGGAGAGGGATATACCACTTGGTATTTTGTGCTAAGGCCTTATTATTATTATTATGCACTTGATCTTAGGAGCATGATAGTGTGTTAATGTTCCGCTTTGCATCTAGAAGCATCTTAATTAGGTATAGCGTATGTGTGTACTTAGGGCTGGGATGCATAGCCAAAGTGGAAATTGATCTGATCCCGTCCACTACCAATTTTTTTAGGTATCCGTTATGCTTACTACTATTGATGCTGATTTGGCTCCATGACCGCGAGGTCTAACATGGAAGAAAGAGAGAGTTGAGGACTCTGACTTCACCAATTTAATTACGGTTTGGATTTGAATGTTAGCTCATGTTTTGACCCAGCCGGCTCTCCCGTGGCACCCTTTTGTATTATACTTTACTTCCGGTTTTGTATGACCATGAGTTTTCCACGCTTAGACTTACGACAGTTACACGAGACTTCCCCGGGGATTCCAACGATCCATTCGAATTTTGGGTATGAAATCCCACTTCCAAAATGAAATTGTTTATTTCAAACCTTCAACCTGTACTTGGGGCGCAAGATCCTAACGAGGTCAAAACGTAACCCGAGAATCATAATCTCGGGCCGTTACAATGACCCAACTTCTATGACACGGATAACCCTGAAGGGTAGAATGAGTGTTAGAAGGGTAGAATGAGTGTTAGGAGAAAATCGACCAGAAGAGCACTCGATATCGACCTATCTAGTCGATATCGAGCACTACGTCGGTAAACTGTAAAACAGAAGAAAACAAAAACTAAAACGAAAACTGCAAACCGGTGGATATCGACCTATGTCCCTCGATATCGACCAAATATGTCGACCAACAGTGCCCGATTTCTACCAACTCAGAAACTTAAAACTCGAAACAAAACTCGAAACTGATGAAATAAACTCAATAAACTAAAGACTTCCAAGATCAGGGTTTCAACACCACAACGATAACCATGTAAAATAACACATAAAGGCATAAAAGATCATGCTTTTCATCAAATAACTTTTGTTATTTACAAATAGAAAGATAGAGACTTTCGCGTAAACCCTCATTGTTACTAACCCTTTTTCACATAATTAATCCAAGTTGTGTTAAGATCACTTTCACTTCAATAACACAAACAAGGATCACCTTCAACTTTCGCAAAATAATCATGCTCATAGGGATAGAAGACGAATTCGCATTAAAAGCTTGTACCGTTACCGCTTCACCTTACATGGCTACCGTCGGGCTCACCCTGACCCTAGAAGTTGGATGACTACTCGCTCTTCATCATCAAGATACACATTAATAATAAAAAGGAACTAAATTGCGTTAAATAAAATAAAAGAAAGCTTACAACCAATCGAAGTCAAACCCTGCTCTCGCCTTCTCCAACCTCTCTCGCCACAAGCTTTCTCTCTCTCTCTCCTACTCGAATTGAATGTGTTCTAAGATTCAATGCCCAAACCTCAGCCCCTAAGGCTTTATTTATAGTGTTCATTCCCTAGTTAATTGGGAAAGAACAACTATATCTCTATCTAAATCTATCTATCTAATACTTAAGATAAAATTTGGGAATTAAAACAATTAAATCCATAAAGGAAACTATATCTAATGTGGATAGATCTTCCTTCTCTTGATAGAACTTGATAAATCTACTCTTGAGTTGATAGAATATCTCTTGCTTCATGTGGAAGAAAGCCAGCTCAACACTCGGACTCGGATTCACTCGATTTCGGCCTCTGTAGGTTGGTTGATATCGACCCATTATGGTCGATATCGAGCTCGTATTCTCGGACCCATCTTCAGACACTCGATATTGGGCTCCAGGAAGATTTTCGACCAAAGTTGACTCGATGTCGACCAATATAGGTCGATATCGACCTGTGCTTTCCTCTTCCAGCTCTTTGGGTCGATTTCTGCATTTCAGCTCGATGTGATCCACTCGATATCGACAAGTTGTGGTCGATATTGACCTCTTCCATGTTCTTCACTCGATCTTGAGCCTCTGGTGGAAAATCGACCTGCTCCCTCGATATCGACCAAAAGTGCTCGATATCGACCAGTTTGTGTTGAGTCGATTTTCCTCGTTCTTTGCTCGATTTGTCCTGGTTTCGATGCTCTTTGACCTTGGACTTTCTGTAGTTGACTTCGAGCTTTTCCTCCTTTCTCTGAATCGCTATAAAATGCCTCGATTTCTGCAAAATTAAACAAAAACTAGTGTAGACTCCATAATTTGGCAAATAAGCATAAAATACATAGATTTTGTACTATTCCAGCCCAAATGTATGTAATGCATGCAGAAATGTAAGATGGATTCAGAAATGTAAGATGAATTTCTGCCACATTGAAATTCACAAACAAATTGATATAAAAGTAAGTATAAAACATGGAAAATTAGGCTCACAACAATGAGAAAGTGAAGTAGGTGACGAGCACCATAGGAACCATACCCTGATTACGGATGGGATATGACATAGCTTTAGAAATGAGTTTTGTGACCACCATCAAAATATTTTTCTTGTTCAGTTCAGAATCGATATCAGATTATGAGGTACTCCGTGTTTCCCAAATCCGTCCCGCTAGTAGTTACCCAGGCATTAGGGAGAGACTACTATTAGGAGTGGGAAGAGGGTTGACTTCGTGTCACTCGATATCAAGTCTAAACAAAAACTTTAGCCAAATGAATAATATCATTCACTCACTATCTCACACTGCATAGCTTATATATAAATATATTTTAACACATCACATGAATGTCATATGTGACTTGCTCACTTTTATTTTAACATTAACTATATTATACCGGTCCAGTCTGGATAGAACATCCGACCTACCTACGATTTTGTAGTCAGGTTTCATCTCAAATATTGTATCTCGAGAATGTTAGTTTTATGAAACTGTTTCGGTTTAAGACGCAACATGGTCTTAACCCATTCAATCCAAACTCAACTCATTAGTTAACCCCAAGTTGAGACACCGCCCAATTCCCATTGGGTTGGACCCCGTATCTTCATCGATACGCACACTATATTTTATTTTATCATGATTCAATTGAGTTTCACATCTCACACACATCATCACATACTAAGTAGTGATTAATAGCAATTTATCAAACTAGGTGATCACACAAAATAAAATAATCCATCTTAATAAAAATAAAATGGATGCTAATACTATATAATATGCATGGATGCATCAAATGGATAATATGCTCCATATCTACTTATTTTGCATGAAAGGATGAAGGATAAATCATGCATTTTATAAAATTGGTATCTACATTAATATTTTACAACAAGGTCAAATAATAACATTACCCAATTACAAGACAAGTTCAAAATAACGGGTGAATAAATTACACAAAGCAAGTGATTTGTAATTTATTTTAATCGATTCGGTAGGCATGTCAAGGCAAGAAAACAACAAGACACGAAGGCACGCATATGAGCATAGAAGGCTCGGAATGTCACTTGCCTTTTTCATCTTGTTGGATTTCGATACCAACTATGGACTTCATAGACTTGATGACGGAGTTGAATAAATTAGCAGAGGATCTACACACATAAATTACGAGGACGAAAAAGAATTTACTAATTGGTATTTTATACACATATTGACTTATTAATTCGAAATAAATATCGAATTAATTATCAAGTTGGGAATTATACCAGTTTTGATCTTCTTCGAGACCTTTGCACAATGGGTGTGTCGGAACTTGAGATTACCGCTGTGAATTTTTAGAATGGACGCGGTTAAAATACGTTCTAAAACCTTGAGATAACTTTTATAATTTTAGAAACTGAAATAGGACATAATTTGTAGGAATAGAAAATATAGGGAGGCTTTACGTAATTTCCACAACTTCTTCTTCTTCCCGTCGCTTGAACAGTGCCCAATACAAGTCCTCACCTATGGCTATGGCGGCTCGGTGGTGGTGGATTGATACGGAATGGCGGCTCTGAGAGATTCTGGTGGTGGCTCCTGCAGTGAAGGGTGGTGGCTCCGGTGACGATAACGGCGGCGAAAGGCGAACCTCCTGGTGGTTCCGGCGATGAGATAGAGTCGACAAATTTTGGTGGTTTCGAAAGCGGGATGATTATGAGAAACATTTTTGAAAGAAAATGCTGCTAGATGTGTTTAGAGTGTAAAATTGTAGGTTAGAAGCTTGGATTTTGACTAACAATGGCAGATTGAGTCCAAACTCGAAAAGGGCGTTTTTATAGTCCGAGCTTGAAATGTGAACGAAATCGAGCACTGAAGGTGTCATTGAATTTCTATTGATGACGGGATTCAATTTCTATAATCAATTTGGTCTTTCAAACTTATCTACCACGTCAATTGGATGACTTTTCAGAGTTAGGGTTTGCGAATTTGGACGGAATTGGGGATGGATTCAACCATTGATTAAAGATTAATCCACGTTTTAGATAAGGTGGTATTGATCAGAATTTAATGGAGACATTTTAAAGGTGAAACGCCCAAACATTAAAATCACCATTGGAGCTCCAATCTCCGGCGTTTAACGTGAAAGAAGAAAACATTGAAAGAAGAAGAAGTGGTTCAATTGAACCGGACCCACCTTTTTGTTTTTATTCATTTCGGCTAAGCCGGTCCAACAAAAAGTTGGTTTGGTTATATTTGTATTTTGTATATAAGGCTATTTATTTAAGAGGAAATGGTACAAAATAGACCAAAAAATGGGCCTATTTGCAAAATTGACATAGCAGGCCCAAAATTTGCAAAAGTAAACAAGTCCGCCCTTTACAAAAAAAAAAAAAGAAAAAAGCCCAGTTTTTCTATAACTGTTGGTGACCGAGATTAGCAGGTGAGGGAGGGGAAGGGGATTAGGCAGTCACCGTCTCCCTCCTCCTTTCGTTTCACTCTGCCCATCTCAAGGCCGCTTCCGACCACCCGTCTCTCTCTTTCTGGCTTCGGCGCCACCACCACCTCGCCTGCTCCGACACGCCACCATCGCCGCCCTTTCTTACATTGATTTCACAAAGGAGGACCAACCTTTCCCCAATTTTGCATATCTTAAGCGGGCTCACTTCCGAGGTCGCACACATGGGGGTTCCAGTCGAAGAAGCCATCGCCACCCTCTCTTCATTCTCCCTCGAGGTCTACATTCCTCCTTCTCTCCCAATTCTCAGTTGCTTGCTCTATCTGTGTTTTATTTTACAATTTTCTAGGGTTCTGATGAGTTTTCGAATTGTTCCAATCGAAGATATTGTGGTGGTTTGTAGTCGACCCTGCGCTATTTAATCCTCGCATTGGTTGTTGATTCTGGAGCATTGCCCCTAAATTCTAGGGTTTTGATGGGTTTTCGAATTGTTGTTCTAGCTAGGGCTATTTTATTATCAGTTGTGGGAGTGAGACCAATAACCTTGATTTTGGCTCCAATTATACCTTTATTCTACAGGACGACCAACCGGAGGCACAAGGTTCGTGATCCTGGGTGATAGCTGATAGGGGTGCAACTATTAGCCCTATTGGTGAGTGCCTGTTAAACTTACCGTCTTTGACAGATTAGTATACAACCGTAATTCACCCAAGCATAGACCACTAAGTGCAATAAAAGGCCCGTTCACTTATATCTTGTGGAAAATTAATTCAATGTGTAATACGGGAATGGGTTTTGATGTGTAAACAGAGAGAGCGAAGCGAGAGGACTCGGTGCCACGGCGCCTCCGAATTCGGTCGAGCTTTAGAAATGCAACAGTGATCCTCTCAATTTGGCCAAATCCCCTATTTGAAATACTCACACATAAGGTAGATTAAGAACAAACTCAACGTAGAATCTCTTTTTTTAATAGCGAATTTTGTTTTTCCATGTTCAATTGAAAGTTCAGGTTGTTTGCTAGGTCTGATGTTGATTCTATTGGTTTGTTTCGAAATTCTCATTTGTTTATGCATTTGATTGTTCATTGATGTTGTTGTTTATATAGTTTGTTAAAGGCATATTTTGATTCAGGTTGCAATCTTTGTAGTGGCTTGTTTGTATGCTTAGTTCTTATATCCTGGCTTCTTGATGAAGAGTCACTAAAGGCTCTAACAAATCAGGTTATTGATTTTTGACTGATTCATCCAACTTGTTTCCATTAGCTCAGGGAGTGATGTCTACAGTTCTCAAATTGAAAAGTTTGTTAGTGCTTATTGAATTTGTTAAGAGCCTTTAATTTTGGATCTATGTGGCTACAAAATCAATCCATAGTTCTTAGCTTTCTTGTTCAAATAATTATACATAATATATTATTGTTATTTAGTTTTCAAATGTTTGTCTAGCAATATTCTGTTAGTTTATCACTTCTTGATGGGTAGGTGATCATAAGCAATACCCACCATTGAAAATAGTCTATTAGCTCAATTGGTAGAGCATTGTGTTTGCAAACAGAGATGTGAGGTCGATTCTCACATATGCTAATACGGAGTGTGTGTTCATAAGTCTCCGATATATTATGTTTTGGTAAATCCAATTATGCATTTACATATTTCCAATAGTATAAATATATCTTACCATTTCTGTGCATCTATCCTACCATTAGTGTCAAGTTATACAGGAATTATGGGGTTTCCATTCTAATTCTACCAAAATCGTTGTTTTCTCCTACCATTAGTTTTCATCTATCCTACCATTCTGATCCTACCAATATCGTTATTTTCTCCTTCCATTAGTTTTCATCTATCCTACCATTTTTGTGCATCTATCATACTAGTTTAAATAGTTTACTTCCACAACAAATAATTGGCAAAGTGGTGGAAACCTTGAGTCAAGCAATTCAAGCCATATTTTGTGTCAAACACTACGGAAATGTCCAAGGCAGATTTATTTCCACAGCAATCAATTGCCTATGTTCAGCCCCTCACAGTAATGGATGAATTATACGATTAGGAACATGGTAAGAAGTATATACAAAAATTTATAAGTTCAGAGATATTCATAAATTTGTCCTACCAGATTCACAAATTTGTCCTGCCACTAGTGTATGTATTTCCTACCAAGTTCATAATCGTACAAGTCTAGAGAGATATGAACACATACTCTACATTGGCCTATGTGAGAATCGAACTGACATACTTGTGTGCAAACACAACGCTTTACCAATTGAGCTAATAGGCTTTGTGTCATCCTATAGATCAAGAAACAATTGCAATGGAAAATCAATCTCAATCTAACAATTTCATCGTCGTCCCGGATTCGAATCGGAGTTGCCCTCTCCATCGAATGAGGGAGGTAGGTGAGCCCAATGTCGTATAAGACCATGTCTACGTCGAATTTATGGTCCCTATCCTGGATTGTTGAGAGAGGAAATCGAGAATGCAGACAGTAAGTAAATAAAGTAAAGCAAACCGATCGAATCCCAGCAAATAATGTTCAAGACTCCCTCCCGGTGTAGCAAGAGAAAGTCGGGTTCGAATCCACGAGGAAGCTGGTCAGCGGATCCTAGGCAGCGGTGGAATCTCACGGACAGAATTCGATTGCCTAGGTTGCTCGATCTCGACTAGGGTTAGTCGACAGAAGATCGGACAAGTCGAACAGCGCAGCAGCAGTCACAGGATGTTTGTCGATATCGAGCAAGGTTTACTCGATATCGAGTAAAGTTTTCGATGTCGATGAAGGCTTTGTAGAGTTCCTACACAGGAGAAGCTACGGCGATCTGGGATCGAGGATCAGTAATCGATATCGACCAAAGTTTGTCGATATCGAGGAAACAGAAACTTAAAAACGCAATAAAGAAAGAACACAACTTGATGGATTTTCGAAATAAACTATATATGAAAGACTTCCAAGATCGGGGTTTGCGACAACGATAACCAAGCATGCAAAAGGCAAGAATAAAACAGATAATCATGTAAATCGCATCGAAGGATTAAGCTTTCGCCTTTTCCAACAATTAGACAACTCTTTCAAGAAACCCTAATTGTATCTACTGATTTTATGTTTACAATCCAAGTTGTTAGCATGGACCTCCATTAGATGGGTAATAAACACATAACAAGTAGTAGATGCTCAAAACATGATAAAAGTCGGATCTTTACCTCAACCACGCGGGGCTATCGGTATGCTCACCCCAACCCTAGAAGTAGGTGGGCTACTCGCGCTTCATTGCAATGACAGACATCATTGATGGAAAGGAAATAACTTGCATTAAGCAAAACAGAGCTTTACAACCGATTGAAGTCAACTTGCTCTCGCTCCTTAACTCTTCTCGACCACTCACTCTCTTTCTCTACCTCTATGTAACTAATTGTGTGTTGAATTGAATATTCCCTAGAAATCAACCCCTAAGGCTTTATTTATAAGCTTCTAATCCTTGCTAATCAAGGATAGAAATCTCTATCTAATATCTAAAGATAAAACTTTAATAAAAGGAACATTTATCTTAAAGGGAAATATATCTAAAAGGCTAAATATCTTCATGTGAGGATAAATCCTCTCTCCATGGATAGATCTTGATCAAACTTGATAGATTCGGACTCCTTCGCTCCCAAGATAGCCCAAACCGTGTCGGACAGCCCAACCGCGTAACGCGGCCCAGGAAAGATCTCCTCGATATCGAGTAAACTCCTCGATATCGAGTAACTATGTGTCCTTAACTTGGCTTCACTGGCTTGCTCGGGTAACATTTCCTCGATCTGCTCAGACAGGTGATTTTGATCTTGTCGATATCGAGTAACCTACTAGATATCGAGTAAGTGTTGTGGATCATGGCTGGCCTGGTGTTGTCAAGCAACCTCTCCCCGATACTTGCTCTGTCAGGTGGTTCTGGGGTTTACGATATCGAGCAAAGTACTCGATATCGAGTCAAGGCTACTCGGCATGTCTTCGTCTTCGGCTTCTCGATCAGGTGGTCTTCCTCGACTCCGGGCTGGTCTTCAGATCTTCTCCCGAAATGGCTCCAAATTCTACAATATTAAACCAAAACTTATGTAGATATCCATTTCTTGCAAATAAGCACATATTACATAAATTCAACATATTCTCATCCCAAAATATGCAAAGTGCATAGAATATGGAGCTAAAATGTGTATTTCAACATGGCTATTTTAGTAGACATCAAATCAACCCATACTTAAGCTTGCTTGCCCCCAAGCAATAACTTGGATAGTTATTCAAGGGAAGAATTTAAACTCTCAACATCATAGATTCATTGCCATATAACCCTGCAATCAATTACCATCATCGAAAAGGTACCAGTGTGATAAATCCATGCATGTGCAAATAAAAAGCAACATCTACTCACAAAAGAAGGGTTATGCAAAAACAATTCATGTGACAAAGCATTAATAATCAAGAGGACAACAATTTAAGCTCAATAAGGAGTAGATTGGTAAAAGGCTAAAGGTGGGCAATATTCGGCAATGTGGTGCTAATAATCCGGGGAAATGGAGTACTTTCCAATTTTCAAACCACATCCCTTCTTCATAAGATTCATCACCTTCCATAATGCTTTTATCAATAATGATGCTTTTACCTCTCTAACCTCAGCACTGCCTTCTCGCGAGTCGCAAACATGGGTGTCATGAACGGCCTCGGATACTTAGTGCTTTGGACTCCTCACATTGTGTCCCATCCTGCGGAACTATTATCTCAACGCAGGCAGGGTCGATCTACCTTTATCTCCTGAGGTGACCGGATTTTCTTTTACTCATTAAATTTTCCATATATTTCAAACAATTTCCTTCCAAACTCCAATAATGATAATAATAACACAACAACCATATGATAATCTCCATAATGTAACATCATTCTAGACATAATCCCCGGATGGAAATAAGGTAAAGAATGACAATATTTAGGTCATGTGGAGCAAATATGAAATAAGGCATTTTATGGTTTTTGTGTAATGCATAAGCATAGGTAAGGCTAGGATATAACAATGAGCATTATATGGAAATATAAATTCCTCCATCCTCTTATCATGCAACATGTCAAAAGCAATTTCAAATTTTACCTCCTTTCATGGTTTTCAAGAAAATATGCATTTCATTGTGACTTCCCTTTACTAGGCAATTTCATGCTATATCTCTAATGAATCCAATTTTGCATTGTTGAGTTCAATAAAGCTTCCATGACACTATTTCTTTGAACAATTTACAAGCAATGGGAGATGTCTTAAAGAATTTTGAGTTTTAGCCTTATGCAAAAATTTAAATTTTTCTCAAAATTTACCATGTAAAACCAAAAAAAAATACAAGAATGAAACATATAATAATGATAATGAGCTCTTCCCCCACCCTATCCTTAAAATATACAGTGTCCCCACTGTATAAAAACAAGAGTAAAGGAAGGAACTCACCGAATAATGCGTCGAGGAAGGCAATACAGGGCATGTCGAGTAAACTGGATTGGTCGATATCGAGTACTGTACTCGATATCGAGTAGGCTGTCAATGTCGAGTGGAATGCTGAAGTCGAGGAGATTCTTCTGGCTTGGTCGATATTGAGTTGGCCTACTCGATATCGAGTAACTCTGGGCCGCTCCTCTTGGTCGTTCTCGACTGGCCTAGTCGATTTCGACTGTTTTTCAGGGACTTCTTATTCCACCTTTCGCGATCCTTTTATGCTTGCCGGCCTAAAAATGTTAGATTGCACACAAAGACAAGACTTTCCACATGAAGTATTCTAAACTAAACAAAATAAAATAAAAACCAAAATCAAAAGTTCCAAAGTCCCAAGAATTCAAAAGTTTTATATACCTGCTCTAGATTTTGGAGTCGCTAGGCCGACTTCTCCGTTTGTGCTTAAGGACCTTTAATGTGGGGCTCGCTTGTGCTTGGCCCTTCTCCTGGATCATCTAGGTCCTGATTGTAATATGCAAGCTCAGCTGACAGGTGGTTGGTTGCATAATCTTCCTTTTCTCCCTTCTTTTTCTTTCCAACTCTTAGTTTCCGTAGATTCTCTCGCCACGGGGCCTTACCTCCCCTTAGATTATTTATAAATTTCTTAATGGACTGAGGAGGAGTAGAACTCATACCTGACCTTACCTTTTCGGGCCCAAAACAGAAATCTTCGGGCTTGGGGTTAGTCGATGTCGAGCAAGACTGGTCGATATCGAGTACAAGGACCCCATACTTAGGTTCTTGGCAAGTCTGGTGCTCATTAGAGGAAGTCGATGTCGAGGACAATTCGTCGATATCGAGTAGAAGCTTGGTCGATATCGAGTTAGGCTTGTCGATATCGAGCAGGATCTTGATGTCTTCCTCCGTTGTTTGCTTGATCCCGTGGTTGCTGATGCTCTTCACCTCCAGCCATGAAATTTCCTCTTTTTCAGGGCCAAAAGAGAAATCTAGGACCTCATCGCCGATTGTGAAGGTGAGCAATCGTTGTTTGACACTAATCTTGGCATCTACAGTAGCTAAGAATGGTCTTCCAAGAATAATAGGGCTAGTAGGATCTTCAGCACAATCTATAATAAGGAAATCAGCTGGGATTAAGCATTTACCAACCTCGATAGGGACATTCTCAACCATACTTTTAGGGATGACTACTGTATTGTTTTCCATGTATAGCTTGGCATCCACAGGTTCTATACATCTTATCTTTACCTTCCGCCAGATTGAAAAGGGCATGATGCTCACACTTGCTCCTAAATCACATAAGGACTCATATTTATATTGTCCAAATCCCACAGTAATAGAAAACTTACCAGGGTCAGGCCTCTTCTCAAGAAAGTGGAGTACTTTGCATTCGCTGGCGATCTCTGAGATGGATCGCTTTTTGCTCAGGATTTCCTTCAGGAATTTGACATATGCAAGCATCTCTTCAGAGCTTCTGTAAAAGGAATAGACACATTCAGTTCTCGAAGCATATTAACAAAACGTTTGAACCTACCTGCAGTGGGATCTTTTAGCGCTTTGGAAGGGAAAGGCAGTGTCTTTTTCTGCTTTGGAGCCAGAACAGACGTCGGAGGTGTTGCAGAGTCGTCGACATCGGCCAACTTCTCCTCGAAATCGACCAGGGGTTGCTTGATATCGACAAAAGTTGTCGATCTCGAGTTGCTGGGTTGTGCAGTGGAGTCTGAGCTTTGCTTCTTCTCTGTGTCGAGGAGATTCTTGTTGATATCGACCAAGGGTTGGTCGACATCGAGTTGCTACTGCTCGTTGTCGAGTTGCTGCTCTGCTTTGTCTTAGTGCTTTCCGACCTCTGGCTCGTGTAATTGGTGCCCGCTCCTGAGTTTGATAGCTGTGACGTGTCCGGTCTTCCCCTTAGGATTTGGTTTTGTTTTTCCAGGGAGTTGCCCGGTTGGTCGTGGAATTTTCGCCGCGAATTGACCCATTTGAGTCTCAATGTTTCTCTTCCAGATGTCTAGCTCTCCAAATTTTGTATTGATGTTCTGGAATTGATTGTTGATGGTGCCTTGATTCCTGCGCATCTCATCAAGGATGAGTTGTAAGTCATCCTTCTTTTGATCCCTTTCTGAATGTCCTGGAGCTCTGTATGGCGGGGGGTTCCTAGGAGGACCTTGGTTCCATTGTGGTTGATAAAACCTTTGATCCCCCATATAGCGATTGGGACCCCCTGCGTAAGCTACCTCTTCGTTTGTCTCTGCCATCCTGACTTGTTCTGTCTGTGGGCACTCAGTAGTGGTGTGCCACTGTGATCCGCATTCGATGCAAGGCTGGTTGACAGAGAGATACTTGACTTGCTTGAGGAGCTTGCGATTTTGGTCTCTGTAGAACTGCTCCCTGACATCTGGGTCAATCTCCTTGGAAGGCTCATAGAGAGGCATGGATGGGGCTTGCCTAGCATAGGATTTTTCATCATAGTTTGTGGTAGCCCCATACTTGTTGTCATAGTTGGTGAGCTTGTCGAGTACACCCCATGCGTCAGTTGGTGGTAGGGGTGGGCGCGGGACGGGACGGGACGGGACGAGATTGGGCCGGGACGGGACTCGTCCCGCGAAATTTTTTCGGGACGGAATTGACTTTTTTTTTTCGGGATGGGATCGGGACGGGATGGTGTCTGGACGGGACGGGATCGGGACGGGACGGGCCTTGTTCCGCATATAAAAATAATAAAATATTATATAACTTTGCAAAGTGAAAAATGCTTTCATAATTCATTATTTAGTATAATATGTTGAATACGGTATTATTCTCAACTATATTATTCAATAATAATAATAATAATATTATTATTATTATTATAATACTATTATTAATTCATACAATGATTGTATAATTAATTATAATGTTCAACATATTTGGCTACATTATCTTACTAGATCAGGAGGGAAAGGAATTGAGACGAGATTTACCAATATTGTCTAATTAATTATCGATTGATAGTTAGGAAGAATGCCGTATTTAATTAGCTATTTGCCTCTTGTAACTCTAAATGGGCGGGATGTGTGTGTCGATCTGACGGGATCCTCTCCATTGACTCAGTCTGGAATTTCTGACTTTATGCCTGGTCGTGCTGTTGTTGATGCTGCTCGACATAAGTGTGTCAAGTATCGAGATTTGTGTACGGCAGCTGGTTATGGTTTCCTACCCTTCTCATTCTCTTCATTGGGGGAGTTGGATACAGATGCGGTTGCATTGCTAAAGCGGATTCAGAAATTCTCGGTATCTCAGGATGTTGGGGCTCGTGTTGCACGTTATATTTTTACTAGACTTGGCTTTGTTATCGCTAAAGGAGTGGGTGCCCAGATAGTATCTCGGTTGCCCACTAATTTCTTGTAATCTGTTTTTATTATTATTATTTTAATAATAATAATAATAATAATAATAATAATAATAAATAATAATATTAATAAAAATCCCACGTTATAATTATACTTTACAAGAAAGAAATATAATATGATATAATAATAATAATAATTTTATTATAAATTAATATTATTATTAAATTATATTATAATATTATATAATATTATTATTATTATTATAAATTGAAAATTATTATTATAGTTATAAATAATATTTGCTCAAAATAATAATATTAATAATATATTATTATTATTTTATAATATTATAATATTATTATTATTATAAAAATTATTATTATTATTATTATTATTATATGCGGGACGGGACGGGATTTGCGGGATCCCACCGGGATCGTCCCGCGTTTCATCCCGCATAATTTTTGCGGGACGGGATTCGCTATTTTGTCCTAAATCCCACCGGGATCGGGACGGGATCGGGACGGGACCGGGACGGGATCGGGATTTGCGGGATTTGTGCCCACCCCTAGTTGGTGGCATCGTCAGATACGCATATCGAGTATACTGATTAATCATGTCCTTAGTGACTTGGTCAAGAGAATTGAAGGAGGAAAGAATTTGTTGAGAAGGGCAAGATCGCAGCAGTTCCTTATATCGTTCTCATGCTTTTGCCAGCGGCTCCCCAGACTTCTGTTTGAAAGTTGTGATCTTCTAGCAGAGGAGTGCTGTCTTGGAAGGAGGAAAGAATTTGTTGAGAAATTCTTGCTCTACTTGAGCCCATGTCGTGAGGGATCGTGGTTTCAGCCCTTCGAGCCACTTCAGTGCAGGACCAACGAGAGACCAACGGAAGGCCTTCATCTTGACATATTCTAAAGTTGTACCTTCAACAAGAGTACGGTATATGTTAGAAAAATTGGTAATATGCTCAAGAGGGCATTCATTAAATCTTCCATGAAAAGCATTATTTTTAAGTTCACTAAGGAAGTGAGTGCGAATTTCAAAAGTATTCTCATGAATCAGAATAGCCGATTCAGGCACGACGAGAGTCGGGTGCATGTAATCCTCTACAGTGGTGGGATATTGGGCAAGCTAGCTTCTGCTTACCTCGCACGCTCAGCCTGATGTTCGTTGGCTGCTCTCTTAGTGGCAAGAGTTGTATCTTTGGTGGCTCGTTCCCTCCGAAGCCTCTCAATCAGCTGTTCTTGTGTTTCTAGGGCCGCCATGGCTCTCTTTAGTTTAGCGTGGACATGTAAGAGGCGCTCCGGTTCGTCTAAGCTGTCAAACTCAGGTGGTTGACCAGAACGGCGCATACACCTGCGAAGTAACTCAAAGTAGACGTGAGATTTAACTACCTAAGGCGCGAATGATTGCTTCCCCGGAAATGGCGCCAATTTGTTGTAAGAGGAAATCAAGAATGCAGACAGTAAGTAAATAAAGTAAAGAAAATCGATCGAATCCCAGCAAATAATGTTCAAGACTCCCTCCCGATGTAGCAAGAGAAAGCCAGGTTCGAATCCACGAGAAAGCCGGTCAGCGGATCCTAGGCAGCGGTGGAATCTCATGGACAGAAGTCGACTTACAGGTTGCTCGATATCGACTAGGGTTAGTCGACAGAAGATCAGACAAGTCGAACAACGCAACAACATTCACAAGATGTTTGTCGATATCGAGCAAGGTTTACTCGATATCGAGTAAAGTTGTCGATGTCGATGAAGGCTTTTTCGAGTTCCTGCACAGGAGAAGCTACGGCGATCTGGGATCGAGGATTAGTAATCGATATCGACCGAAGTTTGTCGATATCGAGGAAACAGAAACGTAAAAACGCAATAAAGAAAGAACACAGCTTGATGGATTTTCGAAATAAACTATATATGAAAGACTTCCAAGATCGGGGTTTGCGACAACGATAACCAAGCATGCAAAAGGGAAGAATAAAACAGATAATCATGTAAATCGCATCGAAGGATTAAGCTTTCACCTTTTTCAACAATTAGACAACTCTTTCAAGAAACCCTAATTGTATCTACTGATTTTATGTTTACAATCCATGTTGTTAGCATGGACCTCCATTAGATGGGTAATAAACACATAACAAGTAGTAGATGCTCAAAATATGATAAAAGTCGGATCTTTACCTTAACCACGTCGGGCTATCGTTGGGCTCACCCCAACCCTAGAAGTAGGTGGACTACTCGCGTTTCATTGCAATCACAGACATCATTGATGGAAAGGAAATAACTCTCATTAAATCAAACAGAGCTTTACAACCGATTGAAGCCAACTTGCTCTCGCTCCTTAACTCTTCTCGGCCACTCACTCTCTTTCTCTACCTCTATGTAACTAATTGTGTGTTGAATTGAATATTCCCTAGAAATCAGCCCCTAAATCTTTATTAATAAGCTTCTAATCCTTGCTAATCAAGGAAAGAAATCTCTATCTAATATCTAAAGATAAAACTTTAATAAAAGGAACATTTATCTTAAAGGGAAATATATCTAAAAGGCTAAATATCTTCATGTGTGGATAAATCCTCTCTCCATGGATAGATCTTGATCAAACTTGATAGATTCGGACTCCATCGCTCCCAAGATAGCCCAAACCGCGTCGGACAGCCCAACCGCGTAACGCGGCCCAGGAAAGATCTCCTCGATATCGAGTACCTGTGTGTGGTCGACTTGGCTTAACTGGCTTGCTCGAGTAACAATTCCTCGATCTGCTCGGACAGGTGATTTTCATCTTGTTTATATCGAGTAACCTACTCGATATCAAGTAAGTGTTGTCGATCATGGCTGGCATGGTGTTGTCGAGCAACCTCTCCCCGATACTTGCTCGGTCAGGTGGTTCTGGGGTTGTCGATATCGAGTAAAGGCTGCTCGACATGTCTTCGTCTTCGGCTTCTCGATCAGGTGGTCTTCCTCGACTCCGGGCCGGTCTTCAGATCTTCTCCCGAAATGGCTCCAAATTCTGCAATATTAAACCAAAACTTATGTAGATCTCCATTTCTTGCAAATAAGCACATATTACATAAATTCAACATATTCCCATCCCGAAATATGCAAAGTGTATAGAATATGGAGCTAAAATGTGTATTTCAACATGGCTATTTTAGTAGACATCATGGATAAAGTTAGTGCTGCACTAAAAGACAAGATCAAAGTAGTGAAGATTGACAATCAAAAGTACCTAGCCATCGCGGAAAAGTTCATGATCATCATTTGGAGAAAGAAAAATGAGTAAAACCTTAAGTTTGAAAAGAAAAGGGGGAAAGTGAGAAAGTGGAAAAGAAAATGGGGAATTGTCCCTACCAGATTCACAAATTTATCCTACCACTAGTATATATATTTCTTACCAGGTTCATAATTATACAAGTCTTGAGAGATTTATTAATTTGTCTTACCATGTTCATAGATTTGTCCTACCACTAGTGTATATATTTCCTGTCATGTTCATAATCGTATAAGTTCAGAGAGATTTATGAATTTTTCCTAACATGTTCATAAATTTGTCCTACCATTAGTATATATATTTTCTGCCAAGTTCATAATTGTATAAGTTCAGAGAGATTCATGAACATATACTCCGTATTAGCCTCTGTGAGAGTCGAACTCACATCTTTTTGTGCAAACAAAACGCTCTACCAATTGAGCTAATAGGCTATTTTCAATGGGTCCTTATGATCGTCTAGGCATCAAGAATTGATAATATCACAGGAAACAAAAATAGCGCTTGAATTTGTAATCTTAATTTGCAAGTTCTACAATTGATCTGAAAGAGAGAGTATAAATTTGTAATCTTAATTTGCAAGTTCTGCAATTGATCAAAAAGAGAGAGTATAAATTTGTAATCTTAATTTGCAAGTTCTGCAATTGATAAAAAAGAGAGAGTATAAATTACAAACTCTCTGCAACTAGTCTCGTGAAACCATCACCAGGGGGTAGTTCTGTTATAAGAAAAAAGAACAAATACAAAGGATAGGTAAAAGATCACTTACCCATCCCTTCCACTGACACCAGACAAACTTCTTGCACTTTTACATGTATGAAAAGGACAGTTGTACACTATTGGTAGGACAAACATATTCTATTGGTAGGATGAGGACTGTATCGTTTCCTGGGATGAACATCTAACTTTTTTCCCGTCCTTTCCGCTTCTCTCCTACTTTGCCTCACTTTTTTGCAGAGCATGTTATGGTGTTTCAGATCCTCCTCTCAAGCTTATATATGTTCTTGGGGGACACCCTCCAATGCAATCATTGAATTTTCCCCTCATAAATGCTCCCCCTTTTTCCCAAAGGAGGAACCATGTTTTGGCGCAAAAATTGCATTGACAGCCCGCCAAATTAGCTACATTGAATCCCTTCCAGGTTCTCTCCAAAATATCTCCAGGTATGGAAAGACAGGTTTATCCTATTGTTAGGACCAATTCTTTCTATTGGTAAGATGGGCAGTGTACAGTTTGCTAAAATGAACGGAGGATACCTTTTGGTGCCAAATGTCACTGACACCTATAGCGTAGCTACAATGCCCCCCCCCTTCACCTGCTACTTTCCCATCCGGTTGCCCTAAAATTTTGCAAAACTACACCATATTCTACCATTAGCAAATTTCCAATGTACTAGTCTAGTTTTGCAAAGTTTTTTTTTTTTGTCTAGTTTTGCAAATTGCCCTTTATTTAATTTTGAATAATAGATAAAAGATAAAATCCGACAAACACCCACACACACACATATCCTTTACAAAAAAAATAAAATAAATAAATAATCAAATAAATAAATAACTTATGATAAATGCTTTTATTTAAATAATTATTTCAAATGAGATTTCATAACATAATTATTTTACTAGAAATAGCATTCAAAATTTATAATCAATATTATTAAATCATAAATTCTTTATAACCTTTTAGTTATAAGATATGTTAAATAGAATAAGTTAGGAAATAAATCATACTTATTTTGCAAAAAATGATATCGCATTGAGTATTGAAATAATTTACTTAAAACACCTTTTAAAAATAATGAACTCACATCACTATTTATAAAAGTAATTATACTACTAAATAACAATGACAATAATAATGTTTATTTTAGTTAAAATAATAATGTCCACCAAATTTTATGTTCTAATTACTAAGAACCAAATAATAAGGTATATATTTCATAAAGAATTTTACAAATTCTTTTATTTCAAAAATTTTCACATTTATTATTATTTTTATATTTACATAAATACCCAAATATACTTTGGAGTATAAACGAGACTTTGGGCTTTCTGGGATCCGCTTACACGTTTCCTCATGGATCGAACCTGATTCCCTTTCACTACACCGAGAGGAACTCTCGTTTCCTTCCAAGATGCTGAAAGATCCAACCGACGTTAAGTTTAAGCGTTTTGTGAAATTGATTTAGGGTCTTAATATTACTATTCCTTTTACAGAAGCTCTTCATGAGATGTCTGTCTATGTCAAATTTCTTAAGGAGATCCTTAGTAACAAGCGATCAATGACCGAGATCGCCAGAGAATGCAAGAAGATGAATTTCCCTGAGAAGAGACCTGACCCTTGTAAGTTCTCAATCACCGTGAGACTTGGCTAACATCGCTTCAAGGCACTTTGTGATTTGGGGGCAAGTGTGAGCATCATGACCCTATCTATTTGATCATGGGTGAAGATCGGTGTACTAGAGCCTATGGATGCCCGACTACACATGGAAAACAACACAGTGGTAATCCCTAAAGGTATAGTTGATGATGTCCCTGTCCAAGTAGGTAAATTCGTTGTCCCTGCAAATTTTATTGTGATAGAGATGACGAAGGACTATCCTTGCCCCATCATTCTTGGGAGGCCCTTCCTCGCCACTTCAGATGCCAAAATTAGCGTGAGAAGAGGACTTCTCACCTTAAAGATAGGAGATAAGATCATTGAATACTCATTCAACCCCGACATGGAAGAGGTAATGGAAATTACAGCTGTCTATACTAAAATCAATGTTATCTCTTGCAATGAAACAACAAGAAGGGCCTTGCACATGAAGAGGCTGAGCTGGAGAAGGAGCTGCATACAGCATACATGAGCGAGGAAGAATTTTTCGATGATGCCCTATCAGCGGAGCTGGAAGATTCACTCGACATCTAGCAAATCCAATCATCATCGACTAGATTCACTCGACGTTGAGTCATCAAAGCCTCACTCGATATCGACACCTTCTCCAGAACAGGTACGTCCCTCTATCTTACTTGACGTCGAGTCTGATGACTCGACGTTGACTCCCTTTTTCTCTGTAGGTACATCTTCTCCCGGAATCGACTCTGCTCACTCGATTTCTAGTCAACCACTTGACATTGATTGATTCCTCAACCCAGGTTTGTATTGATCTTTTACTCGATGTTGATTATTTTGACTCAACGTAGACTAGTTTTCTGCAGCAGTACACCCTCGTGTCCGATTCAGCGTTGATAATGCAAATTTCATATAGGCACTATATGTATTTCTTATTGCTATTAGGTATTTGTTTTGCTAAGTTTTGAGTGTAGTTCCGCATATTGCTTGTGAAGTATTCGAGTTCGGAATCTATGTGTTTTCAGTGTTTATTCTGCAGAATTACATTCCGACCTTGGATAGACTTTGGGAAGAACTTAAGAAGCATGTTTTGGAACATATGGATGCTTGAGGAGAAGCTAAGGAGGAGCAAGGAAGCACGACATTGGAAGCTATTGAAGACAATTGAGGAACGTCGGACACTGCATAGACGACGCCCGCCGCCCGTTGCACGACGCCCACCGTTAACGCTGTTTCCGGATACGCGGTTTTAGATCCGAAGACATTATTTTATATTATTTTATTATATTTTCCTACTAGGGTTTTGCCAACTTTGATGAGGCATTATTAGAAGTTTTTCAGTTATATTAGCCATGTGTGGCTATTGTGTGTGAAACTATGAACATCATTAGAGAGAGAGAGAGAGAGAGAGAGAGAGAGAGAGAGAGAGAGGGGGAGAATAGGCCTATGTGAAACTATCTAGAATCCTAACTTTTTCATCAAGACGTATTCGCTACTATAGATTCGACCCTGCTTAGTGGATGTATTCAAAACTCTAGAAATATGCAATTATGACTAGGTCGTGAAGCTAAATATAATCACGAGATAAGCAATTAAGCACTAAGGAGATGGAAATAATCATAATATATGTAACTATGAATCATATTTTCATCAAGACGTATTTGCTACTATAGATTCGACCCTGCTTAGCGGATGTAATCAAAACCCTAGAAATATGTAATTATATCTAGGTCGTGAAGCTAAATATAATCACGAGATAAGCAATTAAGCACAAAGGAGATGGAAATAATCATAATATATGCAACTATGAAGCATAATCCTCACAAACCAGCCTTGTCTAGAATCTTTAAGAAACTGAAAAAGGGTCTTAAGTACTCATAACATACCTAAAAACATCAAATGTTGAAATAGACATGAAAATTGTAAACAGAAAAGGATAGGAAGATGACTTTTGTTACGAACTCATCTTCGGAAGGGCGAGAGATGAGAGAGAGAGGGAGAGAGAGAGAGAGAGAGAGAGAGAGAGAGAGAGAGGCGAATATGGAGTGATGTGTGTTGTGTGGGTGTGTGAGATGGCTGAGAAGAGAGCTATATTTATAGTGCTAGGAGTAAGCAAAAGTAGTGAGGCCCAATGGCCCGGATTCAGCCGCGTAAGAATATGCTAAAGATACGAGATCGGAAGACGCCGACACATTGGGCGTTGCTATTCCTCTGCGGGTGCTACTGGATCGACGGACGCCGTTGTGGTGTCGCGGGCGTCGCCATTGCAGAGAACCTTTTCCTTACTTTATTTGCGTCTTGACTTCTACGCTTCTTCTCTTGTTTTCTTTCTTGACTTTTTGTAGACTTCCATAGTTCCAAAGTGTAGCGTCTCTTCTCTTTTGAGACTTGATTTCGAGAATTTGCATAGAATAGACATAAACCGGGTAGATTCCAAACTTTGCAACTTATGAGACTATGAATGCACTTTAGGCTTAAACCATGTCTAAATGCAACCTAAATAACTTAAGAATCACTCAAAATGCATATACAAATCATGCATTATCACATAACCAAACAGCCCAATGATAATGAAGTTACCAATGTTGCGATTGTAAGTAGAGTTATATCATCTCATCATATTATTCTCATCTCCAATCATTGCTACTCTCGTTCTTTTAGTTTCATTACTAATCGCTATTTATTTTATTATCTTGCTTACAAAATACATTTAGTCAGTCGCACACACTCTCTACGAGATCGATCTTTACTTGCTGTTAATACTAATCTGTTAGTTGAAGGAATATATTACTATTTGGTCGTTAGAAGCAAGACATTCTATCCATCACCAATACCCGACCCCCGAAACAATTTGAACTCAATTAAATATGAAACTTACAACAATCTTAGAATTTCTCCTAAAATATCTTATATAGGATCTACAACAAACCAAGTACAACAGCATAATAACGCCAAAACCAAATTGGACCTGAAAATCCTATTACATTTGATAAAATAATACTCGAGTAAATCGGACTTGATCCGAATATATTTAAATTATTATCACATTCGATATCAACTTAAATATGATATGATCGATATGACTCGAAACTATATAACCCAACTAGACTTGTCCGATTGCAAACTCTACAAGCATTGACATGCTTCTCCCATGTTCGAGCTAGTCTCATACTCAGAGACGGACCTAGGGGTGGGCTGGTCTATGCTACAGCCCACCCCATTTAACAAATAACATATGGTATATAGATATGTTTGTGATCATATTACTTAATTAGCACAGTTGGTTAAGAGTATTTGCAAGTGAGGCGGAAGGCATAAGTTCGAATCTCACCCAGATCCTTCTTTTTAGCTCTTTCTTTTCATTTCCAGCCAGCAACCCTTTGGTCTTTCTTTTTAACTTTTTCCCTCCCTGCTTATTTTCTCTTTCTTTTCACTATCAACTGAGCTTCTCTCCATTTGGTCTTTCTTTCCCCTTTTTTTCCATTCTTTTTATTCTAATTTTTTTATTGTTATCTTTAATTATCATAATTTTTTAATTCAATAAATACGGTGACAAATAGGGAAAAAATTAAAATTATATGGAAATCTAGCCTACCCAAAAATATAATCTTGGTTCCGTCCCTGCTCATACTTGCATTCAATATCAATCTCTATTATAATTTTATTTTTCATCCGAATATGTGTGTATTACATATTTACATGTATACTAAATTTGTTTTACTAATATGGTAGCTTTTGAAATGGAAAAAAAAAATGGTAAGAAATCCAAAGAATAGGGGTAAAAAATAGTGGGTGGAAGAAAAGAAATGGACAAAAATTGGGGTTAACACAAATAAACAAGGCATAGACTGACAAAAAAGAAGAATAATCATGTGCTAAGCATTACGAATGTTTTAATGGCCAAAGGGTGATTTTCAAGGGCACGCTTTGGATTGAATCTAGGAGACAGACTCGCCCCACCCCTTTTCTTATTACAATGTCTTTGAATGTCTGATTTGTGGGGTTGGTTAATCGAGGGTTTAATTCGGTTTATCAAGTTTAGTTGGCTATATTTGAAAGAGGAATTTTTGGTGGCCATAGGCCAGCTGGTGGGTGTGATTTATAAAAAAAATATATATGGATGGATATGCATAGGTTCATAGTCATATATAATTAGCTACTCCCTCCGTTTCCTTTCAACTAACTTTTTCAAGTCATCTACGTATTTTTAGAACGATAAAAATAATATTAAATATTCATATTTTAATAATATTTTTTTAATAATATTATAATTATAACCAATAAGTATGAGATTGTTGAAAAATATATTTTAAAATATTATTTCGTATAGTTTTTTACACCTTAAAAAATATACTACCTCCGATCCAAAAAGATTGTCGTTTAACTTTTTAACACGTATTTTAAGGAGCTAAAAACTATATAAAATATCAACTTTTTTTAAATTAATTTTTTACAACTTAATATTTGTTGGTAATAAGTATTAGATTGTAAAAAAAATAATTTTTAAAAAGTTGATATTTTATATAGTTTTTAGCTCCTTAAAATACGTGTTAAAAAATCAAATGATAATCTTTTTGAATCGGAGGGAGTACATGAATAGTAAAAAGTCAATTAAAAGGAAATGGGTGGAGAATTTGATTAGAGATTTAGAGTGGTCTATTAATGTGTTTAATCAATGCCAGTGACTGGTGCGTTTGTCTCCTTTCGATCATTAAAAGCCTCGATCGAGTGGATTTGACTTCCCTACTTAAGTGTGTATTTCTCTATTTTCCGCTTATGAAGTTTACATAAAAAAAAAACAAGGTTAGCCCCAATCTTGGATCCTTAACTTACTTTTCTTATGCCACATTAACTTAAAAGCCTCATTCTAACTTTTAAAATTTTCACCTTCATTCGTGAGCCCAAGTCTTAGGCCCTTAAATTACCTTTTATTATTTTTCTTTTTTATTTACTCAATTTTTTTATTTTTATTAATAATAAAAATATTAAGTAATTAATTTATAATAACATAGCATAAAAATAATGATTTTTGAATGTTTAAAAAGAAAAATATGGGTATTGTTCAAATGAATTTTTTTCCAACAAACATATGCAAGATGAGTGTCTATATGTAGATAAAAATAGATTAAATTCAAAAATAGTTTTTTTTAACCAAATGAAAAATAATCGAAAATCATTTAAAAGTAATTAAAACATAAGTGCTGTTACGTGGCAGTTATGAGCCCTATTTTTTGGATCTCATATATAAGAAAGAGACCCTTACATTAAATTTTTGTTTTCTCACATTTTTTTTCTATATGGCAACTATAAGAACTCAAATGCGTGCACATGCTCTTAGGAACGGTCAAAAGAAAAGTAATTAAAGAAATTAAGTCAAGCTAACTCTGTTTTTTGGGATAAAGATACAGTAACTTTCTAGCTAAAGGACTTTTACATATCCAAGTAGTTGATCATATGAGCTATAATTACATGTATGATTTATCAAAAAGGTATTCACAGCAAAAAGGGTGTAATTATGAATTCAAAATAAAAGGCGCTATTTTTCCTCTGCAACACCACTTTCAATATTCTGATGAAGTTCCACTACACAGAAAAATGTGAATATAACATGCATGCGTATCAATCTATATTTATTAGGGGTGGGCATGGGACGGGATGAGGGTAATCCCGCATCTCGTCCCGCGCATTTTTTACGGGACGGGATTAAATTTTTTTTTTATCATATCTTGCAGGGTCTTGTCCCTCATGGGACGGGACGAGATCGGGACGGGATGGGACTTGTCCCTCGTAAAATTGGAATGACGTATACACAGTATACACTGCTCTGCTTGCGCGCCTTGGTTGGTCCTTGCAGAAATTTTTTGTTGTATAATCAATTATGTTTAAATTGTTTAACTACAGTATATTCTTTAGATGTAAATTACAGTAGTAAGGAATTAAGCATACATTGTTGGTGCTACTGCTTGGCCTTTATAGATTGCTACTGTGCAGTTATATACTGTATTCATTAATGGTTTTATTAACTTATTTTGGGTTGTAATAAATGTTAATATATGTATATATAAATATATTTTTAGATGTTTTTATTAATTTTAAGAATATATATATATGTATATGCGGGACGGGACGGGATTTGCGGGATGGGAACTCTCCGTCCCGCGTCCCGTCCCGCGTAGTTTTTGCGGGACGGGATCGGGACGGGATTGACATTTTTTTTTTTCTAAATCCCACCGGGATCGGGACGGAATGCGGGACGGGACGGGATTTGCGGGATTTGTGCCCACCCCTAATATTTATATTGGCTGTTCTGATGTGTTTAGAGAAAAAGAAAGAAAAACCCCTATATTAATAAGGAAAAAAACCTAGTTTAAATACATTGACTATAGAGGACTAGAGGTTAATCCGTTAATGTATCTAAAATTAGGAAATAAAAGATTTTTAAAAACTGAATATATATTTTCATGTTTAGGGTGTTTAATGGGTGCTAATTCAAACACATTAGAAAAATCCGATTTAATTATATACATGTTTGTTAGCTAATCAAAAGTTCAACCGATCACACGGTAGATAATATCTTATGTGACGTTAAGTATTTAATTTTGTAAAAATATTCTCTAGCCAAAAATAAATATATTACCATAATTTATTAAATTATATTACCAAATATATACATAGAGAAAATTGACCGAAAAGATGAATTGATATATTAAAATATCACTTAGAGACAAATTGGTATATTTAAAGGAACAAATTTGGCCCAAAAGCCGATTAGAAAAAGAAAAAATTTGCGAAATAGGCACATTAATTGGACGTATTTGCGAAATAGACGCGTGTTTGGACAAATTTGCGAAATGACCCCTATATATACCTAATTTAGTTTCTGTACGGACATTTTTTCGTGTTTCTAGAAAATCGCTTTCTTCCTCATTCCAACTCTCCCATTGCTCGAAAACTTTCAACTTGCGTTTCCGGCTCTCCATCTCCGGTTTGGTGCTTTTTGATGGAAATTAGATGCGCAGCGGAAGTTTTAGAAACTATTTTCTATCATCTAATTGCAAGGATCTTCATGCATAAAATCGATAGATCAAATCATTGTTCATAGGAGATACCTCTTGATGCGTGAACCGGATCTAAACGGAGAGGATTCGGAAGAGAACTAGAGCCCCACGTGTTGCTCCTCTACTTGGTCCACAAGAGCCCGGTCTAGATCTCCTTTGCCTTCGACTGCTAGGACGAAGATCGAAAGGTGAACAATCAAATTGTTCTTGATTGATGATGGTGGAACAGTCGTACGTCACAAGCGGCCAACTCACGTTCCTCTCTTTTGGAATTGTTAATTAGGTTAAGTCATGTAAGCCCATCTTTATAAGCTTATATTTATACCTTACTTGATTAATTATTTATTTCACAAATAAAACTCATCCCTTTATTATTAATATATATCTAATATATACACTAATAATAAAATCATCTATCTTTTGATCAAGCCCGTCAACTCTAAGTGTGTGACCGCATAGGACCCGTTTATAATAGCCATGGATTTAACCCGTTTAAGCCCATTAATCGTAGTTGGCTTCTAGCAAAGCATTACGACTCCTAAAATAATCGGATTGAATATCTCTATCAATTGTCCTATTCCATAACTAGTCATTGCACATTAAATTAAAGGACACAATTCCTTCACTTTTTCCGGCTCGATTGTTCTTCCTTGCTTCTGTAAAGCTCGGAGTTTGCATCGTTTACTTCAATGTCGTCATCCACTAGCTCGGGTATAAATTTAGGGGATTTTTGCGAATTTTGTCATGCTAGGGTTTTGGAATATGTTTGTTTATGTTGATTTTATTGTTTGTTCATTATACTATTGACAATATATGGTAAATCGATGCTTTATATGCATTCTTATGTGCGGTTTTTAGTACTTTCCGTCGTTTTTGAAAATTGCATATGTAAATTCGGGTTTTTGAACTATTTCTTTTCGTCAAGTTTGCGGTGTGGCACTTTGTAAGTGCCTTTTTAGTGTTCTTCGTGTATGTGGACCTATTTTCCATGCTTTTGCTTGTTTGTGTCGATGATACTGTACTTATCTGCTTCTATGTTCAAGTGTATGGCGCTGACATTGTCTGTTTTGTGTTAGTTTGTTGTAGTTCCAACAATGTATCTGTTTGGATTTGGTATTTTGTGTTGTGTTTTGTGATGTTTATGATATTTTACTATGTCTGTGTCACATTATATTGTTATTGTTTGTTGTTGTTTGTGTCGTCATATATTCTGTTATTGTCTATTTACATTTTTCTATATTTTGTTGCTTGCAGGAACTCAATCTTCTGATTCATCCACCTCTTATCGTGGGTCTGATGTAAGTTATTTTTTATTTTGATGAGCAAGTTGTAGTTTTTTCTTAATCTGATGGTTGTTTTTTTGATTAATTGTCTGTTATTGATCAGGGTTTGGAATATTGCATTCCTGTTTCTGAGCGATTTCGTTGTAGATCCAACATATATTCACATCCTTCTGTCTGTGATCTGATCAAGGAGCATTTGTGTCCTTCTCCCTACAATACTTTGCAAAAAAAGTTGCGTTAGATGGGTGCTGACGCAAGGCACCAAAATGGTTATGAATTTTCAGCTTATGCATCAAATGGGGCTCCGTCAAGTACAAACACAAAAAGAGAATGAGCCGTGGTTTAGAGTTGGTGGACATCTTGCACGTTTTTCAATTGCTGAGTTTCATGTTATTACAGGCCTTCCCTGTGAAGACCGTGTTTGTAATACCCCAAAGAAAGTGTCAATATTTGAATTTTTTGGCCAGAAGAAAATGACTCATGATGAGTTAATTGATCGTTTCATATCTGAGAAAAAGATGTCTAAGAAGAAGTTGATTATGGCAAAGTTGTTGCTGATTGAGAGGTTAATTGTTTATAGGAGGTCAGAAGTTGTAAGTGCAGAATTCTTATCTCTTGTGTGCAATGAGAAGGAGTTTGAACTATATCCTTGGGGTAGAGAGTCATATACCCGTTTGTTGAAGTCATTGAAGAGTTCTTCTGTTGCAGATCGGAATGGGGTTAGGGGTTCTTATCAAATGTATGGGTATTGCCTTGCATTCCAGGTATTGTGCTTTAGTTATTGCTTGTCTTATGTCATCATTTTTTTGTCTGTGTCAGCACAACTTTAATGCTTATGTGAGGATTATTTAAATATTGTTTTGTAGTGTCATAACGAGTTTTCTTTTATAACAGGCTTGGATATTAGAAGCTTTCCCAGCTATATCCGTTAATTTTGACTGTAATTTTAAGATGCCTGAACTAGATCCATACTTGTTGCACTGGCAATGTGATTACAGACAAGTATACGCTGAAGCTGAGAAGTTCTTTCATGGCGATTTGGTAATATTTTTATATTTTCTCTCTGAAATAACATTTATATTTGATGCATCTTTGGGTTTTTATTCGGATACATGCGTTTTGTCCAGACTCCGTTGTTTCCTATTTATGGGGAGTTTGCACGCACCGAAAGAATGGCGTTTGCTGGTGAAAAAGCTGATGTTGTAGTTGATGCAGTAGTTGTTGCATCAGTTGAAGAAATAGTTTCTGGATCTGTTGATGCGACTTTGTATGAGAGTCGTCGTGTTCGTAGAAGCTAAGTTTTCAAATAGGGCTCTCCAGGTTGAGGAGGAAGAAGCTAATGTGTTGCAGAAACATGATGAAGGCGAGACCTCAAAGAAGAAGACACCTGCTAAGAGAGGCAAGGCTGCTAGAAAGAAACAGGATGGTAAGTCCTTTGAAATTGCTTTTGAAGTTTTCCCAGAGGGGGATAAAGAAGATGTAGGGACCTCAAAGAAGAGGAAATCTTCCACTGGAGTGATGGGTGGTAAAAAGAAACAGAAGGTGGAGTCCAGCGATACCTCTGAGGAACGGGTTCTCCTCAGGAGGGGTCGTTCTGCAAGTCGTGTTCTGTTCAATCCATACATTGCTCTAGACCGTAAAAAATCTGTCAAGAGTGATGTAAAGAAGCCTCGACAGAAGGCTTCAGCAGTGAGGATAGGTGGTAGAGTTATTCCTTCTAAGGAGGTGAAGAGAGTTACTACTGACACAAAATTGCATAAGGAGGTTGATGTGGTTGCTTCACCTTCCAAGCGATGTCGGTTGGGTACTGATTCATGTGACCTTTTAGAAGATGATGTCCCGCTGAATATTGTCTTTCAGCGAAGGGATAAGATGAAGAAGAACGGTGGTGTAAGTAGTGGTAGGCCATTATATGATAGTACTGTTGACAAGTCTTTTATTATTCCTTCAGTTCCTGCTGTTGATACTGAGGGTGCACATGTAGTGAAGCCTGTAGATATTCATGTTGCAGTCTGTACATCTGGGTGTGAAGTCAGTGTTGGTGATGACAAGGGTGAAGATTTTACTGCTGACACCCATACTTCCAAATCTTGTGGTGAAGTTCCTGTTTGCGATGACAAGGTTGATGTTTTGCACTCTGACACACATTCCCCTAAATCCGATAAATTGAATGCTTGTCAAACTGCGAGGCTATATGTTTTGGCCGACCTTACAGATGGCATTGATTGTGGTGACACCGTTGAATGAGTTGAGACACCTTCTGCTGACAGTGATGGAGAGGGTGATGTGCCGACCCCTTCTGTTCAGAGGTCCCTCTTGGGGAGTGTTGAAGCACATGATTTTGTTGTTGGGCAGTCTGTGTTGGGGCAAACATCTGCTGCTTGTGGAAATGAAGATGTTCGCATTTCAAGTGATGAAGCTGACAAAATAGCAGTATCATCAGAGAAAGTGGAAGATATTGAAGATGTTTCTCCTCAAATGGATGCTAACGATGATCCAACTTGTGAGTTTCCTCCCAAATCGCATGGTGATGCTTTTGCTTCTTCTCTCCCATCTCATCCTGACTCGGTGAAGGAGATTTATAGGAGGATTGCGAAGCTTGAAGAGGTCCCTAAAATTATGCATCTGTTGTCTGCAAGGGTAGATGCAATTGAAACAAAGATTGTTGAATTGAATGGGAGCCTTCAAGTGTTTGGTGAGATGGTGAAGATGTACGATGAGCTTGAGGTTAGGGTTGCTAATTATGAAGCTTTTTTTGAGAGGTTGCAGTCAAACCCTGTCAAGCCTGATGTTAAGGACACTTTTGCAAAAGTTGATGACGAAAGTGTTAGTGGTGCTAAGTGTCAGGACACACCTGTGAAGGCTCGTGATAAGCACATTGCTGGTAAGACTGCGAGCTCTCATGCGGTATTTCATCATGAAAGCACCAGTGGTGGTAAGTGCCAAGGCACACCTGTGAAGGCTGATGATAAGCACATTGCTGGTAAGTCTGCGAGCTCTCCTGCGATAGTTGATGGTGAACATGTCAGGTCTGGTAAGCCCCAGGACACACCCGTGAAGTCTGATGATAATCACGTTCCTGGCAAGCCCGACGGCACTCTTGTGAGAGGCGATGATGAACTTGTCAGTGGTGGTGAACCCCAGGCCACACCTGAGAAAGCTGTTGTTGAAGATGTGAACAAAATTTTGAATGATGTTGTGTCTGATCTTCAGCAGTCTTTCCCTGACGAGGAGTTAATGTTCAAATCATCTGCCGCTTCTGGTGAAGTTGTGCCCGTGTCTTTGCCTTCATTAAGTACTGAGGTTCCAGGAGTTGGTAAGGAGTCTCCACCTGTTGTTGCTGACACTGATTTTAATGTTTTTGGAGATGAGGTTGGGATTCCATCAACTTCACCTGAAGTGCCTCAATCTACAAAGTGTGAAGGTGAAGGCGCTGGTGGTAAAGTTGCTGGAGTTACGGTTTACCCATCCCTGGAAAAGTACATTTGCCTGTCTGACAATGATGATGACAAGGGTGTAGGCGTTGATTGGGATTCGTTCGCCAAGGATCCTGCAATCCAAATCGAAGTTGACCAACTAAAGTCTTCCAATCTTATCCCATCAAACAGTACATTCTTGTATGGTCCAGTTGTGGAAGTGAAGAAAGTGAGGATGCCAAAGCATGCCCCTAAGAAATCACTGATCAGCTCGGAAGATCATGAATTTATTTATGGACTCGTAAAAAAGCAAAGGTATGGTTTATTTTTATGTTTAGTATTTTGTATGAAATGTTGTTGTTATTGTATAAGTTACAGCATCTTATGCTATATATATATATATATATATATATATATATATATATATATATATATATATATATATATATATATATATATATATATATATATATATATATATATATATTTGTGGATTACTTTTTATTGTATTAATTGATTGTTGAATTCACTATTTTATTACTTTGTTTAGCATCTAGAAGCAGGTTTGATTCACATTAGGAAGTGCATTCATGAGGACCATGTCAAGTATCGAGATGTTCTTGTTCTTGATTGGCTATTTTATCTGAAGTACCTTCCCGACTATGCCTCATGTTATGGGGAAGACATTGATCTTGAATCCAACACTGAGGATTATTTTGTCGGTACGTGCCCTGCTGATTATGGGAAGCCATGGGCATTGGTAAAGAAAATCTACACAATTTTCAACGTTATAAACAAGCATTGGGTGGCGTTGGAGATTAAAATTGAGGATAGGGTAATCAATGTGTTCGATTGCAATGTTCCTGCTATTAGGGAAGGAGTTCTTGACGACCAATTGCAACCGTTTGCTATTTGGCTCCCAATTCATTTAGCAAAGGTTGGGCTATTTGAAAACTTTGATTCCTCTCCTTTCCAGCTATACATGGTTCCTGGGTTAATGCATGATTCTACTGGGTATGTATTTCTTATCTTGTTTTGTTCTTTGGTTACGTTTAGATACTTGTTATTTATGTTCTTACATTACATTGTTTCTTTCTTTGTCTACAGGGCTTCATGTGGTGTGTTTTGCATTAAAAGCGATTGAAGCTTCTGTATTTGGGGGAGATGTTAAAAATTTCAACAACGAAAAGATCTTTCATTTCAGAGAACTCATGTGTGCAGATCTGATCAAAGAAACTTGGAGTTTTAAATTTTAGAATGAGTAGTTAGATAGGTTGTTGTTGGGTAAGTGATGAAGTTCGGATGTAATCTGACAAATTAAGTGCTCAAGATAGATAAGAGAACATTATGGGCTGACACCAGCTGCGTAAGTACGAAAATAGTGGTGACACTGATGTTAGTTTCAAGCAGCGTTGAGACTGTTGTTGTATTTTGCTGAACATTAGGTTAAATTTTGCACAAACATTGATCTTTGTGATTTTTTGCTCATTATGATCCTATTTTTCGTTAATATAATTTTCTACTTTTTAAATATATATTTTCTTACGCTGCTCTCTTGTTTTTGGTCATCGTTCGAATTAAATTTAATACCATGGTCGATTGGTGAAAATTTGCTCAACATGATCATATTTCTGCTGAACAACAGGTTAAATTTTGCAAAACAATTGATCTTTGTGAATTTGTGCCCAATAACATCTTATTTTTGCTTAATATAAATTTTGAATCTTTAAATATATATATTTTTACGATGCCCCCTTTTATTTGCTTATCGTTAGAATGAAATTGCATACGATGGTCGACTAGTGAAAATTTGCTCAACATGATCATATTTTTGTTGAACAATAGGTTAAATTTTGCACAACAATTGATCTATGTGAATTTGTTCCCAATATGATATTATTTTTCCTTAATATAATTTTTGAATTTTCAAATATATTTATCTCATCATGTTGTCCTTTATTTGGCCATAATTAAAATTAAATTGCACACCATGGTCGATTTGTGGAAATTTGCTCAACATGATATTATTTTTGCTGAACAATAGGTTAAATTTTGCACAACATTAGAATTTGGATGAAATTGGTTGTTGGTTTATTTTAAACCTCAAGACATGAGCCCTTGGCCCAATAACTGATGAAAGAAGTTAGCCCAAGCCGGTAACTTTATTTAAAGCGGTGTTCTTCCTCGTTTCTTCAATAGTCCAACGTTATTCAAACCCTTTCCACTGTCTTCATCCTTACCCTCTCTCCAAGTCTTTTCGTCGTCCTCGACAATCTCTTCCTCTTTCCGGAGTCTTCTTCCCAAGGTGCGCCCTATTTCTCTCCCTTTCGATCTCCTGTAAACTGTATAAAATCGGTTAGGGTTTTTACATTTTGCAGCAAGTTTTATTTTGTTTTTTCCTGATTTTTAAATGAGTTTTTCATCATCTTTCAATCGGTTAGGGTTTTGATTTCAGCAATTTATATGAGTGTATATTTATTTTGTGTTGTGTATGTTTTGTATCCTTAGATGGCACTTCCAATTGAAGTTCAAATTGGTTACCATTACACTGTTGGGTCTTTTGAAGTGGTAATCACACCAAGGCGGACGCCTGTTTATGGACCTAGCATCTTGCACGTGGCAATCAATTCTGAAAGGATCCCGGAGCTGTTCCTGGACCATTTCACTGAGTGGAATGGGTTGCCGATGACTTATGAACAGTGTGATCAGTTGTTACATGAAGCAGGGGTCACTGCTGTGGTTCGAACTCAAGTAGCCAGCCTGATGCTAATGGATTATACTCACATGTGGTTTTCAGGCGATGCTGAGTTCGTTGAATATGGTCTTTGCCCTGATCTCATTATCGATGTACGTTTCATTGAAGAATCTGAAGATGACATGAGCTCTGATTCAAGCTCTCAATCTGAGATGAGCGTAGATTCTGAAGAGCATGTGGACCCCCCAACTTCTCTAGAGGATGTGGACCAATGCTCTATATGTCTTGATCCGATGCTGCCATCAACGCCAACCCTTCGGTCACTGTGTGATCATACCTTCCACACAGGGTGTATTCTAGAGTGGTTGTCGTATGAACCCATTTGTCCACTATGTCGATCACCCTTTTAGGCTTATTTGTAATGTATATTTTCTTTGAGAAGACATTGTAGGTGCATCTATTTTCTGGTAGTTAAGCTAATGGAATGTATGGTATGAATGGAAGTTGGTATCTGGCACCTTTTTGTATATGATTTCCATTCTAATCATACCAATGTATTTTGTAACTATTAGTCCTAATTGGTGTTTGGAAATGTATAATATTAATGAAATTCGTGCACTATTAAATTTGTTTGTGTATGATTATGTGTTTTTCATGCCCAAAGTATTGTTAACATTTATTGTCTGATTAGTTTAAAGTAATGCCGACACCATAGTTGTATTTTTTGATTTTGCATTGTGTGTGGTGACACTAGGTGTTTGGTGTCCCAAGTAGTGCTGACACTGATATCAGTTACAATTAGTGGTGACACTGGTTTCCCCCCACCCCCCTGATATTCAAGTATTGTATTCTATGATTTTTGAAGTGTATGTATTTGTATTTTTTTTATTTTGTAGTGTATGTGATGGACACTATGTGTTTGAGATGCCAAGTATTGGTGTCACTCATATTATATTACAAGTAGTGATGACACGAGTGTTGTATTTTTTTATTCTTAAGTGTACGGGGTGAAAAAGGTGTTATTATTGTTGACATTGTGGGTTATATTAGTTTGAATTTGTGGTGTCACCGGTTTGATCGTTTTTTGATATTTGAATTTCATGTGGTGACACTAGGTGTTTTAGACCCGATGTAGTGCTGACACTGATACTAGTTACAAATATTGGTAACACTACACTTGTATATTTTTATTTCAAAGTGTATGTGGTTGCCAGGAGTGTTTAATGCACATAGTAGTGACACCAGACTTGTATTAGTTACAACTAGTGGTGATACCAGTCTTCTATTATATGGTTCTGCGAGTGTATGTTGTGTAAGTTAAACTTGCTCAACAATAGATTATTTTTGCACCACAATTGAGACTTGTGAAATTTTGTCCATTATGATTCAATTTTACTTGTCAATCTAATTTTATAGTTTCTTAATAGAGTGTTACACAACGTGGTCTTAATTTTTTCAATGATAGAATAAAGTTACACAATGTGTGGGGGTGATTGGAGTAATTTTGCTCAACATTAACTTATTTTTGCTCAACAGTAAGTTATAGTTGCACAACATTAGTTTATAGTTGAAATATTATCATAATGATTATATTTTTTGTCAATATAATTTTAAAATTTTCTAATAATTTTTTTTTTGCACCATGTTATTATTTTTGCTCATCATCAGATTAAAATTTCTGAACATTGGCTATTGGTGAAATTTGCTAAACATAATCTTATTTTTGCTTATCAACACATTAATTTTGCACAAATGTTTAAATTGTTGATATTGCCTTCAACATAACTGTTGGGCTTCGTTTAGAGGTGCCCGACTCATTTCCCGCTTATTTATACTGTGCTTAAACGTTGTTCAGATTGTCTGCAAGTCGTTTCATCTTCTTCTTCTTGTTCATCTTCATCCTCTCTCGTTCTCATCAAGATTTCTTGCTTTCAAGGTGCAATTCCTGTTGTGGTATGTACTCCTTTCCGTTTTCTTCCTATAAAAAAAACGTTATCTGTTATTTTGATGTACTGCTTCAGCAAATTTTTTATTGTTGTATTCTCCGATTTTCGTTGAACTTCCCCTTGCTTTTTAGTCTATTAATGTTCATATATTGGTGTTTTTCTTGCTTATTTCCTATTGCATTATATTCCGTTGGTGTTATGTTATTCTTACTGTCATTAGAAGTCATCAGTTAGGGTTTTTCCAGTTTTTCAGGAATTTTTTCTCTTTTGTCTTTCTCTAATGTTTATTTCTTAATAATATCGATGTAATGTTTTATTTTCAAGTCAATGTCTAATGTATGAGTATATTTTGATTTTGTCTGTGTAGGTTCTCTCTCCTTCAATGGCATTCCGAACCTATACTGAACTAGACTACGACTACATCGTTGGTACTTATGAAGTTGAAATATCAGGATCTGAGTCATACTGGTATGGACCTAGTCTACTTGTTGTGGCCATCCACTCTGACAGCATTCCCTTAACATTCTATCACACGTCTACTTGGAATGGTTTGCCTATGAGTCTAGCCCGCTGCAACGAAGTGCTACATGATGCAGGAGTAACTGTTGAAGTTAGAACCCAGGTAGCCAATCGGCTTCTAATGGATTACACTAGAAGTTGGTTTGACGCCGATGCTGATCTTGTTGAATATGGTCTTTGTCCCAACATCAACATCAATGTACATTTTTATGATGACTCTTCGTCTGATTCAAGCTATGAGTCCGACATAAAAGATGACATTCATATGGAGGTTGACCAAGCAGATCCTCCAGTACCTCCAGAGCCTATGGATGTTGACGGATTAAGGGAGATATATCACCTTGATCTTGATGATGAAGAATGTACAATTTGCCTGCTTCCAATGTTCGAGTCAGATCCTGTTCTTCAAATGCCATGCCAACATCACTTTCATCCAAATTGTTTACGATCTTGGATTTTAGTTCAAAACAACTGTCCTCTTTGCCGAGCAGAATTCTAGCTTTAGTTGTTATAAGTGTAGTATGTAATTTTGTATGGTACTGATGTAACCTAAAATACATTTTATGAATGAAATTTGTCCTTGATCACATTTCTTTCTTATTTATATTCAAATTATGGTAATCTTTGACATTTAAGTAGGTCATTTGGTGTGACACTAGTTGATCATATTGGTGGTTTCTGCTATTGAAGTTTATGGCTTGACATTTTCTGATATTAAAACTTATGTGTGTGACACTATTAGGGTAAGTCCCAAAGTAGTGCTGACACTGATATTAGGTACATTTACTTGAGACCCTGGGCTAGTATTCTTTTTGTGATTTTGAAGTTTATGTTGTTGCACGAATTGGCAAGTATTCAAAGTCTTTTTATTACATTGTTGGTTAGAGTAGTTGGATCTATTGGTGACACTATTGTTATAATTTTGGTTGTTTTCTGTTTTTGATGTATTTGTGATGACACTAGGTGGATAAGGCCAAATGTAGTGCTGACACGAGTTAGGCAATGTCTTCCAATTGTAACTGTAACTCAAATAACTGTAATCCGTTTTCAGTTTATAGTTTTACAGTTTTGACAATTTTTTTTATAGTTACTCTGAAATAAACTGTCACAAATAACTGTTACCCGTTGAAAACTGGCTAATTGTTGCCTATATATATATATATATATCCATTTATCATTCTTTGTTATCCATTGGCGCCTGAAAACTGGTTTTAACAGAAATACATCCCTCTCTAAAAAGATGAACTATGGTAACACTGTCGGCTTTTGCACGAGTTTCCATCAATTGATGGACGTGCTGGATAGTGTTGTTTACCGTGGTTATCACATGAATCTAGTTGATGAAGCATGCGAGACTAACAAAGAGGCTCGCATGGCCGAGTTGGTGGAGGCTGTCGTGGTTCATTACACATTATATGAGGAATCCCAAAGATCCATAATAGCAACTGAACATCACATCGGTATTGCGTCCAAAGATGAAGATGGTAAAGCATTATCAAAGGTGATATTCAAAGTTTTATCCATAATTTTTTTTTCCATACTGTGATTGAGTCTTGTCTTTTATCTTTTATATAGATGGAAAGAGAACTGGGCAATCAAAGACAGTTGTTTGAAGACGCAAAGGACAATCTAATAGGGTGTGTTAAAGAGGTTTTAGATGCAGAAATGGAAAGGAGGAAGAAGTTTGATGACTTCTTAGGATTGTAGTTCTACTATATTAATACGTAATAACATTGGTACTTATTTATATGTTGAATGTATTTTTTTTTTGTTATTTTAGTTTATATGTGTTCCATCCTAATGATATGATGCAACATATTAATATCATAATAATCATATAATTATTTTGTAATTTCCTTCTTCATATTTCAAATTATAAAGTGGGATTGAAGTTTTACGTCTATCCTTTGTTATACTGCAGACACATTTGATTAGTTTGTGGATTGTTTTGGTAAAAGTAGTGCTGACACTGTTTAACTAAGTTTTTATGTTACTGGTAATTTGCTCAACATCATCTTAGTTTTCCTAAACAATAGTTTATAATTGCACAACAAACGAATGGATATTACTAAATCAACTGTTTGAATAACATAGACCACTTGATTATAAGGGCAGAGAATTGTGCTGACACATTGAAGAACAAACACAACTGTTTAGAAGCAGTTATAGTTGTATGCATCTTGATAAATACTATCCATAAAAAAACCACAGGGACAACAAATGTCTTAACGGGTACGAGAAAATTGACCACATGGACAACAACTGTCTTAATTGGTACGAGAAAACTTTTCAGAAGTAGCGTATATAACTGTCTACACCAAAATACATTCCAAAGTTTGAAAATAAAACACGAAATTGCGTTGTGGTTGTTCAACCAAGATTCAGTTTCTGCCCCTGAATTCCTTTTGAAGTCATTCTTGCATGGGATTTTGCTGCCTTCACAACATCTGCGTTCACTTAATTCAACTCTGAACATACTATATCTGTCAGATACTTCACACCTAGCTTTGAAATATTCTTGAAATTTCCCTTTTCCAATCCACACTTGTACCCTCTCTCTGTCCCAAAGAAGGTCTCCATGTGGCGCATGAGGCATACCCCAGAATATTGAACTTTCTCCTCTCCAGCCCATGTGATGGGGACTTTTGATGTCGTTGCATCTGACACTATTTCTGCCTTTGCTAGGAGTCCCTTATCTGTTAGATAAGAAATCATCATATCCCCCCTGCATGGATTTAATTAGAATTCATGTAATTTTAATTATAAAATGAGTTGATATTTAAATGAAATTATGACAACGAAAGAAATATTAGATATCAGTAGTAAAACTTACCAAACATTCAAAGGGCGATGTGAAGGGGAAAATTGGATCACCGCAAGATGGTGTGACATCAATAATTTGGACCATTTTGTTTTTAAAGTTGAAGACAACCATGACATAGTCTTCTGTTCATTCAACCGCAAATACAATCTAATCAACATAATAAACAACAAACAGACATTAGTGATTGGTCTTGTGAACTTTATTTATTTAATTGCAAGGGAGTACCATGTCTATATCCTTCAAAGAAAGGTGTGGTGACAATGACAATACAGTATCCATGTGGAGGTTAAACCTCTTGAATTGTTCATCACAAGCTCATAATGATACACTCGCTACATTAAACTGGATGAAGAATAGAAATTAGTAAAAAAAACATACGAATTGTAATAACGGCTAACAATGGAGTGTAATTGTAAGAATATTACAGTTTTTTTGATATTGACAAAAAGTCTTGCTGGTGATTGAGCACTTTTATACTGTTCCTTGTGGTTGAGGATAGCTGTCCATGCATCAATAATGACACTAGACAAGTGGCTTTCATCCTCAAGCGTAGCCATGTCTGTTCTAACAATTTCAACAGACTTGTGCTTAAACAAAATTTCCCTGCAATGTCAATCATTTTGAAGATGGATTATATGAAAATAACCTTTTACTTATAACTGAACATACTTTAAGAAGATTAAGTTTAAAATGACCTTACCTGCTGTGTGGTGTTTTCATTGCTAAATAGGCTGAAACAGTGCGCTCAATTTCAGAGATAGGATCTGTAATGTCAACAACACGCGAGTAATATGGGCTTCTCAAAGATGCAGAAGGTTTATGTGCTCTCCTTGTAGCTTCTTCTCTCTTCATGTTATTAAGTTGGTCTGCAGCATTTCCATCAACTATGTTGATCCGCGGCGACCTTCTTGGTGGCAAGGCAGCAGGGGGAATGCATTTTATTGTATCTCCCAAAGGGTTCACTAGTGGAGTATCAACTTTAAATTGAGTGGGTAGGGGATTAGGAGTTGCTTCAACACCCTGTTGTATTAGAGACTGCCCATGACTGTCTGGGGGAGCCTGTGCTGCTTCATTAGCATTCTTCATTTCAACCGATGTGTTCAATGATGTCCCTTCATCTTTCTTAAAAGCAGGTTCATCTAGAAATATATCAAAGGAAAATTCCCCGTCCACTTTGATATTTGATTTCATTTTTTGCTTGTTCTGATATGCCATTTCGATCTGAGTAATGCAATCTAATAAAACAGGATCTGCCCAGAATTTCTCTTGTGATTCGGTAAAATATGGGCTTACAGGGTCATTCATATTTGACATGTCAGCAGCATCCGTAGCCGTAGGTGCCTCAGAAATGACATTTTCCACCCCTAAAAGTTGGTTTGCTCCATGTAGAAGCCTTTTCACCTTGTCATCCTGTTGTAGTTCAATCGGGACTTTCGTAGACCACTCAGCAAAATCAGAAATAGCAGATGCAAGTGCAGAAGTCTTTTGAGCAAACAACTTTATCCAACTCTAGAAGATAACATCACATAAAAAATAAGAATAAAAAGTCATCAGTAAATATCAGAACATTGTTATACTGTACTAATATTACATTGAATTGGTTTAAATAATTCATACAAACCTCAACTGGGGGTGTCTCTTTTTCTGGATCAACAGGGTCACTGGTGCCTTCATTGTTTTGTGGAGTAGGTTGTGTACAAGCTGTATATGGTACGTCTTGATGGTGAGGAACAACTTGGCGAGCCTGGACTAAGCCACAACCAAAGCCTCCTGTACTTATATCATCAGTTTCTCGTTGGCGCAAGATTTTGTAATTTATGCCAACGAAAACCGGGAAAGAACGAGTCATTCTTCTTAGTGTTGTGGTTGTGACTAATTTCACCCTATCCATTTAAAACAACTGGCACACCAAGGGGATAAACATATATCAGTATAACGATTGATTAGGGAATGCTGACATAAAGAATACTGTAGACATGTATATAAAAGTAGGGGGGGTGACATTTGTACTACTGACATGGTAAAGAAATTAAGTTAACATCAGAGCGAAGGTTTGAAAAAAATACTTACAACCAAGAATAATAGAGGTCCTCTGAAATGACCATTCTTGTTCTTTTCCCAGCTTCTCTTTGCATCGACCAAACTTTCCAACACAATAGCACACCAATTTAGGTCTTGCAGGTCACCCAATTCAGGAACTACTGTTATTAAACTATGGTTGGCATGTCCGTTTCCTAGTGTATCAACCAAGATAGAGTCCAGTATAACGATAAAGTTCAGAAGGAATTGATCACCACAGTCAGTGTCAGCTATCAATTTTTCCATAACCATAGCTGTTGTTATATTGTCCTGGACATCAAATGTGGTTTTCCACTCTTGCACAAGATTGAAATTCTCTTTAACTGATTTTCTTCCAACTAAAACTTTCCCCATTGGGAATCCCATTGTGATATGCACGTCTATTTATGCAATTTCCAGTTCGCCTCCATTAGCCAACACCAAGCAACACTTGTTAGGGTCAAACTGATCCACTAACCAATATGAAAGAAGCAGTGGTAGGGTAACAATCTCCAAGTTGAACAAAAATCCAAAGCCAATATCCTTAATCATTTTCCTTTGCTTGGCATTCATTTTGTTCAAGGACGACACCAGCAAGCGTGGGCTTGATCGTGATTTCAATGATGGGAGATTTTTTTGTCTAGTGTTTCTCTCATTCCTCACAACCAGCTGCCTATTTTCTGCGATGGGTTGTATGTCTGTGGTATCTGTTTGCTCATCAGATGTTATGATATGCACAATTGGGTTTACATGTTGAACAACTGTCTCATTAGGTGAATGGTTTTCCAGCCTTGCCATTTCAATGGTCTCCACAGCAACAGTGCTAACACGAAGATCAATCCCAGGGTGCACTTCTCTCTTACTGTTTTGTCTTAAAAGCGGTTGCGAATCTTTGGATTCAAGTGATCTACAACCCTCCCCTACTTCCAAGAATTTACCAGTCTCAGTATCAACAGACAGTTCATCCTTGAAGGGAGGTGAATCTCTAGATAAATCAACTACTAGAGGTTTAACTCCAGATCGTTTTGATCTTTTCGAATTTCTATTTTGACTGTCTAGAACAGGTGAATCACTTACACTCTGCGGACGTTTACCTATAGAATGAACACTTACAATCAATTTCTACAAATATAATTGAAGAGATGACACTGTAAGAGACTGTATTTAATGCCGAACAAATTCCCAAATCCCCAAATTATAAAATTCCCAAATTCAGCCTCCAGATTAATCACATTAACTTCAATTTATTATGCAAAAGAAATTGAAATAGCAACGGTAGGTCTTGTAACGCTGAATAATTGCTTGATTATAAACATTAAATTCGCTTGAATAAGTGCGATTTTTCCTAATTTTCGTGGAAAACTAAGCCCTAAACCGTACTCGTTCTAATTTAAACTTTAATACACAGAAAACACGAAATCAAACCTTTCGGATCTGAAGACATCTTTATGTATATGATAGATCTCCTTCTTACAAGCCTACAATCAAGCCTCAGGAAATCTCGCAGAGAAATGGAGAGAGTAAATTTAGCTCGAGAAAGAAACAAAAAGAAGGTGATGGAAAACTTCTCGAACTTGAAAAGCGTTTTGGGCATTAACACATATTTGCTTTTTAATTTTTTTTTAGGAAAACCGTTTTCCTTTTATTTTTTTTTGTTTGCCAATAAATCGGGAATTTTGTGAGACTTTATTTATTTGTTATTATTTTACTTATAATTCCATACCTTAGATTTGCTCAACATCGTATTCTTTTTGCTCAACGATAATACATATATTGCACAACAACACTTTGGTAGCAACACCAACTTATTTTTATATATTTACGCTTTTATAGTTGCTTAATAGATTATTGCTCAACATTGTATTATTTTTGCTCATCAATAAAATAAAACTGCACAATATATTACAAATGGGGAAAACTTGCTCAACATCACCTTATTTTTGCTCAACGATTGTGATAACTCCCTCCCTTGATGAAAATTGGAATAAATGTTTTAAAGGCTTTGACAGGATGTATGTCTCAAAGGCATTGGAGCATTAATAGTTGATGAAATACAAAACCTATCTTATTAGTCCGAATATTATTTAATCTTATTATATACTTCATCTATATTATATATATATATATATATGTTTGACTAACCTTTTCAGGAAGTATTTCGAGATTATATCTTTCCTTTAGTACATATTGAGGAGATCAAATTCAAAATAGATCATGGCTTCGGAGTATCCATAAATAGAAGATTCAAGATAAAGTCATGATTCGAAAGAGCCGTTGATGAAGATCTGGTGTTGAAGACCCTCACGCTCCATGCTCTTATATAAAGGAAAGGAAGAAAAAGACAGAGATAACAAGTGCTACACGAGCTTTCATTCATTCAAGCAAGATCTGTCTTCCAAAGTGTCTCTCTGCTAAGTGCTCAAGAGTTTGTTGTTTATTTCAAAGCCTTTGAGAGTCACTGTGAGCTTATAGGATATATTCATTTATAGTGTTACTCGAGAGTTTATAACTCGGGAAGTTGCACTAGGCTATTGATTTGTGAGAGTAAGAGGATTGTACTAGATAGCTGAGAGAGGTGGGGCTCTTCTAGATTGGTCTAGGACTCCAAGGGAACGTGAGTTGACTAGATTGCAATTGTATAGGAGAGAGGCTTCTCGGTGAGCTATTAGGATCCTAAGCTAAGCGAATCAATAAAGCCTTTTGAATCCTAGGGTTGTGGAAGAACCCTAAGCGGGGACGTAGGCCAAGTTCGTGCTGAACCTCGTAAACAATTACTCGTGTTCTTTATTTATTGCTTTACCTTATTTCCGCACTTGGTTCGATTGTGTAACTTTGTGATTCAGGTTTAATCTCAAAGGTTTTGGTACAAGCTCCAAAAGTCTTGAGACTTTCTGCGAAAAACGGGCATACTCTATTCAACCCCCCTTCTAGAGTATCTTTATATTACTTTGTTTTAATTATCGAACCTTCAATTGGTATCAGAGCTTTACTCACTGTTTTTTGATCTAACAATCTTGTGAGTTTTCGATCATGTCTGGTGAAGCAAGCGGAGGATTTGCACAGGGAAGGTCCACAAGCAGACCGCCACTCTTTGTAGGAAACAACTTTGTCCACTGGAGATCTTTGATGAAGATGTTCATCATAGACCAAGATCTAGAGTTATGGAACATTATAGAGAGTGGTCCGAAGATTCCAGAGAAAGAAGGACCAAATGATACCAAAGTTGCAAAGAAGGAGTCTGAATACAACCAAGCAGATCTTGAAACCATCTCCAAAAACTACAGGGCTATTAACTTACTTTATTGTGATCTTAGCACTGATGAGTTTAACCGTATTTCATCTTGTAGGTCAGCTAAAGAGATTTGAGATAAGTTGGTCGTCACATATGAAGGAACAAGCCAAGTGAAAGACACCAAGATCAGCGTCTTCCTTCGAAAGTATGAGCTCTTCAAGATGAAGTTTGATGAGTCAATCAAGGCCATGTTCACACGATTCACAGAAATCACCAACCACATTGACTCTCTCGGCAAGAGCTTTACCAACGTTGAGAAAGTGAGGAAGATACTGAGGTGCCTTCCAAAGGAGAAATGGGGTCCAAAAGTAACAGCTATAGAGGAAGCCCAGGACCTCACCACTCTACCCCTTGATGACCTTCTTGGGAAGCTGATCACGCATGAGATGATCCTTAATGAAGACGATGGAGAACTTCCAGCCAGCACTAAGAACTTGGCACTCAAGTCTAAGAAGGATGAGCCCAAGGATTGATCTGATTCCGAAGATGAGGATGACGATGAGGATGATCCTTTTGCTCTTATCACAAGAGGCCTTGCTAGAATTCTCAAAATGAAGAAGAAATTCAACAACAAGGATGGATCAGAGTCTTCAAAATTTCGAGGTAAGCCTCAATACAACAAGTATGAAAAGAAGACTAAACCGTTGTCTTGTTTCGAATCTGGTGAAACAGATCATCTTGTGAAGGACTGCCCTCAAAAGACAAAGAGCCAGCCCAAGAAAGGTGACAAATGGAAGAATAAAGCCATGGTGGCAACTTGGAGTGATTCCGACTCTGACTCCGACGATGAGAAGGCCAACATTTGTCTTATGGACTCAGAAAATGAATCCCACGATGAAAAGCTTGAAGCCACTATAAGAGAACTTATGGAAAGTCCAAAAGAGGTATTATCGGAATTCCTTTCCAATATGATTGCGAATGAAGAGAAGCTTATTGACGAAACTAACATTCTTATTAAGAGAACTATGGACCAGGAAAGAACTATTGAGGATCTGTCTATGAGGGTCAAAGGTCTCGAAGCTTCTTATTCAGGTCTTGACATTAAAGTCAAGACGCTTGACTCGGAGAAATCTGAACTCAAGCAAGATCTCTCCTCTCTATGAAATGAGCATCATGACTTAGAGAACGAGAAGATCTCCCTGAATAATAAGATTCAAGGCAAACAGACTGCCCTCATAAGTTTTACCAAATCCAAAGGTACTCTCGATATGATGTTGGGTGAGCAATAAAGCTCTCTAAACAAAAGTGGTATTGGTTACGATCCAAAGTTTTTAAAGAAGCAACACATTACCACTTTTGTAAAGGCAAAAGGAAGCAGAACCTCTCCTATATGTCACCATTGTGCTAGAAAGGGACATGTAAAAGAGACCTGCCCTTATAGAAGAAAGGATCCATATATTATTCGCAATACATTTCCTGTTCATTTAAGAAAAGAACGGATAACACAAGTTTGGGTCCCAAAAGGCACTATTTTACCAAATATGGTTTACCCCAACAATGGATCCAAATTTGCTTATTGGTCTAGCCACAAAGGTTGATGTTTGTCTTGAAGGAGATCACCAAGGTGAAAGAACACAAATGGATTATTGATAGTGGATGCTCGAGGCATATGAGTGGGAAGAGTTCTCTCTTTCATGATCTAAAGGAGCAATCCACGGGAACAATCACTCTTGGTGACAAAGGGAAATGCGACATCGTTGGTATTGGTAGTGTTGGAAGTGATTCCAGCCATAATATTAAAAATGTCTATCTTGTTAATGGTTTGAAGTATAATCTGCTTAGTGTCTCTCAATTATGTGATAGTGGTAACAATGTCAGATTTAACAAGAAAATATGTATAGTGTGCAGAGAAGATACAGGTGAAGTTATATTGACTGCATACCATTACAACAATATATACGCCGTAAATGCTGATCAAGTGGCACAAGGAAGCTTAACCTGTCTAAAGGCTTTGACGGACGATCCAAAGCTCTGGCACAGGAGACTCGGTCATGTGAGTCCACATACACTACAGAAGCTTGTGTCCAAAGGGCTTGTAAGAGGGCTACCTGAAATGGACTTCAAAGGTATTGACATGTGCAACGCATGCACACGAGGTAAACAAACACGTAGCTCGTTTAAACCCAAAAAGTTTGTAAGTTCTTCTAGACCCCTTGAACTTTTACATATGGATTTATGTGGTCCTATGCGAGTCAAATCTCCCAATGGTAAAAAGTACATGCTAGTTGTTGTTGATGATTTTTCTAGATATACTTGGGTTGCATTTTTGAAAGAAAAATCAGAGGCCTTATTTGAGGTTTCAAAACTTTGTAAGGGGTTGCAAACTTTAAGAAACGAGCCCATAATGTCAATTCGGAGTGATCATGGTAGGGAGTTTGATCAACTTCAGTTTGATTTGTTTTGTGCTAAATATGGCACCTCCCATAACTTTTCTGCTCCTAGGACACCTCAACAAAACATGGTTGTGGAACGCAAGAACCGCACCTTAGAGGATATGGCCAGGACTATGCTTTTAGAAAATGCATTACCTAAAACCTATTGGGCTGAAGCTGTTAACACAGCTAACTACATTTTAAATCGTTGTCTTATTCGTTCCATCTTAAAGAAAACTCCTTATGAACTTTTCAAAGGCCGCAAACCTCTTATATCTTACTTTAAACCCTTTGGCTGTACTTGTTTTGTTAATAACAATAGAAAAGATAACCTTGGGAAATTTGATGCGCGTAGTGATGAAGGTATATTTTTTGGCTACTCCACGAGTAGCAAAGCTTATAGAATCTTCTATAAAAGGACCCAGGTAGTTGAAGAAAGTATACATGTTATTTTTGATGAATGCAATGACGGTGCTTTGAGTGAAAGTGTTGCAGATATAGATCTTAACATCCATGAATAGAACGAGGAAGGTGATGATGCTGCTACCAAGAACACAGAGAAGAGGAACATGCAGGAACCGATTCTTAACACTGAAGAATTGGCCCAAGGTGTTGAAGATTCGTCCAAAGCCCTTGGTGTCCAATCCAACAGTGTTGATCCTACTAGTATGACGAATCAAGGAGTCAGATGTACTACAAGTTAATCCTACTAGTGTGACGAATCAAGGAGATGAGACTAGCAAAAGGAAATTCAAATACTCCTCTTCACACTCTTTAAAGGATATCATCTCTGACCCTACTTCTAGTGTTCAAACTCGTTCTAAACTTAAAGATCTTTGTGCTTTTCACGCGTTTGTTTCTCTTAGTGAGCCAAAGAAGGTAGATGAGGCACTTCAGGAGCCAGACTGGATCATTGCTATGCAAAATGAGCTTAACGAATTTGAAAGGAACAAAGTCTGGACCTTGAAGCCAAGGCCAAAGCATCAATCAGTCATTGGCACTCGATGGGTATTTCGAAACAAGCTAGATGAGAATGGTAAGATTGTGAGGAACAAGGCAAGCCTTGTTGCTCAAGGCTACAATCAAGAAGAAGGTATTGACTACGAGGAGACCTTTGCTCCCGTAGCCAGGCTTGAAGCTATTCACATTTTATTAGCATTTGCATCTTTTATGAGCATAAAGTTATATCAAATGGATGTCAAGTGTGCTTTTCTTAATGGTTTCTTAGAGGAAGAAGTACATGTGGCTCAACCCCCAGGTTTTGAAAGTTCAGAATTTCCCAATCATGTTTATAAACTTGACAAAGCGCTTTATGGTTTGAAACAAGCCCCAAGAGCTTGGTATGAGCGCTTGTCAAAATATCTTTTAGAAAATGATTTTAAAAGGGGGTTGATCGACAAGACTCTTTTTATCAAAACCAAAGGAAAGGACATTTTAGTTATTCAAATCTATGTTGATGATATATTATTTGGTGCTACTAACACATCTTTGTGCAAGGAATTTTCTGACATCATGTGCAGTGAATTTGAGATGAGCTTGATGGGTGAACTCAACTTCTTTTTGGGATTACAAGTTCATCAATCCAAGAAAGGGATCTTTGTCAACCAAAGCAAGTACACTAAGGATCTCTTGAAGAAGTTCAAGATGGATCAATCCAAGGCAGCCAAGACTCCCATGAGCTCAACATTTTCTCTAGATCAAGACAAGACTAGAACAAGTGTCAATCAAAAGGAGTATCGAGGAATGATTGGATCCTTATTATATCTCACGGTTAGTAGACCTGACATCATGTTTAGTGTTTGCATGTGTGCTAGGTTTCAAGCTGATCCAAAAGAATCTCACCTCGTGGTTGTGAAGAGGATCTTTCGATATCTCAATGGCACTAAGGAGCTTGGACTATGGTACCCAAAGCAAAAAGATTTCACTTTAATTGGATATTCTGATGCAGATTTTGCAGGCTATAAGGTGGATAGGAAGAGCACATCAGGATGTTGCCAATTCTTAGGAGCATCTTTGATTAGTTGGCACTCAAAGAAGCAAAACTCAGTTGCTCTATCCACTGCAGAAGCCGAATACATTGCAGTTGGAGCCTGTTGCTCCCAAATCCTTTGGATATCTCAACAAATGCGAGATCTTGGCATCAACCTCAAAGGTATCCCAATTAAGTTTGACATTACAAGTGCCATATCCATCACTAAGAATCCTGTTCAGCATTCAAGGACCAAACATATTGATGTAAGGCATCATTTCATTAGAGATCATGTTGAAAAAGGTGATGTGTCCATATCCTTTATTTCTACTGATTATCAATGGGCTGATATTTTTACTAAGCCTTTGGCAGAGGACAGGTTCACCTTCATAAGACGAGAGATTGGGATGCTTAACAAGGATGCACTTTCGTAGGGGGAGCTTTCCCTTTACGAAAGATATATTCCACTTAGTGTCAAGACCTTTGAGGACTATGTCAAGGTGTGTGAACTAAATGGTGGATTACATATATAGGATCATATATTTTTGGTTAATATCTTTTTAGATATTTAATCAATTATATTTGTTTTAATCGGATTTCAAAAATTTCCCTTTTAGTGATTTTCTTAACCGTTAAAGATATTTTATTTTTGGAACTAGATATTTTGGTTATTCAGTCCGATTTTAATGGAAAATTTGAATTTTGAATTGGAAACCTTTCAAATTGGCAATGTGATGATTTCTTTCCTTGGAACTCTAAACCCGTCCCATCACTCCCTTTACTTAAACTCAATCCTGTACCCGATTACAACCCACACTGAGAACTAATCCAAACCCCTCACCTTCTCCTTCTTCAACCTCTCAATCTGTTCTAAGAAAACCCTAGCTGATTTCCTCCATGGCACTCAAAACCAAGAAAGTTGTCACACCCAAAAGACTTACCTCTCCCACACCTGAAACCGCTTCTCAAGCTATCGTCTCAACTGTCGTCCAGAGCACCATCACTGAGAGCACGGCCATTGTTCCCAAGGGCTCTCAAAAGCGCTTTGCTAAGAAGCCGATCAGTGCTAAACAGAAAGGTAAGAGGAAGATTTTGGCTGAGGAAGTGGACGAGGAAGAGGAGGAAGATGACCTAGACGCCCTCCTGGAAAGAGATGCTGCCAAGGAAGCCGAGGAGGAGGCCTTGGGGAAGAAAAAGGCCGATGAGGAGGCCGAGATTGCTAAGAAACTGGCCGAGGAAGAAGCTGAGCGGATTCGGAAGGAAGCTGAAGCCGAGGAGGTTCCATCCGAGGAGGAGCCTAATGAAGAAGAAGAAGAGCAAGAGGGGTCTGGAAATAACGAGGATGCTGAAGGAGATGAAGCGGGGTCCGGTGAGGACTCGGGATCTGAGGAAGAGGAGGAAGAATCTCCCTCTCCTTCTCCTCCTCCTCCCCCGTCTCCGAAGAAGCGAAAAGCCCCTACTGCTGTCAAGCCTCCATCCCCCAAGCGTACCAGGAAGGGCACTGTCAAGAGTCTTGTAGCGCCTGTCAAGAGAGCTGCTCCAACAGTTGCTCGCAGAAAGAATGCCGACCCCCCCGGCCTATATCCAGGTAAATCAATCTTTGCCCTCCTCTTGGTTTCAAGATGCTGAGACAGCTGGTAAGTGGGTAGACGAGTTTCGAACTCGTAAGATTAGCTGTTCTGATTTTTTGGATTTTGAGTTCTTCGAAGCTTTGAAGTTACCATGCATTGAGCTTCTTCTAAATTCCCCAGCCTGGACCCTTCTTATCCTTGAAATTGTCTACTACCCCCAGCTTACCCGACTTTTCTACATTAACCTAAAAGCCAAAAACGACACCAATGGTTGGTCTTTGGAGTCTGTTGTCAAAGGGGTTAGAATCTCTCTCAACTCCAATGATTTTGCAGATTTCCTTGGCTTACCTACCCCAGTTCCACCCTCTGAAATACACCCCTCAAAAGAGAATTGCATCATCCTTGCCCGAGCCAAGTACCTCCTACCTGAAGCATCCAACAACTCCTCAAAGCAACTCACCCACTCATCCCTAACCCTTGAGGCAAAAATTATTTTCAACATCATTGTTCGATGCCTCTTACCCCGTCTTAACTCTGGCTCACTCCTTACTGACAATGCCATGGTCCTGCTCTACCGCATCTTAAATGGCCTTGACCTTGATCTGGCCAATACTATCCTTGGAACCATGGCTCATGCCAGAAAAGCTAGAAAAGGCTCTCCCCTCCCCTTTGTTACCCTTTTGACCCCACTCTTCAAAGCTTCTGGAATTGATGTCAAAAATGAAGAACAGCTCCGTCATACGGGTAAGTTCGACTCTAAAGGCCTTGAAAAGATTGGCATCACTCGGTCTCCCCAAGGGACCTTGAGTCTTTCCACTCCTTCAAAAGCCTTTCCCACTGCTCCAGCTTTCGATGAACGCATGGATAACCTAGAGTTGGGCTTGGAGGAAGTTCGCCTGGATATCAAGGAGCTGCAGAAGGAGATTATGACGGAGATGAGTGGGATTTCCAAGATGCTGGAAGGACTGTGGATGAGGCTCACTGATGATGCTCCGGATGACTAAGCCTAAACCCTACCCTACCCTATCCCACCCCTAAGAACTTGATACATTGCTGGTTTGTTGGAAACGTTTTCAAAACATTTGGTAATATTTTTTTTTGGTGACTGTTTTACCTCCTCCCTTTGTTGAAAGACAAAAAGGGGGAGATGATCTGTGGTGCTTAGACTTTGAAAACCTCTGCTTAAAGGTCTTGGAAGACCTTGGTTTTTGATTTACGGTTTTCGGTTGGATGGTTTTTGCATGCTTTAAAAATTTGATCCAACATTTGTCTAACCCTTGTAGGTACTTAGTCCGATTTCTATTTTATTATCTATGCTTGACTAAGTTTCAGGGATGCACAGGTTTTGTCTTTCATCAAGGGGGAGATTGATAACTCCCTCCCTTGATGAAAATTGGAATAAATGTTTCAAAGGCTTTGACAGGATGTTTGTGTCAAAGGCCTTGGAGCATTAACAGTTGATGAAATACAAAACCTATCTTATTAGTCCGAATATTATTTAATCTTATTATATACTTCCTCTATATTATATATATATATATATATATATATATATATATATATATATATATATATATATATATATATATATATATATATATATATATATATATATATATATATATATATGTTTGACTAACCTTTTCAGGAAGTATTTTGAGATTATATCTTTCCTTTAGTACATATTGAGGAGATCAAAGTCAAAATAGATCATGGCTTCGGAGTATCCATAAATAGAAGATTCAAGATCAAGTCATGATTCGAAAGAGCCGTTGATGAAGATCTGGTGTTGAAGACCCTCACCCTCCATGCTCTTATATAAAGGAAAGGAAGAAGAAGACAGAGATAACAAGTGCTACATGAGCTTTCATTTATTCAAGCAAGATCTGTCTTCCAAAGTGTCTCTCTGCTAAGCGCTCCAGAGTTTGTTGTTTATTTCAAAGCCTTTGAGAGTCACTGTGACCTTATATGATATATTCATTTATAGTGTTACTCGAGAGTTTATAACTCGGGAAGTTGCACTAGGCTATTGATTTGTGAGAGTAAGAGGATTGTACTAGATAGCTGAGAGAGGTGGGGCTCTTCTAGATCGGTCTAGGACTCCAAGGGAACGTGAGTTGACTAGATTGCAATTGTATAGGAGAGAGGCTTCTCAGTGAGATATTAGGATCCTAAGCTAAGCGAATCAATAAAGCCTTTTGAATCCTAGGGTTGTGGAAGAACCCTAGGCGGGGACGTAGGCCAAGTTCGTGTTGAACCTCGTAACCAATTACTCGTGTTCTTTACTTATTGCTTTACCTTATTTTCGCACTTGGTTCGATTGTCTAACTTTGTGATTCAGGTTTAATATCAAAGGTTTTGGTACAAGCTCCAAAAGTCTTGAGACTTTCTATGAAAAACGGGCATACTCTATTCAACCCCCCTTCTAGAGTATCTTTATATTACTTTGTTTTAATTATCGAACCTTCAGATTGTTTATATATTGCACAACAACACTTTGTTTGCAATGACATCTAATTTTTATCTAATTTTGTTTTCAAAGTTGCTTTATAGATTATTGCTCAACATGCTCTTATTTTTGCTCATCAATAGAATAGAACTGCACAACATATTACAAATGGGGAAAACTTGCTCAACATCAATTTATTTTTGCTCAACGATTGTTTATATATTACACAACAACACTTTGTTTGCAATGACATCTTATTTTTATCCAATTTTGTTTTCAAAGTTGCTTTATAGATTATTGCTCAACATGCTCTTATTTTTACTCATCAATAGAATAAAACTGCACAACATATTACAAATGGGGAAAACTTGCTCAACATCACCTTATTTTTGCTCAACGATTGTTTATATATTGCACAACAACACTTTGTTTGCAATGACATCTAATTTTTATGTAATTTTGTTTTCAAAGTTGCTTTATAGATTATTGCTCAACATGCTCTTATTTTTGCTCATCAATAGAATAAAACTGCACAACATATTACAAATGGGGAAAACTTGCTCAGCATCACCTTATTTTTGCTCAACGATAGTACATATATTGCACAACAACACTTTGTTTGCAATGACATCTAATTTTCATGTACTTTTGTTTTCAAAGTTGCTTTATAGATTATTGCTCAACATGCTCTTATTATTGCTCATCAATAGAATAAAACTGCACAACATATTACAAATGGGAAAAACTTGCTCAGCATGGTAAAATTTGTATTAGTACATGGTAAAATTCCAGAATTTATTCTATATATATATTATTGAATTATTGTTAATTTTCAAAAAGAAATGTCATTTACAAATTTATAAACTGTATTATCTACTAACATTATTCTTATATAATACTGATGATAGAATTTGTGCTGACAGCCTTATCTTGAATGCTTCATCCTCCTCTTGTACTCTCCCAATGAAAGCTTTCTATTTGTAGGTGGTCTTCCTGCTCTTTTTCTTACTACTGGGGGGGTAACAGTTGATAGATTTGATCACATCAGGGATGTTTCCTTCATCTTCATCCAACACTGGATATATTGTTTCGGCATATGTCATTGCTGTAAAATTTTGCAACAAAATCAGACACATTTGCTTTTATGTGTGTAATGGCTGCTAGAGCATGTACACAAGGTATTTTCTCTACATCAAATACTCTGCATGTACATGTCCTCGCTGATAAATCAACTATAGCTACAACTCCTTGACCATTGATCTCAAATTGTGATTCATTCATCTTTTCTACTCTGCATGCTCCAACTTGCGCTTGTGATTCTCTTATCAACTTAAGGATCTCAGGAGTTACTCTTTCTTGATTTGCCAGTGCTTTTTCTCTCCTGTCCAGAAACCATGATGTGAGCTTTTCCCTAGCAAACTCCACAAGTGTCACAATGGGATAATCCTTTTTGCCTTTGAAAACAGAGTTCAAACTCTCAGCATTGTTGGATGTCATCATGTTGTATCTATCACACTTTGAATGTGCTCTGGCCCATTTATCAAAACCTGCTGACACTAGATATTCTGATAGTTTTGGACAAGTTGCTTTGATTTGTGCAAGGTGGTTGTTGAACTCTTGGATAATGTAACTCTCTGCTGCTTTTTTGAACATTTCCCCCAACTCTTTTTTCTTCAACGTCGCTTTGATGTTTTGTGTCAAGTGCCACATACATATGCAGTGTGTAGCTGTTGGGTAAGCTAAAGAGAGAGCCCTTGAAATGCTAGCATGTCTATCAGAGACAAACACTAAGTCATTTGAAGGAGGCACAACCTGCAGCAGCTGATACATAAACCATTCCCAGGAGCTGTTGTTTTCGGAGTCAACAATACCAAAAGCAAGTGGAAAGATTTGTCTATTTGCATCTTGTGCAACTGCTCCAAGTAACGTTACTCTGTATTTGCCAGTTAGGAATGTTCCATCAAAAACAATAACCTGATATATAAACAAATAAAATTACTTATGTTATCAAAGTTAAGGAAATCGATGACAACAGAATTTGTGCTGACACTGTTTAAGACATACCTTCTTTAAGAGGGGGAATGCTCTTATGCACTGTCCAAATGACAGAAAGAAGCACTGAAATCTATCTTCTTTGTCTTTTGAAATTAAAGCTATAGTCCCATTGTTTCTCTCAACGAGCATATGGCAAAATGATGGTAAATCTGCATAATTTGATTCTGGTGTCCCCTTAACCATTTCATGAGCTATTTTTGATGACTTCCATGCTCTCTAGTAGCTAATTTGCAACTTTTGTTCTGTTCTCATTTTATCCGTTATTTGTGCTGGTCTGTATCCAGCATCAACACTGTGTAATTATACTCAAATTAGAATAAATCATATATTAGAAAGCAAGTTAAAATATAAATACTATCTCTTAAAAAAAGCTCTCACCTTGATTCGATGATACTTGCAATCACAGAAGATGAAGGCTGTTTGCAGTGTTTTGTCCTGAAATTCCATGTGCAGGTGTGCATTTCCACATACACTACGACCTCATGCCAAGTTGGACCAAAGGTTTTGACATGCACTTTCCATTTGCAGTCAGGATCTACACAATGCACTCTATAATACTTTGTATCTGCTTTTACCACGCGATAACCAAATATCTCAGTTATTGACAAGATTCCTAAAGCATGCTTAACTGCTTTCCTTGATGCAAAGCTTTTGCCTACGCAAATCAAGTTTTGTGAATTGAGATTCACACTAGGCACAGTAGAGCTATCAGCATCCCAATCTTCTAGTGTAGTTTCTCTCCTGTGTGATGTAGAATAGAATGCTCTCCATATTTCATATGCTGAATCTTCATCACTTGCAGTGTCACTGTTTAGAGAATTCATGTCATCTCCAACATCTTCCAATAATACACCTTTCATCCTGGTGTCACCGATCAGTGTCATGCTGTTTTCCCCTGTAACAATATTGTTAATAGTTGGATTGCATGCCACCAACTGTAAACTCTCAGCTGAGGATGCCTGTTGATCTTCAACTTCTTCACTATTTGATTTAATGCTGACACACAACTCCACAGCAAATTTAACATTCTCTAGGTCGGACAACCTTAAAAACTCTTTCAAATCAGCATCACATTCAACAAGAAGCGGAGCTCTCAACAGTTTGAAAGGGTGTAAATGATTGAATTTCAATTCCAATGCACTATCTATATTGATTCTGTTTTGAATTTTTTCAGTTAAACCCTGTAATGTTATTGTCTCGTCAATCATAAACACCTTTGAAGTAGTGTCTCCAACAAAGGTTGGACATGAATCATTAAACAACCATTTCCCACCACATACAACCGTAATAATGTGGGTTGCCATTGTAATCTGCAGAGTATGAATTTAAGAGGATAAATAAGTTTAAGTAATAACAAACACAATCTGATTAAAAATGATGACATGATCAACCAAAGCGAGTAAAATACACATCTTACTTAAAAGCAACAATAGATTTGCATTGTCAAAAGCAACAATAGATTTGCACACCTTGTGCAATTTTTCTAAGACTTAATTGTAGTGCTGACATTGCTCAATCAATGTTCAATAACGATGACACGACCAACCAAAGTGAGTAGAATAAACCTGTTATGAAAAATTTGCGCCAAATGCGCAAATTTTGATGCTACTGTATGAATAAGCATAGATTTCCATACTGTTATAGCATATATAAGTATAAAATATTCTAAACAGGCATCCTCTGTGCAATTTTATTATGACTTCATTGCAATGATGACATGGCTTAATCAATGTTGAATAACGAAATCTAGTGATGACATTACCAATCGAAGTCTAATAAGGAATCAATACTTTAATACAGAGTGCAGATTCAAGTGTAGTGATGACATGAACAACAAAATGAATACAATACACCAGTTGTGAGGCGAATTATATAAAAGTTGCACTTTTCATGGGAAACTTCTATGATTAAGATATACTGATTATTTGAAACAATCATATTGAAATCACATCCTAAGCAACCATAGAGATGACTTGAGCAATGTAAAATATGAATAAGCATAAATAACCATAAACATACACATATTCGATTTGAAACTTGAATATTACACCTATACAGAAAACAATTCTCATAAACATTAATTCATGTTTAAAAAATCAATCAAAATTTGCGCCAAAGGCGCAAATTTTATTGCTACTGTATGTATAAGCATAGATTTCCATACTGTTATAACATATATAAGCATAAAATATTCTATACTAGCATCTCCTGTGCAATTTTATTATGACTCCATTGCATTGATGACATGGCTTAATCAATATTGAATAAGGAAGTCTAGTGATGACATTAGCAATCAAAGTCTAATAAGGAATCAATACTTCAATATAGAGTGCAGATTCAAGTGTAATGATGACATGAACAACAAAATGAATACAATACACTTCTTGTGGTGAACGTCTCTGATTAAGGTCTACTGATTAGTTGAAACAATCATATTGAAATCACATCCTAAGCAATCATAGAGAATTACATGAGCAATGTAAAACATGAATAAGCATAAATAACCATAAACATACACAGATTCGATTTGAAACTTGAATATTACACTTATACAAAAAAAAATTCTCATAAACATTAATAATTCTGTTCAACTATATTTCCATACTATTATAGCATTTATAAGCATAGATAAACACAAATTTGGCGTAATCTATACTTGTAATCACACGATTCCAATCCGTAATCACAAAATCAAACCAGTTATTTGCGCCTTCGGCGCAAATTGAAGCAATAGTCGCAAAACTAAAGCTCTAATTGCAAAACTGAAGCATACTTAAACACAGACTGAATCAGTAATCGCAAAACTCAAGTAGTAATCGCAAACCAAAAAATTATAAGAAATTTACGCCTTCGGTGCAAATTTAAGCAGTAATCGCAAAACTAAAGCAGTAATTGCAAAACCGAAGCATAGATAAACATAGACTGAAGGAGCAATCTCAAAAGTAAAGAAGTAATCCAAAATTTGCGCTTTCGGCGCAAATTTGCGTCTTTGACGCAAATTCTAATCGACTTAAAATTCTAGTAAATTGATTTACCTGATTCTCTAGATTACACTTCAAAATCGATAGCTTTGTTGATGTCGAAATGGTAATCTCTCGCAAATCCTAGCAATCTCCGGCGAGCAGGTCCGGAGAGAGAGACAGAGCGTTCGGAGTTGGAGAGCTGTAGGAGAGAGAAAATCGGGTATTGAGAGACGGTGAAGCCTTTTATTTAGGACATTTTGCAAAAATGTCCCAAAACGCGGATATTTTGCAAAATTAGCCCAATTTCGTGGCTATTTTGCAAAACGCCCCATAGAAAATGTCCCAAGGATTGAGCCTTGCTAGTAAATGTCCATAATATTTTTGTAATACCAACACTACCCTTGCCCTTTAATTTTGTCTTCCCTTTCGCTTTTTCCAGATCTGAGAACGACATCTCAAACTTCGTTCCTTCGTTCTCCAGATCTATCCACCTCCTCCTCTCTCTCGTGTTCCCTCTCTTCGCCTTTTTTTTCTGATTAATTAAATTGATGCATTGGAATTTGGGATAGATGCCGAGCCTGCAAAAGAGGTGGGAGGCTTCGCCGGAGAGGGCGCGGAGGGGTCGAAGCCGATCTTCAGCGTGCGGAGATCGTTGTTGATCGGGCGGTCGGACGTCACGGTGGAGGTCTTTGGCGTTCCAGGAGGGAGTATCTGATTGAGTGGTCGTTCGCGAGGCGGTGCTGTATAGTGTCGACGGCTGCCATGGATGGTCGGTGCCGGAGATACACGACGGCTTGCTGTACAGGAAAATAGTAATTCCAGTGTGACAGCAACACATAGAGGGAATTCTGTGAATGTGCAGCAGGAGTTAATGACAAAAAACGGCACTAACAATGAGGGGAAGATGAAATACGTTATGTGCTCGATTGTATTTTGATCTGATCTAGCTCAGCTTGTTACATGTTAAATTTGTTTTGGGATAAATTTTTGTGTTTAGCACTGGTTTCTTGATTTAAATGTATGTGTAATTGAGCAGTGGCGAACCAAAACAAAGTGAGGTATAAAACTATTGATTATCTAATGGTTTCATTACTTTGCTGCCTAGAAACAATTTCTTTAACACTTTTACAAAGACATATATTGTTCCTATACCTCACTTTGTACATTTACCCTCCTTGAGTTCCTATACCTCACTGCCTAGAAACGATTTCTTTAACACTGTTACCGCCCCGAATTTCCTCTCTCCATTTGTGGTGGCAGCGATAAGGGTGGTGGTGACAGTGATAAGAATGGTGAAAGACTCTGTGGTTACAGTGTCTGTGACCATATTTTTATAATGGTGACAATGTCTATGACCTTGTTTTTATAGTGGTAACAGTGTCTATGACCCTGTTTTTATTTTGGTTACATCGTCTATAGGTTTTTCCTTTGATTACAGTGCCTACGTCCCTTTTTTCAAAGCGGTGACAATATCTATAACCCTATTTCAATAGTGGTGACATCGTCTACGATTCTCTTACCCATTCATATATTGAAGGAGAACTGTCCACCTAATGTCTTTTGGCTTCTCATTAGTCTCTTTAGAATTTGTGCTTACCTTGTCCTAGGGTTTTCATTTGGTTACAGCGCCAATGACTCTGTTTTTATTTTTATTACAGCGTCTATGACTCTCTTACCCATTCATATATTAGAGAAGAACTGTCACCACATGTATTTTGGCTTCTCATTAGCCCTTATAGGATTAATTTGTGCTTCTATTATCCTATGTTTTCCTTTGATTACAGTGTATTTGACCATTTTCTCATAGTGGTGACAGTGTTTATGACCCTGATTTGATTTTGGTTACAACGTCTATATGGTTTTCTTTTATTATAGTGTTTATTACCTTTTTTTTTTTTAGTGGTGACAGTGTCTATTATCCTGTTTTCATAGTGGTGACATTGTCTATTATCCTGTTTTCATAGTGGTGACAGTGTCTATGACTCTCTTACCCATTCATATATTGAAGGAGAACTGTCCATCTAATGTCTTTTGGCTTCTCATTAGCCCTTTTAAGGTATGTGCTTACCTTGTCCTAGGGTTTTCCATTTGGTGACAACAATCATCTCTTAACGACGTACTGTACTTAACATTTTAGGGTTTAGGGTTTAGGATTTAGGGGTTAGGACCTTGACCCTAAACCCTAAAGACTTAACCCTAAACACTAAACCATATTGGACATCACATGTTCTTTTTGCTTCTCATAAGCCCCTTTAGGATTTGTGCTTCCCTAATCATATAGTTTTCCTTTTGGTTTCAAGTGTCTATGACCTTATTTTAATAGTTGTTACAATGTTTTTGTCCCCTTTTTTTTATAGGGATTACATGGTTTTAACAGTGGTTACAAGGTATATGTCCATCTTACCCATTCATATATTAGAGGAGAACTTTCACCACATGAATATCAGGTTCTCATTAGCCCCTATAGGGTTTGTGCTTCCCTTTTTCTAGGGGTTTCCTGTGATTACAGTGTCTATGAACCTTTTTTCATAGTGGTTACAGTGTCTATAAATCTGTTTTTATTTTGGTTACAACCTCTATAGGGTTTTCCCTTTGATTACAGGGTTTTATGACTTTGTTTTTATAGTGGTGACAATTGCTATGACACTGTTTTTATTTTGATTACAGTGTCTATGACCCTCTTACCCATTCATGTATTAGAGGAGAACTGTCACTACATTTATTTTGGCTTCTCATTAGCCCATATAAGGTTTGTGTTTCCCTTATCATATGATTTCCCTTTGATTACAGTGTTGATTTCCCATATAACGAGTGCAATCTCTACTTCAACATCTTTGTGTTGATTTTGTCGAAGGATGATCCGACACACCAAGACGAGTGCTTGAATAGTGGCTGCTAAGCGACAGTTTCACGAAGCTCCAAGGTGTCCGACAATGGCTGTTAGCGATTTTGTATAAATTTGAGAGTGGTTTTTGCACGAAAACCATCCTTGAGAGATGTAGAACGTGATTGAGCGGGCAACATCTAGAAGCATCGTGGTGACAGTGGCGTTATCGCTGGATCGAGATAGAGTCGTTTGAATTAATTAATTGCACCCAAACATGGAGTCGTTTACTCACCACATGTATTTTGCATCCATATCTTCTTCTGAAGTCATATCTTCTTCTCTCTGCTCACACAAATCTGCAACCATATCTTCTTCTTCAATCGAATTAACTCATAATTTGCACCATGTGCATCTTCTTCTTCAATCGAATTAACTCATAATTCGCACCATGTGCATCTTCTTCATCAATGTCCTCTCACTGTGCATCTTCTTCTTCAGGAGCGGATGAAGCAACAGGCGCACCATGTTTATGGAGTCTTCCAAGCAGACGACGCAAGATCGATCTCGCTTCGATCTTCCTCCCGTCCTCCTCCAATGCTACTATCATCGCCGCAACACCTCCTCCCGTATCCAAATCCATCGCCGCCGGGGAACCTGTCCTCATCAACCAAAAATCCGTTCCCGAAGAGCGACACCGGGGAACCTATCCTCATCAATCAGAGACGAAGAGCGCCGCGACAAGAGCGAGAGCGCTGCAACGAGAGGCCGGAGGAGAGCGGGAGTGAGAGCGCCGCAATAGATCTCGGAGGAGAGGCCGAGAGGGAGAGCGACGCGATGGAGATGAGAGCGAGAGCGTCGCGACGGATGCCGGAGGAGATCGATCGATTAAATTGGGGAAGGGGAAGAAAGAAACGGGAACAAGGAGGAAGGGGAAAAGTTGGAATTTGTGGACACCTACCTAATTTTTCCCATTTTTCGTCCTAGGGCATAATTTTTACCCAAAATAACCCATATTTAAATGGTTCAAGGAGACATATAACCCTATTTCCATAATTAATGCTTGGTTAAAAAAATAAATATGTGTTTTATATGTTAATAGTGCTTTTTTAACTAAAAAAAAAAGATGTCAATTGGTTTTATAAAAAATCACCAACAGTTGCAGTGGTGAGATCGAATTGCAGGCCTCGATCCTCCTCCATTGTTGTTGGCGAAGAAAAGAATAAATCCTCCAATGGTGAGTTATTTTTGGGGGCAATTTGAAAAATATCCAAAAAAGTTGCTCTGATTAGAGGAGTGTCCAAAAATTTGTAAAAATTGGTGGAGTGTCCATCCCTTTTGCCCCCCAAGCCCCCCTTCCTCAGTGCCCCCTGGCCCCCCCTCGCGTGTCCAGTTTTTTTTTTTTTAAAAAAATTTACACGTCAGCACTTTCTGCTGTATAAATATAACCCGATGTTGTGCACATATAATATTATGTTGTGCAAATATAACTTTATGTTGTGCAAGTTTAAACAACCTTATGGAAATGATATGCACATGCATTTGGATTTTAAAATTGCATTAATATATCTTATTTGTACATTAGCACGTCGCTCTACCATTGACCTAAGAGGCTTTTAAAGCACAATTATTACTAGACCATTGCCAACGAGGATGCCGCTTACGTTGACGTTGTCGACGTCGATGTTGTTGACACCGACATTCCTGACGTCGCTGACACTAGCACTGGTGACACTGTCACCACTAACATTGCGAACACCACATACATTTTTTGTGTCAGCGCTAACGTTGATGTCGGCTGACACTGACATTGGAGATGCTAACGTTACTGACGCTGTCGTCGAAGATGCTTTTTTCCGTGTCAACACTTTTTTTTCGTGTCAACAATACTGACGTTGACATTGCTAATGCCGACATCGGAGATGTTGACACTGACGTTGACGTTGCTGACGTCAACATCGGAGATTCTAATGCAGCTCATGACAACATCGATGCTGCTGATGCTGCTGACATCGACGTCGAAGATTTTTTTTAATGTTAGCACTGACGTTGGCATTGCTAATGCTGAGGCCGTCGATGCTTTTTTTCGTGTCGACGCTTCTTTTTTTCGTGTCAGCACTGACGCTGACGTTGCTGATGCCGACATCAGAGATGCTGACATTGCTAAGGCCGACATCAGAGATGTTGATGTAGCTGACACTGATGTCGAGGATGCGATGGTGCTGACGCCAACACCGAGGATGCTTTTTTTCGTGTCATCCCCTTTTTTTTGCGCCAACACTTTTATTTTTCATGTCATCACTGACACCAACGTCAAAGATGTTTTTTTCGTGTCAGCACTTTTTTTTCGTGTCAACACTAACGTTGACATTGCTGACGCTGACATCGGAGATGCTAACACTAACGCTGATGTTGGTGACACCAACATCGAAGATTCTGACACTGTTGACGCCGACGTCAGGGATGCTTTTTTCGTGTGAACACTTTTTTTTACTGACGCTGACATTGCTAATGCCGATATCGGAGTTGCTGACGCCGACATCGCAGATGCTGACGTTAATGACGCTGACGTCGAGGATGCGATAATGATGACGCCAACGTCGGGGATGCTGTTTTTTGGGTCATCACTTTTTTTTCTTCGTGTCAACAATTTTATTTTTCATGTCAGCACTGATGCCGACATCGATTGTAGAAGTTTGATGTTGTGCACTTTCATGTCAGCACTGATACCGACGTCGAAAATGCTTTTTTTCGTGTCAGCACTCTCTGGTGTGCAAATATAATCTGATGTTGTGCACATATAATATTATGTTGTGCAAATGTAACTTTGTGCTGTGCAGATATAATATTTATATTATATTTGGTTAAACAACTTTATAAAAAAGGATATGCACATGCATTTATTTTTTAAAATTGCACTAATATATCTTATTATTGAACATTTATTGGATAATTTTATAAATTACTAGAGGTTTTATAAACTTTAGCCTATTCGGGATTCGAACCTAGGTATTTGCGCATAAGCACATCACTCTACCATTGAGCTAAAACGTTTTTAATTATATTATAACATAACATTCAGATAAACAATATAACTCTACAACAAACTGATATCATATTACATGAGATGTCAACGTTTAATGAATTTCTAAAGTTTCTAGAAGATGTCAGCATTTAATAAAAGATACAGTAAAAGATAAAGGGCGTGTTTGACAGTAGATGGAGATTTTGTAGATTAATGGGATTTTTGTAGATGTTAGGAGATGGAGACAGATTTTGTAGATTAATGGTATTTTTGTAGATATCATGAGATGGAGATTTATATGGTCGGAAATCTCTTAAAGGTGTTTGGTGGGTAGAAGATTTTGATGTATTTGAAGGGTTGAAAATTACCTTTCTACCCCTAAAAGTATTAAACCCCAACCCTGCTCGTGAGTTCATCGTCTTCCTCCTCATTCCCCATCGTGCTCCTCCTCATGGCGAAACTGCTGACTGACGCCCGCAGCTTGAGGGTCCTCCAACGTCGCCGGCTGTAGTCACCCCGACAACACCTCGACGGAAGTGCTTCACCTTTAACACCACTGCGTAAAATTGCATTTGTGTAACTGAGCTTGTATCACAATTCACAAGCAGTCGATTTAGGGGATTCCAAATCCAATTAATGAAATGTGAAATTGAATGCAAATTATCAAACGTGAAATTGGATCTCTGTCTCATCTTTCGTCGCTTCCTTTTCAATCTTCTTATGCACTTCTTCTTCCACTGTGAATTACGACAGAGAAATCGAAAGAGAGGGGAGTAGAGATGAGGGAGTAGAGGAACATAACTTGATTTTGGGAGAAGATGACAATGGAGGTGCGACGGTGCAAGGGGTGTTCTCCAGATCTGAAACGCCGGCACCGTAGGGATGGGCAACACCGGCTTCGCCTTCGGCCAAGGCGGCGCCATTCCCGTTGGTGCTCCAGGCAGCGGCAATAGTGGCTTCGACTGTGCATACCCACCTCGCAGCCACTTTGGACTTCGATTCGACAATTTCAGGTTCGAATCTACCCATTTATGTGAACCCTAGACCTTGAATTTGGGAGAAGATGACAATGGAGGAAGCGACGATACGGGGTGTCCTCCGGATCTGAAGAAACGCGTGAAATAGAGAGGAGGGGCAAGAATGTGAATCATAGAATCTCCAAATCTCCATAATCTTCTCCCCCCCTAGATTTCTGATTCTTCCTTTTTTCATCTCCTAAAATCCCCTTAATCACTATCTCCATGGAGCAACCAAACACCATATCAACGAGATTCTTTTTTTTTTTAATCTCCAAATCTGTTGAAATCTACTGAAATCTGCTAGCCGAACACGCGCAAAGTTTAATAATAAGATCATTCTCAAATTTGATATCATATTACATGAGATGAGAAGCGCAAACTTCTATAATCGTCTAATAAAAGATAATATAAAAGATAAAACTTTTGCCCATCAACAGCTATGTGTCAAAATTTAATAAATTTTTAAAGTTTAGAGAAGATGAGTGCTTCTGAGAACTTTAATAACATCAGTTGAAGCTTTAGAGTCATATACATTAAGCTTACACTAGAATGACTTATAAAAAAGACAACTAATTGAATGCTGACATACAAAAAAAAATTGTAACCTCTGATGTGATCAAATAACAATATGTTGTGCAATTATAACTTTATGATGTGTACAAATAACAATCTGTTGTGCAAATTATTAGGAGTGTCAACAACATTAGCCCCGAAAACCAAAGTAGGTTCCAAATTTCATATAAATTCATAAAACCAGAGTAGGTTCCAGATTTCATAAAAATCAACATCAAAATCACATCCAATACTCAATTTCTTTAGAATCCAATGTATTATTATCCAACCTAAGGTGCTGACATGATAAGCAATAAGGGCACTTGAAATTTAAAAACAAAAGCAGCCCCGAAAATGCAGAAACTAGAAGAAACAACACTCACAACAAGCGAAATGAACAAAGAGCAAGCGAAATCAGCAGAAGAAACATCACTTGACAACAAGAAATAGAAATCGAGAAAAACATTGAAATAATTCGTAAATATCATGGATGAAAATAACCTTGCAAAGAAGTTCCAAAAATGTAGGCAAAATTTAACCCTGATTCAGAGCCTCTACAATATGTAAAACTCTTGCTCACACGTGTATATCTGGGCAATGTGCAAAATAATGCAAGTTCTAGCATTAAAGGTCACACTTGCTGACACGATGTATATCTAGGCAAAACCTAAGAGTGAGCAATCACAAAAAGTAACGAAAAAAGTCGTCATTGTATTTCCTATCTCACATTCATTAAAGGATACATCAAGAAGTTTGACATCAGGATTAAAATTGGCATAAACAAGAATTAGTGAATCGATTTCGACCAATTTAGTGCGTAGGAGCCAACGACATGTTTGTAGATAAACAAAGGAGAGATAAGGGATGAGAACCTACTTGAGAGCGTTGAAAACATATTCAAAAGTGAAAAAAAAATTCAAAAACATGCAATCTGAAGTAAAAAAAAAAGTGAAAAAATAAGAAGTTTATGTTGTTCAAATATAAGTGTATATTGTGCAAATATAACTTTATGATATGCACATTGTTACTGCTGACACAAGAGGTCAACAAGATTTTTTTTTCTCTTTTAATTTTAAGCAAATAATGTGAAAAATCATATTCCTCCAACAATAAGTCAAGTAAAGAGTTATGCAAGTACAAATCTCAAAAAGATGAATTTCTAAAGTTTCTAGAAGATGTCAGTATTTAATGAATTTCTAATGTTTCCAGAAGATGTCAGCATTCAATAAAAGATATTGTAAAAGATAAAGTTTACAAATAAGATCATTCTCAAAATTGATATCATATTACATGAGATAAGAAGCTCAAACTTCTACAATCCTCTAATAAACGATACTGTAAAAGATAAAGCTTTTGCCCATCAACAGCTAGATGTGAACATTTAATGAATTTCTAAAGTTATAAGAAGATGTCAGCATTTAATAAAAGATATTGTCAAAGATAAAGTTTACAAATAAGACCATTCTCAAAATTGATATCATATTACATGAGGTTAGAAGCTCAAACTTCTACAATCCTCTAATAAAAGATCCTGTAAAAGATAAAGCTTTTGCCCATATTGAGCTAGATTTCAACATTTAATGAATTTCTAAAGTTACAGAAGATGTCAACATTTAATAAAATATACAATAAAAGATAATGTTTACAAATAAGATAATTCCCAAAATTGATATCATATTACATGAGATCAGAATCTCAAACTTCTTTAATCCTCTAATAAAAGATAGGCGAAAATGCATAAAACCACCCACTATTCATTGTTGTTTGCAAATAACCACCCCTTATTAAAGAATTGTCAAATAACCACCCATTATTCATTGTTGTTTGCAAATAACCACCACTTATTCAAAAATTGTCAAATAACCACCCATTAAATATAGTTTGTTTGCAACTAACCACCAATACCCTTTTTCTTGTTAAACCTCACTTAATTTAATATGAAAAGACAATTATACCCCTATTATTTAATGTTTCATTTTTAGTAAAAAGACAATTATACTTGTCTCTGTTGCTTGAATTTTCAGGTATTACAATTAGACTTGTCAAACTAGTGTAATACCCGTGCCTTGAAGGCACGGGAGCTTGATCCATTTTAATTTGAACATCATTTTATATATCTATATAATACTATATATATATATATACGTGTTTACAACAAAAATATGTATAAAATATTTTTTTATAATTTATAAATTAGTTGGAAAGAGATACGATACAAATTTTGAAAATGATTTAATAAGGTAAAGTAGTAATAATACTCAAACACACCATCTAATATAATTTGAAATAAATATATAATTATTATCATTAGCATAGATCTAAAAAAGTAAAATATAAGCTCCCGTACAAATATTAAAAAATCATAAGCACATGATTGTGTGAATAATTTTGAAGTTAAATATGTAGATGTACATAACTTATTGATTATTTTTATGAGAAAGATGGTTAGAAAGATAGAGAAATTAATAGTGAAAATAAAGGTAAGATGATAAAAAAAAGATCCTTAAAGGTAGAAAAGTGATCTAAGAAGCCTCATCCAAGATATAAAATAAGCATTAGTAATGCTTGTGAGTCTTAAAATATTATTTATTTTTCGATAGTCATTTAAGATGTCGAAAATAATTACATTATAAAATAACACTTATTTGGCTCTATTTGATTTTTATAATTAATTTTTGAAATCGAATATTTACAAATTGATTATTACATGTTCGTTGTATGTAGACATTGTGGGGAATATTGCAATCGGTTAAAAATGATAAATCCACAATTTCAATATCCAAGAATAAAATCAGCCAAGAATTGACGAATGTTCAATGTACGTAGACGATTAAAATAGATCACAAATTGACATACAACATATCAAATTAAATAATATTTTAGTATAAAAATAGGAAACAAATATGTTTAAAATAGGAAACAGATATTTTAAAATTTCAGCAATAATATTGACAAATAAGAAAATACCATTTGAATAAAAAATTCAAGTTTAATTGGGAGCGTGACACATCAGCAATATAACCGAAAAGAGATTGCAATCGGGAAAAAAATGGAAACATGTCACAATATTTACGACAATATAACCGAAAATAAAAAAAAGGGAGTGGATTCAAATCATATTTAAAATAGGAAACAAATATTTTAAAGTTTCCATAATAATATTAACCAATAAGAAAATCTCATTTGAATAAAAAATTCAACTTTAATTGTGGGTGTGACACGTCAGCAAAATGCTAGCAGAATTAGTAATATTAATAGATGGGTCATTCGGGTCGGGTCACTTTGGGTCCCGAGTAAAACGGGTTCCTGGTACATCCAGGTTGTTTCGAACCCGGGTTTGACCGACTTTCGGGTGATTTTGGAACGATTTTGGGTTGTTCAATTTTTTCTTTTTTAAATTAAAAAAATCATGATTTGATAATTTTGGATAATTTTGAAAGTCTACAATTAAAGACGTTGTTAATAAATTCTGGTGCTTGTAAATATATACTATATCTGATCTAAAATATTTATTTTTATTATATCTCATAATTTTTAATAAAATGTAATAATATATAAATATCAAAATTTTAAATAATTTTTTTTAAAATTGATATTTTATATATTATTAAATCTTATTAAAAACATTTGATTTTTATTATTTCACGTAATTTTTAATAAAATGTAATAATATATAAAATATCAAAATTTTAAATATTTTTTTAAAAAATAATTTCATGTAATTAGTTATAAGCATAGAATTATTTTAAATTTTTTTATATTATCTTCTAAAAAAAATGTGTTAAAAAATAAAAAATTAAATACTATCGATCGGACGAATTATTACACAATACAAATAAATATAAAAATTGCTTTGAAAATGAAAGATGAAGTGATTGTAATTATCAAATGTAATAAATTGGACTCTCCATAAAAAAATTTAATCATATATAATTATAAATCAACCGGGTCAATCGGGTCAAAATTACAAAGTCAATCGGGTCACCGGGTCCAAACCCAGATTACTCGAAAAATTTCCGGATTTTCGGGTATAATTGCCTTTTCATATTAAATTAAGTGAGGTTTAACGAGAAAAGAGGTATGAGTGGTTAGTTGCAAACAAACTATATTTAATGGGTGGTTATTTGACAATTTTTTAATAAGGGGTGGTTATTTGCAAACAACAATGAATAGTGGTTGGTTATTTGACAATTTTTGAATAAGAGGTGGTTATTTGCAAACAACAATGAATAGTGGGTGGTTTTATGCATTTTCACCTAAAAGATATTGTAAAAGATAAAGCTTTTGCCCATCAACAGATAGATGTCAGCATTTACACAACGACAACAACTACTGCTAGATAACTAATTCTAAATTATCTGATAAAATACCCTCAAAGGAAAGCACCTTAGAAGTGTAATCAATGGAATGTGCAAGATTATATTCCAATTTCTTCAGAATCCGATGTATTATTATACAACCTAAGGTGCTGACATGATAAGCCTCATGGTTCCACAAACAAGCTCAATACAGATACAACTACATAAGATGAAATTCAGAAGCTACAACAGCCCCGAAAAGAGACCCGAAATCAATAGAAGCAAGAGGCAAGCGAAATTCAAAAGCTACAACAACCTCGAAAAGAGACCCGAAATCAGCAGAAGCAAGATGCAAGGAAAAATCAGAAGCTACAATAGCCACATGATGATACAAATGCAGAAGCTACAACAACAAAATTCACTAATTTCTATTTAACAAAAAAAAAAAACATGTCAGCACCCTTAATTGTTGAATACTTGGAATCTGCTTATTCTCAAATTGTTGTAATCTACGAAAGCATCCCCAACTAAGCTCATTATCAACACAACTAAGCTCTTTATGAACACAACTAAGCGTTAAGAGAGAGTTACAATTCAATAATCACAGAACACTCAAGGTTTATATCTCAAATTTGGACATATATTTCACCATATAATCAATGGAATAGGCAACTCAAAAGACTAGACAGTGCCTAAAACCTAAAGGAAAGCATCTTAGAAGTGTATATTTTACAAGGAGAGTGATACATATTTTAAAATTCAATCAATCAGATTGAATCAAACACAACAACATTCTCTTTTGCTAAAATGAGCTCAAAACCGATTGAACTGGTATTTCAATAACATTCCGAATCAGAAAAGGTAAAGGAGGAGGACATGGGAGAACTGGTATTTCAATAACATTCCGAGACATCCTCTGCTACTCCTAGATCACTAATTCCCGTTCCCGTTCACCTCATCACCCGAATTCGAGTCGAATCCCGCCTCGTTCACCATCGAATTTTACCTGTATTGCTATTACGGACTTGTAAAGGCTCGGATTTTCAAATCCTTTTTTTTTTTTTTTTTTTCGGAAAAAGGAAATTAAAAATGAATTTAAATCGAATTAAAAGCTCGTTTAGCAGATTCCGACCGTAATATAAAATTTAACGAACGATTTCCATCCTTTCACCTCGAAAATTGAAAATAATTATCAGATGACGATATCCTTGTCTATTTTAAAAATCTAATTGATCGAGAAAACAAGAGTCAGGAAAACTAACATTCAGAAACTAATTGCGGGATTTAAAATTCGCGTATTCGGGTTCCATTCCGGGTATTGTTTATCCAATTCAACACACTACCCTCACCATACCTCCTTCAAATCACCCTACCATGTCATTCACTCATTCATTACCATCATTTCCGCTCCCGTCGGAACCCATCCCCATTCCCGCTCCCTTACTCCTTCACGCCATCACCAATTCCTGTTCCTCATCATCCGAGCTCCAAACGCCACCACCGTCACTTGCTCTCGGCATCACCATCTTCATCAGCACCACCAACCTTTGTCCCTCTTTATTCCTTCAAGAGCATCAGCAACAGCACCCCGACGCCGCCAGAAGTCGCCGGAGCCACCGTCGAGCCACCGAAGCTCCTCCCTCCTCTGTTTTGCAAAGCCTCGTTCCGGTAAGGCGTTCTCCTCCATTTCCGATCCAAATCACCCCCGAGCTCCTTCATCACACTCACCCATGCTCGGTGCAGGTCCGAAGAGCCATCGCGAGCCACCGACGAAGCCCAGAACTCCGATCGAGAGCTCCGAAGTCGCGAAAAATCCATCTCGGTGAGCTCCGAATTCATCCTTGTTTCGATTTGTTTTTAGTCCTTTTCGATGCTTAGACTAACTGGGGGGTGAGCGTGGGCTGAGTGCGGGACATTTGGGTGGGCTCGAGACCTTCGACGAGAGCTCCGACGACCTCGGGATTGGCGATGAACGAGACGCGGCCAAACAGCGAGGCGAGGCAGGGCGATCACGAGGCATAGTCGTGGCCGAGAGAGAGAGAGAGCAAGCAGCAGAGGGCACGATGCGAGCTGGGCGAGGCGTGAACGCTGGCAGGCGGCAAGGCGTGGACGCTGGCGCCTGGCAGGCCGGCGCGACGTCGAGACCTCCGGCGAGTAGCAAGCGGGAGCAGATTCCTTCTTTTGAATTAGGAGGAAGAGGATGGCGTTTTGGATTGTGTTTTATAATAAACCGGGTTGGGATTATTTAGCGGGTTCGGTTCGGTTCGGGTTATTCGTTTATTATTGAACTAATTAGCGGTAATTAAAATATATATTATTATATTTTGGGAGAATTATAAGGGTTGATTTCTTAAATAAAAATGATCGGGATTTTAGGGGATTTGAAAATAATTTATAAAAGTGTTAAATAAATGGTATTTAAAATATCATGTAATACTAATTGAGATTTAAAATATATTATTGGGACTTAAAGATTTGTAAAGAATTTGGAAACGGATTTCAAGGTTGGAAAGTAATCTAATAAATAAATTTAAAAGGGAATTTGGCGAGTATTTTAAATGGTCGGAATACTTAGCTATTTAACTGGGATTTGAAACGGTTTTGAAACTAACTTGGAAATAAGACTTATTCGATGACTAACTAGCATGATATTATGATCGTTTGACTAACAGTATGATATGTATGACTAATAGCATGACTTGTGATGAATTATTATATGAGATTAAATGTTGGATAATATAATTATGACGATCTAGTAGGATTTTATATCACACAAATTATGTCTTATGATTTTGATGAACCGTTGAGGTATATGCGGAATTGATGTACATGAACATGCGGAATTGGTTGAATGATTTATGGAGAACGATGTGGTCTTGGGGAGCGGATGATGCGATAAAAGGACTTTCATAATATGTTACTTGTTCTATAGATTGAGGTGTGCTTGAATGCTTAATAGTTGGATGTAGACTTATGTATATTCCATTACGTACTAGGTGATACTCTGTGATTGTGACTACTATGTACTGGATCCTTCTATTGCCGATCTGCTAGCCAGGTAAGTACCTCCGGGGCTTACTCAGTAACCAGTACCTCCTGCCTGATGTGTCATATAGTATGTAGGTGTTGCATATGCATAAGAGCATCTCATGTAGTATCATGCTTAGGAATTGCATTTACGAATGAGCATCCTTATTCTGTATGCGTTTGAATACAGAACGGCCGTTATCTGTGAGTCCTAGAGTCCTTGCTAGGGTCATAGGGCAGCCCAGCTTCATCGGGTGTTGTCCTCCTCGAGTCATTTATATATATCACGAGATACGAGATGGGCATGAGATATGATATGATGATGAGATATGATATGATGATGAGATTCGATATGATGATAACATCGAACTGGCCAGTCTCCACCCTATCTGTAAGGGGGGTGGTGGTAGAAGAGGGATATACCACTTGGTATTCTTTGTTAAGGCCTTACTTAAAATCTCGCATGGTTGTCATCAGCTGATCATCGAAGGTTAAGGCAAGTGATTTCGTTCAATGCCTTTTTGCATGTTTCGTGATTTTCCTTTGACGTGCCTTTTAAATTCTTACGTGTCGAATGCGGCCCTGTGGCCAATTTCCTTGCCAATTTCGATAAATTGCATACCCGTCTGCTTGATGTAATTTATCTTTTTAATCATAAATTGGCATGAGTATAAATTAATGGGCAAATTCTTAATTTAATTATAGTGATACGTGTATTAAATGTGTTATTTGTTATAACTCGACATAAGTGAAAATTGCCCATTTTCCTCTTCCGAATTGCATGAAATTCTGTTTGTTTCCTTCATGCAAATTAATAGCATGCGGTATTAAGATCTTTGAAATATCCATGCTTGTACGTCCTTGTTGGTTTAATGTCATTATTATGATCACCTAGTATAAACTGTTTATATATGATAAGATAGGCACCATGTGATGCTTAGTTGTGATATGTTAAAATGCGCACCACGTGATGCGAGTGGCTTTATGCCTTTGGCAAGTTATGCAGTAGACTGACTTGCAGGTTGTGGTTCGTTAAGCCACCGCCTCAAAAGGTTTCATGAAACACCATCCCGGAATGCATTCTCTGCGGGATGGTAAAACAACGATCTGATGTAGGTCGTGGTCCTTGTTAAAGGCCCGACCGGTACCACGTAGTAATATTATTATTGTTATTAACATTGTGATTAGTGTGATTATGGTTATTATCGACTATTAAATAGGTGATCACTTCAGTTATTATACTTATCTGCCTCGAGTATAATTCCATTTCTTATCTTATAATCGATCGATATGATCATCCGAGTCATGTGTGAATTTTTATCATTTTCATTCAGTTTCTACTATAAATATTCGTGTCATTCCCTTAACCTGAGACATACCGTTTTATGGTCACTGTAAGGTTAAAGTCTGAACATTTTCCCTATCATTTGCTAGTCTTAATTGTACTAACCATCCTATTTACTGGATGGCTGGTGTCCTTCGTACTCACGAAACACCAGACCATATTCCACAGGTCTAGTGCAAGCAGCAGAGCAGGAGAGAGTTGAAGAGCGGGCTATCATTTATGAACCTTTACACTACAAGTTTTTAACCTTTAAAGTTTCCGCAATACTACTTTGGTGTTAGCTATTTTGGAGTTATTTATACTTTATGGTTTTGGTATTTTTATGTTACTATGATCAGATATTTTAAACTATAATATTTATTTGACTTCCGCCTATTTTATTTTATTTGCTTAAATTATCATCTTGTTTATGGGAGCATGGTTGCATGTCCCTGTAAGCCTCAGGTGAATTCAAAGACATTAAAGTCTGCGGATTCACTGGCGCTATAGCGCTCCCTTGGGATTTAAAAGGGGGTGTTACAGAAGGTGGTATCAGAGCGAGGTTGTTTTAAAATGTTTTCATTCGGATTTTGAAATGATTTCTAAATTAAATTTCAAAAAAGGCTTTATCAAAACTAAGTTTCTATATATTCACAAAAGTAAGCAGTTTTGAAGATAATTTCAAAATAGTTGTCCGATAGTCCTGCTCAAGCTCCTGCACCTGCCATAGACTAATCTTAGATTCTTTATTCTTGTTTCCTCTAAATCTCGCTTATCTGATTATCTCGCTCGAGTATTGATTACTTCTCGCCCTCCTCGAGAAACGTCTAATGTTCGCAAGACCCCAGAACTGCAGCCCCGGAAAATGGCAAGGAGCTCATCTGCAAATGGTACAAGGGATATAATTTTGGAACTTTTCAATTCTATAGAAAGCAAGAAAAAGGTAGCAAGGGAAAAGAAAGTCATGCTAGCTCCTCTGGACGACAATAGGAGAATGTACCTCCAGGACCTCGTCTGAGTGTACGGTTTGGAACCATCCCAAAACCATAGTGAGGAGGAGTCGAAGAAGGGATCCTTTTTGGAAATCCTAGCTGATGGAAATGCATACCAGGATTTACAGGCAAGAAGAGCGAGGTAGAGAATCCGCGTGAGGAAGGTCGAGGAAACATACAAGAATAAGGAGTGTATTGTGGATGAGTTGGAGAAAACTCTGTGATCGTGCTACAGATGAGATCAAAAAGAGATGTGTGAGCATACAGAGTCAGAGAGAGATGCAGCATCACAAAAGCATTGCTTTGGAGTGGACAAACTCGTTGAGCTATATGTCTTTGCAGAAGACGATAAGGATTAAAATCACATTCCGTAGTAGTACCAGCAGAATACCCAGATTCGTGCAGGTTTACAGTCGACTGTGAACAAAGGGAAGAATGTCGTCGGACCATCTCAGCAGGGTCCGCGACTATATTAAATATCTATCTCCGGGTTGAGCCAATTAATATTCTTTTTATCCAGGTGCTTCTCATTCTTTAATTTCTAGCCGAGCAAACTGTTGAAAGACTCGGATTAGAATCTGTGACTCTAGATGATTCCTTTATTGTGAAATTCCCTAGTGGGGATAGAGTTCGAGGTAGGAAAATGTGATTCCACTTCCCCATCACGATAGGTGGCGATGAATACATTGCCGATCTTGTTCTGCTTCCAATCCTTCCTCAGAACATCATTCTCGGTATGGATTGGCTTACTCGCCATAGTGCAATCATTGATTGTGGATGGAGAATCGTGACCATTGCGTCGGACGGCAAGGTTGTGTGCAGATTTCGTGGGCGCATCCCCGAGGAGGATGGCCGTGTTATTAATATGATGCAGGCAACCAGATTGTTACGTCAAGCGTGTGTCGGATTTTTATGCTATCTGCAAGATCAGCCGTCCGACCCGGTCTCTATCTCTGATATTTTTTTAGTTCGGGAATTCCCTGATGTTTTCCCGACAAGATTCCTGGTTTACCTCCAAAGCGGTTCATTGAGTTCACCATCGACTTAGGGCCAAGAACCGCTCCTATTTCCAAAGCCCCATATCACCTGGCTCCAGTGGAGATGCAAGAATTAAAGAGACAGCTTGAACAGTTGTTAGAGAAGGGTTATATACGACCCAGTACTTCACCTTGGTGTGCTCCCGTGCTGTTTGTGAAGAAGAAAGACGATTATTACCGTGCTGTTTGTGAAGAAGAAAAACGATTATTTCCGTTTGTGTATTGATTATCGGGAACTGAACAAGGTGACGATCAAGGACAAGTATCCACTGCCACGCATCGATGATTTGTTGGATCAACTTCGAGGAGCTAAGCTGTTCTCCAAGATTTAACTTCAATCTGGTTACCATAAGCTTCGAGTTCGTGACGATGATATTCCAAAGACTGCTTTTAGGACACGTTATGGGCAATATGAGTTCGTGGTGATGCCTTTTGGCTTAACAAATGCCCCAATAGTTTTCATGGATCCGATGAACGGTTGTTTCCACCAGTATTTGGACAACCTCATTGTAGTCTACATCGACGACATCTTGATCTAGTCGCCGAGTGAGGAGGCTCACTCCGAACACTTGAGGACTATTTTGATAACACTGCAAGAGCATTAGTTGTACGCGAAGCTGCCTAAGTGTGATTTTTGGATGAAGAAGGTGGCATTCCTAGGCCACATTATTTCAGAGAAAGGGGTGATGGTCGACCCCCCAAAGATAGCAGCTGTAGAGAAGTGGAGTCCGCCATAGAACGCTAATGAGATTCATAGTTTTCTAGGACTAGCAGGTTACTACATGAGGTTTGTGGAAGGGTTTTCCAAATTGGTCCAACCACTGACCTTACTTCTGCGTAAATCCCAGAAATTCGTCTGGAATGACAAGGGCAAAGCGAGCTTCTATGAGCTCAAGAAGCGGTTGACCACATAACCTATTTTGGCACTCCCTAACGAGTCAAAGGATTATATGATTTACAGTGACGCTTCAAAGTATGGTTTGAGTTGTGTATTGATGCAAGATGGGAAGGTGATAGCTTATGCATCACGACAGTTGAAGTCGTATAAGGAGAACTTCCCAGTGCATGATCTAGAACTAGATGCTGTGGTATTTGCTCTGAAAATCTGGCGCCATTATCTGTATGGAGTTCGTTGTCAAATATACACCGACCACAAAAGCCTCGAGTATGTGTTCACCCAGAAGGAGTTGAACATGAGACGGAGACGCTGGCTAAAGCTGATCAAGGACTATGACATTGAGCTTCTCTATCATCTTGGGAAGGCTAATGTCCTAGCCAATGTTTTGAGCCACAAATCTCAGCACGAGGCTATGATTAGTTGTTTGACAGCAAGCCATGTTCTGCAGAGGGATCTGCTCAAGTTAGAGGTTGAAGTTTGGTTTGAAAGGAACCGAGAACAGTTGTGTATGATAAAGGTTTAATCAGATCTGTTAGCAAAGATAAAGAGGATGTTGTGTTACTGCCGATCACCATTGACTTTTTCGATGGTAAAGCCTCGGGTTTTGTCGTGAGGGATGATGGATCCTTATGGGTTGGGAATTGCATCTGCGTCCCCGATGTCCCTGAGATCCGACAAACCATCCTTTAGGAAGCCCATGCATCCAGCTATTCGGTGCATCCTGGAGCTAGTAAGATGTAAAAGGATCTGAGGAAGAACCGGTGCAGATTCTAGAACGGCGAGAGAAGCAACTTCGCACCAAGGTAGTCCCGCTCGTCAAAGTGCTTTGGTCAAAGCACGGAACTGAGGAGATGACTTGGGAAACTGAGGAAGAAATGAGGAAACACTTTCCTCAGTTATCTTCTACTTAGCGCGAGTCGCATAGCGATCCAATTACCTCATTCATTCGGATATTAATAAATAAGGAAGCTTGTCAGAGACGTTCTGTCATAGTTCCTTTGGTTAATGTTTTCGATTCATCTTTACAACCTTACAGGTTTGAGTCAAAGTAAGGAATTTGTGTGTCCATTGGTACTATTCTAACGTTGAATATCATATAAGCTATGAACACTTCTCTAATAATATTCCTTCCATTTTATACAATCGTCTCTAGTATGTTGATACTTTTGATTCCATACAAAGTTCGTCAATCCGTGCTTTTATAGATATCGAAAAAGAGTCGGGAAGTGCTCCCTATAGACTCTAGAAGGGCTCCTTTGTTTTGCTTTTGGTAAAAGCAGGAATAATACCCGCATGTGAAATCAGTGATTAATGATCGATATATCATACGTAAGGTCCTTCAGGAGGATAATTAGTAACTCTTGTTGTAGGTAGGTTCACCTTTCCTAAATCTTGATAGTATTAAACGATCATGGGTTATATATCTCATCTTTTCTTTCCATGATCGAGCAACCGAACTCTCATTGGTAAAAAGCTTGAGAATAGTATATAGATATGCGCAATTTATGTTTATGAAGAACACAAGGACGCATGTGCTTAAGAACCGGACAACGTTCATGTCGATAAACCAGAAGATGAAGACCCACACTCGTCTAATATGAATAAGGCTAGCTAGTTTTGTCACAATGGTTGCCTTCAAAGCCACCCGGGCCATTTGGCAACCTGGAAAAGGAAGCCAGATGGGGTTGAGACGAAAGCCAATGACAAGCTAGTTAACCCTGTTTCTTATGGGATGCGAGTTCACTTATCTCGAGCAACGAAAGTGAATATCAAAAGATGTCTTTCAAAATTTTATTATCTTTATCTTAGATATTTATAGCTATAGAGATACACTGTTTTCATAGGATTAAAAATTTCAAACTTTGCCATTGAGGAGTTCGGAAATCAATGAGTTACTTTGGATGTAATTCTCATCACTCATGTATACGATAAGTACCTTAAGCGAATCATGCTTAAATTTTACCCATTCAGGAACCATTGTTAGGTACATCTAGCTCTGCTTTGATCAATCTATATCCTCTTAGCTATTTCAAGGTTACTATCCTATCTTAAAATTTATGTTTCGTTTATTTACTAAGTTTCGGGACGAAACTTATTTTTAGTGGGGAGGTATGAAATACCCCAAATTATTTTTTGGGTTTTTTTTTTTATTTAATTAAATAAGTCTATATTATATCCATCCATAGTTTATATCCGGTGAATTTGGTTAGTTAATAAATTCACCTAGGATATATAGTATGAATTAGAATAATTAAATTATTCTAAAGAGTATAATATATGATGGTTTTAATTACATAAATAATTTAAATACTCTTATTATTTAATTTATAAAGATAAATTAAATAATATTCATCCTAATAAAAGTGGAGAAATCTATCGTTTATCTAACCTAATTAAGTGGTATAAATACACTGCAAGTCTTAGGTTTTCCGGATCAAAAATCACAAGCCTCCCCGCCTCTCAAAAACACAGCGCCTCCTATTCACCTTCCTCCTATCTCGAATTGATCGAGACCGCCGCCGATTGCACCCACTGCCCTGAACCACCACCGCCTGCCTACCCTCCCTGCCTAGCCACCACGGTCCCAGCCTTGCCCGGAAAACAGAAGGTCGAGGCCGCCCTGAGTCGTCCCCGATTGTCACTGCCCTTGCCTCCGATAATCGCCGCCTGAGCGCAGCCTCCGATCACTGCCCATCCTCGCCACCGGAGGTAGGAGAAATTGTCGTCCTCGCCTTCGATTACCGCCGATTGGCCACCGTAGTTGGAGCTCTTGCCCGGAGATGTGCCACGAGCCAAGTCCCGCCTTCGTCTCCGATTGCCACACCCACGAATAGCAACCCGAGCCCTCGTTACAATCGCCCAGATTGCCGCCGTCCATCGCCGCCTCTGATCGCTGACATGCCGCCGAGGCCCACTGCAGTCGCAGCCCTTCTCGGAAGCGCGACAGCGGATCGATCGAGCCCTGTCCGACGCCGCACCTTTGGACAACAGTCCGAGCGCCGCCGCCGATTGCCGACGACCATCCCAGTCCGAGCGCCGGTCGTCGTCCCCAAATCGCCGCCTGTCGTGAGCCATTGCCGCCGAGGAAGGAGTCGTCCTCGTTTCTGTTTCTGTACGTGAGCAAGGAAGAAGAAACAAATGGGGGTTTTTGATTTCTTTTGAAACAATTACAGAAATCCCCCTTGTTTCTATTCTATTTCCGTTTCTGGCCCTGAGTTAATTATTGATTAAGTTATGTGGCCTATATTTATAAATTATTCAATTCTTGCCCATTTCAGCGACACCAAGAAATCTCGAAGCACTCACGCCGGATCCCGCTACCCGAGGAATTCACATTGGTATATAATATTTAACTTTATAGAATTAATTCAATTTCAAATTGAGTTAAGTAAAGTTAAATTTCATAAAGTATCAATATTAATATTCCTTTTTCCGTTGGATTCGATAGGTGCTAAAATCTCGCTTGGTTGTCATCAGCTGATCATCGAAGGTTAAGGCAAGTGATTTCGTTCAATGCCTTTTTGCATGTTTCGTGATTTTCCTTTGACGTGCCTTTTAAATTCTTACGTGTCGAATGCGGTCCTGTGGCCAATTTCCTTGCCAATTTCGATAAATTGCATACCCGTCTGCTTGATGTAATTTATCTTTTTAATCATAAATTGGCATGAGTATAAATTAATGGGCAAATTCTTAATTTAATTATAGTGATACGTGTATTAAATGTGTTATTTGTTATAACTCGACATAAGTGAAAATTGCCCATTTTCCTCTTCCGAATTGCATGAAATTCTGTTTGTTTCCTTCATGCAAATTAATAGCATGCGGTATTAAGATCTTTGAAATATCCATGCTTGTACGTCCTTGTTGGTTTAATGTCATTATTATGATCACCTAGTATAAACTGTTTATATATGATAAGATAGGCACCATGTGATGCTTAGTTGTGATATGTTAAAATGCGCACCACGTGATGCGAGTGGCTTTATGCCTTTGGCAAGTTATGAAGTAGACTGACTTGCAGGTTGTGGTTCGTTAAGCCACCGCCTCAAAAGGTTTCATGAAACACCATCCCGGAACGCATTCTCTGCGGGATGGTAAAACAACGATCTGATGTAGGTCGTGGTCCTTGTTAAAGGCCCGACCGGTACCACGTAGTAATATTATTATTGTTATTAACATTGTGATTAGTGTGATTATGGTTATTATCGACTATTAAATAGGTGATCACTTCAGTTATTATACTTATCTGCCTCGAGTATAATTCCATTTCTTATCTTATAATCGATCGATATGATCATCCGAGTCATGTGTGAATTTTTATCATTTTCATTCAGTTTCTACTATAAATATTCGTGTCATTCCCTTAACCTGAGACATACCGTTTTATGGTCACTGTAAGGTTAAAGTCTGAACATTTTCCCTATCATTTGCTAGTCTTAATTGTACTAACCATCCTATTTACTGGATGGCTGGTGTCCTTCGTACTCACGAAACACCAGACCATATTCCACAGGTCTAGTGCAAGCAGCAGAGCAGGAGAGAGTTGAAGAGCGGGCTATCATTTATGAACCTTTACACTACAAGTTTTTAACCTTTAAAGTTTCCGCAATACTACTTTGGTGTTAGCTATTTTGGAGTTATTTATACTTTATGGTTTTGGTATTTTTATGTTAATATGATCAGATATTTTAAACTATAATATTTATTTGACTTCCGCCTATTTTATTTTATTTGCTTAAATTATCATCTTGTTTATGGGAGCATGGTTGCATGTCCCTGTAAGCCTCAGGTGAATTCAAAGACATTAAAGTCTGCGGATTCACTAGCGCTGTAGCGCTCCCTTGGGATTTAAAAGGGGGTGTTACAGCGGTCGTGGTCGAGGAGGTCAGCGGCGTTAAGGCTATGCTCTGGTCTTCTGATGCGGGAGAAGAAAGAGAGAGAGGCGGGGGCAACCTGGTCTTCTGATGCAGGAGATCGGAGGTTAAGGCTCGACCTTGGATCTGAGCTCTCGACGAGGACAAGCTCTCGGCCCTGGATCTGATGGTGGAGGTGGTGGTGAGGGAGGCAGGGACGGAGGTGAGAGACGATGTGGAGCTCTAAGATCTCACAATGAACACAGGGGAGGTTTTTTTTTTTTTGTTTAGGGTTTGTTTATTTTTTATTTTTCTTCCTTATTTTTTAATAGGTTAATAGGAATGAACACTCTACCAATTCTTACAAAAAATAGGATACTCCTCCAATGAGAGCGAAAATTTGTGCCTTCGGCACAAATTTTCTTTTTTTTTTGATGCTTAAAAATCTCAATTAACAAATTGCAGTCACCCCCACTCCATTGCTACAGGCAAATTGGTCCTTACTCCTATTGCTCTCGTCGTGCTTCTTGATGGCCTCATGCGCTAGAGCTTTGAGCCGATTGAACAAGACTTGCAAATCGTTCTTCAAATTCTCCGCTCCCAACTGTGCTTGCTTCTCACGATACAACTACCTGAGATCCACTAACACGCTTCCTCGTGGATCGATCCTGACTTCCCACTGCTGCATAGGGAGGAGGTCTTGTAATTATTTGCGTGGGCACAAATCTGGTTTGATTTATATTTCTATATTTTGAACTTGATTTCCTCCTACAACACTCGTCGCCGGATCTGGAGGTGAAGCTTCGACGTCGTCGGCCATGGCAACCTTCACATCTCTCAAATTTCGTCTTCCTGAAGCTCTCTCCCTCTCGCTCATCCTCGCACCTCATTCCCAGTTGTCGTCGCCGACGAGGAGCAACAACTCGTCCTCGCAGGCAGACGACGTGACCAACACCGAGAGCTCAGATCCAGAACTGAGCCTTAAGTCCCGAATCTTCTACATCAGACCCATGATGTGAGCTTATTTTGCCATGTTTTACGTATACTTTTATATCGATTTCTGCATGCATTTCATATATTTGGGTTAGAATAGTACAGATTCTATGTAGTTTACACTTATTTGTCAAATTATGGAGTATACACTAGTTTCTGTTTAAATTTTGCAGAAATCGAGGTGTTCTACAACAATTCAAAAGAATGAGGAAAAGGTCGAAGTCAACTATAGAAAGTTCGAGGTCAAGAAGCAGCTGAACCAGGACAAATCGAGCTGGAAACAAGGAAAGAAGAACTCGACAAAAAGAGGTCGATATCGACTGAAATAGGTCGATATCGAGTGGACCAAATCGGGCAGTCAAGCCGGGAATCGACCAGAAAGATGGAGCGGAAAAGGATAGGTCGATATCGACCCCTCTAGTCGATATCGAGTCAAATTTGGTCGAAAATCCACCAGAAGCCCAGAATCGAGTGGAGAAGTACGGAACAGGTCGATTTCGACCAACTTGGTTGATATCCAGTGAAAATCCGGTCGAAAATCGTCCTGGAGCCGAGATCGAGTGTCAGAAGACGGAGCTGAGAAGATAGGTCAATAGCGACCACTTTTGGTCGATATCGACCGGTATCTAGTAGCCGATTTCGAGCTAGAGCGAGTTCGAGTTGCTGAGCGGGATTTCTTCCACATTAAGCAAGAGATATTCTATCAACTCAAGAGGAGATTTATCAAGTTCTATCAAGAGAAGAAAGATCTATCCACACTAATCCTAGTTTTCTTTTAGATATAATTGTTTTATTTCCATAATTTAATCTGTAAGTATTAGATAGATAGATTTAGATATAGACAAAGTTTCTTTCCAAGATTAGCTTGGAATGAAGCCTATAAATAAAGCCCTAGGGGCTGGATTTTATTCATTCAATCTAGTTCCAACAATATCGAGTAAGTAGGGGAGAGAGAGAGAGAGAGAGCTTATGGCGAGGAGGAACAAGAGAGTTGAGAGACGATTTGGTTTCGATTGGCTGTAAGCTTTCTTTTATTTTATTTAATGCAATTTAGTTCCCTTTTATTATTAATGTCTTTCTAGATAATGAAGTGCGAGTAGTCACCCAACTTCTAGGGTCGGGGTGACCCCGACTGTAGCCATGTGAGGTGATCCGGTAAAGGTACAATCTTTTGATGCGATTTCGTCTTCTATCCCTACGAGCATGATTCTTTTGCCAAAGTTGAAGGTGATCCTTGTTTGTGTTATTGAAGCGAAAGTGATCTTAATACAACATGGGTTAATTATGTGAAAAAGGGTTAGTAACAATTAGGGTTTATGCGAAAGCCTCTATATTTCTATTTGTTAATAACGAAAGTTATTTGATGAAAAGCATGATCTTTTATGCCTTTATGTGTTATTTTACATGGTTATCGTTGTGGTGTTAAAACCCTGATCTTGGAAGTCTTTATTTTATTGATTTATTTCATAAGTTTTGAGTTATTTTCTTCGAAAATTTTCTGTTTTTAGTCGAAATTGAGTTACTGTTGGTCAATAATTTTAGGTCGATATCGAGTGGGTTAGGTCGAAATCGACCAGTGTGTGTTTTCTGTTTTCGTTTCTATTTTCTGCGTTTTTCAGGTTGTCGACAGTGTGGTCGATATCGACTAGACAGGTCAATATCGAGTGCTCTTCTGGTCGAAAATCTGGTGAGTTTGGAGCTGAAAAATTGGGCGCTGACACGCTTCCTCGTGGATCGATCCTGACTGCCTTCTACTACAACGGGAGGAAGTCTTGTATTTATTTGCTGAGACAGGGAGTCCGTTTGCTTTTATATTTTATTTAAATTTCATCCTTGATTTTCCTCCTAACAACCCCTCCTCCTCGCTAATTTTCCTTCCACTGCCAGCTGCATCTCCTTTTGTGAAATTAGGGTTAAAGGCTACAAATTTTCATCTCGTGAACCAGAAATTCAGGTCAAAGAACATCGAGCGGCCTCCAATCAGCACTCTCAAGGTATTTCTTTAATTAGTTGAATTGATGCTTCCTATCATTTGAATGTGAGGAATTGCTCCTACATGTAATTGAATTGAATTGCAGTTTGTCAATGAAAGTATAAGGACCGAGTCGTGGCTAAATACTGCAGTAGCAATGCAATTATTTAAAGAAATAACTTCTCTATTAAGTTGTTGATCTGTCATACTACTTTGGAGATATAAGAGTATATGAGCTTTTGTTAGAACTGAATATGTGATCAGAAATCACACCTCGAACACTCTCTTTTTTACCTGTGCTCTGATAATATTTGAGATAGTGATCAATTCCCAATTGAAGAACCGAAAACCAAGCTTTAGAGAGAGTGTGATCAATTGGAGGAAAACAATTTCTGTTTCATTAAGCGTAAGCTGTACAGAGGTGATCCGAGTGCTTATATAGCACAAGGTAACAACCTAACAAACACTGCTATTCTATTTACATGTGGGAATGCTTATTTCTCTAATTATACAAAAGCTCTCATACACTTGAACTTGGTTTATTTGAAGACTGATAACTTGGTTTGTTTGAATTGGTTTGTATGTACTTTTGGTTGTGAACTTGGTTTGTTTGATTTTTTAACAGGTGATAATCATATTATTTTTTTTAACCATATTATTTCGTTCAATAACTTTGATGGCTACTAGGTTGTAGCCAAGGGGTTTCAAAAAAAATACAAACAAAATTATAGCATGGTAACCATGGTAATGTACCGATGGTAACCACAAGTTGTGGTTACCATATATGTGGTAACCACGACTTGTGGTTGGTACGTGGTATGAAAATTTGTGTACCACCAGTTGGTGGTTGGTACGTGGTAATCATCATTTTTGGTGGTTACCGTACCATGTCAACCCTATAATATAATCTAATTATCTTTTATTTGGAGTATCTCAAAATATAAATAAAATTCATATTTATAAGATAAAAGTATTTTTATCCTAATATATCGTTAATTACATTTCATGTAATTAAATAGATAGTTGATTTTTAAAAATATTTTAATATTCTTTTTTTAATTAAATATTGTATGTATTATATATTTATTACGTTAGTTTACTAAAATATCTATGCACGTATAGATTGTGGATACATATTACGATTACATAGTATTTTAATAATATATTTTGGCCTCAAAAATATAGATATAAATAAAATAATAGTTATTAAATAATTAATTTAGATATAAATAATTCAAAATAATCTACATATAAATAAATGCACATATCAAATACTACATATATATCTCTTAATATTTTTGGCAAGTATGACTATGAAATATACTACAACTACTACCTATTACTACGTTTAACTATATTGATATAGCTTTTCTGTTATATACTATTTATTACTCGTTTATAAGATATTTCATCAATCCAATTACATGAGTTAATTGTTAATTATATAGATTAGAACTATCCAATTATAGGAGCATTAGATTTCCTTTTTGACAGGAGGAAGTTTTGCGAGATGCACTCACGCATCGCCACGTAAGCAAATTCACTCATGCGCCGACACGTAGGGGACAATGCATCGATTTTAGTGTATATATAGATTATAAGATATTTCATCAATCCAATTACATGAGTTAATTGTTAATTATATAGATTAGAACTATCCAATTATAGGAGCATTAGATTTCCTTTTTGACCGGGGGAAGTTTTGCGAGATGCACTCACACATCGCCACGTATGCAAATTCACTCACGTGCCGACACGTACGGGACAATGCATCGATTTTAGTGTATATATATACATATAGATAGATAGATATAGAGATAGATTGATAGAAAGATGGATAGATAGATAGATAATTATTTTGTTAATTTGAGTTAACTAATTATTAACAATTAAACCAATTGTCATCCTTAATAAAGAATATCACGATATTTTGATATAATGGTATAACTAGTGAAAACAATTCCTCTGTACAAGTTTATTAATAACCAATAACACAAACTCGTTAACATATATATGAAATTAATAAATAAAAAACTATTTATAAAAAAAATACAATGCAATTTAGGTGAATTTGACGAGTATATTAATTGTATTAAATGGAAAATTACAAAGAAAGTACTGAACGTATGCCAAAATTAATATTAAAGGTAGAGATGGAAATGGTCGACGTTGTTTGCGGAAGTGTCAACTCTTGGCATATTGTTGAAGAAGAAAAGGAGGGTTGGAGGTAGGGTTATGGCGAATGGGCGCCGCAATTGGGATTGGAATGGGAATGGGATGATAACTAATCATGGAGATCCGGCCACCCCCGTCGTCATCATCCTCATCATTACGATCATCATTGCTACTGCTATTATAATTATTATTATTATTATAACAAGCTGAAGGGAATTGGAAGCAATTGGGCAAGTTGAAGGTGCCGACACCGGGCGTGATCAGCTGGTTGGCCGAAATGTGGGAATTTGGAGAGGGAGAGGAAGAAATGGAAGCAGAAGTAATGGGTGGTGGAGCTGCAGAGGCTGGAGGCATGGCCTCAAGGGCCTTCACCTGAGACCTGAGGAACATGAGGTAGTTGGCAGCCTCGTCCAGCATTGAAGCTGTGTCCATCTTGCAGCCTCCAGGGACCAGCTTCTGCAGCACCCTCAGCCTCTCGCTTATCCTCTCCCTCCTCTGCCTGGCCGCCACCGTCTGCGGGTCCGATGATATCCTCACGTTCTTCCTCCTCGGCTTCTCCACCACCTCCGCCCCTAGATTCACCGGCCTCAATGCCGCTACCCTGTACATCATCTCTTTCATCTGCTGGATGGCTTCAGCGTCCACGTCCCCCCTCGCCCCTCCCTGCTGGAAGTTTAACGTCGACGACGACCATGACGACGACGACGACTTGGTGTCATGACTTATCAGATTGAACGTCCTTGAACTAGCTGGGTACCCGTACTGTTCCGGATCCTTATCCGAGTTCCAGTCCCTCTTTCTCTTCTTGAAAGAATCATGGGTGTGGATCTGAGGGCGGGGCTGGAACCTGCTGCTGGATATGCAGGAGGATCCGGAGGCGGGTAGGTTCCACAACGCTTGATGATGAGCTACGAACCCATCCTCATCCTCCATTAGGAGGTGGTCCACAGACGAGTGAGCCGGCAGCTGGCTGATGATTAGCTGATCAGATGGCTCGAAGACCTCTTCCCCTGGCACGGAGTTAAAGTAGCAGCAGCTGGGGTCTGCATGTTGGCGGCCCGGATGGCTGCAGGTGGTCCATTCACCCTCCCAGTTAGCTGCTGCTAGTGTCTCCATTTTTAACTGGCGGCTCCAGCTTCAATGTCCCGGCTCGATCGCTTTCTCAATGTTTTCGATCGTCCCTGTTAATTTATTTCAAAATTAGCAAAACTAAAAATTTGAACCAAAATATATGATCAGGTCTCCGGCCGATCCATCTTCAGATTAAGAGTAGAATTGAAGTAGAACAAGATGGAAATTGGGAACCAACTAAATTATAATATGGGAGCGAGCTAAATTTATATAGGCAGCTGTTGCAACGGAAAAACCCACCACCAGTGCTATAAATTAATGAGGAGTGAGAATGTAGCAAAGTCGTGTTAAGAAGGCCATGACATATGAATATGATGATGGTCCAATTTGCTGAAAGATATATATATGGACATCAGAGCCGCCATGATTTTTCGGAAAAAGAGTTTGAAGCAAGCTAGCTAGCTAACATGCATATGCAATATTGGAACGTATACATTTAACTGTATCTTCCGTCTACCTACAATTAATATTAATGATGCCAAGTTTAAGTACCTTTGAAATGAGCGGTGATGCGATGAGGTTCAGCTGCTTTCAACCAAGAGGGTTGTTCAAGTTGTGCATATGTGTGACGAGAGAGAGAGAGAGAGAGAGAGAGAGAGAGAGAGAGACTGTGAGGGGTGGGTTATATATAAACAGATAAGGACTGGTGCCATCAAAGCAAGCGAATAATTATAAAGAGCAAGAATTACAGCAGGGATACTAGGAGCTTACGAATACTGTATAGATTATTATTATTATAAGATATCATACGTACTCCAAGTTGGGGGGCACTTTAACAACCCGGCTTTTTTTGTTCTTAATTATAAATAATAATTGTGAGGTTGGCCTACGGTAATGGAAAGCAAAAAGATAAGGCCGTGTGCATTCATTTCAAACATAGCCCGGGTCAATTGAGTGATTTCAATGGGGTTTGGATTCTTTTAGATAGATTAGTAGCGCTGTTCATGGGTCGGGTTAACCCGTGACCCGACGAGTTAGATGAGTAATCAACCCGGCAGCTTTTGGATCGAGTAAAATCGGGTTCGTCCCGATTGATTTCGTGTTAACTCATCGGGTTAAAAACTTATAACTTTTTGAATACTTTAAAAATATAACAATATTATTAAAATTAGATTATACTACAATATATGAAATTCAATTAAATAATAATAATATAATTAAATTTGTAAGTACTATTATTATTATGTCATATAAATATTCTAAATCTAAAAATATCATATGTATACAAATAAGTGAGCCAAACATATTATAATTACAAAACATATATGTTATTTAACTTAGTGACATTAACGACGACTTTAACGTACAACAAGACAAATCTATTTATGTATAGCGTTTTCATGGTGCTGACTCACCAGCCAATGGTGGATCTAATATTTCAAATCCAGGTTAGCGAAAAAATATTTCCGGCCTTAAAGAGAAAAAAAAAAGGATTTTTTTGCTAAGTGTCCATTTTCTACAAGGCCTTTTGCAAAATGTCCATTTTTATTTTCCCTTTTGCAAAATGTCCTAATATTACATATTTACCCCTCCTTCCCATTCCTTCCTTCCTTCCCATTTTTATTTTGACCATTGACCGGTCAAAGTCAAAGAATTGATGACACAACTTTGGTGACAAAAAAAAAAAAAATTGGTGACACGTTTTTTTTTTGAATAATTTTTTTTTACGAAATTAGTGTCACCACCTATATAAGTGGTGACACCGGTCAATGGCTTTGGTGACACATGTATGATGATAAACAAATTTTTGGGTGACAATTTTTTTTTTTTACGAGATTAGTGTCACCGCCCTATCGCTGTCACCACAACCCATATCGTTGTCACCACCGCCCATATCGCTGTCACCACCCTTATTGCGGTCACCACCTCTATCGTTGTCACCTCCATATCGTTGTCACCACTCTTATCGCTGTCACCACCACTCCTATCGCTGTCACCACCACCTCTATCACTGTCACCACCACCCAGATTGTTGTCACCACCCATATTGTTGTCACCACCCTTATTGTTGTCACCACCTCTATCGATGTCACCGCCCTATCACTGTCACCACTCCTATCACTGTCACCACCACCCCTCACGTTGTCACCACCATCCATATCACTGTCACTAGCACCCATATTGATGTCACCACCCTTATTGTTGTCGCCACCTCTATCGCAATAACCGCCCTATCACTATCATCACTCATAGCGATGTCACCTATCGTTGTCACCATCATCCCTAACGATGTCACCACCACCCTTATCATTGTCACCAGCACCCATATTGTTGTCACCACCTCTATCGATGTCACCGCCCTATTGTCGTCACCACTTCTATCACTGTCACCACCACCCCTATCACTGTCAGCACCACCCCTATTGTTGTCAGCACCTCTATCGCTGTCACCACCACTCCTATTGCTGTCACCATCACCCCTATCGCTGTCACCATCACCCCTATCACTGTCACCACCACCCTTATTGCTGTCACCATCTCTATCGTTGTCAACGCCCTATCGCTGTCACTACTCCCATCGCTATCACCACCACCTTTATCGATGTCACCACCACTCCTATTGCTATCACCACCCTTATTGTTGTCACCACCACTCTTATCGTTGTCACCGCCCTTATTGTTGTCACCACCTCTATCGTTGTCACCGCCCTATCGCTGTCAACACTCCTATCGCTCTCACCACCACCCCTATCACTGTCACCACCACACCTATCACTGTCACCACACCTATCGTTGTCACCACCCCACCCTTATCACTACCACCATTATCACTGTCACCACTAATGTCACCACCCTTATTAAAGGTGACACTCTTGGTGACACGTGTAATTTAATGAAAAATTAAAAAAAAAAGTGTAATCAAATACAATATGACCAAAATAAATAAAAAAGAACATATAATTTCATGAAAAATATAGTGTAATCAAACACAATCTCTACGAAAAATAGTGTAATCAAACATAATATCACCGAAAAATATACATCATGAATTTTCAAGAGTGTCACCTCTAATTTCCAATCCATCTATACAATGATAGTTACATTAGAAGAATCTATACATCATAAATTTCCAATCCATATACACACACAAATAAAACACCTTCTCCATGAATTGAAATCGTCCGTAAGGAGTTGACCCCAACACTGTCATCAAGAAAGCGTGCTTCCAATGCTCATGGAAAATAGGGATTGTGATCTACAAAATTAAAAAAGAGCAAATCAAAGCATTCACGCAACTTCTAAACGATGATATCAATTCAATTTTCTATATTTAAGGATATCAGAAAGAAAATTCACAAATGCTTCACGTACACTTTCTTTCAAGGTTCAGAACAACCCTTTGCTCAGTAGGATCTTAATCAAATATCCAAATTAATACTCACAGCAATGACAGCATGATTTAAACCTTGATTCTGAAATGAGCTTGAAATATTCTTAAGAAAATCACAATGAATGCTCAGACTGCTCAGTATGATCTTAATCTTTCTGAAATGGTGGAAAATAACACAAAAACAAAATCAAAGTACAGAAATCGATATAATTCATCATCAGCTCAAATCTCATGAACAAATCTAATACTGCTAGCCGATTTCATCGCTTTTATCGGCATTAAGCATATAAAAATCAAAAAGAAAAAGCAATATGAAGAAATCGTTGGAAAGATCTTACCGATTTCTTGATGTCGAGGCCTTGCCTGTTGAATATGGCAGAGAAGGACTTGTAAGGGCTCGAGAGGGAGAACGAAGGGACGATCCCTAACTCCGGCATTCGATTTGATCGAAATAGAAGGCCGGCGCCTGCTCGCCGTTGGCAAGAACTGAGTCCACGCCGCTGCCTGCTCGCCGCTGCCTTTATTCGATTCCGAAATCGAGCCCGAAACTGAAGCTTAACTTGAATTAGGGGCCAGATCTAAAGAGGATGAGGACCTGAAGAGGAGGAAGAGGCCCGAAACTGAACCTCGGCTCGAATTAGGAGCCATCTCGAATTAGGCGATGAAGAGGATTTTGTTTTCGATGTAAGCTCTGACTTAGATCTGGAATTAGGTCTTTGTGTTCGGAGAATGGTGGAGAGTTTCCCTTGTCCCGGACAAACACACAAACCCTAAATCGGAATGGATCTTAGGAAGTCGGGGACGGCGGAGGAGAAGAGGGAGACGGAGGCGAAGAAGGTTGTGTTCGGCGAGGATGGCGGAGGAGAAGAGAGAGAGGGAGGCGAGAAAGCAGAAGATTGGGAAGAAGTAGATGAGGAAGAGGACACAGAGGAGCGAGAAGACGGAGGTGTGGAAATCTGAATATAGAAACCTAAGGGCGAGAGGGAGAAGATGAAGCCACAACACAGCGGGTGTGGGAAAACAAAAGGAAGGGTAAAACGGGGTTTCCACAAAATTTATAGACATTTAACAAAAACTGAATTTAAGTGGCCTTTTTACAAAAAGGGATTGGCAAAATGGACTTTAGCCAAATTTTTTCAAAAAAAAAATGTGGCAAGCCAAATATATATATGGTTCATATATATTAACAATCCAAAACAATATTTAAGCTATGATTTATATATCAATTGCAAGAGTTATTTACCATTTATACAGAAAAGAGTGTTTAACCAATAGAGGGATGTAATGATGCACCAAAAGTTGCATAAGAACATAAGGAATCAAAATTGACAATTTAGTCATCTATGTTCAATTGAAGGTTTAAAAATTTAATTAACAGAATTCTTCATGATTAAGCAATTAATTAAAGCAATTAATTAAGTAATACAACTCAAAATCTAGTTTTTAAAAATTACCACATAATTCAAAACACTAATTATGAAATTTAGAAATGGTAAGCAACAACAACAACCCCAGTATATCCCGCAAAAGTAGGGTCTGGGAGTCAGGGTGTACGCACTCTTTCCCCGAACGAGTCGAGAGAGAGTTTCTGATAGACCCAAAAAAAAAAAAGAGCTACAACAAAGCAGAACTCACAAAGGGACATTAGACTCAGAAAAAGAAGCAAAGAAGAAGAGAGAAAGAAAGCACGGACAAAAGGACAATATATGAAGGCCCAGAACTCTATACATCAGCAGCCCAAATGCACCTTCTCCAGTGGTCCCTATCCGCAGTCATATCTTCCGACAGGTTCAGAAGATTGAGATCAATATGCCGAATGACCTTCATCCAACACTTCCTCGGTCTACCTCTCCCCCTACGGAAATCTCCAAGATCCAAATTCTCACACGGTCTCCTACGCACATGTCTAAACCAATGCAGTCTATACTCCCGCAGCTTGTTCACTATACTCGTAACTCCAACCTTGTTCCTTATGTCTTCCTTTCTGATTTTGTTGAGTCTCATGTGTCCACTCATCCATCGCAACATTCTCATCTCATCCACTGACAGTTTATGTTCTTGTGCTTTAGTTGTAGGCCAACACTCAGAACCACAAAGTACGGTCGGTCGAACAACCATCCTGTAGAATTTTCCTTTCAGTTTTGCCGGCACTTTCTTGTCGCACAACACTCCTGAAGCTCTTCTCCATCTTTGGCACCCCGCCTGGATTCGATGTTCGATGTCCCTGTCTATACCCCCACTACTTTGAACGTACGAGCCAAGGAACTTGAAAAACTCTTTTCGATAGACAAGATCTTCCCCCAATAAAACAGAAGTCTCTGCCTCCCTACCCTCTCCAAAAACTGAAACGAACATACTCGGTCTTGGTCCTACTCAATCCGAACCCCTTAGACTTCAGAACACTTCTCCAGCTTTCAAGTCTGCGTGTCAAACCTGCTCTTGAGTTGTCCATTAGTACTATGTCATCTGCAAACAGCATGCTCCAGGGCACCTCTTCTTGGAGAGGCATGCTAAGTGTAGCCCTAACTACGGTTAACAAGAACGGACTTAAAGCAGAGCCCTGATGAAGCCCCACTCGAACATGAAAGTACTCAGAATCTCCACGGAGTTCTCATACTAGTCAGCAAACCTTCGTACATATCTCTGATAACTCTGAAATACGACCCCGACACTCTCTTCTCAGCCAAGCAACTCCAGAGCAGCTATCTCGAAACCTTTTCATAAGCCTTTTCGATATCTATGAAAGCCATATGCAAATTTTTCTTCTTATCTCTTTGTATCTCGATCAGACATCTCAATAAGTGAATAGCATCAATAGATGATCTGCCTGGCATGAACCCAAATTTGTTCTCAGACACTTGAACCAACCTCCGAAGCCTCCCCCTATCACTCTCTCCCACAATTTCATCGTATGACTCAACAGATTGATTCCTCTGTAGTTACTACAACACTGGACATCACCCTTGTTCTTGAAGACCGGGACCAGTTTACTAAGTCTCCACTCCGCCGACATCTTAGCTGATCTAAGGATAACATTGAAAAGGGATGTTAGCCAGACTAAACTTTTGGCCCCTAACCAGTTACAAATAGGGTTGTTATCTGAGCCGAACAGCTCGAGCTCGGCTCGGGCTCGGCTCGAAAAAGCTCGAGCTCGGCTCGTTCGTAAAGGTGAAACAAGCCGAGCTTGAACATTGTTTTAGGCTCGAACCGAGCCCGAGCTCGAGCCCGAGCCGAGCCCAAAAGCTCGTTTAGGGTAGGGAAATTACAAGTTTACCCCTAGGGTTACTTGTGATTTTAATAGTCTTGAGTCGTCTGCCTCTTCTGTTTCCACAAGTCCAGCCGTTTAGGCTTCCTCTTTCACTCCCTTTCCCAGGATTTGAGATCTCTCTCTGTTTAGACTCGACGTTTGCTCTCCAAGGTCTCTCTCGATTGAGATCTCTCTCCCGGCAGATCTGAGTTCCACGATTCAGCCGTTCAAACTTCCTCTTTCACTCTCTTCCCCACGGCGACTTTGGGTTTGCAGATCTGAGATCTCTCTCCAAGATCTCTCTCGATTGAAATCTCTGTCCCCGTAGATCTGAGTTCGGCGATTCAGCTGTTCAAGCTTCCTCTTTCACTCTTCCCCGCATATCTAATATCTCTCTCCAAGAGCTTTCGGCAACTCTCGAGTCTTGGCGAATCTGCTCTCTCTCTCTTCTGAGCGTCAGTTGTGAAAGTTGTTGTGAAGGGTATGCCTATCCTTCGAACCCTCTTGTTGAAATTGATTTCTATCTTCTCAAATCCCAATTTTGATGGATTCTTGTCTCAAATTTGTTGAAATAATCACAAATCTCCCATCTCTCGACTTCGTCACTTGGCTTCAGTCTCCCCATTTGTAACTAGATAGACAAATGTACAAATACAATGATTCAACAGTTTGATATATTTTACTGTTTCAAGTGTATATTGTAGATTTCAGAATGTAATTTGCATGTTTTACACTTAATTATAGATTATAGATTTCCGTATGTAATTTTGTATATTGTAGATTTCAGTATGTAATTTGTATGTTTTACACTTAATTTCAGTATGTTTATTGTAGATTTCAGTAAGTCAATAAAATTTTAGGGGTATATTATTGGACTGTTTGGTGAATGATAATTTGGAAATTCGTACGTGTACACAATCATTTGTCGGTGAATGAACAACTTAAACGAGCTTATCGAGCCCGAACGAACGAGCTTGGGCAACGAGCTTGAACGAGCCTGAGCTTGTTCGTTCGGCTTGATCGAGCCTGTCAAGCCGAGCTCGAGTTTAGTATTGGGCTCGCGAGCCGAGCTTGAGCGCAAAAAAAAAGCTTGTTTAAATTTTGGGCTCCAGCTCGGCTCGGCTCGTATCCCGTTCGAGCCAAGCTTGAACATGTCAAGCTCGGCTCGTTCGGCTCGAATAACACCCCTACTTCCAAACATCACCCGGAATATCGTATGGACCTGAATATCGATGGTTCTTCGACTTACAAACAACAGTCTTAACCTCCTCAGTGGGGTACGTCGATGGTAGCCGTAGTCAATGTGTTCCGCAAGTTCGGAACTCATATCCAAAGAGTTGACATCCTCGTTGAGTAGTTCTGAGAAGTACCTTTGCCATCTACGCCTTAATCAACTGATCGTCAACCAACACTTGACCAGAATTATCTTTGACGCACCTGACGACGTCGATGTCTTTGCTCAACCTCTCTCTATTTCGAGCTAAACGAAATAGAACCCACTCCCCTCCCTTCTTGTCCAGAGCCTTATATAAACCCTCAAATGCTTTGTCCTAAGTCTCTGCAACTGCACGCTTGACCTCCCTCTTTCCCACGTTGTACCTGAACATGAGCTCCGCTCCATCCTCTCCACTGTCTCAGTGCAACCATTTCCGGAATGCCAGCTGTTTCTCCCTCCCCTTAACCTTCACCTCCTTGCTCCACCAAGCAACACCCCGATTGGGCCCTTGCCCGCCTGATTACACTCCCAACACTTCTCTTCCAACCATACGAATGCAACCAGCCAAGCAACTCCACATTGCATCTGCATTGCCTTGCATCTCTCCAATCCCTTATTGCTCTGCCGCTCGCCATACCTTTTCTTTCAATAAAGGGCCAGTGGCCTCAGAGAGTCGCCACCACCTGATTTTAGAGGACCCGAAGTGGGTTCTCTTTCTAACGCGACCCTGAACTTCCAAGTCTAGAACAAGTAGGTGGTGAGGCGCAGAGAGACCACCAAACGGGATCACCTTACAATCTCTACACCTGCGTCTGTCCTCCTTTCTGACAAAAAAATAGTCTATTTGCGATCTACCAACTGTTTTGTCGAAGGTAATCAAGTGACCATCCCTCTTTTTGAACCAAGAATTGCATATGACACTCTCGAACGCCACCGAAAACTCCAATAGTCACTACAAGAAAAACAGTCTATCGCAACGACATTTTGCAACGACAAATTTATTGTCGTTGCAAAAGCTAATTTTGTGCAATGACTCAAACATTTTGTTGCAAAAGGTCATTGCCCTTATCGTAAATTTATTTTGCCGCGCCTTATATACTTTGGCGGGTGGCTGAAAATTTTGACTTAATTTTTGGCAACAATATTTTTGTTGCAATAGAGTTTTCATAGGTCACGCAACAACGTCTTTGGTCGTTGTTATACATGGGTTATTTTTCGCAACGACAATTTTTGTTGTTAAAAGTGAAATAGAAATATGGCCAGAAAAAATTATTGCTAGAATTTTATAAAAACAAAATCATTAGAATTGAAAAAAATAATAAAAAAAATAAATCCCCAATTTGAAACCCTATTCTGCCAAACTCCCAGTCCTCGATTGTTTCCCATCTTCTTCAAAAGAAATGGGGATTGTCACTGAACTCTTACCAAATCCAAAATATCTCTTCAAATCTTCCTGTCTATGAGTCGATTCGCGAGGGCAAGATCTGTGGGTTGTGAAGAGGCTTAAGTCGTCGAGAGAGGAGGGCTTGAAAGCTCGTTGGTGAACGCTTTAAGGATCGCAGTCGTCTGAATCGGTGCTCACTGGTGTCGGAGTTGGTGCTCGCTGGTGAAGGTGAAGGCATGAGGATTTGGGGGCTTCAGGGCTCGGTGGTGCTTGTTTGTGTCAGAGTAGGGCTTGAGGGCTCGATGGTGCTCATTGGTGCTTGCTGGTGTCAAAAGGTGCTGTCGGTGAAGGCTCGAAGGCGTGAGGCTCGCTGGTGCTTGTTGGTGTCGAAAAGTGCTGCTGGTGAAGGTTCGAGGGCGTATGTCTCGCTGCTTCTGGCTGGTGTCGGAAGAGGGCTCACAGATTGGGTGCGAACTTGGCTACAAGGTATGGTTTCTAATCTCTTGTCCCTCTCAATTTCAGATTGTGTTCAAGGGCTATTTTCTCTTGGATATTCGGGTTAAATTTGGGAGCTATTGTGTTGGAAAAAAATTTATATTGTGGAGTTGATTTTCTAATGGTTCGAAGGTTGTTTCAGGTTGTGTTAATTGACAGAGGTTTAGGTAGCAAGCGGATTGAGGACTTGACTTCACAAATTGGGTGCACACTTGGCTACATGGTATGGTTTATACTCTCTGCCTCTTTCAATTTCATATTGTGTTCAAGGACTATTTTTTTGTGGATTTTCGGTTGAAATGCGGGAGCTGTTGTGTTGAAAAAAAAATTTAGATTATGGCTTGATTTTCTAATGGTTCGAACGTTATTTCAGTGTTGTTTCCTATGCTGCTGCTTCTCCGAAAAATTTAGTTCTGCAACCGTTTGAGGGCTGTTTTATGTCATTACTTCAGTCAATATTTGTGACATATTCTTGTGATATTTTAAATCTTGTGGTACTCATTCTCAGGTTGATTTTTCTTTGGCTACTTCAGAAACTATGTTCATGTGAATGAGATGCTCAAATGGAAATGTTTTTTATACAGTATTCTGATGGTTCGATCACTTCCGATGGAAAACACATTCAATCTACCTAACAAAGCCAAATGTTGATTTTCATAGGTAAAAGAAAGAGAATAAGTAAGCTCAGAGTTATTTATGCTTGGAAGAATGAACACATTCTATTTTTCTTATAAAGGCTTTGATTTTGTTTACACTCTGCATGCTATTTTGTTTGTTATAGGCATAAGTAAGTTAAAAGTTATTTATGGTTTTATTTCTATTTCTATTTGTACTAGAGTCACAAACTTTGAGACACAATAATCTCCATCAAAATAGTTCATGGGAAATGGAGGTTAATTAATGAGCCAAATGATAGTCAAGTTGAAGGTCATGTTCCTTCAAGAGAAGAAGGTATGTTATAGAAAACTCATAAATTATTTATATTTACTGATCGATATTCTAATGACGGTCTCATAAATATAAGCATATGTTATTTTGATTTTCATAGATAAAAGAAAGAGAATTTCTAAGCTCTCTAGTAGAGTTTCTATGGATTTAGAATGAGAGGGAGTTGCAAGTCTGATCCCTAAGAAGAGCATAGCTTGTGGTGAGTAAACTAATAGGCTAGATAATCTTAAATCCGAGTATTTATATCAGCTCAATATAAATCCAAAACAAATTAAAGAAACTCCTGAAAAGCTGTAAAGGCGTATCTGACACTGTCACGACTCGTGAAGGGTCTCCCACGAGTCGTGACACCCTGCAGTAGCTCTCGTAACACACGGATCTTCTTTTCACGACTCGGGAAGGGTCTCCCACGAGTCATGATTGCCTACGGTAGTTGAAGATCGCTTGAATTCCTCTTTCACGACTTGTGAAGGATCTCACACGAGTCATGACAGCCTAGATGCTATCCTAAACTCCCTTTACTTATCGATTTTCAAGCTTATAAGAAGAGTGCATTGCGTTTGTAGGAACGATGAAGTAAGGGTTTCGTTGGCATGAGGTAGTGACTCAGAGGCTAGGGACCTTATAATTGAAGATTAGCATTTTACTTATCCAACCCTTTTTTCCTTGATTTGTCAAGTTGATCACATATATTCCATTTTCTCACCTTTAAGATATAAGAGCAATGAAAGTGATGGAGTTGTTTCGTGGTCATCAATGGATGTGACAAGTATGCAAACAACACTTGTTTTATATGTTTGATGTGTTGGATTATAGAAACTCATTCGCTTCTTCATCATCTGTTTTCTTTAACTACATGATGGGTTGCCTTTCATTCATTGATCATTATGTTGTGAATCTTAAGAATGTATTTTGTGTATTGGGTGTTGAGTTCTTTGGTCTGAATAAATAAAAGAGGAAATGGTAGTAAATACCACAATTCCAAAAATCTTTGCAAAAATGCCGGCATTTTGGGAAAGATTGCAAAAATGCCAATTTTCCCCAAATTTGCAAAAATGTCAAGGTAAACCCCCCCCCCCCCCAAAAAAAAACCCGGCTATCCTATGTTTTTTTTGGCCAAAAAAAATTAAATTAGAGGCATCATTGCCTAATGAAGAGAGACAGGGCGGGAAGGAGAAATAGGGGGAGGGTTAGTAAATGCCAATCCAATCACATATCTCTCTCCCGTTTCAAAACAAACCGATAGTAAAGAGAGAGAGAGGGCTTCTTCATCGGCAGTTGCAGCGACGCATAGAGAGAGAGAGAGAGAGAGAGAGGGCGGTAGAACGGTAGTTGCAGAAACGCCGCTTCGAGAGAGGAACATCAAAGGAGAGGGAGCGGGCAGGTCCACCGTCGCCGGAAAGTACACACCAGCCACGACCGGCGACGATATAGAGATCATGTACGCCCTTTTACTCTTCTCCCTTTGGTGGTACTGTGCACGGGTGTGGGTCGGGGAAGGAGTGGGTGAAGGGGTTAGGGCAATGGTGGCCTGAATGGTGGGTCGGGGTGGTGGTTTTCATGTTTGGAGAATGGTGGGTGGTGGTGGCATGGGTGGTTTTCGAGTATAATCGGTGGTTAGGGTTTCCAATTGGGTGACAGTGTTTTTCGGAATCGGTTAGGGCAACGGTCGGGGAACTATGGTTAGGGGAAATTGGTGGTTTGAGGTTCGAATTGGGTGACAGGTGTTTGAAATTGGGTGACAGGGGTTTCCATTTTGGAGAGAAGGGTTCCGAAATTTGTTGTGGTAGGCGGAATAGGGGAAATGACGATCTTTGGAAATTGGGATATGTGGATGTTGTCGGTGACCGATTGAAAGAGGTTTAAGGTATTGATTATAGGCTTCCGATTCATAAGCGGTGACATGAGATTCACCTTGAGTGACAGGGGTACAGTGACATGGGTTAGTCTATTAGGTGACAGAGGGAGATGAATATAATTTGTAAACTGACTTTGTTCGTCTGATGGAAATTGCAAGAAACAAATGGTGAGGAGGAAGAATCTTAGGTCGAACAAGTGGGAGCCTGAATACCTAGTCCCGGAAGAGAGGCACTTCCGGGCCCGGGTGAACCAGGGCTCAAGACTGTTGATGCTCAACAACATTGATGACTATGTCGATGCTGGTGACTGGTAGAAGCTCCTTGACTCACAGCTCGATGGGGTTGTGCAGTTGGCGCACCGCGCCAAATTTTCTTCACAAATTGTGCATTATACACTCCAGCGCCAGCTTGAAACCGATAAGGAGTGGGAGACCTGGTACCGGATAAAGGGGAAGCTCCGGAGCTTCTCCCTCAAGGAGTTTGCTTTAGTTACCGGGCTGCGGTGCAGTCAACCAAGAGCGAGTGAGATGGAGGACGACGAGAAAGCTATCAAGGTGTTTTTTGGAAATGAGAAGTCGACAGTCGGTGACCTGGAGAGCGAGCTGAAGAACTCATTTTTGGTGGTGCGGAGCCCGCGAAGACAATTCAAGCTAGTGCTTCTCTACATTGTGGAAGGCGTGTTGCTAGGGGAGGAACAGAGGAAGGGGCTGCGGAGCTGGATCGTCAAGTTGGTGGAGAATGTGGATCGGTTTTTGGCATTCCCATGGGGGCGGGTCATCTATGCTGCAACACACGTCTCGCTGGACGGCGCCGGGAGACTGAGTTGAAGGCAGAAGATCGAAAGAAGCGCAATGGTTATGGTATAATGGGTTATCCGCTATCCTTTCAGGTAACCTTCTCGACCACACCCATGATCATTTTGTAATTCATATGCTGAAAATGTATTAATTTGAGTGGGGATGCGGTGCAGATTTGGTTGTTGGAATCCATGCCAAAATGGGGGGTCCGATTTGCGTCGAAGGTGTCGACCACGACTTTCCCTCGTTGCATGAGATGGACTCTCAACGACGAGAACCTAGCTTATGCTGATATAGCCAACCGCACTAAAGCTGAGGGAGAGGCGACCATTGAGATTGACGATAACCCAATACTCATACCAGAGGAGGCTGAGCTGGAGTTGATGGATGGTTGTGTCTACAAGGATGAGAAGTCCGACCTCCTCTTCGACGACGTAGTGGCACCCTTCCTGAGCCATTTCGAAGCCCCTGGTGGGAGCTCCCGAAAGAGACGAAGAGGAGGCAATGAGAAGGACAGCTGGGTGGAGGACGTGGCTAAGACTCTGGAAGCAGTTATGGACAAGCTTGAGACAATGTCAACAGGGATGGAGAAGATGGATGAAAAGTTATGCAATTAATTCCCATATATTCATTTTGTGGAGACTCTGGAGAACTATGGTGACAAGGTTAAATGGAGTCCTGACATGTGAAATTGGACAAGTGACACGTAGTGTAGATATTGAACGAATTCGCTATGAAATTGAGGGGGGCCTAGTCTGATATGTGTTTGTTTATAAGTGAATTAGGTGACCTTAGTCTGATATGAAGTGTGAATTTGCATTAGTTGGGTATTGATTACTCATCACAGTTGTCACGTGATAGAGCATATTTAGTAGTGCATAATAGATTGCATTTAGCATAATTTAGGTGTGAATATTGCATTTATTTAGTTGAATTTGCATTATCACTTGTTGAGTTTGAAGAGGCGGAATCTACATGATTTTATGTTTTATTTCAGGAAAAGTAGATTGGAGGTGAAATGATATTGAAAAGAGCGGAAACAAGTTATAGGAGCTGCTGGAGACGAAGAGGAAGCAGCTCGGAAGAATCGCAGGCCACCCCGTGACATCGCAGGCCGCCCCGCGGCTCGAAGGAAGAAATGGAGAAGTTCACAATCGCCGGCCGCCCCGCGGCCTTGCCTGGCCACCCCGCGGCCCACGCAGAGACTGAGCTTCAATTACAGATTTTACTTAGGGTTTTTTCTATGTTATTTTGGGCCGATTTTCATAAGACTATTTAAGGCTTTTCTAGTTATTCTTTCATGAACCTTATGCACATTATTCCATTGTTGAGAGCGTCATTGAGCATGAGCAACTAAACTCTCAAGGTTTCGCCTACAGTTTGGATCTTTGATTGTTGAATTGTGAGTTTCTTAATCTAGTTTATATTCCTATTGCAATGTTTTGACTTCTTTGTGCTTAATTCCTTGAATTTGTTTTATTCTCTCTGGCTTGATCAACTAGTTAGAGTAGATTCATTCAATTGCTAGGGTTTTGTAGATTCCTCGTAGTGAACCTTAACCCAAGTGGCAATCATATCCCTTTAGGACTCGCAGGACTAATTGGATGTGTAGGAAGTTGAATACATGTTGAATATCGACTCGTAGCTTGATATTATGTGTACCTTGGTTAATTCATAATCTTAATGCTATCTCTAGGTTGAATCTTAACCGTGTTAGGGTTATTTAGAGATAAGGGTTGCTAGGACTCGTAGGACTAGTAATTTACCTAAGATCTGGACAAGGACATTGATAGGAAAAGACAAGAACTAGAGGCTGAAACAAAGATTGAATTCATCAATCGAAGTGATAAATTGTAGGTGAACCTATTTCTCTCTTCTGCATTCTACAATCTATTTACCTTGTTTGCTTACTTCCGCTTCGATAAAAGGCGGACCTTTTACACACCAAAAACCCCCATATTCTCTAATAGCGATTAGAATTATACTTGAATTGAATAGATTTCCCTGTGGATCGATCTCTTGCTTACACACTATACTAGTTGTGAGTTTGAGTATTCTTTGGCAAGAACAACGACAGGTTTTCCTCTTGTCAAATTTGGCGCCGTTGTCGGGGAATTCTTATCAATTTCTTGTGTTTAATTTTAATCGCTTACTTTTGTATATATTTACATCTAACCCCGCCGTGGACCTATCTTACGGTTCACGACACCTTATTACTAATATTTCTAGATGTTGAAGTTATGGTAGTTTCAGGGAGAATATTTTCACAACTACCTCACAAGAGTGCAAATTTTATTTAACATCCATTATTCACGGGGGATTCCGAGATAGTTTGCGAGATGTGGTGGTTTGCGTTTTTGAGGGCATGGCTCCTCAGACCTGAGAACTTGCCAGGTCCATAAACAATGGAAGCTTTGCTGGTTTAGGAGTGTCGGGATTATGGGATCTTCTCTGCTACATAGGTGACAAATCGGCGGAGGAAGAATCCTACACTTTGACGTTTCAACCAATGGAGTACTCCGACCCATCCATGGAAGAGTCAACCATTATCTTGATGGAGCAGATAGGGCAATTACGTGAGATAGTGAATTAAACTGGGGAAGCTATGAATCAAACTGGGCAAGCTATGAATCAAAATGGGGAAGCAATTATCCGACTCTTTAAGACATTAAAGGAGTTGATAGTTCAACAATGTCATATTCTTCAACTTGATGAAAACCAAGATGCAAGCAACGATGAATTCTCTGATAATGAAGAAGAGCATCTAGTGGTTATCGACACGAAATCTCAGGGGACGTCCCTAAAGATTGAAGATGTTTCGATGCCCCCTTCATTCGTAGAAATCATCCCCAACTCGCCTATCAAGGAGCCAAGTCTTGAACTAATTTCTGTGGTTCCCGAACAAGAAACTGGTACTTTTTGCAAATCGGGAGATTTTGGTGAATATGTTGATCCATGGAGCCACTACTTCAACAAACCACCAACAGAACTATGTTGGTGGTCTTACATACCCTCGAGGGAGAATCAAGCTAAAATGAAGGGTAAGTTGGTAATGGTTCTCATTGCTTAATTTCTAATTACCAATTGTTTCATTTTCAGTGTGCATTCGAATATCGGTTGGGCACGAGAGTTTGATTTGCTTTTGAGGGCGTTGTCGATGTCCGCTTGAGTCTTGAATGAGTGGATGAATATAACGTCGAGCCACCGACGGTAATCAAAGGCGCTGCTTGAGAGGCAACCCAAGGTAAGTATTTTAGACCCTATTTTATTTGTGCATGTTACTACTTTTGAGGTTAGTTTTGGTTTTTGTTTGGGATACTAACGCTGCAGAAAGGAAAAGAAGAAGGGAAAAGGACGAAAAAGGACGGGCCGCCCCGTCTCCAGCATGGGTCGCCCCGCGGCCGAGGCGACGAGCGAAATCCTTCGCGGAATCGCCGGCCGCCCCGTCGCCCACCCTGGCCGCCCCGCGGCCCCTTCCGGATGGAAAAAATTTTAGGGGCCCGTGTGGGCCCCCACTTGCCAAACATAATAAACCCTAACCACTCCTTTTTTTTCCTTTCCTCTTTCTCACATTGCCGCCCCCTCGCCATTGCTTCCTCTTCATCTTCCTTCTTCATCCTCTTGAAACTCCATTGAAGCACACCTCCAAGTCGGATCGAGTGTGACAGGAAGAATTTATCGATCCAGTGTAGCTGTGTGACATGATTTGTTATGTTAAGTGACACTGAAAAGTTTGAGGCCTAATTGAATGTTGATTTCATTTGCAGTTTGGAGCTGCTGTTGAGAAGGGAACTGAAGTGGATGATGGTGGGGATAAGAACGCTGTAGTTTAAACTGTGAAGGCAAGGGATGGGGGGCCAGGAGAGAGCAAGGAGGTAGGTGATGATGTCGGGGACAAGCAAGATGAAGCTGAATCTGTCAAGGCAGGGGATGGGGGGGGGGGGGAAGGAAAGACCAAGGAGGTAAGGTTTATTTATGAAATAAAGGTGACAAGGAAAATTATCTCTGTGGCATGAAGGATTATGGCAACTGACACGAAAAAATTTCAGACCAACGCAAAGGACATGAAAGCTGATGTCGGGAACAAGGTAGCTGAAGGTGAATCCCTCAAGGCATGAGATGGGGCGACAAGAGAGAGCAAGGATATAATTTTTTTCTATCAGTTAATGGTGACAGGGACAATGTAGTTGTACGACATGAGTATATTTATTATGTGACAAGGGATAGTGTCAACCTTAGTTGAAGTTTGATATATTTGCAGTTGGGAGAGGTTGGTATCAAGGGGTCTGGTCCTGATGAAGGGGGAAAGAAAATTCAAGGTGATGATAGGGCGAAGCCCCGGGTAGCGCAAGTGTATGCATCTAAGGGGGCGAAGAAGATGAGGAAGGGTGTTGGAGAGGAGCTGGCTCCCCCGGCCAAGAAACCGCGAGTCCAGAAGGTAGCCAGTGTTCCCGCTGATGCTGTTGAGCTAGGAATTGTGTCCGCGATGGCATGACAAGTTGGCTCGCAAGGTACGTAACTTATGTTTCTTACTTTCGAATAGACGACGCAGGTAGATAGTTGAACGTCCACTATAGCTGACAGAAAATTACAGTGCAGTAGGGACATGGAGGTGCGCAAGTCACCTTGCGGTGTGGAAGTGACGAAGGAGTTACTCAACTGCTTGAAGAAACCCCAAGATTGGTTTGGCACAGTGGTATGAACACGTGTCACCTATCAAATTTCACATGTCACGATTTTGGATTGCAATTGCGGTCCACTTCATGCAGGAGATGGAGGAGTGTTGCTACCTTCTGCGTAAAGTGGTCACAGACAGGGCGACTGACATTGGCAGTCGAGCCATCGTTGTGGATATGTGCTTGACGGGAATTTATCTACCGCGGGAATGGAAGGAGTACAGCGCCAGCTCCGAAGCGTACATGCCCAGTGATGCATTGCTGGGGTACTTAGATGGCCGGTCCCCGAAGCCGTTGGGGTGACCGTGGTCAGGTACGGACCTCATCCTCCCCGCCTTGAACATGAGGAACAAACATTGGGTTGCGCTTGCAATCGATCTAAAGGAGTGGGAGGTCAGGGTGTATGACTGCGACGTCCACATCGTGACGGAACGCCAGCTCCAACCCCTCTAAATGCATGTGACAAGCCTCATCCCTGTCGTCATGAGGGCACACCCCGATCTGAAGGTGAAGTATGCGGATAAGGTCCCGACGCCGTTTGCCATTCGTCGGGACAAGAGCCTTCCACAGAACAAGCTAAGGTAAGTTGGTTCGCATGGTTCAATTTCATTTCATTGGATGTGGAATAGGTGTCCGCGTTCTGACCGATTGTTCCCCATTGCATCTGTGATTGTGGCCCGTACACCATTAGATTCATGCAGCTCCTGCTGGAGACCGCCCCGTCCTTCGATGGATTGGACGACACGTACATTGAGGCATACCGTCAGATGCTAGTTGTTGGGGTATTCCATGGTTGACTCGGATGCTAGACTTTGGAGTGTCTCGTGAATGTTTGTTGTAAACACTTGCTTCCAATCATAACACCCTCCTGTAATATTTGAAGTAGAACATTTGGATATTTTGGGAAACTTGGTAACTGTCGAATGTGAACATTTGGATATTTTAGGTATGCGGACATATTTTTTGTTAAACTTTGCAGTGTAGTTATATGTATCTACCCAATTTGGTGACAAGGTATATGTTGTTACATGACACGAGGATTAAAAGGGGTGACATGGGTCATTTAGACTATACGTAGGAATATAAGAGAGTGAATAGTGACACGAAAAAACCTGTAAGGTGACACGTGCATGCAAAGACATGACCCGATACTGGGACAAAACAACAAAACGACAATTGAAAAGGAATCTTTCGGGGTGGCAGTTGGTTGCACAGTTACTTTGACATCACCCTTAAGTGTGATGTCAATTGACATCACCCTTAAGTGCCAATTGAAAAGGAATCTTTGGATATTTTAGGTAAGGCTTCTCCCAAGGAGCAGGTGAAGTACGATGTGATTGGTCATTTAAAGCGCATTCCATCACCCTTAAGTGTGTATGATGCGTTGCAAATGTCCCACGAGTTAAGAAAAGCCTTAATCCAAGCTCTCATGGATCCGGAAGACTATAAAGATCAAGTGGATCAAGCAGAGGTTGATGAGGTGACTTTACCCACTCAATCTCAATGTGCTTCATGCATGGCATCCATAACGTTCTCCGACGGAGACCTCCAATTGGGAAGCACCGATCACAATAGACCCCTATATGTCATGGGTACGATTGGAGATGCAAAAATCAACAGAATCTTACTGGATTGTAGGTCTACGGTGAATCTATTACCTTTACGGGTCTTGGAAGCAATGGGATTGACCGTCGATCATCTGTCGCCCACATTGCTCACCATTCACGGTTTCAACCAGGTGGGGCAAAAAGCTTTGGGTGCCATTGCTTTGAAAGTGGTTCTGGATGATCTCTATAAGGATGCTCTTTTCCATGTCATTGATGCTGGAACCTCATATAACGCTTTACTAGGGAGGCCATGGCTCCATGCCAGCAAGTCGATTGCTTCTACACTTCATCAGTGCTTGAAGTACACCGATGAAAACGGAAATGAAAGGACTATCCGTGGTGATAGTGATCCTTTTCAAGGTGAAAGCGTTAATTACGCAGACGCCAAATTCTACAAGATTGTTCACTCTAACTCCAATCCACGTGTGGAAGCGAAAGAGGAGAGTAAAAGTGTCAATCATCATAAGGGAGCAATGGCCCAAGAACAGTCCCCATCACCCAAGGTCTCCTTTGTCCGAAGAAGAGAAGAGCCAGAGACACGTCCGAATGTGTTATTCAAATACACACCCAAGGATATGAGACAACCCGGCCAGAACCCATTGAGTGTAGCAGAGAAGGCTATGCACTCCCTAATGACAAGCTACACTTGTCCTCTCCGCAAAATCGACCAATCCGTCCCAAAGAAGAAGTTGGTCATTCAAACACATTTCGGAGATAAAAGAAATGAAAACGTAAGGGTGGTGTTCAAGGGCGAGTCCTCTAAGGCACCGGTCGAACATGCCTCTTCAAAGCACCATAAGGCCATCAGAGTTAAGGCAACAAGACCTCTACTGAAAAGCAAAGCTTCGCGGAAATCCCTCAATGAGATCTCGATGGATGATCTACAAATCTCCCAAGAGGGGGAGTTATTGTTTGCTAAAGTCTTGGAGCCTATGACTCTAACAAGCCAAGAGCAAAATATGTTCTCACAAGACGCAACAAATACACCTCGAGTCTCGGTCTTCGAAAGACTTGAGGCAAGTGCTCTAAGAGCTTATGTGTTCGAAAGGCTTGGAAGAGTTAACATGCTTAAGAACAAGAGGGCCAACACCAAGAAGTCCAGAAAGTGGAAGCTGAAGAATAAGAAGCCAGAAACCTCCACTTACGAAGATGAGGATCCCATGGATGCTCAACCAGAAGAAGTAAATATGGTGTTGACCTATACAAGGAGTGAGCCAAGTGAAGATCCTCAGGATTTTCTTAATGTGGTCCAACCTACTCCACCAGAAATGGAAGATGGAGGTCAAGCCATGGTTGACAAACTACAAGAGATCAACTTGGGGACTACAGAAGATCCTAAGCCCGTATTCGTTAGTGCTTTGCTAACGGAAAAAGAAAGAGGAGCATACGAGCATCTTCTCAACGAATATAGAGATGTGTTTGCTTGGGGATATCAAGACATGCCTGGCTTGGATCCTAAGGTGGCTATGCACAAGCTATCTGTCTCCGAAGAGGAAAAGCCAATAAAGCAGGCTCAACGTCGTTTTCGGCCCGAGCTGAGAGTGGAGATTAAAGCTGAAGTCAACAAGCTCATTGAGGCTGGATTTATTCGTGAGGTCCAATACCCAATCTGGTTGGCAAACATTGTTCCCGTCAAGAAGAAGAACGGCCAACTACGTATCTGTGTGGATTTTCGGGACTTAAATGAAGCATGTCCAAAGGATGAATTCCCTCTTCCGATAACAGAGTTATTGGTTGATTCCACCACGGGTTTTCAAGCCTTATCCTTCATGGATGGCTTCTCAGGGTATAATCATATTAAGATGCATCCCGAAGACGAAGAGTTAACAACTTTCCGGACACCTCTAGGCACGTATTGCTATACGGTAATGCCTTTTGGTCTGAAAAATGCGGGAGCGACCTATCAAAGAGCCATGATGGTGATCTTTCATGATCTGCTTCACAACACCATTGAGTGCTATGTGGATGACCTAGTGGTGAAAACAAAGAAAAGAGGGGACCGTTTGGATGATCTCAAGAGAATCTTCGAGAGGTTGCGAAAACACCAATTGAAGATGAATCCCCTCAAATGTGCCTTTGGTGTAACTTAGGGCAAGTTTCTTGGCTTCATAGTTCTAGGACGGGGCATAGAAATCGACCCCGATAAAATCAAGGCAATCGTGCAAATGCCAGCCCCGAGGAATCTCCGTGAGTTGCGAGGTCTACAGGGCAAACTTGCCTACATCCGACGTTTCATTTCAAATTTGATGGGGAGGTCTCAGCCCTTTATGAGGTTGATGAAGAAAGATGTTCCGTTCATATGGGACCAAGCCTGTCAAAATGCTCTCGACAACATCAAGAAATACTTGACTAACCCGCTAGTCCTCATGGCACCGGTTTAGGGAAAACCCTTAATCTTATACACCGCGAGCCTTGAGCGGTCGTTAGGGACAATGTTAGCCCAAAATAATGATGAAGGAAAGGAAAATGCCTTGTACTACATCAGCCGAACGATGGTTGGGGCAGAACTAAATTATCCTGCTATGGAGAAGATATGTCTGGCATTGATCTTTGCTATCCAAAAGCTACGACATTATCTCTTGTCTCATCAAATCACATTAATCTCCAGAGCTGATCCTTTGCGATACATGTTGTTCAAGACGGTGTTGTCAGGAAGACTAGCTAAATGGACTATGCTTCTGGCTCCCTTTGACATCAAGTTTGTGCCTTAAAAGGCGGTCAAGGGGCAAGTCATAGCTGATTTCTTAGCCGCCCATCCTACTCCCGATAACGAGGAGTGAGTGGATGATTTGCCAGATGAAGAAGTCTTCATGACGGAAGAAAAATCTTGGCAGTTATACTTCGATGGCGCTGCAAAGAGAAGAGGGGCCGGAGTAGGCATAATATTCATGACCCCAACCGAGGGAATAGTGCCTTATTCATTTTCTCTTTTAGAAAACTGCACAAACAACGTGGCAGAATATGAGGCACTCATAATTGGCCTAGAGATAGCTCTTGAGATGAACGCTGACCCATTAAAGGTGTTTGGTGACTCTCAGTTAGTAATGAGGCAGCTGAATGGCCAATATGAAGTCAAAAACGCAAATCTGCTTCTTTTGCATCAAAGAGCTAGGCATCTCATGCACCAGTTCCGTCAGATAGAAGTCGTGCATATATCAAGTTCCAAAAATGACCAAGCAGATGCATTGGCTAAATTGGCCGCGTCACTAACATTGCCAAGTGAAAGAGAAATCGAAATCACAATCGGGGAGCGACATTTGCTTATGTCAGCTTTGGAGCGAGCCGAGCCCAACGAAAAGGTGGATGTCGTTTCCGTATATGAAGTTGAGGAAGAACCAGACTGGCGACAACCGCTCATTGAGCATCTTCTTCATGGGGTCCTTCCCGATGATGCTAAAAAGAGAGTTGATGTTAAGAGGCGAGTGTCAAGGTTCCTACTTAAGAACGACACTTTGTATCGAAGGACATTCGATGGAATGTTATTAAGATGCTTGTCAAATGCAGAAGCAAAATATATCCTCGCAGAAACCCACGCTAGGGTATGCGGAGCGCATCAAGCCGGTCCAAAGTTAGCTAATCAAATCAAACGACTGGGCTATTATTGGACAATAATGGTGAAGGATGCCATGGATTTTTCTAAAGCTTGTCACGCTTGTCAAATTCACAGCGACTTCATACACCAACCTCCTCAAATGTTGCACCCGATGACTTTGTCCTGGCCATTTAATGGATGGGGTCTCGACGTTGTAGGGTGTATAAACCCATCGTCCTCTCGAAGGCACCAGTATATCTTGGCTGCTACAGATTACTTCTCCAAATGGGCCGAAGCCATACCATTGAAGGAAGTGGGAGCTAAAGAAGTCGCTAACTTCTTAAGGACTCACTTGATCTATCGATATGGAATTCCTTCAAAAATCATCTCAGACAACGCTCTCTACTTCAAAAATCAGATGCTGGTGAAGTTGAGCGAGAAGTTTGGGTTTAAGAATAGCTTTTCATCGAGCTATAACTCGTCATCCAATGGTCAAGTCGAGGCATTTAATAAAGTGCTATGCAAGATCCTAAAGAAGATGGTGTCAAAATCCAAAAGAGATTGGCATGAATGGCCACCGGAGGCACTATGGGCTTATCGGACAACAACACGCACATCGACTGGTTGTACGCCTTACAACCTGGTCTTTGGGTCTGAAGCTGTTTTACTTTTACCCTTAGAAATTCAGTTTCCATCTCTCAGAGTTGCAGTGCAGCTCACCGACCCAGAGGAGAATGTCAAGATTCGTCTAGCTGAGCTCGAAGCATTGGATGAGCACCGGCTAGGAACACAACAAAAACTTGAAATCTACCAAGCCCAAGTGGCTGGGGCATTCAATAAAAGGGTCAAATTTCGCTCATTCGTTGTTGGTGACCCGGTCCTAACCATGAGACGACCAATTGTTATCAATCGAAAATCCCAAGGGAAATTTGAAGAAAAATGGGAAGATCCTTATGTGGTGACCAAAGTTTTCCCTAAAGGGGCATATGAACTCTCAAATGCCGAAGGTGAAGTGGTATACTCCTGCGTGAATGGAAAATTCGTGAAGAAATATTTCACGTGAAGCCTCGAGAGTGAAAGTGCCCAGAACTACGTCATGACTTGATCTCCAACAAGGTAAATAAATAAAAAATTGGGTTCACAGATGATAGTCAAAGCGTTTGTGAAACCCTTCCTAGAAGGGTCCAAATGATTTGAGTGATGCGGTAAAAAAAAAAAGAAAAAAAAAGAAAAAAATCCCAGTTAAATTAAAAAAGAGAAATGATGGACTTAAAGTTAGTCCGAAACCGAAGCACCCTGCCGAATATGTGAAGAAAAGGGTGCTCAAGTGAACTACGAACGGCTTGATCCCTCATGAAGAGGGTACGTAGGCAATCTAGCTAGTCAAGAATGCTAGATGCAGCCCCAAAAACAAAAACAACACCAATCTTCCCATTTCAATGGGAATACAGGTGTACTGTCTTGAGGTTGGCCGATGATTATCAAAATTCCGTTGGTCATCTTATGAAGATAAAACATGTTCATGATAAAGCTCCCCATATGGGAGTCCCGCATTGTTCTTTCACAAATGAATAATCAAAGGAGGTCAAGGGCGAACTTTGAATCTGTTCGACAAACTTCTCATAGATTCAACGTTCGGGGGCATTTGTTTGGGAGTAAAAATTCGTGTTTAATTAAGAGATATCGTGTAAGCTCATGAAATTGTTTTCGTGAAGGCTCTCATGTGATATTAAACATGAATATAAATTAGCTAACAATTATTACAATCAAATAAAAAGTGCGCAAAGTGTTACATGTCAAATACATCATTTTAGCGTACTACGGTAAGCTAAAATATACAAATGTAATACAATAGTTGAGCATTAAAAAAAAAAAAGAGGGGTAGTTAAGCTGCCGAGAGCGCAGAGCCCGTCACTTGGGTGGCTAGCCCCTCAAAATCCAATGCCAACTCTATCCGATCAAATCTGCAAAAGGTGAAATTGAAAGTAGAATTAGTGGATTTTGTTGAAAGCTGGCCCAAAGGAGTAGGCTTCAAAGGCAGGCCCAAGATAACCCACAAAAATTGGAACAGAACTGCCAAATAGATAGCTAAAAAAAAGAACGAAAGGAGCTATCGATATACATATGAATATAAAAATCAGCAGTTAAAGATAGGAGATCAGAATCTTGAAGAAAAAGAAGGGATATCAGAATCTCAAAGAAAAAGAAAGATATCTTAATTTCTAAAGGAAAGAAAAAAGATATGGCAAAGTAGGGTTCCATCTAATGCTTCCCTATAAAAAGGGTTGCAGGCATATGCAGTAAAAAAAAAACACACGGGAAAAAGAAAAGAAAGGTTGCAGAAAAGAAAACATAGGTCTGAAGAAAGCAAGGAAGAAGAAGAGAGCCAAGGTAGCTCTCCCTCTATGCGTGGGGATTCCTATTGATTCTTGAAACCCCGCCCTTGCAAACCCTCAAGCTTTCGCTCGTGGCTTAGGCCCTTGCAAACCTTGCAGGCTTTCGCTTGTGGCCTGGGTCTCAGAATCATCAAATTGCCCCCAAATCCAGCCGATATGCTGCCAAAATCGATTCTCGAAACCCCGCCCTTGCAAATCCTCAAGCTTTCGCTCGTGGCTTAGGCCCTAGCAAACCTTGCAGGCTTTCGCTTGTGGCCTGGGTTTTGGAATCATCAAATAGCCCTAAAAGAGGGCGAAACGCTGCTGAATTTTTCCTAAACTAAACGACGAATTCAGACACACAAATTTGCAAGACATTCAAGCAAACCCAAAGAATACAACTTCACTGCAGTCAAGACTTTTCTAAAGCAAAGAAAAGGAATTCAATTTCACACAAAGAACAAAATCCTGAGTCAAAACTTTGCTGAAGTTTCTGCAGAGACACAAAGTCTTATTCAAAGGCTAAATCTACAAGTTTCAAGCAAATTCAAGCAAGCCAAGGGAGAAAAACGCTACCGCAGCCCCAACATTAGCAAAAGAAAACAGATTTTTCTAGACAAATTAATTCAGTTTCACATAAACTAAGTCCCTGCAAAAGCAAACAGACTTCAAAGCAGGATGTACTATCTCGGCTGTCCCAAAGAAAGTATATCATGTGCGACCCTGAAATTCCTCAAAAGGGGCAAAATAATTGCACTAAACGACAGTCTAAAGCATGGTTGCCGAATTCGTAGTTCGTTGAATTCGCAAACGTCGTACGAATTCGAAATTCACTCCTCGGAGAGAATTCAGTTCGTTGGGGAATTCCACATGAGGAATTCGCGAATTCAATTCTAGTTCTTTCCCCCCTTCAATCTCCCAAATATCTATTTATATGTACAATTCGTAGTACCAATTCTGTAAAAATATAACAATAATAGACTGAGATAGATATGATTTGGGACTTTATTAAAAAAAAGGTTATATTTTGTAATTAAAATTATATGAGATTTTTCATAAATTTTAAAAGTTAGGGGTAAGTTTTGTAATTTTTTAAAATCCTAACCCTACTTGGTGCAACTCTTCTTCTACCTCCGCCTCCTCCCTCCCGAACTCCCCTACCCCTGTAATTCTGTAAAGGATCTGACAGCAGCCCTATCTCTTTCCACACTCGACCTCCCGACCTTCTAGCTCCTCTCTCTTCATTCTCGCACTCTCTTTATGTACAGCTAGAATACGCCCAATCCAATGAATTCCAGACGAATTCAGGCGAATTTGTTCGCGAACGAACTGCGAATTAGTTCGGGCGAACTAGTTTGGAATTCGCGGGGGGGGGGGGGGTGAGCGAATTTGACAACCCTGGTCTAAAGCAAGCAGACCCTAAATCGTCATTGGTTGCTACCAAATTGTAACCAACCCTAAATTAAAATCCCTAAATCAAAATCAGCCTATGTCTACCCTAAATTGAGATACTAAGATTCTAATCCAGTAAAAAAGAAATAGGGGAAGTTGGAATCAAAAGGCGGGCAAACACATTCCCTTTCAAAACAAATTTCTCAAGTCACAGTATGCCTGAGATAGGACAAAACTCTGCAGAAGTCTCCCCTCGTCAACCCAAGACATCCACACAAGCAAAGACACCAAATTAAACTCCTGACCAAGCTAGGAATCACAGTGGCAAATTACACTAAGCCTGTGAGCCTAAGAAAAAAATCTGGACAAGTCTAGCAAGTGCAAAATTCAGGGGGGAAGTGAAGCCAGTCAGGAACGAGAAGAGAACAAACCTGTTTCAGTCTTCTTCACCTTCTTCAAAGAGTAACCATCCTCCTTTGCCTCCTAGGTCCGACTATCCGGATTAAAAGCTCCAAAGAAACAAAGAAACCTCAAATTACAAATCGACCGAATCTTGGGTCAGATTAAATCGAAGGCAGATAAAAAAAAAAGGGAACGAACCTAATGATTCTTCAAGCAGCGGAAGCTCCCGGCTATAGACCTTGTGTTGATGCGTAGCCTTCTCTTTCGTCTTCACCCTAAATCGAAAACCCCCAAATTACACAAATCAGAAACCCTAAAATTGAGATGTGAAAAATGTAATCAGTTAGAAGGTTCTTAATTGAAAGGGATTCGATTGGGAATGTGAGATTTAGACAAGAATCGCCTCAATATCGGATTCAAAAATGAAATTTGGGAAGAAATTCGCATTAAAAAAAAAAAAAAAAAACTCTAAAGCATACCTGAGAGCTTCGATTCGCAGCGGCAAACAGGATGAGCACAGCTCGTACGCCGCCTTCGCTGCGCCCTCGCGCCGCCTTAGCTCTGCCCTCGCGCCGCCTTCGCTCTGCTCGTCTCCGCCCTCTGAAGGCTTGAGGCTGTGTTTCTCTTGATTTGCTCCTCGTGTATCGATGGGAAGGGGACAAAGAAAAAAAATAAAATAAAATCGTGCCTCATCTGGAAAAGAAAATGTAAAGAGGCTTCAGACTTGAATTGACGAACAGACCATAAACTTCACCCGGTTTGTTGTTGGACATATTTGAGTTTGGGCTTTAATATGTACTTGGGCCACAAGTTGAAACAAAGAAAATGTCTCATACATAATATAACGCAGCCTTCGGTTTAGGCATTTGTGGCTTTGTTTCTAATCACGAAATTAACCCACTAAAATAGGAGAATTATAATCGGCACAAATTAGAAATTGAGTTTGACAACATTATATAGTTAAACTCGTAAAATTTCATTGCCGGTTTATTCCAGTGGGTCAATCTCAAAATTGACTTCTAAACGAGGAAATAGAAAACGGAGTCAAAACCCTATATCAAATTTCCCCAAATTCAAACGGTTCTAAAAAAGAACTACGTAAAGACTTGATACTCTTTTATGAGTTATGTAGGAAGTCCGATATTAAAATTCAATATATATTGGATTCAGTCGCCCATCTCAAATCAAGTTAAACCTGCCCTTAAAAGAACTACTGGTGATTTGATCCCGTTCCAAACGGGTACGTAGGACACCCGACATAAAGCTCAAGCTCGTCGACTTCAATCACCAAAACCCAAAGATTAAATAAATTCAAACACTCTGAACTACGTAAGGCTTGATTCTCTTCAAAGAGATACATAGGCAACCCGTTAAAATTCGGGTGCAGCCCAAATCACCAAAACCAAGTCTTGGTGTCGATACAACTTCGAATTAAGAGGATAACCAAAAAGGGTCGAACTCAAATTCTAAAAAAAAATTAAATAAAATATGTTTTACAATTATTCGCGCATTCTTGTTCAACACTACGAGCCCAACAATATAAGCATACTTCATAACAAAAGTATGATAGCAAATCTCCTAATTCTAAATCCCTTTACAAAAGTATGACAGCAAAACCAAAAGATGTTGCCAAATAACACTCAGCCAACGACAGCACCATCACGCACACAATCCAGCTGCCAGCAAACAACCACCAGAGAGCCCCGAGTCCGAGCATACTCCCCCTCAAACCGGTCCAACTATTAACAACACCTAATATGACAGCAGAGTCGAACTATGATAGCAAACAACACCAGGCCGCTCATCTGACTATCCCTCACGTCATCAACCGTTACAAGGGCATATGCCTCGCCCCCGTCATCTGCTCGGTTGGTAGGTTTCGTCACCCGTCGAGGAGTCTTTACTCTCCTCAAGTTCGGCCTCATCCATGACGTGAGCAGCAGCCTCCTTACCGCAATTAGGATCTTTGATATTGGACATAGCATGGAATAGCTCATCCATAGTCAGAGTCATCTTGATGTCTCCATCTATACATGATTTAGTACCACGAAGGAGGTAAGTTCCCTTCTTAACACCATCCTTGACTTTCAATCTCATCAGCTCCGGCTTTTTGCAATTATTAATTTCAAGCTCCCCCTCTTTAGTCGCCAAGATGCCTGACGCCGCAACCCAAGAAGATGCAACCATCCTAGCACCGATGAGGGATGTTTCATGGTCGGATACCTCCTCGTTCTCCACAACACCTCATGCACTCTCGATTTGCGTCCCATTTGAAGTCCTAGAAGGACTCTTCTCCCGCGCCCAGCCTGTTGTATCCACACATCCATTAATTTCTCTCCCTTGGTCGTTATCTGCATCCTCAACAGCCAAATCAGTTTGTGTTGCTGAACAGCACACCGATTTAGATGCAGCAACAGACCCACCCGCATTGGTATGTGCTCCAGAGCTGCTGCCACCGGACGGGGGAGTTACCAACTGCTCGTTGGACAGCAGAGTAGCATCAGCGGCCTTCGGCTTGTTATTCTCACCTTCGCCAACAGAGAGCTTGTCCTGCGAAGAGGAAAAGTTCGCCGCATTGGGTGTTTTCAGTGTGCACTTGGCTTCGGTGTGGCCAAAGTGTTTGCAATGGGTGCAACTCCACGGAAGCTGAAGGTTCGATAATGTAAAAACAATGTAATAAGAAATACTCTAGAAGGGGGGTTGAATAGAGTATGCCCGTTTTTCGCAAAAAGTCTCAAGGCTTTTGGAGCTTGTACCAAAACCTTTGAGATAAACCTGAATCACAAAGTTAAACAATTCGAACCAAGTGCGGAAATAAGGTAAAGCAATAAGTAAGGGACACGAGTAATTGTTTACGAGGTTCAGCACAACTTGGCCTACGTCCCCGCCTAGGGTTCTTCCACAACCCTAGGATTCAAAGGCTTTATTGATTGCTTAGCTTAGGATCCTAATAGCTCACCGAGAAGCCTCTCTCCTATACAATTGCAATCTAGTCAACTCACGTTCCCTTGGAGTCCTAGACCAATCTAGAAGAGCCCCACCTCTCTCAGCTATCTAGTACAATCCTCTAACTCTCGCAAATCAATAGCCTAGTGCAACTTCCCGATTTGTAAACTCTCGAGTAACACTTGAAATAAATATATCCTATAAGCTCACAGTGACTCTCAAAGGCTTTGAAATAAACAACAAACTCTTGAGCGCTTAGCAGAGAGACACTTGGAAGACAGATCGCTTGAATGAATGAAAGCTCGTGTGTAGCACTTGTGTGTTCTGTCTTCTCCTTCCTTTCCTTTATAAAAGTGCATGGAGCGTGAGGATCTTCATCACCAGATCTCCAACGGCTCTTTGGAATCAGTTTGATCTTCAATCTTCTATATATGGATACTTTGAAACGCCATGATCTATTTTGAACTAATCTCCTCAACATGTATAAGGAAGGATGTAATCTCGAATATACTTCCTGAAATGGTTAGTCATACATACATATATATATATATATAATATAATGGAAGTATATAATAATATATGAATAATTAAGATAGGTTTTGTATTTCATCAACTGTTAATGCTCCAAGGCCTTTGACACAAACATCCTGTCAAAGCCTTTGAAACATCTATTCCGATTTTCATCAAGGGAGGGAGTTATCAATCTCCCCCTTGATGAAAGACAAAACCTGTGCATCCCTGCAGCTTAGTCAAACAGATATATCATAAGTAAAATCGGACTAAGTACCTGCAAGGGTTAGACAAATGTTGGATCAAATAATTTTAAACAAAGAGAACATCCAACTGAAAAACATAAATCGAAAACCAAGGTCTTCCAAGACCTTTAAGCAGAGGTTTTCAAAGTCTAACGATCATCTCCCCCTTGTTGTCTTTCAACAAAGGGCTGAGGAAAAAAAACAGTCACCAGAAATTCACCAAAACTTTTGAAAAAGTTTCCAACAAACCAGCAAAGTATCAAGTTTTCAGGGGTGGGATAGGGTGGGTTAAGGTTTAGGCTAAGTCATTCCAGAGCATCATTAGTGAGCCTCGTCCACAGTCCTTCCAGCATCGTTGAAATCCCACTCATCGTCGTCATCACCTCCTTCTGCAGCTCCTTAATATCCAGGTGACCTTCCTCCAAGCCCAACTCTAGGTTGTCCATGCGTTCATCGAAAGCTGGAGCAGTGGGAAAGGCTTTTGAAGGAGTGGCAAGACTCAAGGTCCCTTGGGGAGACCGAGTGATGCCAATCTTTTCAAGGCCTTTAGAGTCGAACTTACCCGTATGACGCAGCTGTTCTTCATTTTTGACATCAATTCCAGAAGCTTTGAAGATAGGGGTCAAAAGGGTAGCAAAGGGGAGAGGAGAGCCTTTTCTGGCATTTCTGGCATGAGCCATCGTTCCAAGGATAGTGTTGGCCAGATCAGGATCAAGGCCATTGAGAATGCGGTAGAGCAGTACCATGGCATTGTCAGTAAGGAGTGAGCCAGAGTTAAGACGGGGTAGGAGGCATCTAACAATGATGTTAAAGGTAATTTTTGCCTCATGGGTTAGGGATGAGTGGGTGAGTTTCTTTGAGGTGCTGTTGGATGCTTCAGGTAGGAGATATTTGGCTCGGGCTAGGATGGTGCAATTTTCTTTTGAGGGGTGGATTTCAGCAGGTGGAACTGGTGTAGGTAAGCCTAGGGAATCTGGAAAATCATTGGAGTTGAGAGAGATTCTAACCCCTTTGACGACAGACTCCAAAGACCAACCATCAGTGTCGTTCTTGGCTTTTAGGTTAATGTAGAAAAGTCGGGTAAGCTCGGGGTAGTAAACAGTCTCAAGGTTAAGAAGGTTACAGGCTGGGGATTTTTTGAGGAGCTCAATGCAAGGTAACTTCAAAGCTTCAAAGAACTCAACATCTAAAAAATCAGAACAACTAATCTTACGAGTTCTAAACTCGTCTACCCACTTACTAGTAGTCTCAGCATCTTGAAACCAAGAGTAGGGAAAGGATTGATTTACCTGGATATAGGCCGGGGGGTCTGCATTCTTTCTGCGCGCAATTGTTGGAGCAGCTCTCTTGACAGGCGCTGCAAGACTCTTAACAGTGCCCTTCCTGGTGCGCTTGGGGGATGGAGGCTTGACAGGAGCAGGGGCTTTCCGCTTCTTCGGAGACGGGGGAGGAGGAGAAGGAGAGGGAGATTCTTCCTCCTCTTCCTCAGACCCCGAGTCCTCAGCGGACCCCGCGTCATCTCCTTCTGGTTCCTCGTCCTCTCCAGATCCCTCTTGCTCCTCTTCTTCTTCTTCTTCTTCTTCCTCAGGCTCCACCTCGGATGGAACCTCTTCGGCTTCGGCTTCCTTCCGAATCTGCTCAGCTTCTTCCTCGGCCTGTTTATTAGCAAGTTCGGCCTCCTCATTGGCCTTTTTCTGCCTCAAGGCCTCCTCCTCGGCTTCCCTGGCAGCATCTCTTTCTAGGGCGGCATCAAGGTCGTCTTCCTCGTCCTCTTCCTCAACCAAGATCTTTCTCTTCCCCTTTTCTTTAGCACTCAGGGGTTTCTTAGCAGCGCGCTTCTGAGAGCCTTTGGGAGCCGTGGTCGTGCTCGCCGTAATGGTGCTCTGGACAACGGCTGGGATGATGGCTTGAGTAGCAGGTTCGGGTGTGGGAGAGGTAGCAGTGGCCTGGCGTCCCTTGGAGGTGGCGCCAAGTCTTTTGGGAGTGACAGCTTTCTTGGTTTTGGGTGCCATGGAAGTAGTTGGTTAGGGTTTCTTGAGAGGAGATTGAGAGGTTGAAGATGAAGAAGTGGAAAGGGTTTGGATAATTTCTGAGGTGTAGAGTAATCGGGTACAGGATTTGGTTTAAGTAGAGAGAGAGGGTGACGGATTGATGGGACGGTTGAGAGTTCCAATGGGGGAGGTAATGATACTTGCCAATTTAAAACCTTCCAAATTCAAATTTCAAATAATCCAAATAAATAGGAGGGAGATAACTGAAAAGATTTTGTTCCAAAATAAAATATCTCCAACGGTTCAAGGATAAAACCGGATTTTTGAAATAATAAAAATAATTGATTAAATATCTAGGAAGATATTAACCAAATATATGTGATCCGATATATGTACTCTACTGTTCAGTTTGCAGACCTTGACATAACTCTCAAAGGTCTTGACATTCAGTGGAGTTTATCTTTCGTAAAGGGAAAACTCCCCCTACGAAAGTGCATCCTTGTTAAGCATCCCAATCTCTCGTCTTATGAAGGTGAACCTGTCCTCTGCCAAAGGCTTAGTAAAAATGTCAGCCCATTGATAATCAGTAGAAATAAAGGATATGGACACATCACCTTTTTCAACATGATCTCTAATGAAATGATGCCTTACATCAATATGCTTGGTCCTTGAATGCTGAACAGGATTCTTAGTGATGGATATGGCACTTGTATTGTCACACTTAATTGGGATACCTTTGAGGTTGATGCCAAGATCTCGCATTTTTTGAACTATCCAAAGGATTTGGGAGCAACAGGCTCCAGCTGCAATGTATTCGCCTTCTGCAGTGGATAAAGCAACTGAATTTTGCTTCTTTGAGTGCCAACTGATCAAGGATGCTCCTAAGAATTGGCAACATCCTGATGTGCTCTTCCTATCCACCTTGTAGCCTGCAAAATCTGCATCAGAATATCCAATTAAAGTGAAATCCTTTTGCTTTGGGTACCATAGTCCAAGTTCCTTAGTGCCATTGAGATATCGAAAGATCCTCTTCACAGGCACGAGGTGAGATTCTTTAGGATCAGCTTGAAACCTAGCACACATGCAAACATTAAACATGATGTCAGGTCTACTAGCCGTGAGATATAATAAAGATCCAATCATTCCTCGATACTCCTTTTGATTGACACTTATTCCAGTCTTGTCTTGATCTAGTGACAATGTAGAGCTCATGGGAGTCTTGGCTGCCTTGGATTGATCCATCTTGAACTTCTTCAGGAGATCCTTAGTGTACTTGCTTTGGTTGACGAAGATCCCTTTCTTGGATTGATGAACTTGTAACCCCAAAAAGAAGTTGAGTTCACCCATCAAGCTCATCTCAAATTCACTGCACATGATGTCAGAAAATTCCTTGCACAAAGATGTGTGAGTAGCACCAAACAATATATCATCAACATAAATTTTGATAACCAAGATGTCCTTTCCTTTGGTCTTGATAAAAAGAGTTTTGTCGATCAACCCCCTTTTAAAATCATTTTCTAAAAGATATTTAGACAAGCGCTCGTACCAAGCTCTTGGGGCTTGCTTCAAACCATAAATCGCCTTGTCAAGTTTGTAAACATGATTGGGGAATTATGAGCTTTCAAAACCTGGGGGTTGAGCAACATAAACTTCTTCCTCTAAGAAACCATTAAGAAAAGCACACTTGACATCCATTTGATATAACTTTATGCTCATGAAAGATGCAAATGCTAATAAAATGCGAATGACTTCAAGCCTGGCTACGGGAGCAAAGGTCTCCTCGTAGTCAATACCTTCCTCTTGATTGTAGCCTTGGCCAACAAGCCTTGCCTTGTTCCTCACAATCTTACCATTCTCATCCAGCTTGTTTCGAAATACCCATCGAGTGCCAATGACTGATTGATGCTTTGGTCTAGGCTTCAAAGTCCAGACTTTGTTCCTCTCAAATTCATTAAGTTCACTTTGCATAGCTATAATCCAGTCTGGCTCCTGAAGTGCCTCATTTACCTTCTTTGGCTCAATAAGAGAAACAAACGCGTTAAAAGCACAAAGATCTTTAAGTTTAGAACGAGTTTGAACACTAGAAGTAGGGTCAGAAATGATATCCTTTAATGAGTGTGATGAGGAGTATTTGAATTTCCTTTTGCTAGTCTCAGCTCCTTGATTCGTCACACCATCAGGATTGATTTGTGGTACATCTGACTCCGTGGTCCTGTTAGGTTCAGTTACAGCAGTTTCTGACGTCTCAACACTGTTGGATCGGACACCAAGGGCTTTGGAAGAATCTTCAACACCTTGGGCCAATTCTTCAGTGTTAAGAATCGGTTCCTTCATGTTCCTTTTCTCTGTGTTCATGGTAGCAGCATCATCACCTTCCTCGTTCTCTTCATGGATATTAAGATCTATATCTGCAACACTTTCACTCAAAGCACCGTCATTGCATTCATAAAAAATAACATGTAAACTTTCTTCAACAACCTAGGTCCTTTTATTGAAGATTCTATAAGCTTTGCTACTCGTGGAATAGCCAAGAAATATACCTTCATCACTACGCACATCAAATTTCCCAAGGTTATCTTTTCCATTGTTATGAACAAAACAAGTACAGCCAAAGGGTTTAAAATAAGATATAAGTGGTTTGCGGTCTTTGAAAAGTTCATAAGGAGTTTTCTTTAAGATAGAACGTATAAGACAACGATTTAAAATGTAGTTAGCTGTGTTAATAGCTTCAGCCCAATAGGTTTTAGGTAATGCATTTTCTAAAAGCATAGTCCTGGCCATATCCTCTAAGGTGCGGTTCTTGCGTTCCACAGCCCCGTTTTGTTGAGGTGTCCTAGGAGCAGAAAAGTTATGGGAGATGCCATATTTAGCACAAAACAAATCAAATTGAAGTTGATCAAACTCCCTACCATGATCACTCCGAATAGACACTATGGGCTCATTTCTTAAAGTTTGCAACTCCTTACAAAGTTTTGAAAACTCAAATAAGGCCTCTGATTTTTCTTTCAAAAATGCAACCCAAGTATATCTTGAAAAATCACCGACAACAACTAGCTTGTACTTTTTACCATTGGGAGATTTGACTCGCATAGGACCACATAAATCCATATGTAAAAGTTCAAGGGGTCTAGAAGAACTTACAACCATTTTGGGTTTGAAGGAGCTACGTGTTTGTTTCCCTCGTGTGCAAGCATTGCACATGTCAATACCTTTGAAGTCCATCTCAGGTAGGCCTCTTACAAGCCCTTTGGACACAAGCTTCTGTAGTGTATGTGGACTCACATGACCGAGTCTCCTGTGCCAAAGCTTTGGATCATCCGTCAAAGCCTTTAAACAGGTTAAGCTTCCTTGTGCCACTTGATCAGCATTGACAGCGTATATGTTGTTGTAACGATAAGCAGTCAATATAACATCACATGTATCATCTCTGCAGACTATACATCTTTTCTTGTTAAATCTGACATTGTTACCACTATCACATAATTGAGAGACACTAAGCAGATTATACTTCAAACCATTAACAAGATAGACATCTTTAATACTATGGCTGGAATCGCTTCCAACACTACCAATACCAACAATGTCGCATTTCCCTTTGTCACCAAGAGTGATTGTCCCGTGGATTGCTCCTTTAGATCATGAAAGAGAGAGCTCTTCCCACTCATATGCCTCGAACATCCACTATCAATAATCCATTTGTGTTCTTTCAGCTTGGTGATTTCCTGCAAGACAAACATCAACCTTTGTGGCTAGACCAATAAGCAAATTTGGATCCATTGTTGGGGTAAACCATATTTGGTAAAATAGTGCCTTTTGGGACCCAAATTTGTGTTATCCGTTCTTTTCTCAAATGAACATGAAATGTATTACGAATAATGTATGGATCCTTTCTTCTATAAGGGCAGGTCTCTTTTACATGTCCCTTTCTAGCACAATGGTGACATATAGGAGAGGTTCTGCTTCCTTTAGCCTTTACAAAAGTGGTAATGTGTTGCTTCTTTAAAAACTTTGGATTGTAACCAATATCACTTTTGTTTAGAGAGCTTTGTTGCTCACCCAACATCTTATCGAGAGTGCCTTTGGATTTGGTAAAACTTATGAGGGCTGTCTGTTGGTCTAGAATCTTATTATTCAGGGAGATCTTCTCGTTCTCTAAGTCATGATGATCATTTCTTAGAGAGGAGAGATCTTGCTTGAGTTCAGATTTCTCCGAGTCAACTGTCTTGACTTTAATGTCAATACCTGAATAAGAAGCTTCAAGACCTTTGACCCTCATAGACAGATCCTCAATAGTTCTTTCCTGGTCCACAGTTCTCTTAATAAGAATGTTAGTTTGGGCAATAAGCTTCTCTTCATTGGCAATCATATTTGAAAGGAATTCCGATAATACCTCTTTTGGACTTTCCATAAGTTCTCTTACAGTAGCTTCAAGCTTTTCATCGTGGGATCCACCTTCTGAGGCCATAAGACAAATGTTGGCCTTCTCATCATCGGAGTCAGAGTCGGAATCACTCCAAGTAGCCACCATGGCTTTCTTCTTCCATTTGTCACCTTTCTTGGGCTGGCTCTTTGTCTTTTGAGGGTAGTCCTTCACAAGATGATCTGTTTCACCACATACAAAACAAGACAACGGTTTAGTCTTCTTTTCATACTTGTTGTATTGAGGCTTACCTCGAAATTTTGAAGACTCTGATCCATCCTTGTTGTTGAATTGCTTCTTCATTTTGAGAATTCTAGCAAGGCCTCTTGTGATAAGAGCAAAAGGATCATCCTCATCGTCATCCTCATCTTCGGAATCAGATCCATCCTTGGACTCATCCTTCTTAGACTTGAGTGCCAAGTTCTTAGTGCTGGTTGGAAGTTCTCCATCGTCTTCATTAAGGATCATCTCATGCGTGATCAGCTTTCCAAGAAGGTCATCAAGGGGTAGAGTGGTGAGGTCCTGGGCTTCCTCTATAGCTGTTACTTTTGGACCCCATTTCTCCTTTGGAAGGCACCTCAGTATCTTCCTTACTTTCTCAACTTTGGTAAAGCTCTTGCCGAGAGAGTCAAGGTTGTTGGTGATTTCTGTGAATCGTGTGAACATGGCCTTGATTGACTCATCAGACTTCATCTTAAAGAGCTCATACTTTCGAAGGAAGATGCTGATCTTGGTGTCTTTTACTTGGCTCGTTCCTTCATAGGTGATGACCAACTTGTCCCAAATCTCTTTAGCTGACCTACAAGAAGAGATACGGTTAAACTCATCAGTGCTAAGACCACAATAAAGTAAGTTAATAGCCCTGTAGTTCTTGGAGATGGTTTCAAGATCTGCTTGATTGTATTCAGACTCCTTCTTTGCAACTTTGGTGTCATTTGGTCCATCTTTCTCTGGAATCTTCGGACCATTCTCTATAATGTTCCAAAGCTCTAGATCTTGGTCTATGATGAACATCTTCATCAAAGATCTCCAGTGGACAAAGTTGTTTCATACAAAGAGTGGCGGTCTGCTTGTGGACCTTCCCTGTGCAAATCCTCCACTTGCTTCACCAGACATGATCGAAAACTCACAAGATTGTTAGATAAAAAATAGTGAGTAAAGCTCTGATACCAATTGAAGGTTCGATAATGTAAAAACAATGTAATAAGAAAGACTCTAGAAGGGGGGTTGAATAGAGTATGCCCGTTTTTCGCAGAAAGTCTCAAGAGTTTTGGAGCTTGTACCAAAACCTTTGAGATAAACCTGAATCACAAAGTTAAACAATTCGAACCAAGTGCGGAAATAAGGTAAGGCAATAAGTAAGGGACACGAGTAATTGTTTACGAGGTTCAGCACAACTTGGCCTACGTCCCCGCCTAGGGTTCTTCCACAACCCTAGGATTAAAAGGCTTTATTGATTGCTTAGCTTAGGATCCTAATAGCTCACCGAGAAGCCTCTCTCCTATACAATTGCAATCTAGTCAACTCACGTTCCCTTGGAGTCCTAGACCAATCTAGAAGAGCCCCACCTCTCTCAGCTATCTAGTACAATCCTCTAACTCTCGCAAATCAATAGCCTAGTGCAACTTCCCGAGTTGTAAACTCTCGAGTAACACTTGAAATAAATATATCCTATAAGCTCACAGTGACTCTCAAAGGCTTTGAAATAAACAACAAACTCTTGAGTGCTTAGTAGAGAGACACTTGGAAGACAGATCGCTTGAATGAATGAAAGCTCGTGTGTAGCACTTGTGTGTTCTGTCTTCTCCTTCCTTTCCTTCATAAAAGAGCATGGAGCGTGAGGATCTTCATCACCAGATCTCCAACGGCTCTTTGGAATCAGTTTGATCTTCAATCTTCTATATATGGATACTTTGAAACGCCATGATCTATTTTGAACTGATATCCTCAACATGTATAAGGAAGGATGTAATCTCGAATATACTTCCTGAAATGGTTAGTCATACATATATATATATATAATATAATGGAAGTATATAATAATATACGAATAATTAAGATAGGTTTTGTATTTCATCAACTGTTAATGCTCCAAGGCCTTTGACACAAACATCCTGTCAAAGCCTTTGAAACATCTATTCCGATTTTCATCAAGGGAGGGAGTTATCAGAAGCCATTCAAAAATTACCTTCTGCAACACTTCCTCCCCTCTTCCATTCCTAAGCTTAACGTGCGACCGACGAGCTTGATCCACATCCACTTCAGCTAGTAATCTGGAATACACGAGCAGCTCATGACTCGCAGTGTATTCATCCACGCATAAAGGTGTGCCCATACCACTACCAATTCGGCTCAACATATCCTTTGAATTGAACAAAGGTGGGAGATCAGGTAAGAGAACCCACACCGGAACCGATCGAAATAACCTCCAATCCATGGGTAGGCCATCCAACCACCGTTTCAGCAGGATTGGGCGTGAACCACCAATGGACCAGGGTCCCTTTTCCATAACCCAATTCAGATCATCCAAATTCGAAAACCTAAACACTAGAATTCCATTTTCTTTGACATAGAATTTAAGAGCGCTCACCTTCTAGTTATTGCGAATGAAATATGCGATGACTCTGGTTGGGGTTGCAGGCCCTATGATTGCCCCAAGCAAGGTAGCCCCCCACACTTTCTTTGAATCTGCTATATCATCATCGCAATACATGATGCAATCTCCACAAACATTTGGGATTAATTCCAGTTTGAACGACATGGCGACGCTGTTGGGACCACGAGCAGCCTGAGCATACGAACCGGAACGACCCACATAGGTCCTGGCGTTGGTATGGGAAGCGTTGGACACAGAGCCACCAGCAGGAGCATCAACCTTAGTCCCAGCCGTTTGCCCGGAACCAGCCTCACCCGCGCACCCAGACCCTCTGTTGGTACTACAGTCCGATGAGAACCCCCCCCCCCCCCCCCGGCGGATTCCAGATCCCCGTTGGGAGCACTCATATCAGCAGTTCCGGCCCCCATAGAACCAACTTGGTCCGTCGTTTTCCCATCTTCGTCAGATCTCGTTGACGAGCCCCCATCCACCGAGGCTGACGGCTGCGAGAACCCCGCCGACTGAAACTTCTTGGACTTCTCATTCTCCGCCTCATCTTCAACCGAGTCGGACTGATTTGATTGATAATCCTGTTTTGAATTAGATCTGAACATGGAGGAGCAAAGTACCCTCGCCAATTCCTCGCTTTCCTGAGTATTGGTCCCATGTTTGACCCCACCGCGCCCCCTCCTACCTCTAGCCATATCCCAGAGGAAAGACGGATGGGAAGAACCCCCGAGACCGGCCGCCGCCGGGAGGCACAGAGCAAGAGGGAAGAATCGCCCAAGAAATCGCCCGCTCTGTTGACAGGTTACTCTAGCTAAATATGTTGTTTAATATTCATTCTAATACCACCTATGTTAGTTGTGCAAATTTTCCAAAAAAATGGCATTTTTGCAAACCCACAAAAAAAGTTGTATAGTTGTGCAAATTTCCCTAAATAAAATAAGCATACATCCTTTTTATTTGCTTTAGTTTCTATAGGGGGGCTACTGAACATGTTTGTTGAGATTAAGAATTCATCTGTAGAGCTGTAGCTAATCATCAACAGTTATCGGACTGTGAAATATGAAATACACATAAAAAAATAGGACATATTTTCCTTCTATACTCTTTAGTTTCCTCCTCATCTCTCGGTTTAATTAAGGGGAACATACTTATTCTTGTTGTTAAATTTTTGCAGCATTGGCATGAAACCCCTTATATGAGGATTATTTTGTGAGCGGGAGTTATGATGGATGCATTTTCCATTGGATAGTTGGGTAACTTTAAATTTTTTTCCCCTTATAATGTTGAAAGGCATTCTGCACGTATGGTGTATGAGTTGTTTGCTTTATTAACTTATGTAACTCTTTTTCCCTTTAGTGTGGTGCTTGGTGGGTACTTATAAAACTAGTTTTAATTTGAAAAATAGGCTTAGAGATTTAATTCCAGTTAAAATTGTAGAGTGCTTTTTTTCTTAGGAATAGTATACAAGGAAAAGAGGACTGAATTGCTTGTCAAACAACATGAAAGAAAATGGACACCCGTGAAGAAATGAAATACATGAACATGGATTTGTAGACCAGGGTTAATTTCAAGTTCCTTGTAGGCAAATCTAATCTGGCAGCAGATGAAATAGAGTTGCTTCTTGATGCCTCCAAGACAAGAAGTAGAAAACTACCACTCAACTAGTAAGGCATGAATGAATCATAAATTGAATATAGTAAACATAATATAAAGCAAAAGGCAATATTTAATAGGGATATATAATCAATAACGGGTAGTGTTCTAAAAAACGCTCGGCGGATGCTCGGTGGTGAGGTACCGCCAAGCGCCAAGACGGTTCGGCGGCCTTATTGGCGGATTCTTGGCGGTCAAAACGTTTTCTTAATATTTTCTTATTTTTACCCCCCTATATTAGGACTAGAATACATATGATATAATAAATATTCATTTCTAAAGTGTTTATCATCACTACATTAACAAAACATAATGCAAATAAAAATTAAGTGATTAAGTCATGATCATTTTAACGTTATTCGGCTCAAAACAAACAAAAACTGACATAAACATATATGTTAAAAAAAACCAATCCATATCATCTAAGCTTCCATCTCTTCATTTCCATATTGGTGGGCATCAATCTCATTGTCGGACTCAAAGTCAAATTCTTCATCATCAATTGGCTCATCCCCCGAGCCATCGGAGGTGAAATCATCCTCGTCGGGCTCTCTAACATCATCATGTGCTCTAGAACCAAGCGTGAGCTCAGCTTCTTCGTCATCTTGTCCATCAACTATCCATGATTGTGCATGAATAGCCTCATTTGCTAGAAGCAGATCTACTTTCTCCTTTCGGCTCATCATTTTCTTGTTCAACAATCTTGCATTGAATTGGACATACACTAGCTTTTTCATCCGATCGGTATCTAATCTTTTCCTTTTCTTTGAGTGAATCTACATGTTTAAAAAATGGAATAAATATATAGAATAGAGAATATAGAACAATTAAAAGATATTTAAATGAGAATCAAAATACCCCTTCGAAGATTGTCCACCATGCAACTATACATAGACATATAGTAAAAGAAAGAATCCTCTTAACTTTTGTATAAAATATTAATTAAACATACAAAACAATAAAGAAAATAGTAAAAGAGATACCTGGATCATAAGCATCATCATTTTTCTCACAACTCTTTAGCGCCAAAGCTCTTCCAAAAGGACCATTTTGCTTTTGGTACTTCACCAACTCCACATTTACAACTTGATTTTGCAAATTGAAATCCGGAAACAACCGTTCCATGCATAAAAAGACCCCGTCCATAAGTCTTCCCATTTCATCGGCGGTCCATTTGGAGCCATTATTGTAGTAGTAATATGGATTCAATAAGTAAGCCATCAAGTGAAGGGGTGTATCAATACGATCTTTCCCTATTTTCATGTGAGAATGAAAAGAATTTTGATTAAAATAAACCATCATTCAAATTGAATTCATATTTTGACACAGAAAGAGAGTAAGTATAAGCATTTTCATACCTTTTTCTTCCACGATGTCAAGTATAGGCTTGTACTTCTTCTCTTTACCCTTGAAAACCTCTTTGATAGCTTCTTTTGCCTTTTGTCACTCTCCATACACAAACCCCATGGCCGGCTTCACATCTCCATCAACAAGCCTAAGCACTTTAACCAATGGTGTAAACACCTTCAAACACATGGCTACACCATTCCAAAAAGATTTTTCCATAATGGTATCACAAGCGGCTTTCCCCTTGGTGCTCTTCGACAATTTCATTCATTCCCACTCCCTTGAGGTCATCATATGCTTCAAATCTTCTTTCTTTTCCATTAAACTTTGCAATGTTAAGAAAGAAGATGGAAATCGAGTCACACCCGGACGAACTATATTTCTTCTTGTACGCTTTCTCATCAATGCCAAGGTCTTATGATGAGAGTAAATGAAGACGGTAAAACTCTTTGCTTTCATAATTGGAGTCTTGAAAATAGAGAGCTTACCGATGGCTTCAAGCATGAGATTGATAGAATGAGCAGCACATGGAGTCCAAAAAATATGGGGCCTTTTAGCAAACAACAACTTCGAAGCCGCCATATTATTTGAAGCATTATCGGACACCACTTGCACTACATTCTTCTCCCCAATGGATTCAATGCACTCATCAACATACTCAAATATGTAGGCCCCGGTATGTGCATCTAGTGAAGCCTCTTTGGAATTAATGAAAGTAGTCCCACCGTCGGAATTCAATCACAAGTTCGTAATACTTCTCCTATTCCTATCACTCCAAGCATCGGTCATGATAGAACATCCATTTCTCTCCCATTCTTCCTCAACTCCCTTGACGACGACTTTGTTCTCTCCACTTCCCCCTTCAAAAGTGGCTCTCTAAGCTGATATTGAGTTGGCGTTTGGAAACCCGGACCAAATTGTCCAACCGCCTCGACAAATCTCTTGAAACTATCATTATCCACCGCATTAAAAGGAATGCTATACTCATATGCCCATCTAGCTTCATATTGACTCACTTGAAGAGTTCTTTCTTTGTAGAGAGCATCATTGATGCTTTGTTGCCTTCTTCTTTTTGCTTCACTCAAACACTTGTCATCGGGATTAATTTGTGAAACATATCTATCAATAGCACCAAGTGTACGAGGTTGCTTTCTAGATCTTCCAACTTCAACAACTTCATCGTCACTTTCTTCTTCTAAGCCACGAACTTCAACTTCTCTTCTAATGTTCTCATTTTCTTCTCTCATTTCCAACTTCTTTTTTTTTGTTTGCTCAATTGCATCCTTGCACCTTTTCTTATCTTCGTCCGAAGATTTTTGACAAGGTGCAATTTGACCCCTAATACCGGCAATGTGAAGCTTGATTTGAGTCACTCCACCACTAAATGATTTCTCACATTTCAAACATTTCCACTTGTCTTGATTCGATGCATCAACTAACATTCCATACTCCCATCCAATATCACCACTAGATCGCTTCAATTTCGAAGCACCACTCATAGATTCAACGTTAGAAGTCATTGACAAAATAGTTTCACGGAATCTACACAAATAAACAAAAAATAAACAACACCATTAATTACTTAACTTGTCAATATAGTACACAATTGAACAAACATAGCTACTGTTGAATTAAATATATACTCCAATTCAAAGTTCAATCTCTAAACAAATGTCGATACTGTAGCCTGTAGGGTAGATTGCATAGTGTGGGCTGTGTAGTATATACAAATTCAGAAAATTCAGATTCAAACATATACAGATTGAGAAACAAATTTTGATATTGAACAACAAACAAAAAATTGAGAAATATATACAGATTCAAACAAATCAGATTTCAGAATCACAATTCAGAATTCACAATTGATAGCGAATACAATTGATAGAGAGAGACAAACAGATTACAATTCAGAATTCAGAATTTAGAATTCAGAATTCCTAAGGCTAATACAGTTGTACAGAATCACAGATAGATAGCAAACGAGAGAGAGAGACGAACAGATTACTGTCTTTAGAAATAGCGAACAAGAGAGAGAGGGGGGCATACCGTCGGCGCAACCACCAGCCCGCCACCGGAGAAGTAGAGCACTCGCCACTCGAGCAGAATCTGCAGAGACCACGGAAGACTGGAAGAGACCGAAGTCGAAGAGGCGATGAAGCATTCAAGCCCGTCCAAAACGCGAAGACGGAAGAGACGGAACGAATTGATCGAAGAAAAAAAAAGATTTAATTAGTTTTAATCCGTCCAGAACGCCAAGCCCATCCTGCTCCGCCAAGGCCGCCAAGCCCCGTCCCGCTCCGCCAAGCGCTTCTGTTCCGGCCGCCAAGGCTTGCTCCCGCCAAGAACACCACACCAAGGGCCTTTTCGTATCGGGAGGTGGCCGCCAACCATCTTGGCGCCGTCTTGGCGGCTGCCAAGGCAAAAAATCTAAGATTTCATGAAAATTGGAATGAAACATATTACCCGTTATTAACGGGTAATAAGTTTCATTCCAATTTTCATGAAATCTTAGATTTTTTGCCAGGTTATTTGATCTTCAATCTCACAACAGAGAAAATTATGGAGCAACAACAAAGGCAATTACAAGAATAACAACAAAAGAGGCAAGAGTTGGAGAAAATGATGGAAGAAACCAAGCAAACACAACAAAGGGAATTGGAAGAATATAAAGGAGATCAACAATGGGCAATGCAAGCTTTCAAGGTAAGAGATGCTCCAAACATTTGCTAATAGAAATGTCTAGTATCATGAAAATCATGTAATTGTACCCATACACTATTTAGATGATGCTTCTATTATTTACACTATGTTTATGGTTATCTCAGTATGTACATCTCTAATAAATTACACATTCTCTCAATTTGGGGTTGCTTATATGATCCATCACAACTCATAAGACCCCTTTAGAGGAAAAGAGTAAATATAATTTAGTCCAAGATAACATGATATGCTCTATGGGATGTTCATTTTTGGTGACCTAGGAGTTCATCCTTATTTGATTGCATCTTCCCCTTTCCTTGTGTATTGTGCTTTTGAATACAATGTAAATCATGTTTGTTTCTTTTTTTTTAAGAACAAGAATGTATATGTCTTTATTCTCAGGTTCAGCAACTATTTGTCCAATCGGTAATTAGGGTTGGTTACTTCTGTCTACTCTTTGAGGTAAATATATTCTAGCGCTAACTCGGATGAGTTGGTGTTTTTATTGATGTTGTTTGGTGTTGTTAATGGTTGTATATTGTTGTCGTTTATATATATGTATTGTTGTTGTTTGTTGTTATGTTTTGGTGTTGTTTATTGCTGCTTTTGGCTGTTTTTTGTCTGCTGTATTTTGTTGGTTTTTCTGCTGTATATTGCTGGTGTGCATGGGCTGAGTTTTTTTGCTGCTGTATTTTGTTCTTTAGTGCTGTTTTTTTGTAGTTGTTGATTGATGTTTAGTGTTGTTGTATATGGGATGAGTTTTTAGATGTTTTTTTATTGTTTATTATTGTTGTTGCTTTGCTGCATATTGTTGTTATTTACGGTTGATGACTTGACTAGTATCCCTTTGTTTAGTTGGTGTTAGTTTATAATACGAGCCTTCTTTGGAAGCTTCAAATCTCTTTTTTCTCTGAACGATTTCTTTTCTAATTTCAGATGAAGTGCTTTTCTTGTTTGAACCCTTATATAAAGCACTACACCTATGAGGTCACCTTGTTAATGCAACCTGACACTCTTTGCTTTGGTCTCGATTCACCAGGTATTATTGTCTTTCATTTACAGATTCATATTGGTTTATTTTTTTGATGTTTCCCTGTGTATTTTTAGGGTGTCCAATTCTATTTATTAAATTTTAAACTTATTACTCACACTTAATGATCTTCCACGTATCTTATTTGAAAAAAATCTATGCAAGCTTTGAAGAGTTACAAGATGCAAAATGCCAGAGTAACGTGTGCCTTGTTTCTTTTATTCTTGATCTGTGTAATTTTTTTTTTAATTCAAATGTATATGAATTTCTACTACTTTCTTAAATCTATGATATCTTAGATGATGTGATTCATGATAACATAATGTAATTAGGACCGGTTCCCGGGCTTTGTCAAAGCTTCCTACAATGCCTTCAAGATTTAGAATTTTTTGGTAGCTTTGATTATTGAGTATATTTTTGGCCTTTTTTTGTAGGATTTGGAAAATGAGCAAGGATGGTGGATGTAAACTTTTGGTCTTTTGTGGGTTAGTTTGCTTATGGAAGAATTTGTGTATAAATTTTGCCTTAGGTAAGAACTTTGGTATATCTAGCATGTCATAGAGATGGATTTGGGGAAATATATTTTGCTAGTTAGTTTGGAACATGTACATTTTATATGGTTTCATGCATAATCTATGTGTGTTGATTTGAATAAACTCATGTGTATTTGTATACAATGGTACAAATGAATGTGTAAGGAACCTATATGAATTGCATGTATTCAAACGGGGAATTGCAAGAACCTCGTTTTTTTACAACAAAAAATTGTTGCTAAATATAACCTTTATCTTTCGCAACGATTTTTTTGTTGCAAAAGATTTTATTTATCGCAATATAGAGTCTATTGCAACGACAAATGTCATTGCAAAAGATTTATTTAATCATAATACACTCTTTTGCAACAACCTTTTTGTTGCAAAAGGTGACATTTATAGCAACGACAATAGTCGTTGCAAAAGAATAATGTCAATCGCAACGACGTTTTAGTTGCTTAAATGTGTTAGTATTTTTACAAGATGCAAGCTGTTGGAGGGTAAAATTTAATGAATTTTTCCCCCTTAAGATTCATGATTTCGAATCATCATATTCATTATACATAAAAATAATGTGTGATGAATTTTCTTAAAATTAATAACAGGATTTATAAATCAAAAAATGGGCCTTCAAAAAAAAGTCTCATACAAACCCATTAAATCAAAAGGAAGAAAGTCAGTTAACTGTAGGATATATCAGTTAAATAAATAAATAAAGAAACTTCAACTGCTCCCCATGTCTTCTACAGTACGTGGGGAAATTATTCAAGAAAATGCTAAAAAGGAAAATGAGGTAGTGGACAGTTATCTAAAGCCTAGTAACTGCTACTCTCTACTCCCTATAAGTAAGGCTCCATAGTGCTGGCTTCTTCCTCTTTTGGCTTGTTCAATTGTAAAACCATCAAAAGCAGTAAACATATCTTCACCTTTCGGCTGGCTCTTCTTCCATTTCAAGCTATTCAACTGCAAAACACTTAAGAAAGCAGTTGTCTTCCCCTCCTCTTGGTGCACCTGCAACACACACAAACCAAACAAAAAATCTGCAAAGGAGAAGGACTCCATCAGTGCTCCTGTCTAAACACCAAAACAGAGGGTATATATCCTCACTTATTTTCTTTGTTTTGTAGGTAAAATTAAGCATTACAATGGAGAAGACCAACCCGGGATTGGGCTCATATGTTCTCACCTAGTGTTTGGGCTCGTAATAGGCTTGAAAGTATTTTCTTTCGCATAGAGGCCATCACGTAATAGATTGAGAGCATCAACTCTCGTAGTTGGCTTGAAAGTATATTCTTTCGCCACTACATTCGATCCTGGCGAGGATCGGTTCATAGGGACGAAATGCTGCCCAATTTTCCTAAACAGGCCAACTAGCAATCTCATACAAGCAGAAAAAAAAAATCCAACCTAACATGGGACATTGAAATAAAAACTGTTCTAATCAAGGGCTAAGTTCTGCTAAAATTCCCCTAAGTGAAGTTCTAACAAGTGAACTCAATTCATTCACACAAACTGGAACTAAAATCAGTTGGCAAAATATTAAGCTAGAGGTTCCTGAAATTCCCCCAAAAATGTCAAAACTGGTGAACATATGAAGTCAAGCGAAATGAGAGATTGCAAAAATAGAAAAGTCTTAATTAAAGCAACAAGAGCCGGTTGCTCAAGTTAAATTCGGGTATTGAGGTTGAATGATGAACCAAAAACAGAGAGAAGTAGATTCTGGACTAAAATCTCCAGATATCCACATACCTAATTGACAATTCTGGGTTGATCGGTATTCTCCCGGCTAGTTCGTTCTTAGTCACCCCGAGCCTACAATCAGCCTCTTTTTTCAATAAAGGGCACAAAATGAAACCCTAGAGAGTTAAACCGAAATCAGTCAAATGTCAAAATTGAATGTTTGATTGGAGGTAGCTTAAAGAAGGGATTCAAAATCTGGGGCACAGATCACCTAAATGACAGCCCAAATATCGAATTCGAGGTTTGCCAAAAAAAAAAAAGTTAGTTGAGCATACCTGATCGGGAAGACGTTGCGTGTGAAAACCTTTGGCCCTCCTTGATAATCGGAGAGACGAGGCCGTGGTCCTCTCTTTCAATTGTCCAAGTTGGAGCTCGCCCAAGCTATGGCCGGTCAGTGAGCGGTCGTCCTGCTACTGCCGCTTCTTCTCTGTCAATCACCTGAAGAAGATGTTTGATGATGGTCACACTACTAGAATACTTCAATTAGACATCATACGATTTAAGTTTGTCAAAAAACCAACCGATGTTAAATTCATCTATTACATCAATAACTTTTTTGTTGATGTTTTAAAAAGTTTACACAACAGTCAAATATTTTAACAGATGTAAAATTAGTAGTTCTGAAAAAAATAAAAATGAGCGCGGGTTTAAAATTTCAAAGTTGAAATGAGCCTAATTGAAATACATAGAGGGAGGGTGTTTCAAATTTGAGGGGAAAATATTACTAACACTTAACATAATTTGCCCCTGCCTCCACATCCATCAGATCTGGTCCAAAACTCTCTCTCCCGACTATCTTTCAAAATGCTCTCTTCTCTCACCATTTCTCCACCACCTCTGTCCCCGTCTTCGCCGCCAACGCCTCTGTCCCCATTGCCGCCGCCACCAACACAGCCGCATCCTCTCTTCTCTCTCCCTACTTCAATCTTCCACTTCTCCTTCTCTCACCGCCTCCCTCCACATCCATCAGATCTGGTCCACTTCTCCTCCTCCTCCTTCTCCACCGCCTCTGTCCCCCCGCCACCGCCTCTATCCCCGTCGCCACCGCCAACGCCTCTGTCCCTGTCGCCGCCGCCAACGCCTCTGTCCCCATCGCCGCCGCCACCAAAACAGCCGCCTCCTCTCTTCTCTCTCCCTACATCAATCTTCCACTTCTCCTCCTTCTCCCAAATATCTGAGATCTGAAATCTCCTCAGCCCTCATCGACCTCTCATTCGCGACTTTCTTCCCCTCTATCCCGCACCCCATCAAAACCCTCGTCACCATTCCATTCAGAGCACCACCTCCTCCTCCATCGTCGGGGTCTTCTCCATCACCAGATCTGACAGAAAGGGTGCCTCCGTTGGCGCCGCGACTTCGTCAGGCTAAAATTGATGCTCGTTTGCGGTCAGATCTCCTACATCTTCAAAAGTAGATCTCTACCACCTTCAACATAAGCGGATCTCAAGCACCTTTCTCATATCTCTTACGTCTCCATTGTCCGATAATCTCTTCAAACCCTTTTCATTTCAATTCAAAATCTTGATTACTGTTTAGTTAGGGTTTGATTTCGAGGGCCATTGAAGTTTGTTTAGGGTTTGATTTTGTGGATTCCAGCAACTTCTCTCATTTTTGGCTTTACTTTCAATTTTCTTGAGATTCTGAAGTTTGGACTCTCGGATCTTATGCTTTTTTCTCAGTTCACTATGATTTTGAAGAACATACAGACAAGAGAGAGGAGATTTTGAAGCCTTCTGGGGTACGTTTGGATGCTCCTCTATTTCAGGTAATAGATGCTTGTTCCAAACGAAATTTGAGTTGATTCTTTTATAGTTCCCCTTTTAGAGATTTCTAGATTTGATTTATTAGGGTTTCTAGCTTAGTAGCTCTATCTCTATGGTTTTATGAGTTCAGTGTTTTATTTTCTAGATCTAGAATGGGCTAGATCAATGTTTTAGGCTTGATCTGATTATCAGACTTAATGCCTAATTTCAGGCAAAATGTCAAATTGCTTGTTACTGATTCATGCGCTCTGGCTCTTAACTTGAGTTATTACTGCTTGTGGTGTTGATTTTGAGTTTAAGATTTCAGGCAAAATGCCTAATTTGTAGCTTGAAAATCAGTCTTGCTTGGTTCCCTTGTGTTATATTTCTACTTGAGCTTTTACATGCTCTTTTCCCTTTCCCTTGTGTCATTCATCCCCATTATGAATTGCTTGTTTTCATCCCCATTTTCTTGTTTTGTACAGCAGCTGAAACACAGATGCATCACTTGTCTTTCCCTCTTCGCAGTGCGTTCTTATTTAACCTAATTTGAAATCTTCTTTTAAATCTTTGGTCCAATTCTTCATCTAATGTTTCACTCTCCTTTTAAATCTTTGGTCCAATTCTTGCATCTTCTTTACCCTATCAGGAAATGATTATTTTTTAAAAAAAACATTAGTAAGTAGTTACTATTTAATTCCAAAATTGTTAAATCAGAATATGCACCGCCTATTCCAAAGGGTACTCATCCAAAGCTTGCTAACCTAGATGTTGGCATAAAGATCCAATGGTAGGAGCTGAATTCTTCGAGATCATAGAGATTCTGAAATAGATTGTTATGGAGGTAATATACTTGCTTCGTCCACTACTCTTCTTTCAACATGTAGATAGCTACACACTTTAATGAAAACTGTTTTTGCATTTTGTAAAAATAGGAAGGAAAACGAGCGATATAATGAGTAGTTTCTATCATTTCTCCCGATGAAAATGTCCAGACATTTTGATTACTTAAGGCAAAAATGTTTCTTAACCATACACATTCTCAGCTTCGGTTATATTTAATGTTTTTTTCCATTACTTAAAACATTGTTTTCTTTCATGAAAGGAAAGAAAACGACTCGCCCTCTAAATGAGAACAAGTGTGTCTGCGTAATGATATGATTTCCCCGATCATTGACAAATATAAGGTGGCTAAATTATGGACAATGGTTTTATCTGGATCATTTTATTTTGATAATTGGAAATTTCAAGCTATTCTTAATTATGATTCCAAATTATGGAATTGTGTGTATTCATTTTACTTTCTAATCACTACTTATATTTTATATTTAGAAATTTCGGTTCTTTATTTATTTAAGAGGGGCAGGACCGAGTAACGGGACAAGAGGGGTTTTGACATTTATCTAAATGATTCAACTTGTCCTTTCCTCTCTCGAAGATTTATTACAACTGGTTATATAATGGTCTATAAGCAGTGACCTTTACTGATTATTTCACTGAGTAATCTCTTAATTTGTATGAGAAAATGTTGCTAAGTAGCATGTCACTCAGCTAGGATATTACGATTTCTAGAAACAGAAAATCTATGTAATTCATTATTTGGTGTTGTGTAGCTACCTTTGATTGGTGGGCTTTCTTATCGATTGAATGTGCACTTGCATCTTGTGATTAAACTTTGACATGTTGTAAGTGTGAATAATGCTTTTGGCTTGAATTTCATAACAAGAGTTTCAAATTTTTTTCTTTGATTGATGTGATCAAGTATTCACATTTTTGTGGATCTAATCTATGACAGCTGCCTGCATTTTATTCAGGTATGAAGGACTACATTATCTCTAAGTCGATCTGTATTTGTGGAGTCAGAGATATTGTTGCTGATGATCTTCTACCAAATAAGACATTTAAGGGATACAATAAACACGTACTATCTGGTCTTCTACAAATAGCAGTGGTGATAATGCTGGAAGTGCTTTCCAACTTCAAGGTAATTAAAGTTGTTTTGTTTTCCCTTCTTGTTACACAGAGTTAGGGGGATTGACATGAGGGATAGTTGGACACTTGGACCTGTAGTGCGAGTAGAGGCAACCTCCCTATTAACTGGATAGTGGCACTCTTTCGTTGTGTTAGCTATTTGTTTTTATTTTCTCATTTGCTTTTGCAAATTTCTTTTCGTACCACTCTTTTGTATCCCCTCTTAATAACTACTGCTCTCTTATTCTTTTATAGTAACTATTATCATAGTTCATAATTTCCCCGTCTTTATTTTCATCATGGTCTTACAAACATGGCAAATTTCGAGTAATAGATCGATATTTGGACACAACTCTGATCATTGAATGTTACCAAGACGTACACTATATGAACTCATTTATATCCATGTTCAAAATTGTTAGGAACTGGTTTCATGTTGCTAATGGTATTACTGATTTAGGTGCCGGACTTGTGTGCACCCACTTTAACTTGTCCATTTTCATGGTAATTCTAAATTTGAATACATCTTTAATCTGTATGTGTTATTGATTATACATTGCAAATATTTGTAGGATATGGAATCAGCCAGGTATCCTGAGCCTAAGGTTGCTTCACTGATTTAGTCTGCTGCCATCAAATTAGAGCACATGCCACCTGCATTCCGAGGAAGTGCTCTGCCTGCTAAAGTTCCAAATATCTATGAACCTGCTGTTGATGTCCCTGAAGTTTTGTTAGGCTGAAACTTAGTGTTACTTAATCTGCAACTCTTGCTTCAATTATGATTTAAAAGTCCCCTTTATTTGTAAAAGTGTATTTTTCAAGTACCTACCCGTTGTAAAACATTTGTAAAGGTTGATTTGACGTTTATCTACATGTTCATTAAACTACTCTTCATTTGTAAAATCTTATTTTATGAGCAAAGAGTGTTGTATATCAAAGGAAAAAACATCTAATTATAGATGAAAAGTGTAGTGCCTTAATAGCTATAAAATGGAACCATTACATAAAAACGGATGCTAGTATCATTATAGACATCGTCTAAATAATCTAAATCAACGTGTAACATATATATTTACATCACAATGTTAATATAAATTGATATATATTGCTAACAACATCATCTATATAAAAATCTATAATGATGTCTATGTCATGTTAGTACATCTGTTGTGCACATATTTCATGTGGTATATTATCTGAAAACAATATAAAATCACAAATTATAAATATGAAATTAATATATATGTAATCAATATAATAAAAAAGATGTCTATTTTGTTTTAATACATTAGTTATTTTAAAAAAAAAATGATGTAAATGTAAAATTTAGGCCTGGTGCGAACATCTTCAAAATCTTAAAAATGAAAAATAATAAGGGTTTAATAACAATTGAACATGTAATAAAAAAATTGAGGGGTTGATTTATATCTATATTAAAAATAAAACCGATGTTTTAACCACGAAAAGACATCTGGTGAAAACCGATGTGAAAATTTTGATCTTTTACTACACGCACATAAAGATCGGAATTTTTTTTGGAAGACATCTGTTGACAACAGATGTATAATTGAAGTTTTGTAGTAGTGTCAATTAGGGTTGCCGGTTGTGTATTAAAAAAGAAGCAGGCATAAAATTGACCGGAGTTGGGCTGGGCTAAACACACCTTGAAAACTAACTGGAATTGGATTCCAAATCCAAATAATTAGTGAACCTTCATTTGAAGGTATCCGAATTCCGAAAGGGATACATATAATGATGTATAGCAATTGACTAGGCCGGCCAATTGCTAAACTAAAAGCGTCGATCTTGCTTAGCTCCTTGTATTTTCGTGAATTGATGCCCGCGTACACACAATTAGTTAATTCGGAACTAACTAAATCGATGGTTGCCGCCTCTAATATATATGAATTGAAACTGATTTTGGATCGGCCTGAATGAATGATTGAACGTGAGAGACGACGGCAACTGTAACTCGGTTGAATGAAAGAGCGCAAGGAATGAATTGCTCCTCCAATGTGAGTCAACAATGGTGGCTAGTAATTGTAATTAACTTTGATCGGAACAATATATAGAAAGTATACGAACTAGAATGTAATCGGATGCGGGTGGATTGATAATCGAAGAACCCTTAATCCATAAAGGGTTTCTTCAATTCTATATTCAATCTGATTAATTTCAATAGAACTATAATGTTTAAATAGAAAACCTAAGAACCAATTCTACCGTGCAAGATAGAATTTAGGTTGATAAAGATAGAATTTTAATACTAAAGATAAATAAACCTAGAAGATAAAACTTAATCTAAAATCCTAACCATCTTATTTAATCTAACTAAGAAATACTAAAAATAAGCAATTCTATAATTAGACTCTAACTAACATAGGAGTTACTAAAAATAGAATATATATAAAAAATAAGAAATATAAATAATAAAATAATTAACGTCGTTTCTTCAACGACTCCCAAGGTGGAGCCTTCTTCTTCTGCTTGAGGATGACATCATTCTCCTCCATTTGAAATCGACTCGTCCTCGAGGCGTCGCCTGGATCAAGATCGTTGTTTGACCCACAGAAGGCCAGGTTGACCCGCATCATATAATGTACACACGTACATGCCTTCGGATTAGTAAGGAAAATATGCCTAATTATAAAATCTACCCACTAAAATATACGAATTATAATTGGCACAAATTAAGAATTCGAGTTTGATAAAAGCACAAAATTAAATTCGTCCAATATTCTTTGTCAATTAATTCTAGTGGGTCAATCTCAAATCGGTTCCTAAACAAAAACGGAGTCAAAAGCTTAAACCGAATTTTCCTAAATTAAACTCGGTTGGGCAGAACTACGTAAAGACTTGATACTCTTTTATGAGTTACGTAGGAAATCCGGTATCAAATTCACTATATATCGGATTCAGTTGTCCGTCTCATATTAAATCAAATTTGTTCTCAAAAAGAACTACGTAACGACTTGCCGCCTTATATCGGCTACGTAGGTAACTCAATATTAAATTCCAAAATATATTGGGTACAGTCGTCGACCTATAAATTCACTCTCAAATGAATATGAGGTTAAATCCCACCAAATTAAATCATTTCATTTTTTTAGAACTACGTGAAGACTTGACGCCTCCTATCGGCTACGTAGGTAACCCGGTATTAAATTCTAAAAATATATCGGGTACATTCGTCGACCTCTAAATTCTCTTTAAGTGAATATGAGGTCAAAATGAAACAAATTCAAATTGTCCATGTCGACTCGATACAAAGCTTCTGCTAGTCGAGTTCAATCATTACCCTCAAATGATCTCAGGGTCAACCCAAATACAAAATTCATTTCTTGTCCCGAACTACGATGACTTGATTCCACCAAACAAGTTGATACGTAGGAAACCCGGTGTAAATCAAATTCTCACCGAGTCCAGTCACATCCGAACATTGAAATCAAATCTCCTCAAATTTATCTATCGGCTCTAAGTCGTCCCAAAAATCAAGTTACCATCAAGTCCAAAGTGTCTCATCTGACTCCATACAAAGCTTCCGCTTGTCAAGTTCGGTCACGACAAAAACTTCAACAACTCAAATACCAAATTCAAATTTGTCGTTTTCAAGAACTACGTGTGATTTGATCCCTTTCAAAAGGGTACGTAGGAAACTCACAAACGAGTTCAATTACGATCCCCAAACTGACCTTTAAGTCAACACAAGTCAAATCAAACTCTAAGTCCACCTAAAATCGTTTTCTATGCAAATGATAGGCGGGTTAGTTGAGTTACCCTTTTGAGAAGGTGGGCTCAGGTTACTTGGGTGGAGTGTTGTTCGAGCTACCCTTCCTAGAAGTTGGGCTTGAATTTCATCCTCTGATGCATACAAGAAAACGAAACCAAATCCAAACTAAACCAAACACCAAAATCAAAACTCAAAACACTTTGAACTACGTAAGGCTTGATTCTCTTCCAAGAGATATGTAGGCAACCCGCTAAAATTCGGGTGCAGCCCAAATCACGAAAACCACACAAATCTTGGTATCGATATGACTTCAAATCAAGAGGATAACCAAAAGGGGTTGAACTCAAATATTAAAATCAAGTGAAATGTGTTGTACGATTATTTGCGCATTTTTGTTCAACACAACCGTTTAGCAACGACAAATGTATTGCAACGACAAAATGTTGTTGCAATAGGTTTATTTTTCGCAACGACCAATGTCGTTGTAGTACCCTTTAGCTACACCCCGACCCGCAATGACCCCGCAACGATATTTTTCGTTGCAAAATGTATCTATTGCAATGACAACCCATGTATTGCAACGACTTTTGCCGTTGCGAAATGCTGTTTTTCTTGTAGTGAGCACAATCCCATCCTCATTTCTATCTCCAAACCCAAAACCACCATAAGCCTCTTTAAACCCGTCTCTATCCTTGCCGATATGTGCATTGAAATCACCACCAATTACATACTGTTCAGATGCTGGGATACTCCCTCACCAGAGCATCCAAATCCTCCCAAAACTTCCTCTTCTCCTCACCACCCCGGCCTACTTTAGGAGCATGGGCACTTATCACATGTAGTACGGAGTTCTGCAGCACCAACTTAATTGCCATCAATCTGTCATTCACTCGCTCAACCCGCACCACCCTATCCTTCCATCGATCTCATACCATAATGCCAACCCTATTCCTCTTCATGTCAATACCCGAGTACCACAACTTCCACCTATCCACCTGCTGAGCCTTACTCCCACCCACTTGGTTTTTTGCAAACACGCAATGTCTACCTTTCGTCCCTGCAAAATCTTCACCAGCTCAATCGACTTACCCACCAGGGTTCTAAAATTCCACGAACCAACACATGTCGCGAGCATTTTGGCTGACCAACCCCATTACTCCAACCGGAGCCACCCCCAAACTAGGACCAACAACCGTTGGACGGGCCATTCGAGATACTGAATCATACACCAAACTAAGCAAGAAACGATGCAGCAAACCCAAAGAATACAACATGAGAGGGAAGTAAAAACTAATTCAAAATCCCTAGAGAACTAAGAAACGAACAAGCAGACACAATCACAGGAGAAAAAATTCAGAACCAAACCAACCAGAGATAAGAAATAAACCAAGCTATGCGAAAGTACACAAACGGGCAAGTAAAACTCAAATAGAACTACACACTGAATGTACTAGACGATGAAGCTAAATGCAACCAACCCACTCACTAGACGACAGACAGGGAGAGCCAAACAAATAAAATCACAAATAGCATATAGAACAGAAGATCAAGCTAAACGAAACAGAGAGCAATCCACCACAAATGCATGAGATAAGAATTGTTAATATGTAGTAATATAAGTAGACAACGTGAGGATCGGCAATGAAAATCGCTTTAACTATGAGAAGGGTAAGGTTCGATTATACCGCGCCCATTTCACGGGGCAAGAAGAGGCTAACTTTCCCTCCACCTGCCTTGGGACTGATAGTGCATTGTTCAAGCTCAATTAGAAGTCGCTGCGTGTCGAGTTAGGCTCAAGAATATGAGGTTGATGTTGGTACGGGGCTTGTGCCAGAGACGGATGAGTGGTTAGGGTTAGCGATTAGGATTAGGGTCTAAAAGATGTAAGGTAGGGATTGTGTACGATTGGGATTAGGATTAGGGTCTTAGAGAAAGGCTGCTTGATGGGATTTAGTTAACGAGGGGGGTGTGAGGGGTGGAAATTGGGGGCTGGACGTGATTTTATGGTTCAATGGCTGGGGGGACGTTTAAGTTAGGTCTTAGAAGGGGGAGGAGAAGTGGATCTAAGAGATTGGGGGTTGGGATTTAGTTAACGAGGGGGGACGTTTAAGTTAGGGATTTAGTTAACGAGGGGGGCCACGTCGTCGGCGGAGGGTGTGGGAGAAGGTCAGGTGAGGGCGGTGCTGAGATGGACGGGGCTGTGGGGAGGAGGAGAGGAGGGGGGAGATGGGGAGGGAGAGGGAGAGAGAGAGAGAGAGAGAGAGAGAGAGAGAGAGAGAGAGAGAGAGAGAGAGAGAGAGAAACCTAGAGGGAGGGCAATATGGGTGAGGCCGGGTGATGTGAGCCTAATTCAGCATGTTTTATAGTTACTTTTATATCGTTTTCTGCATGCATTTCATACATTTGGGCTAGAATAGTACATAATCTATGTAGTTTATGCTGATTTGCCTAATTATGAAATCTACAGAAGTTTTTGTTTAATTCCGCAGAAATCGAAGCAATTTACAAAAGTTCTGAGAAAAACTGGAAAAGCTCGAAGTCAACTCCAGAAGTCCGAGGTCAAGGAGTAGCGGAACCAAGACAAATCAAGCTGGAAGCAAGAAAATTGACACGACAACACTTGGTCGATATCAAGCAACCTTAGTCGATATCGAGTCATCTAGTCGATTTCCACCAAAGTTGGCAAGAATCGAGCTGAGCTGAGAAAGTTGGTCGATATCGAATTCCTTTAGTCGATATCGAGTTGGCCATATCGAGTCAATACTCAGAAGTCGACTCGAGAAGCTAGGAGCTGAAAGACAGAAGTCGATGTCGAGGAAGTTAACTCGATATCGAGTAAAACTTAGTCGATTTTCACATCATGGATCCGAGATCGAAGAAGAAGCTGAAGACGGAGCAATGTTGGTCGATATCGAGGAAACTACTCGATATCGAGGAAATTCCCAGTAGCCGACATCGAGTAGTCCGTGTCTTGTTAAGTTTCTATCCTGAGTCCAGTGGATATATTTTCGAGATCAAATTCCATCAAGATCTATCAAGTTCTATCAAGTCAAGGGAAGATATTTACCTACAATTAGATATAATTCCTAATTGATTTAATTATTTATTTCCATGTTTTTATCTTAATAATTTAGATAGATAGATATAGATATAGATAGAATTTCCTTCCTTGATTAGCAAGGATTGGAAGGCTATAAATAAAGCCTTAGGGGCTGATTTATAAGAATTCAATTTCAGTTACAATTAGTCACATAGAGAGAGAGAGAGAGAGAGAGAGAGGGAGAGAGAGAGAGAGAGAGAGAGAGAGAGAGAGAGAGAGCTTGTGGTGAGAAGAGCAAGGTGGAAAGGCGAAAATGGATTTGGCTTGTTCGGTTGTAAGCTTCCTTTTTAGTTTTATTTTAATGCAAAGTTATTTCCTTTTATTATTGATGAGTTTATTGATGATGAAGAGCGAGTAGTCCACCGACTTCTAGGGTCGGGGTGAGCCCGACGGTAGCCATGTGTGGTGATGCGGTAAAGGTTTGAGCTTTTTATGCAATTTATCTCTATTCCTATGAGCATGATTCTTTTGCGAAAGTTGAAGGTGATCCTTGGTCGACATTGACCAAAAACCGTCTTCCTCGACTTCTCCTTCCTCGACGAGCAATCCACTGGAAGTCGATGACAACTCGATATCGACCAAATTGGTCGACATCGACCAATATCTTTCTTCCTCGACTCCGCATTCTTCGACCAGCAGTCCACCAGAAGATCCCAACTCCACGATATCGAGTACTATTACTCGAAATCGACCAAACACTGAGGTCCACGAATCGGATTCCGCAAAGGTAAGCCAAGGTATGGATCCTTCTTCTCCTATTTCCATTAAAGATCTATCTATACATGGGAGAGGTTTGCCTTGGTATGTGCAATTATGCAGGATTTCCAATGATGAGCCTAATAAATATGAAGTTGGAGACAAAGTGTATGTCGCCAAATCAAAGAATCATTGGTTTCCCAACAAATTCAACAAAAATAAGATGGGGCCCTTCACGGTGAAAAAGATCCATTCAGGCGGACTACAGTTAATGTACAAGAATGGAGTCATGTTTGAAGCCCAAGCTACATAGGCTCTGCAAATGCCATCTTGAGCTTAATGGAGAAAGTCGGCCTAGTGACTATAAAATCTAGAGCTTGTAAATAGACATTTAGTTTTTGGGATTTTTAGACATTGTTGCTTTTGTTTATTTTTGGTTTTGAACCTTTAGGTTTTTTTTATTGTGGGTATTTCTTTTCTAACAAATCTCGCAGGGATAGGAAAAGCTGCAGACATACTCGACATCGAGTAAGTTACTCGAAATCAACCACACATCTCGAGCAAAAAGGAGCCTGTGGTCGAGAAGGATCACCCTGGAGGCAACAAGTTACTCGATCTCGAGTAGACTTGGTCGACATCGACCAATCCTCTCGAAGTCAACCAGCCTTGTCGATTTCGACCACCTCTGCAGCAGCATTACACTCGATTTTCGACGTCCTGCACACTTGTCTAGTGAGTTTCTTTCTTTACCCTTATTTTATATACAGTGAGGACACTGTAATGTTTAAGTATGGGGTGGGCGAATGGCTTACTTTGTGCATATTTGATTTATTTGACATTATTTGTGCATTATTTCTTTAATTGCTTATGCATGGCTATTTTGGAATTCATTATATATTTATGTGATTATGTGCATGTTTTCCGATGTTTGAAAAAATGACCCCCATTGAAAATTTTGATAAGTGTCATGGAAGCTTTATTGAACTCGACGATGCAAAATTGGATTCATTAGAGATATAGCATGAAATTGCCTAGTAAAGGGAAGTCACAATGAAGTGCATATTTTTATTGAAAACCATGAAAGGAGGTAAAATATGAAGTTGCTTTTGACATGTTTCATGATAAAAGGACGGAGGACTTTATATTTCCATATAATGCTCATTGTTATATTCCTAGCATTACCTATACTTATGCATCACAAAAGCCATATTATGCCTTATTTCATATTATGCTCCACATGTTCTAAATATTGCCATTCTTTACCTTATTTCCTATCCGGGCATTATGTTGAGAATGAAAGCTACATTATGGAGATTATTATATGGTGTTTGTGTTGTTGTTATATCATATATGGAGTTTGGAAGGAAATTGAAAAAAAAAATATGGAAAATTTAATGAGTGAAAGAAAATCCGATCACCTCATGAGATAAAGGTAGATCGACCCTGCTCGTTGAAATAATAGTTCAGCGAGATGGGACACACAAGTGAAGAGTCTGAAACAATAAGTATTCGGGGCCATTCATGACACCCATGTTTGCGACTCGCGAGAAGGCAATGCTGTGGTTAGAGAGGTAAAAGCATAATATTGAAAAAAGCAATGAGCGAATGAGCGAAAGGTGATGATTCTTATGAAGAAGGAATGTGGTAAGAAAGTTTGGAAAATACTCCATTTCCCCGGATCATTAGCACCACATTGCCAAACATTGCTCAACTTTAGCCTTTTACCAATCTACTCCTTATGGAGCTTAAATTAAAGTCCTCTTGATTATTGTTGCTTTGTCACTTATGAATTGTTTTGCATAACCCTATTTTTGTGAGTAGATGTTGCTTTTTAATTGCACATGCATGGATTTTTGACACTAGTACATTTTCGAGGATGGCAATTGATTGCAGGGACTTATGAGAATGGATCTAATATGTTGAGAGTTTTGATTTCTTCCCCTGAATGATGATTAAAAGTATTACTTGAGGACAAGCAAGCTTAAGTATGGGGTGTTTGATGTGAGCCTAATTCGCCATGTTTTATAGTTACTTTTATATCGTTTTCTGCATGCATTTCATACATTTGGGCTAGAATAGTACAGAATCTATGTGGTTTATGCTTATTTGCTGAATTATGGAATCTACACTAGTTTCTGTTTAATTTCGCAGAAATCGAAGCAATTTACAGCAGTTCTGAGAAAAGGAGGAAAAGCTCGAAGTCAACTACAGAAGTCCGAGGTCAAGGAGTAGCGGAACCAGGACAAATCATGCTGGAAGGAAGAAAATCGACTCGACAACATGCAGAATTCGACTAGATGACTCGATATCGAGTAACCTTAGTCGATATCGAGCAACCTTAGTCGATATCGAGTCATCTAGTCGATTTGCACCAAAGTTGGCAAGAATCAAGCTGAGCGGAGAAAGTTGGTCGATATCGACTTCCTTTAGTCGATATCGAGTTGGCCATATCGAGTCAATATGCAGAATTCGACTCGAGAAGCTAGGAGATGGAAGACAAAAGTCGATGTCGAGGAAGTTAACTCGATATCGAGTAAAACTTAGTCGATTTTCACATCCTGGATCCGAGATCGACGAAGAAGCTGAAGACGGAGCAATGTTGGTCGATATCAAGGAAACTACTCGATATCGAGGAAATTCCCAGTAGCCGACATCGAGTAGTCCGAGTCTTGTTAAGTTTCTATCCCGAGTCCAATGGAGATATTTTTGAGATCAAATTCCACCAAGATCTATCAAGTGCTATCAAGTCAAGAGAAGATATTTACCTACAATTAGATATAATTCCTAATTGATTTAATTATTTATTTCCATGTTTTTATCTTAATAATTTAGATAGATAGATATAGATATAGATAGAATTTACTTCCTTGATTAGCAAGGATTGAAAGGCTATAAATAAAGCCTTAGGGGCTGATTTCTAAGAATTCAAATTCACTTACAATTAGTCACATAGAGAGAGAGAGAGGGAGAAAGCTTGTGGTGAGGAGAGCAAGGTGGAAAGGCGAAAACGGATTTGGCTTGTTCGGTTGTAAGCTTTCTTTTTAGTTTTATTTTAATTCAAAGTTATTTCCTTTTATTATTGATGAGTTTCTTGATGATGAAGAGCGAGTAGTCAACCCACTTCTATGGTCGGGGTGAGCCCGACGGTAGCCATGTGAGGTGATGCGGTAAAGGTTTGGGCTTTTTATGCAATTTATCTCTATCCCTATGAGCATGATTCTTTTGCGAAAGTTGAAGGTGATCCTTGTTTGTGTTATTGAAGCGAAAGTGATCTTAATACAACTTGGGTTAATTATGTGAAAAGGGTTAGTACCAATTAGGGTTTATTCGAAAGCCTCTATATTCCTATTTGTTAATAACGAAAGTTATTTGATGAAAAACATGATCTTTTATGCCTTTATGTGTTATTTTGCATGGTTATCGTTGTGGTGTTGAAACTCTGATCTTGGAAGTCTTTACTTTATTGAGTTAATTTCGTGTTTACATTCGTTTTCGTTCGAAAATCTTCGCACTTTATTACTGTTTTACTCGAGATCGAGAAGTTTACTCGACATTGAGGACTATTGTCGACATCGAGGAAAGTTTGTCGAGGTCGAGTTGAGTTGCTGAGTTTTGCTTTATGTTTAATCGATATTGAGCTGATGTGGTCGATTTTTTTACTCGATATCGAGTACTAGTAGTCGAGATCGACCAAAAATTGTTGCTTTTCATTTCTTTTTCGCTTTTATCTGTTATTTCTGTATGTCTGTGAGATTTGCCGCTACCTGAGATCCGCTGACGTGCTTCCTCGATGATCGATCCTAACTGCCTTCTACTACAACAGGAGGAAGTCTTGTATTTATTTGTTGGGACAGGGAGTCAGTTTGATTTCATATTTATATTTATTTCATACTTGACACATCCTCCTGCAACAACACCGGGCGGCGGGCAGAAGGTGGTGGCTGAACGGTGGGCAAAAACCGGTGTGATTGGCCGACGGCCTAAGCTTTCAGTGCGAAGTTAGAAATGGAAACATTATTTTAAAACGAGAGAAAGCCAATCAAGAGAAATACCTTGTTTGTGCTATGTGAAAAGGGTTAGTACCAATTAGGATTTATTCGAAAGCCTCTATATTCCTATTTGTTAATAACGAAAGTTATTTGATGAAAAGCATGATCTTTTATGCCTTTATGTGTTATTTTGCATGGTTATCGTTGTGGTGTTGAAACCCTGATCTTGGAAGTCTTTACTTTATTGAGTTAATTTCGTGTTTACATTCGTTTTCGTTCGAAAAGCTTCGCACTTTATTACTGTTTTACTCGAGATCGAGAAGTTTACTCGACATTGAGGACTTTTGTCGACATCGAGGAAAGTTTGTCGAGGTCGAGTTGAGTTGCCGAGTTTTGCTTTATGTTTAGTCGATATTGAGCTAATGTGATCGATTTGTTTACTCGATATCGAGTACTGGTAGTCGATATCGACCAAAAATTGTTGCTTTTCGTTTCTTTTCCACTTTTTTCTGTTATTTCTGTATGTCTGTGAGATTTGCCGCTACCTGAGATCCGTTGACGTGCTTCCTCGAGGATCGATCGTAACTGCCTTCTACTACAACAGGAGGAAGTCTTGTATTTATTTGTTAGGACAGGGAGTCATTTTGATTTCATATTTATATTTATTTCATACTTGACACATCCTCCTGCAACAACACCGGGCGGCGGGCAGAAGGTGGTGGCTGAACGTCGGGAAACAACCGGTGTGATTGGCCGACGGCCTAAGCTTTCGGTGCGAGGATAGAAATGGAAACATTATTTTAAAACGAGAGAAAGCAAATCAAGAGAAATACCTTATTGATGAAGAGAGTGAACGAATGACATGCGTAAGGAATTTTTTTTTACAAGGCAAGGATTTAGAGGCGGTTAACCCACCGCCCAATGGTGTCACAACGGAATAGATCATCGATCTCTGCTAGGACACTATCAACAATGAAATATGAGGACAGCCCAGATGCACCAACTGATCTGCCACATGGTTACCCTATCGTGAGCGCATCAGAACTGATGATGTTATAAAGGTGTCTGATGCGGGACGAACGTCGTTGACACTTTCACCCTTTACCGAATAGTAATAATATCCCAACTTAAACACACGACCAATAGATTAGGCAACCAACCACTTGATAAACCAAACAACTACTAGTATAGCGATGAAGTCCGGTGTCGAACCCAAAGGGAGAAGCGATTTCCTATTCAATAACTCTAAACAAACACTCTTATAGCAAAGCAATAATTCTTGACAAGTAGCAAATATGTAAAAGTAACCAGATTGCAAATCACAAAGGGATTTCATATCAAAGTAGAAAAAATAATTCACTAGTAATTCTTTGACAATGGTTGGATATCATGGTTCTCGGATTGATCTATCAATTATTCATATTCTTAGGTCTACTTGACTAAAGTTGAGAGATCCGCAGAGATTCACTCATCTTATTCAATATCACTAAAGAATAGCATTAAGAACTCAAGTAATCAAGACCAATTGGCACATGGACTCTACACAATTATACTAATAGGCGCATACCGAACTCAACCCTAATTGAATATCCTCAACATAGATCAATTGAAATCATGCACTACAAAGACAAAGAGACATCACTATCATCAATACGTACCTTTGTTTGCTATCGAGAAAACAACAACGAATTCATAGATAGAGATGCAATTCCTAACATGTTGATCAGACATAAAAAGGAACACAAATATAAATTAAGCACAAGATGATAACTAAGAACATGAATATTCAAATAGAACCAAATCCTAACAATCCAAACAACCATGTCTTCGAATCACATGCGAAACTACGAGTTTAGCAACTCATATGCCAATTCTCTCTCTCTCTCTTTCTAATTGTGTTCATATCCTCACAATAACAACTCCCTACTGTGAAAATAAACTAAAAAACAACCTAAATAAGTCTCACAAGGGTCGGCAAAACCCTAGTAGTAAGTCCAGAAAATAATATAAAATAATAGTCTTCGGATCCAAAACCGCATTTCCGGGATGTGGGCCAACGGCTGGCGCTGTGCAAGGGGCGGCGGGTGCCGTCTCTACAGTGCTCGACGTTCCTCAAATTCCTTCAACGGATTCCAATGGCGTACCTCCTTGCCTCTCCTTAGCTCTTCCATAGCCTCCAAATGCTGCAAACCATGCTTCTTAAGCTCTTCCCAAACTCCACAAAAGGTCGGAATGTAAATCTGCAGAATAAACACTAATTAAAAACGCATAGATTCCGAACTCGAATACTTCAAAAGCAATATACGGAACTAGAATCAAACAATAGAAAAACTATTGCCTAAATGCAATAAGAAACACCTATAATGCCTATATGAAATATGCATTATCAAATCCCCACACACTTAACTCTTGCTTGTCCTCAAGCAACCATAAGGAAAAACATCATCTACGCATCCCACGTGAAATCTTTCACAACTTTACTCATCAAAAGAAACATCATCAATGGTAAAAATATAATCAAACATATAAACATCATAACATGTATATATAGGATCAAGTTGCTTGCATGCTAAAAAATCAACCTTACCAAGGATAAAATGTATATTTCTCGCTCTCATATGTTTAGGCTTTAAGCACACACTCACCTCAATTCCATATACAAGTATCAACTCAAATAGTGACATTGATATTAAAAAATCTCCCCCGGATACGTCAATGCAAAAATAAGGACATCAAGAGGACTTTCGCTCAATGGAAACCTTCATAGAAGATTCCATTCGACGGGGTTTTAATGGGGCTTGGTAGAAACATAAGGTCAATGAATTGTATTTGGTTATGTGGTGCAATAAATTCCGGGAAAACAAGGTTCCAAAACTCCCAACATAACAAAAACCAACTCAATAAATCAAGCTCACAAATGCACAATATCTCTTAATATCATCAAAATAACTCCAAAAATCTCAAATCTCATCATCTTACATATCATGCAATGTCAACACCCAACCAATGTATCTCATAACCAACATAAATCCCAATTCTTCCTCATTATGTAAACATAAGATAAATGGCTCTTTTATTTCTTTCTTTTTTCTTTTTTCTTTTTTTTTTAACTTACTTTTACCTCTAGGTGAATTTTATCATCCCTAGGTCCAAGCTTTTTATTTCTTTTTCTTGAGCCAAAATGCATGAGAATGAGGGACTAACTAAGCACATAACATTACATCTTCTCAAAACCATAAACCATAAAATCACACTTTAGCTTCATTCTCCTCAATCTCCAAAATAGATTCCATAACCCACTCAAAATCTCGATTCCCCCGGAATAAGGGTAAGGCTCATCATAGGCTAGGAATAATAATTTCGTGGAGCTAACAATAAAAAAAGGCTAAAGGCTCAAATTGGCTTCAAAGAAAGACATAACATAAAGTAGGCATGGATAAATATGTGGCTAAAAGGTTACCTCTATCATTTGAACTTATCAAGCATTGAACATGTATATAATCGGCCTTGAGAATAAATAACCATGGCAATACTCAATGATAAATATATGCATAGGAAGAGTATATCACACAAGAAGGCAAAAGGAATATAGATGTATCCCTTATAAGGCCAATAATATCTCATTGGGATAAATTTTTGTTGAATTTCAAGCATACTCCCAAACATAGATCATACATGCTCAATTATATTTGCTCAATCATATTTCGCATAAAAACCAATTTTCAGGATAAGATCAAATCATTCCAGAATTCCATGGGATTTATAAATCATGCTACGACAAAACTCAAATTAGATGGGTATCTTTGATAACACAATATTCAAAACAACAAACGAAACAACACTCGCTTTTTTTTTTCCATCTTTTCGACATTTTTCATTTTTTTTCATTTTTTTACATTTTCTATAACAAAGACTCAAAAGCAAAAACTCACAAACAAACATAAATTCAAACATGAACTAACCTAACTAATTCACTTCTATCCCCCCCCCTCCACCCCACACTTACATGTTGCATTGTCCTCAATGCATAGAGACACAAAAAAGGAACAATGAAAATATTAAAAGAAAGGGTTTGAAAGAAGCAAATGACGGACCAATTACTGTGAAGGTGGGGTCTGGGGTCCAGACCACTAATTGACCAAATCCATCAACAAGAGACAAATCTCATGTAATTGATCGATCTTCCCAACCAGAATCACATGGGACTTTGTAAGCTTCATCAACTCATCTGTCTGTCGCTTCCCAAATTCAGTAAATCTCTTTTCCAGGAAGGCAATGCGTGAGTCATCTTGAACCGTCGGCGGCATCATCTCGACCTGCATATCTTCAACATCGCTTGTAGGGGTCACATGGTCATCAGGCTTCTGCAAATGAGTATCAATAGGGACTTCGCTTCGGCGGAAATCAACTAACTTCAACCCCACCGGTAAAGTAGTAGGCAAATACTGATGATGAGATTGCAGAGGTCCAGATAACCACCGAAATCTCGCAATACCATATGGTAACTGCAGCTTTTCCAACATTCGTGCGGACACAAGAGCATCGATGTCCCATGTATAAGAGTGACTCACAAGCTGCAGTGAATTAACATCAACACCATTAAATATTGCTAGAAGTGTGATCATGCCTCCAAAAGGAGTGACAAGAGGATAATTCTCGATGCGCTGGCCACGAACCCTCTCACACATCTTTAAAAATAAGAGTACCAGTCCAGTACAATGGTAGACTCAGGAATCAGGAAATATAAGAAATCAATCACACCAGGATCAACAATGGTAGTGCTCCCAGAATCATATAAAGTATAACCTAAAACTCACAAACAGAGACGAAGAGCCCGATGGGTAACCATGTCATCAAATATGAAATCCTTGAAGTTCTCATGCCTCCCCGTCAGATTCTTGCAACTCTCTGTTGAATAAAAAACACGCATGGCGTTATTCCACTTCTTAGAGCACTTCTTCGTAACCCCAAAGGCAACTCCCCTCGCCGCATATGAAGAATTACAGGCTCCTCCCTGCAACCGAAATCGAATATCCTTGGGTGATATCACCTCCAAAGGTGTGAGGAAATCCTTCACCAAGCAAGGGTAGGTAGGAGCCCTTCTGCCAATAAAATCACGCAACCCTCCATGTGCCATCAAAGCAAGCATCGAGTCAAATAGACCTAACCATTTTAACGTGATTTCATCAAAGAACATCGTGGATGTGTAGGTGCGCTTTCCAAGTGAATTCCATCATAACACATCCATATTATCGAAATAAGTCGGCATATGTTTCTTGATAGGAGCAGACGACATAATGTAACTCGAGGAAAAACAAAAGAAAATCCACAAAAACAACCAAAAGACGGACGCGATGTATAGGCAGCGGACGCCGTGGCAGGGGCGGCAGGCGCCGTATACGGAGAACCACGAATCCGAGTGAAAACGTTGGAAAACCGACGTCCACTCCTCCAAACTTCAAACTTTCTCGAACAACTTGGTTTCAAGGGGTTCTTTTGTGATATGTAAGGCAATGGAATGGGCAAAGGTTGAATTTTTGTGGGTGTAGGGTAATGCCAGAAAGTGTTTTGGTGGATAGAATCGATTGAAATGCAAGGCTTTAGGCAGTTGGATTGGATTCCAGTAGGCTTTTGGTAGTCTTGTGATTCCTCTTGAGCAAGTTGATTGATCCAAAATAAGGAGTAGCAATATATTGGTGAGTTGGAAGGAATGTCTATCAAAAACACAAAAGGAAAAATGTTAGATCTAAATAGAATAGATATTGAAAAGATAGAAATATAATCCTAGTAATTAAGGAAACTAGTCCTAAAAAGAAAAATCTAGTCCTAAAATAAAGTAGAAAATAAGTAAAAGATAAAATACTAACAGAAGATAGATAGAAATAATCTAATCCTAGAGAAAAATGGAAAAAAAATCTAATCCTAGAAAGAGAAAAATGTTGTTGCAGGAGTAAGTCAAGTATAGAATAGAATATGGTTTAGAACGTCTCCCCTGTCTCAGCAAATAATACAAGACTTCCTCCCGTTTTAGTAAGAGAAAAGTCAGGATCGAATCCACGAGGAAGCACGTCAGCAATTCTTAGGTAGCTATCAGATTCTCACAACAGCAGCAGAACAGACAGAAACACAAGCGGGAGCAGAAATAAAACAGAAACAAATAATCCCGGTAAGGGCAACTAAAATAAAAGCAAATAAACAAATAAAAGACAGAAATAAAAGCAAAACAAAGATGAAAGCAAAGACAGAAAGTAACTCGAGGACACAGAAGTTGGTCGATCTCGACAAGCTGTCCTCCAAGTCGACAAGACAGTAACGAAAACAGAAAGTAAAGAACAAAAGCAATCAACTCGACAAGATCAGGCAACTCGACCTCGACAAGAGGTACTCGACTTCAACAAAGAAAAGTAAAGACACAAACTTTAAATCCACAAAAGCAGAAGAAAAGACAACTCGACCTAGACAACCCCTCGACCTCGACTACCGCAACTCGAGATCGACAAACAGTGGTTTATGTCGACTAGAAACAGAAAAAGACAAAATTGTAGATTTTTGTCAGAATTCAGAATTTTGACAAAAATAAATCAATATAATAAAAGACCTCCAAGGCCAGGGTTTCAACACCACAACGATAACCATGCAAAACAACACATAAAGGCATAAAAGATCATGCTTTCCATCAAATAACTTTCGTCATTAACAAATAGGCATATAGAGGCTCTCGCATAAACCCTAATTGTTACTAACCCTTTTTCACATAATTAATCCAAGTTGCATTAAGATCACTTTCGCTTCAATAACACAAACAAGGATCACCTTCAACTCTCGCAAAAGAATCATGCTCATAGGGATAGAAGATGAATCGCACAAAAGATCTGACCTTTATCGCATCGCCTCACATGGCCACCGTCGGGCTCACCCCAGCCCCAGAAGTGGGTGGACTACTCACTCTTCATCGCAAACTCAAACATCTTTGATTTAAAGGAAATATCTTGCATTAAATAAACTAAATTAAAAAAGCTTTTACAATTCCGGCAATCAACTCTCGTAAATCGCCAAAACCTTAAAAACCTTAGAATTCCTAAACTAACTCTTCTCTGTGAACTAACTAACTAACTGAAATTGAATGATTGAAACTGAGCCCCATAGGCTTTATTTATAGCCTTCATTCCCTAGCTATTCTAGGAAAGAAGATATCTATCTATATCTAAAATTATATCTAAAAGCATAAAAGATAAATAAATGTTTTAAGGGAATAAATCCATAAGGAAAGGATAAAACTAATTAGGTAACATGTCTTCATGATGTTGATAGATTGCCTTCCATAGATAGAACTTGATCAATTCGGATAGATCTTCGATGGATTTGGATAGAATCTTCCGTCTTCGGTATCAAGCAACGTCAACTCTACTCGGACAAGCCAAGTCGAGAAGATTCTGGAAGCGGCTCTACTCGACCTCGACAAGGTCTCCTCGACCTCGAGTAGGATTAGTCGTCTCGGCTCGCTGATGCTCGATGTGCTCGGACCTGGGCTCCTGGGTGCTTGTCGACCTCGACCACGCCTAGTCGATCTCGAGTAAGGTTGGTCTTGTCGACTGGCTCGGACAAGGAGTCAAGCTCTCGTCGACCTCGACAAGGGCTCCTCGAGGTCGAGTTGGGTGTTGCTTCCGCTTCCGCGAGCTGGCTCTTCCGCTTGCAGCGAGTGGCTTGGTACGCGGCATCGACTTTCCTTTTCCGCTGCAGCGAGTCTCCTTGGTCGTCCTCGGCTAGCTCTCCTCGACGACTCCGGGCATGGGTGTCTGGGCTTCGTCGACCTAGACTAGTGCTTGTCTAGGTCGAGTAGGGTTCCGGAGCTCGGGGAGCTTGGTTTCTCGAGCAGGCTTGCTCGACTATGTCTGCTCGGACATGGCTTGTCTAGCTCGACCAGGCTTACTCGAGATCGAGTAGCCTGGGCTTTCAGACTTGTTCCGCTGCTTTGACCTTGGACTTCTGTAGCGGTTTTCCGAGCATTTCCGACCTTCTGTAGAATTGCTGTAAATGCCTCGATTTCTGCGATTTAAACAGAAACTGGTGTAGATTCCATAATTTGGCAAATAAACATAAACTACATAGATTCTGTACTATCTAAACCCAAATGTATGAAATGTATACAGAAATCGATATAAAAGTTGCTGTAAAACATGGCAGATTCTGCTCACAACAAACACCCCATACTTAAGCTTGCTTGTCCTCAAGCAATACTTTTATTTGTCATTCAGGGGAAGTAATTTAAACCTCTCAACATTTTAGATTCATTCTTATATGTCCCTGGAATCAATTACCATCCTCGAAAAGGTACTAGTGTCTCAAATCCATGCATGTGCAAATATATCAAAGCAACATCTACTCACAAAAGGAGGATTATGCACAAACAATCTATACGTGACAAAGCATTGATAATCAAGAAGACTTTAATTTAAGCTCATGAAGGAGTAGATTGGTAAAAGGCTAAAAGGTGGGCAATTTCTGGCAATGTGGTGCTTTTGATCCGGGGAAATGGATCACTTTCAAACTTTGAGTTTCATTCCACATTCTTTCTCCATTTGATTCATCACCTTTCATATTGCTTTTTTCAATAATAATGCTTTTACCTCTCTGACCTCAGCACTGCCTTCTCGCGAGTCGCAAACATGGGTGTCATGAATGGCCCCGGATACTTAGTGCTTTGGACTCCTCACATTGTGTCCCATCTCTCCAAACTATTATCTCAGAGAGCAGGGTCAATCTACCTTTATCTCCTGAGGTGATTGGATTTTTTTTTTCTCATTAAATTTTCCATAAATTTCATACAATTTCCTTCCAAATTCCAATAATGATAATAACAACACAAACACCATATAACATCTCCATAATGTAACATCATTCTCAATATAATCCCCGGATAAGGTAAAGAATGGCAATTATTTGGGTCATGTGGAGTAATATTTGAAATAAGGCATATTATGGCTTTTGTGATGCATAAGTATAGGTGTGGCTAGGAATTAACAATGAGCATTTATATGTAATTTAAAGTCCTCCATCATCTTATCATGCAATATGTCAAAAGCAATTTCAAATTTTACCTCCTTTCATGGTTTTCATAAAAATAATGCACTTCATTGTGACTTCCCTTTACTAGGCAATTTCATGCTATATCTCTAATGAATCTAATTTTGCATCGTCGAGTTCCATATAAGCTTCCATGACTTTATTCAAAAAATTCAATAGGGGTCATTTTTCAAGATTTTTGGAAAACATGCATATAAGCTCATAAATAAATAATGCGTTCCAAAATAGCCATGTAGCAATTCTAAGAAATAATGCACACATAATGTCAAGTATGGAAAATATGCATAATGTAAGCCCTTCCCCCACCCCATACTTAAACATTACAGTGTCCTCACTGTATAAAAAAACAATGTAAAGGGTAAAGAAAGAAACTTACAAGACATGTGTGCAGAGCTGCAAAATTTCCGAATGGAAGCACCTTCTAGTCCGAGTATTAATGTAGCTTGGTTCTATCCATGGACCTGAAAAGTAGAAGACATATACCAACAAAACCAAAAACCAAAAAAACAAAGTTTTAAATGTCCTAAAAAGTCTATGTACATGCTCTAGATTTTAGAGTCGCTAGGCCGACTTTCATTAATGCTCAAGGTGGCATCTGCAGAGCCCATGTAGCCTGGGCCTCAAATAAGACTCCATTCTTGTCCATCAGCTGTAATCCTCCAGAATGGATCTTGTTCACCACGAACGGTCCCATCCGCTTCTTGTTGAATTTGTTGGGAAACCAATGATCCTTTGATTTAGAGATATAGAGCTTGTCTCCAACTTCATACTCCTTAGGCTCGTCATTGGAAATCCTACACAATCGCACATACCAAGGCAAACCTCTCCCATGTATAGATAAATCTTTAATGGAAATAGGAGAAGAAAGATCCATACCTTGGCTTACCTTCGCAGAAACGGAATCGGGCACCACGGTGTTTGGTCGATCTCGACTAGGGCTCCTCGAGATCGACGAGGCTGCAGGTTCTGGTGGTGGTGGCTTCATCGAGGAGGAAGAAGTCGAGGAAGGGGGCTTGTCGACATCGACAAGACTGGTCGACCTCGATGAAGACTCTGGCTCTGGTGGCTTGCTCCTCGAGAAAACAGGGTCTGATGGCGCCGATTGGTGGTCGACCTCGACAAGGCTACTCGAGGTCGACGAGGGTTCTGGCCCTGGAGTCAGCGTCGTCGATGAAGGTGGCTCTGGTGGTGCTAAGTGTAGGTCGACCTCGACAAGGCTACTCGAGGTCGAGTAGCCTTCTCCTCCTGGTGGCTTGCTCGTCGAGGAGGGCGGCGCTGGGCTCTCCGAGGGGTGGTCGAGATCGACGAGAGTGTTGTCGACCTCGAGTAGACTCGGCTTATCTGGTTCGCTGCTCGACGAAGCTGGCGCTGGTGGAGTCTCCGTGGTCTGGTCGAGATCGATTAGGGTTCTACTCGATGTCGAGGAGCCCTGGTCGATCTTGACCCCATACTTAGCTCATTTGTTCTCTTTAAGGATTGCCATGATCTCCTCCACCTGGGCTTCCATGTCCCTCTTTTCCAGCTCCTCAGGGGTCATATTCCTTACCTTGGGTTCCCCGCAGGTGATGTAGCCAGCTGAGATAGATTTGACCTCTTCCATTGGACCTGTATGCCTTTCAGTTTTATTAAAAGAATACTCTATTACCTCATCGCTGCTGTTGAAGGTGAGCACTCCTTTCCGTACGCTTATGTTGGCATCCACAGTCGCCAAGAATGGTCTCCCTAGAATAATCGGACAAGCAGGATCTTCTTGCATATCAACAATTAAGAAATCAGCAGGGACGAAGAATTTACCTACTTGTACTGGGACATTCTCTACCATGCCTGTTGGAATGACCACTGTGTTGTTGGCCATGTATAGTCTAGCATCCACAGGCTCTAGGGCACCTATCTTAATCTTGGACCAAATCGTTAAAGGCATAATACTAACACTGGCTCCAAGATCACACAGGGCATTAATTTTGTATGGACCAAATCCAATAGTTATAGCAAACTTACCTGGATCCGGCCTCTTCTCCAGTATGTCCAGATGGCTGCATTCTTTTGTAATCTCAGCCATCGATCGCTTTTTGCTCAGAATCTCTTTCAGGAACTTGACATAGGACGGCATTTCATTGAGAGCTTATGTGAAGGGGATGGTGACGTTGAGCTTTTGAAGCATCTTGATGAAGCACTGAAACTTTTTCTCCGCCGGGTCCTTTAGAAATTTTTTTGGGAAAGGCAGCTTCTTTTTCTTAGTCGGAGCCAGAACAGACGTCGGAGTTGCTGCAGATTTCTCGACCAGGGGCTCCTCGACATCGACCAGACCTTTGTCGACATCGACCAGATTGGGCCCAGTCGAGTTGCTGTTCGGCGCAGACGACGATTCTGGAGATTTCTCCTCGACCTCGAGTAGACCTTTGTCGAGGTCGACTAGGCTCTGGTCGAGATCGACGACGGGTTTGTCGACCTCGACTTGCTGTTCCTCGCTGTTCTGCTGCTTTCCAACTTCTGGCTCTTGAAGTTGATGGCCGCTTCTGAGTTTTACAGCAGCTATGTGTCCAGTCTTTCCCTTAGGATTTGGTTTTGTTTGCCCAGGGAGCTTGCCGGACTGTCGTGGGATCTGTGCAGAAATCTGTCCTATCTGCGTCTCAATTCCCCTTTTCCAGATGTTCAGTTCTCCAAATTTGGTGGTGATGTTCTGGAACTGGTTGTTGATGGTACCCTGATTTCGTCGCATCTCCTCAAGGATCAGGTGCAGATCATCCTTCCTTTGATCCCTTTCTGGATGTCCTGGAGCTCTGTAGGGTGGAGGATTCCTAGGGGACCTTGGTTCCATTGTTGTTGATAAGGCCTTTGATCCCCCATATAACGATTAGGCCCTCCTGCGTAAGCTGCATCCTCGTGATGTTCTGCCATCCTGACTTGCTCTGTGTGTGGGCACTTAGTAGTGGTGTGCCTTTGCGATCCGCATTCTATGCAAGGCTGATTGACAGAGAGATACTTTACTTGTTTGAGGAGCTTCTTATTCTGGTCTCTGTAGTATTGCTCCCTGACATCTGGATCAATCTCCCTTGATGGCTCGTAGAGGGGCATGGATGGTGCTGGCCTGGCGTATGGGTTCTCTTCATAAGTTGCAGTAGACCCATATTTGTTGTCGTAGTTGGTGAGCTTCTCTAGCACACCCCATGCGTCACTTGGCGGCATCGTCAGATACTCGTAGTGAGTATAATTGTTGATTCTGTCCTTAGTGACCTGGTCAAGAGAGTTGAAGAAGATCTCCTGAATGATGTAGGGTGGCTGTCCATGAGTAGGGCAAGATCGCAGAAGTTCCTTGTAGCGCTCCCATGCCCTTGCCAGCGGTTCCCCTTTCTGCTGTTTAAAGGCGGTGATTTTCTGGCGGAGATGTGCTGTTTTGGCCGGTGGGAAGAATTTGTTCAGAAACTCTTGCTCTACTTGGGCCCAGGTTGTAAGTGATCTTGCTTTCAGCCCTTCCAGCCATTTCAGTGCAGGCCCAGCGAGAGACCAGCGAAAAGATTTCATCTTGACATATTCCAAGGTTGTGCCTTCTGCAAGAGTACGACACATATCATGAAAATTAGTAATATGTTCAAGAGGACACTCATTAAATCTGCCGTAAAAGGCATTATTTTTAAGCTCTATAAGAAATTGAGTGCGAATTTCAAAAGTGTTTTCAGGGATTAGAATCGCCGATTCAGGCACGACGAGCGTGGGATGCATATAATCTTCAGCAGTGGTTGGATATTGGGCAAGCTCAGCTTGTGCTTGCTCCTTTTCTGCTCTCTCAGCGGTGAGAGCAGCATCCCTGGCGGCTAGATCCCTGGTAAGCCTAGCGATCAGCTGCTCCTGTGTTTCAGCGTCCTCCATGGCTCTTTGAAGTCTATTTCTGATGTGTAGAAGGCGCTCTGGTTCGTCTAAACCGTAATATTCAGGTGGGATACCAGAACGGCGCATACACCTGAAAAGTAACTCAAAGAAACAGTGAGAACTGACTACCTAAGGCGCGAATGATTGCTTCCCCGGCAACGGCGCCAATTTGTTGTTGCAGGAGTAAGTCAAGTATAGAATAGAATATGGTTTAGAACGACTCCCCTGTCTCAGCAAATAATACAAGACTTCCTCCCGTTGTAGTAAGAGAAAAGTCAGGATCGAATCCACGAGGAAGCACGTCAGCAATTCTTAGGTAGCTATCAGATTCTCACAACAGCAGCAAAACAGACAGAAACACAAGCGGGAGCAGAAATAAAACAGAAACAAATAATCCCGGCAAGGGCAACTAAAATAAAAGCAAATAAACAAATAAAAGACTGAAATAAAAGCAAAACAAAGATGAAAGCAAAGACAGAAAGTAACTCGAGGACACAGAAGCTGGTCGATCTCGACAAGCTGTCCTCCAGGTCGACAAGACAGTAACGAAAACAGAAAGTAAAGAACAAAAGCAATCAACTCGACAAGATTAGGCAACTCGACCTCGACAAGAGGTACTCGACTTCGACAAAGAAAAGTAAAGACAGAAACTTTAAATCGACAAAAGCAGAAGAAAAGACAACTCGACCTAGACAACCCCTCCTCGACCTCGACTACCGCAACTCGAGATCGACAAACAGTGGTTTATGTCGACTAGAAACAGAAAAAGACAAAATCGCAGATTTTCGACAGAATTTAGAATTTTCACAGAAATAAATCAATACTCCCTCTGTTAATTAAAACTTGTCGTTTACTATTCATGCACGTTTTTTTAGAACGATAAAAACTATATAAAATATTAACTTTTTTTTAAATTTGTTTTTATAAATTCATACTTAATAGTAATAAGTATGATATTATTTAAAAAAATTATTAAAAAAGTTAATATTTTATATAGTTTTTAACACCTAAAAATGCGTGCGAGAATAGTAAAACGTCAAGTTTTAATTAACGGAGGGAGTATAATAAAAGACCTCCAAGGCCAGGGTTTCAACACCACAATGATAACCATGCAAAACAACACATAAAGGCATAAAAGATCATGCTTTCCATCAAATAACTTTCGTCATTAACAAATAGGCATATAGAGGCTCTCGCATAAACCCTAATTGTTACTAACCCTTTTTCACATAATTAATCCAAGTTGCATTAAGATCACTTTCGCTTCAATAACACAAACAAGGATCACCTTCTACTCTCGCAAAAGAATCATGCTCATAGGGATAGAAGATGAATCGCACAAAAGATCTGACCTTTATCGCATCGCCTCACATGGCCACCGTCGGGCTCACCCCAGCCCCAGAAGTGGGTGGACTACTCACTCTTCATCGCAAACTCAAACATCTTTGATTTAAAGGAAATATCTTGCATTAAATAAACTAAATTCAAAAAGCTTTTACAATTCCGGCAATCAACTCTCGTAAATCGCCAAAACCTTAAAAACCTTAGAATTCCTAAACTAACTCTTCTCTGTGAACTAACTAACTAACTGAAATTGAATGATTGAAACTGAGCCCCATAGGCTTTATTTATAGCCTTCATTCCCTAGCTATTCTAGGAAAGAAGATATCTATCTATATCTAAAATTATATCTAAAAGCATAAAAGATAAATAAATGTTTTAAGGGAATAAATCCATAAGAAAAGGATAAAACTAATTAGGTAACACGTCTTCATGATGTTGATAGATTGCCTTCCATAGATAGAACTTGATCAATTCGGATAGATCTTCGATGGATTTGGATAGAATCTTCCGTCTTCGGTATCAAGCAACGTCAACTCTACTCGGACAAGCCAAGTCGAGAAGATTCTGGAAGCGGCTCTACTCGACCTCGACAAGGTCTCCTCGACCTCGAGTAGGATTAGTCGTCTCGGCTCGCTGATGCTCGATGTGCTCGGACCTGGGCTCCTGGGTGCTTGTCGACCTCGACCACGCCTAGTCGATCTCGAGTAAGGTTGGTCTTGTCGACTGGCTCTGCTCGGGTAAGTCTAGTCGACTGGCTCGGACAAGGAGTCAAGCTCTCGTCGACCTCGACAAGGGCTCCTCGAGGTCGAGTTGGGTGTTGCTTCCGCTTCCGCGAGCTGGCTCTTCCGCTGGCAGCGAGTGGCTTGGTACGCGGCAGCGACTTTCCTTTTCCGCTGCAGCGAGTCTCCTTGGTCGTCCTCGGCTAGCTCTCCTCGACGACTCCGGGCATGGGTGTCTGGGCTTCGTCGACCTAGACTAGTGCTTGTCTAGGTCGAGTAGGGTTCCGGAGCTCGGGGAGCTTGGTTTCTCGAGCAGGCTTGCTCGACTATGTCTGCTCGGACATGGCTTGTCTAGCTCGACCAGGCTTACTCGAGATCGAGTAGCCTGGGCTTTCAGACTTGTTCCGCTGCTTTGACCTTGGACTTCTGTAGCGGTTTTCCGAGCATTTCCGACCTTCTGTAGAATTGCTGTAAATGCCTCGATTTCTGCGATTTAAACAGAAACTGGTGTAGATTCCATAATTTGGCAAATAAACATAAACTACATAGATTCTGTACTATCTAAACCCAAATGTATGAAATGTATACAGAAATCGATATAAAAGTTGCTGTAAAACATGGCAGATTCTGCTCACAACAAAAAATAAACTAATCCTAGAACAAAAATACCAAAAAATAAAAAGATAGAACCTTCCATTTCAAGTTTACCAAAATTCGGATTCTCCAGGCGGACACACAGGCGGCGGGCGCCGTGGACTGGGCGGCGGGCGTCGTGTCAATAGAATGTGACTCCGTCTTTTAAATCAAACCAAACTTAATTTCAACATCGTTTTCACTTACCGTAACTTCCGAAACTCAGCGACACGATTGATCCTACTTTATTGAATTGAAAAACTAAACGCAAAATAGAAATAATACCTAACTACCTTAGGTTGCCTCTCAAGAAGCGCCTTTGTTTCATGTCTTTGGCTCGACGTGATGCATTCTTGATCAAGTTATTCCACCAAGATCCCCCACACTTGTCCTTTTCAAAAGAAGAGGTGGAACTTTAGGAACTTCTCTGACATATCTATCAATTGCATCCATCGATTCCTTCTTAAAATGAGTAACTCCGGGAGGTTGTCCTGCAATTACAAAAACCTCAACATTATTAGGAATCAAGTTTTCATAGGGAATAGCAATAGAATCAATTGAATGAGACACATTTTCATGCGACTTAAACAAATTCTCAATTTTCTTTTCAATTTAATCTTTCTTTAATCCAATTTCATCTTTGTTAGAAAACTCAAGATTCATAGATTCAGTTTCAACAGAAGCATCTAACAAACCATTTGATTCATTCTTGTGATTAGTTTCATTAGAGTGAAGATCATCTACGGAATCATTGGTAGAAGAAACAATATGCTCAAATATAGAAAACTCAATCTTTCTACCATCAAACTCCGTATTTAGTGAACCTTCAAAACAATCAATCTTAGTCTTAGCCATTCGTAAGAATGGCCTTCCCAATATAATAGGGGTTTCAGGCGTATCTTGTTCCATGTCTAGAATGAAGAAATCACCAGTTTCAGACAATGAAGTGAGACCCAAAAACGTGTACAAGTTATAAAACATAAAAGTGATTGAAGCACCTAGGTCTAACATAGCTTTGGTGAAGCTAGCATTACCTATTGCACATGGTATAATAAATATACCTGGATCTCCTCACTTTTCTGGCAATTGTTTATGAAGCAAAGCAGAAACATTCTCACTTACCTTTTATTTTGTTCTCATCCTTTGCTTGTGCTTCATCGTGCATAGCTCTTTCTAAAATTTCGCATACTGAGGCACAATTTTAATCAAATTAAAAAGTGGAATATTTATCTCACAATGAGCAAAGGTGTCATATAGAATTTGTTCATCTTCCCATTTACGATCAGATCTTAAGGCATGAGGAAAGGGTGGTGCGGGTCTTAAAACCTCAGAAGACCACTCTTTAGACGCTTTATTCGGGGATTGAGCAATGTCAGAAGTCTATTTCGTCAATGAAGGTGGCGGCGGGGGCCATGGTGAGGGGCGGCGGGCGCCGTCTATGCAGTGCGTCTCCAATTTTGTCTCTTCCTCCTTATTTCCCAAATCAACTTCCTTTCTAGGCCTCTCTTCCACATTCCCTTTGGTACATTCACTTGTTTACCTCCTCTAAGGGTCATGGCGCTAACATTCTCCTTCGGATTCACTACCACATGCGATGGCAACATTCCCGAATCTTTTGCTTTCAATTTACCAATCTCCTTAGCAATTTGACTCAGTAACTTCACTTGAACACTCATCTTGTCCAACAACAACCTCAATGTCTCATCTCTATCTTCTTGTTGAATGTTTCTAGGACGATTCTCATATTGTTCTCACTAAAAAGGAACTTATTGTTGTTGGCCTCTTCCATTGAATCCACTTTGGTAGTTTGAATTGTAGCCCTGATTGTAATCGTTACCAAAGTTGCGGTGACGTCCATATTCCATGGCATTCACTTCAGCGGTGTCCTCCTGAATCAAGGGACACTTATCATTACCATGAGTTGGATCTCCACAAACACCACAAGGTCTAGGCTGATGGGGTTGATTCAGTTACATAGCCATCTTGTTCACAATTTACATAAGCCTATCGATATCATCTTTGTGTCCATCTCTAGAACTATCCAACTTATGAACTCCTCTAACTCCTTGGTGTCTCCCATATTGTTGTGATGCATTAGCCAACCCTTCAAAAACTTGCATTGCTTCATGAAGTGTTTTATCAAAAATATCTCCTCTGCTAGTAGCATTGATGAAACTCATGTCGGTGTCAAACAAGCCTTCATAAAGATATAGCACTAGATCATCCCCGGGTATACCGTGTTGCGGACAACTACCCTTAAGCTTCTTGAACGGCTCAACATACACATAAAGATTCTCCATAGGTGGTTTCTCAATACTGGACAACTCCTTCTTAAGTTTGTTGAGGCGAGTCGCTGGAAAGTACTTTTTCATGGAAGCTTTCTTCAATTGCACCCAAGTAGTAATGCTTTCTGGGGGTAGGTAGTAAAGCCAATCGCTTACAGTATCTTTCAAAGTGAAGGGGAACACTCAAAACATTGATAGGTCGTCAGACAAGCCTTGGGGTCTCAGTCCATCACAAACGCTCACAAAGGTAACAAGGTGCTTGTTTGGTTCTTACCCAGGCAATCCATGAAAGTAAGGCAAAATAGATGACCAATTCGACTTGAACTCAAATCTTGAACCCTCAGGGAGATCCGGAAGAATAATTGCAAGTGGTTGAGCACTTAAATTAGGTTCCTTCAGGTTTCTCAGGGTCCTTATTGGATTAATAACAACACTTTCAATCTCTTCGTCTGTCTCAAACACAAGCTTCCTCTTCAAACTAAAAGATCTTTCAATCTCGGGATCAAAAGACAAAGGCGATGAATTAGAAGATCTAGTTTGAACCATACAAAGACACAACAGACTCAAAGTAAAGAGTAATCGAAAAAGTTAAAGAAAAGAACCCTCCTTTCTTCTCCCCGGCAACGGCGCCACGAATTTGATGCGGGACGAAATTTGTTGGCACTTTCGCCCTTTAACAAATACTAATAATATCCAAAATTAAACAAAAAACCAATAGATTAGGGAGCCAATCACACTATAAACCAAATAACTACTAGTATAGCGATGAAGTCCGATGTCAAACCCACATGGAGCAGCGAATTTCTATTCAATAACTCTAAACAAACACTCTTATAGCAAAGCAATGATTTCACCTGTAATTCTCTGACAATGGTTGGAATTCATGGTCCTCGGATTGATCTATCAATTATTCATATTCCTAGGTCTACTTGACTAAAGTTGAGAGATCCGCAGAGATTCACTCATCTTATTCAATATCACTAAAGAATAGCATTAAGAACTCAAGTAATCAAGACCAATTGGCACATGGACTCTACACAATTATACTAATAGGCGCATACCGAACTCAACCCTAATTGAATATCCTCAACATAGATCAATTGAAATCATGCACTACAAAGACAAAGAGTCGTCACTATCATCAATACCTTTGATTGCTATCGAGAAAACTGAAACGAATTCATAGCTAGAGATGCAATTCCTAACATGTTGATCAGGTATAGAAACGAACACAAATATAAATTAAGAAAAAGATGATAACTAAGAACATGAATAATCAAATAGAATCAAATCCTCACAACCCAAACAACCATGTCGTCGAATCACATGCGAAACTATGAGTTTAGAAACCCATAGGCCAATTCTCTCTCTCTCTCTCTCTCTCTCTCTCTCTCTAATTGTGTTCATAGTCTCAGAATAACAACTGCCTATTGCGAAAACAAACTGAAAACAACCTAAATACAATAACAAAACTACTACCAAAATACAATAAGAAACACCTATAATGCTTATATGAAATATGCATTATCAGTGTCGTTGGGCTCAGTCCAACTAAAAGTAATAATATCATAACTCAATGCTTAACCAAAAGATTAGTACAACAAACAACTAAGGAGTCGATCGAACAAATAGGTTGTAGCATACTAATGAAATAGCAAAGTAAACTAAACAACCATGTCTTCACAATGGTTGGGGTTCATAATCCTTGGGTTGGTTTCAATATTATTTTTATGCTTATGCCTAATCACCTAGGCTAGATTGTTCCACAAAGATACAATCACTTATTCAATGTAGCATCACTTAAGAATAGCATAAAGAACCAAGTACTTAGGCTAATTGGCACATCAATTCAATGCAATTAGGATTTAAAATAAACAACTCAATTAACCCTAATTTCATCTACTCGATATAGATCAATTGTTATCATCCACTATAAAGGAAATCGAAACATCACTGGATCAATGACTTTGTTTGCTATCGAGAAACCAACAACGGATTCATAGCATAAATGTGAATTCTAACTAGATGCGCGATCATAGAAAGAATCACAAATATAAACAATATTGAAGAACAAGATGATAAATAAACTTATAAATAATTAATTGAAAGTAAATCCTCACAATTCATCCAACTATTTATTCGAATCACAGACGAAACTATGAGTTTAGCAACTCATAGCCAAATCCGCTCTTATTTTCCGTCTCTCTCTAATATGATAGAATTATAACTTAAATAGGGTCGTTTAAAACCATAGATAAAGAATAAAAATATAATAATAATAATAGTCTTTTGAATTAAATTGGTGTTTGCTGAACACGGGACACCGGCCTGGAAAAGCGACGGACGCCACTCCTCTAGCTCCGCGATTCTTCCTTTTCGTTGACGTTGTGATCTCTTCCTCCCTGTATGCTTCTTCCTTGGCCTTTCTCATTCTTAAAAATCAATCTTTAGGATCTCCCAAGTCTCCCTTCATGCTCGGATTATAAAAATGCAGAATAAACACTAAAAAGCATAGATTCCGAACTCGAATACTTCACACGCAAGATAATGGAAATAGAACAAAATATATGCAATATGAATACTTAAATGCAATAAAACCTGTCTATAATGTTGAGATAGGGAAAATCTCATCATCATACCACAAGGATGTTCTGGTCTTTTACCCTATTCGAGTATTCAATACGGGATTGATGCCACCGATTCGCCTATTAATTACGCTAACGGTTTCTGGCATTAACATCATTGACTAGATTAAATATGATAACGATTTCTTTTATTTAATATCAAAACGGTTTCTTTTATTTAATACTCGACTAGTATAAATAAGAGGAGCTAGATTTCGATTGAGATGGACAACGACTGACTTGAGCATCGGAGGGTCCTCTGGGGGAGACAAGCTCCGCCCCGACCTCGTTCTTTGTTGTTTCGCAGGATTATTTCTCGCCAATGGAGCTCAATCTTCCTCAACATCTATGGTGCGAATTTTTGCACTTACATTCGGCGCCGTACGTGGAAAATCGATCAAAAAGCTACAAGATCAGATCTCCCAATATACAAAGCAACAAGAATTGACTTTTAATGGGGCACGATGAACTGCTGGATGCTCAGCCTTCGTCCACAAACTGTAGGAGAGGGCGCCGCTGGCCTCGAACCATAATCCAGAGGGTAACACGACTCACTGGATCATTGGGAGGCATGTTTCAATATCTCCAGTGGTGACGGATCTAAGGCCACAACAGATTCGGGAACAAGCGGTGGAAGGCTCCACCAATTGAATCGTCGATGAGACGAGATAATGAAGATAGCTTCAGGAACAGCTGTCGAATTACCGCCTGAGATACGAGATGATGAAGATAGCTTTGGAAACAAGCGAATTCTAGCAAGCTGGCGGTGCTTAGCCACAAGCTTCGGCTCCGACATCGGCTCCGGTAAAGCGACGATTGCCTGCATCGACGTGATGTTTTAGGCGGCTTGGTGGATTGCGAACATCACCAACAAATAACATCGCAGAGATACTCGATCATCGTTGCATGATGTTGTTGTTTTGTTGAAATCGTAAGTTTGGAGTGACTTCAAATTCACCAACAGCTTCAACTAAAGAGATCTGGAAGAATCACCATTGACGAGGCCAAGCAGGCGTTTGATTACATGCATGAGTTCAATCCACCACCGCTCTCTCAAATTCTAGACGTTTAATTGAGGAGATCATGAACTAGGGTAACTGCGTAACCTGCCTCAAAATTTTCATATATTGCAGTGGTGGCTCGTCCTTTCCAGACAATTACTTAAAGTGTACAAACTTCAAGAATAACAGGTAAGTCACTGTTGTAAGCAGTTGTTAGGTAGCTGTAGATCTTACAGGCAAAGCAGCAGAAAGAGAGAAACACAGAAACAAGGAAAGAAACAGAAATAAAAGCAGAAAATAACAAACAAAAGAAATGAACTAAACCAAGACAGAAAAGACAAAGCAAAGCAGAAAGTAAAGCAAGCACAAAGGCGTACTCGATCTCGACCAACAGCTCCTCGAGATCGACTACCAACAAATCGACAGAAACTTGAAAATCGAAAAGAGGAACAGAAAACTCAACTCGACCAAGACAAGGCCTACTCGATCTCGACCAGGTCCTACTCGAGATTGACGAGAACTACTCGATGTCGACTGGAAACAGAAACTTTAAAATGCAAATTTTCGAACCCAAACTCAGATTTTCGACAGAAATAAATCAATATAATAAAAGACTTCCAAGACCAGGGTTTCAACACCACAACGATAACCATGCAAAGTAACACACAAAGGCATAGAAGATCATGCTTTCCATCCAATAACCTTCGTCATTAACAAATAGGCATATAGAGGCTTTCGCATAAACCCTAATTGTTACTAACCCTTTTCACATAATTAATCCAAGTTGCATTAAGATCACTTTTGCTTCAATAATACAAACAAGGATCACCTTAAACTCTCGCAAAAGAATCATGCTTATAGGGATAGAAGATGAATTGCACAAAAAGATCTGAACTTTATCGCATTGCCTCACATGGCCACCGTCGGGCTCACCCTAGCCCCAGAAGTGGATGGACTACTCACGCTTCATCGCAATCGCAGACATTGAATGAAAAGAAATAACTTGCATAAAACTATATTCATAAGCCTTTACCATCCCGGCAATCAACTTTCACAGAAAGCCAAAACCCTAAAAACCTTAGAACTCCTAAACTTCTCTATGGAACTACTGGTTTCTCTTTGAAATTGAATTCTACGAAAAACCAGCCCCATGGGCTTTATTTAGAGGCTTCTAATCCTTGCTAACCAAGGATAGAATCTGCTATCTATATCTAAAATTATATCTAAAAGCATAAAAGATAAATAAATTGCATAATGGAAATAAATCTAAAAGAAATAAGATAAATCTAAACTAGGTAAGTCTTCATGTCTTGATAGATCTCCTACCATAGATAGAACTTGATCAAATTTGGATAGAATCTTCCTCCTTCGGCCCCAAGGAATCACAGCTCGACTAGGACAGCTCTCGATGACGCGTTTCTGGAATCGGGTCTACTGGACATCGACAAGGGCTTCGTCGACCTCGACAAGGATTGTTCGTCGACTGAACTTCCCGGCTAGCTTTGCTCGACAGGCTCGGACATGGGTTCCTGGAGCTCGTCGACCTGGAGTACACCTGGTCGATCTCGACTAGGGTGGTCTTGCCGATTAGGCTTCCTCGGCGTCTTTACTCGACAGGCCTGGATCTGGGCTCTGGCTCGTCGATCTCGACCAGGGCTTGTCGAGATCGAGTAGAGTGGTGGTCTTCCCTGGTCGAGCATCTTCTCCTCGGCATGGACTCGGACTGGCACTAGGTGGCTTGTCGATCTCGACTAGGTCTTGTCGAGATCGAGTAGGGTTGCTCGGCATCCTCGTCCTCGGCTTCTCGGTGAGATTCTCTCCTTGTCGACTCCGGGTGTGGCACTGGGCTTCGTCGATCTCGACTAGGGTCTTGTCGAGATCGAGTAACTTCTGGAGCTGGGATGGTCTGGCTCTCGACAATGCTCTGTCGACCAAGGCTGCTCGGACTCGCTCGTCGAGATCGAGTAAGGTCTACTCGAGATCGAGTAACCTTGACTCTCAGATTGATTCGACTGGTTCCGCTGCTTCTTTGACCTTGGACTTCTGTAGCCGATTCCCGAGCTTTTCTGACCTTCTATAGAATTGCTGTAAAATGCCTCGAATTCTGCGAATTAAACAGAAACTGGTGTAGATTCCATAATTTGGTAAATAAACATAAACTACATAGGTTCTGTACTATCTTAGCCCAAATGTATGAACTATATGCAGAAATCGATATAAAAGTTACTGTAAAACATGGCAGATTCAGCTCACAGCAAACACCCCATACTTAAGCTTGGTTGTCCTCAAGCAATACTTTTATTTGTCATTTAGGGGAAGAAATCAAAACTCTCAACATCTTAGACTCATTCTCATATGTCCCCTACAATCAATTACCATCCTCGAAAAGGTACTAGTTTCACATATCCATGTATGTGCAAATATACAAAAGCAACATCTACTCACAAAACGAGGGTTATGCAAAACATTCATTCATGACAAAGCATTAATAATCAAGAGGACTTTAATTTAAGCTCAAATAAGGAGTAGATTGGTAAAAGGCTAAAAGGTGGGCAATTTTTGGCAATGTGGTGCTAATGATCCGGGGAAATGGAGTATTTCCAAATTGAATTTCATACCACATTCTTTCTTCATAAGATTCATCACCTTTCATAATGCTTTTATCAATAATAATGCTTTTACCTCTCTAACCTCAACACTGCCTTCTCGCGAGTCGCAAACATGGGTGTCATGAATGGCCCCGGATACTTAGTGCGTCGGACTCCTCACAATGTGTCCCATCTCTCCAAACTATTATCTCAGAGAGCAGGGTCAATCTACATTTATCTCCTGAGGTGATTGGATTTTTTTTCACTCATTAAATTTTCCATATAATCAAACAATTTCCTTGCCAAACTCCAATAATGATAATAATCACAACAACCATATAACATCTCCATAATGTAACATCATTCTCAACATAATCCCCGGATAAGGTAAAGAATGGAAATATTTAGACCATGTGGAGCAATATATGAAATAAGGCATATTATGGCTTTTGTGTAATGCATAAGCATATAGGTAAGGCTAGGAATTAACAATGAGCTTTTATATGGAAATTTAAAGTCTTCCATCATCTTATCATGCAACATGTCAAAAACAACTTCAAATTTTACCTCCTTTCATGGTTTTCAATAAATAATGCACTTCATTGTGACTTCCCTTCACTAGGGAATTTCATGCTATATCTCTAATGAATCCAATTTTGCATCGTTGAGTTCAATATAACTTCCATGACATTACTCAAAATTTTCAAACGGGGGTCATTTTTCTTAAATTTTGGAAAACATGCATATAAGCTCATAAATCAATAATGCATTCCAAAATAGCCATGTAGCAATTCCAAGTAATAAATTCTAAATATGCACAAATAATGTCAAATATATCAAATATACACAAAGTAAGCCCTTCCCCCACCCCATACTTAAACATTACAGTGTCCTCACTGTATAAAAACAAGGGTAAAGAAAGAAACTCACAAGACTGATGTGCAGGGCCTTAAAATGTCGAATGGAAGCACCTCCTGGGGCGAGTATGAATGTAGTTTGCTTCTATCCATGGACCTGAAAAATGTAGAAGACATATACCCATAATAGCAAAAGTAAAAGTGTTCAAAACCAAAACTAAAACAACAAAGTCTCAAAAGTCCTAAAAAGTCTATGTACAAGCTCTAGATTTTATAGTCGCTAGGCCGACTTTCCATTTATGCTCAAGGTGGCATCTGCAGGGCCCATGTGGCTTGGGCCTCAAATAGGACTCCATTCTTGTCCATCAGCTGCAATCCTCCAGAATGGATCTTGTTCACCACGAACGGTCCCATCCGCTTCTTGTTGAATTTGTTGGGAAACCAATGATCATTTGATTTAGAGACATAGAGTTTGTCTCCATCTTCATACTCCTTGGGCTCATCATTGGAAATTCTGCATAATCGCACATACTAAGGCAAACCTCTCCCATGTATAGATAAATCTTTAATGGAAATAGGAGAAGAAAGATCCATACCTTGGCTTATCTTCGTAGAGACGGAATCGGGGACCACTGTGTTTGGTCGATCTCGACTAGGGCTACTCGATCTCGACGAGTCTGCAGGTTCTAGTGGTGGTCTGCTCGAGGATGCGGAAGTCGACGAAGGATAGGTCTTGTCGATCTCGACAAGTCTGGTCGACCTCGAGTAGGGCTCCGCTCCTGGTGGCTGCAGCGTCGAGGAGGAAGGATCTGGTGGAGTCGAGTGGTGGTCGATCTCGACAAGGCTGGTCCGTCTGGTGGAGTCTGTGTCGAGGAAGACGGTGCCCGAGGATGCTGAAGTTGGTCGACATTGAGTAGCGTACTCGAGATCGACAAGGGCTCTGGTTCTGGAGTCGTCTTCGTCGAGGAAGGCGAATTCGAGTTGGCCGAGTGGTGGTCGATCTCGACAAGGCTGGTCGAGATCGAGTAGAGTCCTGCTTCTGTCTGGCTGGTCGACGAGGCTGGTGCTGGTGGAGGCTCCTTGGTCTGATCGAGGTCGACTAGGGTCCTCGATGTCGAGGAGTCTTGGTCGATCTTGACCCCATACTTAGTTCCTGTCAAGGCATCCGAAAAATAATTAATCCATAACGACTTACCTTGATTTGTGTCGATTGAATTCTCTGTGTTCTCTTTGAGGATTGTCATGATCTCCTCCACCTGGGCCTCCATATCCCTCTTTTCCAGCTCCTCAGGGGTCATATTTCTGACCTTGGGTTCCCCGCAGGTGATGTAGCCAACTGAGATAGATTTGACCTCTTCCATTGGACCTGTATGCCTTTCAGTTTTATTAAAGGAATACTCAATTACCTCATCGCTGATGTTGAAGGTGAGTACTCCTTTCCTTACACTTATGTTGGCATCCACCGTCGCCAAGAAGGGCCTTCCTAGAATAATTGGACAAGCAGGATCCTCTTGCATATCAACAACTAGGAAATCAGTAGGGACAAAGAATTTACCTACTTGTACTGGCACATTGTCCACCATGCCTGTTGGAATGACCACCGCGTTGTTGGCCATGTAAAGTCTAGCATCCACATGCTCTAGGGTACCTATCTTAATCTTGGACCAAATCGTTAAAGACATTATACTCACACTAGCTCCAAGATCACATAAAGCATTAATTTTGTATGGACCAAATCCAATAGTTATAGCAAACTTACCTGGATCCGGCCTCTTCTCCAATATGTCCAAGTGGCTGCATTCCTCTCTAATTTCAGCCATTGATCGCTTTTTGCTCCCTGGATCGCTTTTTGCTCAGAATCTCCTTCAAGAATTTGTCATAAGATGGCATTTCATTGAGAGCTTCTGTGAAGGGGATGGTGACGTTGAGTTTCTGAAGCATCTTGATGAAGCGCTGAAACTTCTTCTCTGCCGGGTCCTTTGGAGATTTTTTGGGGAAAGGAAGCTTCTTTTTCCGATTCGAAGCCAGAACAGACATCGGAGGTGCTGCAGGTTGCTCTATGTCGACCAGGGGCTCCTCGACATCGACTACAGTCTTGTCGATCTCGACTAGATTTGGTGTTGTCGAGTTGCTGTTCGGTGCAGACGAGGACTCTGGAAGTTTCTCCTCAACATCGAGTAGGCCCTTCTCGAGATCGACTAGGCTCTGGTCGACCAGCTGTTCTCCGTTGTTCTGCTGCTTTCCGACCTCTGGCTCTTGCAATTGATGGCCGCTTCTGAGTTTTACAGCAGCGATATGTCCAGTCTTTCCATTAGGATTTGGTTATGAAGATCCACGGAGGGAACCTGACTGTTTGGCGATTCCTGCTGCTAGCTGACCAATCTGTGTATCAACTGATTTTCGCCATATATCAATTTCCCCAAGCCTAGAGTTGACACCTTACATCTGAGTATAGACGGAGTTGAAAGATTGCCTAGTTTCTGAGTGGTTCCTCCGTATTTCCTCCAGGACTGTCTGTATATCATCCTTTTTCTGGTCCCTTTCCGGATGTCCTGGAGCTCTGTAGGGAGCGGGGTTCCTAGGGACACCTTGGTTCCATTGTGGTTGCTGAAACCTTTGGTCCCCCATGTAGCGATTGGGACCCCCTGCGTAAGCTACCTCCTCATGATGCTCTGCCATCCTGACTTGTTCTGCGTGTGGGCACTCAGGAGTGGTGTGCCTTTGCGATCTGCATTCAATACAAGGCTGGTTGACAGAGAGATACTTTACTTGTTTGATGAGCTTCTTATTCTAGTCTCTGTAATACTGCTCCCTAACATCAGGATCAATCTCTTTAGGAGGTTCATAGAGGGGCATGGATGGTGCTGGCCTGGCGTATGGGTTCTCTTCATAAGTTGCAGTTGACCCATACTTGTTGTCGTAGTTGGTGAGCTTCTCTAGCACACCCCATGCGTGACTTGGCGGCATTGTCAGATACTCATAGCGAGTATAATGATTGATTCTGTCCTTAGTAACTTGATCAAGAGAATTGAAGAAGATCTCCTGAATGACGTAGGGTGGCTGTCCATGAGTAGGGCAAGATCGCAGAAGTTCCTTGTAGCGCTCCCATGCCTTTGCCAGCGGTTTCCCTTGCTTCTATTTGAAGGCGGTGATTTTCTGGCGGAGATGTGCTGTTTTGGCGGGTGGGAAGAATTTGTTCAGAAACTGTTGCTCTACTTGGGTCCAGGTTGTGAGTGATCTTGCTTTCAGCCCTTCAAGCCATTTCAGTGCAGGCCCAGCGAGAGACCAGCGAAAAGATTTCATCTTGACATATTCCAGGGTTGTACCTTCAGCAAGAGTACGGCACATGTCAGAAAAGTTTGTAATATGTTCAAGAGGACACTCATTAAATCTACCATAAAAGGCATTATTTTTAAGCTCTATAAGAAATTGAGTGCGAATTTCAAAAGAGTTATCAGGGATTAGAATCGCCGATTCAGGAACGACGAGAGTGGGATGCATATAATCCTCTACAGTGGTTGGATATTGGGCAAGCTCAGCTTCTGCTTGCCTTGCACGCTCATTTGCTTGCTCCCTTGCCGTCCTCTCATTGGCGATAGTAGTATCCTTTGTGGCTAGTTCCCTGTTAAGCCTCTGTATCAGCTGCTCTTGTGTTTCAGCGGCTGGCATGGCTCTTTGCAGTCTAGCTCTGATGTGTAGGAGGCGTTCCGGTTCGTCTAAGGAATCAAACTCAGGTGGGATACCAGAACGGCGCATACACCTACGAATTCACTCAAGAGAAAATTGAGAACTGACTACCTAAGGCGCGAATAATTGCTTCCCCGGCAACGGCGCCAATTTGTTGTAAGCAAGAGGATGGTCAAGTATGAAATAAATATAAAATAAAGTTCAGACTGACTTCCCTATCACAGCAAATAAATACAAGACTTCCTCCCGTTGTAGTAAGAGAATAGTCAGGATCGAATCCATGAGGAAGCACGTCAGCAGTTCTTAGGTAGCTGTAGATCTCACAGGCAAAGTAGAAGAAAGACAGAAACAAAGAAACAAGGAAAGAAACAGAAATAAAAGCAGAAAATAACAAACAAAAGCAATGAACTAAACGAAGACAGAAAAGACAAAGCAAAGTAGAAAGTAAAGCAAGAACAAAGGCGTACTCGATCTCGACCAACAACTCCTCGAGATCGACTACCAACAAATCGACAAAAACTTGAAAATCGACAACAGGAACAGAAAACTCAACTCGACCAAGACAAGGCCTACTCGATCTCGACCAGGTCCTACTCGAGATTGACGAGAACTACTCGATGTCGACTGGAAACAGAAACTTTAAAATGCAAATTTTCGAACCCAAACTCAGATTTTCGACAGAAATAAATCAATATAATAAAAGACTTCCAAGACCAGGGTTTCAACACCACAACGATAACCATGCAAAGTAACACACAAAGGCATAGAAGATCATGCTTTCCATCAAATAACCTTCGTCATTAACAAATAGGCATATAGAGGCTTTCGCATAAACCCTAATTGTTACTAACCCTTTTCACATAATTAATCCAAGTTGCATTAAGATCACTTTCGCTTCAATAATACAAACAAGGATCACCTTCAACTCTCGCAAAAGAATCATGCTTATAGGGATAGAAGATGAATTGCACAAAAAGATCTGACCTTTATCGCATCGCCTCACATGGCCACCGTCGGGCTCACCCCAGCCCCAGAAGTGGGTGGACTACTCACGCTTCATCCCAATCGCAGACATTGAATGAAAAGAAATAACTTGCATAAAACTATATTCAAAATCCTTTACAATCCCGGCAATCAACTTTCGCAGAAAGACAAAACCCTAAAAACCTTAGAACTCCTAAACTTCTCTGTGGAACTACTTGTTTCTCTCTGAAATTGAATTCTATGAAAATCCAGCCCCATGGGCTTTATTTATAGGCTTCTAATCCTTGCTAACCAAGGATAGAATCTCCTATCTGTATCTAAAATTATATCTAAAAGCATAAAAGATAAATAAATTGCATAATGGAAATAAATCTAAAAGAAATAAGATAAATCTAAACTAGGTAAGTGTTCATGTCTTGATAGATCTCCTTCCATAGATAGAACTTGATCAAATTTGGATAGAATCTTCCTCCTTCGGCCCCAAGGAATCCCAACTCGACTAGGACAGCTCTCGACGACGCGTTTCTGGAATCGGGTCTACTCGACATCGACAAGGGCTTCGTCGACCTCGACAAGGATTGTTCGTCGACTGAACTTCCCGGCTAGCTTTGCTCGACAGGCTCGGACATGGGTTCCTGGCCTGGATCTGGGCTCTGGCTCGACAGGCCTGGTCGACCTCGAGTACACCTGGTCGATCTCGACTAGGGTGGTCTTGCCGACTAGGCTTCCTCGGCGTCTTTACTCGACAGGCCTGGATCTGGGCTCTGGCTCGTCGATCTCGACCAGGGCTTGTCGAGATCGAGTAGAGTGGTGGTCTTCCCTGGTCGAGCATCTTCTCCTCGGCATGGACTCGGACTGGCACTGGGTGGCTTGTCGATCTCGACTAGGTCTTGTCGAGATCGAGTAGGGTTGCTCGGCATCCTCGTCCTCGGCTTCTCGGTCAGCTTCTCTCCTTGTCCACTCCGGGTGTGGCACTGGGCTTCGTCGATCTCGACTAGGGTCTTGTCGAGATCGAGTAACTTCCGGAGCTGGGATGATCTGGGTCTCGACAATGCTCTGTCGACCAAGGCTGGTCGGACTCGCTCGTCGAGAACGAGTAAGGTCTACTCGAGATCGAGTAACCTTGACTCTCAGATTGATTCGACTGGTTCCGCTGCTGCTTTGACCTTGGACTTCTGTAGCCGATTCCCGAGCTTTTCTGACCTTCTGTAGAATTGCTGTAAAATGCCTCGAATTCTGCGAATTAAACAGAAACTGGTGTAGATTCCATAATTTGGAAAATAAACATAAACTACATAGGTTCTGTACTATCTTAGCCCAAATGTATGAACTGTATGCAGAAATCGATATAAAAGTTACTGTAAAACATGGCAGATTCAGCTCACAACAGTCACCCTCTTCCGACCTAGATTACTAATTGAGGTACGTAGAAGTGAATTTCAGTGTAACCAAATTCAACAAAGAATTCCTAAATCATATGGCCCATATTTACTTGATTATATGATTTTCATTGCACTTACTCGTCTAACCTTGTCTAACCTTCACACTAATCAGATGAAATACAACTGAAATTAGTTTAATTATTTCATGCTAAGTTTGATCTATTTGACTATTTATTCTATATTCATTGATATTAGTTTAATCGAGTTCCTGCCTAGTTTTGAGACACGAATGCATGATCGGACGTATTCTATACTTCATGCTAAGTCGCGTGCATGGGCAGCACATAAAATGCTAGGGGCACTACACATTACAATACTAATCTTCTAATGGCTTAATTTCTCTAAATTATGTAGAAGTGCAATGTTTTTTACCAGGTCCAACGATTGTAGATGTCATTTAACGAAATCTTTAAAGCTACAACAATTATTCGAGAAAGTGAAGATTTGCCACTTATGGCCAAGCAAATGCCAGTTAAGGCAAAAGAATCGTTAGTTACTGCCACTGAAAATTGCCACTAACGGCCACCGGAAATCTCCACTTACAGTCACTGGAAATCGTCACTTACGGCCACCTGAAATCGCCACTTAAGGCCAATGAAATCACCACTTACAGCCAATAAGAATCGCCACTTAAGGCCAACGAAATCGCCACTTACAGGCACGCCGAATCGCCACTTAAGGCCAACGAAATCGCCACTTATGGCCAATCCGAATCACCACTTAAGGCCAAAAAAATCGCCACTTATGGCCAATCCGAATCGCTAGTTAAGGCCAGCAATATCGCCACTTGCAGCCAATCCAAATCACCAATTAAGGCCACTGAAAATCGCCACTTACGGCCAATAGCCACTTCAGCCAACGATAGCCACTTATGGCTAATAGCCAACTACGGGTGAAACGACTAACGTCGACGGCAAAATCATCACTCACTCGACAAACTTTGTCATGTACTTTTTTCGGCTTCATTCATCATCGAGACATGAAGAAGAAACCTGAGAGGAAATTGAGATAGGGAAAATGCCGTCATCATAGCATAAGGACGTTCTGGTCTTTTACCAAATTAAAGTATTCAATGCGGTATTGATGCCACCGATTCACCTATTGATTTCGATAACAGTTTCGGGCATTAAGAGTGTTGACTGGATTAAATACGGTAACGATTTCTTTTATTTAATATCATAACAGTTTCTTTTATTTAATACTCGACTAGTATAAATAAGAAGAGCTGGATTCCGATTGAGACGAGCAATGACTGACTTGAGCGTCGGAGGGTCCTCCGGGGGAGACAAGCCCCGCCCCGACCTCGTTCTTTGTTCTTTCGCAAGATTATTTCTTGCCAACGGAGCTCAATCTTCCTCAATATATATGGTGCGGATTTTTGCACTTACAAATGCCTATCTAAAATATGCATTATCAAATCCATCCACACTTAAGCTCTTGTTTGTCCTCAAGCAACCATGAAGAATACACAAAATCAATGCATCCCAAAGGAGATCCCTTCATAACTATTCCTCATCAAAAGCAAATTCAATCACAAGTGCAAATATGAACAAGGCATAAAAACGTCATAACATGTATGTAGGTGGTCAAGTAGCCCGCATGCTTACTAATCAAACCTCGCAAGGGAAATTATTGTTTCTCTCACTCTCATGTGTTAGGTTTTAAGCATACACTCAACTCAATTCCATATGCAAACTTCAACATTAAATATTGACACTTATATCACAAAATCTCCACCGGATACATCAAAGCAAAATATGAACATCAAGAGGACTTTCGCTCAATGAAAATCTTCAAAGAAGATTCCATTCGACGGGGTTGTAATGGGGCTTGGTAAAAACATAAGGGCAAGGAATGGTATTTTGTCATTTGGTGCTATCAATTTCGGGAAACAAGTTTCCTAAAAACTTCCAACATAATTCAAATCAACTCAAAAATACATCAAGCTCAATTAAGAACAGAAACCATCAACACTAACCATAACTATAAAAATATATCAATAAACTCAAATAACTCTGATGAGGAACGAACGTCGTTGACACTTTCCCCCTTTACCAAATAGTAATAAAATCCAAACTCAAACACAAAACCAATAGATTAGCAAATCAATTACTTGATCAACCAATAAACTACTAGTATAGCAATTAAGTCCGGTGTCGAACCCACAAGGAGAAGTGATTCGCTATTCAATAACTCTTAACAAGAACTCTTATGACCAAACAATGATTTAGGACAAATAAACAAGATGTAAAGTAACCACCTTTATGATTGCAAAGTAAATCGATAATAAGGTAGAGGAGACATTTCACTTGTAATTCTCTGACAATGGTTGAAATTCATGGTCCTAGGATTGTTCTTATCAATTACGCATAAACATATGTCTACTTGACTAAAGTTGAGATATTCGCAGGGTTAAAATCCTCTTATTCAATATCACTAAGAAATAGCATTAAGAACTCAAGCAATTAGACCAATTGGCATATTGATTAAATGCAATTAAGAAAAATCGGAACAACCTTAGATCAACCCTAATCGACATATCCAGAACATAGATCAATTGAAATCATCCAATACAAAGGCAAAGAAATATCACTACTTCAATACTTTGATATCAAGAACACAACAACGAATTCATACCTAAGATGCAATTCCTGACATGGTGATCAATCACAGAAAGGAACACAAATATAAACAATAAGCACAAGATGATAAATAGTAATATGAATAACTAATAGAAAAAAACCTCATAATCTAAACAACAATATCTTTGAATCACAAGTGAAACTATGAGTTTAGCAACTCATAGGCCAAATCTCTCTCTCTCTCTCTCTCCCTCTCTCTCTCTCTCTCTAATTGTGTTCATAGTTTCACAATGACTTCTCTCCTCTCACAAACTGATGGAAAATAACATAATAAAGTCTCTCAAAGAGTCGGCAAAACACTATTATAATAATATTAGATTAATAGGAAATAGAATCTTCAGATCCGGAATCGCGAACACTGGAAACCGGCCCACGGCGAGCGCCGTGCAAGAGGCGGCGGGCGCCACAATCTCAGTGAAGGGATTCCCTCTTTTTCTTCGATTGTCTTCGATGTCGTGCTTCCTTTTTCCTCTCTACCCTCTTCCTTTGCCTCCATATGCTCCAAAACATGTCTCTTAGGCTCTTCTAAGATCCCTCCAAGGTCGAAATGTAATTATGTAGAATAAACAATAAACAAGCGTAGATTCCGAACTCGAATACTTCATAGGCAATATACGAAACTAGACTAAAACATAAGCAAAAATCCTCTCTAAATGCAATAAGAAATACCAATAATGCATATATGAAATATGCATTATCAAATCCCCCCACACTTGACTCTTGCGTGTCCTTAAGCAACCATAAGACAAAAACATCATCTACACATCCCATAGGAGATTCTTTCACAATTTTACTCATGAAAAGCAACACCATCAATAGTGCAAATATAATCTAGGCATATAAACGTCATAACATGTATATATGGGATCAAGTTGCTTGCATGCTCAAAAATCAACCTTACCAAGGATAATGTGTTTCTCTCACTCTCGTGTGTTTAGGGTTTAAGCATACACTCACCTCAATTCCATATACAAGAATCAACTCAAATATTGACATTTATATCACAAAATTTCCACCGGATACGTCAATGCAAAAATAAAAACATCAAGAGGACTTTCGCTCAATGGAAACCTTCATAGAAGATCCCATTCGGCGAGGTTGTAATGAGGCTTGGTAGAAACATAAGGGCCATGAATTGTATTTGGTCATGTGGTGCTATAAATTACGGGAAAACAAGATTCTAACAACTCCCAACATAACACAAACCGACTCAAAAATACTCAAGCTCACATATACACAACATCTCACAATAACGATTCCAAAAATCCTCTATAACAAAACTCTCAACAATATATCAATAAACTCATACTCATCATCATATACTTATGCAATTTATAACACCCAACCAATCTAACTTTTAACCAACATAGATCCAATTCTTCCTCATTATGCAAAAATAAGGGACAAATGCATAAAAATGAGGGAACTACTAAGCACATAACATTACATCTTCTCAAAACCATAAACCATAAACTCACACTTTAACTTCTTTCTCCTCAACTCCAAAATAGATTCCATAACCCACTCAAAATCTCAATTTCCCCGGAATGAGGGTAAGGCTTATCATAGGCTACGAAAAATGTAATTTTGTCGAGCTATCAATAAAACAGGCTAAAGGCTTAAATTGGCTTCAAATCAAGTTATAAATAGGGTAGACATGGATAAAATGTGGATAAAAAATCGCCTCTATCATTTGAAATTATCAAGCAATGAACATGTATATAATTGATCATGAAAATAGATAACCATGGCAATACTCAATGATGGATAAACATACACAAAAAGGAACAATGAAAAATAAAATAAAGGGTTTGAAGGAAGCAAATGACTAACCAGTTATTGTGAAGGCAGGGTCTGGGTACCAGACCACTGATTGATACCCTTTAGGGCGATCCATAACGCATCCTGAAGACCAGAGAACTTATCCGCAATACTAGCGAGCTTATATGTAGTGTTCGCCTCAAACTCAGCAAATCGACGCTTAAGATCATTCAAAGCAGCACAGACAGGGCCAACATCATCCACAGTGAATTCTTCTCTTACTACTACCTCTTCTTCTATATTCCCAGCAGGCTCATCCTCAAACGCCTCATCAAAAACTTCAGGCCATCGCTTCTCAAGACTATGTCTGTCTGGATCCAAAGAAAATCTGTTGTGATGGATATGGAAATATGATATTCTATAACAATGCGGTAGTTCCGCTAACAGATAAAGGTGATGGTCAAAAGTCTCTCCGGCCATCCATTTGAAACACCATGTTCCGTCCGAACGCTGACATACTCGGTAATGCCCCACCAATTCAGATTGCTAATGTTTTAAACCTTTTCAAGACCAAAAGAGTGTAGATCATCAAGATATACATGTACTCGGCGAGCAATCAACGATACAATACATCCGAAAACAATAAGATGCTCAGGCCTCACATGAGTAGCTCTAGTCACGTCCATACAGCTCCCCATAAATAGCTGAACCCAGCCAGGCATATGCACTCCCTCAAGAATCAAGCAACAAATATAGCTCCAGGCTATCATAGTAATCACGGAAGAATTCTCCACACCCAAAAAAGAACTACAAAGCACCAAATAGCACAACCTCAATGCAGACTGAGTAATCGTGGATTCGTAGTGGTTTCGACTCCACTTAAAGAATTGTTCTGTAGCCTCCTTCGAAGGGTCATGAGGATTTGGAGCAGACATCTCACACCCATAGGCGTCAGCAGGTGTCTTGGTAATACCAAAAGCTTGTGCAACGACAACCTTAGTCACTACGAACTTCCGGTTCCTTAACTGGAAATGAATCTCCATATCAGAACGATAATCCAGGGTAGCCAAGAACTCTCTCACCAATGCTGAATAGGTAAAATTATCCAAATCCAAGAAATCATCCAAACCTCCTTTCTCAAGGAGTCGAGAGATCTCCTCAAAGAGTCCCAAACGCTTCAACATCGGGGGATGAAAGAATAGTATGGAAACATACTCCCTCTTCTCAAGCTTAAGCCAACTATTCTCTTCCTCCCATGACAAAACATCAGGCTTCTCCATAGCAGGAATTGAAGACATAATGTTCTGCTAAAGAGGGAAATAGAAAAATACCACAAAAATGTCCAAAAATGAACTCTCTGCAGTGACAGTGGGCGCCGTGTATTGCCGAGCACGAATTCGAGCGAAGACGTTGAGCGAACGATGTTCAAGCTTTCCCAAAACATGCAACTTTGATGAATAACTTCTTTTCAATAGCCTTATTTGGTGATAGGGAGGAGGATGGTATCGGAAGGGATTGTGTTTGATGGATGTAGGGTAGTAGTGGAAAGTGTTTTGATGGGTAGGAACTTGATTGAAACACAAGGCTTTAGGGTTTTTTGAGTGGATTCAAGTAGGCTTTGGGTTTTATGGGTTTCTTGGAGACAAGATTTGATTGATCAACAATATGGAATGGAAATATATGTTGAGTTGGAAAGGGGATCATCTATCAAAAAGAAAATGATATAAATTAGAAATAGATAAAAGATAGATAAAAGATAAAAGATAAATCATAATCCTAAGATAAATGGAAACTAATCCTAGATAGATAATATAATCCTAAGATAGATAAAATAAATCTAACCCTAAAATAAATAAAAAGAACAACTGTAATCCTAAATAGATAGAAAATATAAAACTAACCTAAAATAATCGAAAATAACAAAGATAAAAAGAAAATAGAATTACTTCCCTTCTAATTTTACCAAAGATTCGGACGTGTCTGTGAACAGGACTAGCGGGGGGCGTCGTGTGAAGGGCAGCGGACGTCGTGTGTTCATACCGACATTCCGTATTCAAATCAACCAAAATTCAACTCCAACAAAGGTTTGAACTTACCATCACTTCATTTTCAGCGAAACGATCCATCCTACTTTATTGAATTGAAAAACTAATTGCGAAATTGAAATAATATTACCTAAACTACTTTGGGTTGCCTCCAAAGAAGCGCATTTGTTTCACGTCTTCAGCTCAACGTGATGCATTCCTTGATCAATTTATCCCCTCAAGATCCTCCACACTATCCCTTTTCAAGACAAGAGGGGGAACTTTAGGAATTTCTCCAATACATCCATCAATTTGGCCAATCAATTCCTTATTGAAATGAGTTACTCCTGGAGGTTACCCTGAAATTGCAAACACCTCAACATTGTTAGGAATAGATTTCTCATAGGTATTAGCAATAGAATCATTTGAATTGGACATATTGTTATGTGGCTTAAACATGTTCTCATTTTTCCTTTCAATGTCATCATTCCGTATTTCATAGTTAAGGAACCTTCAAAACAATCAATCTTAGTCTTAGCCGTTCGCAAGAATGGCCTTCCCAAGATAATTGGAGTTTCAGGCGTACCTTCTTCCTTATCAAGAATAAAGAAATCAGCTGGGAATATAAAATCTTTTACCTTTACTAGAATATCCTCAACAACTCCTCTGGGCTTAATACTAGAACGATCAGGGAGTTGTATAGTAACACCAGTTTCGAACAATGCATTGAGACCCAAAAACATGTACAAATTACTTATTTTCACTTAAAATTACCTTTTCTTTCTTTCCCATCCTTTGCTTGCGTTTCATCATGCACAATTCTTTCAAAAACATCACACAGCAAGGCACATTTTTAATCAATTTGAAAAGTGGAATATTTACCTCACAATGTGCAAAGGTGTCATAAAGAATTTGTTCATCTTCCCACTTACGATCAGATCTTAAGGCATAAGGAAAGGGTGGTGCAGGTCTTGAAACCTCAGAAGACCACTCCTTGGATGATTTCCTTGGGGATTGAACAACGTCGAAATTCGGTTATGTCACTGGAGGGAGAGACGGGCGCCGTGGTGAGGGGCGGCGGGAGCCGTCTTTACAATAAGTCTTCATCTCGTTTTTCTCTTCTTCTCCCACATCAATCACCTCCTTAGGTCTCCCTTCAATATTCCTAGTTGGCACATTCACTTGTTTACCTCCTATAAGGATCAGGGCGCTCACATTTTCCTTCAGATTCCCTACCACTTGTGATGGGAACTTCCCCGAATCTTTAACTTTCAATTCTCCAATCTCCTTAGCCATTTGACTTAACATGTTCTCTTGAACACTCATCATGTCCAACAACAACCTCAATGTTTCATCTTTATCCTCTTGTTGAGTGTTTCTCTGACGATTCTCAAATTGCCCTCTGTGATAAGAAATTTGTTGCTCTTTACCTCTGTCGTTGAACCCACTTTGATAGTTCGAATTGTAGCCCTGATTGTAGCCATTGTTACCAAAGTTGCAGCGAGATCCATAATCCATAGTATTCAAATCAGCGATATCCTATTGGATCAAAAGACACTTATCATTCGGATGAGTTAGATCTCCACAAACACCACAAGGTCTAGCTTGACGAGATTGACTCATTTGCATAGCCATCTTGTTCACTATTTCTGTAAACCTATCAAGATCATCCTTGTGACCATCTCTAGCAGTATCCAACTTATGAACTCCTCTAAGTCCTTGGTGTCTCCCATATTGTTGCGATGCCTTAGCCAACCCTTCAAAAATTTGCATTGCTTCCTGAAGTGTCTTATCCAAAATATCTCCTCCGCTAGTACCATTGATGAAACTCCTATCGTGTCAAGCAAGCCTTCATAAAGATATAGAACTAGATCATCCTCGGGTATACTATGTTGTGGACAACTACCATTAAGCTTCTTGAACCTCTTAACATACTCATAAAGACTCTCTATAGGGGATTGCTCAGTTCTAAATTGTTCATTCTTAAGCTTGTTGAGGCGAGTCGCAGGAAAGTACTTTTGCAGAAAAGCTTTCATCAATTCAACCCAAGTACTAATGCTTTCTGGGGTAGGTAATAAAGCCAAACGCTTGCAGAATCTTTCAAAGTAAAGGGGAAACACTCTCAACATCAATTGGTCATCGGTAAGGCCTTTGGTTCTAAGTCTATCGCACACACTCACAAAGGTAGCAATGTGCTTGTTTGGTTGCTCCCCAGGCAATCCATGAAAGTAGGGCAAAATAGTAGATCAATTCAACTTATACTCAAATCTTGAACCCTCGGGGAGATCAGGATGGCTAATTGCAAGTGGTTGAGCACACAAATTAGGTTCCTTTAGGTTTCTCAGGGTACTTCTTGGCGGGTTAACAATTTCTTCTTCCATCTCCTTATTTGTATCAAACTCGAGCCTCATTTTCAACCTAAGAGATCTTTCAATCTAAAAATCAAAAGACAAAGGCAATGAATTAGAAGATCTAGTTTGAACCATACAAGTACACAAAATACTCAAAGAAAATAATAAAAACCAAAACAAAAGAAAGAATTAATGAAAGAGATAAAGAAAAAAAAACTCGTTTCCTCTCCCCGACAACGGCGCCAAGAATTTGATGCGGGACGAATGTCGTTGGCCCTTTCACCCCTTACCAAATAGTAATAAAATCAAAACTCAAACACAAAACCAAAACCAATAGATTAGCAAATCAATAACTTGATCAACCGATAAACTACTAGTATAGCAATTAAGTCCGGCGTCGAACCCACAGGGAGAAGCGATTCACTATTCAATAACTCTTAACAAGAATTTTTATGACCAAACAATGATTTAGGACAAATAACCAAGATGTAAAGTAACCAACTTTATGATTGCAATGGATGAGATTCTTTGACAATGTTTTAGATTCATGGTCCTAGGATTGTTCTGATCAATTACTCATAAACATATGTCTACTTGACTAAAGTTGAAAGATACACAGGGATACAATCATCTTATTCAATATCACTAAGGAATAGTATTAAGGACTCAAGTAATTAAGACCAATTGGCATATTGATTCAATGCAATTAAGACAAACCGGAACAACTCTAGATCAATCCTAATCGACATACCCATAAGATAGATCAATTGAAATCATCCACTACAAAGACAAAGAAATATCACTCCTTCAATACCTTCGTTTTTATCAAGAACACAACAACGAATTCATAGCCGAGATGCAATTCCTAACATGGTGATCAATCATAGAAAGTAACACAAATATAAACAATAAGCACAAGTTGATAAATAGTATTATGAATAACTAATAGAAATAATCCTCATAAATCTAAACAAACATGTCTTCGAATCACAAACGAAACTATGAGTTTAGCAACTCATATGCCACATCTTTACCTCTCTAATTGTGTTCATAGTCTCACAATAACTTCTCTCCTCTCACAAACTGATGGAAAATAACCTAATAAAGTCACTCAAAGATTCGAAAAAACCCTAGAACAATAATAATAGCATAATAGGAAATAGAATCTTCAGATCCGGGATCGCGAACGTTGGAAACCGGCCCATGGAGGACGTCGTGCAAGAAGTGGCGGGCGTCGCCATCTCAGTGACGGGATTCCCTCTTTTTCTTCGATTGTCTTCAATGTCCTACTTCCTTGCTCATCTCTAGCCTCTTTCTTTCCCTCCATATGCTCCAAAACATGGCTCTTAAGCTCTTATAAGATCCCTCTTAGGTCGGAATGTAATTCTGCAGAATAAACACTAAAAAGGCTTAGATTCCGAACTTGAATACTTCACAACCAATATACAAAACTAGACTCAAACATAAACAAAACTTCTATCTAAATGAAATAAGAAATACCTATAATGCCTATAAGAAATATGCATTATCAAACTTTCAAACCTCCTTTCTCAAGGAGTCGAGAGATCTCCTCAAAAAGTCCCAAACGCTTCAACATCGGGGGATGAAAGAATAGTATGGAAACATACTCCCTCTTCTCAAGCTTAAGCCAACTATTCTCTTCCTCCCATGACAAAACATCAGGCTTCTCCATAGCAGGAATTGAAGACATAATGTTCTCCTAAAGAGGGAAATAGAAAAATACCACAAAAATGTCCAAAAATGAACTCTCTGCAGTGACAGTGGGCGCCGTGTATTGCCGAGCACGAATCCGAGCGAAGACGTTGAGCGAACGATGTTCAAGCTTTCCCAAAACATGCAACTTTGATGAATAACTTGTTTTCAATAGCCTTATTTGGTGATAGGGAGGAGGATGGTATCGGAAAGGATTGTGTTTGATGGATGTAGGGTAGTAGTGGAAAGTGTTTTGATGGGTAAGAACTTGATTGAAACACAAGGCTTTAGGGTTTTTTGAGTGGATTCAAGTAGGCTTTGGGTTTTATGGGTTTCTTGGAGACAAGATTTGATTGATCAACAATATGGAATGGAAATATATGTTGAGTTGGAAAGGGGATCATCTAACAAAAAGAAAATGATATAAATTAGAAATAGATAAAAGATAGATAAAAGATAAAAGACAAATCATAATCCTAAGATAAATGGAAACTAATCCTAGATAGATAATATAATCCTAAGATAGATAAAATAAATCTAACCCTAAAATAAATAAAAAGAACAACTCTAATCCTAAATAGATAGAAAATATAAAACTAACCTAAAATAATCGAAAATAACAAAGATAAAAAGAAAATAGAATTACTTCCCTTCTAATTTTACCAAAGATTCGGATGTGTCTGTGAACAGGACTAGCGGGGGGCGTCGTGTGAAGGGCAGCGGACGTCGTGTGTTCATAGCGACATTCCGTATTCAAATCAACCAAAATTCAACTCCAATAAAGGTTTGAACTTACCATCACTTCATTTTCAGCGAAACGATTCATCCTACTTTATTGAATTGAAAAACTAATTGCGAAATTGAAATAATATTACCTAAACTATTTTGGGTTGCCTCCAAAGAAGCGCATTTGTTTCACGTCTTCAGCTCAAAATGATGCATTCCTTGATCAATTTATCCCCTCAACATCCTCCACACTCTCCCTTTTCAAGATAAGAGGGGGAACTTTAGGAATTTCTCCAATATATCCATCAATTTGGCCAATCAATTCCTTATTGAAATGAGTTACTCCTGGAGGTTACCCTGAAATTGCAAACACCTCAACATTGTTAGGAATAGATTTCTCATAGGTATTAGCAATAGAATCATTTGAATTGGACATATTGTTATGTGGCTTAAACATGTTCTCATTTTTCCTTTCAATGTCATCATTCCGTATTTCATAGTTAAGGAACCTTCAAAACAATCAATCTTAGTCTTAGCCGTTCGCAAGAATGGCCTTCCCAAGATAATTGGAGTTTCAGGCGTACCTTCTTCCTTATCAAGAATAAAGAAATCAGTTGGGAATATAAAATCTTTTACCTTTACTAGAATATTCTCAACAACTCCTCTGGGCTTAATACTAGAACGATCAGGGAGTTGTATAGTAACACCAGTTTCGAACAATGCATTGAGACCCAAAAACATGTACAAATTACTTATTTTCACTTAAAATTACCTTTTCTTTCTTTCCCATCCTTTGCTTGCGTTTCATCATGCACAATTCTTTCAAAAACTTCACATAGCAAGGCACATTTTTAATCAATTTGAAAAGTGGAATATTTACCTCACAATGAGCAAAGGTGTCATAAAGAATTTGTTCATCTTCCCACTTACGATCAGATCTTAAGGCATAAGGAAAGGGTGGTGCAGGTCTTGAAACCTCAGAAGACCACTCCTTGGGTGATTTCCTTGGGGATTGAACAACGTCGAAATTCGGTTCTGTCACTGGAGGGAGAGGCGGGCGCCGTGGTGAGGGGCGGCGGGAGCCGTCTTTACAATAAGTCTTCATCTCGTTTTTCTCTTCTTCTCCCACATCAATCACCTCCTTAGGTCTCCCTTCAATATTCCTAGTTGGCACATTCACTTGTTTACCTCCTATAAGGATCAGGGCGCTCACATTTTCCTTCAGATTCACTACCACTTGTGATGGGAACTTCCCCGAATCTTTAACTTTCAATTCTCCAATCTCCTTAGCCATTTGACTTAACATGTTCTCTTGAACACTCATCTTGTCCAACAACAACCTCAATGTTTCATCTTTATCCTCTTGTTGAGTGTTTCTCTGACGATTCTCAAATTGCCCTCTTTGATAAGAAATTTGTTGCTCTTTACCTCTGTCATTGAACCCAATTTGATAGTTCGATTTGTAGCCCTGATTGTAGCCATTGTTACCAAAGTTGCGGCGAGATCCATAATCCATAGTATTCAAATCAGCGATATCCTATTGGATCAAAGGACACTTATCATTCGGATGAGTTAGATCTCCACAAACACCACAAGGTCTAGCTTGACGAGATTGATTCATTTGCATAGCCATCTTGTTCACTATTTCCGTAAACCTATCAAGATCATCCTTGTGACCATCTCTAGCACTATCCAACTTATGAACTCCTCTAAGTCCTTGGTGTCTCCCATATTGTTGCGATGCCTTAGCCAACCCTTCAAAAATTTGCATTGCTTCCTGAAGTGTCTTATCCAAAATATCTCCTCCGCTAGTACCATTGATGAAACTCCTATCGTGTCAAGCAAGCCTTCATAAAGATATAGAACTAGATCATCCTCGGGTATACTATGTTGTGGACAACTACCATTAAGCTTCTTGAACCTCTTAACATACTCATAAAGACTCTCTATAGGGGATTGCTCAGTTCTGAATTATTCATTCTTAAGCTTGTTGAGGCGAGTCGCAGGAAAGTACTTTTGCAGGAAAGCTTTCATCAATTCAACCCAAGTACTAATGCTTTCTGGGGTAGGTAATAAAGCCAAACGCTTGCAGAATCTTTCAAAGTAAAGGGGAAACACTCTCAACATCAATTGGTCATCGGTAAGGCCTTTGGTTCTAAGTCTATCGCACACACTCACAAAGGTAGCAATGTGCTTGTTTGGTTGCTCCCCAGGCAATCCATGAAAGTAGGGCAAAATAGTAGATCAATTCAACTTATACTCAAATCTTGAACCCTCGGGGAGATCAGGATGGCTAATTGCAAGTGGTTGAGCACACAAATTAGGTTCCTTTAGGTTTCTCAGGGTACTTCTTGGCGGGTTAACAATTTCTTCTTCCATCTCCTTATTTGTATCAAACTCGAGCCTCATTTTCAACCTAAGAGATCTTTCAATCTAAAAATCAAAAGACAAAGGCAATGAATTAGAAGATCTAGTTTAAACCATACAAGTACACAAAATACTCAAAGAAAATAATAAAAACCAAAACAAAAGAAAGAATTAATGAAAGAGATAAAGAAAAAAAAAACTCGTTTCCTCTCCCCGACAACGGCGCCAAGAATTTGATGCGGGACGAACGTCGTTGGCCCTTTCACCCCTTACCAAATAGTAATAAAATCAAAACTCAAACACAAAACCAAAACCAATAGATTAGCAAATCAATAACTTGATCAACCGATAAACTACTAGTATAGCAATTAAGTCCGGCGTCGAACCCACAGGGAGAAGCGATTCACTATTCAATAACTCTTAACAAGAACTTTTATGACCAAACAATTATTTAGGACAAATAACCAAGATGTAAAGTAACCAACTTTATGATTGCAATGGATGAGATTCTTTGACAATGTTTTAGATTCATGGTCCTAGGATTGTTCTGATCAATTACTCATAAACATATGTCTACTTGACTAAAGTTGAAAGATACACAGGGATACAATCATCTTATTCAATATCACTAAGGAATAGCATTAAGGACTCAAGTAATTAAGACCAATTGGCATATTGATTCAATGCAATTAAGACAAACCGGAACAACTCTAGATCAATCCTAATCGACATACCCATAAGATAGATCAATTGAACTCATCCACTACAAAGACAAAGAAATATCACTCCTTCAATACCTTCGTTTTTTATCAAGAACACAACAACGAATTCATAGCTGAGATGCAATTCCTAACATGGTGATCAATCATAGAAAGTAACACAAATATAAACAATAAGCACAAGTTGATAAATAGTATTATGAATAACTAATAGAAACAATCCTCATAATCTAAACAAACATGTCTTCGAATCACAAACGAAACTATGAGTTTAGCAACTCATATGCCACATCTTTATCTCTCTAATTGTGTTCATAGTCTCACAATAACTTCTCTCCTCTCACAAACTGATGGAAAATAACCTAATAAAGTCTCTCAAAGAGTCGAAAAAACCCTAGAACAATAATAATAGCATAATAGGAAATAGAATCTTCAGATCCGGGATCGCGAACGTTGGAAACCGGCCCATGGAGGACGTCGTGCAAGAAGTGGCGGGCGTCCCCATCTCAGTGACGGGATTCCCTCTTTTTCTTCGATTGTCTTCAATGTCCTACTTCCTTTCTCATCTCTAGCCTCTTTCTTTCCCTCCATATGCTCCAAAACATGGCTCTTAAGCTCTTATAAGATCCCTCCAAGGTCGGAATGTAATTCTGCAGAATAAAGACTAAAAAGGCTTAGATTCCGAACTTGAATACTTCACAACCAATATACAAAACTAGACTCAAACATAAACAAAACTTCTATCTAAATGCAATAAGAAATACCTATAATGCCTATAAGAAATATGCATTATCAAACTTTCAAATAACATACACTCAAATAAGCTCAAATTCTCTCAACCAAACTCCATCAAACTCAAATAACCCATGTACGATCAACCAAATATCTATTCAACTCCTCATATGCAAAAATAAATAAACAACGCTCTTATTCTTTTTCTTTTCTGTTTTTTTTTCTTTCGGCATATGTTTTTTATATAAACTTTATTTGAGCCATAATAAATGCAATACAATATGAGGAAAATATAGGCACATAATATTACATCTGATCTTTCTCAAAACCATAAACAATAAACATTCACTTGATATTTTCTCTCAACTCCAAATAAACTTCCATAACCAACTCTAAATCCTAATTCCAGGAAGGGTAAGGCTTTTTATAGGCTAGGAAACATGAATTTTGTGAAGCTACAAAAAAATAGGCTAAAGGCTCAAATTGGCTTAAAAACAATGATATAACATAGGGTAGATATGGATAAAATGTGCCTAAAAGGCGTCTCTATCATTTGAAACTTATCAAGCCATGATCATGTATGTAATCGGTCTCAAAAATAAATAACCATGTCAATACTCATAGATAGATGTATAGGAAGAGTAAATCACACAACAAAAGCAAAAGGGAAATTGATGTGATCCTTTATAAGGATAAAAATCCTCACTAGGACAATTTTTTGTTGGATATCAATCATGCCTAGAAACGTAGATCATAAATACTCAATTACCTATGCTAAATCATATTTCACATAAAAATGTTTTAAGATAGGGTCAAATTATCTAGAATTCGATGGGATTTATATGATCATGCTAAAATAAAATAGAGGACAATTTCAAGCTAGATGGGTATTTGAATAACACATACATATGCAATACATGATATATTTGTAATTTTCGACATTTTTCCTATTTTTTCGATTCTTCTTGATTTTAAACAACATATATAAACATGAAGCATGAATTAAACAAAAAACATAAACATAAACATAAAAATTCAAAATAAACATAAATATGAAAACAAAAACATGAACTAAACTAACATAAACCACTCCCCCACACTTAAATGGTGCATTGTTCTCAATGCATAAACAAAAGGAACAATGAAATAAAACTGAGGGTGATGGAAGGTATAACTAACCTATTACTGTGATGGTGGAGGCTGAAGTCCAAACTGCTGGCGAACATAGCTCAACAATCGAACATAGTTGTCCTGGTATTGATCAATGTTTCCTCCTAGAGCATCTTGTGCTCGAGCCAACTCAATCAATAGTGGTGCCTGCCGTATCTCAAAGTCTGTCAGTCGGCAATCCAAGCATGTAATTCATATACTGTCATGGACAACTATTGGCGAAGATTCATATTTGTTGATCAGATGATCCCAACAAATCCTTATCAACTTCTATGTGGCACACACATAAATCAACCAAAGTAGGACTCATAAGTAAGATAGTCGGCAAATACAGATGATGTGTCCACCGTAGTCCAGACAACCAAATGAATCATTATGGCGTGTGAGGTAGCTGAACTATCTCTACCATGTACCATGTGCTCAGACAGAAGTGTATCTATGTCAAATAGGTAGGAAGGTCTCTTAGGTTGCAAGGAGCTAATATCAATCTCATAATAGAGTGCCAACAAGGTGATTATTCCTCCAGAAGGAATAGTTAGTGGTCGGCTGTCGTGGTGGTTCGTGCAAACCCTCTTACAATCCCCAAGAAATAGAGCCTAATATCCCCTAGACATAAACGAAGAGTGGGATTTGTGGTCATATCATCAAACATGCTACCTTCAAAATCAATAGACATCCCTACCAGGCTTCTCCAAATCTCTGCTAACTTTAGAGAATTAATCACGCACTCCCACTTCCTCGATTGACCAATCCTCCCAGCCCACCATGCGCAAGTAAAGCCATAACCCAATCTGGCAAACCGCGGCATCTCAAAGCATCCACAATAAAAAATCTAGTGATAGCATGCATTTAGATGGCATAATAGGTTGCATTTAGCTTATTTAAGATGCATTTCATCCATGATTTGATTACAATTTGCATATTTGCTCTCTATGTTGGTGGAATCGGAATCTACACGTTTTTATTGATTATTTCAGGTAATGGTAGATCCGAGGAGAAGACATGGGTTGATAACGCATTGGATGAGAATGTCTAGTTGATCGAAGAAGCTTACATGAAGATCTCAAGAGGTCCTGAGAAGAAGAAGCGAACTTAAACGAAGAACAAGTCTGCAGAAGTTGTCGCCAGACATGCTGAACTTGTTTTGCACTTTCTGGAGGCCTCGGTTGTCCGATCGACTATTATGACCATGCGTTGGAAAGCTCGTTCAGAGAGCTACAACTTTCATGTTGACGTCGAGAGCTAATTCGAGACGGAATTTTCGGGAAAACCCAATGCAGCGGCCGCCGCATAGTTTGCTGCGCCCGCCGCACAGTCTGCTGCGCCCGCCGCCAGGGGCGGTATTCATGCTGCGCCCGCCGCATAGTTTGCTGCGCCCGCCGCAACTTTGCGGCGCCCGCCGCATAGTTTGCGGCGCCCGCCGCAGCTGTCGTCAGCGCGGATGCGCGTTGTTTTGACTATTAAAAAAAACCCTAGATCTATTTGTTTATTTTGGGGGCCGACTTTGATGTTTTAAAAGGCCAAGTTTTATGTTATTTTGACAACTTCCATTCTATTCTTACGTTCTATCAGACAATTAGAGAGAGAGCGATGTTCGCCGTGGGCGACTAAACTCTCTTCTTTCTACTTGCAATTTGAAGCTTTATTTGGATTGATTGTGAGTTTCTGAATCTTGTTCCTTATTTCCTATATTAAATGTTTCGACTTCTTTGTGCTTGAATGTTTGATTGTTTTATTCTATCTCGACTGATCAGCTTGGTAGAATCAATTCAATTGCTAGGGTTTTGTAGATTCCTGATTGTGAACCTTAACCCAAGTGGCAAACTTATCCCTTTAGGGCTGATTGAACTAATTGGATGGGTAGGAAGTTGGATGTGTTGTTAAATCCTTCTTTAGGGACTGCAAATACCTTGGTTAATCTCTGAACTTAAAGCTATCAATTGGGTTAAATCCTTCTTTAGGGACTGCTCGATTGATAAGGGTTTCTAGGACTGATTGGACTAGTAACTATATTAGGTCGGGACAAGGGCATTCATAGGAATCATAAAAGGACAAGAGGAAGTTACAATATCAATTCAACCAAATAAAGTGGATAGTTGTAGGTAGAACGATCTTTTCTAAATTGCTTTGCATTAATTTGTTTATAGTTTATTTTATTTTCTTTCTTATTTTCACCACCCAAAAACCCCCCGTTTGATACTAATTGGTAAATAAACTTAACTCAGGAATAACTTGATTCTCTGTGGGATCGACTCGTGCTTACCACACTACATTAGTTAGGTAGGTTCGGATTTATTTTGATACGGTTTAGGCGACTAAAAACCGCTCATCAAATTGGCGCCGTTGCCGGGGAATCAAGTTTATTTTTTTGTTTTGTGTATTTATTGATTTTTGTGCATATATCTAACCCGTTGGGAACCTATCTTACGGTTCACAACGCCCTAGCTACTAACTTTTTAAGATGTTGAGATTAGCGCAGTTTGAAGGTGAGAACTTTCACCAATACTTCACTAGATTGCATGAGTATGTTGACGACCTTGGTTCACGGGGTTATCAATTCAGCATCCGAGATATGATTATGTGCATAATTGATGGGATGAATGTTGCGACGCGAGCGCTTGCTGAGCACCTGAGTAACGGAGGCCTGAAGCGGTTAGAAGGATTGTCGGGGTTGTGGGATTTTTTCTGTTATATGGATTACCATGTTGCACAAGAAGAATTGCTCACCATGTCTCCTCCGCCAATGGAGAACTCTGTCACATACCTGGAGGATCCATTCCATAGCCTTACACAGAGGTTGCAAGAGCAAGCTGAGACTCCTGAGAGTAGTAAGAACTTGGAGAATCAGTTGAACAAACTCATTCAAATTTTAAGTGCAAAACGTGAGAAGGAAAGGGGCTTAGAAGAAGGAGTTGAAGTCATAACGGAGGGTGAAATTTTTGAGGAGCGGCAACCGTCGCAGGAGGGCGGCGATCACCGTACTACTACTAATGAGCCCCCATCGACTTCCCTTGATTTTGAGAAACCCACCCCACCACCCCTTGAGTCTTTAAAGGATGAAAGAATGGAAGATCCTATCGAAATCATTACACTTAGTTCATTCCCTCCTATGTGGTTTCAACATGACAATGACATGCCGAATGAGGAGGAATTGGTTGCAGACAACGATAGTTTCTTAGATGATGGAGGAGGTGGTCTAGTGCTTCCTGGCTTGGAATCTCATGAGTCGACGCATGAGGTTACATGTGATGTGTCTCCTACTCCATCTGCACCATCCATTCTGAGCTCGCCCATTGATGAACCAAGTCTAGAGCCATCAACTGAGGCTCAAGAGATAATAAAGGTAAACTTTTGCGATCTTGAAGGTAATGGTGATTATGTTGATCCTTTTGATTGCTATTTTGAAAAGCCACCAGCGGAACTGTGTTGGTAGTATCATATTCCTTCTGCAGAGAGTCATACTAGACTATTTGATAGATTGAAAGGGTTCTTGAGTTCCGCATTTTATGCTTTCAATTTATTGTGCTATGATGTGCTTTGCAAGATGTGTGCACAGGAATATGATAGGTTACTGAGGGCCTTGACAATGTCTGAGAAATAAGGTCTTGAGATTGAGAATAAGTCAAGCCAATGACATTAAAGAGAGGCGCTTCTCGGGAGGCAATCCGAGGTAAGTTTTAGTTATTTCAATTCCTAGTTAGCTAGTTTTCTTTAACCCGACGCGCGCAATGCTCAGATCCGACCTATATCGCCCCTTCCACCACATTGTGAGCATTTCATTCATCTCTTTCTCTATGTTTTTATTTTTTGTTGTCTTTTATGTTTCATTGAGGACAATGAAAGGTTTAAGTGTGGGGGAGGGATTGCATTGCATATAGATAGAATTTGCATATCATGTTTACTTATGTTATCATGTTTATTTATGTTGTCATGTTTATTTTTATTCATATACTGCATATGAAAAAATCCAAAAATATCATGCATTGCATTTAAGTGTTATTAAATACCCATCTGACTTAGTTTGTCCTCTATTTTAAATTTCAAGCATGATTCATAAAAATCCCATGGAGTTCTGGATGTTTTGATTTTTGTCTGTATTTGATTTTTGTGGAACATGAGCTAGCAAATATAATTGAGCATGTATGATTGAGCTAAAGTATGATTGAAGTCCTAAAAACATGACCCTGTGAGGATGTTTGGCCTTATTTGAATTCTTTTGCTCAGTTGTGTGAATTACTCTCCTAGTGTTGCTACCTCTTGGCATTGACTGCAGTATCTATTTCTAAAGACCGACTCACATGTTTGTTGCTTGCGGAGTTTATGTTTATATTTTGAGTCTGTTATTTGAATTTTTGCATATTTAGTGAATAAGGTGGCAATGGTTGATGCACTTAGTAACCGGATCTATGCATGACACCCATGGATATGATTCGCGCAAAAAGGTGTTGAAAACTATCCACTAGGAAAGAAAGCTTGATCATTGAGTAACCAGGTTCATTCATGACACCCATGTTTGCAACTTGCGTCAAAAGATGTTCAAGTGGACTTCATATTAATAGTTGAGGTGTTGATAGACCGGGGCCATTCATGACACCCATGTTTGCGCTTCGCGTAAGGAAAGCACCAAGACAAGAAAAAAGGAAAAAAAAGAGAAAGAAAGACAAAGAAAAAGAAAAAAAAAGTGTTGAATTTTATTTTCTTTATTGTGTCCCGCAAGTAATGACATTTCGGTAGTTAATTGGTGATATGGTGGTCAATTTCTATGAGCTTAGTGCATTTTGGATTGAGTAGAGAGTTGTACCTTAAAGCCTAAACACATGAGTGAAACACATATTTCTGGTGAGGTTGGATGATGTCTACTTCTAAGCTTTGATCACTATAATACATGCTATGACATTTGTTTGTTTGGTTTATGTTTTCACCTGCTGTGATGTTGCTTTTTGATGAGGTTGAAACTTGAAGGGATTTCCTGTGGGATACATTGATTCATGTTCATTCTATCATTGCTTGAGGACAAGCAAAGGTTAAGTGTGGGGGAGTTTGATAGCATGCATTTAGGTAGGCATAATAGGTTGCATTTAGCTTATTTAAGATGCATTTCATCCATGATTTGATTACAATTTGCATATTTGCTCTCTATGTTGGTGGAATCGGAATCTACACGTTTTTATTGATTATTTCAGGTAATGGTAGATCCGAGGAGAAGACATGGGTTGATAACGCATTGGATGAGAATGTCTAGTTGATCGAAGAAGCTTACATGAAGATCTCAAGAGGTCCTGAGAAGAAGAAGCGAACTTAAACGAAGAACAAGTCTGCAGAAGTTGTCGCCAGACATGCTGAACTTGTTTTGCACTTTCTGGAGGCCTCGGTTGTCCGATCGACTATTATGACCATGCGTTGGAAAGCTCGTTCAGAGAGCTACAACTTTCATGTTGACGTCGAGAGCTAATTCGTGACGGAAGTTTCGGGAAAACCCAATGCAGCGGCCGCCGCATAGTTTGTTGCGCCCGCCGCACAGTCTGCTGCGCCCGCCGCCAGGGGCGGTATTCATGCTGCGCCCGCCGCATAGTTTGCTGCGCCCGCCGCAACTTTGCGGCGCCCGCCGCATAGTTTGCGGCGCCCGCCGCAGCTGTCGTCAGCGCGGATGCGCGTTGTTTTGACTATTAAAAAAAACCCTAGATCTATTTGTTTATTTTGGGGGCCGACTTTGATGTTTTAAAAGGCCAAGTTTTATGTTATTTTGACAACTTCCATTCTATTCTTACGTTCTATCAGACAATTAGAGAGAGAGCGATGTTCGCCATGGGCGACTAAACTCTCTTCGTTCTACTTGCAATTTGAAGCTTTATTTGGATTGATTGTGAGTTTCTGAATCTTGTTCCTTATTTCCTATATTAAATGTTTCGACTTCTTTGTGCTTGAATGTTTGATTGTTTTATTCTATCTCGACTGATCAGCTTGGTAGAATCAATTCAATTGCTAGGGTTTTGTAGATTCCTGATTGTGAACCTTAACCCAAGTGGCAAACTTATCTCTTTAGGGCTGATTGAACTAATTGGATGGGTAGGAAGTTGGATGTGTTGTTAAATCCTTCTTTAGGGACTGCAAATACCTTGGTTAATCTCTGAACTTAAAGCTATCAATTGGGTTAAATCCTTCTTTAGGGACTGCTCGATTGGTAAGGGTTTCTAGGACTGATTGGACTAGTAACTATATTAGGTCGGGACAAGGGCATTCATAGGAATCATAAAAGGACAAGAGGAAGTTACAATATCAATTCAACCAAATAAAGTGGATAGTTGTAGGTAGAACGATCTTTTCTAAATTGCTTTGCATTAATTTGTTTATAGTTTATTTTATTTTCTTTCTTATTTTCACCACCCAAAAACCCCCCGTTTGATACTAAATGGTAAATAAACTTAACTCAGGAATAACTTGATTCTCTGTGGGATCGACTCGTGCTTACCACACTACATTAGTTAGGTAGGTTCGGATTTATTTTGATACGGTTTAGGCGACTAAAAACCGCTCATCATCTAGTCTGTGAATAAATTTGATTTCCGATCTTACCCCAACATGCTCTCTCCATATCATCAAAGTATACATGCATAATCCGACTTGGACACACTTCCATGTTCCACCAAATAATAAAAAACACAAGAGAACTCACAAGAAAAACTCGAGAACAACCTACTGCGGTCAACGGCAGGTGCCGGTGATGTAGGTCCGAGAATCCAAATTGAAACATCGATGTTCCGACATCAAAACTCCTTCAAAATTTTTCTTTGAATGTCAGGACCTGGTTTTAAAGTCTTCCTGTGATGAAAGGGATGATGGTTGTGTGAAAAAGAATCGAATTGATGGGGGTTTCGAATATGGAATCAAAATTGATGGACGGAGGGTAGTAATTGATAGAATGTGTGTTTGAGGTTTGAATTTGTGATGAATGTCGATGATAGATAAGAAAAACAAAGGCTTTTTGACCGAAAATCAAGGGTTAGGTTTTTGGAATTTGGATTCAAGTAGGATAATTAGGGTTTCTTGTGTTTACTTGGAGAAAAAGCTTGAAAAAGATTAAAGGATACAAGATGGAAGGTATTAAATTGGAACAGGAAGGGATAAAAATCATAAGATAGATAAATATAATGTAGATAGATATATTCTATGTAAGTAGATAGATATCATATAGTTATAAGGATAGAATCTCCCGTCCCTTGTTTCCAAAAATTCAATATTGTGCACTTGGGGATAGCGGCGAGCGCCGGTTTAGCAGTGGCGGGCGCCGGTCAAGCTAGTGCTCTAATTTCTTTCATTTCTTTGATCGAACTTGCCTACAAGTTCGTTCTCAGACAAAGCCTTGCAAATATGCAGCAAGCTGATATGTCCTACTTTATTGAATTGAAAAACAATTACGAAAAATAAATAAAATTACCTACTTACCTAGGGTTGCCTCCCAAGAAGCACCTTTGTTTCACATCTTTCGCTCGATGTGTTACTCTTCTTGTTCAAGTTACCCCACCAAGGTCCTCTAATCCTCTATACTTGTCCTTTTCTTGACAAGTGAGGGAACCTTAGGAAGGTGTAATGCCTTATCTAAGCATTCATATCCATTTCCTCGATCAATCCCTTTTTCTTTGATTTGAATTTCTCCTGGAAGTTACCCTCAAATTGCGAAAACCTCCACATTGTTAGGAATCAATTTCTCATAGGGAAGAATAATAAGTTCATTGGGATTAAGCACACTTTCATGTGGACTAATCACACTTTCAATTTTATCTTATTTTCTTGTTTCCCTAAATCAAGTTTTGCATTGTTAGAAAACTCATCATTCAATAAATCTTTTTCTTTAGAAGTATCTAACAAGTAATGAGATTCATCCCTGCAATCAACATTATTAGTGTTAGGAACATCCAAAGAGTCATTAGGAGAAAGTGGAATAGGCTCAAAAATAGAAAATTCAATCTTTCTACCGTCAAACTCCATGGTCCGTGAACCTTCATAGCAATCAATCTTAGTCATGGCCATTTGTAGCAATTAACTTTCACTTAGACATCTTCATCAACTCCTCTAGGTTTAATACTAGATCGATCAGCGAGTTGTATGGTAACACATGTTTCTGTCAAAGCATTTAGACCCAAAAACTTGTTTAAGGTAAAGATCGGCACATTAGAACCTGTAGATGCCAGGCTCTACATGGCGAACAACACGGTAGTTATTCATACAGGCATGGTTGATGATGTACCAATCTAAGTAGGTAAGTTCCTTGTCCCTGCTGATTTTCTTGTTATAAATATGGAAAATGACCCTACTTGTCCCATTATTCTAGGTAGGCCCTTTTTAGCAATCGTCGATGCCAAAATCACCATAAGGAAGGGAATGCTCACATTCACAATCACTAATGAGGTAATTAAGTACTCTTTCAACAAAACTAGTGAGAAGCACGACAGTCCTATGGAGGTCAAATCTATCAAATGACTCTACATCGCTTGCGGGGAACCAAAGGTAAGAACTATGACCCTCGAGGAGATAGATGAAATGGCTATGGAAGCCCAAATGGACAAGATCCTGGCAATCTGGAACTAGCACACTGCAAATCCAGACGACGTTGACTCAAGTAACTCGATATCGACTTACCTTTTTCTAGATTATTTTGCAGGGCCTAAGCATGGTGTCGACGTTGAGTCAACTCCCTCGATATCGAGTGAGTCACTCAACATTGACCCAAAACCGTCAGCACCTCTGATACGTTTGGAATCCCCGATCCTTCGCCTATGGGCTCAAGACCAAGAACCACGCCGTATATGTGCTTAGATCTTGCATTGCTCTTTGATGTCTCCTGATTGGAACAATTTAAAACAAGTAATTAAATTTCTGCAGTAGCGACGGTTTCAGATATAACCAAATTTTAGCAATTGAGAACTTAGGCAATAGCGACAGAAAAACAAGAGTAGCGAGAGAGAGAAGCGAGGGACAGAGCGCTGAGCCAGGCGCCTCAGGGATCTCGCTCGCTGGGAGCGAAGACCAGGCGCGCGCAGGACGCGGGAGCGGAACTGGGACTGGAGGACGCGGGTACTAGCGCGCGGGAGTGCAGGAGCGAAGACGCCAGGCGCCCGCGCTCGCTGGGAGCGAGGCTGGTAGCGAGGGCGCCAAGTGCAGGCTCCTCGGCTGCGCTGGAGTCTAGGTCGAGCAGGGATGTGTTGTCTTTCCTCGATCTCGACAAGAACAGGGAGGGTGATGTTTTTGTGTGGTTGCCGACAATTCTCAAGAACATAAGAACAATGATAGTGTTTTGGGATTGATAACCAAGAACCCTTTAATCCATAAAGGGGTTCTCAATTCTAATTCAATCTAATTAATTCGAAGTTGTATAACATGAATATATAGAAAACTATGGGAGATCTAACCAATCCTTCCTTGCAAAGGAAAGGGGTTTGGATAGATTTATTCTATCTAAAGACAAATTAAATAAATCTAAGATCAATATTTCCTAATAAGATAGATATTTAATAACTTGGTGGCCAAGGATTATATCTAGAAGATATATAATTAATTCCACCTTATTAATCTAATATGCATAACATAATTAATTAAATAAATCCGGCCCAAGCACAAGTGTAACTCGGCCCATTCTCTCGACAAGGCTTCTGGCCCACTCGGCCGAGTGACCCATGGAGATGTCGAGTTCAGGTGAGTCAATGTGGGTGCAGACGAGTCTTCATGAGCTCCGTGTGTGGACGCAGGCTCACTTCTTGTGCTGGTGGTGTAACCTTGAGCCAAGTGATCCAGGGTGGCCCGAACCCTTGCTCTAAAGTTCCATGGTGACGGACAAGAAAGGCTTTAGTTGCAGTTTGAATTTTCTTTGCCCTTGCACGAGTGACCGGACCATCGAATGGAATCTTCATGTTGTCCTCAATGTCACCAGGAGTCATCGATAATTGTACGACATCATTCTCCTCCATTTGACTTCGATTTGTCCTCAAATCGTCGTCAGAGTCATCGTCTGGCACGAACAAGGATAGATCGGCGACGTTGAATGTAGAATGGACGTTGTACTTATCGACAAGGAGATCCAGCTTGTATGCATTAGGACACATCTTCTGAACCACTCTGAATGGTCCATCTCCCCTGGGGTCCAGCTTATACTTCCGTTGTTGCGGAAATCTTTCCTTCCTGAGATGCAGCCATACCAGATCACTAACGTTGAACTGCACATCCTTGCGATGCTTGTCCTTCGCGGCCTTGTATTGCGCAATCTTCCTCTCCAGCTGCGCCTTGGTACGCTCATGCAAGCGCTTGATGAAGTCCCTTTGCTTAGCTGCATCCACGCTTTCCTTTTCCTTGTATGGCTGAGGCAGCATGTCCACATGAGTTAGTGGATTTCGGCCATATACCACTTCGAAGGGGGTAAGCTTTGTTCCAGAGTGCCTAGACCTGTTATATGCAAATTCTATAATTGGTAGGCAATCTTCCCACCTCCAGAGGTTAGTTCGCAGCATTACTCTAAGGAGAGCCCCAAGAGTTCTATTTATGACCTCAGTTTGGCAATCAGTTTGTGGGTGAAAAGAAGTAAAAAATAGCAATTTTGTACCCAATTTAGACCATAGAGTTTTCCAAATAGAACTTAAAAATTTAGGATCACGGTCAGAAACTATAGATAATGGCAATCCATGTAAGCGAACAACATCTTTGAAGAATAAATGAACAACATGAATAACATCATCAGTTTTATGACATGGAATAAAATGAGCCATTTTGGAAAATCTGTCTACAACAACAAATATGGAATCATGACCCTTAGAAGTTCTAGGAAATCCTACAATAAAATCCATAGAAACATCTTCCCAGGGTGCATTAGCAATAGGTAACGGTTGATATAGACCATTAGCATTAGATTTCGATTTGGCTTTAGCACATGTAACACAACTTTTGGCAAATCTCAGCACATAATTAGACATTTTAGGCCAAAAGTAATGTTCCTTAAGTCCTGCTAAGGTTTTTTCGAAACCACCATGTCCCCTAGATTCATGAATTTCTTGAGTTAACAATCGCCGGATAAAAGAAGATGGGATACAAAGCTTGCCCATCTTAAACAAATAACCATTATCAAGAAAAAATGAGTCAACTTCACCTTTAGACACACATTGAGCATATATAGATTTAAAGAAACCATCAGAAGTATACAGTTCCTTTATCAAAGCAAAACCTAAAACATGTGCATCCATATGGTTTAGGAGGATATACATGCGTGATAGCGCGTCCGCTACCACATTATCCTTTCCCTTCTTGTGGTGAACCACATAGGAAAAGGTCTCTATAAACTCCACCCATCGAGCAATTCGCCTGTTGAGCACTGCTTGTCCTTTGAGGTACTTTAGAGCTTCATGATCCAAATGAATCACAAACTCCTTAGGCCAGAGATAATGTTGCCAAGTCTGTAAGCAGCGAACTAGTGCAAATAGTTCCTTGTCGTAGGTAGAATAGTTGAGCTTAGCCGAGCCCAACTTTTCGCTGAAGTAGGCGATGGGACGCTTGTTTTGCAGCAGGACCCCTCCAATGCCAGTGCCAGAAGCGTCACACTCGAGCTCAAAAGGTTGAACGAAGTCAGGTAACTGCAGCACTGGGGCGTGTGTCAGGCGATCCTTGAGGGCGTCGAAAGCATTTTGATGTGAGTCAGTCCAGCGAAATGTCAAATCTTTCTTTGTCAGCTCATGTAGGGGGGCGACAATCAAGCTGAATTCCTTGACAAAACGTCGATAGAAACCAGCAAGGCCTAAGATTGAGCGGACATGAGTGGGTGTATTCAGCCTGGCCCACTCCTGAATAGCACGAATCTTCTCCTCATCCACCTTCAATCCAGATGCAGTCACTACAAAACCAAGAAAAATGGTAGACTCGGATGCAAAAGAACACTTCTTTAAATTGGCATATAATTTTTCTTTCCTAAGACAATCAAAAACCAATTTTAAGTGACTTAAGTGATCATGCATATTCTTACTATAGATTAAGATATCGTCAAAATAGACAACGACAAATTTTCCTAAGTGTCTTCTAAGCACATGGTTCATAAGCCTCATAAAAGTAGAAGGTGCATTTGTTAATCCAAATGGCATTACTAACCATTCATATAAGCCATACTTAGTTTTAAAAGCCGTTTTCCATTCATCTCCCTGTTTCATCCTAATTTGATGATATCCACTTCTAAGGTCAATTTTAGAAAAAATAGAAGCACCATGAAGCTCATCAAGCATATCATCTAAACGAGGAATAGGTTGGCGATACTTAACCGTTATTTGGTTGATTGCGCGACAATCAACACACATGCGCCATGAGCCATCCTTATTTGGAACCAAAATGACAGGCACGACACAGGGAGACAGGCTCTCTCGAACAAAGCCTTTATCCATCAATTCCGTGACTTGGCGTTGCAACTCCTTTGTTTCCTCAGGACTAGCTCTATAAGCGGCGCGATTAGGCAAGGCTGCCCCAGGCACAAAGTCAATCTGGTGCTCAATACCTCTAATAGGAGGCAAGCCTTGGGGTAGTTCAGCTGGGAGCACATCTAGATAATCATGCAGCAGTGCAGCAATAGGTACAGGAATATGACTCAATTCAATATTAAGTAATACCAGTTTCATTACCAGAAGAATATGAGGTCGATGAGCATTCCATGTGATGGTCCCTTTCTGAGGTTGAAAGACTAATGATCGACGTTCTACAGAGCCATTAAGTGATGCAGAAGAGGGATGAGTGCACGTCGAGATGGGAGGAGGTGTTGTCCAAGGAGCCGCGGGTGCTGCTGTGGGAGCCGCGGGCGCGACAGAAGTGGCAGCGGGAGCGGCCTGCTTGGCCGAGAGCTCCTTGAGCTTCTCCTTCCTATCAGCTTCCTTCTGGGCGTCCTGTTGTTGCTTCTTGCGAACCTGGTCCTTCGGAATAGTTTGTGGCAAAAGGGGTAGGAGAGTAACTCTCCTCCCATCAAAAGTGAAAGCATATGTATTCGCACGACCATCATGAAGAACAGAACGATCATATAACCAAGGACGACCTAATAATATATGACTACAATCCATGCGAGCAACATCACATAATATTTTATCATGATATGATCCAATTGAAAGGGAAACTAAACATTATTTGGTGACCATTATATCAGATCCGTCATCAGTAATACCATTTAATCCATAGTGAGTAGTTCTAGGAGTAGTAGTTAAATGGAGAAAATCCACTACCTTATCACTGATGAGATTGCAGCAACTCCCACCATCGATGATGAGGCTTAAGGTAGCTTCGCGAACTAAACATCTAGCATGGAATATGTTCTCCCTTTAATCAGCCATGGGAGATTCCTGAATGTGTAGGACCCTCCAGTTGATAATGCAAAGCAAGTTGTCGTACTCTGAACTATCGATCTCCTCAATAGGCTCAGACGGCTGGTCCTCCTCCACTTCACTCGAAATTACATGGTCCTCAACAGTCTCCTCCTCATAGTAATGGTCTCCCAAATCATTGAGAATAACTTTCCTTTTCTGAGGGCAATTGCGAGAGACATGCCCGGAACCACCACAAGCGAAGCAGCGGATATCTTTGTTGCGATCTGTAGAAGGTGCATCAACTCTTCTAGTTTCAACCTGATAACCCTGTTGAGGTGAGTTGGAAACTCCCTTTTGCTGCATAGTAGGGTTAGAAGAAGAAGGTTTAGATTGACCAGAAGGGTTAAAGGGAACAAACCTGCGACCTTGAGAGGTCTGGTCGAATCTAGTCCTCTGTTGCCGTAGATGATGTTGTTGTTGTTCACACAGAAGCTGTGCTTTATGAGTCAAAGTGTTAATATCTCGAATGGAATGGATAGAGAAAGGATTTTAAATAGAAATATTAAGACCAGCAAGAAATTGAGTACACAAAGCACGTTTTGTAAGATAAACATTAGCCTGATGGGAGAGTCGTTCAAGCTCATCCTTGTAGTCATTAGGAGAGCGAGTTCCTTGGCAGCAGGATGCGAGCTGCATCCTCATAGACTCCGTGTATTCCTCAGGCACATGTCTCTTTTTCAGGAGATAGCGAAGTTGTGGCCAAGTTTCAACAGGTTCCTTGTCCTGACGACGGCGCATCTCACGAGTGCGGAACCACTAGGTGCGAGCTTTACCTACTAAATGCAATATAACAACTTCCAACTTCTCCGTTTCCTCATAGCGTAAATGTTCAAGCAGATAGTTAGTATGATTTTCCCAAACAAGATAAGCTTCAGGATCAGTGTTACCATCAAAGGTTTCTAACTTAAGATTAACATCTCGTCTCTGTATAGCTTAAGCATTATCAAATCTAGGATGATCAAAATTAGGAGGGAGTAAATCATCAAAGTTAGGATTTACCTCATGGTAAGCATCTTCCAAATGTGGCGTCTCATACAGATCATTATTGTTGCGGCTCTCATCCCAGTTAGCACGGGTATGAAACGGTTGCTGATGACGCTGATTTGGCCTCCCTTGCTGATGCCGTGGTGGGGTGTGCTCACGGCGATCCCGGTGGCCATTGAAGCCCGCTAGATGATCGTTGTCATTCTCTCCATTGAAAGGGTTAGGAGTAGCAGACTTAATTTGAAAATGTAATTGACCAGCATGGGAATGTTTAACTGAATAAGAGGGGTTACCTGTAGGTGGGACATTACCTGAAAGAGGTGTAGTATCTAGGGTGGTGGAGGCGGCTTACCTCCAGAGGGAGGTGTAGATCCAGAAGCCTCTACCTGTTTTGCCTCCTCCAGTTGCCGTGTGACTGCCTGTTTGATGAGGTCAGAGATAAATACGCGGTCCTCTGTACGTTCGACAGCTCAACGATTTACAGCCTCTGCCAGTTCCTTACGCATAGCCAGGGTAGAGGATTGAACAGTGGAATCAATAACAAACTGCATGTCAGAAGCCGAAATGGTAGTAGGTGGGGTAGGGGAAGAGTTGGGGTCGCTATCGTTCGACATGTTCCTACAATATCAGAAGAGCAACAAGCAAACAAAGCAAAGACTAGAAACCAAGTAATGCAAGCTCTAGTGATTCCTAAGAGTGATTCAAGTTTTAGAAGGCACAATATTCAAGCAATTCCCCTGGACACAGAATTTTGCAATATTGAAGACAGCAAGGAATAATCAAAATTGCAAATTAAATCAGCCACAAGTCAGATATCAAGGATAGCAAGTATAAACAAGCGGCTTAATGTGGATAGAAAAAGAACTACAATGTGATGCTTGAATAATATGAATGTGTAATAATTGACAATAGCAATCACAAGGGCAATCAAGTGCACACACTCCGGCGACTATTATCTGACGGTTGCAACACGGTTCAGAGAAAGAGGGGTGTGACCAAGGCTCCAGTGTCGGCACAACACAAAATCACACAAGTAGGGTTCTTTTGTAATGCTTAAAACCGATTAGATCATCTAACATGTAGCAAGAAAAGAATAACAATGGAAGAGTTACTAACTCAACAATGTAATGTATGCTAAACTTTTCTCTGTTTCTCTTTTTTTTTTTTTTTTTGTTAATGCTCTCGGCTTTTTCTGTTTTTTTTTTGGCTATGAAATAGCTGCTGTAAATACAATTCAGTAACCGAAAATAAGAGAAAAAAAATACAAATAAAAAATAACAAGCTACGATGATCTAAAAGTAAGCAAAAATAATGAAAATAGGGAAAGTAGGCTAGAAACTGGAGAAATTAGGGTTCTTTAGTGGTGTAAGTTCATATAATGCTTTTAATCCAAGAATCACAGTCATAAGCATGATATGTAGCAACTAGGAATAAAAGATCACAACTTGCAGTCAAGAACTCAATATCTTCGAAATTAAAGATCCAAACAAAGAATTAACAAAAATAAAGTGCTAATTTTGATGGGTGAATAATAAAGATTCAACTTTTATGCAGCAGCTATGGTGAAAAATAGGCACGAAAAATAAATCACTCAAATAAGAAATCAAGAGAGTAAAGAACTTGCATTAACCTGAATTCCGATACCACTTGATACGTTTGGAATCCCCGATCCTTCGCCTGTGGGCTCAAGACCAAGAACCACGCCGTATATTTGCTTAGATTTTGCAATGCTATTTGATATCTCCTGATTTGAACAATTTAAAACAAGTAATTAAATTTCTGCAGTAGCGACGGTTTCAGACTTAACCAAATTTCAGCAATTGAGAACTTAGGCAATAGCGACAGAAAAACAAGAGTAGCGAGAGAGAGAGAGAGAGAGAGAGAAGCGAGGGACAGAGCGCGGAGCCAGGCGCCTCAGGGATCTCGCACGTTGGGAGCGAAGACCAGGCGCGCACGGAACGCGGGAGCGGAACTGGGACTGGAGGACGCGGGTGCTAGCACGCGGGAGTGCAGGAGCGAAGACGCCAGGCGCCCGCGCTCGCTGGGAGCGAGGCTGGTAGCGAGGGCGCCAAGTGCAGGCTCTTCGGATGCGCTGGAGTCTAGGTCGAGCAGGGTTGTGTTGTCTTTCCTCGATCTCGACAAGAACAGGGAGGGTGATGTTTTTGTGTGGTTGCCGACAATTCTCAAGAACATAAGAACAATGATAGTGTTTTGGGATTGATAACCAAGAACCCTTTAATCCATAAAGGGGTTCTCAATTCTAATTCAATCTAATTAATTCAAAGTTGTATAACATGAATAATAAAGATTCAACTTTTATGCAACAGCTATGGTGAAAAATAGGCACGAAAAATAAATCACTCAAATAAGAAATCAAGAGAGTAAAGAACTTGCATTAACCTGAATTCCAATACCACTTGATACGTTTGGAATCCCCGATCCTTCGCCTGTGGACTCAAGACCAAGAATCACGCCGTATATTTTCTTAGATCTTGCAATGCTATTTGATATCTCCTGATTTGAACAATTTAAAACAAGTAATTAAATTTCTGCAGTAGCGACGGTTTCAGACTTAACCAAATTTCAGCAATTGAGAACTTAGGCAATAGCGACAGAAAAACAAGAGTAGCGAGAGAGAGAGAGAGAGAGAGAGAGAGAGAGAGAGAGAGAGAGAGAGAGAGAGAGAGAGAGAGAGAGAGAGAGAGAAGAGAGGGACAGAGCGCGGAGCCAGGCGCCTCAGGGATCTCGCACGTTGGGAGCGAAGACCAGGCGCGCACGGGACGCGGGAGCGGAACTGGGACTGGAGGACGCGGGTGCTAGCACGCGGGAGTGCAGGAGCGAAGACGCCAGGCGCCCGCGCTCGCTGGGAGCGAGGCTGGTAGCGAGGGCGCCAAGTGCAGGCTCTTCGGATGCGCTGGAGTCTAGGTCGAGCAGGGCTGTATTGTCTTTCCTCGATCTCGACAAGAACAGGGAGGGTGATGTTTTTGTGTGGTTGCCGACAATTCTCAAGAACATAAGAACAATGATAGTGTTTTGGGATTGATAACCAAGAACCCTTTAATCCATAAAGGGGTTCTCAATTCTAATTCAATCTAATTAATTCAAAGTTGTATAACATGAATATATAGAAAACTATGGGAGATCTAACCAATCCTTCCTTGCAAAGGAAAGGGGTTTGGATAGATTTATTCTATCTAAAGATAAATGAAATAAATCTAAGATAAATATTTCCTAATAAGATAGATATTTAATAACTTGGTGGCCAAGGATTATATCTAGAAGAGATATAATTAATTCCACCTTATTAATCTAATTTGCACAACATAATTAAATTAAATAAATCCGGCCCAAGCACAACTGTAACTCGACCCATTCTCTCGACAAGGCTTCTGGCCCACTCGGCCGAGTGACCCATGGAGATGCCGAGTTCAGGTGAGTCATGGTGGGTGCAGACGAGTCTTCATGAGCTCTGTGTGTGGACGCAGACTCACTTCTTGTGCTGGTGGTGTAACCTTGAGCCAAGTGATCCAGGGTGGCCTGAACCCTTGCTCTAAAGTTCACTGGTGACGGACAAGAAAGGCTTTAGTTGCAGTTTGAATTTTCTTGGTCCTTGCACGAGTGGAATCTTCATGTTGTCCTCAATGTCACCAGGAGTCATTGATAATTGTACGGCATCAACCTCCATCGACTAAGCCGGGAGCAGAGAGCCACTCGACGTTGAGTCATACGACTCGATGTCGAGTCACCCCCATCGAGCCATCACCTTCTCTTACATCGATCGATTCACCAACAAGAGCCAAAAGCAACTCGACGTCGAGTCACATGACTCGACATCGATTCCTATCCTCCAGCAATGACTGACCCAACAGAATCACAACCTGACTCGACGTCGAGTGAACTCACTTGATGTCAAGTGAGATGTCAGAATGAGAAAAACTATGCAAAAGTAAGTCGAGTTACGGATCTCTCTTCCCCTATTTCAATTCATGATTTATCAATACATGGAAGAGGTTTGTCTTGGTATGTTAGATTTTGCAGGATGTCCAATGATGATCTAAAGGACTACGAAGTAGGAGATAAGGTGTATGTCTCAAAATCCAAGAATCATTGGTTTCCAAACAAGTTTAAAGAGAAAAAGATGGGCCCGTTCGAGGTGCAGAAGATCCACTCGAACAGAATGCAGCTCAGAGATAAGAATGGAGTCCTTTTCGAGGCCCGAGCCACGTGGGCCCTGTAGATGCCACCTTGAGCTTAAAAGAAGAAGTCGGCCTAGCGACTAAAAAATATTGAGCTTGTAACAAGACTATTTAGTTTTAGGGTTTTGAATATGTTGGTTTTACTTGTTTTGGTTTTGTTCTTTTGTTTTCTCTTTATTTTTATTCTAACGAAATTTCAGGTGTGAGAAGCTGCAAAAGGACTCAATATCGAGCCATAGACTTAACGTCGACTGCACATGTCGAGCGGAAGAGAGCTTGTGGTCGACTTGAGGCCACCCTAAAGCTTGGAACCCCAGAAGTCGAGTGAACTCAGTCGACATCGACTAGTTCACTCGATATCGACTCATCATGCAGACACTTTCAACACCTATTTTGAGCTTCTACACTACTATCTAGTAAGTTTCTTCCTTTAATTACCCTTGTTTTTTTACAGTGAGGACATTGTAATGTTTAAGTATGGGGTGAGGGAAAGGCTTACTCATATCTTATTCATGATTATTTCTCAAATTGCTCTATACATGGTTACTTTGGATATGTTCATTCATCTATATACTTCATGTTTTTATCAAAAGTGTATATTATTCATTCAAGTTTCCCAATTTGGTTTATATATGCTTCATAATTTGTTAGATGCTTCTATTGAGAATGAGTCATTGATTATTGAGTCTTCTAACAATGAGAAACTTGAATTATGGAAAGACGAAATTGAAATGAAAATTTAGAATTTGCTTAAGCCACATGAAAATGTGTCTAATTTAAATGAATCTATTATTCTTCACTATGAGAAATTGATTTCTAACAATATTGAGGTTTTTGCAATTTCAGGGCAACCTCCAGGAGAAACTCATGTTAATAAGGAATTGATTGGTGCAATGGATGAAGATATTGGAGAAATTCCTAAGGTTCCCCCTCTTGTCAAGATAAGAAAAAGTGTGGAGGACTTTAATGGGATAACTTGATCAAGAAATGCACCACGTCGAGCCGAAGACGTGAAACAAATGCCCTTCTTGGGAGGCAACCCAAGGTAGATTAGGTAGTATTGTTTCATTTTTGCATTTAGTTTTTTAATTCAATAAAGTAGGACTAGTCTATTTACTGTATATAGGAGTAGTGGTATGTTAGAATCTTGTTGGTAGGCAAAATTTTCTTGATCAAATGACGGACTGGCGTTCTGCACATACTAGAGCCCGCTTCCCTAAAACTGGCACCCGCCGCCCCCACTGTTCACAGACGCGTTCCGCATTTTGGTAATATTAGAAGGGAGTATTTTTTTAATCCTATTTTATCTATATTTTTTAATATTTCCGATTTTTAGGTTAGTTTATATTTTCTATCTTATTTAGGATTATATGTTTTCTATCTATCTATTTTAGGAGTAGATTTTCTCTTATCTATCTTTAGGATTAGATTTTATTTTATCTTAGGTTAGTTTTATCTATCTTAGGTTAGATTGATTTATCTATATTATATTTTCTTTTATTATTTTCATTATTTCTAATATTTTTCTTTTTCTTTTGATAGATGATCATTCCCTCCCTGGATATGTTAAATCGGCAAGATCCATGAAATCACTCAAACCTCCCTTCTCAAGGAGTAGAGAGACATCAGGCATTGGAGAGAGAGTTCCTGGCTACTTTGGATTATCGCTCTGATTTGGAGATTCGTTTCCAGTTGAGGGGTATGAAGTTTGTTGTGACTAAGAATCTCATTGCACAAGTGTTTGGTGTTACCATGGTTGTGAAAATCTAGATCCAGATAGTGGGATATTACGATTCTACGATCCAAAGTGGCCCAATCGATCTGGATCGCACATACAGAGTCTTATGTAGCAGGATCGCAGCAGGATCATACAAGATCGCAGCATGATCGTATAGGATCGTAGAATGGTAGTAGGATCGGGATTAAAATCTAGATCCTACCGCATGAAATAATATGTTGATTTTTTTAATAATTTTTTTTGGTAGTTTGATTTTTTAAATATTTTTTTAGGTGATTTGAATTAATATGTTGATTGATATAGTTATCTTTATATTTTTTAAATAATGTATTGATTCATTCTCTATTTAAGGATAAAAAAAAAATTCTAGAATTATGACTTACTACTCGAATTTTTTGGGTTGTTATATACACATGTGTGGATTTTTCATATATTGATAGACAAATAAAGTGGTTATAGCTATTGAGCATTGATTTAACTTTACATATAAGTGATATGCAATATTTTGTAATTATTTTATCAAAAAAATTAAACATGCAGTAGGATCTTACGATCCTACGATCCGATCCTACGAGCCGATTCTACTGCACCCCCACAGATCCGATCTAGAATCTCGATCCTAACAACATTGGGTGTTACCAAGATGTCTGCTGATCCTATTGGGTTTGAGTTGGCTGCTCCACATCCTCGTGACACATGGACAGAGGTGGCTGGCCGATTCTATGGGTCGGGCGGTGATTTATTTGATTATATGATTACCCATCCTCCGCTGAGATTGTGTTACAGAGTTTTGAGTAATTTATTCTTTGGTATTGTGGATCCTGAGATGGTTACTAATAGATCCTAGAGACATATCTACTGTTTGACTCCTGATGCATTTGCATATTCCTAATTGGGTTCAATTATTTCTGGGGATTTGTATGGAGGTGATTAGAGCTACTCATGTGAGAGCTGAGCATGTTATTGCTTTTAGAGGTTTGGTGTCGTTGATTACTCATCGATTGGGAGTTTGTCTTGATGACTTACAACCTTACGCTCGTGAGAAGGTTTACAACATTGCTAACTTGAACTGGTGTTGTGAGCCTAATTTGCCATGTTTTACATTAACTTTTATATCGATTTTTGTATATATTTTCATGCATTTGGATTAGAATAGTACCTAATCTATGTAGTTTATGCTTATTTTCCAAATTATGGAGTCTACACTAGTTCTATTTAATTTCGCGGAAATCGGACGCACTTTGTAGTTTATGCTTATCTTTCTCCTGATGCAGCTAGAGAAAGCCCACTTTTTGCCATTCATCATTCTGAATAAAGTTCTGATATCTTCATGACAGTCGTAGCCCTCAAAAAGAGCTTTCCAACGCATACTCATATGCATCAATCGGACAAACGAGGAATCGGAAAAGTGTGTTTCAAGACGGAGCAGATTTGCTGAGAGCTGTCAATTCTACTCGACATCGAGTACTATAGTAGACATCGAGTACTTTGTACGACAAAATCACACGAGATCGAGCAACCCACTCGAGGAGTACAACTCTACTCGACGTCGAGTAAGTAAGTCGACGTCGAGTACCCATCGGTGGTCTAAATCCTACCCGAGCTCGAGTGCAATCCGAGGAGAAAAGTTCTACTCGACATCGAGTACTTTGGTCGATGTCGAGTACTAACCAAAAGCATTCCGAGTCAAGATCGAGTGTGTGCCGAGAAGATGGATTACTTGCAAGTGAATATATGTGAAATTCTATCCATCCACATGAAGATCTATCAACTTCAAGAGGGATTTATCCACATTAGTCTTATTTCCTTATAGATTTATTTCCTTTATTCAGCAAAATTTATCTTATGTTTTTAGATAGAAAGCTTTAGATATAGATAGATTGTTCCTTCCTAGATTAGCTAGGGTTGAACACTATAAATAAGGCCCTAGTGGTTGAGTTTTAGGTATCTTTCAACACACAATTCATAGCATACAACGAGTTGGGAGAGAGAGCTTGGAGCCGAGAGGAGTTGTATTTGGTGAGAGCGGAATTGTCTTCGATCAGCTATAAGTTTTATTTTATTTCATTAATGCAAGTTAGTTTTCTTTTATTATGGATAAGTTTTCCTTTGATGAAGAGAAAGTAGTCCACCTATTTCTAGGGTCGGGGTGAGCCCGACGATAGCCATGCATGCTTGAGGTAAAGATTTTACTTTTATTATGTATTGATCGTCCACTATCTTTATTATGTTTATTATCTAATTAATAGAGATTCAGGTTAACCACTTGAATTATAAACATAAAATTGGTAGATACAATTAGGGTTTCTTGAAAGAGTTGTCTAATAGTTGGAAAAGGCAAAAGATTGATCCTTGATGTGATTGCATGATTATTTCTCTTTATCTTGCCTTATGCATGTTTGGTTATCGTTGTTGCAAACCCCGGTCTTGGAATATTTCTTTCATATACTGTTTATTTCGAAATCTGCAACCCTGATCATTGTTTATTACGTTCTGCAATTCCAATCGACTTCGACCAAACTGGTTGACGTCGACTACTAATGTACTCGATCAAGAGATCGATTGCCGTTTGTGTTTCTGCAGGTACTCGAGACGACCAACCTACTCGACGTTGAGTACTCCTAGTCGACGTCGACTACATCCTAGTGCCTGGATTTGCTGTTTCTACTCGAAATCGACTGTAAAAGGCCCTTGTCGACTACACCCTAGCCGAGGTCGAGTACTGTGAGTTGGTTTCTGGACGTGATTTCCCTAGCTATCTGAGATCTGATATATCCTGACTTTCTTTTGCTACAACAGGAGGGAGTCTTCTAATTATTTGCGTCGGCACGGTCTGGTTTGATTTATATTTATATTTATTAAACTCGATTACCTCCATCAACAACAGGGCATGCATTACTATGAGGATCCCGCGTCCTGATGGAACGGAGCGTTTCAAATGGGTTGCAGGAGAGCATCGTGGGCATCATCTATACCTACTTGGGGATCTACCTTTCTGCTTTAGGACATCAAATTTCAATGTCAGTCACAACCGTTGTCGGCCCTTGCCCCTGATTGTGGATGATTTTGAGGGACATAGTCCTAAAGAATATGGTTGAGCAAGAGGGAATGAGCAGAGTGAGAATGAAGAAGAAGGAGAAGAAGTCTTTGCTGATGACAATGTACCTATTTATGCTACTATGGATGATCTTGACCGTCGATTTGTTGAGTTTGAGGCAGCGACTACTGATAAGCTTGTTGCCATCGCTGATAAGCTTGTTGGTTTTCAGACAGTGCTGCTGTGCGCTTTGGATAGTGTTTACCGGCGGTCTTGATTCCAGACCCCACCTTCATAGTGATTGATTAGTTTATTTGCTTCCTTCGCCCTCTATTTTATATTTTTCATTGTTCTTTTGTGTTCATGTTTATGCATTGAGGACGTACAATGCCACATTTAAGTGTGGGGGGATAAGTGAAGTAAATTGTTAGGTTAGTTCATGTTTACTTTTTTGTTTCATATTTAAATTTTTGGTTATTTTATTTTATTTTATTTCAAAATTCATTGTAATTCAAGCATCATGTTTAGTTATATGTCATATAAAATGTCAAAAAAAAGAAAAAAAAAAAAGAGAAAATGTCGGGAAAAAAAAAGAGTATCATGCATGCATATATATATGGATATACCCATCTAGTTTGAGTGTGTGTGTGTGTGTGTTATTAAAGATACCCATCTGTGTGTGTGTGTGTGTGTGTGTGTGTGTGTGAGATTAAAGATACCCATCAAGTTTGAGTTTGTCCTATTAACTTTATGCTAGCATGATCTTATATATCCCATTGAATTCTGAAATGATTTGACCTTGTCTTTAAAATTGGTTTTTATGTGAAATATAATTTGGCATAGGTAATTGAGCATGTAGAATCTATGTTTGTCAGCATGCTTGATATTCAACAAAAATTCGTCCTAGTGAGATATTTTTGACCTTATAAGGGATTACATCTATATTCTTTTTGCTTTTATTTTGTGATTTACTCTTTGATGTCCACTCAAATAGTCATGTTGAAATACACATTTTAGCTCCATATTCTATACACTTTGCATATTTCGAGATGGGAATATGTTGAATTTATGTAATATGTGCTTATTTGCATAAAATAGAGGTCTACATAAGTTTTGGTTTAATATTGCAGAATTTGGAGCCATTTCGGGAGAAAACCAAGAAGTAAAGACGGAAGCTGAAAGCTACTCCATATCGACGAGTCTTACTCGATATCGACAAAAAATGTCCGGGCACATAACTAATCGAGGAGCAGCAGGTCGAAGAACTGAAAACGAGCCAACTCGACTCTAGAAAGTTACTCGATGTGGAGTACTTTACTCGATATCGAAAAAGACCTGACGACCAACCCGGAGTCGAGGAACACAAGCTGATCGAGAAGCTGAAGACGAAGACATGTCGGGCAACACTTACTCGTTATCGAGTACTCTACTCGATATCGACAAGACCAAAGTCACATGCCCGAGCAATGTCGAGGAGAGGCTGCTCGATAACACCAGGCCAGCCATGATCGACGACACTTTCTCGATATCGAGTAATCTACTCGATATCGACAAGACCTGAGAGCCAGTGTCCGAGCAGATCGAAGACCAGTTACTTGACAACACCAAGCCAAGCTGAAGTCGACGCCAACTTTACTCGATATCGAGTACTTTACTCGATATCGAGGAGCGCCATCCTAGACCGCGTTACGTGGTGAGCTGTCATACGCGGTTTGGGCTTGCTTGGATTCAAAGATTGTCCGAGTCTATCAAGTTCTATCCGAGTTCTATCCAAGTCTATCAAGATCCATCCATGAAGAGAAGATTTATCCACACTTGAAGATATTTTAGCCTTTTAGATATATTTCCGTTGTAAAATAAAAGTTCCTTTTATTAATGTTTTATCCTTAGATATAGATAGAGATTTCTATCCTTGATTAGCAAGGATTAGAAACTTATAAATAAAGCCTTAGGGGGTTGAGTTTTATTTATTCCATCACACATCAATTCAATTTCAGTAGGACAAGTAGTAGTAGAGAGAGAAAGAGAGGCCGAATGGAGCAAAGGAGCGAAAGTGATCTGGCTTTGTTCGATTTGTACTTTCTTCAGTTTGGTTTAATGCAAGTTATTTCCTTTCAATCAAGAATGTCTACAATTGTGATGAACAGCGAGTAGTCCACCCACTTCTAGGGTTGGGGCGAGTCCGACGATAGCCCTGCGTGCCTGAGGTAAAAATCTGACTTTTATCATGTTTTGAGCATCTACTACTTGTTATGTGTTTATTACCCATCTAATGGAGGTCCATGCTAACAATTTGGATTGTAAACATCAAATCGGTAGATACAATTAGGGTTTCTTGAAAGAGTTGTCTAATTATTGGAAAAGGCGAAAGCTTGGTCCTTCGATGCGATTTACATGATTATCTATTTTATTCTTGCCTTTTGCATGCTTGGTTATCGTTGTCGCAAACCCCAATCTTGGAAGTTTTCTTATATACATAGTTTATTTCAAATCCCCAAAGCCTTGTCTTTATTTTGTTTCATTTTAATGTTTCTGCCCTCCTCGATATTGACTAACTCTTGTCGATATCGAGTTACTAATATTTGATCGAAGATCGCTGTAGCTTTTCCTGTGCAGGTACCCGACGTCGATGAAGGCTTTACTCGATATCGAGTAGACTGTCCTCGATATTGACCAAAACCAGGAGCTGCAGCTCCGCTGTTTGACTTGCACGATCTTCTGTCGACTAACCCTAGTCGAGATCGAGCATCTGTAGTCGACTTCTGTCCGTGAGATTCCATCGCTGCCTAGGATCCGCTGACCAGCTTCCTCGTGGATCGATCCTGACTTCCCACTACAGCATCAGGAGGAGGTCTTGTAATCATTTGCGTGGGCACGAATCTAGTTTGATCTATTTTATTATATTTTAAACTCGATTTCCTCCTACAACAAATTGGCGCCGTTGCTGGGGAAGTTATCATTCGCGCCTTAGGTAGTTAACTCTCACATCTTGCTTTGAGTTACTTTACATGTATATGTGCCGTTCTGGTCAAACACCTGAGTTTGACGCCTTAGACGAATCGGGGCGCCTTATACACATCCAAGCTAAACTGAAAAGAGCCATGGTAGCCGCAGAAACACAAGAATAGCTGATTGAGAGGCTTACGAGGGAAATAGCCACGAAGGATACTGCTCTCGCCACTGAGAGAGCAGGAAGAGAACAGGAAGCTAAGCGTGCGAGGCAAGCAGAAGTTGAGCTTGCCCAATACCCAACCACTGTAGAGGATTATATGCACCCGACTCTCGTCGTGCCTGAATCGGCTATTCTAATCCCTGAAAATACTTTTGAAATTCGCACTCAATTCCTTATAGAACTTAAAAATAATGCTTTTCATGGAAGGTTTAATGAATGCCCTCTTGAACATATTACAGATTTTTCTGACATGTGTCGTACTCTTGCTGAAGGTACAACTCTGGAATATGTCAAGATGAAGGCCTTTCGTTGGTCTCTCGCTGGACCTGTGTAACAGCCCAGAATTATGATTTCCGGGTTACGTTTCAAGGGATGAAAACCCTTGTTCGAATCTTGCAATCTAGGTACGGGTCGAGGTTTCAAACTCATTTCAAAGGTCAGTAATAAAGAGGGATTTCAAACCCTAAAGTATCGTAGGGCCGTTGGGTACCCTTAACATGTCCTAAGACTATGTCGTGAAATCCAATTAATATGAAATAAAGCGGAAGCAAAGTTAAGATACAAATGACACAACAGAATCGGGTCAGAACCAAATCATAAACAAGTGATTACCATTTGCCAAGTTAGAATATTAGTCAGGTTCTTTGATTCGGCCAAGGGTTTCCCGTCACATAAGCATGGAGCAACAAGGTCTGCAGAAATACCTTTAAAAGAAGAACGGGGAAAGGCGTTAGATCGAGCCACTCATGCGGGACCGACAGTCCTCGCTGATACCACATAGTATGTGCTATACCTAATAAAAATGCTCTAATGCAGTACGAAATTCAAACACACTAGCATGCTTCTAGTTCATAATAATGTGCAGAAATACTGTAAAGGGGCCCAAGACAATGCCAAGTGGCATATCCCTCTCCTACCTCCACCCCTTCCGATAGGTGGAGACTGGCCAGCTCGTGAATGCATTCATTCATAATCGGGGGGCACGCATGCCTAACCCGCTCCACAATAAAGCCCGCAGGCATAATATAAGGAAGTCATGACTCGATTGACTCAGGGTACCCGATGAGGCTGGGCTACCATATGACCCTAGCAAAGACTCTAGGACTATCACAAATAACGGTCATTCTGTTTCAAACGCATAAAGTAAACAGATGCTCAATCAATTAGTGCAACCTAAACATGACACTACATGGCATGCTTTTATGCATATGCAACACCTAACATAAAATGCAACAACATGCATGAATGTCCAACCTGAGTAAGCCCCCTAGGGAACTTACCTGGAGATGCCGAACAGCAAGATAATACAATCAAGGGCCCAAATGCAAGTCCAAAGCAATCCAAAAGCGATACACACCTATCATCAAGCCACTTCCGTAATCTACTATACCAACTTTCACAGACACGGAACCCAAGTTCTCAACATCCTTAAAACCAATCGACGGTAAAACCATTTTCCAAAACTTTTCCGATATGATCGATATCAACCAAAACCATTTAATCAAAACCATCGATAATTCTCACCAACAATATTTCTCATACTCTTAAATCCCAAATTAAGTCAAATCATATTCAAAATAATTTCTCAAATCATACTTGGCCAAATCCCGACATTTATCATTTACATCCTCAACAAATTCTCAAATTTATATTATTAACACAGTCCCGACATGTTTATTTTCAAAATCATTACATAAATAAATTCCGAAATTTAGTCATAAAATAATTCTATTTTCACAACCATATTTATAAATCACAACCGACAAATCACTTTAAAATCCCATTTATAAGCAAAAACTAATCTCATGCTCCAATGAATATTTAAAATATAAGAAATCACCAAAATTAATCCATTTTAATATCCCACATTTATAAACAACAATACTAATAATTTGATAAATGACAATTTAATAATAAATGCTAACATAATATAATCCATATGTATAATATAACATATATTTAACTCATCATCAAATAATAATTACCACCACCACAATCCCAAAGAGCCCAACAGAACTCGGACACAAGAGGAAAGGAAGGAAGAGATCTGACCCAAATGGAAAGCCCAACCCGGAAGAAAAGCCCAATTCCTAAAAATCGGATCCAATAAGCCAAAATACAATCCCTTTTAAGGTGAACCGGGTTTAAGCCCCATTTTGTTTTAAAATCACTGAACCTGACCCAATTAAAAGAAAAACAACCCAAACTGAAACAATGTTCATCATCATCGCCATTTCACACGGAAGGAAAAAGGAGGAAGAGAAGAGGGGCTGCCGCCGGCGACGCCAGCCTCTCCGACCAAAACCAACATGAAAGGATTTTAAACGAGAGAAGCAAAGAAGGAGAAAGGTCCTGCTCACCGAGTGTCTTCGAGGGCTCGCCGGAAATCATCGTCGAAGGCGCGATTGGGCTCCACCGAGGTCAGAATCGAACAAGCTCGGCCTAGGAGGGAAGAAGGGGGGTTAAAGGTGAACCTTTGTGATTGCTTCAAGCGAGAGGGGATGAATAGAAGGCTTACCGCTCTGTCTCCAGGGAAAACAGGGGCGCGAGGAACCGGTGGGGACTGCTCGTCCTTTCGGCTCCGGCTGGGATGCTCCCAGCGGATCGTCGTCGTTGCAGAGATCGAAGGGAGATGCTGGTGATCGATTCGGAGAAAGGAGGAATAGAGGCTGCCGAAACTCGGCCATTGCGTTGGAGGACAGGGCTGCAGCGAGTACAGTGAGGTGAGGAGCGAGGTTGGTGGCGGCGACTGGTGGCTGCGTTGCTTCTCGGTGGCTTCAACAGAGGTGAAGAGGAGGAGGGGAACAGTGGACCTTGGTGGAGTGTGGATTTAGCCTTTGTGAAGGGGAGCAATTTTAAAGGAAAGGGAAGAGGGTTGTTGCTGGTTAGATCCAAATGAGGAGGGGATTGTGAGGATAAGCACAAGAGAGAGGGGACCGGCTCCTTTGAATCAAACAAAAGGGCTGATGGGTTGCCAGAAAGGGGGGAGCAAGGGTGTGTGTGAAGGACGATGGGAGGAGGTTTTGTTGAACTTGATTTGGGAATAGACAACTGGGAAGGTGCTGGCAGTGCTCACATGTAAATGGAGGGTGTAGTGGGTTTGATGCAATTTCAACAGCAATATGCGTACAGACAAAAGAGAGAGGAAGAGAGAGAGAAGAAGAAAAAAAAGAGAGATGAAAATAAAATAGGGATGGTCGAGACAAGATACCAATTTGAAATCCCGACTCTCGATCCCAAAGCGTTTAAAATACTCCTCAATTTTCCAAATCCGAATTTCATAAATGAAATCTGAATATATATTATATATATATATATATATATTTTTTTTTTTAATTTTCGGTATATAAAAGCAGAGTATAACATATTTTATATCCTTAATTAAATAATGCCGGAACTTGCTTCGAAAGTTTCAATTTCGATTTAGTAATTTAAAGACGAGTTTTCCTTAAAATATCCGAATTATTATTATTATTATTGTTATTATTATTTTCGACTTAAATCCATTTTATATTATTTCTTGGAATTTATTATTTCAAAATCCGGGCCTTTACATCATCCACCTCTAAAAACAAGTCTCGTCCCCGAGACTAAAACCACGACAAAATAGGGGATGAAGTTTGAAGTTGATGAGTCCTAGGACCATGTCCAAGGATCTTGTAATCATCTCGGTTGCGTCTTTCGAGATTCTCGCAACATCCTAGTCACGGTCGTGACATCTCCAATTAGTCTTGACAAGTATGCAATAAGCGCCCCTATCACATTCTCGCTTCAACTTTTTGGAGGTACCACAACTCTAAAAGTTCTACAATATCATCACTAGGTCTTAGCAAGCACCCTACAAGCGCCCCCATAAAATGCTTGTATCCACTTCGTGAAGTATCATAGAATGGCCCGGGTTTTAAAAGTTTCAAATGGAATTCCGCAGTTGAAAAAGATTGGCCACAATATCGGGGAAATTATCGGTAACGTTCATTCTTTTACAATCCAAATGGTCCCTTTTTAAAACCGTTCAAAATCTTCCAACCACCAGATCAATTTCTCGCATGCCAAACAATCAAATTCAGAAGCTAGGAGGTGGAATCATCCACCTCTAAGGGCTAATCCCATATTCTCCTCTTAATTTCCAGAATCAAATCAATCTATCAGTCTCAAATCAAGCAAGGTTCACAAGCCATAAGCAGTGCACAACCACACATAACCAATAGATCCTCAATGAGTACATCATATGACAAGTCTCAAACATATGCCAGCACACTGCCAAAAGATCACATCAACGTCTCCACGTCATACTAAAGGTCATAATATGCATCTAAACAACATACCAAAAATCATAAGGTATATCTACATCATACTGAAGGCATCACAAGTGCATAATCGAATGCTCCTCACTCATCACGTAAGCACACATGTCCAGAATTCAACGGGTTAGATGTTATGGGGTTAGTACGTCAGTACACATCAAATCTCACAATCACATATCAATATCGCAACACAAGTAGATCAGATTCATCACGTTAACATATCAATACAACAAAGTCATGCTATTTAGATTCAGAAAAAGGAAGATCAAGCAGTATATAAATCACCAAAATGTCAGCATGCTCTGAAAGACATCACCTTAACTCATCACAATATTGAATGACAATCATTTAGAAATCATATACCATTCTCTCATATATACTAGTCATGATCATACTTCAAGTCATATTCATCATTTACATAATCAATAATCATGCTAGTCAACTGTATGCTACAACACCATGCTTACTACCACATAACAACCAACATGCTTCCATATAGTAACACATCATTATCTCATATATTATCATATCACCACACATCCTAACATGCTTCTACAACAACATAACAGGATAGCAAAACATCAATATATCATGATAACACTAGTCACTACCAATTAGATTTTAACATTGCGTTTCAACAGGTAATGTTATTCCATATCAGGTTTTATCATGGTCACTATGTAACATCATGCCAGCAGATATAAATAAATCACATAATCAAGAAAATCCTCACATCATACCAGTCAAAATAAAACACAATCTCCACTCGCCCATCTCCACTCTTAAACCAAGACAAATCCTCTTCTAGACCCGCCAACCTCATCTTAGACAAAATTTCCCAAAGAAATCTCAATTCATCCCGATGCTTAAATTTTGCCCTCATTCCACCAAACTCTCACACACATCATCCACCTCTAAGAATCCAACCCCGATCTCTAACTCCACACCCGAGTACCCTCTCATACTATATCCTCACTTCTCTTAAGGTCATTTCTTACACTTTCCACACTTCTCAAGATATCACCAGCATCATGCCTTGCAAAATTCCTAAAGCTAACTCAGTCTTACCTAAACCAACATCTCTCTCTTGCGACTTATCTCATAACATCCCTGATCATCCTAACCACTCATGCTCTTTCACCACTCTTCTACCACGCTACCAACGACCTCACCCACAGGTTTAAGGAAGAAGCAATAATTAAAATCATCAAACACAAGGTCTACATCATGTCAACTAGCATTCATAACATAACATCATAGATTCAACCAGTCTCAGTTAACATCATGCTCAATCATTATTACAAATCATCATATATGCACATAATCAAGTCAAGATAGCAAGTTGCATCATAACCTCAAAAGATAAACAATTCAGGTTTTCAGCATTTGCAGCTCATACTTTTATAGGTACAGTAATTTAGATCATGCTTAGCAACTCAGAGTATCAACACATAAAGGCATCATGGTTCATGGCACATTAGAACTATAAGGCGTAAAATCATACCATCACAGACAATAGACAATCAGGCAACAACCATTACCAAGTCAGCACATCAACACGTAAACCTCATCGTCAGGTTAGTGCAATATCGTCACCAACAAATTCAGAAGAATTAGCAATTCGAACAAAGGACACTCTCGCTTGCAAGTCATATCGCACTGAGTAATCGTAATTCTTGATGCGTGCCCGTTCCGCCGACATCATTGATCCTGAGGCTCGTGGGTTATGGGTCCATGCTTCCGAGCGACAACATGTAAGCACGCTACGATTAACCATAACGGAAAGCAAGCAATCATCGAATTCAACATCAATTAACTTGCATGAGTAAGACATTTTATGGTAATAGAAAGAGAGAAGAACCACACTATCAGAAGCCTAGCTCGAGAGAGAATCAACAATAATGCAGGCAATATACAATTCACACGAGTCACCACCAAGGATCCTACATGATACTAAAGGTGCAACATAACATACGATACATACAAGCAACTAATCATGACGTCACGTAAGAAATCAATCCAATCACATTCCAACAATATAGAAGCATGAGGAAGGTCTTACGATGTATACTACGAGTTTAAGCAACATGGAAATATAGCTGGAACACGGGAACATGAGTTCAAACCAACACATACTGGGATAAACCATGCATTTATCAAGACTCATTTGCACCAACATAATCCCAATTCAGTGCAAGTATCACACAACAGTATGAATTGCAGAGTACGCAACAATAATTAACCTGATGTATACACAACAAACGGGCATGCTATTGATTCTTGTCACAAAAGGGATAATAGGCATTGACACGACATCATCCAACATGCTAAGACGATCATATATCAGCATTCATACAAAGAGGAGTTGATCACACTATCATGCACCTAACCCAGGCAAAACAGCAAGCATATAGGTTCATATCATGTGGTTCATGCTTTCACTTGATCATTAGCGCAATTAATACAATATGTCAAGTAGGCATACTATAAACAAAATATAATCATGATAGAAGACAATACATAACACAATACTTAAGCAATGTAACTAGTCACACATGTAAATATAACACAACAACTGGGTACCAATGGTTATTCATAAGGTACATGTTAGAGGCTACAAAATCATGTCATGCAATTCAGAGAGAGTCATCATTACAACCGGACAGAGATCTCTAAGGGCAACCATTGACTTTTTCCGACTGACTTCTCACCCCTTTTTCCCGTGGGGCTCTGGTATGACTTTTTGTGGCAAGAAGACACGGGTTGATCGTCACAAGAATCAAGAAATACAGCCCAGAAACACCTTACTTTTGACTTAAAGGGACATAAGGAACCACCTTCCAATATTCGCTCAGACAACCTTCACATCCATACATGATTCCCGACACAAGGTGTTTACCACCCCAATCCCCGTGGAAGACTCCGACATCCGGGAGAAGGGCTCGATAGAACCGTCAAGGGGTTAACATAGTGGAAAGGGCTATTCCACACTAGCTGAGTTTGACTACACGAAAATAAGGGTACTCCCACTATCCATTTTGCACAAATCAGTCAATACACAACTCATTTAAGCATACCAAATCAGATCTCTAGCATAGCAAACACTCATCACCGGAGTGATCTCTAGCATAGCAAACAACTCATTTAAGCATACCAAATCAGATCTCTAGCATAGCAAACACGAAAATAATGGAGTAATAGAGGAACAATACACAACTCAGTTAATAACACTCATAATGATCTCATTTGAGCATCCCAACCCATCTGTAAAGAATAAGCTGATATTTTGCCTACCCATTCCCGATTACACCCAATGGAGTGGTCTAACGCCTTTCTACCCACTCGGTCCCTCTTTAGTCGGTTTTTCTCTTTTATTACAAGTCGAGTTCATTACTTAGTCCAAGTTAGGTTAGGTATCTTAAATTCATTTTGCCCCTTTAAAACACGTTAAAAACCTTTGAAATTCATGGGCAGTTTTCCAAAACATACACTCGACCCTTTTGTACCCGAATTGCACAACCTCAGCTCTGATACCATCTTTGTAACGACTCAGAATTATGATTTCCAGGTTACGTTTCAAGGGATGAAAACCCTTGTTCGGATCTTGCAATCCAGGTACGGGTCGAGGTTTCAAACTCATTTCAAAGGTCAGTAATAAAGAGGGATTTCAAACCCTAAAGTATCGTAGGGCCTTTGGGTACCCTTAACATGTCCTAAGTCTATGTCGTGAAATCCTATTCAAATGAAATAAAGCGGAAGCAAAGTTAAGATACAAATGACAAAATAGAATCGGGTCAAAACCAAATCATAAACAAGTGATTACCATTTTCCAAGTTAGAATATTAGTCAGGTTCTTTGATTCGCCCAAGGGTTTCCCGTCACATAAGCATGGAGCAAAAGGATCTGCAGAAATACCTTTAAAAGAAGAACGGGGAAAGGAGTCAGATCGAGCCACTCATGCAGGACCGACAGTCCTCGCTGATGCCACATAGTATGTGCTATACCTAATAAAGATGCTCTAATGCAGTACGAAATTGAAACACACTAGCATGCTTCTAGTTCATAATAATGTGCAGAAATACTGTAAAGGGGCCCAAGACAATGCCAAGTGGCATATCCCTCTCCTACCTCCACCCCTTCCGATAGGTGGAGACTGGCTAGCTCGTGAATGCATTCATTCATAATCGGGGGGCACGCATGCCTAACCCGCTTTACAATAAAGCCCGCATGCATAATATAAGGAAGTCATGACTCGATTGACTCAGGGTACCCGATGAGGCTGGGCTACCCTATGACCCTAGCAAAGACTCTAGGACTATCACAGATAACGACCGTTCTGTTTCAAACGCATAAAGTAAACAGATGCTCAATCAATTAGTGCAACCTAAACATGATACTACATGGCATGCTTTTATGCATATGCAACACCTAACATAAAATGCATCAACAGGCATGAATGTCCAACCTGAGTAAGCCCCCTAGGGAACTTACCTGGAGATGCAGAACAGCAAGATAATACAAGCAAGGGACCAAATGCAAGTCCAAAGCAATCCAAAAGTGATACACACCTATCATCAAGCCACTTCCGTAAGCTACCATACCAACTTTCACACACACGGAACCCAAGTTCTCAACATCCTTAAAACCAATCGACGGTAAAACCATTTTCCAAAACTTTTCCGATATGATCGATATCAACCAAAACCATTTAATCAAAACCATCGATAATTCTCACCAACAATATTTCTCATACTCTTAAATCCCAAATTAAGTCAAATCATATTCAAAATAATTTCTCAAATCATACTTGGCCAAATCCCGACATTTATCATTTACATCCTCAACAAATTCTCAAATTTATATTATTAACACAGTCCCGACATGTTTATTTTCAAAATCATTACATAAATAAATTCCGACATTTAGTCATAAAATAATTCTATTTTCACAACCATATTTATAAATCACAACCGACAAATCACTTTAAAATCCCATTTATAAACAAAACCTAATCTCATGCTCCAAAGAATATTTAAAATATAAAAAATCACCAAAATTAATCCATATTAACATCCCACATTTATAAACAACAATACTAATAATTTGATAAATGACAATTTAATAATAAATGCTAACATAATATAATCCATATGTATAATATAACATATATTTAACTCATCATCAAATAATAATTAACACCACCACAATCCCAAAGAGCCCAACAAAACTCGGACACAAGAGGAAAGGAAGGAAGAGATCTGACCCAAATGGAAAGCCCAACCCGGAAGAAAAGCCCAATTCCTAAAAATCGGATCTAATAAGCAAAAATACAATCCCTTTTAAGGTGAACCGGGTTTAAGCCCCATTTTGTTTTAAAATCACTGAACCGGACCCAATCAAAAGAAAAACAACCCAAACTGAAACGCTGTTCATCATCATCGCCATTTCACACGGAAGGAAAAAGGATGAAGAGAAGAGGGGCTGCCGCCGGCGATGCCAGCCTCTCCGACCAAAACCAACATGAAAGGATTTTAAACGAGAGAAGCAAAGAAGGAGAAAGGTCCTGCTCACCGAGTGTCTTCGAGGGCTCGCCGGAAATCATCGTCGGAGGCGCGATTGGGCTCCGCTGAGGTCAGCATCGAACAAGCTCGGCCTAGGAGGGAAGAATGGGGGTTAAAGGTGAACCTTTGTGATTGCTTCAAGCGAGAGGGGAGGAATAGAAGGCTTACCGCTCTGTCTCCAGGGAAAACAGGGGAGCGAGGAACCGGTGGGGACTGCTCGTCCTTCCGGCTCCGGCTGGGATGCTCCCAGCGGATCGTCGTCGTCGCGGAGATCGAATGGTGATGCTGCTGATCGATTCGGAGAAAGGAGGAATAGAGGCTGCCGAAACTCGGCCATTGCGTCGGAGGACTGGGCTGCAGCGAGTACAGTGAGGTGAGGAGCGAGGTTGGTGGCGGCGACTAGTGGCTGCGTTGCTTCTCGGCGGCTTCAACAGAGGTGAAGAGGAGGAGGGGAACAGTGGAGCTTGGCGGAGTGTGGATTTAGCCTTTGTGAAGGTGAGCAATTTTAAAGGAAAGGGAAGAGGGTTATTGCTGGTTAGATCCAAATGAGGAGGGGATTGTGAGGATAAGCACAAGAGAGAGGGGACCGGCTCCTTTGAATCAAACAAAAGGGCTGCTGGGTTGCCAGAAAGGGGGGAGCAAGGGTGTGTGTGAAGGACGATGGGAGGAGGGTTTTTTTTTAAAAAAATTTCGGTATATAAAAGCAGAGTATAACATATTTTAGATCCTTAATTAAATAATGCCGGAACTTGCTTCGAAAGTTTCAATTTCGATTTAGTAATTTAATGACGAGTTTTCCTTAAAATATCCGAATTATTATTATTATTATTGTTATTATTATTTTCGACTTAAATCCATTTTATATTATTTGTTGGAATTTATTATTTCAAAATCCGGGCCTTTACAACCTGCACTGAAGTGGCTTGAAGGGCTGAAACCAAGATCCCTCACAACACGGGCCCAAGTAGAGCAAGAGCTTCTCAACAAGTTCTTCCCTCCTGCCAAGACAACACTCCTCCACCAGAAGATTACAGCTTTCAAACAGTAGTCAGGGAAGCCGTTAGCAAAAGCATGGGAACGATACAAAGAGCTACTACGATCTTGCCCTACTCATGGACAGCCACCCTACGTCATTCAAGAGATCTTCTTCAATTCTCTTGACCAAGTCACTAAGGACATGATCAATCAGTACACTCGATATGAGTATCTGACGATACCATCAGCTGACGCATGGGGTGTACTTGACAAGCTCACCAACTATGACAACAAGTATGGGGCTAGCACCATCTATGCCCCTCTATGAGCCTTCCAAGGAGATTGACCCAGATGTTAGGGAGCAGTTCTACGGAGACCAGAATCGCAAGCTCCTCAAGCAAGTCAAGTATCTCTCTGTCAACCAGCCTTGCATCGAATGCGGATCACAGCGGCACATCATTACTGAGTGCCCACACACAGAGCAAGTCAGGATGGCAGAGACACGCGAAGAGGTAGCTTACGCAGGGGTTCCCAATCGCTATATGGGGGAACAAAGGTTCTATCAACTACAATGGAACCAGGGTCCTCCTAGGAACCCCCCACCATACAGAGCTCCAAGGCATCAAGAGAGAGATCAAAAGAAGGAGGATTTACAGGTCATCCTTGATGAGATGCGCTGGAATCAAGGCACCATCAACAACCAGTCCAGAACATCAATGCAAAATTTGGAGAGTTGGATATCTGGAAGAAAAGCATAGAGACTCAAATGGGTCAATTCGCGGCGCAGATTCCACGACCATCCAGACAACTCCCTGGGCAAACAGAACCAAATCCTAAGGGGAACACCGGACACGTCGCATCTATCAAACTCAGAAGTGGGAAGCAATTAAACGAGCCAGAGGTCGGAAAGCACCAAGACAAAGCAGAGCAGCAATTCGACAACGAGCAACAGCAACTCGATGTCGACCAACCCTTGGTCGATATCGACAAAAACCTCCTCGACACAGACCAGAAGCCAAGCTCGGACTCCACTGCACAGCCCAGCAACTCGAGATCGATAATTCTTGTCGATATCGAGGAAAAGCTGGCCGATGTCGACGACTCTGCAACACCTCCGACGTCTGTTCTGGCTCCAAAGCAGAAAAAGACACTTCTGATGTGAGCTGAATCTGCCATGATTTACAGTAACATTTATGTCGATTTTTTCATACATTTCATGCATTTGGGCTAGAATAGTACAGAATCCATGTAGTTTATGTTTATTTGCCAAATTATGGAATCTACACCAGTTTCTGTTTAATTTTGCAGAATTCGAGGCAATTTACAGCAGTTTTGAAAAAGGTTGGAAAAGCTCGGAAATCAACTACAGAAGTCCAAGGTCAAAGGACTACAGAACCAAGACGAATCAAGCTGGAATACAAAGTTACTCGATATCGAGGTATTTTACTCGATATCGACAAAAGGTGTCCGAGCAGTGGTGATCGACTAAGGCCATATCGAGAAGCTGAGTGCCAGAGCCAACCCGACTCCACAAAGTTTACTCGATATCGAGTAGCCTACTCGATATCGACAACTTCCTGAACCTATGTCTGGAGTCGGGGAGATGCACCATGTCGAGGAGCCGACGACTGAAGATGCTGAGCACCAATCTACTCGATATCGAGTATATTACTCGATATCGACAACCACCACAACGCTAGTCCGAGTCAGTACCGAGGAGAAGCTACTCGACATGCCTAGGCCACCAAGTCGATGAAGCAAGTCTACTCGATATCGACTAAACTTGTCGATATCGAGGACCCCAGAGCACATGTCCGAGCCTCATCGAGCAGCAGCAACCCGACATGCCGAGCCAGCCGTAGTCGACGCCAGAGTTACTCGATCTCGAGTAAACTTGGTCGAGATCGAGGAAAGATGTCCAGAGCCGCGTTACGCGTTTTTGCTGTCCTACGCGGATTGGGAGTCCTTAGGGCCGAAAGAATCCGAGTTTTTCCGAGATCTATCCACAACTATCAACATCTATCAAGACCTATCAACACATGGAAGATTTACCTACTTTAGATAGAATTTCCCTTTTTGATTTAATTTTTTTATTGCATTTATTTATCTTTAAGCCTTTAGATAATTAGATATAGATATAGATAAAATGTTCTTTCCTTGATTAGCGAGGTTTGAGCACTATAAATAAAGCCCTAGGGGCTAGTTTTTCATCATTCAATTTCAGAGAAGTAGTTCCACAGAGAAGAGGTTGTATGTTTGAGTTTATTTAATGCAAGTTAGTTCTTTTTCATCAAAGATGTCTGCTATTGCGATGAAGAGCGAGTAGTCCACCCACTTCTAGGGCTGGGGTGAGCCCGACGGTAGCCATGTAAGGTAATGTGCTAAAGGTACAATCTTTTTAGGCAATTCTTCTTCTATGCCTATGAGCATGATTCTTTTGCGAAAGTTGAAGGTGATCCTTGTTTGTATTATTGAAGCGAAAGTGATCTTAATGCAACCTGGATTAATTATGTGAAAAGGGTTAGTAACAATTAGGGTTTATGCGAAAGCCTCTATATGCCTATTTGTTAATAGCGAAAGTTATTTGATGGAAAGCATGATCTTTTATGCCTTTATATGTTATTTTGCATGGTTATCGTTGTGGTGTTGATACCCTGGTTTTGGAAGTCTTTTGATATATTGATTTATTTCGTGTAAAATCTGAGTTCTGTGATGAGAAAGTTCGCAATTTAAATTTCTATTTTTGTCAACGTCGAACAAGTTCTTGTCGATATCGAGTTAGTTGTACTCGATATCGAGTTGAATTTACTCGATACAATTTGCTGCTGATTTCTGTTTCTATGATCGACTTGCTTTGGTCGATATCAACTTGTTGTTGTCGATATCGAGTTGATTTTGTTACTTGCTTTATTTTTTTGCTTTGCTTTGTTATTTCTGTCTTTCTGCTTTTCTGTCTGTGAGATTTACAGCGGCCAGAGATCTGCTGACACGCTTCCTCGAGGATCGATCCTGAGTTTCCACTACTGCATAGGGAGGGAGTCTTGTAATCATTTGCGTGGGCATAATCTGGTTTGATCTATATTTTATATTTTGAACTCGATATCCTCTTACAACAACTGCCTTTCCCTTCTAAAGCGCTGAAAGATCGCACTGCAGGTAAGTTCAAACGTTTTGTTAATATGCTACAAGAAATTAATTTCTCTATTACTTTTACAGAAGCTCTGCAAGAGATGCCTGCATATGTCAAATTCCTGAAGAAAATCCTGAGCAAGAAGCGATCCATCTCAGAGATCGCCGGCGAATGCAAAGTGCTCCACTTCCCTGAGAAGAGACCTGACCCTGGTAAGTTTTCTGTTAGTGTGGGATTTGGACAACATAAATATGAGTCCTTATGTGATTTAGGAGCAAGTGTGAGCATCATGCCCTTATCAATCTGGCGGAAGGTAAAGATAGGATGCATAGAACGTGTGGATGCCAAGCTATACATGACAAACAATACAGTGGTCATTCCTACAGGTATGGTTGAGAATGTCCCTTTCCAGGTTGGTAAATTCTTTATCCCAGCTGATTTCGTTATTATAGATTGTGCTGAAGATCCTACTAGCCCTATTATTCTTGGTAGACCATTCTTAGCTACTACAGATGCCAAGATTAGTGTCAAACAGCGATTGCTCACCTTCACCATAGGCGACGAGGTCTTAGATTTCTCTTTTTCCCTGCAAAAGAGGAAATTTCATGGCTAGATGTGAAAAGCATCAGCAACCACGGGACCAAGCAAACAACGGAGGAAGGCACCAGAAGTCAACTCGATATCGACAAAGGCGCCTCGATATCGACCAAAGCTTTACTCGATATCGACCAAACTTCATCGACATCGACTTCCTCTGCTGAGCTCCAGACTTGCCAAGAGCCCATGTATGGGGTCCATGTACTCGATATCGACCAGTCTTGCTCGACATCGACTAACCCCAAGACCGAAAATTTCTGTTTCGGGCCCGAAAAGGTAAGTTCATGTATGAGTTCTACTCCTGCTCAGTCCATTAAGAAATTTATCAATAATCTAAGGGGAGGTAAAGCCCCGTGGTGAGAGAATCTGCGGAAACTGAGCTTGCATACTACAATCAGGACCTAGATGATCCAGAAGAAGGGCCAAGCACAAGCGGGCCCCACATTAACGGTCCTTGAGCACAAAAAAAGAAGTCGGCCCAACGACTCTAAAATCTAGAGCATGTATATAAAACTTTTGAATGTTTGGACTTTGGAACTTTTGGTTTTGGTTTTTGGTTTTTTTTAGTTTAGAATACTTCATGTGGATAGTCTTGTCTTTGTGTGCAATCTAACATTTTTAGGCCGGGAAGCATAAAAGGATCGCGAAAGGAGGAATAAGAAGTCCCAAAAGAACAATCGAAATCAACGAAGGCCAAGTCGAAATCGATCAAGAGGAGCAGCCCAGAAGTTCATCGATATCTACCAAGCCAGAAGAAGTTCCTTGACTTCAGGTTCCACTTGACGTAGACAGCCTACTCGATATCTAGTACAGTACTCGATATCGACAAGACCAGTTTCCTCGACATGACCTGTTCTGCCCTCCTCGACGCATTATTCAGTGAATTTCTTCCTTTACTCTTGTTTTTATTAGATTTTATACAGTGGGGACACTGTATATTTGAAGTATGGGGTAGAGGAAGGGCTCATTATCATTATTTCATGTTTTATTCTTGCTTTTGGGTTTACATGGTGAAATTTTGAGTAAATTTTAAATTTTTGTGCATAAGGCTAAAACTCAAAGTTCTATGAGACATCTACCATTTGTTGTTGTAGGAGTAAATCGAGTATTGAAATGAATATAAAATATAGTTCAGACTGACTTCCCTGTCTCAGCAAATAAATACAAGACTTCTTCCCGTTATAGTAAGAGAAAAGTCAGGATCGAATCCACGAGGAAGCACGTCAGCAGTTCTCAGGTAGGTGTAAATTCTCACAGGCAGCAGAAAGACAGAAGCACAGAAAAGAAAGAAACAAATAAATAACCCGACAAGGGCAACTAAAAACAAAAGCAAAGAACAAAGTAAAGCAAGGAATAAAGCAAAGCAAACAAACAAAGAACAACGCAGCAAATAAAAGCAAAGGCAAAGGCGCTCGTCGATCTCGACAAACAGTACTCGAGATCGACAAAGACAGTGAACAACAGAAGCTCAGAATCGAAAACAATGCAACTCGACAGACAAGGGCGTACTCAATCTCGACTACCCCCTCCTCGAGATCGACCACAGACAGCAAAGACAGAAAATTGAAAATCGATTACAGAAAGCAGAAAACCAACTCGACTAAGACAAACCCAACTCGAGATCGACAAGATGGTAGTCGATCTCGACGAAGCTTCGTCTAGGTCGACAAGAACAGAAATTTAAACTTTGCAAATTCGAACACAGAACCCCGAAAATTGATGAAATAAATTCAATATATTAAAAGACTCCCAAGGCCAGGGTTTCAACACCACAACGATAACCATGCAAAACAACACATAAAGGCACAAAAGATCATGCTTTCCATCAAATAACTTTCGTCATTAACAAATAGGCAAATAGAGGCTTTCGCATAAACCCTAATTGTTACTAACCCTTTTTCACATAATTAATCCAAGTTGCATTAAGATCACTTTCGCTTCAATAATACAAACAAGGATCACCTTCAACTCTCGCAAAAGAATCATGCTTATAGGGTTAGAAGATGAATTGCACAAAAATCTGACCTTTATCGCAATCGCCTCACATGGCCACCGTCGGGCTCACCCCAGCCCCAGAAGTGGGTGGACTACTCACGCCTCATTGCAATAAAAGACATTGATTGATGAAAGAAACTGAATTGCATAAACTAAATTCAAAGCCTTTACAATCTTGGCAATCAACTTTCGCTGTAAGCCAAAACCCTAAAAACCTTAGAACTCCTAAACTACTCTGTGGAACTAACTAATTGTGTGTTGAATGATCTGAACTGGAATGAATAAAACTGAGCCCCCTAGGGCCTTATTTATAGCTTTCATTCCCTAGCTAATCTAGGAAAGAAGATATCTATCTATATCTAAAACATTATCTAAATTGCTAAAAGATAAATAAATGTCATAATGGAATTAAATCAACTAGGAAAAAGATAATTCTAAATAGGGTAGTATGTCTTCATGTTGATAGATCGCCTTCCATAGATAGAACTTGATGTAATAGGATAGAATCTTCCGCCTTCGCGCCCAAGGAACTCCAATTCTACTCGGACAGGGCTCGTCGAGAAGATTCTGGAACGCGGTCTAGTCGACCTCGAGTTGGCCTCGTCGACCTCGAGTAAGATGGCTCGGCTTGGCTTGACTCTGCTCGATGTGGCTCGTCATGGTCATCCTGGGCTCACTGGTGCTCGTCGACTTCGAGTTGGCCTCGTCGATCTCGACAAGGGTTGCTCTGTCGACTAGCCTCCTCGGGTGGGTGTGCTCGACTGGCTCGGACATGCTCGGACATGTCCCAAGGTCTTCGTCGATCTCGACAAGAGTTCGTCGAGATCGAGTTGGGTCTTCTTCCGCTTCCGCGAGCTGGCTCTTCCGCTGGCAGGGAGTGGCTTGGTCCGCGGCAGCGAGTCTCCTGGTCGTCCTCGGTTTCGTCCTCGGACAGCTTCTCCTCGTCGACTCCGGACGTGGGCGTCTGGGCTTCGTCGACCTCGACAAGTGCTCCTCGAGGTCGAGTAGGGTCCGGAGCTCGGGTTGTCTCGTTCTCGATCAGGCCTGGTCGATCAAGCTGGTGCTCAGACATGGTGGTCTATGTCGAGTAGGGCCTACTCGAGATCGAGTAGCCTCGTCTCTTAGACTTGTTCCGTTGCTTTGACCTTGGATTTCTGTAGTGTTTTTCCGAGCTTTTCCGACCTTCTGTAGAATTGCTGTAAAATGCCTCGATTTCTGTGAATTAAACAGAAACTGGTGTAGATTCCATAATTTGGCAAATAAACATAAACTACATAGATTCTGTACTATCTAAACCCAAATGTATGAAATGTATACAGAAATCGATATAAAAGTTACTATAAAACATGGCAGATTCAGCTCACAACAAACACCCCATACTTAAGCTTGCTTGTCCTCAAGCAATACTTTTATTTGTCATTCAGGGGAAGAAATCAAAACTCTCAACACATCAGATTCATTCTCATATAACCCTGCAATCAATTACCATCCTTGAAAAGGTACTAGTGTCACAGATACATGCATGTGCAATTTAAAAAGCAACATCTACTCACAAAATGAGGGTTATGCAAAAACATTCATAAGTGACAAAGCTTTAATAATCAAGAAGACTTTAATTTAAGCTCAAATAATGAGTAGATTGGTAAAAGGCTAAAGGTGGGCAAATTTTGGCAATGTGGTGCTAATGATCCGGGGAAATGGAGTATTTCCAAATTGAATTTCCACATTCCTTCTCCATAAGATTCATCACCTTTCATAATGCTTTTTCTCAATAATAATGCTTTTACCTCTCTAACCTCAGCACTGCCTTCTCACGAGTCACAAACATGGGTGTCATGAATGGCCCCGGATACTTAGTGCTTTGGACTCCTCACAATGTGTCCCATATGTCCAAACTATTATCTTAGAGAGCAGGGTCAATCTACCTTTATCTCCTGGGTGATTGGATTTTCTTTCACTCATTAAATTTTCCATATAATTCAAACAATTTCCTTCCAAACTCCATATAAGATAATAATAACACAAACACCATATAACATCTCCATAATGTAACATCATTCTCAACATAATCCCCGGATAAGGTAAAGAATGGCAAATATTTAGATCATATGGAGCAATATTTGAAATAAGGCATATTATGGCTTTTTGTGATGCATAAGCATAGGTAAGGCTAGGATTTAACAATATGAGCATTATATGGAAATATAAAGTCCTCCATCCTCTTATCATGCAACATGTCAAAAGCAACTTCAAATTTTGCATATCTCTAATGAATCCGATTTTGCATATCTCAAATTTCATGATGTATCTCTAATGAATCCAATTTTGCATCGTCGAGTCTAATATAAGCTTCCATGACATTTTTCAAAATTTTCAATGGGGGTCATTTTTTCTCAAATTTTTGGAAAACATGTATATAAGCATATAAATCAATAATGCATTCCAAAATAGCCATGTAGCAATTCTAAGCAATAATTCACAAATAATGTCAAATATGGCAAATATGCACAAAGTAAGCCCTTCCCCCACCCCATACTTAAAATTTACAGTGTCCTCACTGTATAGAAAACAATGTAAAAGGGTAAAGAAAGAAACTCACAAGACATGTGTGCAGAGCCTTATAATTTCGACTGGAGCACCTCCTGGGCCGAGTATTAATGTAGCTTGGTTCTATCCATGGACCTGAAAAGTAGAAGACATATACCCACAATAGCAAAACTAAAAAGTGTTCAAAACCAAAACAAAAAACACAGTCTCAAAATGTCCTAAAAAGTCTATGTACATGCTCTAGATTTTATAGTCGCTAGGCCGACTTTCCATTTATGCTCAAGGTGGCATCTGCAGGGCCCATGTAGCTTGGGCCTCAAATAAGACTCCATTCTTGTCCATCAGCTGTAGTCCTCCAGAATGGATCTTGTTCACCACGAACGGTCCCATCCGCTTCTTGTTGAATTTGTTGGGAAACCAATGATCCTTTGATTTAGAGACATAGAGCTTGTCTCCAACTTCATACTCCTTAGGCTCATCATTGGAAATCCTGCATAATCGCACATACCAAGGCAGACCTCTCCCATGTATAGATAAATCTTTAATGGAAATAGGAGAAGAAAGATCCATACCTTGGCTCACCTTCGCAGAGACGGAATCGGGGACCACGGTGTTTGGTCGATCTCGACTAGGGCTCCTCGAGATCGACGAGACTGCAGGCGCTGGTGGTGTCCTGGTCGAAGAGGCAGAAGTCGATGAAGAAGGCGGCTCATCGACATCGAGTAGCCTACTCGAGGTCGAGTAGGGCTCCGGCTCTGGTGGCTTACTCCTCGAGAAAACAGGGTCTGGTGGCGCCGACTGGTGGTCGACCTCGACAAGGCTACTCGAGGTCGAGTAGGGCTCTGGTCCTGGAGTCGTCCTCGTCGAGGAAGGTGGATCTGGGGGCGCCGAGTTGTGGTCGACCTCGACTAGACTTGTCGAGATCGACGAGGCTCCTGGCTCCGGTGTTGTCATCGTCGAGGAAGGGGCAGTCGAGGACGACGTGATCTTGTCGATCTCGACAAGGCTATTCGAGGTCGAGTAGGGTGGCTCGTCGACTGGTTTGGTGCTCGACGATGCCGGTGCTGGTGGAGTCGTCTTGGTCTGGTCGAGATCGACTAGGGTTCTACTCGATGTCGAGGAGCCCTGGTCGATCTTGACCCCACACTTAGTCCCTGTCAAGGCATCCGAAAAATAATTAATCCATAACGACTTACCTTGGTCTGTGTCGATTGGATTTTCTGTGTTCTCCTTAAGGATTGCCATGATCTCCTCCACCTGGGCCTCCATGTCTCTTTTTTCTATCTCCTTAGGGGTCATATTTCTGACCTTAGGTTCCCCGCAGGTGATGTAGCCAGCTGAGATAGATTTGACCTCTTCCATTGGACCCGTATGCCTTTCAGTTTTGTTAAAGGAATACTCAATGACCTCATCACTGATGTTGAAGATGAGCACTCCTTTCCTTACGCTTATATTGGCATCCACCGTCGCCAAAAATGGTCTTCCTAAAATAATTGGACAAGCAGGATCTTCTTGCATATCAATAATTAAGAAATCAGCAGGGACGAAGAATTTACCTACTTGTACCGGGACATTTTCCACCATGCCTGTTGGAATGACCACCGTGTTGTTGGCCATATAAAGTCTAGCATCCACAGGCTCCAGGGCACCTATCTTAATCTTGGACCAAATCGTTAAAGGCATAATACTCACAATAGCTCCAAGATCACATAGGGCATTAATTTTGTATGGACCAAATCCAATAGTTATAGCAAACTTACCTGGATCCGGCCTCTTCTCCAATATGTCCAGATGGCTGCACTCCTCTGTGATTTCCGCCATCGATCGCTTTTTGCTCAGAATCTCCTTTAGGAACCTGAAATAAGATGGCATTTCATTCAGAGCTTCTGTGAAGGGGATGCTGACGTTAAGCTTTTGAAGCATCTTGATGAAGCGCTGAAACTTTTTCTCCGCTGGGTCCTTTAGAGATTTTGTGGGGAAAGGCAGCTTTTTTTTCTGATTCGGAGCCAGAATAGACGTCGGAGTTACTGCAGATTTCTCGACCAGGGGCTCCTCGACATCGACAAGACCTTTGTCGAGGTCGACCAGATTGGGCCCAGTCGAGTTGCTTTTCGGCGTAGACGAAGGTTTCTTAAGATTCTTGTCGAGGTCGAGTAAGACTTCCTCGAGATCGACTGGGATTTGGTCGAGATCGACTAGAGATTTGTCGACCTCAACTTGCTGTTCCTCGCTGTCTTGCTGCTTTCCGACCTCTGGCTCTTGCAGTTGATGGCCGCTTCTTAGTTTAACAGCGGCGATGTGTCCAGTCTTTCCCTTAGGATTTGGTTCCGAAGATCCAGGGAGTGCGCCTGACTGTCTGGGGATTCCTGCGGCTAGCTGACCAATCTGTGTATCAACTGTTTTCCGCCATATATCCATTTCCCCAAGCCTAGAGTTGACACCTTGCATCTGAGTATAGACGAAGTGGAAGGACTACCTAGTTTCTGTGTGGTTTCTCCGTATTTCCTCCAGGACCAGCTGTACATCATCCTTTTTCTGGTCCCTTTCTGGATGTCCTGGAGCTCTGTAGGGCGGGGGATTCCTAGGGACTCCTTGGTTCCATTGTGGTTGCTGAAACCTTTGGTCCCCCATGTAGCGATTGGGACCCCCTGCGTAAGCTGCATCCTCATGGTGCTCTGCCATCCTGACTTGCTCTGTGTGTGGGCACTCAGGAGTGGTGTGCCTTTGCGATCCGCATTCTATGCAGGGCTGGTTGACAGAGAGATATTTGACTTGCTTGATGAGCTTCCTGTTCTGATCTCTGTAGTATTGCTCCCTGACATCTGGATCAATCTCCTTTGATGGCTCATAGAGTGGCATGGATGGTGCTGGCCTGGCGTATGAGTTCTCTTCATAGGTTGCAGTAGACCCATACTTGTTGTCGTAAGTAGTGAGCTTCTCCAGCACTCCCCATGCGTCACTTGGCGGCATTGTCAGATACTCGTAGCGAGTATAATTGTTGATTCTGTCCTTAGTGACTTGATCAAGAGAGTTGAAGAAGATCTCCTGTATGATGTAGGGTGGCTGTCCATGAGTAGGGCAAGATCGAAGTAGTTCCTTGTAGCGTTCCCATGTCCTTGCCGGCGGTTCCCCTTTCTGCTGTTTAAAGGCGGTGATTTTCTGGCGGAGATGTGCTGTTTTGGTAGGTGGGAAGAATTTGTTCAGAAACTCTTGCTCTACTTGGGACCAGGTTGTGAGTGATTTTGCTTTCAGCCCATCCAGCCATTTTAGTGCAGGTCCAGCCAGCGACCAACGGAAAGCTTTCATCTTGACATATTCAAGAGTTGTACCTTCTGCAAGAGTACGGCACATATCATGAAAGTTAGTAATATGTTCAAGAGGACACTCATTAAATCTGCCGTAAAAGGCATTATTTTTAAGCTCTATAAGAAACTGAGTGCGAATTTCAAAGGAGTTTTCAAGGATTAAAATCGCCGATTCAGGCACAACGAGAGTTGGGTGCATGTAGTCCTCTGCCGTGGTTGGATACTGAGCAAGCTCAACCTGTGCTTGTTCCCTGGCTGCTCTCTCAGCGGCGATAGCAGCATCTTTAGCGTTGATAGCAGCATCCCTTGCGGCTAGTTCTCTGGTAAGCCTAGCGATCAGCTGTTCCTGTGTTTCAGCGGCCGCCATGATCCTTTTGAGTTTGGAGTGGATGTGTAGGTAGCGCTCCGGTTCGTCCAAGCTGTCAAACTCAGGTGTTTGACCAGAACGACGCATACACCTGCAATCTAACTCAAAGAGACAGTGAGAACTGACTACCTAAGGCGCGATTGATTGCTTCCCCGGCAACGGCGCCAATTTGTTGTTGCAGGAGTAAATCGAGTATTGAAATAAATATAAAATATAGTTCAGACTGACTTCCTTGTCTCAGTAAATAAATACAAGACTTCCTCCCATTGTAGTAAGAGAAAAGTCAGGATCAAATCCACGAGGAAGCACGTCAGCAGTTCTCAGGTAGCTGTAAATTCTCACAGGCAGCAGAAAGACAGAAGCACAGAAAAGAAAGAAACAAATAAATAACCCGGCAAGGGAAACTAAAAACAAAAGCAAAGAACAAAGTAAAGCAAGGAATAAAGCAAAGCAAACAAACAAAGAACAACGCAGCAAATAAAAGCAAAGGCAAAGGCTCTCGTCGATCTCGACAAACAGTACTCGAGATCGACAAAGACAGTGAACAGCAGAAGCTCAGAATCGAAAACAAAGCAACTCGACAGACAAGGGCGTACTCGATCTCGACTACCCCCTCATCGAGATCGACCACGGACAGCAAAGACAGAAAGCAGAAAACCAACTCGACTAAGACAAACCCCACTCGAGATCGACAAGATGGTACTCGATCTCGACGAAGCTTCGTCTAGGTCGACAAGAACAGAAATTTAAACTTTGCAAATTCGAACACAGAACCCCGAAAATTGATGAAATAAATTCAATATATTAAAAGACTCCCAAGGCCAGGGTTTCAACACCACAACGATAACCATGCAAAACAACACATAAAGGCATAAAAGATCATGCTTTCCATCAAATAACTTTCGTCATTAACAAATAGGCAAATAGAGGCTTTCGCATAAACCCTAATTGTTACTAACCCTTTTTCACATAATTAATCCAAGTTGCATTAAGATCACTTTCGCTTCAATAATACAAACAAGGATCACCTTCAACTCTCGCAAAAGAATCATGCTTATAGGGTTAGAAGATGAATTGCACAAAAATCTGACCTTTATCGCAATCGCCTCACATGACCACCGTCGGGCTCACCCCAGCCCCAGAAGTGGGTGGACTACTCACGCCTCATTGCAATAAAAGACATTGATTGATGAAAGAAACTGAATTCCATAAACTAAATTCAAAGCCTTTACAATCTTGGCAATCAACTTTCGCTGTAAGCCAAAACCCTAAAAACCTTAGAACTCCTAAACTACTCTGTGGAACTAACTAATCGTGTGTTGAATGATCTGAACTGGAATGAATAAAACTGAGCCCCCTAGGGCCTTATTTATAGCTTTCATTCCCTAGCTAATCTAGGAAAGAAGATATCTATCTATATCTAAAACATTATCTAAATTGCTAAAAGATAAATAAATGTCATAATGGAATTAAATCAACTAGGAAAAAGATAATTCTAAATAGGGTAGTATGTCTTCATGTTGATAGATCGCCTTCCATAGATAGAACTTGATGTAATAGGATAGAATCTTCCGCCTTCGCGCCCAAGGAACTCCAATTCTACTCGGACAGGGCTCGTCGAGAAGATTCTGGAACGCGGTCTAGTCGACCTCGAGTTGGCCTCGTCGACCTCGAGTAAGATGGCTCGGCTTGGCTTGACTCTGCTCGATGTGGCTCGTCATGGTCTTCCTGGGCTCACTGGTGCTCGTCGACTTCGAGTTGGCCTCGTCGATCTCGACAAGGGTGGCTCTGTCGACTAGCCTCCTCGGGTGGGTGTGCTCGACTGGCTCGGACATGCTCCGACATGTCCCAAGGTCTTCGTCGATCTCGACCAGAGTTCGTCGAGATCGAGTTGGGTCTTCTTCCGCTTCCGCGAGCTGGCTCTTCCGCTGGCAGCGAGTGGCTTGGTCCGCGGCAACGAGTCTCCTGGTCGTCCTCGGCTTCGTCCTTGGACAGCTTCTCTTCGTCGACTCCGGACGTGGGCGTCTGGGCTTCGTCGACCTCGACAAGTGCTCCTCGAGGTCGAGTAGGGTCCGGAGCTCGGGTTGTCTGGTTCTCGATCAGGCCTGGTCGATCAAGCTGGTGCTCGGACATGGTGGTCTATGTCGAGTAGGGCCTACTCGAGATCGAGTAGCCTCATCTCTTAGACTTGTTCCGCGGCTTTGACCTTGGATTTTTGTAGTGTTTTTCCGAGCTTTTCCGACCTTCTGTAGAATTGCTATAAAATGCTTTGATTTCTGCGAATTAAACAGAAACTGGTGTAGATTCCATAATTTGGCAAATAAACATAAACTACATAGATTCTGTACTATCTAAACCCAAATGTATGAAATGTATACAGAAATTGATATAAAAGTTACTGTAAAACATGGTAGATTCAGCTCACAACACCATTGCTTGTAAATTGTTCAAAGAAATAGTGTCATGGAAGCTGAAATTCAACTCGACGATGCAAAATTTGATTCATTAGAGATATAGCATGAAATTGCATAGTAAAGGGAAGTCACAATGAAGTGCATTTTTTCTTGAAAACCATGAAATGAGGTAAAATTTGATGTTGCTTTTGACATATTGCATGATAAAAGGATGGAGGACTTTATATTTCCATATAATGCTCATATTGTTATATTCCTACCCATACCTATGCTTATGCATTACACAAACCCATACTATGCCTTATTTCATATATTGCTCCACATGATCTAAATATTGCCATTCTTTACCTTATTTCCTATCCGGGGATTATGTTGAGAATGATGTTACATTATGGAGATTATTATATGGTGTTTGTGTTGTTATCATTATTGGAGTTTGGAAGGAAATTGTTTGAAAGATATGGAAAATTATATGAGTGAAAGAAAATCCGATCACCTTAGGAGATAAAGGTAGATCGACCCTGCTCGATGAGATAATAGTTTGGCGAGATGGGACACATTGTGAGGAGTCCAAAGCACTAAGTATCCGGGGCCATTCATAACACCCATGTTTGCAACTCGCGAGAAGGCAGTGTTGAGGTTAGAAAGGTAAAAGCATTATTATTGAGAAAAAAAGCATGATAGAAGGTGATGAATCTTATGAAAAAGGGATGTGGTATGAAAGTTTGGAAATAATCCATTTCCCCGGATCATTAAGCACCACATTAAATATTGCCCACCTTAAGCCTTTTACCAATCTATTCCTTTTTGAGCTTAAATTAAAGTCCTCTTGATTATAGTTTCTTTTTCATATAAATGTTTTTGGCATAACCCTCCTTTTGTGAGTAGATGTTGCTTTTTATTTGCACATGCATGGATTTGTGACACTAGTACCTTTTCGATAATGGTAATTGACTGTAGGGTTATATAAGAATGAATCTATGATGTTGAGAGTCTAAATTACTTCCCCTGAATGACAATCCAAGTTATTGCTTGAGGACAAGCAAGTCTAAGTATGGTGTGATTTGATGTCCACTAAAATAGCCATGTTGAAATACACATTTTAGCTCCATATTCTATACACTTTGCATATTTCGGGATGGGAATATGTTGAATTTATGTAATATGTGCTTATTTGCAAGAAATAGAGGTCTACATAAGTTTTGGTTTAATATTGCAGAATTTGGAGCAATTTCGGGATAAAACCAAGAAGTAAAGACGGAAGCTGAAAGCTACACGATATCGACGAGTCTTACTCGATATCGACAAAAAATGTCCGGGCACATCACTGATCGAGGAGCAGCAGATCGAGGAACTGAAAACGTGCCAACTCGACTCCAGAAAGTTACTCGATATCGACAAAGACCTGACGACCAACCCGGAGTCGAGGAACACAAGCTGATCGAGAAGCCGAAGACGAAGACATGTCAGGCAACACTTACTCGATATCGAGTACTCTACTCGATATCGACAAGACCAAAGTCACATGCCCGAGCAATGTCGAGGAGAGGCTGCTCGACAACATCAGGCCAGCCATGATCGACGACACTTACTCGATATCGAGTAATCTACTTGATATCGACAAGACCTGAGAGCCAGTGTCCGAGCAGATCGAAGACCAGTTACTCAACAACACCAAGCCAAGCTCAAGTCGACGCCAACTTTACTCGATATCGAGTACTTTACTCGATATCGAGGAGCGCCATCCTAGACCGCATTATGCGGTGAGCTGTCCGACGCGGTTTGGGCTTGCTTGGATCCAAAGATTGTCCGAGACTATCAAGTTCTATCCGAGTTCTATCCAAGTCTATCAAGATCCATCCATGAAGAGAAGATTTATCCACAGTTGAAGATATTTTAGCCTTTTAGATATATTTCCCTTTTAAGATAAAAGTTCCTTTTATTAATGTTTTATCCTTGGATATAGATAGAGATTTCTATCCTTGATTAGCAACGAATAGAAGCCTATAAATAAAGCCTTAGGGGGCTGAGTTTTATTCATTCCATCACACAGCAATTCAATTTTAGTAGGAGAAGTAGTAGTAGAGAGAGAAAGAGAGGCCGAGTGGAGCAAAGGAGCGAAAGTGATATGGCTTTGTTTCCATTTGTACTTTCTTCAGTTTGGTTTAATGCAAGTTATTTCCTTTCAATCAAGAATGTCTGCAATTGCGATGAAGAGCGAGTAGTCCACCCTCTTCTAGGGTTGGGGCGACCCCGACGATAGCCCTGCTTGCCCGAGGTAAAAATCCGACTTTTATCATGTTTTGAGCATCTACTACTTGTTATGTGTTTATTACCCATCTAATGGAGGTCCGTGCTAACAACTTGGATTGTAAACATAAAATCGGTAGATACAGTTAGGGTTTCTTGAAAGAGTTGTCTAATTGTTGGAAAAGGCGAAAGCTTGGTCCTTCGATGCGATTTACATGATTATCTATTTTATTCTTGCCTTTTGCATGCTTGGTTATCGTTGTCGCAAACCTTAATCTTGGAAGTTTTCTTATATGCATAGTTTATTTCGAATCCCTAAAGCCTTCTCTATTTTTTTCGTTTTAAAGTTTCTGCCCTCCTCGATATCGACTAACTCTTGTCGATATCGAGTTACTGATATTCGATCAAAGATCGCTGTAGCTTTTCCTGTGTAGGTACTGTTGTAAGGAGTGAATCAAGTATGAAATATAATGAAAATAGATCAAACTAGACTTAGGCCCCAGCAAATAAATACAAGACTCCTCCAATGCAGTAAGAGAAAGTCAGGATCGAATCCACGAGGAAGCACGTCAGCAGTTCTCAGGTAGTTGTAAATTCTCACAGAAGCAGCAGAAAGACAGAAACACAGAAAAGACACAGAAATAAAAGCAGAAAGTAACAAACAAAAGCAAAGCAACTAAGCTAAATAGGAAAGACAAAGCAAAGCAACAAATAAAACTCGATCTCGAGTAAGCTGCCCTCTATATCGACTAAGGTGGGTTGACAACAGAAACTCAAAAACGAAAACAAAACAACTCGACAGACAACAGGCAACTCGATCTCGACAACCTCTACTCGAGATCGACAAGAAAAGCAGAAACAGAAACTGAAAATCGACAAAAGACAGAAGAAAATCAACTCGACCTAGACTGGCCGTACTCGAGATCGACAAGGCACTACTCGATCTCGACAAAGCATCCTCTAGGTCGACTAAAAACAGAAACTTAAGTTTGCAGAATTTCGAACAAAACTCAGATTTCTGACAGAAATAAACTTCAATATATTAAAAGACTTCCAAAGCCAGGGTATCAATACCACAACGATAACCATGCAAAGTAACACATAAAGGCATAAAAGATCATGCTTCCCATCAAATAGCTTTCTTCATTAACAAATAGGCAAATAGAGGCTTTCGCATAAACCCTAATTGTTACTAACCCTTTTTCACATAATTAACCCAAGTTGCATTAAGATCACTTTCGCTTCAATAACGCAAACAAGGATCACCTTCAACTCTCGCAAAAGAATCATGCTCATAGGGAAAGAAGATGAATCGCACAAAAAGATCTGACCTTTATCGCATCGCCTCACATAGCCACCGTCGGGCTCACCCCCAGCCCCAGAAGTGGGTGGACTACTCACGCCTCATTTCGATAACAGAATTTGATGTATAAAAAGAACTAACTTGCATTAACTATATTAAAAAAAGCCTTCACAATTCCGGCAATCAACTTTCGCAGAAAGCCAAAACCTTAAAAACCTTAGAACTCCTAAACTCTATGTGGAACTAACTAGTTATCTCTGAAATTGAATGATTAAAACTGACCCCCATGGGCTTTATTTGTAGGCTTCATTCCCTAGCTATTCTAGGAAAGAAGATATCTATCTATATCTAAATTTATATCTAAATTGCTAAAAGATAAATAAATTGTTTTATGGAAAAAAATCTAAAAGGAAAAGATAAAACTAAATAGGGTAAGTCTTCATGTCTTGATAGATTGCGTCTTCCATAGATAGAACTTGATGGATTTGGATAGAATCTTCCTCCTTCGGCCCCAAGGAATCCCAAGTCTACTCGGACAGGTCTTCGTCGACGCGTTTGTGGACACTGGCCTACTCGACCTCGACCACGGCTCGTCGACCTCGACAAGGATGTTTCGTCGACTGGACCTCCCGGCTAGCTCTGCTCGATGTGGCTCGGATCTGGGTTCCTAGTGCTCGTCGACCTCGACATGACGTAGTCGACCTCGAGTAGAAAAGTGTTGCCGACTTGGTCTCCTCGGGTAGCTTTACTCGACTGGCTCGGATCTGGACTCAGAGTCTCGTCGATCTCGACAAGGCGTAGTCGAGATCGAGTAAGGTTCGTCGAAGATGGCTCTCGGTGGTCTCGTCGAGGACTCCTCCTTGGACTTGCTCTGGGTGGCTTGTTGATCTCGACAAAGGTTCGTCGAGATCGAGTAAAGGTGTGCTCGGCTTCTCGGGCAACTTCCCTCCTCGTCGAGTCCGGGTGTGGTGTCTGGGCTTCGTCGATCTCGACTAGGGCTTGTCGAGATCGAGTTGGGTCCGGAGCCGGGTTGGTCTGGCTTTCTCGATCAGGCTCTGTCGACAAGGCTGTGCTCGGACCTGCTCGTCTAGGTCGAGTAAGGTCTACTCGAGATCGAGTAGTCTGGTTCCTCGGCTCGATTTGACTGGTCCCCCTGCTTTGACCTTGGACTTCTGTAGTGGTTTTCCGAGCTTTTCCGACCTTCTGTAGAATTGCTGTAAAATGCCTCGATTTCTGCGAATTAAACAGAAACTGGTGTAGATTCCATAATTTGGCAAATAAACATAAACTACATAGATTCTGTATTATCTTATCCCAAATGAATGCAATGTATACAGAAATCGATATAAAAGTTACTGTAAAACATGGCAGATTCAGCTCACAACAAACAAATAAATACAAGACTCCTCGAACTACGACACAGAAATATAATGAAAATAGATCAAACCAGACTTAAGCCCCAGCAATTCTACAGAAGGTCTGAAAAGCTCGGAAAACCACTACAGAAGTCCAAGGTCAAAGCAGCGAGACCAGTCAAATCGAGCCGAGGAACCAGACTACTCGATCTCGAGTAGACCTTACTCGACCTAGACGAGCAGGTCCGAGCACAGCCTTGTCGACAGAGCCTGATCGAGAAAGCCAGACCAACCCGGCTCCGGACCCAACTCGATCTTGACAAGCCCTAGTCGAGATCGACGAAGCCCAGACACCACACCCGGAGTCGACGAGGAGAGAAGTTGCCCGAGAAGCCGAAGACGAGAAGCCGAGCACACCTTTACTCGATCTCGACGAACCTTTGTCGAGATCGACAAGCCACCCAGAGCAAGTCCAAGGAGGAGTCCTCGACGAGACCATCGAGAGCCATCTTCGACGAACCTTACTCGATCTTGACTACGCCTTGTCGAGATCGACGAGACCCTGAGTCCAGATCCGAGCACGTCGAGTAAACCTACCCGAGGAGACCTAGTCGGCAACACTTTTCTACTAGAGTTCGACTACGTCTTGTCGAGGTCGACGAGCACCAGGAACCCAGATCCGAGCCACATCGAGCAGAGCTAGCCGGGAGGTCCAGTCGACGAACCATCCTTGTCGAGGTCGACGAGCCGTGGTCGAGGTCGAGTAGGCCAGTGTCCAGAAACGCTTTGACGAAGACCTGTCCGAGTAGACTTGGGATTCCTTGGGGCTGAAGGAGGAAGATTCTATCCAAATCCATCAAGTTCTATCTATGGAAGACGCAATCTATCAAGACATGAAGACTTACCCTATTTAGTTTTATCTTTTCCTTATAGATTTATTTCCATAAAACAATTTATTTATCTTTTAGCAATTTAGATATAAATTTAGATATAGATAGATATCTTCTTTCCTAGAATAGCTAGGGAATGAAGCCTATAAATAAAGCCCATGGGGCTCAGTTTTAATCATACAATTTCATAGATAATTAGTTAGTTCCACATAGAGTTTAGGAGTTCTAAGGTTTTTAAGGTTTTGACTTTCTGCAAAAGTTGATTGCCGGAATTGTAAAGGCTTTTTTTAATATAGTTAATGCAAGTTAGTTCTTTTTATACATCAAATTCTGTTATCGAAATAAGGCGTGAGTAGTCCACCCACTTCTGGGGCTGGGGGTGAGCCCGACGGTGGCCATGTGAGGCGATGCGATAAAGATCAGATCTTTTTGTGCGATTCATCTTCTTTCCCTATGAGCATGATTCTTTTGCGAGAGTTGAAGGTGATCCTTGTTTGCGTTATTGAAGCGAAAGTGATCTTAATGCAACTTGGGTTAATTATGTGAAAAAGGGTTAGTAACAATTAGGGTTTATGTGATAGCCTCTATTTGCCTATTTCTGCAACTTAAGTTTATGTTTTTAGTCGACCTAGAGGAAGCTTTGTCGAGATCGAGTAGTGCCTTGTCGATCTCGAGTACGGCCAGTCTTGGTCGAGTTGATTTTCTTCTGTCTTTTGTCGATTTTCAGTTTCTGTTTCTGCTTTTCTCGTCGATCTCGAGTAGAGGTTGTCGAGATCGAGTTGCTTGTTGTCTGTCGAGTTGTTTTGTTTTCGTTTTTGAGTTTCTTTTGTCGACCCACCTTAGTCGATATAGAGGACAGCTTACTCGAGATCGAGTAGCTTCTGTGTCCTCGTTTTATTTGTTGCTTTGCTTTGTCTTTCCTGTTTAGCTTAGTTGCTTTACTTTTGTTTGTTACTTTCTGCTTTTATTTTTGTGTCTTTTCTGTGTTTCTGTCTTTCTGCTGCTTCTGTGAGAATTTACAGCTACCTGAGAACTACTGACGTGCTTCCTTGTGGATTCGATCCTGACTTTCTCTTACTGCATTGGAGGAGTCTTGTATTTATTTGCTGGGGCCTAAGTCTGGTTTGATCTATTTTCATTATATTTCATACTTGATTCACTCCTTACAACAAATTGGCGCCGTTGCCGGGGAAGCAATCAATCGCGCCTTAGGTAGTCAGTTCTCACTGTTTCTTTGAGTTACATTTCAGGTGTATGCGTCGTTCTGGTCAAACACCTGAGTTTGACAGCTTAGACGAACTGGAGCGCTACCTACACATCCACTCTAAACTCAAAAGGATCATGGCGGCTGCGGAGACACAGGAACAGCTGGTCGCTAGGCTTACCAGGGAATTGGCCGCAAAGGATACTGCTATCGCCGCTAAGGATGCTGCTATCGCCGCTGAGAGAGCAGCAAGGGAACAAGCACAGGCTGAGCTTGCCCAATATCCAACCACGGCAGAGGACTACATGCACCCAACTCTCGTCGTGCCTGAATCGGTGATTCTAATCCCTGATAACTCTTTTGAAATTCGCACTCAATTTCTTATAGAGCTTAAAAATAATGCCTTCTATGGTAGATTTAATGAGTGTCCTCTTGAACATATTACAAACTTTTCTGACATGTGTCGTACTCTTGCTGAAGGTACAAGTAGAGCAAGAGTTTCTGAACAATAATGCTTTCACTCACAACCTGGGCCCAAGTAGAGCAAGAGTTTCTGAACAAATTCTTCCCACCTGCCAAAACAGCACATCTCCGCCAGAGAATCACCGCCTTCAAAAAGAAGCAAGGGGGACCGCTGGCAAAGGCATGGGAGCGCTACAAGGAACTTCTGCGATCTTGCCCTACTCATGGACAGCCACCCTACGTCATTCAGGAGATCTTCTTCAACTCTCTTGATCAAGTCACAAAGGACAGAATCAACCATTATACTAGCGAGTATCTGACAATGCCGCCAAGTGACGCATGGGGTGTGCTACAGAAGCTCACTAACTACGACAACAAGTATGGGTCTACTGCAACTTATGAAGAGAACCCATACGCCAGGCCAGCACCATCCATGCCCCTATATGAGCCACCTAAGGAGATTGATCTTGATGTTAGGGAGCAGTACTACAGAGACCAGAATAAGAAGCTCATCAAGAAAGTAAAGTATCTCTCTGTCAACCAGCCTTGCATTGAATGTGGATCGCAGAGGCACACCACTCCTGAGTGCCCACACGCAGAACAAGTTAGGATGGCAGAGCATCATGAGGATGTAGCTTACGCAGGGGGTCCCAGTCGCTACATAGGGGACCAAAAATTTCAGCAACCACAATGGAACCAAGGTGTCCCTAAGAATCCCCCGCCCTACAGAGCTCCAGGACATCCGGAAAGAGAGCAGAAAAAGGATGATATACAGACAGTCCTGGAGGAAATACGGAGGAACCACTCAGAAACTAGGCAATCATTCAACTCCGTCTATACTCAGATGCAAGGTGTCAATTCTAGGCTTCGGGAAATTGATATCTGACGGAAATCAGTTGATACACAGATTGGTCAGCTAGCAGCAGGAATCCCCAGACAGTCAGGGTCACTTCCTGGATCTTCATAACCAAATCCTAAGGGAAAGACTGGACACATCGCTGCTATAAAACTCAGAAACGGCCATCAACTACAAGAGCCAGAGGTCGGAAAGTAGCAGAATGACGAGGACCAGCAAGTCGACCTCGACAAAGCAGTGGTCGACCTCGACAAGACCCTCGTCGATCTCGAGGAGAATCTGCAAAAATCTTCGTCTGCACCACACAGCAACTCGACTGGGCCTAATCTGGTCGATGCCGACAAAGGCCTTGTCGATGTCGAGGAGCCTCTAGTCGACATAGAGCAACCTGCAGCACCTCCGACGTCTGTTCTGGCTCCGACGCAGAAAAAGAAGTTGCCTTTCCCAACAAAATCTCTAAAGGACCCGACAGAGAAAAATGTTTCAGCGCTTCATCAAGATGCTTCAGAAGCTCAACGTCACCATCCCCTTCACAGAAGCTCTCAATGAAATGCCGTCCTACGTCAAGTTCCTGAAGGAGATTCTGAGCAAAAAGCGGTCAATGGCTGAAATCAAGATGCTTCAGAGGCCGGATCCAGGTAAGTTTGCTATAACTATTGGATTTGGTCCATACAAAATTAATGCCCTATGTGATCTTGGAGCTAGTGTAAGTATAATGCCTTTAACAATTTGGTCCAAGATTAAGATAGGTGCCCTTGAGCCTGTGGATGCTATACTTTACATGGCCAACAACACAGTGGTCATTCCAACAGGCATGGTGGACAACGTCCCAGTACAAGTAGGTAAATTCTTTGTCCCTGCTGATTTCTTAGTTGTTGATATGCAAGAAGATCCTGCTTGTCCAATTATCTTAGGAAGACCATTCTTTGCGACGGTGGATGCCAACATAAGCGTAAGGAAAGGAGTGCTCACCTTCAACATCAGCGATGAGGTAATTGAGTATTCCTTTAATAAAACTGAAAGGCATACAGGTCCAATGGAAGAGGTCAAATCTATCTCAGCTGGCTATATCACCTGCGGGGAACTGATAATGCACATTTCTAATGGGCATTATAGGATAATTTAGTTGCATTTACATTGTAGAATATGCATGTTTTAGTGTTAATTTAGATAAAACACTTTTTGTGGAAAAGTTCGGAATCTACGCTATTTCGGTTGAATTATGCAGAATCGTAGATCCGACATGGTGGAAAGCAAGGGAAAGCTGTTAAACATGGCCAAGTGAAGTCAAGAAATCAAGCTAAGAAGAGGAAGAAAGGAGAAGAGAAAGAAAGAGGGAAGAACAATGAAGAATCGAGCTTCTGGGCATCTGTCGCTGCCAGCGAATGGGATCTCGCTGCCAGCGAGTGGAGTCAGTGAGAGCAGGTCCAGGAGCCAGCACATCTCGCTGCCAGCGAATGGAATCTCGCTGCCAGCGACTGGAGTCAGCGGAAGCATGTCCAGGAGCAGCATGACTCGCTGCCAGCGAAAGGAAACTCGCTGCCAGCGAATGGAGTCGCTGCCAGCGGACGGCCGGATTCGCGGCAGCGGAAATGATGACTCGCGGCAGCGGAAATGGTGACTCGCGGAAGCGGAAAGGAAGTACCCGAGAAGCTTGTGAGAAAATTCTAAGGCATGAAAGTCGCTGCCAGCGAGTGTGCCAGCGAGTTGGTAGCGAAAATCCAACAGAAGCTCAATCAAGGCCATTCGCTGCCAGCGGAAATTTCTCGCTGCCAGCGGATTCCGACGCTGAATTAATTTAGGAAAGTTCTATCTTTTATCTAGTTTGTTTAGGAAGTTTCTATCTTTTATCTATCTTTATCTACCTTTTATGGAAGACATTAGGCTTATAAATAGGATGTTCTAGGCTTAGTTTTAGGAGGAGGAATTAATTCCAAGTAGAGAAATCACCATTGAAGAGAAGAAAGCTTAGGTAAGCCATGTTTGGCTAATTTTGTAGTTTCCGCCTACACTTTCGAGACTTGGTTGGTGGTTTGTGAGTTTCTAATTCAAGTTATTTTTCCTCTTTAATTCTTTCAACTTCTTTGTGTGATATTGATTATGTTATTGATGTTATCTTGATTAGCTACCTTGATAATATTGATTTCATGCTAGGATTTAATACTTTCGTATTTGTGTTATTTCCGTAGTAGCACGCATAAGATTGTGGATTCCGTGTTTGAAGCATGATTATGTAGGGAGTTGACATATATCTTAAACATTGATTTACCGTGTTTAATTGGTGTTATTTATATGCTCAAGTTCTTGGGACTATTTGCTATCTCTTTGTTAAATCTTGACGGTGTTAAGGTTGCAATGAGGTGTAAGGGATTAATTGGACTCGTAGGACTTTTAATCTACTTAAACCAAGACGAGAGGAATTCGTAGGAAACGATAATAGCTTGAAAAGGATTCGATGATCAATAAAACCAACCAAAGTCGAGAACTTGTAGGTGGAAACGCTTTTCTTCTATCCTTTATTTGCTTTTGTCAATATTATTTTCTTTTATTTTCATTCATAAAAATCTTTTCTTTTTATATTCATAAATACACAATATTTAGAAATACTTGATTCTCTAGGGTTCGACTCCTTACTTGCATACTATACTAGTTTGTTCGTTTGGGAATTATTTTTGGCAAGGGAAATCAACGACTTTCCCTCCGTCAGGAACCCAATGTAAGAAATATGACCCCTGAGGAGATAGAAAAGAGGGACATGGAGGCCCAGGTGGAGGAGATCATGGCAATCCTTAAGGAGAACACAGAGAATCCAATCGACACAGACCAAGGTAAGTCGTTGTGGATTAATTATTTTTCGGATGCCTTGACAGGGACTAAGTATGGGGTCAAGATCGACAAGGGCTCCTCGAAATCGACCAGACCAGGGAGACTCCACCAGCACCAGCATCGTCGAGCAGCGAACCAGACAAGCCAGGCTCGTCGATCTCGACCACCCTTGTCGAGGTCGACCACCACTCGGCCAACCCGACTTCGCCTTCCTCGACGATGACAACACCGGAGCCAGGAGCCTCGTCGATCTCGACCAGCCTCGTCGAGATCGACCACCACCCGGTGCCACCAGACCGTTCTTCTTCGACGCCGCAGCAACCAGGAGGAGAGCCCTCATCGATCTCGACTAGTCTTGTCGAGGTCGACAACCACTCGGCTCCACCAGATCCGCCTTCGTCGATGAGCAAACCACAAGGAGCGGAGCCCTACTCGAGATCGAGTAGGCTACTCTAGGTTGACAAGACCTGTTCTTCATCGACTTCTGAATCTGCGAGCAGACCACCACCAGAACTTGCAGTCTTGTCGAGATTGACTAGCCCTAGTCGAGATCGACCAAACACAGTTGTCCCCGATTCCGTCTCTGCGAAGGTGAGTCAAGGTACGGATCTTTCTTCTCCTATTTCCATTAAAGTTTTATCTATACATGGGAGAGGTCTGCCTTGGTATGTGCGATTGTGCAGGATATCCAATGATGAGCCTAAGGAGTATGAAGTTGGAGACAAGCTCTATGTCTCCAAATCGAAGGATCATTGGTTTCCCAACAAATTCAACAAGAAGCGGATGGGACCTTTCGTGGTGAACAAGATCCATTCTGGAGGATTACAGCTGATGGACAAGAATAGAGTCTTATTTGAGGCCCAAGCTACATGGGCCCTGCAGATGCCACCTTGAGCATTAATGGATAGTCGGCCTAGCGACTATAAAATCTAGAGCATGTACATAGACTTTTTAGGACATTTGAGACTTTGTTGCTTTTATTTTTGTTTTGAAACACTTTTAGTTTGCTATTATGGGTATATGTCTTCTACTTTTCAGGTCCATGGATGGAACCAAGCTACATTAATACTCGGTCTAGGAGGTGCTCCAATCGAAATTATAAGGCCCTGCACACCTGTCTTGTGAGTATCTTTATATACCCTTACCTTGTTTTTTATACAGTGAGGACACTGTAATGTTTAAGTATGGGGTGGGGGAAGGGCTTACTTCATGCATATTGATCATATTTGACATTACTTGTGCATTATTTCTTAGAATTGCTACATGGCTATTTTGGAATGCATTATTGATTTATGTGCTTATATGCATGTTTTCCAAAATTTTGAGAAAAATGACCCCCATTGAAATTTTTGAATAATGTCATGGAAGCTGATATTGAACTCGACGATGCAAAATTGGATTCATTAGAGATATAACATGAAATTGCCTAGTAAAGGGAAGTCACAATGAAGTGCATTATTTCTTGAAAACCATGAAAGGATTTAAAATTTGAAGTTGCTTTTGACATTTTGCATGATAAAATGATGGAGGACTTTATATTTTCCATATAATGCTCATATTGTTATAATCCTAGCCTTACCTATGCTTATGCCTCACAAAAGCCAGAATATGCCTTATTTCAAATATCGCTCCACATGATCTAAATATTTGTCATTCTTTACCTTATCCGGAGATTATGTTGAGAATGATGTTACATTATGGAGATGTCATATGGTTGTCATGTTGTTGTGTTCATTATTGGAGTTTGGAAGGAAATTGTTTGAAATATATGGAAAATTTAATGAGTGAAAGAAAATCCAATCACCTCAGGAGATAAAGGTAGACTGACCCTGCTCTCTGAGATAATAGTTTGGAGAGATGGGACACATAGTGAGGAGTCCGAAGCACTAAGTATCCGGGGCCATTCATGACACCCATGTTTGCGACTCGCGAGAAGGCAGTGCTAAGGTTAGAGAGGTAAAAGCATTATTATTGATAAAAGCATTATGAAAGGTGACGAATCAAATGGAGAAGGAATGTGGAAATTTAGTTTGGAAAGTATTCCATTTCCCCGGATCAAAAGCACCACATTGCCAAAAATTGCCCACCTTTTAGCCTTTAACCAATCTACTCCTTCATGAGCTTAAAATGAAGTCTTCTTGATTATTAATGCTTTGTCACTTTTGTATAACCCTCCTTTTATGAGTAGATGTTGCTTTTACATATTTGCACATGCATGAATCTGTGACACTAGTACCTTTTCGAGGATGGTAATTGATTGCAGGGACATATAAGAATGAATCTAAGATGTTGAGAGTTTTTGAATTCTTCCCCTGAATGACAAATAAAAGTATTGCTTGAGGACAAGCAAGCTTAAGTATGGGGTGTTTGTTGTGAGTTGAATCTGCCATGTTTTACAGTAACTTTTATATCGATTTCTTTATACATTTCATTCATTTGGGCTAAGATAATAGAGAATCTATGTAGTTTATGTTTATTTTCCAAATTATGGAATCTACACCAGTTTCTGTTTAATTCGCAGAAATCGAGGCATTTTACAGCAATTCTACAGAAGGTCAGAAAAGCTCGGAAAACCACTACAGAAGTCCAAGGTCAAAGCAGCGGGACCAGTCAAATCGAGCCGAGGAACCAGACTACTCGATCTCGGGTAGACCTTACTCGACCTAGACGAGCAGGTCCGAGCACAGCCTTGTCGACAGAGCCTGATCGAGAAAGCCAGACCGACCCGGCTCCGGACCCAACTCGATCTCGACAAGCCCTAGTCGAGATCAACGAAGCCCAGACACCACACCCGGAGTCGACGAGGAGAGAAGTTGCCCGAGAAGCCGAAGACGAGAAGCCAAGCACACCTTTACTCGATCTCGACGAACCTTTTTCGAGATCGACAAGCCACCCAGAGCATGTCCAAGGAGGAGTCCTCGACGAGACCACCGAGAGCCATCTTCGACGAACCTTACTCGATCTCGACTACGCCTTGTCGAGATCGACGAGACCCTGAGTCCAGATCCGAGCCAGTCGAGTAAACCTACCCGAGGAGACCTAGTCGGCAACACTTTTCTACTCGAGGTCGACTACCTCTTGTCGAGGTCGACGAGCACCAGGAACCCAGATCCGAGCCACATCGAGCAGAGCTAGCCGGGAGGTCAAGTCGACGAACCATCCTTGTCGAGGTCGACGAGCCGTGGTCGAGGTCGAGTAGGCCAGTGTCCAGAAACGCGTCGACGAAGACCTGTCCGAGTAGACTTGGGATTCCTTGGGGCCGAAGGAGGAAGATTCTATCCAAATCCATCAAGTTCTATCTATGGAAGACGCAATCTATCAAGACATGAAGACTTACCCTATTTAGTTTTATCTTTTCCTTTTAGATTTATTTCCATAAAACAATTTATTTATCTTTTCCTTTTAGATTTATTTCCATAAAAAATTGTTTTATGGAAATAAATCTAAAAGAAAAAGATAAAACTAAATAGGGTAAGTCTTCACTTATTGATTTGATTTTGACGCTCCTGTATAACACCTTGATTCCGCTATTTCATGACTACTAGTTTTCCACGCTTAGACTTATGACAGGTACATGGGACTTCCCCGGGGATTCCAACGATCCCTTCGAATTTTGGGTATGAAATTCTACTTGAAAACGTTAGAGTAGAATTTTAAACCTTCAACCTGTACTCGGGGCGCAAGATCCTAACGAGGGGTTTCATTCCTCGAAACGTAACCCGCGAATCATAATCCTGCGCCGTTACAAAGTTGGTATCAGAGCGAGGTTTTGCAAACCGTGTATGATAGGTTGAAGTGGTTTTGAAAATTGCCCAAGGTTTTCAAATGTTTTTTCAAAATGTTTTAGAAAGGGAAAAATGAATTTAATATGGCTAACTCAAATGGACAAAATATGAACTTGACTCAATAAATGTGGTTATCAAACAAAGGGAAACGAAGGGGTAGTAAAGGCGCTAGACCATCCCTATTGGATGTAGTTGGGAACGGGTAGGCAAACTATATCTTGTTATTTTCCACTGGACATGAAGACTTCAAGGATCCCGAAGATTGGAGTAGGTTGGGTTAGGGGCCCGTGAGGCATTTGCCCCTTCGGTCGGCCGTCCCTCGAAGGACGGCATAGATCGTCTCTGTGATTGTATGCATTATATCCAATTGGGCCCGAGGGCGATCCTCCTCGAAAAGGATCATATTGTGCATAAGATATCAAACTAATTGGTGTTCCTTAACTTGAATCATGTATTGAATGTGTAAACGGGATAGCGGGAGGAAACATTCCCCTTGTGTAATCGGAATGCCCGTCTTGTCGGAATAGCCCTTCTATAATTCCAACCTCTTGACGATTCTGACTCTGTCATGTCTCCCGCCAAAGCATCTAGGCATGTTAGCAAGGGTCAAGGAGTGTCTTCTCTCCCTGTTTCGATTCATGTTAGTATCCCACCATCTACGCTTCTATCGAGTCTCGTACCCGAGATTGGTGTCCCGCACGGGAAATTAGGGTTGGTCAACTGGTTACCTTTGGAAATCGTGTCGAATGTGAGGGTTACCTGAGTATGTTACTGGGGGCGATGGTTGAGATAGTTTCGAGTTAGGACTGAGTTGCCTCCTGGAGTCACCCTTTTTTATCCTCGTAATGGTCAGTCATGTCTTCTTTCCTGAACAGTCTAAGCCCGAGTTCTACCCTCTGTTATTACAAGAGGATGTGTCAAGTATGAAATATAAATAAAATATAAAGCAAAACTGACTCCCTGTCTCAGCAAATAAATACAAGACTTCCTCCCGTTGTAGTAGAAGGCAGTCATGATCGTATTCATGAGGAAACATGTCATTGCCCGCCTTTTCAGTTCTAGAAACAATGCGAATTCGACCAGAAGAGTCCTCGATTTCAAGTAAAGTACTCGACTTCGACCACCCTGTCGAGTAAAACAGAAAGCAAAAAAGCAATAGAAAACGAAAACGAAAGCACAAGTAGTCGAACTCGACCAAACCAACTCGACGTCGACCAAAACTGCTCGATTTCGAGTAACACAGAAACAAAGTTCGTAAGTTTTCGCAAGACATAACACGAATTTGATGAAATAAATCAATAAACTAAAGACTTCAAAGATCAGGGTATCAACACCTCAACGATAACCATGTAAAATAACACATAAAGGAATAAAAGATCATGCTTTTCATCAAATAATTATCGTTATTAACAAATAGGAAGATAGAGGCTTTCGCATAAACCCTAATTGTTACTAATCCTTTTTTACATTGTTAATCCAAGTTGTATTAAGATCACTTTCGCTTCAATAACACAAACAATGATCACCTTCAACTTTTGCAAAAGAATCATGCTCATAGAGATAGAAAGACGAATTGCATCCAAAGATTTTACCTTTACCGCATCATCTTACATGGCTACCGTCAGGCTCACACCGACCCTAAATTGCATTAAATAAACTAAATAAGACTTACAATCGAACAAAGCCAATTCCGCTCTCACTTCACAACTCCACTTGGCCACAAGCTTCTCTCTCTACTCGCTATTTATCTCTCTATCTCTATATATATGTGGGTGTGTGTGTGTGTGTGTGTGTGTGTGTGTGTGTGTGTGTGAAATTGGAACTAGAATTGAATGATTAAATCTCAGCCCCCATGGCTTTATTTGTAGGCTTCATTCCCTAGCTAATCTAGGAAAGAAATAACTATCTATATCTAAATTTATTTATCTAATAACATTAAGATTAAATTTAGAAATAAAATAACTATATCTAAAAGGAAACTAGAACTAATGTGGATAAATCTTCCTTCTCAGAACTTGATGTCACTTGATAGAATATCTCGAATCTTGGGTTGCAAGTAACTCCTCTCATTCAGATTTCTCCTCGTACTCGACTCGGACTGCTTCTGAAATGTCCTCAACGTCGACCAAACTCCTCGACGTCGAGTAGGATTCATTGTCTCGAGTGGTCCTATGCTCAGCTCGTGCTCGATCTCGTCCTTTGTAGCAAATGTCAAGGAAAGGTTGGTCGACGTCGAGTAAATTGGTCGATGTTGAGTACTTCTGTTGGCTTTCAACATTCTACTCCGTTCTTGAAACACACATTCCCGAGTTCTCGTTCCTCCGATTGACGCATATGAGCATGCATTGGAAAGCTCTTTTCAAGGGATACAACTCTCATGAAGACATAAAAGCTTGATTCAGAATGATGAATGGCGAAAGTGGGATTTTCTCCAGATGCACCATCCTTAGCTTCTTCATGACTTTCTTTAAGCTCCAAAGTGCGTTCGATTTCTGCGAAATATAACAAAAACTTGTGTAGACTCCATAATTTGGCAAATAAGTGTAAACTACATAAAATTTGTACTATTCTAGCCCAAGTATATGAAATGCATGCAGAAATCGATATAAAAGTAAGTGTAAAACATGGCAAATTACGCTCACAACAAACACCCCATACTTAAGCTTGCTTGTTCTCAAGCAATACTTTTAATTATCATTCAGGGGAAGAAATCAAAACTCTCAACATATTAGATTCATTCTCATATGTCCCTGCAATCAATTACCATCATCGAAAATGTACTTCTGTCATAAATTCATACATGTGCAATTAAAAAGCAACATCTACTCACAAAAGATGGGTTATGCAAAACATTCATAAGTGACAAAGCATTAATAATCAAGAGGACTTTAATTTAAGCTTAATAAGGAGTAGATTGGTAAAAGGCTAAAGGTGGGAAATTTTTGGCCATGTGGTGCAAATGATCCGGGGAAATGGAGCACTTTCCAAACTTTCATACCAAATTACTTCTTCTATGATTTCTCACCTTTCGCTTATTCGCTCATTGCTTTTTTCAATATTATTCTTTTACCTCTCTGACCTCAACACTGCCTTCTCGCGAGTCGCAAACATGGGTGTCATGAATGGCCCCGGATACTTAGTGCTTTAGACTCCTCACCTTTGTGTCCCATCTTGCTAAACTATTATGTCAACGAGCAGGGTCGATCTACCTTTATCTCCTGAGGTGATCGGATTTTCTTTCAGTCATTGAATTTTCCATATTTTTGCAAGATTCCTACCAAAATCCAATAATGATAACAACACAAAGACCATGTAATAATCTCCATAATGTAACATCATTCTCAACATAATCCCCGGATATGAAATAAGGTAAAGAATGGACAATATTTAGATCATGTGGAGCAATAATTGAAATTAGGCATAATATGGCTTTTGTGATGCATAAGCATAGGTAAGGCTAGGATATAACAATATGAGCATATATGGAAATTTAAAGTCCTCCTTCCACTTATCATACAACATGTCAAAAGCAATATCAAATTTACCTCCTTTCATGGTTTTCATAAAATAATACACTTCATTGTGACTTCCCTTTACTAGGCAATTTCATTTTATATCTCTAATGAATCCACTTTTACATCGTCGAGCTCAATAATGCTTCCATGACATTAATCAAAATTTTGATGGGGGTGATTTTTATAAACTTTGGAAAACATGCACATAAGCCCATAAATCAAATATGAAATCCAAAGTAGCCATGTATAAGTAATTCGATAAATAAATTTTAAATATGCACACATATGGTCAAATAAAGTCGAATATGCATAAAGTAAGCCATACCCCGACCCCATACTAAAACATTACAGTGTCCTCACTGTATATAAACATGGGTAAAGAAAGAAACTCACTAGCCATGTGTGCTGATCGTCGGAAATCAAGTGTGAATGTTACTCCTGAGCTGGTCGACATCGATGAAGTTGGTCGACGTCGGCCAGTACTACTCGAGATCGAGTAAAGTGGAACCCTATGGTGGCTTTTCTCCTCGGCCACGTGTTCCTTTCTTCTCGATATGCGTGGTCAATGTCGAGGAGTTCTACTCGACGTCGAATAGATCTGTAGCCTCTCTTACCTGCAAGATTCGTTAGATGGAAAATATCCGCAATAGAAAAACTTAAAAACTGATAACTCCATCCCTTGATGAAAATCGGAATAAGTTTCAAAGGCCTTGACAGTCTGTTTGTGTCAAAGGTCTTGAAGCTTTAGTAGTGTTGATGAAACACAAAACCTTTTCTTTATATTATTATGCTCGAATATTATTTTATTTTATTATATACTTCTATTATATTATCATATATACACTAACCTTTCAGGATGTATTTTCGAATATTATTTCCTTCCTTATGTTAAAATTGGAGAAGATTCAAATCGAAAGATTATGGCTTTCGAAGTTTCCAAAGATAGAAGATTCAACTGAAGCCATGATCAAGTCTAGCCGTTGGAGAAGATCCTTAGGCTCCGATTTGTTTTAATATAAAGAAAAGGAAGGAGAAGACAACTACACATCTGTTGAACACAAGCTTTCATACACTCAAGCCTTCAAGCGAGATCTGTCTTCCTCGTGTGCTCTCAGCTAGTCCTTAAGAGTCTGTTATTTCATTTGAAAGCATTTGAGAGTTACACAGTGAGCTTATAGGATATATTTTGTTATAGTGTTATACTCGAGAGTTTGTAACTCGGGAAGTAAACACTAGGCGATTGATTCACTAAGTGTAAGAGGATTGTAATAGATAGCATATAGAGGTGGGGCTCTTCTAGATTGGTCTAGGACCCCTTGGGAACGTGAGTTGACTAGATTGCAATTGTATAGGAGAGAGGCTTCTCGGGGAGCTACTAGGATCCTAAGTCTAGTGAATCAATAAAAGTCGGTTGAATCCTAGGGTTGTGGAAGAACCCTAGGCGGGGACGTAGGCCAAGTTCGTGCTGAACCTCGTAAACAATTCATCGAGTCCTTGATTTACTGCTTTACCTTTTTTTCGCACTTGGTTCGATTATTTAACTTTGTGATTCAGGTTTTTAGAGAAAAGATTAAGTCTAATCTCAAAGGGTTTTGCACAAGCTTCAAAAGTCTTGAGACTATCTGCGAAAAACCGGCATACTCTATTCAACCCCCTTTCTAGAGTATTTCTATATTACTTTGTTTTACTGTATCGAACCTTCAATTGGTATCAGAGCTTTACTCACTGCTTTTGATCTAACAATCTTGTGAGTTTTTTATCATGTCTGGTGAAGCAAGCGGAGGATTTGCACAGGGAAGGTCTACCAGCATACCACCACTCTTTGTAGGAAACAACTTTTTCCATTGGAGATCTTTGATGAAGATGTTCATTATATATCAAGATCTGGAACTTTGGAACATTATAGAGAATGGTCCAAAGATTCCAGAGAAAGACGGACCAAATGGAACCAAAGTCGCAAAAAAGGAGTCTGAATACATCCAAGCAGATCTTGAACTCCTCTCCAAAAACTACAAGGCTATTAACTTACTATATTGTGGTCTTAGCACTGATGAGTTTAACCGTATTTCATCTTGTAGGTCAGCTAAAGAGATTTGGGACAAGCTAGTCGTCACCTATGAGGGAACCAGCCAAGTGAAGGACACCAAGATCAGCATCTTCCTTCGAAAGTATGAGCTTTTGAAAATGAAGTCTGATGAGTCAATCAAGGCCATGTTCACACGATTCACAGAAATCACCAACAACCTTGATTCCCTCAGCAAGAGCTTTACAAACGTTGAGAAAGTAAGGAAGATATTAAGGTGTCTCCCAAAAGAAAAGTGGGGTCCTAAAGTAACAGCCATAGAGGAAGCCCAAGACCTCACTACTCTGCCCCTTGATGACTTGCTTGGGAAACTGATCACGCATGAGATGATCCTTAATGAAGACGATGCAGAACTTCCAGCAAGCACTAAGAACTTGACACTCAAGTCTAAGAAGGATGAGCCCAAAGATGGATCTGATTCCGAAGATGAGAATGACGATGAGGATGATCCTTTTGCTCTTATCACAAGAGGCCTTGCTCGAATCCTCAAAATGAAGAAACAATTCAACAACAAGGATGGATCAGAGTCTTCTAAATTTCGAGGTAAGCCTCAATACAACAGATCATCTTGTGAAGGATTGCCCTCAAAAGACAAAGAGCCAGTCCAAGAAGGGTTACAAATGGAAAAAGAAAGCCATGGTGGCCACTTGGAGTGATTCTGACTCTGACTCCGATGATGAGAAGGCCAATATTTGTCTTATGGCCTCAGAAGAAGAATCCCACGATGAGAAGCTTGAAGCAACTGTAAGAGAACTTATGGCAAGTCCAAAAGAGGTATTATCGGAATTCCTTTCTAATATGATTGCCAATGAAGAGAAACTTATTGCCCAGACTAACATTCTTATCAAGAGAACTGTGGACCAGGAAAAAAACTATTGAGGATATGTCTATGAGGGTCAAAAGTCTTGAAGCTTCTTATTCAGGTCTTGACATTAAAGTCAAGCCGCTTGACTCAGAGAAATCTGAACTCAAGCAAGATCTCTCCTCTCTAAGAAGTGAACATCATGACTTAGAGAATGAGAAGATCTCCCTAAATAATAAGATTCAAGACCAACATACAGCCCTTATAAGTTTTACCAAATCCAAAGGCACTCTTGATAGGATGGGTGAGCAACAAAGTTCTCTAAACAAAAGTGGTATTGGTTACAATCCAAGGTTTTTGAAGAAGCAGCACAATACCACATTTGTGAAGGCAGAAGGAAGCAGAACCTCTCCAATATGTCACCAATGTGCTAGAAAGGGACATGTAAAAGAGACCTGCCCCTATAGAAGAAAGGATCCATATATCATTCGCAATACGTTTCCTGTTCATTTGAGAAAAGAACGGATAACACAAGTTTGGGTCCCAAAAGGCACTATTTTACCAAATATGGTTTATCCCAATAATGGATCCAAATTTGCTTATTGGTCTAGCCACAAAGGTTGATGTTTGTTTTGCAGGAGCTCATCAAGGTGAAGGAGCACAAATGGATTATTTATAGTGGATGCTCGAGGCATATGAGTGGGAAGAGTTCTCTCTTTCCTTTGTCACTCTTGGTGACAAAGGAAAATGTGACATCGTTGAGAAGATAGATGCTTTGACGGACGATCCAAAGCTCTGGCACAGGAGACTCGGTCATGTGAGTCCACATACACTACAGAAGCTTGTGACTAAAGGGCTTGTGAGAAGGCTACCTGAGATTGACTTCGAAGGTATTGATATGTGCAATGCATGCACACGAGGTAAACAAACACGTAGCTCTTTCAAACCCAAAAAGGTTGTAAGTTCTTCTAGACCTCTTGAACTTTTTACATATGGATTTATACGGTCCTATGCGAGTCAAATCTCCCAATGGTAAAAAGTATATGCTAGTCATTGTTGATGATTTTTCTAGGTATACTTGGGTTGCATTTTTAAAAGAAAAATCAGAGGCCTTATTTGAAGTGATCATGGTAGGGAGTTTGATCAACTTCAGTTTGATTTGTTTTGTGCTAAATATGGCATCTCCCATAACTTTTCTGCTCCTAGGACACCTCAATAAAACGGGGTTGTGGAACGAAAGAACCACACCTTAGAGGATATGACCAGGACTATGCTTTTAGAAAATGCATTACCTAAAACCTATTGGGCTGAAGCTGTTAACACAAATAACTATATTTTGAATCGTTGTCTTATTCGTTCTATCTTAAAGAAAACTCCTTATGAACTTTTCAAAGGCCGCAAACCACTTATATCTTATTTTAAACCCTTTGGCTGTACTTGTTTTGTTCATAACAATTGTATAGATAACCTTGGGAAATTTGATGCGCGTAGTGATGAAGGTATATTTCTTGGCTACTCCACAAGTAGCAAAGCTTATAGAATCTTCAATAAAAGGACCCAGTTAGTTGAAGAAAGTATACATGGTATATTTGATGAATGCAATGACGGTTCCTTGAGTGAAAGTATTGCAGATATAGATCTTAACATCCATGCAGAGAACGAAGAAGGTGATGATGCTGGTACCAAGAACACAGAGAAGAGGAACATGCAGGAACAGATTCTCAACACTGAAGAATTGGCCCAAGGTGTTGAAGATTCGTCCAAAGCCCTTGGTGTCCAATCCAACAGTGTTGAAACGTCAGAAACTGCTGTAACTGAACCTAACAGGACCACGTAGTTAGATGTACCACAAATCAATCCTACTGGTATGACGAATCAAGGAGCTGAGGCTAGTAAAAGGAAATTCAAATACTCCTCATCACACTCATTAAAGGATATCATTTCTGACCCTACTTCTAGTGTTCAAACTCGTTCTAAACTTAAAAATCTTTGTGCTTTTCACGCGTTTGTTTCTCTTATTGAATCAAATAAGGTAGATGAGGCCCTCCAAGAGCCAGACTGGATCATTGCTATGAAAAGCGAGCTTAACGAATTTGAAAGGAACAATGTCTGGACCTTGAAGCCTAGGCCAAAGCACCAATCAGTCATTGTCACGCGATGGGTATTTCGAAACAAGCTAGATGAGAATGTTAAGATCGTGAGGAACAAGGCAAGGCTTGTTGCTCAAGGCTACAATCAAGAGGAGGGTATTGACTACGAGGAGACCTTTTCTTCTGTAGCTAGGCTTGAAGCTATTCGCATTTTATTAGCATTTGCATCTTTTATGAGCATAAAGTTATATCAAATGGATGTCAAGTGTGCTTTTCTTAATGGTCTCTTAGAGGAAGAAGTATATGTGGCTCAACCTCCCGGTTTTGAAAGTCTGGAATTTGCTAATCATGTTTATAAACATGAAAAAGCGCTTTAGGGTTTGAAACAAGCCCCAAGAGCTTGGTATGAGCGCCTGTCAAAATATCTATTAGAAAATGATTTTAAAAGGGGTTTGATCGACAAGACTCTTTTTATCAAGACCAAAGGAAAGGACATTTTGGTTATTCAAATTTATGTTGATGATATATTATTTGGTGCTACTAACACATCTTTGTGCAAGGAATTTTCTGACATTATGTGCAGTGAATTTGAGATGAGCTTCATGGGTGAACTCGACTTCTTTTTGGGATTACAAGTTCATCAATCCAAGAAAGGGATCTTTGTCAACCAAAGCAAGTACACTAAGGATCTCTTGAAGAAATTCAAGATGGATCAATCCAAAGCAGCCAAGACACCCATGAGCTCAACATTATCTCTAGATCAAGACAAGACTGGGAAAAGTGTCAATCAAAAGGGGTATCGAGGAATGATTGGATCTTTACTATATCTCACAGCTAGTAGACCTGACATCATGTTTAGTGTTTGCATGTGTGCTAGGTTTTAAGCTGATCCTAAAGAATCTCACCTCGTGGCTGTGAAGAGGATCTTTCGATATCTCAATGGAACTAAGGAGCTTGGACTATGGTGCCCAAAGCAAAAGGATTTCACATTAATTGGTATTCTGATGCAGATTTTGCAGGCTATAAGGTGGATAGGAAGAGCACATCAGGATGTTGCCAACTCTTAGGAGCATCCTTGATCAGTTGGCACTCTAAGAAACATAACTCAGTTACCCTATCCAGTGCAGAAGCCGAGTACATAGCAGCTGGAGCATGCTGCTCTCAAATCCTTTGGATAGCTCAACGAATTATAAGATCTTGGAATCAACCTCAAAGGCATTCCCATTAAGTGTGACAATACAACTACCATTGTTGTAAGCAGGAGGATGGTCAAGTATGAAATAAATATAAAATAAAGTTCAGACTGACTTCCCTGTCTCAGCAAATAAATACAAGACTTCCTCCCGTTGTAGTAAGAGAATAGTCAGGATCGAATCCACGAGGAAGCACGTCAGCAGTTCTCAGGTAGCAACAGATCTCACAGGCAGAATAACAGAAAGACAGAAACACAGAAACAAGGAAAGAAACAGAAATAAAAGCAAAAAATAACAAACAAAAGCAAAGAACAAAACAAAGAAAGAAAAGACAAAGCAAAGCAGCGAATAAAAGCAAAGCAAAGGCTCGTCGATCTCGACAACAGCTTACTCGACACAGAAAAAAGAAAGTGAAAATCGACGAAAACAGAAGAAAACCAACTCGACCTAGACCAGTCCTACTCGATCTCGACAAAGGTCCACTCGAGATCGACAAAGGCTGTACTCTAGATCGACAAGAAACAGAAACTTTAAATTTGCAGATTTCGAACCCAAACTCAGAATTTTGAGGAAAATAAATTCAATATATTAAAAGACTTCCAGGACCAGGGTTTCAACACCACAACGATAACCATGCAAAGTAACACATAAAGGCACAAAAGATCATGCTTTCCATCAAATAACTTTCGTTATTAACAAATAGGCATATAGAGGCTTTCGCATAAACCCTAATTGTTACTAACCCTTTTTCACATAATTAACCCAAGTTGTATTAAGATCACTTTCGCTTCAATAACACAAACAAGGATCACCTTCAACTCTCGCAAAAGAATCATGCTCATAGGGATAGAAGACGAATTGCATAAAAAGATCTGACCTTTACCGCATCGCCTCACATGGCCACCGTTGGGCTCACCCCAGCCCCAGAAGTGGGTGGACTACTCACGCCTCATCGCAATCGCAGACATTGATTGATGAAAAGAACTAAATTGCATAAAATAAACTCCAACTTACAACCTCTTCTCTTTATGTAACTAACTAATTGTCTCTGAAATTGCATGAATAAAACTGAGCCCCTAGGGCCTTATTTATAGGCTTCTAGTCCTTGCTAGCCAAGGATAGAATTTCCTATCTATATCTAAAATTATATCTAAAGCTTTAAAGATAAATAAATTGCTTAAATGGAAATAAATCAACAAGGAAAGGATAATTCTAAATAGGTAAGTCTTCATGATGTTGATAGATTTCCCTCCATGGATAGAACTTGATGGATTCGGATAGATCTTCGGCCATCTCGACTTCCTTCGTGCCCAAGGAATCCCAAGTCGACTAGGACAGCTCTCGACGACACGTTTCTGGACTCGGGTCTACTCGACCTCGACAAGGCTTCGTCGACCTCGAGTAGGATTGATCGTCGACTGGACTTCCCGGCTAGCTTTGCTCGATGTGGCTCGGTCTTGGCTCGTGACGCTCGTCGACCTCGAGTACCTCTTGTCGATGTCGAGTAGGAATGGGTCATCGACTAGGTCTCGTCGGGTAGGTGTGCTCGATAAGCTCGGATCTGGACTCAAGGGCTCATCGATCTCGACAAGGGCTTGTCGAGATCGAGTAGGGTGTGGCCTTCTCTGGTCGAGCAGCTTCTCCTCGGCACGGACTCGGACTGGTGTTGTGGGTCTTGTCGATCTCGACTAGGGCTTGTCGAGATCGAGTTGGGTTGTCCGGGTTCTCGTCCTCGGCTTCTCGATCAGTCCTCTTCTCGACTCCGGGTGTGGTGCTGGTCTTCGTCGATCTCGACTAGGCCTTGTCGAGATTGAGTTTGCTCCGGAAGTCGGGTTGACTCAGCTCTCTCGATCAGGCTTGCTCGACTAAGGTTGCTCGGACATGCTCGTCTAGGTCGAGTAAGGTCTACTCGAGCTTCCTTGACTCTCAGACTGGTTCCGCTGCTTCCCTGACTTTGAATTTCTGTAGCCGTTTTCCGAGCTTTTCTGACCTTCTGTAGAATTGATGTAAAATGCCTCGAATTCTACGAATTAAACAGAAACTGGTGTAGATTCCATAATTTGGCAAATAAACATAAACTACATAGATTCTGTACTATCTTAGCCCAAATGAATGCAATGCATGCAGAAATCGATATAAAAGTTAGTGTAAAACATGGCAAATTAGGCTCACAACAAACACCCCATACTTAAGCTTGCTTGTCCTCAAGCAATACTTTTAATTGTCATTCAGGGGAACAATTCAAAACTCTCAACATTTTAGATTCATTCTCATATAACCCAGCAGTCAATTACCATCCTCGAAAAGGTACTTATGTCACAGATTCATGCATGTGCAAATATACAAAAGCAACATCTACTCACAAAAGGAGGGTTATGCAAAAACAATTCATATGTGACAAAGCATTGATAATCAAGAAGACTTTAATTTAAGCTCATGAAGGAGTAGATTGGTAAAAGGCTAAAGGTGGGCAATTTTTGGCAATGTGGTGCTTTTGATCCGGGGAAATGGAGTACTTTCCAAACTGAATTTCCACAGTCCTTCTCCATTTGATTCATCACCTTTCATAATGCTTTTCTCAATAATAATGCTTTTACCTCTCTGACCTCCGTACTGCCTTCTCGCGAGTCGCAAACATGGGTGTCATTAATGGCCCCGGATACTTAGTGCTTTGGACTTCTCACAATGTCTCCCATCTCTCCAAACTATTATCTTAGAGAGCAGGGTCAATCTACCTTTATCTCCTGAGGTGATTGGATTTTCTTTCACTCATTAAATTTTCCATATATTTCAAACACTTTCCTTCCAAACTCCAATAATGATATATAACAACACAACAACCATATAACATCTCCATAATGTAACATCATTCTCAACATAATCCCCGGATAAGGTAAAGAATGGCAAATATTTAGATCATGTGGAGCAATAATTGAAATAAGGCATATTATGGCTTTTGTGATGCATAAGCATGGGTAAGGCTAGGATTATAAACAATGAGCATTATATGGAAATATAAAGTCCTCCATCATCTTATCATGCAACATGTCAAAAGCTACTTCAAATTTTACCTCCTTTCATGGTTTTCAAGAAATAATGCTCTTCATTGTGACTTCCCTTTACTAGGCAATTTCATGCTATATCTCTAATGAATCCAATTTTTCATCGTCGAGTTCAATATAAAGCTTCCATGACATTATTCAAAATTTTCAATGGGGGTCATTTTTCTAAATTTTGGAAAACATGCATATAAGCACATAAATCAATAATGCATTCCAAAATAGCCATGTAGCAATTCAAAGAAATAATGCACATATATGTCAAATATGGCAATTATGCATGAAGTAAGCCCTTCCCCCACCCCATACTTAAACATTACAGTGTCCTCACTGTATAAAAACAAGGGTAAAGAAAGAAACTCACAAGACAGATGTGCAGAGCCTCAAAATGTCGAATGGAGCACCTCCTGGGCCGAGTAAGACTTGGTTCTATCCATTGACCTGAAAAGTAGAAGACATATACCCCTAATAGAAACAACAAAAACCAAAGAAATGTTCAAATCCAAAAACAAAAAACAAAGTCTCAAATGTCCTAAAAAGTCTATGTACATGCTCTAGATTTTATAGTCGCTAGGCCAACTTTCCATTAATGCTCAAGGTGGCATCTGCAGGGCCCGTGTAGCTTGGGCCTCAAATAAGACTCCATTCTTGTCCATCAGCTGCAATCCTCCAGAATAGATCTTGTTCACCACGAAAGGCCTCATCCGCTTCTTGTTGAATTTGTTGGGAAACCAATGATCCTTTGATTTAGAGACATAGAGCTTGTCTCCAACTTCATACTCCTTAGGCTCATCATTGGAAATCCTGCACAATCGCACATACCAAGGCAGACCTCTCCCATGTATAGATAAATCTTTAATGGAAATAGGAGAAGAAAGATACATACCTTGACTTACCTTCGCAGAGATGGAATCGGGGACCACTGTGTTTGGTCGATCTCGACTAGGGCTAGTCGATCTCGACGAGACTGCTGGTTCTGGTGGTGGTCTGCTCGAAGATTCAGAAGTCGGCGAAGATGGCTTGTCTACCTCGAGTAGCCTACTCGATCTCGAGTAGGGCTCCGCTCCTAGCGGCTGCAGCGTCGAGGAAGAGGGCTCTGGTGGAGTCGGGTGGTGGTCGATCTCGACAAGCTTAGTCGAGATCGACGAGGATCCTTGCTCTGGTGGTCTCAACGTCGAGGAAGCAGGGACTGGGCTCTCCGAGTGGTGGTCGACATCGACAAGGGTGGTCGAGATCGACGAGCTCTGGCCGTCTGGTGGAGTCAGCGTCGAGGGAGATGAAGCCGAGGCCGTCGAGTGGTGGTCGACCTCGACAAGTCTAGTCGAGATCGACGAGCCTGGTTTGTCTGGTTCGCTGCTCGACGATGCTGGTGCTGGTGGAGTTTCCCTGGTCTAGTCGAGGTCGACTAGGGTCCTCGATGTCGAGGAGTCTTGGTCGATCTTGACCCCATACTTAGTCCCTGTCAAGGCATCCGAAAAATAATTTATCCACAACGACTTACCTTGGTCTGTGTCGATTGGATTCTCTGTGTTCTCCTTGAGGATTGCCATGATCTCCTCCACCTGGGCCTCCATGTCCCTCTTTTCCAGCTCTTCAGGGGTCATATTTCTGACCTTGGGTTCCCCGCAGGTGATGTAGCCAGCTGAGATAGATTTGACCTCTTCCATTGGACCTCTATGCCTTTCAGTTTTATTAAAGGAATACTCAATTACCTCATCGCTGATGTTGAAGGTGAGCACTCCTTTCCTTACGCTTATGTTGGCATCCACCGTCGCCAAGAATGGTCTCCCTAAGATAATAGGACAAGCAGGATCTTCTTGCATATCAACAACTAGAAAATCAGCAGGGACGAGGAATTTACCTACTTGTACTGGGACGTTGTCCACCATGCCTGTTGGGATGACCATAGTGTTGTTGGACATGTAAAGTCTAGCATCCACAGGCTCTAGGGCACCTATCTTAATCTTGGACCAAATCGTTAAAGGCATTATACTCACACTAGCTCCAAGATCACATAGGGCATTAATTTTGTATGGACCAAATCCAATAGTTATAGCAAACTTACCTGGATCCGGCCTCTTCTCCAATATGTCCAGATGGCTGCATTCCTCTGTCATTTCAGCCATTGACCGCTTTTTGCTCAGAATCTCCTTCCAGAACTTGACATAGGATGGCATTTCATTGAGAGCTTCTGTGAAGGAGATGGTGACGTTGAGCTTCTGAACCATCTTGATGAAGCGCTGAAACTTTTTCTCTGCTGGGTCCTTTAGAGATTTTGTGGGGAAAAGCAGCTTCTTTTTCTGATTCGGAGCCAGAACAGACGTCGGAGGTGCTGCAGGCTGCTCTATGTCGACCAGAGGCTCCTCGACATGGACTACAGTCTTGTCGACATCGACCAGGTTGGGCTTAGTCGAGTTGATGTTCGGCGCAGACGAGGATTCTGGAAGTTTCTCCTCGAGGTCGAGTAGGTCTTTGTCGAGATCTACTAGGCTCTTATCGACATCGACTAGCTGTTCCTCGCTGTTCTGCTACTTTCTGACCTCTGGCTCTTGTAATTGATGGCCGCTTCTGAGTTTTACAGCAACGATATGTCCAATCTTTCCCTTAGGATTTGGTTCTGAAGATCCTAGGAGCGAACCTGACTGTCTGGGAATTCCTGCTGCCAGCTGACCAATCTGTGTATCAACTGATTTCCGCCAGATATCAATTTCCCCAAGCCTAGAGTTGACACCTTGCATCTGAGTATAGACGGAGTTGAAGGATTGCCTAGTTTCTGAGTGGTTCCTCCGTATTTCCTCAAGGACTGTCTGTATATCATCCTTTTTCTGGTCCCTTTCCGGATGTCCTGGAGCTCTGTAGGGCAGGGGGTTCCTAGGGACACCTTGGTTCCATTGTGGTTGCTGAAACCTTTGGTCTCCCATGTAGCGACTGGGACCCCCTGCGTAAGCTGCATCCTCATGGTGCTCTGCCATCCTGACTTGCTCTACGTGTGGGCACTCAGGAGTGGTGTGCCTTTGCGATCCGCATTCAATACAAGGCTGGTTGACAGAGAGATACTTTACTTGCTTGATGAGCTTCTTATTCTGGTCTCTGTAGTATTGCTCCCTAACATCAGGATCAATCTCTTTAGGTAGCTCATAGAGGGGCATGGATGGTGCTGGTCTGGCGTATGGGTTCTCTTCAGAAGTTGCAGTAGACCCATACTTGTTGTCGTAGTTAGTGAGCTTCTCTAGCACACCCCATGCGTCACTTGGCGGCATGGTCAGATACTCATAGCGAGTATAATGGTTGATTCTGTCCTTAGTCACTTGATCAAGAGAGTTGAAGAAGATCTCCTGAATGACGTAGGGTGGCTGTCCATGAGTAGGGCAAGATCGCAGAAGTTCCTTGTAGCGCTCCCATGCCTTTGCCAACAGTTCCCCTTGCTTCTGTTTGAAGGCGGTGATTCTCTGGCGGAGATGTGCTGTTTTAGCGGGTGTGAAGAATTTGTTCAGAAACCCTTGCTCTACTTGGGCCCAGGTTGTCAGTGATCTTGCTTTCAGCCCTTCCAGTCATTTCAGTGCAGGCCCAGCGAGAGACCAGCGAAAAGATTTCATCTTGACATATTCCAGGGTTGTACCTTCAGCAATAGTACGGCACATGTCAGAAAAGTTTGTAATATGTTCAAGAGGACACTCATTAAATCTTCCATAAAAGGCATTATTTTTAAGCTCTATAAGAAATTGAGTGCGAATTTCAAAAGAGTTATCAGGGATAAGAATCGCCGATTCAGGCACGACGAGAGTTGGGTGCATGTAGTCCTCTGCCGTGGTTGGATATTGGGCAAGCTCAGCCTGTGCTTGTTCCCTTGCTACTCTCTCAGCGGCGATAGCAGCATCCTTAGCGGCGATAGCAATATCCTTTGCGACCAATGCCCTGGTAAGCCTAGCGACCAGCTGTGCCTGTGTCTCCGCAGCTGCCATGGCTCTTTGTAGTTTAGCTCGGATGTGCAATAGGCGTTCCGGTTCGTCTAAGGCGTCAAACTCAGGTGTTTGACCAGAACGGCGCATACACCTGAAAAGTAACTCAAAGAAACAGTGAGAACTGACTACCTAAGGCGCGAATGATTGCTTCCCCGGCAACGGCGCCAATTTGTTGTAAGTAGGAGGATGGTCAAGTATGAAATAAATATAAAATAAAGTTCAGGCTGACTTCCCTGTCTCAGCAAATAAATACAAGACTTCCTCCCGTTGTAGTAAGAGAATAGTCAGGATCGAATCCACGAGGAAGCACGTCAGCAGTTCTCAGGTAGCAACAGATCTCACAGGCAGAATAGTTGAAAGACAGAAACACAGAAACAAGGAAAGAAACAGAAATAAAAGCAGAAAATAACAAACAAAAGCAAAGAACAAAACAAAGCAAGAAAAGACAAAGCAAAGCAGCGAATAAAAGCAAAGCAAAGGCTCGTCGATCTCGACAACAGCTTACTCGACACAGAAAACAGAAAGTGAAAATCGACGAAAACGGAAGAAAACCAACTCGACCAAGACCAGTCCTACTCGATCTCGACAAAGGTCCACTCGAGATCGACAAAGGGTGTACTCTAGATCGACAAGAAATAGAAACTGTATATTTGCAGATTTCGAACCCAAACTCAGAATTTTGACGAAAATAAATTCAATATATTAAAAGACTTCCAAGACCAGGGTTTCAACACCACAACGATAACCATGCAAAGTAACACATAAAGGCACAAAAGATCATGCTTTCCATCAAATAACTTTCGTTATTAACAAATAGGCATATAGAGGCTTTCGCATAAACCCTAATTGTTACTAACCCTTTTTCACATAATTAACCCAAGTTGTATTAAGATCACTTTCGCTTCAATAACACAAACAAGGATCACCTTCAACTCTCCCAAAAGAATCATGCTCATAGGGATTCAAGACGAATTGCATAAAAAGATCTGACCTTTACCGCATCGCCTTACATGGCCACCGTTGGGCTCACCCCAGCCCTAGAAGTGGGTGGACTACTCACGCCTCATCGCAATCGCAGACATTGATTGATGAAAAGAACTAAATTGCATAAAATAAACTCCAACTTACAACCTCTTCTCTTTATGTAACTAACTAATTGTCTCTGAAATTGAATGAATAAAACTGAGCCCCTAGGGCCTTATTTATAGGCTTCTAGTCCTTGCTAGCCAAGGATAGAATTTCCTATCTATATCTAAAATTATATCTAAAGCTTTAAAGATAAATAAATTGCTTAAATGGAAATAAATCAACAAGGAAAGGATAATTCTAAATAGGTAAGTCTTCATGATGTTGATAGATTTCCCTCCATGGATAGAACTTGATGGATTCGGATAGATCTTCGGCCAGCTCGACTTCCTTCGTGCCCAAGGAATCCCAAGTCGACTAGGACAGCTCTCGACGACACGTTTCTGGACTCGGGTCTACTCGACCTCGACAAGGCTTCGTCGACCTCGAGTAGGATTGATCGTCGACTGGACTTCCCGGCTAGCTCTGCTCGATGTGGCTCGGTCTTGGCTCGTGACGCTCGTCGACCTCGAGTACCTCTTGTCGATGTCGAGTAGGAATGGGTCATCGACTAGGTCTCGTCGGGTAGGTGTGCTCGATAAGCTCGGATCTGGACTCAAGGGCTCGTCGATCTCGACAAGGGCTTGTCGAGATCGAGTAGGGTGTGGCCTTCTCTGGTCGAGCAGCTTCTCCTCGGCACGGACTCGGACTGGTGTTGTGGGTCTTGTCGATCTCGACTAGGGCTTGTCGAGATCGAGTTGGGTTGTCCGGGTTCTCGTCCTCGGCTTGTCGAGATCGAGTTGGGTTATCCGGGTTCTCATCCTCGGCTTCTCGATCAGTCCTCTTCTCGACTCCGGGTGTGGTGCTGGTCTTCGTCGATATCGACTAGGGCTTGTCGAGATCGAGTTGGCTCCAGAAGTCGAGTTGACTCAGCTCTCTCGATCAGGCTTGCTCGACTAAGGTTGCTCGGACATGCTCGTCTAGGTCGAGTAAGGTCTACTCGAGATCGAGTAGCCTTGACTCTCAGACTGGTTCCGCTGCTTCCTTGACTTTGTATTTCTGTAGCCGTTTTCCGAGCTTTTATGACCTTCTGTAGAATTGCTGTAAAATGCCTCGAATTCTGCGAATTAAACAGAAACTGGTGTAGATTCCATAATTTGGCAAATAAACATAAACTACATAGATTCTGTACTATCTTAGCCCAAATGAATGCAATGCATGCAGAAATCGATATAAAAGTTAGTGTAAAACATGGCAAATTAGGCTCACAACAGCCATCTCCGTTACAAACAATACTGTTCAACATTCAAGAACCAAACATATTGATGTAAGGCATTATTTCATTAGAGACCATGTCGAAAAAGGTGATGTGTCCATTTCCTTTATTTCAGCTGATTATCAATGGGCTGACATTTTTACTAAGCCTTTGGCAGAGGACGGGTTCACCTTCATTAGACGAGAGATTAGGATGCTTCACAAGGATGCACTTTCGTAGGGGGAGCTTTCCCTTTACGAAAGATAAATTCTACTCAGTGTCAAGACCTTTGAGAATTATGTCAAGGTTTGTGAACTAAATGGTAGATTACAGATATCGGATCACATATATTTGGTTAATATCTTTTTAGATATTTGATCAAGTTTGTTTTTAACGGATTTTAAAATTCTATTTGTCACATATTTTTACTCGTTGAGATATTTTTGGAACAAAATAATTTCGGATATTTGCCTCTTATTTTAAAATGGTTAAGAAAAAGATTTGAATTTTGAATTGGAATATTTTCAAATTGGCAATGTTATGATTACTATACTTGGAACTCTAAACCCGTCCAATCAACTCCATCACCTCACTCTACTTAAACCCAATTCTGTACTCGACTCCCTCACAAACTCAGACTTATCCAAACCCTTCCAAATTCTCTTTCTTCAACCTCTCAAACTGTTCTAAAAACCCTAGCCGATTGCCTCCATGGCTCCCAAATCAAAGAAAGCTTCCACACACAAAAGACTTGGCGCCACTCCCAAGGGACGTCAGGTCACTGCTACTTCCCCCACACCTGAACCCACTCCTCAAGCCATCATCCCTGATGTTGTCCAGAGCACCATCGCTGAGAGCACGACTGCTGTTACCAAGGGCTCTAAAAAACGCTCTGCTAAGAAGGCTCTCAGTGCGAAGCAGAAAGGGAAAAAAAGGTCATCGCTGAGGAGGTGGACGAGGAAGAGGAAGAGGAGGATCCACTTTTATATCGTCGAGCTCAATAATGCTTCCATGACACTAGTAAAAATTTTGATGGCGGTGATTTTTACAAACTTTGGAAATCATGCACATAAGCCCATAAATCAAATATGAAATCCAAAGTAGCCATTTATAAGTAATTCGATAAATAAATTTTAAATATGCACACATACGGTCAAATAAAGCCAAATATGCATAAAGTAAGCCATTCCCCCACCCCATACTTAAACATTATAGTGTCCTCACTATATATAAACAAGGGTAAAGAAAGAAACTCACTAGCCATGTGTGCTGATCGTCGGAAATCAAGTGTGAATGTTACTGCTGAGCTGGTCGACATCGATGAAGTTGGTCAACGTCGACCAGTACTACTCGAGATCGAGTAAAGTGGAACCCTAGGGTGGCTTTTCTCCTCGGCCACGTGTTTCTTTCTTCTCGATATGCATGGTCAATGTCGAGGAGTTCTTATTGATGTCGAGTAGATCTGTAGCGTCTCTTACCTGCAAGATTCGTTAGACGAAAAATATCCGCAATAGAAAAACATAAAAACTGATAACTCCATCCCTTGATGAAAATCGGAATAAGTTTCAAAGGCCTTGACAGTCTATTTTTGTCAAAGGTCTTGAAGCTTTAGCAGTGTTGATGAAACACAAAACCTGTTCTTTATATTATTATGCTCGAATATTATTTTCTTTTATTATATACTTCCATTATATTATCATATATACACTAACCTTTCAGGAAGTATTTTCGAATATTATTTCCTTCCTTATGTTGAAATTGGAGAAGATTCAAATCGAAAGATTATGGCCTTCGAAGTTTCCAAAGATAGAAGATCCAACTCAAGCCATGATCAAGTCTAGCCATTGGTGAAGATCCTTAGGCGCTGATTTGTTTCAATATAAAGAAAAGGAAGGAGAAGACAGCCGCACATATGTTGAACACAAGCTTTCATACACTCAAGCCTTCAAGCGAGATCTGTCTTCTTAGTGTGCTCTCAGCTAGTCCTTAAGAGTTTGTTATTTCATTTGAAAGCATTTGAGAGTTACACAGTGAGCTTATAGGATATATTTTGTTATAGTGTTATACTCGAGAGTTTGTAACTCGGGAAGTCAACACTAGGCGATTGATTCACTAAGTGTAAGAGGATTGTACTAGATAGCATAGAGAGGTGGGGCTCTTCTAGATTGGTTTAGGACTACAAGGGAACGTGAGTTGACTAGATTGCAATTGTATAGGAGAGAGACTTTTCGGGGAGCTACTAGGATCCTAAGTCTTGTGAATCAATAAAAGTCGGTTGAATCCTAGGGTTGTGGAAGAGCCATAGGCGGGGACGTAGGCCAAGTTCGTGCTGAACCTCGTAAACAATTCATCGAGTCCTTTATTTACTGCTTTACCTTATATCCGCACTTGGTTCGATTATTTAACTTTGTGATTCAGGTTTTCAGAGAAAAGACTAAGTCTAATCTCAAAGGGTTTTGCACGAGCTTCAAAAGTCTTGAGACTATCTGCGAAAAACTGGCATACTCTATTCAACCCCCTTCTAGAGTATTTCTATATTACTTTGTTTTACTTTATCGAACCTTCAAAAACAATGTCCAAAACCAAAAACCAAAAACAACAATGTCCAAAATCCCAAAAACTAAATGTCTATTTACAAGCTCTAGACTTTATAGTCGCTAGGCCGACTTTCTCCGTTTAGCTTAAGGTGGCATTTGCAGGGCCCATGTAGCTTGGGGTTCAAACATGACTCCATTCTTGTCCATCAGCTGTAGTCATGTTGAATGGATTTTGTTCAACGTGAAGGGCCCCATCTTCTTCTTGTTGAATTTGTTAAGAAACCAATGATCCTTTGATTTGGCAACATAGACTTTGTCACCTACTTCATACTCTTTGGGATCATCATTGGAAACCCTACATAATCGCACATACCAAGGAAAACCTCTCCCATGTATAGATAAATCATTAATGGAAATAGGAAAAGAGATGTCAGTACCTTGGCTTACCTTTGTAGATTCGGATTTCGGGACCTCGAAGTCAGGTTGACATCGAGTAGGGTTACTCGACGTCAAGGACTTACCTTCGTCGAGTGGACTGTTGGTCAAGGAAGGCAGAGTCGAAGAGGAATTTTGGTCAAAGTTGACCAACTTAGCCGACGTCAACCAACTTACTAGACGTCGAGAAGTGGTCGGATTCGGGGGGATTGCTCGACGAAGTTGCAGGCGGTTTTGGGCTCGAATTCTGGTCGACGTCGACCAAAGTACTCAACGTCGAGTAACTATGGTCGACTTCGACCCCATATTTGAATCTTGTCAAGGCATCCGAAGAATAGTTAGTCGACGTCGACTTACCTTGGTCGATGTCGAGTAGATCCTATTTGTCGTCGTTCAGGATGGCCATGATCTCCTCCACCTGGGCTTCCATATCCATCTTTTCTAGCTCCTCGGAAGTCATATTTCTTACCTTAGGCTCCCCGCAAGTGATGCACCTAGTTGATATAGACTTGACTTCTTCCTTGGGACCTGTGTGCCTTTCTGTTTTATTAAAAGAATACTCAATTACCTCATCGCTGATGTTGAAAGCGAGTACTCCCTTCATGACGCTTATGTTGGCATCCACCATAGCCAAGAAGGGCCTTCCTAGAACAATTGGACAAGCAGGGTCCTCTGCCATATCAATAACTAAGAAATCAGCAGGGACAAAGAACTTACCTACCTGCAATGGTACATTGTCCACCATGCTTGTTGTGATGACCACCGTGTTGTTCGCCATGTATAGTTTTGCATCCACAGGCTCTAGAGCACCTATCTTAATCTTGGACCGGATTGATAAATGAATTATACTCACACTGGCTCCCATGTCACATAAAGCATTAAATTTATATTGACCAAATCCAATGGTTATAGCGAACTTACCTGGATCTGGCCTTTTCTCAAGAACATCCATCTGGTTGCACACCTCTGCGATCTCAGCCATTGATCGCTTTTTGCTCAGAATCTCCTTGAGGAACTTGACATATGAGGGCATCTCATTAAGAGCTTATGTGAAGGGTATTGTGACGTTGAGCCTTTGAAGCATCTTTATGAAACGCTGGAATTTCTTATATACTGGATCCTTTGGAGATTTTGATGGGAAAGGCAGCTTGTTTTTCGTCAGAGGTGCATAAGGGTTGTCAACAGGGGCAGAAGGGTGGTCAACATCGACTAAGGTCTCCTCGACGTCGAGTACACTGGTCGACTTCGGGGCAGGTATGGCTTTCTGGTCGATATCGAGTTCCTACTGGTCGATGTCGAGCAAGTTTTGGTCAACGCCGAGTGGCTTGGTCGACGTCGAGGAGTCTCCTGCAGCTTCTCATTCTGTGTTGGGCTCGGGCGTTTGCATCTGTCGCCCACTCCTTAATGTCATGGCAACCACATGTCTTGTAGATTTACCCTTAGGGTTAGGGTCAGAGGTTCCAGGGCAGGGAGCGTACCTGATTATTTGGGGACGGATTTAGCCAGTTGACCAATCTGGGTGTCAATTTATTTCCGCTAGATATCGATTTCCCCAAGGCTAGAGTTGACGCCATGCAGCTAAGTGTGGATGGAATTGATAGATTGCTTGGTGTCTTAACGATTCATCCGCATCTCCTCAAGAATGGTATGCAGGTCATCTTTCTTACCTTCTCTGTCAGGGGAACCATGAGCTCTTTAGGGAGGGGGATTTTGATGACGGGGCTGGCGATAATAGCTCCAGTTCTGGTTCTGATGTGGCCCTGAGTAGTTTCCCCCTGCATACCTTACCTCTTCGTGGGTTTCTACCGCTTGTACTTGATCGACGTGTGGGCACACAGTGGTGTTGTGCCTCACAGACCCACATTCAAAACAAGGCTGATTTTTAGAGATGAATTTAACTTGTTTGGTAAGACGACGTACCTGGTCATTCTGAAATTGCTCCTTGACGTCTGGATCGACCTCCTTTGGTGGCACATATAATGACATAGATGGGGTAGACCTTTCATATCTTTCGTCAGAAAAGGTGATGTCCACTAAAGTTACCATGCTTTTATATACATGTTAGCTCCTTATTCTATATACTTTGCATATTTTGGGCTAGGAAGATGTTGAATTTATGTAGTATATGCTTATTTACAAGAAATAGAGGTCTACATAAGTTTTGGTTTAATATTATAGAATTTGGAGCCATTTCGGGACGAAACCAAGAAGAGAGGACAAGAGCTGGAACTTACTCGAAGTCGACTAAGCAACTCGAAGTCGACTACAGCTGGGAGAGCAAACTGATCGAGGACAGAAGAAGAATAAAACTCGAGTTCGAGAACTATTCGATGTCGAGTAAGTTCCTCGATGTCGACCAAGACCCAAAAGCACATCCGAGCTCGAGGAAGGAGAGGCTGCTCGAGAAGACAAGAAGAAGACGAGAACGACGAAGCAATTCGATGTCGACCAAGCTAAAATTGGGTCGCGAGTTCCTTGGGCCAATCCGAGCATATGTGGATTACTTGGGCACAAAGCAAGGCCGGATCCATCCTATTCTATCAAGATCTATCTATGGAAAGAAGGATTTATCTACCACATGAAGATATTTAGATATTTTCGATATTTCCCTTTTAGATAAATGTTCCTTTTATTTAAAGTTTTATCTTTAAGATATATATATAATTTCCTTCCTTGATTAGCAAGGATTAAAATCCTATAAATAAGTTCCTTTTATTTAAAGTTTTATTCATTCCATTCTAGAGAAGGAAAAGAGGTAGAGAGAGAGAGAGAGAGAGAGAGAGAGAGAGAGAGAGAGAGAGAGAGTGGAGGCCGAGAAAAGTTAAGGAGCGAGAGCAATTTGGATTCGATCGGTTGTAAGCTTTGGTTGGTTTTGTTGTGAGGAAGAAATCGAGTATGAAATATAATGAAATAGATCAAACCAGATTTAGGCCCACGCAAATAAATACATGACTCCTCCAATGCAGTAAGAGAAAGTCAGGATCGAATCCACGAGGAAGCGTGTCAGCGGATCCTAGGCAGCTGTAAATCTCACAGAAAAGCAAACAGAAGACAGAAACAAAGGAACAAAGAAAGAAAGACAGAAATAACAAACGAAAGCAAGAAATAAAAGCAAAACAGAAGCTAACTCGATCTCGACTAGCCTAACTCGAGATCCACTACCAACAGTAAAAAACATAAACTGAAAATCGACGACAGAAACTCGACTCAGACAACACAGTACTCGATCTCGACAAGATGCCACTCGAGATCGACAAGGAATAGTAAAAACAGAAACTTCGGAATCGAAAACAGAAACAGAAATTCAACTCGATATAGACAAGAGACAACTCGAGATCGACAAGGACCTACTCGAACTCGACCACTTACTACTCTATCTCGACTAAAACACAGAAAACCTCAAATTGCAGATTCGAGCACAGATTCTCAGATTTCGACAGAAATAAATCAATATATAAAGAACTTCCAAAGCCAGGGTATCAACACAACAACGATAACCATGCAAAGTAACACATAAAGGCATAAAAGATCATGCTTTCCATCAAAATAACTTTCGTTACTAACAAATAGGCATGTAGAGGCTTTCGCATAAACCCTAATTGTTACTAACCCTTTTCACATAATTAACCCATATTGTATTAAGATCACTTTCGCTTCAATAATACAAACAAGGATCACCTTCAACTCTCGCAAAAGAATCATGCTCATAGGGATAGAAGACGAATTGCATAACATGATCTGACCTTTACCGCATCACCTCACATGGCCACCGTCGGGCTCACCCCAGCCCCAGAAGTGGGTAGACTACTCGCTCTTCATCATCAAGAAAGACTTCAAATAACAAAAGAAACTAACTTGCATTGAATTAAATAAAGAAAGCTTACAACCAACAAGACAAATCCGCTTTCGCCTTTCCACCTTGCTTGCCACAAACTCTCTAACTCTAATCTTACTTACTTGAATGGAATTGTGTCTGAAATTCAATGTTGAAAAACCAGCCCCTAGGACTTTATTTATAGCCTTCTATTCCTTGCTAATCAAGGATAGAATCTATCTATCTATATCTAAAAGGCTTAAAAGATAAATAAATGCCATAAAGAAATTAAATCTAAAAGGGAAAAATAAATCTAAATAGGTACGTCTTCTCATCTTGATAGATCTTGTCTTCCATAGATAGAACTTGATGAAATCGGATATACTTGGCTTCCTTCGGCCCCAATGACTCCTAAACCGAGTAGGATTCGTCAAACTGCGTAACGCGCTCCCGGACACAGCTCGTCGATTTCGAGTAGGGCTCCTCGACATCGAGTAGGATTCGTCGTCGACTGGGGCTGGCTGGCTTGGTCGGGTAGCTCTGCTCGACAAGCTCGGATCTTGGCTCCTTAGCCCCTCGATCTCGACCAAGCCTCCTCGAGATCGAGTAGAGGTGGTGCTCGGCTTCTCCGTTTTCGGCTTCTCGACTTGGAACAACTTGTCGGCTCCGGACATGGCGTCGAAGTGTGGTCGATCTCGACAAGAGTTACTCGAGATCGAGTTGGCTTCCGCAGTCGGGTTGTCTCTGACTCAGTGTCCTCGATCAGCTCTGCTCGACCAGGTGTGCTTTAAGCTCCAAAGTGCGTCCGATTGATGCATATGACCATGCGTTGGAAAGCTCTTTCCGAGGGCTACAACTCTCATGAAGATATCAAAGCTTGATTCAGAACGAAGAATGGTGAAAAATGGCCTTTTCTCCAGGTGCACCATTCTTAGCCTCTCCATGAGTTTCCTTTAAGCTCCATAGTGCGTCCGATTTCTGCGAAATATAACCAAAACTTGTGTAGACCTCCATATATTGCAAATAAGTGTAAACTACACAGATTCTGTATTATTCTAACCCAAATACATGGCAGATTCAGCTCACAATATGTTTTAATGCAAGTTATTTCTTTTTCATCAAATATGTCTACGATTGAGATGAAGAGCGAGTAGTCCACCAACTTCTAGGGTTGGGGCGAGCCTGACGATAGCCATGCGTGGTTGAGGTAAAGATCCGAGTTTATTATGTTTTGATCATCCACTACCTTTAATGTGTTTATTACCTATTTAATAGAGATCCATGTTAACAACTTGGATTATAAACATAAAATCGGTAGATACAGTTAGGGTTTCTTGAAAGAGTTGTCTAATTGTTGGAAAAGGCGAAAGCTTGATCTTTTGATGTGATTGCATGATTATTCCACTTTTTCATACCTTATGCATGTTTGGTCATCGTTGTTGCAAACCCCGATCTTGGATGTTATTTTTCATACATAGTTTATTTCGAAATTTGCATTCGTTTAGTTTATGTTCTCCTCGATTTCGACCAAATCTGGTCGACGTCGACTACTCATTCTCGATCGAGCAAGATAACTATTGCTTCTGTCTCTGCAGGTAACTCGATATCGAGAAGTTTACTCGACTACGTCCAAACATTTCTCGACATCGAGCAACTTTCTCGAGATCGACCAAAAGCAGTGACCTTTGCTTGCTCGAATTCGATTGGGCTTGACCCTCTGTCGACTAACCTTAGTTGAAGTCGAGTACTCCTGAAGTCGATTTCTCCCCGTGAGATTCTTCCGCTACCTGAGATTCGCTGACTCGCTTCCTCGAGGATCGATCCTGACCTTCTGTTGCTACATCGGGAGGAAGTCTTGTAATCATTTGCGTGGGCATAATCTGGTTTGATTTATTTTATTATATTTTAAACTCAATTTCCTTCTACAACAAGAGGCCGCAGAAGTCCCATATGGGTTGTTGTAATTGGCCAGTGTCTCAAAGACTTCCTAAGCACGGCGTGGAGTGTATTCGAGATACCCATAAACGGTGTAGTTGTTGATCCGATCCTTAGTAGGCGCATCTAGACAATTGAAGATGATCTCCTAGATAACGTAGGGCGGTTGTCCACGTGTAGGACAAGATTTTAGAAGCATCTTGTAGTGCTCCTAGACCTGTGCAAGTGTTTATCCTAGCTTATGGCTGAAAGTCGTGATCTGATGCCTGAGAGAAGCTGTCTTTGCTTGAGGAAAGAACTTGTTGAGGAACAAGTCTTGCATTTCATTCCATGTGCGAATTGATCGTGCAGGCAATCCTTCCAGCCACTATTACGCTATTCCTGCAAGGGACCAAGGAAAAGCCATTAGTTTTAAATATTCTAAATTAGCACCATCTGCAATAGCTTCACATAAGTCTATAAAAGTGGTGACATGCTCTAAAGTGGTGACATGATCTAAAGGACATGCTCTAAAGAACGATCGGCGATTCTGGGACTTCCAGAGTAGGATTCAGATACTCCTTTGCATTGGCTGGGATATGCCCCATCTGGTCCTCAAGTTGCCTCCTCGCGATCTACCCTTCCCTCCCACCGCTGTTGGTTCTATGTATATTTCGCCTCTCGTCGGGCATGTTCTGCTTCTCTGGTGGTCAACTCCTCTATCCGTAGGCGAAGTTGCTCAAGCTCCTGTGCTGGTGTGAGCTTGCCCTAATTCTCGTCATTGGGTGGAGTCGCCATAAGTCTCATCTTAAGCGTTTGCTAAAGGTGAAAGAAACGTTCTGGTTCGACAAGAGGGTCTATGGGTGTGCGATCAGTTCTTCGCATGCACCTGGAAAACAAGGAAAAAAAAGAAACAAGTAAAAAAGAACTAAAAAGCAAAAAGAAAGGAACTAAAAAGGGAGCGATTGATTGCTTCCCCGGTAACGACACCAATTTGTTATTGTAGGAGGATGTGTCAAGTATGAAATATAAATAAAATATAAAACAAAACTAACTCCCCGTCTCAGCAAATAAATAAAAGACTTCCTCCCGTTGTAGTAGAAGGCAGTTAGGATCGTATCCACGAGAAAGCGTGTCAGCGCCCGCCTTTTCAGTTCCAAAAACAATGCGAGTTCGACCAGAAGAGTCTTGTATTTCGAGTAAAGTACTCGACTTCGACCACCCTGCTGAGTAAAACAGAAAGCAAAAAAGCAACAGAAAACAAAAACGAAAGCACAAGTAGTCGAACTCGACCAAACCAACTCGACGTCGACCAAAACTGCTCGATTTCGAGTAACATAAAAACAAAGTTCACAACTTTTCGCAGGACAAAACACGAATTGGATGAAATAAATCAATAAACTAAAGACTTACAAGATCAGGGTATGAACACAACAATGATAAGCATGTAAAATAACACATAAAGGCATAAAAGATCATGCTTTTCATCAAATAACTATCGTTATTAACAAATAGGAAGATATAGGCTTTCGCATAAACCCTAATTGTTACTAACCATTTTTCACACAATTAATCCAATTTGTATTAAGATCACTTTCGCTTCAATAACACAAACAAAGATCACCTTCAACTTTCGCAAAAGAATCATGCTCATAAGGATAGAAGACGAATTGCATCCAAAGATTGTACCTGTACTGCATCACCTTACATGGCTACCGTCAGGCTCACCCCGACCGTAGAAGTTGGGTGACTACTCGCTCTTCATCATAAATAAACTCATCAATAACAAAAACGAAATAAATTGCATTAAATAAACTAAATAAGGCTTACAACCGAACAAAGCCAATTCCGCTCTCGCTTCACAACTCCACTCGGCCACAAGCTTCTCTCTCTACTCGATATCCCTCTCTCTCTCTCTCTCTCTCTCTCTCTCTCTCTCTCTATCTGTGTGTGTGTGTGTGTAATTGGAACTAGAATTGAATGATTAAATCTCAGCCCCTAGGGCTTTATTTATATCTAAATTTATCTATCAAATAACATTAAGATTAAATTTGGATATAAAATAATTATATCTAAAAGGAAACTAGAAATAATGTGGATAGATCTTCCTTCTCTTGATAGAACTTGATGTCTCTTGATAGAATATCTCGAATCTTGGCTTGCAAGTAACTCCTCTCACTCGGATTTCTCCTCATACTCGACTCGGACTGCTTCTGGAATGTCCTCGACGTCGAGTAGGATTCGTTGTCTCGAGTAGTCCTATGTTCAGCTCGTGCTCGATCTCGTTTTCTGGAGCAAATGTCGAGTAAAGGTTGGTCGACGTCGAGTAAATTGGTCGACGCCGAGTAAATCGATTGATGCATATGAGCATGCGTTGGAAAGCTCTTTTCGAGTGCTACAACCCTCATGAAGACATTAAAGCTTGATTCAAAATGATGAATGGCGAAAAGTGGGATTTTCTCCAGCTGCACCATCCTTAGCTTCTTCATGACTTTCCTTTAAGCTCCAAAGAGCGTTCGATTTCTGTGAAATATAACAAAAACTTGTGTAGACTCCATAATTTGGCAAATAAGTGTAAACTACATAGAATCTGTACTATTCTAGCCCAAATGTATGAAATGCATGCAGAAATCGATATAAAAGTAAGTGTAAAACATGGCGAATTATGCTCACAACACCCTAACCTCTCGGAAACAGTACGGAGGCCCTTGTGTCCTACCAAGCGAGTCTTATTAGCATCCCATGGGGAAACGAGGTGATGAGTCGGTGATTGCCCGTGGATAATTATGTCTGGTTATAATGATTGTCTGCCTTTTGACTTCATGACATGATGTGTTAGTATATTCCAGCATGACTTGCCATACACCTAGCATGACTACACTTATGGATGAATATATATGCCGAATATACGAATCCCCGCTATAGTTACTATCCATTGAATTAAGTCCATGATAGTTTGGTCAACCCTCTTGTATGAGTATTATGTGAAATAAATTCTTAGGAGGTTAAGTTGATCAAATTGAACCGCGTTGACTATGTACTTGCTTAATGAGTGGAGCACAATAAGTTGGGTACGGTTTTTGACAAGCGTACTTATTTTTTATTTTAAGCACAATTTTATATTAAAAGTGTGTTCCCAACCCCAAATTCAACTAAAAGTAACACGCTTTTCCATAAAACCGTTCTCGTTTATTTTAAAAAAAAATTAGACCGGTTTTCGTGTAAAGTGTGCTTAAAAAAAACTTAAAACGAACACGGTTTAAATTTCAAAGTGTGTTCCCAAAACCAGATTTGACTAAAACAAACACACTTTGCTATAAAAACATTCTCATTTATTTGTAAAAAAATATTTAACTCGATTTTCGTGTAAAGTGTGCTTAAAGAAATTACAACGAACACGGTTTAATTCTCAAAGTGTGTTCCCAAAATCAAATTTAACTAAAACGAACAAGCTTTTCTATAAAATCGTTCTCATTTATTTATGAAAACTAGTAAGCTTGGTTTTCATGTGAAGCGTGCTTAAAAATAAATTAAAACGAACACGGTTTCATTTTAGAAGTGTGTTCCCAAAACCAACTTTAACTAAACTCAACACGTTTTTCTATAGAACTGTTCTCGTTTGTTTCTACAGGAATAATTAGCTCGGTTTTCATGTAAAGCGTGTATAAAAAAATTAAAATGAACACAGTTTTATAAGGAAAGTGTCTTCCCAAAACCAAATTTAACTAGAGGGAACACATTTTTCTTTTAAAGCGTTCTCATTTATTTTTATAAACCGTTCTCGAAATTTTTTTTCTATATATATTTAGAGTTTTTTTTAGTAATTAGATTAAGTAAATGCACAAAGTTACAACAAAATTCCGTAGCTCAGGTGGCAGGAGTGTAAAGTGGACGAATTCAGTTTGAGGGTGCAAGAGGTCTTGGGTTCGACTCTTGGTTCGAGGGTGCAAGAGGTCTTGAGAGAAATATGAAAGAGCACACTTTTTTTTATTTAAAGCGTGCTTACAGAAATATGAAAGAGCACACTTTTCATTTAAAGCGTTCTTATTATTAAGCACGGTTTGAAAAAAAGTGTGCTAAAACTTTTTTTTAGCTCACTTCAATTGAAGCGTTCTCATAATTGGTCGTATGACAATTTTAAGAACGCTTCAACACAAAACCGTGCTTAAAATATGGGATCATGGTTAAATAGTAAGTGTGCTTGTTTGGGAGTGCACTCACTATAAGCACAGTACGAGAAGTGTGCTCCCATGCATAAAAAAAGCGTGCTCTAGTCCCCCCTTTTGTACCAGTGTTCTAACCCTTGCGATTCCTTGATGAGCACCGACCTGAAGGAAAGAGCTGACGATCAAGTGGCATCGAAGAAGCGCAACGGAAGTGTGATGGGTCCTTGACCCATATAACCCAGGACATACGTCGCCAAAGGTATGCAGAGGACGGACATCTTTCGAAGATGGTAGTTGCGGACGTGATTCCCTTATATGACTCCAAGATGGATGTTCTTCATTCGAGCCATGAATTCTTCTATACCGATTGGAATTGGCATAATGCAATAGGCGTAGAACTAACATGATTGGATGTGCGATGACTGATATGCTAAACTGGGAGTGAATGATTCTCTTACTAACTTGTTATGTGATGGTGTGCCTTGATGCTTTGGTGTACTGACTTGCTGGTAAGTAGGTGATGGGTTATATATGTTGTGGTGCTTTTTTCTTGGGCTTGAGTCATGAGATTCTTTAGTAAGCTAGGTCGGGAAGTAACAAGTAGGTTTAAAGTCTTTGTATCTGGTCATTGGTTGTGTTGGATTGGGTACAGGAAGGACGCGTTAGCTTAGGTAGAGTCGAGTAAGTTAGAACTTGTCGAAAATAGTGGTCAGTGAGTATAGTTGCGCTTCCGGATAGGTCTTAGGTGAGGAGTGGGGTTAGGATGGCAAGATTTCAAGGGAGAGATCCTAGCTAGAAGGGTCGGTAGGTAGTAGGTGTGAGTATAGGTGGTTGGTGCAGTTCTAGAGGTAGATCAGTAAGCTCAGAGGGATTCTCAAAGGGAAGTGTTGTTAGATGGATTGATATGCGAAGGGAGGTGTCTAGATAGTTTAAGAGTGGGTCGTGGGCGGCTGAGGATGATCGGTTAAGGAATGTCTAAGGAATCGTAGAATTTGGGACTAGGTTGTATGTGCGGTGATTGGGAGCGGCCTTGGTAAAGGATTAGATTGAGGAATTGCCTAGAAAGAGTAGTATGAGGTTGCTTGGGAAATTATCAATCTCGGATATTAGGTTGTTCATGTGAGGATTGTGTGTGAGATAAGTATTAGGGTTCTCTAGGTAAGATTGGTAATGCTTACAGAATTCATGAGGAAAGGATTTTTAGATGCAATGCTGGGGATTTTTAGCATCAGGAAGGAGTTGAGATTGATGTGGGGAGATTATTTTGGCAATTGAGGTATTTGAAGTGTGAGATGAATCTTTGAGAAAAGACGGGTAGCTCGGCAAGGATGTCGTTGAGATTTTAGTGAGACTGTTAGCTTGAGCTTGAGATAGGGAGATTCTGAGCATGGATTTGGGAACAAGGCAAGACATAAGGCATTGAGAATGCTAGAGGAAGAAGGTTTTAGAAGGTTGGTAAAGTTACAGTACTTAGAAAATTCGGACGAGGATGTCATAGGAATTCTGTGAAAATGATGATCGATACATAGGGGTTTAAGCGGTAGAGATTTCGAAGTTGAGAAAGTGTGACATGAGGCAATTTGGGGAAACAATCGGAGTTGAGGGAACTAGTCTAGGTAGAGGATGTTGGGAATTTTATAGGTTGGAGAATTGTGAGGAAGTTGGTTCGGTAGCTAAGTTATGGGAAATTCGAGCTAAGATGGCATAAGGGTTCATTGGGATAAATGGTCGATGGATAAGGGTCTTAGGCCTAAGACGTCGTGATCAAGGAATGGCAGTTGAGGTAGTTTCGGGAAATTTCGGGAAGGGGATCTATAGTAGGTCATCTTGAGAGGTCATGAGTGGTTCAAGTTTCGTGAGTTTCAGAATGGGATGAGTAGGTGGAATCATGGATTGGCCTTTGAGGGTAGGCGCTGGTGATGAGGGTCTTGATAATTCGTGGTTGACAGTAGCACTAGATGGGTTTTTGTGTTAGAGTTGGTCGGAGTGTCAGGTGTGGGATAATCAGTATGAGTTGGGTCTTAGAGGTTGATGGCTAGTGAGACTGATTAATGGTGTGGGGAGTAGGATTCAGTTAGCAAGGTAATCCGAGATGTCTCTTTGGGAGTTGATGGGCAGGTGGAGTCTTGAGAGCCTAGGAGGAGTCAGCGAGATTGTTAAGAAGCGTCTAGATTGATCGTGAGAGCGGTTTAGTCAAGGACTTGAGATTTCTCTTAGAAGGTGAAAATGGGACTCGTAGAGAACCATTATGGTGATGATGTGTCTTATAGGGAGTCTTGGTAGTAGGTCGAGTGTTCAGCTTGTCGGAATGAGGGACTTTAGCAATTGGGAACTCCGGGAGATTGTTTACTTGGTCGAGTGGAAGGTAGGACTTGGGATCGGGATGTCGAGGAAAGTTTACCCTAAGATGGCTAGATGGCATAGGAGTTGGGATGCTTAGTAGTTGGTTTGGGTAATTGGATTTGATTGCGAATAGTCGTGAGGCTATAGAATCTGTATATGCGCAGGATGCAATGATGTCTAGAACTAGTGTTGGATTGAGTTGCTAGACCTAGGCGAGGATGATCTTGATGCGAGAGGAAAGGAGTGGTGGTCGTGTCTTTTTATTGTTGGTAGTTGTAGGCATATTCTCTTGAGGATGTGATTTAGTGTATGCCTTATTTGGGGCTGAGTGTTGTGCAAATTCTATTCTTTATTAGATGATGTTGATTCCCGGAGGTATTGTCATAGACAATAATGTGTTGTTAGTACTAAGAATAGTTATCCCCTGAACTTGATGAAATGCTAGTGTGCGGAAGTACTTATTTGCCTTGAACTAGAATTGCTAGGATGCTAGAACCGAATTGATGAAATTTAACTCCGACTTTGAACCTAGGAAGGAAATAGGGGATTAGCCCTTAGAGGTGGATGTCTCCACCTCCTGAGATTGAAACTTGCTTGACTAACGTTGTAAGGGCTCAGATTTTGAAATCCTAAATTTTCAGAAAAAGAGAATTACAAATTAATTTAAATCGGATTCAAAACTCGTTTAGGGGATTCTGACCGGAATATAAAATTTGACGATCGATTTCCTTCCTTTCACCCTCAAAAACCCTAAATAATTATCGGATGGTGATATCCTTTTCAATTTTAAAAATCTAATTGATCAAGAGAGCGGGATTCGAGAAAACTAACATTCGAGAACTAATTTCGGGATTTGAAATTCCGGTATTTAAAATTTATTTTTGGGTATTGGTTTAACCAATCCCACACTAAATCTCACCATCCCTCCCTCACCCTTCACCCTATAGCCCTCCCCTACTTCCTAGTTTGGCTATTAAGCCTCACCCCTCCTCATCAATCACACGTCACCACTGTCCCTCTATACCCCATTTCATTTTCCTTCACACTCCACCTCCTGCAGAACCACACAACACTCCCTTTGAATTCAAACTCCACACCAACAACTCCCCTCCTCCATCACCACCATCGTCTTCCATATTTAGTTCTTCACCATCACTTATCGTCACCAACACCATTTCTTCATCACCACAGCCTCTGTTCGAGACCGAAACAGAGCCACCTCCTTCCTCCTCCTTGTTGAATAGACCGACAGCGGCACCGCAACCATCTATTCGCGAACGTCAACATTCGATGAAGAACCAGAGCCACACAGGAGCCCAGCACCAACGCCTTCCCCGAGCACCTTCCCTTGGGCACCACCTGAGAGCTACCTCCGCCCCTGTTTCGGAAGCATCGAGCCACCAAAGCTCTGACGTCCCTGTTCGGGAGTGATTAGCTTTCGGTAAGCTATTCTCCTCCATTTTCGATGGGAATCATCCTCGAGCTTCACCATCACACTCACCCATCTCTTACGCGGGTCCGACGAGCCATCGCAAGCCACCGACGACGCCCAGAGCATCGATTGAGAGCTCCGAAGTCGCGAATATCCTCGGTGAGCAATTGAACCTCCTCCTTTTCCTTGGTTTGTTTTGGTTCCTTCTTGTCGTTGGGTGGTCGGGAAGAAAGTCAGGGATGGGTTGGAGAAAAGTGGGCTAGCTCGAGAGCTCCGACAGCTCGAGAGCGAGGCCGAGCATGCGAGGCGAGCGTGGCAACGAGGGAGCGAGTCTGGGTGGGCGAGCGAGCCGCGAGGGCCCGGGCGTGGACTGTGCACTGTGACCAGCAAGCGCGGGGACAGAGGTGCGAGAGCCTGAGCCGCGAGCAAGAGTGTGGAAGCGGAAGCGCAGGAGGCGGGGCGTTTCTCGGCATCGATCGGTTGAAAGCGTAGCGGGAAGCCCTCATCTTTCAAATGAAGAAGAAAGGCGTGTGGGCCCTTGCCGAGTCAACACCTATGGCCCACCCCCTTTTGTTTCGTTATTTGTTTAACCGGGTTTGGGTTTTGTGTGTTCGGTTCGGTTACCCATTTGTTTATTTAACTTATTAGCGGTATTTAAATTATTATACGAGGATCTAAAAAGATCAAATATTATTTTGAGAGATTTATATAGAGTTGGTTTTATTTAATAAAAGTGGTTTGGGTTTTGAAGGGATTCAAAAATATTTTATAAATTAATTGAAAAATGAATTTTACGAGTATTTTCAAGGGTTGGAATTCTTAAATGGTTGATTTGGATTTCAAAATGGTTTTGGAACTAACTTGGGAATAAGAGTTATTTGATGACTAATTAGCATGATAATATGATCGTCTGACTAACAGCAGGATATGTGTGAATAATAGCATGACTTGTGGTGATTTATTATAAAGGGTTAAATATTGATTACCGATGATGATGATGATATATATCCTTATGAGATGTCGGATTATATATGTTGAACAATATGAGATGGGACTTGATGATAAGGATGAACTGAAAGTATGATGGGTGCGAACTTGTTTATTTATCTGTTTGTATGAGTGTGTGATATATGTGTTCAGAGTGACTATAGAATTATACTTAGTGTATTCTCGTTGTGTATTTAGGTGATACTCTGTGATCGTGACTAGTGTGTGTTGGCTTCTTCTTTCGCTGATCTGCTAGCCAGGTATGTCCTTTGGGGCTTACTCAGTAATCATTACCTCCTGCCCGATGTGTCATATAGTATGTAGGTGTTGCATATGCATAAAAGCATGTCATGTAGTATCATGCTTAGGAATTTCACTAACGAATGAGCATCCTTATACTGTTTGCATTTGAATACAGAACAATTGTTATCTATGAGTCCTAGAATCCTTGCTAGGGTCATAGGACAGCCCACCTCCATCGGGTTTCGTCCTGAGTCATTCAAGTCGTTGGAACACCTTTACAATTATCAACATTATTATTTTCTTTTCGCAAGATCCACGAGATGATGATGATGATGAGATTCGATATGCTATAGAATCGAATTGTCCAGTCTCTACCCTATATGGAAGAGGGCCTAATGGGCCCATTTAGGGCCCATTAGGCCCATTTCTGTACGGAAGTTCAAACGTCGGAAATTTCCTATAAGTTACCCCGTTCCGTTTTTTCATCTCACATTTGTCTTCTTCTGTTCTTCCAAAGATTCCTATTCTTATCCACTTCCTGGTTTTCCAGCGGTGGTCTTTTTAGGTTTCCGATTGCTCGTTTGAAGTTTCCGGCGAGGTTCTTCAGATATTCAAGGTAATTCTTCTCGTTCTAAGCTGTTCTTGATTTTTTCTTTTCAATTCTTTGATTTTCTTGATGGATCGATCGAAAATTAGGGCGTGAGTTCGTCTCTTAATGTGTTTTTGAACGAGGTTTCGTTTTGTGTAAGTAAATCTTCATATGATTTTCTTCTAGCTTCTTTAGAAATGGCTAGTCTCAGTGGGGAGCGCGACACTTTAGAAGATTTCGAGAGAGGTGAAGGGTGGAAAAGTGATGTCGCTTCATCTTCTCAACCGCGTCATGCTCAAGAGGTCTTCTCCTCTTCTTTTGAGAGTTCCTCTTCTAGCTCTGGTGGTACTTCATCAGAGTCGTCTTTCGCCACATCCACATCGACTCCAAATCGGGTTGGTCCTATGGGCAGTCCTATTAAGGTGAGAAGGCACCGGAAGCGTACTGACCCTGATTACTATTCTTCTCCTTACACAGTTTCTTCTTCTTCGAAGGGATGCGCAGGAGATGAAAATTCGAGGGATGCGGATGAATCAGGTGCTTGATCTTCCGTGGATGCGGGTCCTTCTTCCACTTCTCACTCTGCGGATCAAGAGGTAGAGAATGTTTGGATTTCTTATGAAGCTCCCCCTATTGGTGTAGCGAAAAATCCGAAGAAGATCCGCCCTAAGGAGAATTTGACCGACTTGGATACCCTAGTGTATGACCTAGGTGATTTGGACACATGCCTCTTTCTGGGAGATTTCAAACCTCTTTCGCCCCCTCCGACCACCAATTAGTTGTAATTGACAGGGTTCACCCGTGGAGATCTCTTGTGGAGGAGTTGAGGGGTTGTACTACTTTGTTAAATTTGGCGGATCTTGATGCTATTTCTCGTATCTTTCCATGGCTCGCGGGAGTAGAATTCTGCCTTCCCGAGGAGGGGGGAGGTTGTTTGAATGCTTATGAGGACTGTTTAGTTTTTTACACGGCTAGTCTATCTCAAGGTTTCCGACTTCCCCTACACCCCTTTTTTTTAGGGTTTTTGAATGAGTACAACCTCAGCCCTGCTCAGATTGTCCCAAATGGTTGGATGTTTTTTACCAGCTTTATTCTGAGGTGCAAGGAGATTAGGGTTGCCCCTTCCTTGAAGTTGATGTTCAGCATCTTTTCTTTGAAAAAGGGGACCCAGGATCCGAGATTTTATCAATGCAACTCGAGTTGTGGATACATGGATAGGTTGTCTAGCAAACCGAATTGGAAGTATAAGTGGTTTCTGGTCCGCGACAGGTCTGGAAAGGGTTTCAATTGTTAGACCGTTCCAGGGCGTTTCTGCTCTATGAAAAAACCAAATGCTTCCAATCTCTCTGGGTTCAAACAATTGTTTTCACACACTCCTAGGTTTCCTTGGGATAAAATGCTATCCGCGTTCCCTCTTGAGATGGCTGGTTTGAGTTTGCCTCATCCGCAACTAGGTGGCTGTTTTTGTTTTATTGTTTCTTTCGGTGCTTAGACTTGTGCTTCATGTTCTTTCTTGTTTTGATGGTTAACTTATAATTGAATGTTTTTTGCACTCAGATAAAATGGATTTGGACACGCTTCTGAAGCGACATAAAACAAAATCCGAAAATAATAAAAAGACAAGTTTGGAGATCAGTGATCCTCCTGCCCCTCTTCCAGTTTCGGAAGTGGCGCCGATTATTGACACGACTGTCGCAGAAGAGACATGCGCTCTCGTAGGGTCTTCTTCATTGGTTCCTGCATCCCGGGAGAAACACGTTCGTCCATTCGCTCCTGAAACTTCCAAGTCCAAGAAAAGGAGGGTTACCATTGTTGTTGGGCCATTCCATGCTTTGACTTGATTGATCTACAAGGCCTTGGCTTTCCAGCTAAAAAACGTTGTCTTCCTGAGCAAGGATACGTCAGTCGATTGGATGATGTTACTCTTTCGACTAACCTTGATCGTATTAAGCAGTGGGTAGGTTAACTTTTCTAGTTGCCTTTTGTCTTTCCTTTTGGAATAATTTGACGCGGTTTAACTCCGACTTTCCTCCTCTATTTTCTCTTGTCTCAGCTGAGGGTGATTCAACCGGATGTGGAGAAACGTATGGTGTGTGGTGAAGAGAGTCTTAGAAAGAAAGAGGAGGAGATCAAGAAATTGTCTCATTAGCTGCGGATCATGGGGAACACTGTTGGTGACCCAACCTCAGTGGAGAAGTTCAAAACGAGGTCAGTGGAACTCCATGAAGAAGTGCAGGCACAAAAGGAAGCTATGGCAGTTTTTAAGAAGAAATATGATGATCTAAAGGTTTCTTTGGATGTTGTTGTTTCCCGCGTCAAAGAGCTAGAGGTGGCGGAAGGGAATTCGCGGGAACTTCTTCATGCTAGGCATGCCAGCATTGATAAGCTGGAAGAAGATCTCTCCCTCCTTCGCAAGGAAGTGTCCATTACCAAGCAAGAACTCGATACCATCAAGGCGCGTTCAGACCAAGATGTGGCCCTTCAATTGCTTCGGAGTCCAGAGGGTTTGGCTTATCTATCCTCTGAGTGGATAAAAACTGAGGCCGACGCCTCTTTCATGTCTTCCGTAGCCAAAGCTTGCCTCCAAACTCCGAAAGGTGCCAGTATCTTAAAAGATAAGTGTTTTAGCTACTTTCGGAAGGGAATGGTGGCGGGGATCAACCAGAGTGTTGTGCTGATTGGGGGCTTTCAAAGGAAGAGATGGCCTCAGAAGAGTCGTACTCCGAAGACGAGGATACCGAGGACGCGGAGGATGAAGATAGGAAGGCGGCCACCACCAATTAATCGTTGATGTCTTAGTTCTAGTTGGATGAAACTTTTCTGGATTTTGGGACATGTGTTTTGTTCCCTATTTTTGGCATTCCATCGAGATACTTGTTTCTTTTTGAGAATTTGGGTTTGATATCTCTTTGGAAAAAGTTTGGTATCACTGTATATTTTGCCCGCTGTAAATATTTATCTGTTAATGTTCTGACCTTTTTTCCAAGTGTTGAAAAGGTTTGTCCGAATGTATGAAGTCTTCTACCACTTGTCTTTATGCTTCAAGGTGGGGCTTTTTGTTGTGAGGAGGAAATCAAGTATGAAATATAATAAAATAAATCAAACCAGATTAAGGCTCACGCAAATAAATACAAGACTCCTCCAATGCAGTAATAGAAAGTCAGGATCGAATGCACGAGGAAGCGTGTCAGCGGATCCTTGGTAGCTGTAAATCTCACAGAAAAGCAACAGAAGCACAGAAACAAGGAAAGACAGAAATAAAACAGAAAAGAACAAACGGAAGCAAAAACAAAAGCGAGGACACAGAAGTTACTCGATATCGACTAACTGTCCTCGATATCGACTACAGATGTCAACAACAGAAAACTCAGTAAACAGATAGACAACTCGATATAGACAAGCCAACTTATTGTGAGGAGGAAATCAAGTATGAAATATAATGAAATAACTCAAACCAGATTTGTGCCCCAACAAATAAATACAAGACTCCTCCAATGCAGTAAGAGAAAGTCAGGATCGAATCCACGAGGAAGCACCTCAGCAGTTCTTAGGTAGCTATAAATCTCACAGACAAAGCAGCAGAAAGACAGAAACGCAGAAACAAGGAAAGGAACAGAAATAAAACAGAAAATAACAAACAAAAAGCAATGAACTAAACGAAGACAGAAAAGACAAAGCAAAGCAGAAAGTAAAACCAAGCAAAGCAACTACTCGAGCTCGATAAGATGGTATTCGAGATCAACTAGAAACAGTAAAGACAGAAAATTGAAAATCGACGACAGAAAGAAGAAACCCAACTCGACACAGACAAGTTCCTACTCGAGATCGACTAGGCTGTACTCGATCTCGACAAGTTTCTCCTCTACCTCGACCAAAAGACAGAAAGTGTAAATTGCAAATTCGAACGCAGAACTCAGAACTTCGACAGAAATAAATCAATATAATAAAAGACTCCCAAGACCAGGGTATCAACACCACAACGATAACCATGCAAAGTAACATATAAAGGCATAAAAGATAATGCTTTCCATCAAATAACTTTCATTATTAACAAATAGGCATATACAGGCTTTCGCATAAACCCTAATTGTTACTAACCCTTTTTCACATAATTAACCCAAGTTGCATTAAGATCACTTTCGCTTCAATAAGACAAACAAGGATCACCTTCAACTCTCGCAAAAGAATCATGCTCATAGGGATAGAAGACGAATTGCATAAAAAGATCTGACCTTTACCGCATCACCTCACATGGCCACCGTCGGGCTCACCCCAGCCCTAGAACTGGGTGGACTACTCACGCCTCATCGCAATCGCAGACATTGATTGATGAAAATAACTAAATTGCATAAAATAAACTCAAACATACAATCTCTTCTCCTTCTCTCTTTATGTAACTAACTAATTGTCTCCGAAATTGAATGAATAAAACTGAGCCCCTAGGGCTTTATTTATAGTGATCAAACCCCGCTAATCAAGGAAATAATCATCTATCTATATCTACTGAAAGCTTAAAGATAAATAAATTGCATAAGGAAATAAATCTTTAAAGGAAAAGATAAATCTATACTAGGTAAGTCTTCATGTGTTGATAGATTTCCTTCCATGGATAGAACTTGATCAAATTTGGATAGATCTCGGCCATTCTCGGATTTCTTCGTGCCCAAGGATTCCAAGTCTACTCGGACTGCTCAAGTCGACTCGTCTGCGGAAACTGGGCTACTCGACATCGACAAAGGCTAGTCGATATCGACTAGGACTCATCGTCGTCTGGACTTCTCGGGTGGCTCTGCTCGATGTGGCTCGGACATGGGTTCCTGGCGCTCGTCGACCTTGAGTACACCTAGTCGATCTCGAGTAGACTGGTCTTGCCGACTAGGTTTCCTTGGCGGCTCTACTCGACAGGCATGGATCTGGTCTCTGGGCTTAGTCGATCTCGACTAACCCTAGTCGACATCGAGTAGAAGTGTGGACTCCTGGTCGAGCAGCTGTCCCTCGGCATGGACTTGGACTGGCACTGGGTGGCTCGTCGATCTTGACTAGGGCTTTGTCGAGATCGAGTAGGATTGTGCTCGACTTCTTATCCTCGGCTTCTCGATCAGCTCTTCTCCTCGTCGACTCCGGGTGTGGCACTGGGTTTCGTCGATCTCGACCAGGTCTTGTCGAGATCGAGTTGGGTTCCCGAGCTTGGTTGGTCTGGCTCTCGACGTTGCTCCTGGTCGACAATGCTGTGCTCGGACATATTCGTCGAGATCAAGTAAGGGCTAATCGAGATCGAGTAGCTTGGGTTCTTAGCTCGATTCAACTGGTTCCCCCGCTGCTTTGACCTTGGACTTTTGTAGTGGATTTCCGAGCTTTTTCGACCTTCCTTAGAATTGCTGTAAAACGCCTCGAATTCTGCGATTAAAACAGAAACTGGTGTAGATTCCATAATTTGGAAAATAACCATAAACCACATAGATTATGTACTATCTTAGCCCAAATGCATGAAATGTATGCAGAAATAGATATAAAAGCAAATGTAAAATATGGCAAATTAGGCTTACAACACAACTCGAGATCGACTAAGGTCCTACTCGATCTCGACAAGACTCAGAAAACGTAAATTGCAATTTCTCGAACCCAAAACTCAGAATTCCGATGAAATAGATCAATATAATTAAAGACTTCCAAGGCCAGGGTATCAACACCACAACGATAATCATGCAAAGTAACACATAAAGGCATAAAAGATCATGCTTTCCATCAAACAACTATCGTTGTTAACAAATAGGCATATAGAGGCTTTCGCATAAACCCTAATTGTTACTAACCCTTTTCACATAATTAATCCAAGTTGTATTAAGATTACTTTCGCTTCAATAACACAAACAAGGATCACCTTCAACTCATGCAAAAGAATCATGCTCATAGGGATAGAAGACGAATCGCATAACAAGATCTGACCTTTACCGCATCACCTTACATGGCCACCGTCGGGCTCACCCTAGCCCCAGAAGTGGGTGGACTACTCGCTCTTCATCATCAAGAAAGACATCAAATAACAAAAGAAACTAACTTGCATTGAAATTAAATAAAAAAAGCTTACAACCCACACGACAAATCCGCTTTCGCCTTTCCACCTTGCTTGCTACAAACTCTCTCTCTCTACTCCTAATTACTTGAATGGAATTGATTGTGTTTCTGAATGAATGAAAAACCAGCCCCTAGGGCTTTATTTATAGCCTTCTATTCCTTGCTAATCAAGGATAGAATCTTCTATATTTATCTACTTAAAAGCTTAAAGATAAATAAATTTCTTAAGGGAAATAAATCTTTAAAGGAAACTATATCTAAAGTATGCAAAATATCTCCAATGTAGGTAGAACTTCTCTTCCATAGATAGACTTGATCAAATTGGATAAAATCTCGGCCAACTCGACCTCCTTCGTGCACAAGTAACTCCAACTCGACTCGGACTGCTCACGTCGACGCGTTTCCAGAAACTGGGCTACTCGATATCGACAAGAGTACTCGATATCGAGTACCGTGGTTCGTCGACTATGGTGGCTTGGCTTCTCGGGTAGATCTGCTCGATATGGCTCAGACTTGTGGGCTCCTTGGCTCCTCGATCTCGACTAGGCAACTCGAGATCGAGTAAGGTGTAATCGAGGATGCCTGGACTCGTGATGTCGAGTTGGTGGTGCTCGTCACGGACTCGGGTTGGCGCCATGGGTTACTCGATCTCGACAAGATCTCCTCGAGATCGAGTAGGGTCGTCCCGACATCTCCGTCCTTGGCTTCTCGGCATGGCACAACTTCTTCGACTCCGGGTGTGGCGTCTAGGCTTTTTCGATCTCGACAAGCTGTACTCGAGATCGAGTAGGCTTCCGGAGTCGGGTTGCTCTGGTTCTCGACACTGCTCTTGGTCGACAAGGTCTGTGCTCGGACAGCTTCATCGAGGTCGAGTACCAGTACTCTAGATCGAGTAAACTCGGGCTCCAAAGCTTGTTTTGACTGGTTCCGCTGCTTCTTGACCTTGGACTTCTGTAATTAATTTCCGAGCTTTTCTGACGTTTCTCAGAACTGCTGTAATTTGCCTCGAATTCTGCGAATTTAAACAGAAACTAGTGTAGATTCCATAATTTGGCAAATAAATATAAACTACATAGATTATGTACTATATTAGCCCAAGTGAATCAAATGTATGCAGAAATCGATAAAAACGTTACTGTAAAACATGGCGGATTTAGCTCACAACAAACACCCCATACTTAAGCTTGCTTGTCCTCAAGCAATACTTTTAATTGTCATTCAGGGGAGGAATTCAAAACTCTCAACATATCAGATTCATTCTTATATAACCCTGCAATCAATTACCATCCTCGAAAAGGTACTAGTGTCACAGATCCATGCATGTGCAATTATACAAAAGCAACATCTACTCACAAAAGGAGGTTTATGCAAAAACATTCATAAGTGACAAAACATTAATAATCAAGAGGACTTTAATTTAAGCTCAAATAAGGAGTAGATTGGTAAAAGGCTAAAGGTGGGCAATTTTTTGCCATGTGGTGCTTTTGATCCGGGGAAATGGAGTATTTCGAAATTGAATTTCCACATTCCTTCTCCATAAGATTCATCACCTTTCATATTGCTTTTATTCATAATAATGCTTTTACCTCTCTGACCTTAGCACTGCCTTCTCGCGAGTCGCAAACATGGGTGTTATGAATGGCCCCGGATACTTAGTGCTTTGGACTCCTCACAATGTGTCCCATCTCTCCAAACTATTATCTCAGAGAGCAGGGCCAATCTACCTTTATCTCATGAGGTGATTGAATTTTCTTTCACTCATTAAATTTTCCATATATTTTAAATAATTTCCCACCATACTCCGATAATGATATATAGTAACACAAACACCATATAATAATCTCCATAATGTAACATCATTCTCAACATAATCCCCGGATAGGGTAAAGAATGGCAATATTTAGATCATGTGGCGCAATATATGAAATAAGACATATTATGGCTTTTTGTGATGCATAAGCATAGGTAAGGCTAGGATTATAAACAATGAGCGTTATATGGAAATATAAAGTCCTCCATCATCTTATCATGCAACATGTCAAAAGCAACTTCAAATTTTACCTCCTTCTATGGTTTTCAAGAAAAGAATCCACTTCATTGTGACTTCCCTTTACTAGGCAATTTCATGCTATATCTCTAATGAATCCAATTTTGCATCGTTGAGTTCAATATAAGCTTCCATGACATTTATTCAAAAAATTTCAATGGGGGTCATTTTTCAAACTTTTTGGAAAACATGCATATAAGCCCATAAATCAATAATGCATTCCAAAATAGCCATATAGCAATTCTGTTGATAGAGGAAATCGAGAATGCAAAACAGTAAGTAAACAAAGTAAAGCAAACCGATCGAATCCCAACAAATATTGTTCAAGACTCCCTCCAATGTAGTAAGAGAAAGTCAGGTTCGAATCCTCGAGGAAGCTGGTCAGCGGATCCTAAGCAGCGGTGGAATCTCACGGACAGAAGTCGACCACAGTGGTACTCGACCTCGACTAAGGGTTAGCCGATAGGGGTGAGGCACAGTCCAACACAGCAACAACAACTCGGCGAAGTCTACTCGATCTCGACAAGGCTTACTCGATATCGAGTAGGACCTTCGTCGACTTCGGCTCATCTTGTCGAGTTCCTGCACAATTGAGCTAAGACGATCTGGGATCGGAGATTAGTAGTCGAGATCGACCAGAGGCTAGTCGAGATCGACGAGGGCAGGAAAAAAAGTAAAAACAAAGCAGTTTCGGTTTCTGTAACTTTATGAATTTAAAGAACTTCCAAGATTAGGGTTTGGGACAACGATTACCATGCAAGCGGAATATAAATCACAAAAGGCGGTAACTTTATCGATAAAGGAAAAGGCTTTCACCTAATCCGACAAGTAGGAATATAAATCTCGCGACAAATAATCCTAATTGCATCTATTCCTTTTCATAATTAACATTTATAATCTTTCGAATAGAAATCCTAATTACTACCCAAGTTTCACAACATGAGTTCTTCAATTTCTCAATCAAAGATGAAGCACATAAGGAATAGATTAAGATAACGACAAAATACCTCCTTTCGCAATCGCTAATCCGCCGACATGGCTCTTGTTGGGCTCACCCCAACCCCAGAAGTAGATGGACTACTCACGCCTCATCGCAATCGCAGACATCATTGATTTGAAAGAAATAACTTGTAATAACTAAATTCAAAGCCTTTATAATTCCGGCAATCAACTTTCGTAAACTGCCAAAACCTTAAAACCTTCAAACTCCTAAATCTCTATGTGTAACTACTTGTCTCTGAAATTGAATGAATAAAACTGAGCCCCATGGGCTTTATTTATAGCCTTCTATTCCTTGCTAATCAAGGATAGAATATCTATATTTATATCTAAAACTATATCTAAGACTTTAAAGATAAATAAAAGCTATAATGAAATTAAATCTAAAAATAGGGAAGTATATCTAAATTGTCTCAAGTGGATAAAACTCTCTTCTTCATGATAGATGTGGATAAATCGGATAGACTTTGCTTCTCCTTGGCTCCAACGACTCTACTCCGAGTAGAACTGCAATCAACGCGTCACGCGGCTTCGGGAAATCTTCGTCGATCTCGACAAGGGCGTACTCGATCTCGAGTAGGAAAGTCGTCGACTAGGCCGACTTCGTCGTCTCGGCTAGCTGGTGCTCGACAGACTCGAAAATGGCTCTGGCGCTAGTCGATCTCGACAAGAGGCTTGTTGCTCTCGACGAGTGGTGTGTTCTCGACTTGGTCTTCCGAGGTTGTCGAGTCGGGTGTGGGTTCTCAGCCTTGTCGACCTCGAAGACGCTCCTCGATCTCGACGAGGGATGGGTCATCGACTTGGCCAGCTTGGTGTGTCGAGTAGCCCTTGTCGACATGCTCGGACACTAGCTCCTTGGGCTTAGTCGACCTCGACAAGATCTTTGTCGATCTCGAGTAGATTTTTGCCTGGTGTTGTCGAGCAGTATCTCCTCGACATGGCTCGGGGAATGTCATTCGGCCCTTGTCGATCTCGATTAGCGGTTAGTCGAGATCGAGTAGACTTGCTCTGCTCCGCGTTGTCTGGTCAGGTCTCTACTCGACTCCAGTGTATCTGGACTTGACTTGTCGACATAGACGAGAACTTAGTCGAGGTCGAGTAGACTTGCTGCTTCCGTCTTTGTTTCTTGGTTTTCTCCCAAAATGTTTCCATATTCTGCAATATTAAACAGAAACTTATGTAGATCTCCATTTCTAACAAATAAGCATATACTACATAAATTTGACATATTCCCAACCCGAAATATGCAAAATGTAAAGAATATGGAACTAAAATATGCATAAAAACATTGCTACTTTGGAGACATCAAATCACCCCATACTTAGACTTGCTTGTCCTCAAGCAATAACCGAACAATAACCAAGACCTACAACACATCCTTCAAGTCTTCACCTTTGTCAATAGCAACATCTTAGATAGTAGCAATGTAAGATAAGTGAATTTAACGTCATCACACATATATGAGCGATCCATAGCCATAGGCAATATAAATCCAACCTCACAGGAATAATGTGTTTGCACTCAGCTCTCAATGTGTTTAGGCTATGTATATCAACTCTCAACTCAATTCCGTACACAATCTCATAAACATTGCAATTTAAACATGAATCCACTTCGCAACCAATTATGAAAATGCAACAAGAATTATTAGGAGGACTTCGCTCAATAGAAGTCTTCAAAGAAGATTCCATTCGGCGGGGTTGTAATGGGGCTTGGTAAGAAATAATAAGGTAGGGAATTATTTGGCCATGTGGTGCTAAATAAAATTCGGGAATCAAGACTCCTAAATCTCCAACACAACCAAACCATAACTCCTCAATCATTTGTATAAACCAAACTCTCCAATTTGTCTCAATGGAGTATATAACCTTTCAAACTTTCTAAATCTCTCCAAAATATGTAACTTGCAAAATAATGAAAGAAATAAGGTAAATTTGGCTCATGCACTTTATTCATAAATATATACTTCTTTTTCTTCTTCTTTTTTCGGAATTTTTTTTTTGAAACGAAAAATAATTAAAATAAAACTAGTGCATTTATAATGTGAGCCAAAAATCCTTCTACATAATATGCCTAGCAAGATAAAAATGTATAACCAACCCATATCTTAATAATTTCCACGATCCTTCTTGAAATGTAACATAAGCTCATTCTTTCCACAAATCATTATTCCAACCAACTCTAAGTCTTAATTCCCAAATGGGGGTCAGACTTAATTTGGCTAAGGATAATTTTGTGGAGTTTACAATAAAAGTCTCAGGCTAATGTTCTGGTTTCAAGCAGGGATAATGCAGGGTAGGTAAAGAGAGGATAAAAGTGGCTTAAAAGGTGCCTCCATCATTTAATTCTCATCAACATAAACATATTAATGCATTGGTTTTGAATAACTATCACAACATTTAGAGATGCATAGGAAGAGTAAATACGCTCAAGAAAGCAGAGGGATTTTTAATATTCTCCCTATAAGGCAAAAATTCTCACTGGGACAATTTTTGTTGGATTTTAACCTTTAGCTTAGGATCATATGTGCTCAATTTTATAACAAGTTCACAATCCACATAAAAACCATTTTGAGGACTTAGGCTAAACCTTCCAAACACGCCATAGGATTTATATGATCAAGTCAGTCATTATGTATCATCATAGGACATCTAAGTTAGGGTATAAAACAAAAATAGTGCAAAAATTTAAACATGCATTTTTTTCATTTTCGACATTTTCTATTTTTTTTTTTTAAGACTAAAGTATGCATAAAATTTTAAACATGCAAAAAGGAACAAATAAAGTGCAACTAATAACTTAACTACCAAAGTTGTGCCATGTTTTAGAAATCTATTACAGACCATGAAACAAAGAGTTTTAAAAGATACACATAAATTTCTAGCAACATATAACCAAATTAAAGTCCCATGTACAGTCTTTTCTCCCACCCCATACTTAAAATATACAGTGTCCTCACTGTTAAATAAAGAAAATCAAAAGGAGGGAAAAAGAGACTCACAGAGATGTCACTGGTGGGGATTTGGGGGTGGACCATAGTAGGGAAAATGAGGGCCAGCCTGATAGTCAGAAGCTCCTCCGTGGGAAGAGCTACCAGGCTGATAGTTGGGCCCTTGCTGGAAATATTGGTGTAGTTCCTGAAAGCCTTCCCGCATTTCTGTCCTCATCGCAGCATGGCTCTCTCGTATTTCTGTTCTCATTGCAGCATTTTCTGCTCTTATCGCGTCATGGCTCAGGTGTAGGGTGGCCATCTAGTCCCGGAGGAATGCCAACTCCGCGAGCACTGTAGCAGATGATCCGCCAGAATGATGCTGCTGTTGGGAGTGATAGGAGTGCTGGGAATGGAGTTGTTGTGGGGACTGGGAAGGATGATGGGAATGTTGAGAGTGGTGGGAGGCATGGACACTGCCTGCCTCATCATCGTCATCATCCTCCTCCATATCTGCGGTGTAAACCGGCTCATCTCTCAGCGTCGGGTCGGCAGCTGGGTTAATTGTGGGGTGATATTCCACCCCTGTCCAGGTGGTGTACTAGTTGCGGACTCTGTACGGGTTCATCAGCTCCCGCTGAATAGCACTGTTGTGGGTATAGTGGACCCAGGTGTTGTTGCGACGAGCTATGATATGGCCCCTTTGTAGGGACCCAACGTCGATCCTCATGAGTGGCCGTGAAGAGTATGCCGCGACTGGGATCTCCAGGTGGTGATCCTGAATAGCCACCATACACCCATCATATATCGCTCCTGCGAGGTCTCTCTGGCGGGACAGGCAGTGACGGAGCCAAGCGTGGGTGAGTGGTAATGGGTCGGACATGAATAGCATCCGTCGGAGGCATTCGAGGTCTGGCTGGACAGGTTGGCTTAGCTCTGGCCGGGCCCATATAGTGCTACCCAGAATCCTGAGGATGGTAGCGAAGAGGGGGTTAGCGATGGAGGAGGTGCGAGGGGTCGTCCTAGACGGATGTAGAACCCCTGTCAAATATCGCCACATCTCCGGTGGGTCGCAGATGATGAATGGCTCGGTGGTGTGGTTAAAGTTGAATGCCTCGCCAATCTATTCTAAAGTCATTGTGCGGCGGGTGTTGCCCAGCTGAAAGTGGACATTCTGTTCTGAAGCCGGCGAGTCAGATACCCGGCGGAGAGTAGCCAAAAACTCCCCAGTCTGGACCGGGTAATGCAAATCTAGCGGCTGTAATACTCGCTCTGCATCGAGCAACCCAAAAGCCTGCTCCAGCCAGTAATGCATACCCAGCTGGTCCAAGGTAGGCTGGTCATCCCAACGGGCATTTTCAGCCCGTCCTGCAATATGACAGGCGAAATCTAGCTTATCTGCTTCCGGAATCTGTAAGTTGTCCATTTCTGTCATAAAAAAAAAGTTTTTATAAGATAACCACTTCAAATAAAATAACCCCATACTTAGTTCATGAACTATCCTAAAAATGCACCAAATAGTATATGGAAGCCTATACTATCAAAGAATGAAATAATTCATATAAGGAATCAATAATATGATTTATATATGAATTTAAATAATAGCCACAAAATCCATGAAATTTCCATATATGGCATAATATTGGTCAATAAATTTCATAAATTCCCTTTGATAATATAAATGAACTAAGTATGGAATCATGTATAAAATCAGCCCACCAAAAATAAATACTACCAAAAATAGCAACCCTAATCATAAATCACAATTTTCCAAACAAATTTCAAACCCTAAACATTCAACACATAACTCAAGATCCAATCTCTACCTAGGTTCTCAAAAATATATGAATCTGAATTTTAGAGAGAAAAGAGGGAGAAGTGGTACCTTGAATCAAAATAGTGGGCAGAAACTGTAATTAGAGGAAAATTAGGGGGTTGTTTTTAGGAATCTTGCACAGAGAGCTTGGTGGTGGCTGTGGTTTTCAGATCAGGCGCGGCGGTGGACAAGGGGGTGGATTCTGGTCGGATCTGGGAAGGAGGATGGCGGATTCGGGTTGTTGGTGCGCCTGGCGGTACTGGAGAGGCAAGATCCGGGAAGGGAGGGTGAGATCTGGGCTCGGCTATGGCGAAGGGAGAGCAAATCCGGTGAAGGGAGGGCCGGAAAAGGAGAGAGGTGGCAGGATCTGTGCTTGGGAGGCCGGAAAATCAGCAAGGTGGCCGGATCTGTGCTCGTCGACGGTGGACCTGGGCAGGAGCGGAGGTCGAGGACGAGAGGGCCTGTGTGCTGTACTCGGGCTCAGCTTGTTGTGGTGGACTCGAATAGAGCTGGGCAGCGAGAGCTCGAGGAAGAAGGGAGCGAGAGATCGAGGAGGAGAAGAGCGAGAGGAGGAAGGTGAAGGCGGCGAGTCAGGTCCTTGTCGAGGTCGGGGAAGGCAGAGGGAGAGAGGGTTTCAAGGTAAGGGTTTTTATATAAAAAATTATTCCGAAAAAATAAAGTAAAAAAATAAATATAATTTTCGAAAATGAAAATTAAATTCTAAAAAAATCTGGAAAAATTACCTATAATTTTTATGCATTTATTTATTATCATTTTTTTTTGTTTTTATTATTTTTTTAGAAAGAAAGAAAACTTACCTAAAACCTCCTACTTACCTGCGTGGCTTACTTGATTTAGACGATCCTGACTAATATAGATTTCTCTTGAATGCCTGAATGTAACCATGAGAAGAGATTATGCACGAGTTCTAAGAAAATGAAAATAGGAAAAAAAAAATTAAAAAAAAATAAAAAATAGAAAAGCGGGTTGCCTCCCGAAAGCGCTAAGGTTTAAGTCGTTAGCTCGACCTACTTCCCTGTTTTAGGCTTTGACTAACGCCAGAGTGGCGCGAATCTCTTCTTCCGGGTATTCTTTGTCATAATATTTCTTGACCCTTTGCCCATTTACTTTAAAGGTGGTGCCGTCAGTGCCAATTAACTCTACTGCTCCATGAGGGTATATGTGGTGAACCAAGAAAGGTCCACTCCATCTTGTCCTTAGCTTTCCTGGAAATAGACGCAGTCTAGAATTATATAAAAGCACTTTGTCACCTACCTCATATGTTTTTGGCACCCGTTTCTTATCGTGCCATCTCTTGGTGCGCTCCTTGTAGATCTCAGCATTCTCATAGGCTTTCAATCTCAATTCCTCCAACTCCTGTAAATCAATAAAGCGTTTCTTACCTGCCTCATCGAGATCCATGTTGAGCTCCTTGAGAGCCCACATTGCCTTATGCTCCAGGTCGACAGGTAAATGGCAAGACTTGCCATAAACCAAGTTGTAAGGAGTTGTTCTCAACGGTGTTTTGTAAACCGTCCTATAAGCCCATAGCGCATCATCAAGCTTAGATGACCAATCCTTCCTAGAGCGAGAGACTGTTTTCTCCAAGATAGCCTTGATTTGACGATTAGAGACTTCTAGTTGACCACTAGTTTGAGGATGATAAGGTGTTGCCACCCTGTGTGTCACCCCATACTTAGCCAAAAGAGCTTCAAATCCTCTCTCGATGAAATGTGAGCCACCATCTGAAATAAGAACTCTAGGAACACCAAAGCGAGGAAATATGTTAGTTTTAACAAACTTTGAAACTACCTTCGCGTCGTTGGTCCTAGTTGCAACAGTCTCCACCCATTTAGAAACATAGTCAACCGCCACAAGAGTGTATTTGTAAGGTCCTGAAGCAGGGAATGGTCCCATGAAGTCGATTCCCCATACATCAAATAGCTCGACCTCCGAAATTCCTGTGAGTGGTGTCTCATTCCTCCAAGTAATGTTGCCTGATCTTTGGCACTCGTCGCATGAAGTGACATAAGCCTGCACATCCCTGAAGAGATTAGGCCAGTAAAAACCACATTGAAGTACCTTAGATCCAGTTTTGAAGCCTTTTGCATGTCCGCAAGTAGGGAGAGTATGGCAATGGAGAATGACACTTTCCACCTCCTCCTCCGGAATACAACGTCTGAAGATATGGTCCTTCCCTTGTTTGAATAGGTAAGGATCATCCCAATAGTATTGTTTGACGTCGTGGAGGAATTTCTTCTTTCCCTGTGAAGACAGTCCTGACGGAATCTCATTTCCTACAACGTAGTTAGCAAAATCGGCATACCTGGGTACCTTTGGTCCTTGTATAGCATATATATCATGAATAGGACTAGTAGGAGGTGTAAAGAATACACCATCACCGGAATCTAATCGAAGAATCCCACCTGAGATCTCACCTGGAGCTTGTCGATATCGAGAAGAGCTACTCGATATAGAGGAGGATGTCTTGTCGACTGGTGATGTGCATGGCTCCTGGTGGTCGACTGTACTTGATCTCGAGTACAGCTGTGGTGTCTGCCTGCGCTGTCCTCGACTTCTGGTGCTTATCGACATTGGTCTTTGTCGATCTCGACGACGGGTCCTCGACATCGAGTACGGCTGTGGTGTCTGCCTGCGCTGTACTCGATTCCTGGTGCTCATCGACAGTGGCCCTTATCGATCTCGATGACAGTTTACTCGAGATTGAGTAGCCCTGCAGTGCCAAACCATGTAAAGAAGAATAATCACCGGAGGACTCACCTGTTTTAGTCGAGATCGAGGAGGCTTCGTCGATGTCGAGGAAGACAGTGTCAGTCTGCATTAGGTGCTCGTCTGGACGAGAGTCGTCGATTGGTATAGCGCCCTGGGCCTCCTCTAGCATGTCCTTGGGAAGCCTGGATAAGTGATCGGCGACTGAATTCTCTATGCCCTTCTTGTCCCTTAGCTCAACGTCAAATTCTTGAAGTAAGAGCACCCATCGTAGGAACCTTGGTTTTGCATCCTTCTTTGTCATTAAATAACGAAGAGCAGCATGGTCAGTATGGACAATGACTTTAGAACCAACAAGATAGGAATGAAATTTTTCAAAAGCAAAAACCACAGCCAAAAATTCCTTCTCTGTTGTGGTGTACTTACCCTGAACCACATCCAGAGTCTTGCTTGCATAGTATATGGCATGCAGTTTCTTGTCCTTCCGTTGTCCTAGAACCGCTCCCATAGCATAATCGCTGGCATCACACATGATCTCAAATGGTAGTGACCAATCCGGCGATTGAATGATCGGAGCTGAGATGAGAGCTTCTTTTAACCTGTTGAAGGCTTCAAGACATTCGCTAGAAAATACAAACTTAACATCCTTCATAAGCAGGTTAGTCAATGGTTTGGAAATTTTAGAAAAATCTTGAATGAATTTTCTATAAAAACCAGCATGACCAAGAAAACTCCTTATCTCTTTAATGGAAGAAGGTGGGGGCAATTTCTCCACTAGCTCTATTTTTGCTATGTCCACCTCAATTCCTTTGTTGGACACCTTGTGGCCTAGCACGATCCCCTCTTTTACCATAAAGTGGCATTTTTCCCAGTTAAGTACCAAATTTGTCTCTTCACAGCGCTTGAGTACCCTGCGTAGGTTAGAGAGACAAATATCGAAAGTGGTGCCATAAACTGATAAATCATCCATGAATACCTCCACTATGTCCTCAATCATGTCGGAGAAGATGGCCATCATGCACCTCTGAAAAGTAGCAGGGGCATTGCAAAGGCCAAAGGGCATCCTCCTATATGCGAAAGTTCCATGGGGGAAAGTGAAGGTGGTCTTTTCCTGATCATCAGGATGAATGGGAACCTGCCAAAAGCCAGAATATCCATCCAGGTAACAAAAATAATGATGTTCAGCTAACTTTTCGAGTACCTGGTCAATGAAGGGGAGTGGAAAATGATCTTTCCTGGTGGCAGTGTTGAGCTTTCTGTAGTCTATGCACATCCACCAGCTGGTAGTGATCCCTTTAGGAACAAGCTCTCCCTTCTCATTCTCCTCGACGATCTTTCCACCCTTCTTAGGAACAACATGAATAGGGCTAACCCACTTGCTGTCGGAGATTGGATAAATGATTCCTGCATCCAGCATGCGATGGATCTCCTTCTTGACAACTTCCTTCATGTTGGGGTTAAGCTTCCTTTGATGCTCAATTGTTGTCCTGTGATCATCTTACAACAAAATTCTATGCATACAAGTAATGGGTGAAATACCTTTTATGTCCTCTAAGGAATAGCCTATTGCCTTCCTATGAGTACGGAGAAAATCTACTAGCTTGTCTAGTTCCTGTGGGTTCAATGAAGCATTTATAATTACAGGAAAAGTAGAGTTAGGACCAAGAAATTCATACCTAAGGGTGTCAGGTACGGGTTTCAGCACCGGAGAAGGGCCCTGTGGAATCAAGATAGGCTCAACTTCCTCCATCTTCATGATCTCCCCTAGGTAATCCGTCTCAATCCTCATAGAAGAAGCATCCAAATCAGCTACAGGAGTTGGCGTCGACCATGCATACATCGATGATAACGCTGAATTGGACATAGGACTGTACTGCAAGAAGCTACTCGACAATGGGTTAGAAAGATCAAAATCAACCAAAAAATCAGAACTTACCTCGAATACAGGGCTGGTCGATCTCGAGTTGGGCTCCTCGATATCGAGGAGGATCATCAAGTCAGCTTCGTTGATTTCTGGTGTGCATGCAGGGGACAAGGTAGTCGACATCGAATGTGACTGGTCGAGATCGAGTAGGTTCAGAAGACTTACAGTTTCTGGAGGGCTGGTGCTTGTCGATCTCGAGTTGGGCTCGTCGAGATCAAGGAGATCTGTAGAGGTCGACTGGATCTGCTCGGCTTCTGATGAGTCGTTCAGCTCTGCCGATAATGCGTCGTCGAAGATCTCCTCCTCGCTTAATTCTGCCTTTCCTTCTTCTTGGATCAAGAGTTGTTCTGCAGGTTCATCACAGGAGATAAAATTAAATTTTGAATATATATATCTTTAATTTCCATTACCTCTTCTGTGTCTGGGTTGAAGAAGTATTCAATGATCTCATCTCCGATGGTGAATGTAAGGATTCCTCTTTTCACTCCAATGTTAGCATCAGCAGTTGCCAGAAAAGGTCGCCCTAGGATGATGGGACAAGCTGGATCCTCTGCCATTTCTACTACAAGAAAATCTGTAGGGACAAAGAATCTACCAACTTTAACAGGAACATTATCAACAATACCTGTAGGGATTACCACGGTGTTGTTGGCCATGTAGAGTTTGGCATTAGTTGGTTCCAGGGCACCTATTTTCACTTTTGACGAGATGGATAGGGGCATGATGCTGACACTTGCTCCTAGGTCACACAGTGCTTTAAATCTATGACGACCAAGTCCAACAGTGATAGCAAACTTACCTGGGTCAGGTCTCTTCTCAGGGAAATCCATCTTTTTGCACTCCTTAGCAATCTCAGTCATCGATCGCTTGTTACTGAGAATCTCCTTGAGGAACTTGACATAGGCAGGCATCTCATGTAGTGCTTCTGTAAAAGGAATAGTAACATTCAGAATCTGAAGCAATTTCACAAAACGCTGAAACTTACCATCTGTTGGATCTCTTTTGTTTTTGGAAGGGAATGGGAGCGTCTTTTTAGTTTTCTGAGCCAGAATAGCTTCCGGAGGTGGCGAGGGCTCATCGACCTTGGCTTGCTCCTTCTCGATCTCGGCAACAGGCTCGTCGATCTCGACAAGAGCCTCGTCGATCTCGAGTTGGGTAGTCGACTTCAGCTGGTCTGGCTGTGCAGCTGCGTCAGAGCTCCTTTTCTCCTCTGTGTCGAGTAGAGCCTTGTCGATGTCGACCAGGCCTTTGTCGATGTCGACTACAGCTTCGCCATCCCTTTCTCTGTTTTCAGGCTCGTGCAGTTTGTATACAGAAATCAATTTGTTGACTAGGCAGGAGTAAATCGAGTATTGAAATAGATATAGAATAAAGATCAGACTGACTTCCCTGTCTCAACAAATAATACAAGACTTCCTCCCGTTGTAGTAAGAGAAAAGTCAGGATCGAGTCCACGAGGAAGCACGTCAGCAGTTCTCAGGTAGCAACAGATCTCACGGCAGCAGCAGAAAAGCACAAAAACACAGAAAGGAAAGAAACAAATAAACCCGGCAAGGGCAAAGAATAAAAAACAAAAGCAAAGAACAAGTAAAACAGAAGCAAAGCAAAGTAAAACAAAAAGCAAAGCAGAAAGTCGTACTCGATCTCGACCAAGAAAAGTAAAGACAGAAACTTTAAATTGCAGAATTCGAACCAAAACTCGGATTTTGACAGAAATTAACTTCAATATATTAAAAGACTTCCAAGGCCAGGGTTTCAACACCGCAACGATAACCATGCAAAACAATACATAAAGGCATAAAAGATCATGCTTTCCATCAAATAACTTTCGTTATTAACAAATAGGCAAATAGAGGCTCTCGCATAAAACCTAATTGTTACTAACCCTTTTTCACATAATTAATCACGCCTCATCGCAAATGGGTGGACTACTCACGCCTCATCGCAATTGCAGACATTGATTGATGAAAGAAACTGAATTGCATAAACTAAATTCAAAGCCTTTACAATTCCGGCAATCAACTTTCGCTGTAAGCCAAAACCTTAAAAACCTTAGAACTCCTAAACTTCTCTGTGGAACTAACTAATTGTGTCTTGAATGATCTGAACTGGAATTGAATCTAGAATTGAATAAAACTGAGCCCCCTAGGGCCTTATTTATAGCCTTCATTCCCTAGCTAATCTAGGAAAGAAGATATCTATCTATATCTAAATTGCTTAAAAGATAAATAGATGACATAATGGAATTAAATCAACTAGGAAAAAGATAATTCTAAATAGGGTAGTATGTCTTCATGTTGATAGATCGCCTACCATAAATAGAACTTGATGTAATAGGATAGAATCTTTCGCCTTCGCGCCCAAGGAACTCCAATTCTACTCGGACAAGGCTCGTCGAGAAGATTCTGGAACGCGGTCTAGTCGACCTCGAGTTAGACGGCTCGGCTTGGCTTGACTCTCCTTGATGTGGCTCGGAGATGGCTCACTGGTGCTCGTCGATCTCGAGTTGGCCTCGTCGACCTCGACAAGGGTGGCTCTGTCGACTAGCCTCCTCGGGTGGGTGTGCTCGACTGGATCGGACATGCTCGGACATGTCTCAAGGTCTTCGTCGATCTCCACAAGAGTTCGTCGAGATCGATGCGGTCTTCTTCCGCTTCCGCGAGCTGGCTCTTCCGCTGGCAGCGAGTGGCTTGGTCCGCGGCAGCGAGTGGTCACTTCCGCTGCAGCGAGTCTCCTGGTCGTCCTCGGCTTCGTCCTCGGACAACTTCTCCTCGTCGACTCCGGACGTGGGCGTCTGGGCTTCGTCGACCTCGACAAGTGCTCCTCGAGGTCGAGTAGGGTCCGGAGCTCGGGTTGTCTGGTTCTCGATCAGGCCTGGTCGATCAAGCTGGTGCTCTGACATGGTGGTCTATGTCGAGTAGGGCCTACTCGAGATCGAGTAGCCTCGTCTCTTAGACTTGTTCCGCTGCTTTGACCTTGGATTTCTGTAGTGTTTTTCCGGGCTTTTCCGACCTTCTGTAGAATTGCTGTAAACGCCTCGATTTCTGCAATTTAAACAGAAACTGGTGTAGATTCCATAATTTGACAAATAAGCATAAACTACATAGATTCTGTACCATTTAAACCCAAATGAATGCAACGTATACAGAAATCGATATAAAAGTTACTGTAAAACATGGCAGATTCCGCTCACAACAGTGCTGCCCATTGGGATTAGGTTCTGTATGGCCTCGGAGTTGCCCGGATGGCTGTGGAATCTGCGCCGCGAAATGACCCATTTGTGTCTCGATGTTCCTTTTCCAGATGTCTAGCTCCCCAAATTTTGCATTGATATTCTGGAACTGATTGTTAATGGTGCCTTGATTCCGGCGCATCTCTTCAAGAATGAGCTGTAAATCATCCTTCTTTTGATCCCTTTCTGGATGTCCAGGAGCTCTGTATGGCGGGGGGTTCCTAGGAGGACCTTGGTTCCGTTGAGGTTGATAGAACCTTTGGTCCCCCATATAGCGATTAGGGCCCCCTGCGTAAGCTACCTCTTCATGAATCTCTGCCATCCTGACTTGTTCCGTATGCGGGCACTCAGTAGTAGTATGCCGTTGTGAACCACATTCGATGCAGGGTTGGTTGACAGAGAGATATTTGACTTGTTTGAGGAGCTTACGATTCTGATCTCTGTAGTACTGCTCCTTGACATCAGGGTCTCTCTCCTTAGATGGCTCATAGAGAGGCATGGATGGGGCTGGTCTGGCATAGGTGTTCTCATCATAGTTTGTAGGAGCCCCATACTTGTTTTCATGATTTGTGAGCTTGTCTAGCACGCCCCATGCGTCAATTGGTGGCATCGTCAGGTACTCATAACAAGTGTACTGATTCATCCTGTCTTTGGTGATCTGGTCAAGAGAGTTGAAGAAGATCTCCTGAATGACATAGGGAGGCTGTCCATGAGTAGGGCAAGATCGCAACAGCTCTTTGTAGCGTTCCCATGCTTTTGCTAGCGGTTCCCCAGGCTTTTGCTTGAAAGCAGTGATCTTTTGGCGGAGGAATGCTGTCTTGGCAGGAGGGAAGAATTTGTTGAGAAATTCCTACTCTCCTTGTGCCCATGTGGTGAGAGATCTCGACTTCAGCCCTTCAAGCCACTTCAGTGCAGGTCCAGCCAGCGACCAGCGGAAAGCTTTCATCTTGACATATTCCAGAGTTGTACCTTCCGCAAGAGTACGACATATCTCATGGAAATTGGTAATATGTTCAAGAGGACACTCATTAAATTTGCCATGAAAAGCATTATTTTTAAGCTCTATAAGAAATTGAGTGCGAATTTCAAAAGAGTTTTCAGGGATTAGAATCGCCGATTCAGGCACGACGAGAGTTGGATGCATATAATCCTCTGCATTAGTTGGATATTGGGCAAGCTCAGCTTTCGCTTGTTCTCCTGCTGCTTTCTCAGCGGCGATAGCAGCATCTTTAGTGGCTAGTTCCCTGGTAAGCCTTGTAATCAGCTGTTCTTGTGTTTCAGCGGCCGCCATGGCTCTTTGTAGTCTAGCTCGGATGTGTAGGAGGCGCTCTGGTTCGTCTAAGCCGTCAAACTCAGGTTGTTGACCAAAACGGCGCATACACCTGTAAAGTAACTTAAAGTAGACGTGAGATTTAACTACCTAAGGCGCGAATGATAGCTTCCTCGGCAACGGCGCCAATTTGTTGATAGAGGAAATCGAGAATGCAAAACAGTAAGTAAATAAAGTAAAGCAAACCGATCGAATCCCAGCAAATATTGTTCAAGACTCCCTCCAATGTAGTAAGAGAAAGTCAGGTTCGAATCCTCGAGGAAGCTTGTAAGCGGATCCTAGGCAGCGGTGGAATCTCACGGACAGAAGTCGACCACAGTGGTACTCGACCTCGACTAAGGGTTAGTCGACAGGGGTCAGGCACAGTCGAACACAGCAACAACAACTCGGTGAAGTCTACTCAATCTCGACAAGGCTTACTCGATATCGAGTAGGACCTTCGTCGACTTTGGCTCGTCTTGTCGAGTTCCTGCACAATTGAGCTACGACGATCTGGGATCGGAGATTAGTAGTCGAGATCGACCAGAGGCTGGTCCAGATCGACGAGGGCAGGAAAAAAAGTAAAAACAAAGCAGTTTCGGTTTCTGTAACTTTATGAATTTGGAGAACTTCCAAGATTAGGGTTTGCGACAACGATTACCATGCAAGCAGAATATAAATCACAAAAGGCGGTAACTTTATCGATAAAGGAAAAGGCTTTCACCTAATCCGACAAGTAGGAATATAAATCTCGCGACAAATAATCCTAATTGCATCTATTCCTTTTGATAATTGGCATTTATAATCTTTCGAATAGAAATCCTAATTACTACCCAAGTTTCACAACATGAGTTCTTCAATTTCTCAATCAAAGATGAAGCACATAGGGAATAGATTAAGATAACGACAAAATACCTCCTTTCGCAATCGCTAATCCGCCGACATGGCTCTCGTTGGGCTCACCCCAACCCCAGAAGTAGGTGGACTACTCATGCCTCATCGCAATCGCAGACATCATTGATTTGAAAGAAATAACTTGTAATAACTAAATTCAAAGCCTTTACAATTCCGGCAATCAACTTTCGTAAACTGCCAAAACCTTAAAACCTTCAAACTCCTAAATATCTATGTGTAACTACTTGTCTCTGAAATTGAATGAATAAAACTGAGCCCCATGGGCTTTATTTATAGCCTTCTATTCCTTGCTAATCAAGGATAGAATATCTATATATATATCTAAAACTATATCTAAGACTTTAAAGATAAATAAAAGCTATAATGAAATTAAATCTAAAAATAGGGAAGTATATCTAAATTGTCTCAAGTGGATAAAACTCTCTTCTTCATGATAGATGTGGATAAATCGGATAGACTTTGCTTCTCCTCGGCTCCAAGGACTCTACTCCGATTAGAACTGCAATCAACGCGTCACGCGGCTTCGGGAAATCTTCGTCGATCTCGACAAGGGAGTTCTCGATCTCGAGTAGGAAAGTCGTCGACTAGGCCGACTTCGTCGTCTCGGCTAGCTGGTGCTCGACAGACCCGGACATGGCTCTGGTGCTAGTCGATCTCGACAAGAGGCTTGTCGATCTCGACGAGTGGTGTGTTCTCGACTTGGTCTTCCGAGGTTGTCGAGTCGGGTGTGGGTTCTCAGCCTTGTCGACCTCGAAGACGCTCCTCGATCTCGACGAGGGATGGGTCATCGACTTGGCCATCTTGGTGTGTCGGGTAGCCCTTGTCGACATGCTCGGACACTGGCTCCTTGGGCTTAGTCGACCTCGACAAGATCTTTGTCGATCTCGTGTAGATTTTTGCCTGGTGTTGTCGAGCAGTATCTCCTCGACATGGCTCGGGGAATGTCGTTCGGCCCTTGTCGATCTCGATGAGTGGTTACTCGAGATCGAGTAGACTTGCTCTGCTCCGCGTTGTCTGGTCAGGTCTCTACTCGACTCTAGTGTATCCAGACTTGACTTGTCGACATAGACGAGAACTTAGTCGAGGTCGAGTAGACTTGCTGCTTCCGTCTTTGTGTCTTGGTTTTCTCCCAATATGTTTCCATATTCTGCAATATTAAACAAAAACTTATGTAGATCTCCATTTCTAACAAATAAGCATATACTACATAAATTTGACATATTCCCAACCCGAAATATGCAAAATGTAAAGAATATGGAACTAAAATATGCATAAAAATATGGCTACTTTGGATACATCAAATTCAAAATTTAAACTCTAAATATGCACTCATAATGTCAAATATATCAAATATGCATAAAGTAAGCCCTTCCCCCACCGCATACTTAAACATTACAGTGTCCTCACTGTATAAAAACAAGGGTAAAGAAAGAAACTCACTAGATAGGTGTGCAGAACTTCTTAATATTGAAGGAATCGCCTGGGCCGAGTATGAATATGAATATAGCTTGCTTCTATCCATGGACCTGAAAAGTGTAGAAGACATATACCCACAATAGAAAACTAAAAATGTTCAAAACCAAAAAACAAACAAAAGCAAAAAAAATCTCAAAAAAAAAAAATTAAAAAAAATTAAACAATAAGTGTCTATGTACAAGCTCTAGATTTTATAGTCGCTAGGCCAACTTTCCATTTATGCTCCAGGTGGCATCTGCAGGGCCCATGTAGCCTGGGCCCCAAATAAGACTCCATTCTTGTCCATCAGCTGTAATCCTCCAGAATGGATCTTGTTCACCACGAAAGGCCCCATCCGCTTCTTGTTGAATTTGTTGGGGAATCAACGGTCCTTTGATTTAGAGACATAGAGCTTGTCTCCAATTTCATACTCCTTGGGCTCATCATTGGAAATCCTACATAAGCGCACATACCAAGGCAAACCTCTCCCATGTATAGATAGATCTTTAATGGAAATAGGAGAAGAAAGATCCATACCTCGGCTTACCTTTGGATAGACGGAATCGGGGACCACAGTGTTTGGTCGATCTCGAGTAGGAGTACTCGATCTCGATGAGCTTTCTGGTTCTGGTGGTGAGCTACTCGAGGATGCAGAAGTTGGCGAAGGTTGGTCGACATCGACAAGCCTGGTCGATCTCGAGTAGGGTGGCTGGTCTGGTGGCTTCAGCGTCGAGGAAGGAGGTGCCAGGGAGGGTGGGTGTTGGTCAATCTCGACAAGCCTAGTCGAGATCGAGGAGCCTGGTCGATCTGGTGGTTTCAGTGTCGAGGAAGCAGGTGCCCGATGATGCAGAAGCTCGTGAGGGTGGTCGATATCGAGTACGGTCCTCGATCTCGAGGAGGGTTGAGTTTCTGTTTTGCTACTCGACGACACTGGTGCTGTTGGAGGCTCCCGGCTTTGGTCGATGTCGACTAGGGTCCTCGATGTCAAGGAGTCTTGGTCGACCTTGATCCCATACTTGGTTCCTGTCAAGGCATCCGAAAAATAATTAGTCCATAACGACGTACCTTGGTTTGTGTCGATTGGATTCTCTGTGTCCTCCTTTAGTATTGCCATGATCTCCTCCACCTGGGCTTCCATATCCCTTTTTTCCAGCTCCTCAGGAGTCATGTTTCTCACCTTGGGTTCCCCGCAGGTGATGTAGCCAGCTGAGATAGATTTTACCTCTTCCATTGGACCTGTATGCCTTTCAGTTTTTTTAAAGGAATACTCAATTACCTCATCGTTGATGTTGAAGGTGAGCACTCCTTTCCTTACGCTTATGTTGGTATCCACCGTCGCCAAGAAGGGTCTTCCTAGAATAATTGGACAAGCAGGATCTTCTTGCATATCAACAACTAAGAAATCAGCAGGGACAAAGAATTTACCTACTTGTACTGGCACATTATCCACCATGCCTGTTGGAATGACCACAGTGTTGTTGGCCATGTAAAGTCTAGCATCCATAGGTTCTAGGGCACCTATCTTAATCTTGGACCAAATTGTTAAAGGCATTATACTCACACTAGCTCCAAGATCACATAAGGCATTAATTTTGTATGGAAAAATCCAATGGTTATAGCAAACTTACCTGGATCTGGCCTCTTCTCCAGTATGTCCAAATGGCTGCATTCCTCTGTAATTTCGGCCATTGATCGCTTTTTGCTCAAAATCTCCTTCAGTAACTTGACATAGGGGATGGTGACGTTGAGAGCTTCTGTGAAGGGGATGGTGACGTTGAGTTTCTGAAACATCTTGATGAAGCGCTGAAATTTCTTTTCTGCCGGGTCCTTTGGAGATTTTGTGGCGAAAGGCAGCTACTTTTTCGGATTCGGAGCCAGAACAGACGTCGGAGGTGCTGCAGTTTTCTCGATCTCGGGCTGACCGTCCTCGATGTCGAGCACACTCTTGTCGATCTCGACCAGGTTGGGTGATGTCGAGTCGCTGTACAGTGCAGACGAGGGCTTTTGAAGTTTCTCATCGAGATCGAGTAGACCTTCCTCGAGATCGAGTAGGCTCGGGTCGACGTCGACTATCTGCTGGTTGACTTGCTTGTCTCCTTTGTTCTGCTGTTTTCCAACTTCTGGCTCTTGCAGTTGATGGCCGCTTCTGAGTTTTACATCCACGATGTGTCCCGTCTTTCCTTTAGGATTTGGCTCTGAAGATCCAAGGAGCGCACCTGATTGTCTGGGGATTCCTACTGCTAGATTACCAATCTGTGTATCAACTGATTTTCGCCATATATCAATTTACCCAAGTCTAGAGTTGACACCTTGCATCTGAGTGTAGACGGAGTTGAAGGACTGCTTAGTTTCTGAGTGATTCCTCCATATTTCCTCCAGGACTGTCTGTATATCATCCCTTTTCTGGTCCCTTTCCGGATGTCCTGGAGCTCTGTAGGGTGGGGGGTTCCTGGGGGCACCTTGGTTCCATTGTGGTTGCTGAAACCTTTGGTCCCCCATGTAGCGATTGGGACCCCCTACGTAGGCTACCTCCTCGTGGTGCTCTGCCAGCCTGATTTGCTCTTTGTGTGGGCACTCAGTAGTGGTGTGCCATTGCGATCCGCATTCAATGCAAGGCTGGTTGACAGAAAGATACTTTACTTGCTTAAGGAGCTTCTTGTTCTTATCTCTGTAGTACTGTTCCCTTACATCAGGATCAATCTCTATAGGTGGCTCATAGAGGGGGATGGATGGTGCTGGCCTGGCGTAGGGGTTCTCCTCATAGTTTGCAGTAGACCCATATTTGTTGTCATAATTAGTGAGCTTGTCCAGCACACCCCAAGCGTCAACTGGTGGCATCGTCAGATACTCATAGCGAGTATAATGGTTAATTCTGTCCTTAGTGACTTGATCAAGAGAGTTGAAGAAGATCTCCTGAATGACGTAAGGTGCCTGTCCATGAGTAGGGCAAGATCGCAGCAGTTCTTTGTAGCGCTCCCATGCCTTTGCCAGCGGTTCCCCTTGCTTCTGTTTGAAGGCGGTGATTTTCTGGCGGAGATGTGCTGTTTTGGCGGGTGGGAAGAATTTATTCAGAAATTCTTGCTCTACTTGGGCCCATGTTGTTAGGGATCTTGGTTTCAGCCCTTCAAGCCACTTTAGTGCAGGTCCAGCGAGAGACCAGCGAAAAGCCTTCATCTTGACATATTCCAAAGTTGTACCTTCAGCAAGAGTACGGCACATGTTAGAAAAATTTGTAATATGTTCAAGAGGGCACTCATTAAATCTACCAAAAAAGCATTATTTTTAAGCTCTATAAGAAATTGAGTGTGAATTTCAAAACAGTTTTCAGGGATAAGAATCGTCGATTCAGGCACGACAAGAGTTGGGTGCATATAGTCCTCTGCCGTGGTTGGGTATTGGGCAAGCTCAGCCTCTGCTTGTTCCCTTGCTGCTTTCTCAGTGGCGATAGCAACATCTTTAGCGGCCGATTCCCTTGTAAGCCTTGCGATCAGCTTTTCCTGTGTCTCCGCAGCTGCCATGGGTCTTTGCAGTTTAGCTCTGATGTGTAGAAGGCGCTCTGGTTCGTATAAGCCGTCAAACTCAGGTGGTTGACGAGAACGGCGCATACACCTGTAAAGTAACTCAAAGAAAAAGTGAGATCTGACTACCTAAGGCGCGAATGATAGCCTCCCCGGCAACGGCGCCAATTTGTTGTGAGGAAGAATTCAAGTATGAAATATAATAAAATAAATCAAACCAGATTCAGGCTCACGCAAATAAATACAAGACTCCTCCAATGCAGTAATGGAAAGTCAGGATCGAACCCACGAGGAAGCGCGTCAGCGGATCCTAGGTAGCTGTTGTCGACTACAGATGTCGACAACAGAAAACTCAGTAAACAGATAGACAACTCGATATAGACAAGCCAACTCAGTAAACGTAAATTGCAATTTCTCGAACCCAAAATTCAGAATTCTAATGAAATAGATCAATATAATAAAAGACTTCCAAGGCCAGGGTATCAACACCACAACGATAACCATGCAAAGTAACACATAAAGGCATAAAAGATCATGCTTTCCATCAAATAACTTTCGTTGTTAAGAAATAGGCATATAGAGGCTTTCGCATAAACCCTAATTGTTACTAACCCTTTTCACATAATTAATCCAAGTTGTATTAAGATTACTTTCGCTTCAATAACACAAACAAGGATCACCTTCAACTCTCGCAAAAGAATCATGCTCATAGGGATAGAAGACGAATCGCATAACAAGATCTGACCTTTACCGCATCACCTTACATGGCCACCGTCGGGCTCTTCCTAGCCCCAGAAGTGGGTGGACTACTCGCTCTTCATCAGCAAGAAAGACATCAAATAACAAAAGAAACTAACTTGCATTGAAATTAAATAAAGAAAGCTTACAACCCACAAGACAAATCCGCTTTCGCCTTTCCACCTTGCTTGCTACAAACTCTCTCTCTACTCCTACTTACTTGAATGGAATTGATTGTGTTTATGAATGAATGAAAAACCAGCCCCTAGGGCTTTATTTATAGCCTTCTATTCCTTTCTAATCAAGGATAGAATCTTCTATCTTTATCTACTTAAAAGCTTAAAGATAAATAAATTGCTTAAGGGAAATAAATCTTTAAAGGAAACTATATCTAAAGTTTGCAAAATATCTCCAATGTAGGTAGAAATTCTCTTCCATAGATAGACTTGATCAAATTGGATAAAATCTCGGCCAACTCAACTTCCTTCGTGCCCATGTAACTCCAACTCGACTCGGACTGCTCACGTCGACGCGTTTCTAGAAACTGGGCTACTCGATATCGACAAGAGTACTCGATATCGAGTACCGTAGTTCGTCGACTATGGTGGCTTGGCTTCTCGGGTAGATCTGCTCGACATGGCTCGCACTTGTGGGCTCCTTGGCTCCTCGATCTCGACTAGGCAACTCGAGATCGAGCAAGGTGTAATCGAGGATGCCTGGACTGGTGATGTCGAGTAGGTGATGCTCGTCACGGACTCGGGTTGGCGCCATGGGTTACTCGATCTCGACAAGATCTCCTCGAGATCGAGTAGGGTCGTCCCGGCATCTCCGTCCTTGGCTTCGCGGCATGGCACAACTTCTTCGACTCCAGGTGTGGCGTCTAGGCTTTGTCGGTCTCGACAAGCTGTACTCAAGATCGAGTAGGCTTCCGGAGTCGGGTTGCTCTGGTTCTTGACACTGCTCTTGGTCGACAAGGTCTGTGCTCGGACAACTTCATCGAGGTCGAATAGCAGTACTCTAGATCGAGTAAACTCGGGCTCCAAAGCTTGTTTTGACTGGTTCCGCTTCTTCTTGACCTTGGACTTCTGTAATTGATTTCCGAGCTTTTCTAACCTTTCTCAGAACTGCTGTAATTTTGCCTCGAATTCTCCGAATTTAAACAGAAACTAGTGTAGATTCCATAATTTGGCAAATAAACATAAACTACATAGATTATGTACTATCTTAGCCCAAATGAATGAAATGTATGCAGAAATTGATATAAAAGTTACTGTAAAACATGGCGGATTCAGCTCACAACACTTTTTTCCTTTTTTAAAAACTCAATCCTTTCATCCCCCTCGCTGTTTCTTATGTGTTAACAACCGATCGTACCGTCATATGTGTTATGTCATCGGGAAGCTTCAACCCTTGGGCCTTTTTTCAAAAGATCGAGAATGTGGATCAGCTTTCTCGACTGGTGTGTTTCTTTTGCTTTCATTCAAAAAGCTTCGGCTATCTTTTTTGGGCTTTAATTTTATTCGCGTGTAGGTTATGCCTCCTCAATTTGAAGCCAAATACGGGCCGCTTCCGCCTCGATGGGCTTTTCTTTCATCGTATCTTGACCGCGACTTTCCAGTGGCTGTGTCCTGGAGTGAGAACGGTCTTTTTCAGATCGACAGCGGTTGGGATGAGTTGCTTATCCTTCACCATCTTGGGATAGGAAATGCTATGATGTTTTTTCATAGGGGCAATGTCTCTTTCAAAATCTGCCCACGTAGTGAAATTGGGGACGACTATGAGACTACTCTTAACTCGGTTTCTTCCTCGTGTAGTTCAAATTGAGCTTCTCCCGCGTCATGCTTTGGGAGTTAGTAATTTGGTTATAGACTATGTTTTCGCGAGTGAAGAAAAAAGGGAATCTACGATTCTCCTACACTACCTATTGTATCTTTGTGATTTATGAAATAAACTTAGAGGGGGATCTTTTATTATTCATAATACGAAGTAGCATACAGAAACCTTCCTAGAGGCCGGATCCCTTTAAACTTGATACATTATACTGGAGATGATAGCGTGATGGATAAAATAGAAACTCAAGGATGCCCTACTTCTCCATTTTCCTCGCTGTTAGGACTAACAACATCGACTTCAAAGATGGAATCTCCCATGTAGGTGAAAATCAGAGCTGATGCTACATTGACTCGATTTGCTTGTGTCAAGTCGCGCCATCCTTGTGTTAACCAGAAGAGGCCGTCTCCATCTCTTTCTACCTTTACTTCGTGTTCCTGGTTGGAGCGAGACCAAAGTCTAGCTTGAGTGTGAGCATCTTCATCGATTAGGACGTACATGAGAGGGAGCCGAAGTTTTTGAAGTTGCTCCTCCCACATGATGACTCTATAGAAAGCCCTTGGCGGCAAACTTGGATCCATTTTATTTTAGGGTATTCATCACATTAGGACATTCTAGCGTGCTTTACATCCGCTGAGTGAGGCTTTCTCGCCCTCCGTCCTATCTCTTTTTATTGAAAAGTAATTTTTAGTTTTTCTTTTTTAAACTTACTTTTGTTTGCTTAAAAAGCCTCATCCTTAGTCAATTAATTTTGAATTTAGAAAACAGAGGACGCGTGCCCTTGGTGATTGTGTCACCTGTTGTGCGCCATGCATGCAACTCTTCTTTCTTTACTTCACTGTTCCCTCGTGAGTGATGAGACAAAATAGAGAGAACTTACTGTTTTCCTCCAACTTTTCTCGAGATGCGGGGATCCTTTATAGTTCCTCCCTTAGCATTTAGGGCTGACAGGGTTTTTGGGCAAGAACCTCCATGGGCTTTCTTCCAAGCAATTGATTATCCCGAATAGTTCTTGCGCTTGGTAAGATTTTTGTATTTAATTTATATTTTCCTTATGAATTCTTTCGTTGTTTTTACTTTTTTCTACTTTTGAGCTGCTACCACATAGGTTTGAGGAGGTGTACGCGGATGCTGTCCCTAGTCGAGTTTTACTTTCTTCTCATCTGTTGTGTAATTTCCCGGTTTGTGTAGAGCGTCATAACAGTGGTCTTCTCTACTTTCACCGCAGATGGAAAGACTTTGTAGAATCACACGGTTTTGAGAGGGGGCTTCTATGATCTTTACTCACATGGATGAGACGTGTTTCGAAATTCAGGTGGTGGACTCACGCAAAGGTGAGAGCGAGGCTAATCATGTTGATCCTTATCTCCACGGCTCAACTTCGAATGGTTCTTAAGCTTTGTTTTTTATGATAGTTTAATAGAAAAAAGTTTCAAGCTCGTTTATCAACCTTACTAAGCCCGTGGATGTGTTTGAAGTTCTGTTTAACACACGTTTTACCTTTCGAACTGGTCTATTTCCGGGCGCGAGTAGGCTTTTTCTAAGTGGGAAGAATCAAAAGATTGGCTACAATTTTCATTAATTGCGAATTTTTTGATCTTTGCTCCAGGGAGTTTTCGAGGTCATGCATGCCAACTATATGAACTGTTTTAGTCTTTCGATGCTACTTTGTCGTGATGTGTTGTTCACGGGTCTTCTGAGTTTTATAACAATAGTGTTCATTGTTGTCTCATGCATGGCGCGCTTGTGGTTTAGGCTCATTGATTGACCTTTCGAACATATTGATCTCTCGTCCCTGCGTGTCACATGTGTTCAGCTTTGTCCAAGCGTCCTATAAAAGAGAGTATAGGGGGAGAGGTGTTTAAAGTTGATCTCTTGCCTTCAACATGCCTTCTCCCGTCAGTTTGCCCTGGTCATTTTTCGAGCGCATCAGTTTTCCCGAGCAACTCTTCTGCTTGGTTAGTTTCTTGTTCACTAAGCTTTTCTTCTTTTTGGATTTATCTTTTTCTTAACACTCTCTTATGTTTGTATTTTGCTAGTCTCTGCCACTACGCTTCGAGGATGAGCTAGGGCCAAATCTTCTTAGGAACATTCTTTTGTCAACTAGGATTCTTCGCTACTTCCCGGTTAATGTTATGCGTGGAGATTAAAGGGTTCCCTTTTTAAGAGGTGGTTGGAATTATTTTGCCGAGTCGCACAACATCAATATTGGTTCTTCCTTGACTTTTATTTATAAAGGAGGAAATCGTTTTGAGGTTCAGATTTAAGATGTTGTGGGGGATGAGGTGGATGCAGAGTGGACCTCCCCAGAGTCAGGAGGTCCACCTTCAAATGGATTTCGCTTGAGTCAAGGTAGAACTCTTCTAATCCCGGCTAGGCCTCGGCGAGCATAAGCTGATGCATGCGTGTTTCTCTTTTTTAACCGGACAACTATTCAAATGTGTTAGCGTACCTTGGTCACTGGTAGTTTTTGTTTAATGTTTAGTTGTTGGCTCATTCCCGTTATTTTCTATGATACCCGAAAAGTCCCGGTGTTCTTGAATGGCTTATAAAAATTACATCTTTCTTTTTTAGAATGCTTTGAGCAGAGATCTGAACCAGAGTTTGGGCTCCGGAATTGAGATTATACTTTAGAAATTATCTCTGAGAATGCAGCTTCAATCGGAGGTCCGACGCGGAGCCAAGTTCCAGCATCTTTGGGACTTAATAAAACTTCATATCCGAGAATGCAGCTTCGATCGGAGGCTTGATGAAGAGCCAAGCTCAAGCGTCTTCGGGGCTTAACAAAACATTATGTCCGCGAATGCAGCTTCGATCGGAGGCCCGACGCGGAGCCAAGCTCCAGCGTCTTTGGGGCTTAATAAAACTTCATCTCCGAGAATGAAGCTTTGATTGGAGGCCCGACGCGGAGCCAAGCTCTAGCGTCTTCAGGACTTAATAAAACTTTATCTCCGAGAATGCAGCTTCGATCGGAGGCCCGACGCGGAGCCAAGCTCCAGCGTCTTTGGGGCTTAATAAAACTTCATCTTTGAGAATGCAGCTTCGATCGGAGGCCCGACGCAGAGCCAAGCTCCAGGGTCTTCAGGACTTAATAAAATTTTATCTCCGAGAATGCAGCTTCGATCGGAGGCCCGACGCGGAGGCAAGCTCCAGCGTCTTAGGGGCTTAATAAAACTTCATCTCCGAGAATGCATCTTCGATCGGAGGCCCGACCCGGAGACAAGCTCCTGCATTTTCAGGACATAATAAAACTTTCTCTCCGAGAATGCAACTTCGATCGGATGCCCGATGCGGAGCCAAGCTCCAACAACTTTGGGGCTTAATAACACTTCATCCCCGAGAATGCAGCTTCGATCTGAGGCCCGACGCGGAGCCAAGCTCCAGCGTCTTCAGGACTTAATAAAACTTTATCTCCGAGAATGCATGTTCGATTGGAGGCCCGACGCGGAGCCAAGCTCCAGCGTCTTTGAGGCTTAATAAAACTTCATCTCCGAGAATGCAGCTTTGATCGGAGGCCCGACGCGGAGCCAAGCTCCAGCATCTTCGGGACTTAATAAAACTTTATCTCCGAGAATGCAGCTACGATAGGAGGCCCAACACGGAGCCAAGCTCCAGCGTCTTTGGGACTTAATAAAACATTATCTCCGAGAATGCAGCTTCGATCGGAGGCCTGACGCGGAGCCAAGCTCCAGCGTCTTCGGGACTTAATAAAACTTTATCTCCGAGAATGCAACTACGATAGGAGGCCCAACGCGGAGCCAAGCTCCAGCGTCTTTGGGACTTAATAAAACATTATCTCCGAGAATGCAGCTTCGATCGGAGGCCCGACGCGGAGCCAAGCTCTAGCGTCCTCGGGACTTAATAAAACTTTATCTATGAGAATGCAGCTTCGATCGAAGGTCCGACGCGGAGCCAAGCTCCAGCGTCTTTGGGGCTTAATAAATCTTCATCTCCGAGAATGCAGCTTCGATCGGAGGCCCGACGCGGAGCCAAGCTCCAGCGTCTTCGGGACTTAATAAAACTTTATCTCCGAGAATGCAGCTACGAAAGGAGGCCCAACGCGGAGCAAAGCTCCAGCGTCTTTGGGACTTAATAATACATTATCTCCGAGAATGCAGCTTCGATCGGAGGCCCGACGCATAGCCAAGCTCTAGCGTCCCCGGGACTTAATAAAACTTTATCTATGAGAATGCAGCTTCGATCGAAGGTCCGACGCGGAGCCAAGCTCCAGCATCTTTGGGACTAAATAAAACTTCATCTCCGAGAATGCAGATTTGATCGGAGGCCCGACGCGGAGCCAAGCTCCAGCGTCTTCGGGACTTAATAAAACTTTATCTCCGAGAATGCAGCTACGATAGGAGGCCCAACGCGGAGCCAAGCTCCAGCGTCTTTGGGACTTAATAAAACATTATCTCCGAGAATGCAGCTTCGATCAGAGGCCCGACGCGGAGCCAAGCTCTAGCGTCCTCGGGACTTAATAAAACTTTATCTATGAGAATGCAGCTTCGATCGAAGGTCCGACGCGGAGCCAAGCTCTAGCGTCTTTCGGGCTTAATAAAACTTCATCTCCGAGAATGCAGCTGCGATCGGAGGCCCGACGCGGAGCCAAGCTCTAGCGTCTTCAGGACTTAATAAAACTTTATCTCCGAGAATGCAGCTTCGATCGGAGGCCCGACGCGGAGCCAAGCTCCAGCGTCTTTGGGGCTTAATAAAACTTCATCTCTGAGAATGCAGCTTCGATCGGAGGCCCGACGCAGAGCCAAGCTCCAGGGTCTTCAGGACTTAATAAAATTTTATCTCCGAGAATGCAGCTTCTATCGGAGGCCCGACGCGGAGGCAAGCTCCAGCGCCTTAGGGGCTTAATAAAACTTCATCTCCGAGAATGCAACTTCGATCGGAGGCCCGACCCGGAGACAAGCTCCAGCATTTTCAGGACATAATAAAACTTTCTCTCCGAGAATGCAACTTCGATCGGATGCCCGATGCGGAGCCAAGCTCCAACTACTTTGGGGCTTAATAACACTTCATCTCCGAGAATGCAGCTTCGATCTGAGGCCCGACGCGGAGCCAAGCTCCAGCGTCTTCAGGACTTAATAAAACTTTATCTCCGATTATGCAGCTTCGATCGGAGGCCCGACGCGGAGCCAAGCTCCTGCGTCTTTGGGGCTTAATAAAACTTCATCTCCGAGAATGCAGCTTTTATCGGAGGCCCGACGCGGATCCAAGCTCCAGCGTCTTCGGGACTTAATAAAACTTTATCTCCGAGAATGCAGCTACGATAAGAGGCCCAACGCGGAGCCAAGCTCCAGCGTCTTTGGGACTTAATAAAACATTATCTCCGAGAATGCAGCTTCGATCGGAGGCCCGACGCGGAGCCAAGCTCTAGCGTCCTCTGGACTTAATAAAACTTTATCTATGAGAATGCAGCTTCGATCGAAGGTCCGACGCGGAGCCAAGCTCCAGCGTCTTTGGGGCTTAATAAAACATTATCTCCGAGAATGCAGCTTCGATCGGAGGCCCGACGCGGAGCCAAGCTCTAGCGTCCTCGGGACTTAATAAAACTTTATCTCCGAGAATGCAGCTTCGATCGGAGGCCCGACGCGGAGCCAAGCTCCAGCGTCTTTGGGGCTTAATAAAACTTCATCTCTGAGAATGCAGTTTCGATCGGAGGCCCGACGCAGAGCCAAGCTCCAGGGTCTTCAGGACTTAATAAAATTTTATCTCCGAGAATGCAGCTTCGATCGGAGGCCCGACGCGGAGGCAAGCTCCAGCGCCTTAGGGGCTTAATAAAACTTCATCTCCGAGAATGCAACTTCGATCGGAGGCCCGACCCGGAGACAAGCTCCTGCATTTTCAGGACATAATAAAACTTTCTCTCCGAGAATGCAACTTCGATCGGATGCCCGACGCGGAGCCAAGCTCCAGCGTCTTTGGGGCTTAATAAAACTTCATCTCCGAGAATGAAGCTTTGATTGGAGGCCCGACGCGGAGCCAAGCTCTAGCGTCTTCAGGACTTAATAAAACTTTATCTCCGAGAATGCAGCTTCGATCGGAGGCCCGACGCGGAGCCAAGCTCCACCGTCTTTGGGGCTTAATAAAACTTCATCTCTGAGAATGCAGCTTCGATCGGAGGCCCGACGCAGAGCCAAGCTCCAGGGTCTTCAGGACTTAATAAAATTTTATCTCCGAGAATGCAGCTTCGATCGGAGGCCCGACGCGGAGGCAAGCTCCAGCGCCTTAGGGGCTTAATAAAACTTCATCTCCGAGAATGCAACTTCGATCGGAGGCCCGACCCGGAGACAAGCTCCTGCATTTTCAGGACATAATAAATCTTTCTCTCCGAGAATGCAACTTCGATCGGATGCCCGATGCGGAGCCAAGCTCCAACTACTTTGGGGCTTAATAACACTTCATCTCCGAGAATGCAGCTTCGATCGGAGGCCCGACGCGGAGCCAAGCTCCAGCGTCTTCGGGACTTAATAAAACTTTATCTCCGAGAATGCAGCTACGATAAGAGGCCCAACGCGGAGCCAAGCTCCAGCGTCTTTGGGACTTAATAAAACATTATCTCCGAGAATGCAGCTTCGATCGGAGGCCCGACGCGGAGCCAAGCTCTAGCGTCCTCTGGACTTAATAAAACTTTATCTATGAGAATGCAGCTTCGATCGAAGGTCGACGCGGAGCCAAGCTCCAGCGTCTTTGGGGCTTAATAAAACATTATCTCCGAGAATGCAGCTTCGATCGGAGGCCCGACGCGGAGCCAAGCTCTAGCGTCCTCGGGACTTAATAAAACTTTATCTATGAGAATGCAGCTTCGATCGAAGGTCCGACGCGGAGCCAAGCTCTAGCGTCCTCGGGACTTAATAAAACTTTATCTATGAGAATGCAGCTTCGATCGGAGGCCCGACGCGGAGCCAAGCTCCAGCGTCTTCGGGACTTAATAAAACTTTATCTCCGAGAATGCAGCTACGAAAGGAGGCCCAACGCGGAGCAAAGCTCCAGCGTCTTTGGGACTTAATAAAACATTATCTCCGAGAATGCAGCTTCGATCGGAGGCCCGACGCGTAGCCAAGCTCTAGCGTCCCCGGGACTTAATAAAACTTTATCTATGAGAATGCAGCTTCGATCGAAGGTCCGACGCGGAGCCAAGCTCCAGCGTCTTTGGGACTAAATAAAACTTCATCTCCGAGAATGCAGATCTGATCGGAGGCCCGACGCGGAGCCAAGCTCCAGCGTCTTCGGGACTTAATAAAACTTTATCTCCGAGAATGCAGCTACGATAGGAGGCCCAACGCGGAGCCAAGCTCCAGCGTCTTTGGGACTTAATAAAACATTATCTCCGAGAATGCAGCTTCGATCGGAGGCCCGACGCGGAGCCAAGCTCTAGCGTCCTCGGGACTTAATAAAACTTTATCTATGAGAATGCAGCTTCGATCGAAGGTCCGACGCGGAGCCAAGCTCCAGCGTCTTTGGGGCTTAATAAAACTTCATCTCCGAGAATGCAGCTTCGATCGGAGGCCCGACGCGGAGCCAAGCTCCAGCGTCTTTGGGGCTTAATAAAACTTCATCTCTGAGAATGCAGCTTCGATCGGAGGCCCGACGCAGAGCCAAGCTCCAGGGTCTTCAGGACTTAATAAAATTTTATCTCCGAGAATGCAGCTTCGATCGGAGGCCCGACGCGGAGGCAAGCTCCAGCGCCTTAGGGGCTTAATAAAACTTCATCTCCGAGAATGCAACTTCGATCGGAGGCCCGACCCGGAGACAAGCTCCTGCATTTTCAGGACATAATAAAACTTTCTCTCCGAGAATGCAACTTCGATCGGAGGCCCGACGCGGAGCCAAGCTCTAGCGTCCTCGGGACTTAATAAAACTTTATCTATGAGAATGCAGCTTCGATCGGAGGCCCGACGCGGAGCCAAGCTCTAGCGTCCTCGGGACTTAATAAAACTTTATCTCCGAGAATGCAGCTTCGATCGGAGGCCCGACGCGGAGCCAAGCTCCAGCGTCTTTGGGGCTTAATAAAACTTCATCTCTGAGAATGCAGCTTCGATCGGAGGCCCGACGCAGAGCCAAGCTCCAGGGTCTTCAGGACTTAATAAAATTTTATCTCCGAGAATGCAGCTTCGATCGGAGGCCCGACGCGGAGGCAAGCTCCAGCGCCTTAGGGGCTTAATAAAACTTCATCTCCGAGAATGCAACTTCGATCGGAGGCCCGACCCGGAGACAAGCTCCTGCATTTTCAGGACATAATAAATCTTTCTCTCCGAGAATGCAACTTCGATCGGATGCCCGACGCGGAGCCAAGCTCCAGCGTCTTTGGGGCTTAATAAAACTTCATCTCCGAGAATGAAGCTTTGATTGGAGGCCCGACGCGGAGCCAAGCTCTAGCGTCTTCAGGACTTAATAAAACTTTATCTCCGAGAATGCAGCTTCGATCGGAGGCCCGACGCGGAGCCAAGCTCCACCGTCTTTGGGGCTTAATAAAACTTCATCTCTGAGAATGCAGCTTCGATCGGAGGCCCGACGCAGAGCCAAGCTCCAGGGTCTTCAGGACTTAATAAAATTTTATCTCCGAGAATGCAGCTTCGATCGGAGGCCCGACGCGGAGGCAAGCTCCAGCGCCTTAGGGGCTTAATAAAACTTCATCTCCGAGAATGCAACTTCGATCGGAGGCCCGACCCGGAGACAAGCTCCTGTATTTTCAGGACATAATAAATCTTTCTCTCCGAGAATGCAACTTCGATCGGATGCCCGATGCGGAGCCAAGCTCCAACTACTTTGGGGCTTAATAACACTTTATCTCCGAGAATGCAGCTTCGATCGGAGGCCCGACGCGGAGCCAAGCTCCAGCGTCTTCGGGACTTAATAAAACTTTATCTCCGAGAATGCAGCTACGATAAGAGGCCCAACGCGGAGCCAAGCTCCAGCGTCTTTGGGACTTAATAAAACATTATCTCCGAGAATGCAGCTTCGATCGGAGGCCCGACGCGGAGCCAAGCTCTAGCGTCCTCTGGACTTAATAAAACTTTATCTATGAGAATGCAGCTTCGATCGAAGGTCCGACGCGGAGCCAAGCTCCAGCGTCTTTGGGGCTTAATAAAACATTATCTCCGAGAATGCAGCTTCGATCGGAGGCCCGACGCGGATCCAAGCTCCAGCGTCTTCGGGACTTAATAAAACTTTATCTCCGAGAATGCAGCTACGATAAGAGGCCCAACGCGGAGCCAAGCTCCAGCGTCTTTGGGACTTAATAAAACATTATCTCCGAGAATGCAGCTTCGATCGGAGGCCCGACGCGGAGCCAAGCTCTAGCGTCCTCTGGACTTAATAAAACTTTATCTATGAGAATGCAGCTTCGATCGAAGGTCCGACGCGGAGCCAAGCTCCAGCGTCTTTGGGGCTTAATAAAACATTATCTCCGAGAATGCAGCTTCGATCGGAGGCCCGACGCGGAGCCAAGCTCTAGCGTCCTCGGGACTTAATAAAACTTTATCTCCGAGAATGCAGCTTCGATCGGAGGCCCGACGCGGAGCCAAGCTCCAGCGTCTTTGGGGCTTAATAAAACTTCATCTCTGAGAATGCAGCTTCGATCGGAGGCCCGACGCAGAGCCAAGCTCCAGGGTCTTCAGGACTTAATAAAATTTTATCTCCGAGAATGCAGCTTCGATCGGAGGCCCGACGCGGAGGCAAGCTCCAGCGCCTTAGGGGCTTAATAAAACTTCATCTCCGAGAATGCAACTTCGATCGGAGGCCCGACCCGGAGACAAGCTCCTGCATTTTCAGGACATAATAAATCTTTCTCTCCGAGAATGCAACTTCGATCGGATGCCCGATGCGGAGCCAAGCTCCAACTACTTTGGGGCTTAATAACACTTCATCTCCGAGAATGCAGCTTCGATCGGAGGCCCGACGCGGAGCCAAGCTCCAGCGTCTTCGGGACTTAATAAAACTTTATCTCCGAGAATGCAGCTACGATAAGAGGCCCAACGCGGAGCCAAGCTCCAGCGTCTTTGGGACTTAATAAAACATTATCTCCGAGAATGCAGCTTCGATCGGAGGCCCGACGCGGAGCCAAGCTCTAGCGTCCTCTGGACTTAATAAAACTTTATCTATGAGAATGCAGCTTCGATCGAAGGTCCGACGCGGAGCCAAGCTCCAGCGTCTTTGGGGCTTAATAAAACATTATCTCCGAGAATGCAGCTTCGATCGGAGGGCCGACGCGGAGCCAAGCTCTAGCGTCCTCGGGACTTAATAAAACTTTATCTATGAGAATGCAGCTTCGATCGAAGGTCCGACGCGGAGCCAAGCTCTAGCGTCCTCGGGACTTAATAAAACTTTATCTATGAGAATGCAGCTTCGATCGGAGGCCCGACGCGGAGCCAAGCTCCAGCGTCTTCGGGACTTAATAAAACTTTATCTCCGAGAATGCAGCTACGAAAGGAGGCCCAACGCGGAGCAAAGCTCCAGCGTCTTTGGGACTTAATAAAACATTATCTCCGAGAATGCAGCTTCGATCGGAGGCCCGACGCGTAGCCAAGCTCTAGCGTCCCCGGGACTTAATAAAACTTTATCTATGAGAATGCAGCTTCGATCGAAGGTCCGACGCGGAGCCAAGCTCCAGCGTCTTTGGGACTAAATAAAACTTCATCTCCGAGAATGCAGATCTGATCGGAGGCCCGACGCGGAGCCAAGCTCCAGCGTCTTCGGGACTTAATAAAACTTTATCTCCGAGAATGCAGCTACGATAGGAGGCCCAACGCGGAGCCAAGCTCCAGCGTCTTTGGGAGTTAATAAAACATTATCTCCGAGAATGCAGCTTCGATCGGAGGCCCGACGCGGAGCCAAGCTCTAGCGTCCTCGGGACTTAATAAAACTTTATCTATGAGAATGCAGCTTCGATCGAAGGTCCGACGCGGAGCCAAGCTCCAGCGTCTTTGGGGCTTAATAAAACTTCATCTCCGAGAATGCAGCTTCGATCGGAGGCCCGACGCGGAGCCAAGCTCCAGCGTCTTTGGGGCTTAATAAAACTTCATCTCCGAGAGTGAAGCTTTGATTGGAGGCCCGACGCGGAGCCAAGCTCTAGCGTCTTCAGGACTTAATAAAACTTTATCTCCGAGAATGCAGCTTCGATCGGAGGCCCGACGCGGAGCCAAGCTCCAGCGTCTTTGGGGCTTAATAAAACTTCATCTCTGAGAATGCAGCTTCGATCGGAGGCCCGACGCAGAGCCAAGCTCCAGGGTCTTCAGGACTTAATAAAATTTTATCTCCGAGAATGCAGCTTCGATCGGAGGCCCGACGCGGAGGCAAGCTCCAGCGTCTTAGGGGCTTAATAAAACTTCATCTCCGAGAATGCATCTTCGATCGGAGGCCCGACCCGGAGACAAGCTCCTGCATTTTCAGGACATAATAAAACTTTCTCTCCGAGAATGCAACTTCGATCGGATGCCCGATGCGGAGCCAAGCTCCAACAACTTTGGGGCTTAATAACACTTCATCTCCGAGAATGCAGCTTCGATCTGAGGCCCGACGCGGAGCCAAGCTCCAGCGTCTTCAGGACTTAATAAAACTTTATCTCCGATTATAAAGCTTCGATCGGAGGCCCGACGCGGAGCCAAGCTCCAGCGTCTTTGGGGCTTAATAAAACTTCATCTCCGAGAATGCAGCTTTTATCGGAGGCCCGACGCGGAGCCAAGCTCCAGCGTCTTCGGGACTTAATAAAACTTTATCTCCGAGAATGCAGCTACGATAAGAGGCCCAACGCGGAGCCAAGCTCCAGCGTCTTTGGGACTTAATAAAACATTATCTCCGAGAATGCAGCTTCGATCGGAGGCCCGACGCGGAGCCAAGCTCTAGCGTCCTCTGGACTTAATAAAACTTTATCTATGAGAATGCAGCTTCGATCGAAGGTCCGACGCGGAGCCAAGCTCCAGCGTCTTTGGGGCTTAATAAAACATTATCTCCGAGAATGCAGCTTCGATCGGAGGCCCGACGCGGAGCCAAGCTCTAGCGTCCTCGGGACTTAATAAAACTTTATCTATGAGAATGCAGCTTCGATCGAAGGTCCGACGCGGAGCCAAGCTCCAGCGTCTTTGGGGCTTAATAAAACTTCATCTCCGAGAATGCAGCTTCGATCGGAGGCCCGACGCGGAGCCAAGCTCTAGCGTCTTCGGGACTTAATAACACTTTATCTCCGAGAATGCAGCTACGAAAGGAGGCCCAACGCGGAGCCAAGCTCCAGCGTCTTTGGGACTTAATAAAACATTATCTCCGAGAATGCAGCTTCGATCGGAGGCCCGACGCGGAGCCAAGCTCTAGCGTCCTCGGGACTTAATAAAACTTTATCTATAAAAATGCAGCTTCGATCGAAGGTCCGACGCGGAGCCAAGCTCCAGCATCTTTGGGACTGAATAAAACTTCATCTCCGAGAATGCAGCTTTGATCGGAGGCCTGACGCGGAGCCAAGCTCCAGCGTCTTCGGGACTTAATAAAACTTTATCTCCGAGAATGCAGCTACGATAGGAGGCCCAACGCGGAGCCAAGCTCCAGCGTCTTTGGGACTTAATAAAACATTATCTTCGAGAATGCAGCTTCGATCGGAGGCCCGACGCGGAGCCAAGCTCTAGCGTCCTCGGGACTTAATAAAACTTTATCTATGCGAATGCAGCTTCGATCGAAGGTCCGGCGCGGAGCAAAGCTCCAGCGTCTTTGGGGCTTAATAAAACTTCATCTCCGAGAATGCAGCTTCGATCGGAGGCCCGACGCGGAGCCAAGCTCCAGCGTCTTTGGGGCTTAATAAAACTTCATCTCCGAGAATGAAGCTTTGATTGGAGGCCCGACGCGGAGCCAAGCTCTAGCGTCTTCAGGACTTAATAAAACTTTATCTCCGAGAATGCAGCTTCGAACGGAGGCCCGACGCGGAGCCAAGCTCCAACGTCTTTGGGGTTTAATAAAACTTCATCTCTGAGAATGCAGCTTCGATCGGAGGCCCGACGCAGAGCCAAGGTCCAGGGTCTTCAGGACTTAATAAAATTTTATCTCCGAGAATGCAGCTTCGATCGGAGGCCCGACGCGGAGGCAAGCTCAAGCGGCTTAGGGGCTTAATAAAACTTCATCTCCGAGAATGCAGCTTTGATCGGAGGCCCGACGCGGAGCCAAGCTCCAGCGTCTTCGGGACTTAAGAAAACTTTATCTCCGAGAATGCAACTACGATAGGAGGCCCAACGCGGAGCCAAGCTCTAGCGTCTTTGGGACTTAATAAAACATTATCTCCGAGAATGCAGCTTCGATCGGAGGCCCGATGCGGAGCCAAGCACCAGCGTCTTCTAGACTTAATAAAACTTTATCTCCGAGAATGCAGCTTCGATCGGAGGCCCGACGCAGAGCCAAGCTCCAGCGTCTCTGGGGCTTAATAAAACTTCATCTCCGAGAATGCAGCTTTGATCGGAGGCCCGACGCGGAGCCAAGCTCCAGCGTCTTCGGGACTTAATAAAACTTTATCTCCGAGAATGCAGCTACGATAGGAGGCCCAACGCGGAGCCAAGCTCCAGAGTCTTTGGGACTTAATAAAACATTATCTCCGAGAATGCAGCTTTGATCGGAAGCCCGACGCGGAGCCAAGCTCTAGCGTCCTCTGGACTTAATAAAACTTTATCTATGAGAATGCAACTTCGATCGAAGGTCCGACGCGGAGCCAAGCTCCAGCGTCTTTGGGGCTTAATAAAACTTCATCTCCGAGAATTCAGCTTCGATCGGAGGCCCGACGCGGAGCCAAGCTCCAGCGTCTTCGTGACTTAATAAAACTTTATCTATGAGAATGCAGCTTCGATCGAAGGTCCGACGCGGAGCCAAGCTCCAGCGTCTTTGGGGCTTAATAAAACTTCATCTCCGAGAATGCAGCTTCGATCGGAGGCCCGACGCGGAGCCAAGCTCTAGCGTCTTCGGGACTTAATAACACTTTATCTCCGAGAATGCAGCTACGAAAGGAGGCCCAACGCGGAGCCAAGCTCCAGCGTCTTTGGGACTTAATAAAACATTATCTCCGAGAATGCAGCTTCGATCGGAGGCCCGACGCGGAGCCAAGCTCTAGCGTCCTCGGGACTTAATAAAACTTTATCTATAAGAATGCAGCTTCGATCGAAGGTCCGACGCGGAGCCAAGCTCCAGCATCTTTGGGACTGAATAAAACTTCATCTCCGAGAATGCAGCTTTGATCGGAGGCCTGACGCGGAGCCAAGCTCCAGCGTCTTCGGGACTTAATAAAACTTTATCTCCGAGAATGCAGCTACGATAGGAGGTCCAACGCGGAGCCAAGCTCCAGCGTCTTTGGGACTTAATAAAACATTATCTTCGAGAATGCAGCTTCGATCGGAGGCCCGACGCGGAGCCAAGCTCTAGCGTCCTCGGGACTTAATAAAACTTTATCTATGCGAATGCAGCTTCGATCGAAGGTCCGGCACGGAGCAAAGCTCCAGCGTCTTTGGGGCTTAATAAAACTTCATCTCCGAGAATGCAGCTTCGATCGGAGGCCCGACGCGGAGCCAAGCTCCAGCGTCTTTGGGGCTTAATAAAACTTCATCTCCGAGAATGAAGCTTTGATTGGAGGCCCGACGCGGAGCCAAGCTCTAGCGTCTTCAGGACTTAATAAAACTTTATCTCCGAGAATGCAGCTTCGAACGGAGGCCCGACGCGGAGCCAAGCTCCAACGTCTTTGGGGCTTAATAAAACTTCATCTCTGAGAATGCAGCTTCGATCGGAGGCCCGACGCAGAGCCAAGGTCCAGGGTCTTCAGGACTTAATAAAATTTTATCTCCGAGAATGCAGCTTCGATCGGAGGCCCGACGCGGAGGCAAGCTCAAGCGGCTTAGGGGCTTAATAAAACTTCATCTCCGAGAATGCAGCTTTGATCGGAGGCCCGACGCGGAGCCAAGCTCCAGCGTCTTCGGGACTTAAGAAAACTTTATCTCCGAGAATGCAGCTACGATAGGAGGCCCAACGCGGAGCCAAGCTCTAGCGTCTTTGGGACTTAATAAAACATTATCTCCGAGAATGCAGCTTCGATCGGAGGCCCGATGCGGAGCCAAGCACCAGCGTCTTCTGGACTTAATAAAACTTTATCTCCGAGAATGCAGCTTCGATCGGAGGCCCGACGCGGAGCCAAGCTCCAGCGTCTCTGGGGCTTAATAAAACTTCATCTCCGAGAATGCAGCTTTGATCGGAGGCCCGACGCGGAGCCAAGCTCCAGCGTCTTCGGGACTTAATAAAACTTTATCTCCGAGAATGCAGCTACGATAGGAGGCCCAACGCGGAGCCAAGCTCCAGCGTCTTTGGGACTTAATAAAACATTATCTCCGAGAATGCAGCTTTGATCGGAGGCCCGACGCGGAGCCAAGCTCTAGCGTCCTCTGGACTTAATAAAACTTTATCTATGAGAATGCAACTTCGATCGAAGGTCCGACGCGGAGCCAAGCTCCAGCGTCTTTGGGGCTTAATAAAACTTCATCTCCGAGAATTCAGCTTCGATCGGAGGCCCGACGCGGAGCCAAGCTTCAGCGTCTTCGTGACTTAATAAAACTTTATCTCCGAGAATGCAGCTACGAAAGGAGGCCCAACGCGAAGCCAAGCTCCAGCGTCTTTGGGACTTAATAAAACATTATATCCGAGAATGCAGCTTCGATCGGAGGCCCGACGCGGAGCCAAGCTCTAGCGTCCTCGGGACTTAATAAAACTTTATCTATGAGAATGCTGCTTCGATCGAAGGTCCGACGCGGAGCCAAGCTCCAGCATCTTTGGGACTGAATAAAACTTCATCTCCGAGAATGCAGCTTCGATCGGAGGCCCGACGCGGAGCCAAGCTCCAGCATCCTTGGGACCTGTTTAAGAAATTCACGAGGAGGAAGAGAGTAAAGGCGCCCTCTAACCGCTTTATTTAATTTTCGCGGGGGCGACTAAGTTTCCTATTACATACAAGCCCTGGTCATTATACATAGTACTTCTTTAGATTATCTGCATTCTAGGTTTTGTTTAGAACGGTGCCTTTGGGGGTGCTGAGTTTGTACGCTCTTCCTTGGACTTCTTTCATTATCACATAAGGACCCTCCCAGTTCGGGTCCAGTTTTCCTCAAGTGGTAGTTTGGCGGAGCACCAAGTCTCCCTCCATGAGATGCCGCGGGCGAACTCGTCTATCCCGATATTTCGATAGTCGCCTTTTGTATTCTTTCTCCCTTATGGCTGCTTCCATCCTGCGCTCCTCTATGAGGTAGAGTTCGAGTTCCAATGCTTCATCATTGGTTTCCTGTTTATATGTTATTATTTGTGCCGAAGGAACCAGCTTTTCTACTGGAATGACCGCGTCCATACCAAAGACTAGTGAAAACGGGGTTTCTCCAGTTGAAGTTTTTACTGATGTGCGGTAGGACCAGAGAACTAATGGCAGAAGTTCATCCCATCGCCCCTTTGCTGTGCTCCCGAGCTTCTTTTGTATCCCATGCAGCAATTGCCGATTGGTCGTTTCTGCCTGTCCGTTCGTCTGTGGATGGGCCACAGACGAGATTTTGAGGTTTATGCCCAATCCCGCGCAGAAATCACTGATTGTTTCACAATCAAACTGAGGTCCATGATCTGTGATTATCGAGTTGGGTACCCCAAAACGGCAGACGATGTTCTTCCACAAGAACCTTCTTACTTTTTCCGCGGTGATTAGTCCCATTGCTTCGGCCTCAACACATTTCGTGAAGTAATCAACCAAGACAAGAACATACTTCAACTGTCCTGGGGCAGTGGGAAATGGACCAAGGATATCCATTCCCCAGACAGAAAAAGGGCAAGCTCCAGTTATACTTTTCAGTACTTCAGAAGGGCGGTGTATCAAATTTCCAAATCTCTAGCACGCGTCACATTTTTTAATATAATTTTGAAGATCCTGCTTCATAGTTGGCCAGTAATATCCCAGTCTGGTTGCTTTGGCCGCCATGACTCTCCACCCTTGGTGGTGTGCACAAACTCCATCATGTAACTCTTTTACGACGAGACTTACTTCCTCTATTGATATGCATAGCAGATCCGGGAGACAGTAACCTCTCTTGTAAAGCCTTCCCTCTCTGATGGTGAATCGAGAAGATTTTGTGGTCACTCTCTTGGGCGCCTCTTTTTCTTCGGGTAGGATGCCCCTCCCCAGATAGTCCGCGAGTGACATTCTCCAGTCTCCTTTTTCAATCCCCTGGACTTGATAGATTTCTTGAAGGAGTCTGCGACTGTTCATTATTTGGACGATCACCTCCTTTCCTACCTCTTCAGGCATGACTGCTCCTAAGCGAGCCAACGCGTCCGCTTGCTGACAGTCGCTTCTGGAAACGACCGTTGGCAAAACCTCAAGAAAGCCTTTGATAATGCCTGCGTTTTTCTCTGATAGTCAGGCATTAAACCAGTTCTGGCCTCATACTCCTCTGTTATCTGTCGTGTCACCACTTCTGAGTCGGTGTAGACTAACACTTGCCTGGCGCCTTTGATCAAAGCTACCTCCAGGCCCGCGAGCAGGGCTGATCCTACATTGACTCGATTTGCTTGTGTGAAGTCGCGCCATCCTTGTGTTAACTAGAAGAGGCCGTCTCCATCTCTTTCTACCTTTACTTCGTGTTCTTGGTTGGAGCGAGACCAAAGTCTAGCTTGAGTGTGAGCATCTTCATCGATTAGGACGTACATGAGAGGGAGCCGAAGTTTTTAAAGTTGCTCCTCCCTCATGATGACTCTATAGAAAGCCCTTGGCGGCAAACCTGGATCCATTTTGTTTTAGGGTGTTCATCACTTTAGGACATTCTAGCGTGCTTTACATCCGCTGAGTGAGGCTTTCTCGCCCTCCGTCCTATCGCTTTTTATTGAAAAGTAATTTTTAGTTTTTCTTTTTCAACTTACTTTTGATTGCTTAAAATGCCTCATCCTTAGTCAATTAATTTTGAATTTAGAAAACAGAGGACCCGTGCCCTTGGTGATTGTGTCACTTGTTGTGCGCCATGCATGCAACTCTTTTTTCTTTACTTCACTGTTCCCTCGTGAGTGATGAGACAAAAGAGAGAGAACTTACTGTTTTCCTCCAACTTTTCTCGAGATGCGGGGATCCATTATAGTTCCTCCCTTAGCATTTAGGGCTGCTAGGGTTTTTGGGCAAGAACCTCCATGGGCTTTCTTCCAAGCGATTGATTATCCCGAATAGTTCTTGCGCTTGGTAAGATTTTTGTATTTAATTTCTATTTTCCTTATGAATTCTTTCTTTGTTTTTACCTTTTTCTACATTTGAGCTGCTACCACTTAGGTTTGAGGAGGTGTACGCGGATGCTGTCCCTAGTCGAGTTTTAATTTCTTCTCATCTGTTGCGTAATTTCCCGGTTTGTGTAGAGCGTCATAACAGTGGTCTTCTCTACTTTCACCGCGGATGGAAAGACTTTGTAGAATCACAAGGTTTTGAGAGGGGGGCTTCTAGGATCTTTACTCACATGGATGAGGCGTGTTTCGAAATTCAGGGGGTGGACTCACGCGGAGGTGACCGCGAGGCTAATCATGATGATCCTTATCTCCACGGCTCAACTTCGAATGGTTCTTAAGCTTGGTTTTTTATGATAGTTTAATAGAAAAAAGTTTCAAGCTCGTTTATCAACCTTACTTAGCCTGTGGATGTGTTTGAAGTTCTGTTTAACACACGTTTTATCTTTCGAACTGGTCTATTTCCGGGCGCGAGTAGGCTTTTTCTAAGTGGGAAGAATCAAAAGATTGGCTACAATTTTCATTAATTGCGAATTTTTTGATCTTTGCTCCAGGGAGTTTTCGAGGTCATGCATGCCAACTATATGAACTGTTTTAGTCTTTCGATGCTAATTTGTCGTGATGTGTTGTTCACGGGTCTTCTGAGTTTTTTAGCAATAGTGTTCATTGTTGTCTCATGCATGGCGCGCTTGTGGTTTAGGCTCATTCATTGCCCTTTCGAACATATTGATCTCTCGTCCCTGCGTGTCACATGTGTTCAGCTTTGTCCAAGCGTCCTATAAAAGAGAGTATAGGGGGAGAGGTGTTTATAGTTGATCTCTTGCCTTCAACATGCCTTCTCCCGTCAGTTTCCCTGGTCATTTTTCGAGCGCATCGGTTTTCCCGAGCAACTCCTCCACTTGGTTAGTTTCTTGTTCGCTAAGCTTTTCTTCTTTTTGGATTTATCTTTTTCTTAACACTCTCTTATCTTTGTACTTTGCTAGTCTCTGCCACTACGCTTTGAGGATGAGCTAGGGCCAGATCTTCCTAGGAACATTCTTTTGTCAACTAGGATTCTTCGCGACTTCCCGGTTAATGTTATGCGTGGAGATTACAGGGTTCCCTTTTTAAGAGGTGGTTGGAATGATTTTGCCGAGTCGCACAACATCAATATTGGTTCTTCCTTGACTTTTATTTATAAAGGAGGAAATCGTTTTGAGGTTCAGATTTAAGATGTTGTGGGGGATGAGGTGGATGCTGAGTGGACCTCCCCAGAGTCAGGAGGTCCACCTTCAAATGGATTTCGCTTGAGTCAAGGTAGAACTCGTCTAATCCCGGCTAGGCCTCGGCGAGCATAAGCTGATGCATGCGTGTTTCTCTTTTTTAACCGGACAACTATTCAAATGTGTTAGCGTACCTTGGTCACTGGTTGTTTTTGTTTTATGTTTAGTTGTTGGCTCATTGCCGTAATTTTCTATGATACCCGAAAAGTCCGAGTGTTCTTGAATGGCTTACGAAAATTACATCTTTCTTTTTTAGAATGCTTTGAGCAGAGATCTGACGCAGTGTTTGGGCTCCGGAACTGAGATTATCCTTTAGAAATTATCTCTGAGAATGCAGCTTCGATCGGAGGTCCGACGCGGAGCCAAGTTCCAGCGTCTTTGGGACTTAATAAAACTTCATCTCCAAGAATGCAGCTTCGATCGGAGGCTTGACGCAAAGCCAAGCTCCAGCGTCTTCGGGGCTTAATAAAACTTTATCTCCGCGAATGCAGCTTCGATCGGAGGCCCGACGCGGAGCCAAGCTCCAGCGTCTTTGGGGCTTAATAAAACTTCATCTCCGAGAATGAAGCTTTGATTGGAGGCCCGACGCGGAGCCAAGCTCCAGCGTCTTCAGGACTTAATAAAACTTTATCTCCGAGAATGCAGCTTCGATCGGAGGCCCGACGCGAAGCCAAGCTCTAGCATCTTTGGGGCTTAATAAAACTTCATCTATGAGAATGCAGCTTCGATCGGAGGGCCGACGCGGAGCCAAGCTCTAGGGTCTTCAGGACTTAATAAAATTTTATCTCCGAGAATGCAGCTTCGATCGGAGGCCTGACGCGGAGCCAAGCTCCAGCGTCTTAGGGGCTTAATAAAACTTCATCTCCGAGAATGCAGCTTCGATCGGAGGCCCGACCCAGAGAAAAGCTCCTGCGTTTTCAGGACTTAATAAAACTTTCTCTCCGAGAATGCAGCTTCGATCGGATGCCCGACGCGGAGCCAAGCTCCAACAACTTTGACATTCTCCAGTCTCCTTTTTCAATCCCCTGGACTTGATATATTTTCTTGGAGGAATCTGCGATTGTTCATTATTTCGACGATCACCTCCTTTCCTACCTCTTCAGGCATGACTGCTCCTAAGCGAGTCAACGCGTCCGCTTGCTGATTGTCGCTTCTGGAAACGACCGTTAGGCAAAAGCTCAAGAAAGCCTTTGATAATGCCTATGCTTTTCTCTAATAGTCACGCATTAAACCAGTTCTGGCCTCATACTCCTCTGTTATCTATCGTGTCACCACTTCTGAGTCGGTGTAGACTAACACTTGCCTAGCGCCTTTGATCAAAGCTACCTCCAGACCCGCGAGTAGGGCCTCATACTCAGCTTCATTGTTTATAGCTTGGAAGTCCAGTTTATAAGCGTAGTTGTACTGTTGTTCGTCAGGTTCTGTAAGAGTAACTCCAGCTCCGCATCCGTCTTTATTGGCCGCGCCATCCACCTCGAGCGTCCACTCGCTTTTTTAAATTTGAGCACTCAGTTCAAAACGTGTTTCACCAATGAAATCGGCTAAAGCTTGAGCTAGTACCGCCTTCCGTGGGGTGTATTCTATTTCAAATTCCGTCAACTCAACTGCCCACTTCATCATCCTCCCCGACAGGCACGGGGAATGAAGGATTTGAGGCAATGGTAGGTCATTCGTTACTCTTATGATGTGATCCTAGAAGTAGGGCCTCAATCTTCTTGCTGCGAATACCAGACATAGAATAATTTTCTCCACTGGTTCATACCGCGTCTCAGCATTCTGTAGCACACGACTGACATAATACACTGGGTATTTTTCTTCTCGCATCAACACTGCACTGATGGTAAGAAATTTTTAGACTCCCAAACGCTTCCTGTAACTTTGGAGTCCACCATATTGGTCCCTTTTTCTTGAGTAAAGCAAAGAAGGGTAATGACTTGTCCGCTAGGCAAGAGCAAAATCGGCTTAGGTGCAAAATCGGCTAAAGACTGCAATTCTTTGATCGTCCGCGGTGGTTGAAGATTTTGGATTGCCGCCACCCTTTCAGGATTTACATCAATTCCTCGATGTCTAACCATGAAACCAAGGAATTTTCCAGAATCAACCCCGAAGACACACTTTTCTGCGTTCAGTTTCAAACCTCCTCTGCGAAGGGAATCAAATGTTTCTTGTAGATCGAAAGCGTGATCTTCTGCTTTCATGCTTTTGACTACAATATCATCCACATATATCGACACATTCCTGCCAATCTGTTTACGAAAAATCCGATCAATAGTTCTTTGAAACGTAGCTCCGACATTCCTGAGTCCGAAGGGCATGACGCGGTAGCAGAATATCCCCTGGTTGGTGATGAAAGTAGTTGCTTTCTTGTCTAGCGGGTCCAAACTTATCTGATTGTATCCAGAGTAAGCATCAAGAAAACTGAGGACCTTGTTACCCGCAGTCCCATCGACAAGTTCGTCTATGGATGTCAAAGGGTAACTATCTTTAGGGAAAGATTTATTAATATCAGTAAAATTGATGCAGGATTTATTAATATCAGTAAAATTGATGCACATTCTCCATTTTCCATTAGACTTCTTCACTAGAACCACATTTGAGAGCCAATCTGAGTCTTCGACTTCTTCTATGAACCCTGCTTCTAACAACTTGTCAGTTTCTTCGTTCGCCGCGGCAGGTTTCTGAGGAGCCATTTTCCTCTTCTTCTGTACAATGGGCTTCGTTCCTGGATGAATTCTTAAAGTATGCAAAGCAGTTGTGGATGGGACTCCCAACAGATATCGCAGAGTCCATGCAAAAACGTCTCTTGATCTTGCTATGATTTCCATGACCCGATCTCTTTTTTCTGGTTCTAGCGCCTGTCCCAAATAGACTTTCTCCTCGGGGTTTGGAAATGGTGTATAGGCAACTCTTTCATCCGCGGTTGGTATTTTTGCTTCTGTTGGTCTTACCTCAAGTTCAGCCTCTGAAAGTCCTAATGGGTCGTTGTCTCCCACCATGGATTCACATTTCTCACTAATGCACATTACTTCTTTCCTTTTCTTGATAGAAGTCAAGTAGCAGCTTCTACTTTCTGACTGTTGGCCGAAAACCTCGCTGATTCCCCCTCCTGGCAAGGGAAACTTCCCAATGAAGTGATATATTGAGACTATCATTTGAAATTTATAGAGCGGGACGCGTCCCAGCAAAGCATTGTACACGGTTGGAATTTTTACTACCGTGAATACAATATTTTCCATGCGCCTTTTTGGGGCTGTTCCCAAAACTACTGTTAATTCGATCGTTCTTGTCACTTGTACTTCTCCCCCTAAGAACGTGATCAGTGTGCCTGAATATGGTTTCAACGATGCCGCAGATATCCCCGTCTGAGAGAAAGCCTCCCATGACAAGATATCGACCGACGAATCGGTGTCAATAAATACTCTTTTGACTGTCTTGGCAGCTATTTGAGCATGGATGACTAAAGGATCTGAGTGTGGCATCCTCACTTCCTCAACCTCTTTCGGGGAAAAGGATATGTCTTCATGCTGTGATAGAGAGATCCTTCTGCTTGACGCAGATGGAGGCTGCCTTCCTTCTCGCTCGTAGTTTCTCTTTTCTAGTCTACTAGACCCTGCCATGGAATATCCTCCCACGAGGGTATTGATGAAACCCTCGGGCTCTGGTATGTGGCCTCCTTCCGGTCTTCAAGCTTCTCCCTGATTAACGGATCTTTGTACTACAGGCGTATAGTTTTGCCTACCTCCGCGTCCTCTTCTTCCCCTTTCTCTTCCTCAGTTGTTCAAAGGGGGATCTCTACGCTGATCCTGTTGCCTTAAGTAACGGTCCGGTCGATCACGAGGGTCATCAAGTCTGGGGTTTTGGTCTTCCCTATCCGGCCTCCGGTTAGGTCGATCTTCTCTTCTTGGTGGAAATCTTTTTTCTTGATTCCCATAGGGGTTCTTCCTTGGATGATAGGAATGAGGATGATCCTCTCTTCGATGACACACTTGACCTCTTTCTGAATTCATGTGTACTTCGTCGAAGTGTGGACGAAAATCTACTGCTTCTGAATGATGTCTGGGCGGCTTGGCTTTCTCCTTCTTGAATTTTCCAGCAAGTTTCCCAAAGAGACCTTGATTCCTTGTGTTTGCTCTTGAGCTGGATGCGGCTGCTTCTTCAGCCTCGATCTGCCTAGACACCCGTTCCCTCAAATCGTCGTAACTAGTTGGTTTCTTCAGAAATAGGTATGTCTTGAAATCTCCCTCTGCTAAATTCCCCATGAGTATAATGATCGCCGATTCTTAATTAATGTTGGGGATTTGCACTACCACACTGGTAAAACGGGTGAAAAAGTGTCCCAAGGATTCTCCAGCTCCTTGCCTAATGGAATTCAGATCGAGCATTGTCTTCTTTCTCGACCGCGCACATCCAAAATGGGATGTGAAGACGTGGGACAGCTGGATGAAACTAGTTACAATGTTTTTTGGTAGGTTCGTGAACCAGGTAAGAGCGAATTTTGTTAAGGTTGAGGGAAACGTTCTACATAACATAGCATCGTTGTACTCATTTATTCCCATCGCGGTTGTAAAATGGCAGAGATGATCTTCAGGATCAGTGTCGACGTTCCATCATATTTCATAAGGTTCACGTCCCTCCACCTTTTTGGCACTGTCACGAAACAGATTTCCTTAGTAAACACTGATGGGAAAACTGCTGGCACGTCTTCGTTTCTTTTCTCTGTTGAGTCGGACCTCGTAGAGGTGGAAACATCCATGGATCTTTCTCCACGTCGATGTTTGTTCTCACGCTGCCACTGATCATTCTGCCATGCCTTGCGCGACATTGCCTGACTCTGAAAGCCGTAATTCTAGTTGCCTTGGTTGTCGTATGCGGTATTAAATCTATCAAAATTTCCACGTTGCTCCTCATGGTGGAAATTCCCCTGTTGACGCGGATTCTACCCCCACTGATCATAATAAAGGTATTGTGATTGTTCTTGCTGAAAGGGGTTAGGCTGTTCACGATGCGCTTCATAGTACCAGAAATTCTGTGGTATGTACTCTCCCCCTAGTCCATGCTGATTGTAATGGTGATGCGGAGGCGTATTGAGGTGCTGGTCTTCTATTTCGCCATCAGGATTAGGTTGTGGTATTAATGGGACATACATGCTTGAGGCCTCCTGATCCTGGTGGATCCCTTGGTTCATGCTCTGCGTCGCATTGTTTTGGCTATCGTTCATTTTCTCTGCGTCGTAAATCTGCCACAGTGAAAGCCTTATTTTCATACGCACATATCCATACTTCTAGATTCAGACGCGGACCCATGTTTCCTTTAAAGTTCTGAGGGTCTTTGCCTGATTTTATCGAACATAAAGAATTTTTAGAGGAACCCCTTAGTGTGAGGGGGTTCCCACAGACGGCGCCAGTGAAAAAGCTCGAAATCAAAAGGCCACCATTTTTAGTGGGACCCGGGAATATACCCGGTGGGGCCTTCAATATTCCCAACGGACTTACCTGACCCGCATCGAAATAATCGATGCAGCCCAACCTGTGTCGCGGGAACAATCTGGCTATGAATTCTAATGTATCATTCCCTTATCGAGTTTTCCTCAGACAATTTGGGAATTAGATGCTCACCTGTCGTCGTTGGTTGTCTTGAGGACCAACAACAACAAATTATTGATTTAGGTGAAAAGTTTTCAAAGGGTGAAGAAAGGTCTATGTCCGCAGAGCAATTCCTTCTTCCTGAAAAGAGGTTTCATCTGGTGCGTTCAACTTACTTTCGCTGTTCAACTCTTTCTTGTCCTCCCTTTTTTTAGGTTTTCTTGGTTTTAATCCGCTCCTTTCTCACTCTTCTCCCTCTCCCTGGCCCACAACAATTCCCTTTTCCTAATGCAATTTCTTGCTTTTATAGGAATTGTGATCTTCAAATGACATGCCACGTGGAGTTTGTTACTCGACACGTGTTCTACTCGTGGGGGGTGGGAATGTCCGCCACGTGCCCCTCTTTTCCACCCGCGGATGATTTCGTTCGAGTGAGCTCACAGTTTTTCCGTTGGATATCCATCCGCGGACGGCCTTGATAATCTGTCCGAGATGACCTTTGTGATGATTTTTTACTACTTCTTGCCAACTTGTTGTGTTTTATTTTATTTTTACGTTTTAACAGATGTTTTTATTGTCGGTTTTGTCAGTTATGATGAGGTCTATTCATATGGCGGAGAGTGAGTGTTGAACCCTGACTTTACCAAATTTATATTATTGGGATTTCTCCCTACTTATACTCTGTTTTGACCCGGCTCTACCGTGGCGCTCGTTGTATCGTTTTCAGAACTTAAGCCATTTGCATGATAAAGGATTTTCCACATTGTAGACTTAGGACATGTACAAGGGTTTTCCCCGGGGTCTCCAACGGACCTTTTGGATTTGGGTGTGAAATCTCACTTTAAACTACACATCTTCGATTTTAAACCTTCAACCTATACTCGGGACGCAAGATCTCAACGAGGGGTTTCATCTCTCGAAACGTAAATCGGTAATCATAATCCCGAGCCGTAACAATGGTTGTATCAGAGCCAAGTTTTGCAATCCGAGTACATTAGGTTGAAGATGGTTTTGAAAATCGCCTAATGTTTTCAAATGGTTTTGAAAAATATTTTCAAAAGGGCAAAATGAATTTAATTGAACTTAAACCTAAAATGAATAAAGGGGAAGCAATCTCGTGGGTAAAGACTAATGCTATAGACATCTCTTGGGGATGTAGAACTCGGGAAACGCTAGGCAAAATACTAGCTTTTATTTACAGATGAGCCTAGAAGACTCCAAGGAGCACTACGAAGGTTGAAGTGTCGATTTAGGAGGTCGTGAGGTTCTTGCCCCTCTGGTCAGTTGTCCCTCGATAGATGGCATAGATCCCCTCTATGCTTACGTTATATATACATATATGCAATTGGGCCCGAGGGCGATCCTTCTCGAAGAGGATCATATTAATCTTGTTGATTGCTTCCGTGTTGAGTGCTATTTTGCTTAGAATATCGAACTAATCAGAATGCCTTAACTTGAACATGTAAATGACTGTACGTGCAAACGGGATAGCGGGAGAAAATCTTGTTCTTATTTAATCGGATTTTCTGTCTTGTCGGAATAGTTCTTCCATAGTACAACCCCCTTGATAATCCCGATTTCGTCGTCCGCCCTACCAAAGCACCTGGATGTGTTAGTAAGGGTCGAGAGTGTTCGTTACGCTTAACTTGAGTCCTATTTGTATTCCAACCATAGATGTCCTTCGAGTCTCATACCTAATGTCAACGTTCTCTATGGGAAATTGTGTCGGTCAACTAACTACTTTCGGGGATTGTGTGTGATGTGAGGGTTACCTAAGGTTGATTATCGACATTCTTCCGAATTAGGAGTGCGTTGTCTTATGGAGTCATCCCTCTTGAGTCTCGTAATGGCCAATCGGGCCTCCATACACTACCAAAAGAGTCTAAACACGAATTCTACCATCTTCTCTCGGAAACGGCGTGAATGTCCTTGTGTCCAACGAGTCATACTAGCGTCCCACGGGGAAACGGGGTGGTGAGTCGCTGATTGTCCTTAGAGAATTATGTCCAGTTATATATAATGATAGCCTCCTTATGATTTTATGACTTGTTATATTTGCATGGTTGCCCTTATGAGTGGATATATGTATCGTATGTATTGAATTCCCCTGATTACTATCTCCCTATGAACTAGGGCCATGATAGTGCTGCCAACTCTCGTTGCATGTTTAACACATGAATCAGATGACTTAGCATGCTAGATTAACCTAATTGGACCTCATTGATTGTGTACATGTTTAATGAGTATTGCTTGTATCATGTAAGGCATATACCTCCCAGTTATAGGCCCTCATATGATTGTGTGACATCCTAGTCTTACTATGTCAATATGGATGTATGTGATGAGATAGTTGTTATACCAACCCTGCATGAATTGACCATACCCTTAGCATGATTTTTAGGGTACATCTTAGCATGCTCTCTGAAATATTATGACTTGTTTAACTGTGTATCTAAATGAGTGATAAGTCGTGCATATTATATCATGTGATGTTGCTAGATCTTGCATAACTTATGCCATATATGTCCCATGTCAGTCTGTGCATACGTGTTCTTAGTCTGTCAAGCATGATTGGTGAATGAAATGATAGGTTGCTAGCTTGGTCTGCACACATATAAATATGATTATATGAAGATGTCATGAATGCATAAATCGATATTCCTTGAGATAAGTGCATGCTATTGTAGAATAATGTGATTGAGATTCGTCATGATTGTTATGTGTTGCTTGCCGTAATTATAATCTCACAAAATACCTTCAATGCATCGTTGTCATTCTCGGGTTGGGATCTTGTCTCTTTTCTCTATTCGATTTGTCCTTAGTCTTGGTGTGTGTCTGGATCCGTAAGGAAGTCGTGTTGTTCGTTCTTGTCCCTCCTCTATTTCCGTAACTTCTAACTCCTTGTGATCCCTTTGATGAACGTCGACATGGAAGGAAGAGTGAACAACCGTGTAGCACCGAAGCGGTGCAGCGGAAGCGTGGTGGGCCCATAACCCACAAACCCTAGGACCGACATCACCGATGGCACAAAAGGGACGGTTATGCTTCAAAGATGGTAGTCGTGGATACGATCATTAGGAATGACTGAAGGAAGGGAGTTCTTCATCCAAATTATGGTTTTTTCTATGCTAATTGGAAGTGATGTTGTGCGATATGCCTAGAACTGACATAACTAGATATGTGATTACTGATATGCTGAGCTGGTAGTGAGTCATTGCCTGATTGTCTTGTGTCTTGATGCTTGAGTATACTGGTGTGAGATGAATCTTCGAGGAAAGGTTGGTATCTAGGGAAGGATGTAGTTGAGATTCCTAGTAAGACTGTGGGCTTAAGGTTGAGATAAGGAGATTATGAGTATGGATTTGGGAACTAGGCAAACCAGAAGGTATTGAGGACTCTAGAGGATAAGAGATTTTAGAAGGTTGGTGAAGTTGCGGTAGTTAGGAAATTCGGACGAGGATGTTATAGGAATTCGGTGGAAATGATGATTGGTACATAAGAGTTTAAGTGGTAGAGATTTCGAAGTTTAAGGAAGCATGATCTGAGACAATTCGGGGAAACATGCGGAGTTGAAGGAACTAGTCGAGGTAGAGTATGTTGGGAAGAGGATCAAGAGTGGGTCGGCTTGAGGGTCATGGTGATTCATGATTGGGAGTACCACTAGTTGGGTTCTGCGTTAGAATTGGTCGGGAGTGTTAGGTGTGAGATGATCAACATGAGTTGGGTCCTTAGAGGTGGATGGTTAGTGAGAGTGGTTAGTGGCGTGTGAAGTATGATTAAGTTAGCAAGGTGATTCGAGATGTCTCCTTAGAAGATGATGGTCGGGCGGAGTCTTGAGAGCCTAGGAAGAAGATTAAGCGAGATCGTTAAGAAGCGTCTAGATCGATCGTGAGGGAGGTTCAGTTAGGGACTTGGGATCTCTCTGAGAAGGCGAAGATGGGACCGGTAGAGGACCCCTAGGACGAGGGTGCGCTTGATAAGGAGTCTTGGTACGTAGTTGGTCGAGTTGTTAAGCTTGTCGGATCAGGAAACTGTGTGATTAGGAACTCCAAGAAATAGTTTAGATGGTCGAGTGGAAGGTAAGACTTGAGATCGGGATGTCGAAGTGGATTGACCCTTAGAGGGCTTGTTGACATAGGAGTTGGAATACCTAGTAGTTGGTTTGGGTATTTGGCCTTGATTGCGGGTAGTTATGAGATTAGAAAGGTTGTATGTAAGCGGGATACAATGGTGACTAGAACTAGTAGTGGATTGAGTTGGCAGACCTCGGTGAAGTTGATCTTAGTGCAAGGGATGGTGAGTAGTGGTCGTGTCTCGTCATGATTGATAGTTATAGGCAGGTTCTCTCGAGGATTTGATCTAGCGTATGCTTTAGTTGGGGCCGAATGTGGTGCGAGTTCTATGCTACAGACGATGTTGATTCTATGATGTATGGTCGTTGACAGTAGTGAACTGTTAGTACTAACATAGTTATCTCCTGAACTCGGTGGAATGCTAATGTACGGACGTACTTGTTTGCCTCTAATACGATCACACTTTTTCGTTAGAATGAGTATGATGTACTTATCTGATTGATATGACGTGCTTGTCTGATTGATATGGTGTGTAACTGCTGTGAGATGATGTAATAAATCCTACCATATATGATACGATGCTAGATATGTTATGGTATGTGACTGTTCGTGTCATGAGTAGGACCTGGTTAGGAATGCCAGATGAAATTGCTATGTTGCACGATTGCTATGTTATATGAGGCCTTGAATTGGAATTTATAAGATGCTAGAACTGAATTGGTGAAATTTGACTCTGACTTAGAACCTAGGAAAGAAATATGGGATTAGCCTTAGAGGTGTAGGATTCCACCTCTTGAGTTATGAAATTGCTTGACTAACGCTGGAATGGGATTAGCCTTAGAGGGGAAACTACGAGGAACTTGCGGGATCAATGGCATGACCCATGAACTCACCAATTTCAAACTTCATCCCCTGTTTTTAAATGATTTTAGTTTCGAGGACGAGACTTGTTTTTAAATGTGGATGATGTAAAGGTTCGGATTTTTAAAATCCTAAATTTTCATAAAAAGAGAATTAAAAATGAATTTAATTCGGATTCAAAACTCGTTTCGTGGATTCCGACCGGAATATAAAATTTGACAACCGATTTCCGTCCTTTCACCCTTGAAAATTCTAAATAACTATCGGATGGCGATATCCTTTTCGATTTTAAAAATCTAATTGATCAAGAGAGCGGGATTCTTGAAAACTAACAATCGAGAACTAATTTTGGGATTCAAAATTCCCGTATTTAAAATTTATTTTCGGGTATTGATTTAACCAATCCCACGCTCAATCTCACCATCCCTCCCTCACCCTTCACCCTATAGCCCTCCCCTACTTCCTAGTACGGCTATTAGCCCTCACCCCTCCTCATCAATCACCCGTCACCACTATCCATCTATACCCCATTTAATTTTCCTTCACACTCAACCTCCTGCAGAACCACACAACACTCCCTTTGAATTCAAACTCCACACCAACAACACCCCTCCTCTATCACCACCATCATCTGCCATCTTCAGTTCTTCACCATCAGTTATCGTCACCATCACCATTTGTTCATCACCACAACCTCTGTTCGAGCCCGAAACCGAGCCACCTCCTTCCTCCTCCTTGTTGAATCGACTGACAGTGGCACAGCAACCATCTATTCGCGAAGGTCGACGTCCGGGGATGAACCCGAGCCACCCAGGAGCCCAGCACCGATTCCTTCCTCGAGCACATTCCCTTGGGCACCACCCGAGAGCTGCCTCCACCCCTATTTCGGAAGCATCGAGCCAGCAAAGCTCCGACGTCCCTGTTCGAGTGTGATTAGCTTCCGGCAAGCCGTTCTCCTCCGTTTCTGATCGGAATCGTCCTCGAGCTTCACCATCACACTCACTCATGTCTGACGCAGGTCCGACGAGCCATCGCAAGCCACCGACGACGCCCAGAACTCCGAACGAGAGCTCCAAAGTCGCGAACATCCTCGTTGAGCAATCGAACCTCCTCCTTTTTCCATGGTTTGTTTTGGTTCCTTCTTGTTCTTGGGTGGTCGAGAGAGAGAGAGAGTCAGGGATGGGTCGGAGAAAAGTGGGCTTGCTCGAGAGCTCCGACAGCTCGACAGCGAGGCCGAGCGTGCGAGGCGAGCGTGGCAACGAGGGAGTGAGTCTGGGTGGGCGAGCGAGCCGTGAGGGCCCCGACGTGGACTGTGCACTGTGACCGGCACGCGCGGGGACGGAGGTGCGAGAGCCTGAGCCACGAGCAAGAGCGAGGAAGCAAAAGCGCAGGAGGCGGGGTGTGTCTCGGCGTCGATCGGTTGCAGGCGTAGCGGGAAGCCTTCATCTTTCAAAGGAAGAAGAAAGGCGCGTGGGCCCTTGCTCAATCAGCACCTATGGCCCACCCCCTTTGTTTCGTTATTGGTTTAACCGGGTTTGGGTTTTGTCTGTTCGGTTCGGGTTCGGGTTTACCCATTTGTTTAATTAACTAATTAGCGGTATTTAAATTATTACTACCTCCGTCCAAAAATACATGGACTTTACTATTCATGCACGATTTTTTAAGAAGGTAAAAACTATATAAAATATTAACTTTTTTATTATTTTTTTTTAATAATTACAAACTTATTGATAATAAGCTTGTAATTATTAAAAAAAATTAATAAAAAAGTTAATATTTTATATAGTTTTTAGCTCCTAAAAAAGCATGCATGAATAGTAAAAGTCCATGTATTTTTGGACGGAGGAAGTATATAATATTATACAGGGATTTAAGAAGATCAAATATTATTTTGAGAGATTTATATAGGGTTGGTTTTATTAAATAAAAGTTGTTGAACAAAAATGCGTAAATAATCGTACAACACATTTTATTTGTTTTTTAATATTTGATTTCGACCCCTTTTGGTTATCCTCTTGATTCGAAGTCGTATCGATACTAAGATTTTGTTGGTTTTGGTGATTTGGGCTGCACCCAAATTTCCGCGGGTTGTCTACGTATCTCTTGGAAGAGAATCAAGCCTCACGTAGTTCCGAGTGTTTGAGTTTGTGTGTTTTAGCATCTTTAAGATTTTCATGCATCATTGGATCGTATTAGAACCCACCTTCTCGAAAGGGTAGCCCTAACATAAATCACACTATCATATGCATGAGATTTTCTCATGTATCACCCGAATAAATTGAGCACACATTCTCGGAAGGGTTTCCCAACTCAACGGCTATCACTTACACAGAAAATCATGTTTGTTTAATTTGACTTTAATTTTAACCTCATTTTCAGTTTTAAAGTGAATTTAGAGGTTAGCGACTGTACCCGATATATTTTGAGATTTAATATCGGGTTACCTTTGTAGCTGTTTTTCCGGCGTCAAGTCTTTACGTAGTTCTACTGAACCGATTTGATTTGGTTTTAAAATTTTGATCGGTTCGGTAGAACTACGTAAAGACTTGACATCGGAAAAACGGCTACGTAGGTAACCCGATATTAAAGCCTTAGGGGCTGATTTCTAGGCATTCAATTTCAGTAGGAGAAGTAGTATTAGAGAGAGAAAGAGAGGCCGAGTGGAGCAAAGGAGCGAAAGTGATCTGGCTTTGTTCGGTTTGTACTTTCTTCAGTTTGGTTTAATGCAAGTTATTTCCTTTCAATCAATTTCTGCAATTGCGATGAAGAGGGAGTAGTCCACCCACTTCTAGGGTTGGGGTGAGCCCGACGATAGTCCTGCATGTTTGAGGTAAAGATCCGACTTTTATCATCTCTTAAGCATCTGCTACTTGTTATGTGTTTATTACCCATCTAATGGAGGTCCATACTAACAACTTGGATTGTAAACATAAAATCAGTAGAGACAATTAGGGTTTCTTAAAAGAGTTGTCTAATTGTTGGAAAAGGCAAAAGCTTGATTCTTCGATGCCAGTTACATGATTACCTGTTTTATTTCTACCTTATGCATGCTTGGTTATTGTTGTTGCAAACCCCGATCTTGGAAGCTTCCTTTCATACAGTTTATTTCGAGTGTCACCAAGTCTTGTCTTTTATTTATTGTGTTTTAAGTTTATGCCTTCCTCGATATCGACTAACTCTGGTCGATATCGAGTTACTGATATTCGATCGAAGATCGCTGTAGCTTTTCCTGTGCACATACCCGACGTCGACAAAATCTTTACTCGATATCGAGTAAGGTGTCCTCGATATCGACCAAAACCCATGAGCTGTTGTTGCTTTGTTCGACTTGCCTGATCTTCTGTTGACTAACCCTAGTCGAGATCAAGCACTGTGGGAGACTTCTGTTCGTGAGATTCCACCGCTGCCTAGGATCCGCTAACACGCTTCCTCGTGGATCAATCCTGACTTCTCACTACTGCATCAGGAGGAAGTATTGTAATCATTTGGGTGGGGATAATCTGGTTTGATTTATTTTATAATATTTTGAACTCGATTTCCTCCTACAACACTAGCTCCAAAGGACAAGACCATCGCCAAGTGGGTGTTGAAGTCTCCCACAACACTTTCAAGGGAAGGGGCATGAAGCCTAAGGCACTTCCAAGCTATGGGGGCAAGAAGCTCAAGATCACCCAGCTAGGCGGTAACAAGTTCAACAACCAACCCATCTGTAACAAGCTCAAAATGCAGGCGAGTGATTATAGAGGCACAAAGCCAACTAATGAAGTCGCTCAAATGCCCATCATTCGTGCCATCAAAAAGAATGAGGGGTCAATCTCAACTTCCGCACAACTTGTCTCCATTGCCAAGAAGGCAAACAAATCCATGAAGAAAAGGGGACGTAAGTGCACATTTCAACGCGACAAGACAAGACCTCTTGTTGTTCTAGCTCGTTCATCAAATTTAGAGCGGGCTACTGTGGCACTGGTAAAAGATCTTCAAAGCTCACAGGGGGCAAAACAAATTTCTCTAGTAGCTTCTCCAAGAGGGATCCTCGTTGAGTCTATGTATATCTGTCCGAAAGAGGTTGCACAAGTCAATATGACCTCGTATTCGGAAGAGACAACTCATGGTCACAAATGTTCGACCTTCAAGATCCAAGAAGGGCAAGGAGGGTCAACAAATATGTCAAGTCTCCAAAGTGGATGCAAGAGAGAAAGACCGGTTGGAGCTAACGAGTTTAGATGCTTCAATGGTTAAATCTCAAGCAAACATCTCACAAAAGGGACAAGATGTGATTTCGGTATTGACTACTGGCACACAAAGTGTCGAAGAGCAGCTTCAAGAGTTGCAAAGAAAGCTTGATGAGAAAGATGCCCAAATTACACCAGTTCTCGCTCAAATCAATATTCAAGCTCAAGCAAATGGTGAAGGGTCAAGAAGTAGCATGTCGATCTCTCCGCAAGAAATCAAAGAGATGATGGCTTAAGGGATAAAAGAAATATATGCATCACAAAATCCAAAAGTTATCGAGTATAAAAAGCCATATCTATCACACTACGATTTCATTCCATTTCCCCCAAGCTACCAAAGACCAGGCTTTGAAAAGTTCGATCGCCTTCTGTTATAGGAGGAAATCGAGTTCAAAATATAGAATATAAATCAAACCAGATTCGTGCCCCAGTAAATAATTACAAGACCTCCTCCCTATTCAGTAGTGGGAAGTCAGGATCGATCCACGAGGAAGCGTGTCAGCGGATCTCAGGTAGCTGTAAATCTCACAGACAGAATAGCGGACAAAAGACAGAAAGAGCAAATAAAAGCAGACAAAAGCAAAAAACGAGAGCAAGGACACAGAAGTTACTCGATATCTGTTGTAGGAGGAAATTGAGACTTGCAATAAAATACGAATAAATCAAAGCAAACAAGATTTCGTCCCTAGGCTCTTATTACCCATTAGGAATATAGAGGCTTTCGCACAAACCCTAATTGTTACTAACCCTTTTCACATAATTAATCCAAGTTGTATTAAGATCACTTTCACTTCAATAACACAAACAAGGATCACCTTCAACTCTCGCAAAAGAATCATGCTCATAGGGATAGAAGACGAATTGCATAAAAAGATTGTACCTTCACCGCATCACCTTACATGGCTACCGTCGGGCTCACCCTAGCCCTAGAAGTGGGTGGACTACTCGCTCTTCATCGCAATAGCAGACATCTTTTATAAAAAAGAACTAACTTGCATTAAAAAACTCAAACTTACAACCTCTTCTCCTTCTCTCTCTATGTAACTAATTGTCTCTGAAATTGAATTGAATAAAATCCAGCCCCAAAGGCTTTATTTATAGGCTTCCAACCCTTGCTAATCAAGGTAAGAAAGTCTATCTATATCTATATCTACTTTATCTTATAACAAAAATATAAAACATGGAATAAAAGAATTAAATCATCTAAGATTATATCTAAAGTGGATAAATCTTCCTTGGACTTGATATATCTTGATAGATGTGGATAGAATTTGGTCTCGAAAATATCTGCATTGGATTTGGGATAGAAACTTAACAAGAAGTCGGTTAAGCTCGAAATCCACCGCCGTGGGTCCAGTCGATATTGACCTGTGCTTCCTCGGTTTCTCTTCAGCCGCTTGCATTGGGCCGACTTTTGGAATATTGACTCGATTTGGGTACTCGATATTGATTTGGTTAAGTCGATATCGACCACTGTTCTTCAGCTTTGTCGATTCTGGCCAACTCTTAGTCGATTTGGAGAATTTTGACCTAAATCTGGTCGATATTGAGTGTGCTTGGTCGATAATGACCAGTCTTCTCATCATCCTGCTCTGTTCTTGAAACGCACTTTCCCGAGTCCTTGTTCATCGGACTGACGCATATGAACATGCGTTGGAAAGCTCTTTTCGAGGGCTACGACTCTCATTCAGACATCAAAGCTTGATTCAGAATGATGAATGGTGAAAAATGCTCGTTTCTCTAGCTGCACTATCCTTAGCTTCTTCATGACTTTCCTTTAAGCGCCAAAGTGCCTCCGATTTCTGCGAAATATAATAAAAACTTGTGTAGACTCCATAATTTGGAAAATAAGTGTAAAATACATAGATTATGTATTATTCTAACCCAAATGCATGCAATGTATGCAGAAAACGATATAAAAATTACTATAAAACATGGCAGATTCAGCTCACAACAAACACCCCATACTTAAGCTTGCTTGTCCTCAAGCAATACTTTTATTTGTCAATCGGGGGAAGGAATCAAAACTCTCAAAATATTAGATTCATTCTTATATAACCCTGCAATCAATTACCATCCTCGAAAAGGTACTAGTGTCATAGACCCATGCATGTGCAAATACACAAAAGCAACATCTACTCACAAAAGGAGGGTAATGCAAAAACATTTCATGTGACAAAGCAACAATAATGAAGAGGACTTAAAATTTAAGCTCAATAAGGAAGTAGATTGGTAAAATGCTAAAGGTGGGCACTTTTTTTGGCAATGTGGTGCTAATGATCCGGGAAAATGGAGTATTTCCAAGCTGAATTTCCACATTCCTTTTTCCTTTAATTAATCACCTTCCATAATGCTTTTTTTTCAATAATAATGCTTTTACCTCTCTGATCTCAGCACTGCCTTCTCACGACTCGCAAACATGGGTGTCATGAATGACCCCGGATACTTAGTGCTTTGGACTCCTCACCTGTGTGTCCCATCTCGCCAAACTATTATCTCAGCGAGCAGGGTCGATCTACCTTTATCTCCTGAGGTGATCGGATTTTTTCTCACTCATTAAATTTTCCATATTTTTCAAATAATTTCCTTCCAAACTCCATATATGATATACAACAACACAAACACCATATGACATCTCCATAATGTAACATCATTCCCAACATAATCCCTGGATAGGAAATAAGGGAAAGAATGGGAAATATTTTGATCATGTGGAGCAATATATGAAATAAGGCATAATATGGCTTTTGTGATGCATAAGTATAGGTATGGCTAGGATATAACAATATGAGCATTATATGGAAATATAAAGTCCTCCATCCGCTTATCATGCAAAATGTCAAAAGCAACTTCAAATTTTACCTACTTTCATGGTTTTCAAGAAAATATGCACTTCATTGTGACTTCCTATTACTAGGCAATTTCATGTTATATCTCTAATGAATCTAATTTTGCATCGTCGAGTTCAATATAAAGCTTCCATGACATTTATCAAAAATTTCAATGGGGGTCATTTTTCAAACTTTGGAAAACATGCATATAAGCACATAAATCGATAATGAATTTCAAAATAGCCATGTATAAGCAATTCAAGAAATAAACTAAAAAATATGCACATATATGTCAAATATATCAAATGTGCACAAAGTAAGCCCTTCCCCCACCCCATACTTAAACATTAAAGTGTCGTCACTGTATAAAAAAATAAAGGAGCAAAGAAAGAAACTCACTAGACAGGCGTGCAGATTTGTTAGAATCGAGTGCTATGCTGTTGTGCCTAGTCTGATTTCAGCTTGCTTCTATCCCCATGGACCTGAAAAAATGTAGAAGAGAAATACCCACAATAGAAAATAATGTCCAAAACCAAAAACAAATAAAAGCAACAATGTCCAAAAGTCCCAAAAAGTAAATGTCTATTTATAAGCTCTAGATTTTATAGTCGCTAGGCCGACTTTCTTCATTAAGCTCAAGGTGGCATTTTCAGGGCCCATGTAGCTTGGGCTTCAAATAGGACTCCATTCGTGTCCATCAGCTGCAGTCTGCCTGAATGGATCTTGTTTACCACGAATGGCCCCATCTTTTTCTTGTTGAATTTGTTAGGAAACCAATTATCCTTTGATTTGGAAACATAGAGCTTGTCTCCAACTTCATACTCTTTAGGCTCATCATTGGAAACCCTACATAATCGCACATACCAAGGCAAACCTCTATCATGTATAGATAGATCTTTAATTGAAATATAAGAGGAAAGATCCATACCTTGGCTTACCTTCGCAAAATCGAATGTCGGAAGCTCCTGAGGGTCTGGTCGATATCGAGTTAGGTCACTCGATATCGAGTTGTCCTGCTCTTTAGGTGGACTCTCAGTCGATATGGAGGGAGATGGGTCGATTTTTTAAAGTCGATATTGAGTAAGGTCACTCGATGTTGACTTGACTGGCTCAATATTGACTAGCTTCTGCTCAACAGGAGGAATCAACTCAGGAGATGCAGGTCGATATTGACCAAAGGGGGTCGATATTGAGTCATTTTGCTTGATATCTGGTGGGGCTGTGTCGGCATAGGGAGGTCGATATTGACCTATGGTAGTCGATATTGAGTGCCTTTGTGGCTCTGTCAACTTCTCCGGGTCGATATTGACCCCATACTTAAGACCTGGCAAGGCATCCGAAAAATAGTTAGTCCAAATCGACTTACCTAGGTCTATTTCGATTGGATTCTCTGCCTCTTCGTTGAGGATGGCCATGATCTTTTCCACCTGGGCTTCCATATCCCTCTTTTCCAGCTCTTCAGGAGTCATATTTCTTACCTTAGGCTCCCTGCAAGTGATGTAACCAGCTGAGATAGATTTTACCTCTTCCATTGGACTTGTATGCCTTTCAGTTTTATTAAAGGAATACTCAATTACCTCATCGCTGATGTTGAAAGTAAGCACTCCCTTCCTTACGCTTATGTTGGCATCCACCGTCGCCAAGAAGGGTCTTCCTAGAATAATTGGACAAGCAGGGTCCTCCGGCATATCAATAACTAAGAAATCAGCAGGGACAAAGAACTTACCTACTTGTACTGGCACATTGTCCACCATGCCTGGTTGAATGACCACTGTGTTATTGGCCATGTAAAGCTTAGCATCCACACGCTCTAGGGCACCTATCTTAATCTTGGACCAAATTGTTAAAGGCATTATACTCACACTGGCTCCAAGATCACATAAAGCATTAAATTTGTATTGACCAAATCCAATAGTTATAGCAAACTTACCTGGATCTGGCCTCTTCTCAAGTATGTCCATGTGGCTGCACTCCTTTGTAATCTTAGCCATTGATCTCTTCTTGCTTAGGATCTCCTTGAGGAATTTGACATAGGATGGCATTTCATTGAGAGCTTTTGTGAAAGGTATGGTGACATTGACCTTCTGAAACATCTTGATGAAACGCTGAAATTTCTTCTCTGCTGGATCCTTTGGAGATTTTGTTGGGAAATGCATCTTCTTTTTCTGATTCTGAGCCGGAACAGATGTCAGAGGTGTTGCAAATGAGTCAATATTGACTGGAGGGGACTCGATATCGACTATAGTATGGTCGATATTGACCGGTGGTTGGTCGAAATCGACTGATGGAGTCGATTTCGGGATCACTGGTGCAGATGGGTCGGTATTGACCTGGGGGTGGCCAATATCGACTAGGTGTTGGTTAATATCGACTAGGTGTTGGTCGATATCGACCTTCTCTGCAGTGTTGTCTTTAGCTTCTCCGGTCTCTGTTTCGTGCAGTTTACAACCGCTCCTGAGCTTTACGGCTGCGATGTGTCCGGTCTTCCCATTGGGATTGGGCTCAGAAGATCCAGGGAGCGAACCTGACTGTCTGGGGACTCCCGCTGCTAGCTGGCCAATCTGTGTATCAATTGATTTCCGCCATATATCAATCTCCCCAAGCCTAGAGTTGACACCTTGAATATGAGTGTAGACTGAGTTGAAGGATTGCTTGGTGTCTGAATGATTTCTCCGTATCTCCTCTAGGACAGTATGTAGATCATCCCTTTTCTGGTCCCTTTCTGGATGTCTTGGAGCTCTGTAGGGTGGGGGGTTCTTAGGGGCACCTTGGATCCATTGTGGTTGCTGGAACCTTTGGTCCCCCATATAGCGATTGTGACCCCCTGCGTAAGCTGCCTCTTTATGGTACTCTGCCAGCCTGACTTTCTCTATGTGTGGGCACTCAGTAGTGGTGTGCCGCTGGGATCCGCATTCGATGCAGGGCTGGTTGATAGAAAGATACTTTACTTGTTTGAGGAGCTTGCAATTCTGATCTTTGTAGTACTGCTCCTTGACATCTAGATCATTTTCCTTGGAGGGCTCATGCAAGGGCATTGATGGTGCTGGCCTGGCATAGGGATTCTCCTCATAATTGGTTGGAGTCCCATACTTGTTGTCATATTTGGTCAGCTTGTCGAGAGCAGCCCATGCGTCAGCAGACGGCATTGTCAGATACTCATAGTGAGTGTATGTGTTGATTCTATCCTTTGCAGCCAAGTCCAGAGAATTGAAGAAGATCTCTTTAACCATGCAGGGTTGCTGTCCATGTGTAGGGCATGATCGCAACAGATCCTTATAGCGTTCCCAGGCCTTTGCCAGCGGCTCCCCAGGCTTCTGTTTGAAAGTTGTGATCTTCTGACGAAGGAGTGCTGTCTTGGCAGGAGGGATGAACTTGTTGAGAAACTCTTGCTTTGCTTCAGCCCATGTCGTGAGGGATCGCAGTTTCAGCCCTTCAAGCCACTTTAGTGCTGGACCAGATAGGGACCAACGAAAGGCCTTCATCAAGATGTACTCCAAGGTGGCACCTTCAGCAAGAGTACGACAAATGTCAGTAATGTTGGTAATATGCTGAAGAGGGCATTCATTAAATCTACCAAAGAAAGCATTATTTTTTATTTCAATAAGGAAAGGAGTGCGAATTTCATAGTTATTTTCAGGGATTAGAATGGCCGATTCAGGCACTATGAGGATCGGGTGCATGTAATCCTCTGCAGTTGTTGGGTATTAGGCAAGCTCATCTTCCAATAGCCTCGCACGCTCAGCTTCCCTTGTAGTGCGTGCTCTCTCAGCGGTGAGACCAGTATCTTTAGCAGCTAGTTCCCTCCTAAGCCTCTCAATCAGCTGTTCTTGTGTCTCTGCAGCCGCCATGGCTCTTTTCAGTTTAGCTTGGATGTGTATAAGGCGCTCCGGTTCGTCTAAGGCGTCAAACTCAGGTGTTCGACCAGAACGACGCATATACCTGCAAAGTAACTCAAGAGAAAAGTGAGATCTGACTACCTAAGGCACGAATGATTGCTTCCCCGGCAACGACGCCAATTTGTTGTATGAGGAAATCGAGTTCAAAATATAGAATATAAATCAAACCAGATTCGTACCCCAGCAAATAATTACAAGACCTCCTCCCTATGCAGTAGTGGGAAGTCAGGATCGATCCATGAGGAAGCGTGTCAGTGGATCTCAGGTAGCTGTAAATCTCACATACAGAATAGCAGACAAAAGACAAAAAGAGCAAATAAAAGCAGACAAAAGCAAAAACGAAAGCAAGGACACAAAAGTTACTCGATATCGAGCAACAGTCCTCGATATCAATTACAGCAAAGTCGATCAACATAAAAAAAAATCAGAAAAAGACAGTGTCGAGTAAATTCAATTCGATATCGACAAAACTTGCTCGAGATCGAATAAAAGACAGAAATTTAAATTGCAAACTTTCGAAGACAGAATCGCAGATTTCCAACGAAATAAATCAATATATTAAAAGACTTCCAAAGCCAGGGTATCAACACCACAACGATAACCATGGAAAGTAACACATAAAGGCATAAAAGATCGTGCTTTCCATCAAATAACTTTCGTTATTAACAAATAGGAAGATAGAGGCTTTCGCATAAACCCTAATTGTTACTACCCCTTTTTCAAATAATTAACCCAAGTTGTATTAAGATCACTTTCGCTTCAATAACACAAACAAGGATCACCTTCAACTCTCGTAAAAGAATCATGCTCATACGGATAGTAGACGAATTGCATAAAAAGATTGTACATTTACCGCATCACCTCACATGGCTACTGTCGGGCTCACCCCAGCCCTAGAAGTGGGTGGACTACTCACTCTTCATCGCAATAGCAGACATCTTTGATGAAAAAGAAGTAACTTGCATTAATAAACTCAAACTTACAACCTCTTCTCCTTCTCTCTCTATGTAACTACTTACTTGTTCTCTCTGAAATTGAAATGAATAAAACTCAGCCCCTAAGGCTTTATTTATAGGCTTCCAACCCTTGCTAATCAAGGTAAGAAAGTCTATCTATATCTATATCTAAATATCTACTTACTTTAAGATAAATCATGGAATAAAATAATTAAATCTACTAGGAATTATATCTAAAGTGGATAAATCCTCCATGGAGTTGATAGATCTTGACAGGTCTTGATAGAAGTTGATAGAATTTGATCTCAAAAATATCTCCATTGGATTCGGGATAGAAACTTAACAAGAAGTCGGTTAAGCTCGGAATCCACCGCCGTCGGTCCAGTCGATATTGACTTGGTTAAGTCGATATTGACCTGTGCTTCCTTGGTTTCTCTTCAGCTGCTCGATATTGACTCCAGAGATGAAAATCGAGTTGATTTGTACTCGATATCGAGTTGAGTTACTCGATATTGACTAGCATGTCTTAGCTCCAGCTTTCTTAACTCGATTCCAGGACGTTGACTCGATATGGGGCAGTCGATATTGACTTGGTTAAGTCGATATCGACCACTGTTCTTCAGTTTTATCGATTCTGGCAAACTCTAAGTCGATTTGGAGAATTTCGACCTAAATCTGGTCGATATTGAGTGTGCTTGGTCGATATCGACCAGTCTTCTCAGCATCCTGCTCTCTGTTCTTGAAACGCAATTTCCCGAGTCCTTGTTCTTCGGATTGACGCATATGACCATGCGTTGGAAAGCTCTTTCCGAGGGCTACGAATCTCATGAATACATCAAAGCTTGATTCAGAATGATGAATGGTGAAAAATGCCTTTTTCTCCAGCTACACCATCCTTAGCTTCTTCATGACTTTCCTTTAAGCGCCAAAGTGCCTCCGATTTCTGCGAAATATAACAAAAACTTGTGTAGACTCCATAATTTGGCAAATAAGTGTAAACTGCATAGATTCTGTATTAATCTAACCCAAATGCATGAAATGTATGCAGAAATCGATATAAAAGATAGTATAAAACATGGCAAAATAGGCTCACATCACCTTCATGGTTCACCTCACGAGCACCTTGCTCATTTTTAATCTGCTTGTGGTGAAACTGCCTTGACTGATGCCTTATTAATTAGGCAATTTGTCCAATCTTTGAAGGGATCGGCATTCACCTGGTACACTCAACTTCAGCCAAGGTCGATTCAAACATGAGACGATCTACAAATAGTATTCCTAGCTCAATTTGTAAGCTCGAAAGCAAGAGTTTCCATTCTGGACCACGCAAACACCTATCAAAGGCCTAATGAGTTCGTCAACGACTTCATCGCTAGGTGGAGGAGTATAAGACTCCAGTGCCATGAAAAGTTAAGTGAACAGGCATGTGTTCAAATTTGCACAAACAACCTAATACCAGAATTAGCGGTTCATGTTGGAAGTGTCGAGCCTCGTTCATTTAATGAGTTGTTGTCTAAAGCGTGCAATGTTGAAAAACAACTAGCACGAGGATCCAACTGGCCTCAAGATAGTGAGACTAACAAAAATTATGGAGATGAGGTACAAGATGAAGATGAGTCCATGATGACTTTCGTCAAACATGATCGAGAGTTCGTTAATTAACAAGAATGGTTCCCAAGCTCAAATAAAAGAGAAAGCCAAAGAACCAGCCAATAGACTCACCCTTCATGAAAGAAGGCAAAAGAAATATCCATTTGACGATGATGATGTGCAAGGGATATTCGATGAATTGGTGAGTGCTAAACTTTTAACACTCCCGGAGCCAAAAAGGCCAAAAGAGGTTGGCAAAATGAGTGATCCAAAATATTGCTCGTATCATCAACTCGTTAGTCACCCAATCAAGGATTGCTACGTCTTCAAAGACATCGTCGAGGAGATGATTAACAAATGAGAAATTGAAATCGAGGGGGCAAGATCCTCAACTCAAGCAACTTCATCAAATACCATTTCAGTGGTAGACGTTGCAGAGTCCATTCCCTCACTCCAAGTGTCTTCTCAAATAGAAAAAACATCTGCTATGGTTATTGAAGTTGGGGGCAACTCCACGGTTTCATTGCCTCTTAAAGCATTGGTGAAAGATGACACTTCAAAAGAAGAGTCCTTGAATGAAAAAGACATCGCTCAATGTTGTATGGTCTCATGGACCAATGACATGGACGGAAATGAAGCAAAAGTTAAAAAGATTACTCTTCACTCTAAGAAGCAACTTTTCTCCTCAAAATCAAGACGGAAATCAAAGGGAAAGAAATCATGCTTCGGTGAAGCTTCAAAAATGCACAAGAAGCATTAAGTTTGAGTGCAAAAGCTAAAACCCTCTTTTAAGGGTAAAGCGCCACAAAAACTCGTCGAGGAGGCTTGTGTCAAAAATTTCCAAACTCACACAAAGAGGGTGTTCTAACTGCAAGTGTGATAGAGCCTAGAGTGTCCGCATTTGAAAGTCTCGAGATGGCTTCGAGTGGAACCTCTAACTCTTCGGTGTTTAAAAGGCTTGATCTAGCACTACATGTGAGACACCGAAATCTTCCGTATTTGAAAGACTCGAGCTAGCCTCAACAAATGAAGCACCCAAATCTTCAGTATTTCAAAGGCTTCAAATGACTTTGGAAAATGAAGAATCTAAACATTCGGTGTTTCAAAGGCTTAATTTAGCCCCGACTACTGTTGTTGCAGGAGTAAGTCAAGTATAGAATAGAATATGGTTTAGAACGACTCCCCTGTCTCAGCAAATAATTACAAGACTTCCTCCCGTTGTAGTAAGAGAAAAGTCAGGATCGAATCCACGAGGAAGCACGTCAGCAATTCTCAGGTAGTTGTAAATTCTCACAGACACAGCAGAACAGACAGAAGCACAGAAACAGAAATAAACCCGGCAAGGGCAAACTAAAACAAAAGTAAAGAACAAACAAAAGACAGAAATAAAAGCACAAAGACGAAAGAAAAAAGACAGAAAACAACTCGAGGACACAGAAGCTGGTCGATCTCGACAAGCTGTCCTCTAGGTCGACCAAGGCAGTAATGAAAACAGAAAACAAAGGCAAAAGTAAACAACTCGACAAGCAAAGATCTCCTCGACCTCGACAAGAGGTACTCGAGATCGACAAAGCCTTCGTCTATGTCGACTAGAACAGAAACTTAAAAGAATGTAAATTGCAATTGCTTAAACCCAAACTCAGCTTTCTGACAGAAAATAAACTCAATATATAAAAAGACCTCCAAGGCTAGGGTTTCAACACCACAACGGTAACCATGCAAAACAACACATAAAGGCATAAAAGATCATGCTTTCCATCAAATAACTTTCGTCATTAACAACTAGGCATATAGAGGCTCTCGCATAAACCCTAATTGTTACTAACCCTTTTTCACATAATTAATCCAAGTTGCATTAAGATTACTTTCGCTTCAATAATACAAACAAGGATCACCTTCAACTCTCGCAAAAGAATCATGCTCATAGGGAAAGAAGATAAATTGCACAAAAGATCTGACCTTTATCGCATCGCCTCACATGGCCACCGTCGGGCTCACCCCAGCCCCAGAAGTGGGTGGACTACTCACGCCTCATCGCAATCGCAGACATTGAATTGATGCAAGAAACTTGCATAAAAACTAAATTCAAAGCTTTTTATAATCATGGCAATCAACTTTCGCTGTCAGCCAAAACCTTAAAAACCTTAAACTCCTAAACTTCTCTCTGAATGGAACTAACTACTTCTCTTCCTTTTCAATGATGAATAAAACTGAGCCCCATGGGCTTTATTTATAGCCTTCATTCCCTAGCTAATCTAGGAAAGAAGATATCTATCTATATCTAAATTGCTTGAAAGATAAATAAATGACATAATGGAATTAAATCTATAACGGAAAAGATAAAACTAAATAGGAAACATGTCTTCATGATGGTAGATCTTGCTCCTTCCATGGATAGATTTGATAGATCGGATAGATTTCAGCAACTTCGGATAGAATTTTCCGCCTTCGGCACCAAGGAATCCAATTCTACTCGGACAAGGGCTCGTCGAGAAGATTCTGGATACGGCCTTACTCGACCTCGACAAGGTCTTGTCGACCTCGAGTAGGGTTAGTCGCCTCGGCTCGCTGGTGCTCGATGTGCTCGGACCTGGGCACCTGGGTGCTTGTCGACCTCGACCACGCCTTGTCGACCTCGACAAGGGTTGGGTCATCGACTAGACTCCCTCGGGTGGATCTCCTCGGGTTGCTCGGACATGGCTCAGGGCGGCTCGTCGACTTCGACAAGCCCCAGTCGACTTCGAGTACGGTGGCTCGCCGACTAGGGTTTCTCGAGCAGCTTTCCTCGATGGACTCGGATCTGGTGCTATGGCTTCGTCGACCTCGACTAGCAGTCCTCGAGATCGAGTTGGCTTCGGGACTTGGGTTGGCTGGCTTCTCGAGCGGGCTTGCTCGACCATGTCTGCTCGGTCATGGCTAGTCTAGGTCGACCAGGCCTACTCGAGATCGAGTAGCCTGGGTCTTTGGACTTGTTCCGCTGCTTTGATCTTTGGACTTCTGTAGCGGTTTTCCGAGCTTTTCCGACTTTCTGTAGAATTGCTGTAAAAGCCTCGATTTCTGCGATTTTAAACAGAAACTGGTGTAGATTCCATAATTTGGCAAATGAACATAAACTACATAGATTCTGTACTATTCTAGCCCAAATGAATGCAATGTATACAAAAATCGATATAAAAGTTGCTGTAAAACATGGCAGATTCCGCTTACAACAACTACCGGAGAATTTAAAGCTTTGATATTTGAAAGGCTCGAAAAAGTTGATGAGTCTAAAAGCAAGAAGTTCCAAATGAAAAGGACTAAAAGCAAGAGCTCTGGAAGAGACAGTCAAAAGTTCCCGTCCATAAGCTCAACCAAATCATGGACACCTAATGCCAAGTAAGTGGTGTCAAAATGATCAACTATCTTTATAGGCGGAAAAATAAATAGTTCTGCCTAGAACTACGTATAGACTTGATCCCCAACGAGGGGTACGTAGGAAATTTGGCATTAAAAAAAATGTGTCAAATTCAGTCGCACAAAAAAAAAAGTTTTCGGATTCGCAAATGATAGTCAGGTTATTCGGGAAACCCTTCCTAGAAGGTGTGCCCGGGTGATCTGAATGATGCGGTAAAAAAAAAATTCCCGGCTTGCACATGATAGTCGAGTTATTTGGGAAACCTTTCCTAGAAAGTGTGCTTAAGTAATTTGAGTGATGCATAAAAAAAAAGGAATTGAAATCAGTCCTAAATTCAAGCAACTTGAAAACATATATGAAAAATGGGTTCACAAAGAACTACAAGCGGCTTGATCCCTCATAGAGGGGGTACATAAGCAGTCTAGCTAGTCAAAGTGCTAGGTGCAGCCACAAAAACAAACAAAACATCTTATTTTCTCAACAAATAAGAAAAAGAAGTCAAATTAAGCCAAAAAACGAGCATCAAATAAACTAGTAGAACAACCGTAGATAGAGCATTACTTCTTCAAATAAACCACGATGCAAAGTGCAAATTGCAAAAAAAAAAAAAAAAACAGTAGAACAACAGTAGATAGAGCATTCTAATTTACAATGGGACAAATTAAGCCAAAAAATAAGCATCAAATACAGGAACCTAATCAGACCATATCTAATATCACAAAACAATTATAAGCATTGTAATACAGGGATCTGAACTCTAAACAATTACACACCCATCGAGGGAGTGATGATTGAGGACTGAGGAGAGCCGGAGAGGAGAGGCAAACTGTCGAGCTATGGGTTGGGGCTGGCGGAGATCGAGGAGAAGAGAGGATTCGAGAGGGCGAGCGAGACTCGAGAGGGCAAGCAAGGATGTGAACCGAGGCTCGAGAGGGCGAGGGAGGATCTAACCGAGGCTCGAGAGGGCGAGGGAGAGAGGACTCGTGAGTGATAGAGGAGAGAAGAAGAGTATCTGGTGCTGGCGGCGGAAATGAATTAAAGAAGATGAAGCAACGAGGAAGCCCTAGGCCCCTAGCCCTTAATAAAAAAAATAAAAAAATATGGACTTGGGGTTCCCGGGTTGAATCGAACCCGAGATCAGTTGTCCATCCCTAACCGCGAACAAAACGCCCGACCAACTGGGCTAACTGAGTTATATGATACTCACAAACATTTATTCTATATGTATTATAACTGATTAACTGGAAACTAATATTATTAAAAAAAATAAAAAAGTTATCGTGTCGTGTCGGATACCCGACAAGGGAAATATGCCGATCCGAACACGACACGATTATTGTCGTGTTTTACCGTACCGTGTCATAATCGTGTCGTATCTATATCGTTTCGTCTTTTTTCGTATCGTTTTGTTGCGGTTTCGTGTCGTGTCAACCGTGTCGTATTTTTCTGCACATCCCTACCTTGAGGTAAGGGTTATTTCACACGGTGTAAAAAAGTTTAGTATAATTTGCATGATACCCCTGAAGTTTTGATTCTTTTCGCCAAATACCCCTTGGTTAACTTTTAAAAAAAAAAGAAAAATTACTTAAAATAATACGAAGTATCAACTTTTAACCAAAAATAATACGAACTTTCAAATTCACTAACCTATATACAAACTATACCAATATTAACCGAAAACAATACGACTTTAAATTCCGATCATCGAAAATGTTTCTGGGCTCAAAATAAAATAAACAATAAATTTAGGTGGAGTATTGTAAATAATTTACTTACACAGTGAGAGGGGTGAGAGACATGGCCAGACTACTTCTTCTTCCTCACCACGGTGGTCGGTTACCGGCGGCAATGAGTACACAATGAAGACGCCGTCGACCAAACAAGAATTGATGGCAGCAGATTCAATGTGGTGGGGCAAGTTCGGTGGCGACCACTCCGACTAGAGTCAACTCCGTCCCCTTGCTCGGACCCGGCCTGCGTAAGCAATGAGTCTCCCATGGCGGTTTTGTCAATTCAACTCCAAATTACATGTCCTTGTTGTGAGCCGAATCTGCCATGTTTTATAGTTGATTTTATATCATTTTCTGCATACATTTTATGCCTTTTGTAATTGACTACCATATGTGGTAGTCAATTACAAAAGGCATCTGCCTAAATTTTCCGACTTCGATTATCATGTCCAAATGTGGTAGTCAATTCAAGTCTCATAAGTCAAAATTTCCTCCCAAGGAGCCATAAGCCAAAAATGTCTCATAGCTTATCCAAGTTTTCTCCTCTCTCAAAGCCAAAAAGGTCAAACCCTCTCAAAACCCTCTTAAACAAAAATTGGCCTACATTATCTATATGTTTATGGTCATCCAAAGCCCCTAAAATTCAAAACCAAAACTCAAAGAAAAAAGCCGCCAAATAATTTGGCTTTAAATGGTATGGGTATCATATTTCAAAATCATCTCATGTGATATTTAGATCACAAAGCTTCAACCACAAAAGGTTACAAAAGCTAAGCCCACGACACCAAGTCGTCAAAACCAAGATTAGTCTAAGACCTAAAATCAAAATGAAACTGGTCAAAAGACAAAAGCTCAAACCTACGACACCAAGTCGTCAAAATCAAATTCTCGTCCCTTATAAGAAAACCTTCAAATCCAAATTCAAGCTTAAAGTCGAAAATCTCCGACCAAAAGCCAAAAACCCAATTAGTTTGAAAGTTCAAAAGTAAACTTGATGAAAAGTCACAAAGGCAGAAATTAAATTTTGAGAAGGAAAATCTTTCCGACTCTCAGGTACCCATACCAGATTGCCTTTCATTAGTCCTAAGCAAATTCTAAATAGGATTGGTTTTCATTTGTGATCAATTTCTCATCCAAGCAACACTACAAGTTGTAATTTTTTGTGGACTACAAATCAAACAAAAAGCTTTCTTAAGCAAAGTCCACTTGAAGCATAAATGGTGCACAAATAACACATATGTCGAACTTTGAATGCGTTCGATATCTCACACGCACAAAGTTCAGGGGGGGCAACTGTTGGAGGGTAAAATTTCATGAATTTTAATATTTTATTATTCATGGCATAAATAAATTTATCACATTCATTCTATAAAAAATGTGGTAACTGGGCGTGCCAAAAATATGTTGGACAAAAATGTGCAATAATCGTACAACACATTTTATTTGATTTTTAATATTTGAGTTCGACCCCTTTTGGTTATCCTCTTTATTTGAAGTCGTATCGATACCAAGATTTGAATGGTTTTGGTGATTTGGGCTGCACTCGTATTTAGTGGGTTGCCTACGTATCTCTTGGAAGAGAATCAAGCCTCACGTAGTTCCGAGTGTTTTGGATTTTCTGTTTGGTTTGGTTTAGGTTTGATTTCGTTTTCTTGTATGCATCAGAGGATGAATTTCAAACCCACCTTCTACGAAGGGTAGCTCGAACAACACTCTACCCGAGTAACCCAAGCCCACCTTCTCGGAAGGGTAACTCACGTAACCCGCCTATCATTTGCATAGAAAACGATTTTACTTTTGTGTGGAGTTTAATTTGTCTTGATTTGAGATTTGGCTTGTTTTGACTGAAAGGTCAATTTGGGGATCGTGATTGAACTCGTTTGTGAGTTTCCTACGTACCCTTTTGGAAGGGATCAAATCGCACATAGTTCTTGAAAATGATAAATTTGAATTTGGTATTTGGTTTTTTGAAGTTTTGGTCGTGACCGAACTCGACGAGCGAAAGCTTTGTATCGAGTCGGAGGAGACACTTTGGATTTGATGGAAATTTGATTTTCGGGACGACTTGGAGTTGACAAATAAATTTGAGGAGATTTGATTGAAGTTTTGGATGTGACTGGACTCGGGGAGTTTTGATTTACACTGAGTTTCCTACGTATCCATTTTTTGGTGGAATCAAGTCACTGGAGTTCGGGACAAAAATGACCTTTGTATTTGATTGGGTTTGATCGTAAGATCATTTTAGGGTGGTGATTGAACTCGACGAGCTTTGGGTTTGTATCGAGTATCCTACGTATCTCTTAGAAGAGAATCAAATCACCCGTGGTTCTAAACGAGAGCAATTTAATTTATTTGCTTTTGACCTCATATTCATGTAAAGAGAATTTAAAGGTCGACGACGGTACCCGATATATTTTGAGAATTTAATATCGGGTTACCTACGTAGCCGATATGAGGCGTCACGTCTTTACGTAGTTCTATTACGAATCAATTTAATTTTTTAGGGGGTGACTGAATCCGATATATATTGAATTTGATACCGGATTTCCTACGTAACTCGTAAAAGAGTATCAAGTATTTACGTAGTTCTTTTTTAAAGACAAATTCGATTTGGATTTGATCTTTAGATCGTTTGAGGAGTGTGATTGAACTCGACGAGCTTGTAGCTTTATATCAAGCTTCCTACATACCCGTTTAAACGGGATCAAATTTTATGTAGTTCTTAACGAGGATCGAGTTTATATTTGGTGAAACTCAATTTGAGATTTTGACTCTATTTTTGTTTAGGAGCTGACTTGAGATTAACCCACTTGAATTAATTGGCAAAGAATTTTTGACGAGTTTAATTTTATATATTTTTTTTATTAAACTCAAATTCCTAATTTATACCAATTTAATTCTTATATTTTAGTGGGTTAATTTCGTAATTAAACCCATTTTATTAAAACCAGGCCGAAGGCATATACATGTGTTTATATATGTTCCTCTAAAATGGCTTCGGGTGACCTCCCAGCAATCAATTGAGATCCAATTAATTCTAAGGTAGGTTAGCCCAGCCTAGCCAAGTTCTTCACTGCATTTTTTTTAACATCAATTGAGCTCAGCCCAATTTCTTCTCAGCCTGTTCAAAGGGGTCTACCAACCCATCCTCACTTTCACAAGCTATGTTTTTTTTTTCGGAAATATCGCCTGGTGCCCTTGAGGTAGGGTTGTGCATAACCGGGTATCCGACACGACATGACACGACACGATTTCGTGTCGGATACCCGTATAACACCACACGACACGATAATTATAAAAAGCTGGGTTTTTTTTTTGTATTTGGCGTTCAGTAGCAATACTTCTTCAAATAAACCACGATGCAAAGTGCAAATTGCAAAAAAAAAAAAAAAAAAACAGTAGAACAACAGTAGATAGAGCATTCTAATTTACAATGGGACAAATTAAGCCAAAAAACGAGCATCAAATACAGGAACCTAATCAGACCATATCTAATATCACAAAACAATTATAAGCATTGTAATACAGGGATCTGAACTCTAAACAATTACACACCCATCGAGGGAGTGATGATTGAGGACTGAGGAGAGCCGGAGAGGAGAGGCAAACTGTCGAGCTATGGGTTGGGGCTGGCGGAGATCGAGGAGAAGAGAGGATTCGAGAGGGCGAGCGAGACTCGAGAGGGCAAGCAAGGATGTGAACCGAGGCTCGAGAGGGCGAGGGAGGATCTAACCGAGGCTCGAGAGGGCGAGGGAGAGAGGACTCGTGAGTGATAGAGGAGAGAAGAAGAGTATCTGGTGCTGGCGGCGGAAATGAATTAAAGAAGATGAAGCAACGAGGAAGCCCTAGGCCCCTAGCCCTTAATAAAAAAAATAAAAAAATATGGACTTGGGGTTCCCGGGTTGAATCGAACCCGAGATCAGTTGTCCATCCCTAACCGCGAACAAAACGCCCGACCAACTGGGCTAACTGAGTTATATGATACTCACAAACATTTATTCTATATGTATTATAACTGATTAACTGGAAACTAATATTATTAAAAAAAATAAAAAAGTTATCGTGTCGTGTCGGATACCCGACAAGGGAAATATGCCGATCCGAACACGACACGATTATTGTCGTGTTTTACCGTACCGTGTCATAATCGTGTCGTATCTATATCGTTTCGTCTTTTTTCGTATCGTTTTGTTGCGGTTTCGTGTCGTGTCAACCGTGTCGTATTTTTCTGCACATCCCTACCTTGAGGTAAGGGTTATTTCACACGGTGTAAAAAAGTTTAGTATAATTCGCATGATACCCCTGAAGTTTTGATTCTTTTCGCCAAATACCCCTTGGTTAACTTTTTAAAAAAAAAGAAAAATTACTTAAAATAATACGAAGTATCAACTTTTAACCAAAAATAATACGAACTTTCAAATTCACTAACCCATATACAAACTATACCAATATTAACCGAAAACAATACGACTTTAAATTCCGATCATCGAAAATGTTTCTGGGCTCAAAATAAAATAAACAATAAATTTAGGTGGAGTATTGTAAATAATTTACTTACACAGTGAGAGGGGTGAGAGACATGGCCAGACTACTTCTTCTTCCTCACCACGGTGGTCGGTTACCGGCGGCAATGAGTACACAATGAAGACGCCGTCGACCAAACAAGAATTGCTGGCAGCAGATTCAGTGTGGTGGGGCAAGTTCGGTGGCGACCACTCCGACTAGAGTCAACTCCGTCCCCTTGCTCGGACCCGGATGCGTAAGCAATGAGTCTCCCATGGCGGTTTTGTCAATTCAACTGCAAATTACATGTCCTTGTTGTGAGCCGAATCTGCCATGTTTTATAGTTAATTTTATATCATTTTCTGCATACATTTTATGCATTTGGGATAGAATAGTATAAAATCTATGTAGTTTATGCTTATTTGCCAAATTATGGAATCTACACGAGTTTCTCTTTAACTTCGCAGAATTCGAGGCAATTTACAGCAGTTCTGAGAAAAGATGAAAAGCTCGAAAGTCAACTACAAAAGTCAAAGGTCAAGGAGCAGCGTAACCAAGGCAAATCGAGCTGGAAACAAGGAAATCTACTCGACAACACTTTGGTCGATATCGACTATACCTTGTCGATATCGAGTAAATCCAAATCGATTTCCAACAAGGATTGACCATAATCGAGCAAGGCTAGGAGATAAGGAGCACAGCTTACTCGATATCGTGGAAATTACTCGATATCGACGAACACCCAAGTCGATTTCCATGTCTGCAGCTGAGATCGACGAAGATGAGCTGAAACCGAGGATGGACCAAGCCTTTGTCGATGTCGAGGAAAACCTGAGTCGACATGCATCCTTTTGGCCAACATCGAGTTGCTAAGCACGAGACGAGAAAATGCTACTCGATATCGAGGAGTACTACTCAATATCGAGGAAATCCCAGTGGCCGACGCCGAGCAGTCCGAGGATCTTGTTAAGGTTCTATCCCGAGACCAATGGTGATATTTTGGAGATGAAATTCTATCCACATCTATCAAGAGCTATCAAGTCAAGAGAGAAGATATTTTATCCACATTAGATATAATCCTAATTGTATTTATTTCCATGATTTATCATTAAGTAAGTAGATATAGATAGACTTTCTTACCTTGATTAGCAAGGATTGGAAGCCTATAAATAAGGCCTTAGGGGCTGATTTCTAAGCATTCAATTTTGAATAACAATTAGTCACATAGAGAGAGTAGAGGATAGAGCTTGTGGCGAGAGAAGTTGGAAAGGCGAAAGGGGATTTGGCTTCGATTGGTTGTAAGCTTTCTTTAGTTTATTTAATGAAAAGTTATTTCCTTTTATTATTGATGAGTTTCTTGATGATGAAGAGGGAGTAGTCCACCCACTTCTAGGGTCAGGGTGAGCCCGACGATCGCCATGTGAGATGATACGGTAAAGGTCTTAGCTTTTTATGCAATTCGTCTTCTATCCCTGTGAGCATGATTCTTTTGCGAAAGTTGAAGGTGATCCTTGTTTGTGTTATTGAAGCAAAAGTGATCTTAATACAACTTGGGTTTATTATGTGAAAAGGGTTAGTAAAAATTAGGGTTGATGCGAAAGCCTCTATATTCCTATTTGTTAATAATGAAAGTTATTTGATGAAAAGCATGATCTTTTATGCCTTTATGTGTTATTTTGCATGGTTATCGTTGTGATGTTGATACCCTGGCCTTGGAAGTATTTTAGTTTATTGAATTTATTTCGTTGAAATTCGTTTTCTGCGTTCGAAAAGTTGCACTTTTAAGTTTTTGTTGCTTTGTCGATTTCGAGGAGTGTTTTGTCGACATCGAGTAGTTTTACTCGAAATTGAGGAGACTTTTGCCGAGATCGAGTTTCTGTGTTTGGTTTTCGTTTCTGTTCGTCGATTTCTGTTACTGTTGATCGATATCTTTAGTAGATATCGAGTAATTGTACTCGATATCGATTAGTTTCTGTTGCTTTAGTTTATTTTCTGCTTTTATTTGTTATTTCTGTCTGTTTTGTTTGCTTTTCTGTCTGTGAGATTTACAACTACCTGAGAACCGCTGATACGCTTCCTCGAGGATCGATCATGACTTCCCACTGCCACATCAGGAGGAGGTCTTGTAATTACTTGCGTGGGCAATAATCTGGTTTGATTTATTTTATTATATTTTAAACTCGATTTTCTCCTACAACAAATTGACGCCGTTGCCGGGAAAGCAATCATTCGTGCCTTAGGTAGTTAAATCTCACGTTTGCTTTGAGTTACTTCGCAGGTGTATTCACCGTTCTGGTCAACCACCAGAGTTTGACGGCTTAGATGAACCGGAAGGCCTTGTACACGTCCACGCTAAACTAAAAAGAGCCATTGCAGCCGCAGAAACACAGGAACAGCTGATACATAGGCTTCAGAGGGAACTAGCCGCCAAAGATACTGCTCTCACCACTGAGAGAGCAGACAGGGAACAGGAAGCTGAGTGAAGGAGGCAAGAAGAAGCTGAGCTTGCCCAATACCCTACCACTGTAGAGGATTACATGCACCCGACTCTCGTCGTGCCTGAATCGGCCATTCTAATCCCTCAAAATAATTTTGAAATTCGCACTCACTTCCTTATTGAACTTAAAAATAATGCTTTTTATGGAAGATTTAATGAATGCTCTCTTGAACATATTACCAATTTTTCTGACATGTGTCGTACTCTTGCTGAAGGTACTACTCTAGAATATGTCAAGATGAAGACTTTCCAATGGTCTCTCGCTAGTCCCGCATTAAAGTGGCAGGAATTTCTCAACAAATTCTTTCCTTCTACCAAGACAACACTCCTCCGCTAGAAGATTACAGCTTTCAAAAAGAAGCCTGGGGAGTCGCTGGCAACACCATGGGAACGATATAAGGAACTACTGCGATCTTGCCCTAATCATGGACAACCACCCTACGTCATTCAGGAGAACCTCTTCAATTCTCTTGACCAGACCACTAAGGATAGGATCAATCAGTATACTCGATATGAATATCTGATGATGCCACCAACTGACGCATGGGTTGTACTCGAGAAACTCACCAACTACGATAATAAGTATGGGGCTACTACAAACTATGATGAGAGCTCTTATGCCAAGCCAATCACATCCATGCCCCTCTATGAGCCCTCTAAGGAGATTGATCCAGATGTCAAGGAGCAGTACTACAGAGATCAGAATCGCAAGCTCCTCAAACAAGTAAAGTATCTTTCTATCAACCAGCCTTGCATTGAATGCGGATCACAGCGGCACACCACTACTGAGTGCCCACACACAGAACAAGTCAGGCTGGGAGAACACCACGAAGAGGTAGCTTACGCAGGGGGTCCCAATCGCTACATGGGGGACCAAAGGTTTCAGCAACCACAATGGAACCAAGGTGCCCCTAGGAACCCCCCGCCATACAGAGCTCCAGGATATCCGGAAAGGGACCAGAAGAGGGATGACCTACATACCATCCTAGAGGAAATGCGGAGGAATCATTCAGACACCAAGCAGTCCTTCAACTCAGTCTACACTCAGATACAAGGTGTCAACTCTAGGCTTTGGGAGATTGATATATGGTGGAAATCAATGGAGACACATATTGGCCAGCTAGCAGCAGGGGTCCCCAGACAGTCAGGTTCGCTCCCTGGATCTTCAGAACTAAATCCCAAGGGGAACACCGGACACATCGCTGTTGTGAAACTCAGGAGCGGGCACCAACTACGCGAGCCAAAAATCGGAAAGCAACAGGACAGAGCTGAACAACAACTCGATATCGACGAGTAGCAAGTCGATGTCAACCAACACTTGGTTGATATCGAGGAAGGACAACTCGACGTCGAGGAAAAATTGGACCACCCTTCGTCTGCACAGCACAGCAACTCGACATCGAGAAAAGTACTCAATATCGAGGAACATCTGGTCGATGTCGAGGAAAAATCAAACCGGCGTCGAAAAAGCTGCAACACCTCCGATGTTTGTTCTGGCTCCGAACCAGAAAAAGAAGCTGCCTTTTCCAACAAAATCTCCAAAGGATCCAACAGAGAAGAAATTCCAGCGCTTCAAGATACTTTAGAGGCTCAATGTCACCATACCTTTCATGGAAGCTCTCAATGAAATTCCATCACATGTCAAGTTTCTCAAGGAGATTCTAAGCAAGAAGCGGTCAATGGCTGAGATTACAAAGGAGTGCAGCCATATGGGCATACTTGATAAAAGGCCGGATCCAGGTAACTTTGCTATAACCATTGGATTTGGTCAATATAAATTTAATGCATTATGTGATCTTGGAGCTAGTGTGAGTATAATGCCTTTAACAATATGGTCCAAGATTAAGATAGGTGCCCTAGAGCCTGTGGACGCCAAGCTTTATATGGCAAACAACACGATGGTTATCCCAACAGGCATGGTGGACAATGTGCCAGTGCAAGTAGGTAAGTTCTTTGTCCCTACTGATTTTCTAGTTATTGATATGGCGGAGGACCCTGCTTGTCCAATTATTCTAGGAAGACCCTTCTTGGCGATGGTGGATGCCAACATAAGCGTAAGGAAGGGAGTACTCACTTTCAACATCAGCGACGAGGTAATTGAGTATTCTTTTAATAAAACTGGAAGACACACATGCCCCATGGAAGAGATAAAGTCCATATCATCGGGTTAAATTACATGCAGGGAGCCTAAGGTAAGAAATATGACTCCTGAAGAGCTGGAAAAGAGGGATATGGAGGCTCAGGTGGAGAAGATCATGGCCATCCTGAACAACGACACAGAGGATCTGCTCGACATCGACCAAGGTAAGTCGACGTCGACTAACTATTTTTCGGATGTCTTGACAGGATGCAAGTATGGGGTCGAAGTCACCCAGAATTCCTCGACATCGAGGAATTTAGTCGACATCAACCAAAAGCAGAGCGCTCCACCAGCAGCAACTTCGTCAAGGAGCCAACCCGAAATCGAGAATTCCTCGATATCGACCAACTTGGTCGACGTCGAGCAAAAATCTCCATTCTCGAGGAGATTAGTCGATGAGCAACCCACTGGAAGCTGAGAATTCCTTGATGTCGAGCAGATTAGTCGATATCGACCAAAAATCTCTTCCCTCAACTTCGCCTTCCTCGACGCTGATTCCACCAGACGAGCTGAACTCCTCGATATCGACCAAACTGGTCGATGTCGACCAAGTACTGCCTTCCCCGACTTCCCCATCCTCGAGCAACAACCCACCAGAAGCAGAAAACTTCTCGATATCGAGTACCCTTACTCGAAATCGACCAAAATCAGAGGTCCCCAAATCCGATTCTGCAAAGGTAAGCCAAGGTATGGATCTTTCCTCTCCTATTTCCATTAAAGATTTATCTATACATGGGAGAGGTTTGCCTTGGTATGTGCGATTATGTAGGATTTCCAATGATGAGCCTAAGGAGTTAGAAGTTGGAGACAAACTCTATGTTTCCAAATTAAAGGATCATTGGTTTCCTAACAAATTCAACAAGAAGAAGATGGGGCCCTTCGTGGTGAACAAGATTCATTCTAGAGGACAGCAGCTCATGGACCAGAATGGATTCCTATTTGAAGCCCAAGCTACATGGGCCCTGCAAATGCCACAATGAGCTTAATGGAGAAAGTCGGCTTAGCGACTATAAAATCTACAGCTTGTAAATAGACATTTATTTTTTGGGACTTTTGGACATTGTTGCTTTTGTTTGTTTTTGGTTTTGAACTTTTTATTTTTCTATGGTGGGTATTTCTCTTCTACATTTTTCAGGTCCATGGGGATAGAAGCAAGCTAAAATTGGACTAGGCCCAGCAGCATAACACTCGATATTATGAAGCCCTGCACACCTGTCTAGTGAGTTTCTTTCTTTACCCTTGTTTTTATACAGTGAGAAAACTGTAATGTTTAAGTATGGGGTGGGGGAAGGGCTTATTTTGTGCATATTTGATATATTTGACATTATTTGTGCATTATTTCTTGAATTGCTTATACATGGCTATTTTGGAGTTCATTATTGATTTATGGGCTTATATGCATGTTTTCCAAAAGTTTGCAAAAAATATGACCCCCATTGAAATTTTTGAATTTTTTTTATTAATGTCATGGAAGCTTTATTGAACTCTACGATGCAAAATTGGATTCATTAAAGATATAGCATAAAACTGCCAAGTAAAGGGAAGTCACAATGAAGTGGATTATTTTCTTGAAAACCATGAAAAGAGGTAAAATTTGAAGTTGTTTTTGACATGTTGCATGATAAGAGGATGGAGGACTTTATATTTCCATATAATGCTCATATTATTATATTCCTAGCCACGCCTATGCTTAAGCATCACAAAAGCCATATTATGCCTTATTTCAATTATTGCTCCACGTGTTCTAAATATTGCCATTCTTTACCTTATATCCTATCCGGGGATTATGTTGAGAATGATGTTACATTCTGGAGATTATCATATGGTGTTTGTGTTGTTGTTATCATATTTGGAGTTTGGAAGGAATGTTTGAAATATATGGAAAATTTAATGAGTGAAAAAAAATCCGATCACCTCCGGAGTTAAAGGTCGATCGACCCTGCTCGCTGAGATAATAGTTTAGCGAGATGGGACACACATTGTGAGGAGTCCAAAACACTAAGTATCCGGGGCATTCATGACACCCATGTTTGCGACTCGTGAGAAGGCATTATGAAAGGTGATGAATCTTATGGAGAAGGAATGTGGAAATTCAGTTTGGAAAGTACTCCATTTCCCCGGATTATTAGCACCACATTGCCAAAATTTTGCCCACCTTTAGCCTTTTACCAATCTATTCCTTATTTGAGCTTAAATTAAAGTCCTATTGATTATTAATGCTTTGTCATATGAATTGTTTTTGCATAACCCTCCTTTTGTGAGTAGATGTTGCTTTATTAAATTGCACGTGCAAAGATTTATGACATAAGTACCTTTTCGATGAGGGTAATTGATTGCAGGGTTATATGAGAATGAATCTAAGATGTTGAGAGTTTATATTTCTTCCCCTGAATGACAAATAAAAGTATTGCTTGAGTATGGAGTGTTTGTTGTGAGCCGAATATGCCATGTTGTGAGCCGAATCTGCCATGTTTTATAGTCACTTTTACATCATTTTCTGCATACATTTCATGCATTTGGGCTAGAATAGTACATAATCTGTTTAAATTCGTCGAATTCGAGGCAATTTACAGCAGTTCTGAGAAAAGCATAAAAGCTCGAAACTCAACTACATAAGTCCAAGGTCAAGGAGCAGCGGAACCAGGGCAAATCGAGATGGAAACAAGGAAATCTGTTCGACAACACTTTGGTCGATATCGACTATACCTTGTCGATATCGAGTAAATCCAAATCGAGTTCCAGCAAGGATTGACCATAATCAAGCAAGGCTAGGAGATAAGGAGCACAACTTACTCGATATCGTGGAAATTACTCAATATCGAGGAACACCCAAGTCGATTTCCATGTCTGGAGCCGAGATCGACGAAGATGAGCTGAAACCGAGGATGGACCAAGCCTTTGTCGATGTCGAGGAAAACCTGAGTCGACATGCATCCTTTTGGCCAACATCGAGTTGCTAAGCACGAGACGAGAAAATGCTACTCGATATCGAGGAGTCCTACTCAATATCGAGGAAATCCCAGTGGCCGACGCCGAGCAGTCCGAGGATCTTGTTAATGTTCTATCCCGAGACCAATGGTGATATTTTGGAGATGAAATTCTATCCACATCTATCAAGAGCTATCAAGTCAAGAGAGAAGATATTTTATCCACATTAGATATAATCCTAGTTGTATTTATTTCCATGATTTATCTTTAAGTAAGTAGATATAGATAGACTTTCTTACCTTGATTAGCAAGGATTGGAAGCCTATAAATAAGGCCTTAGGGGCTGATTTCTAAGCATTCAATTTCAATTACAATTAGTCACATAGAGAGAGTAGATGAGAGAGCTTGTGGCGAGAGAAGTTGGAAAGGCGAAAGCGGATTTGGCTTCGATTGTATGTAAGCTTTCTTTAGTTTATTTAATGCAAAGTTATTTCCTTTTATTATTGATGAGTTTCTTGATGATGAAGAGCGAGTAGTCCACCCACTTCTAGGGTCGGGGTGAGCCCGACGGTTTCCATGTGAGATGATTCAGTAAAGGTCTGAGCTTTTTATGCAATTCGTCTTCTATCCCTGTGAGCATGATTCTTTTGCGAAAGTTGAAGGTGATCCTTGTTTGTGTTTTTGAAGCGAAAGTGATCTTAATACAACTTGGGTTAATTATGTGAAAAAGGTTAGTAACAATTAGGGTTTATGTGAAAGCATCTATATTCCTATTTCTTAATAATGAAAGTTATTTGATGAAAAGCATGATCTTGTATGCCTTTATGTGTTATTTTGCAAAGTTATCGTTGTTGTGTTGATACCCTGGCCTTGGAAGTATTTTAGTTTATTGAATTTATTTCGTTGAAATTCGTGTTCTGCGTTCTAAAAGTTGCACTTTTAAGTTTTTGTTGCTTTGTCGATTTCGAGGAGTGTTTTGTCGACATCGAGTAGTTTTACTCGACATCGAGGAGAGTTTTGCCGAGATCGAGTTTCTGTGTTTGGTTTTCGTTTCTGTTTGTCGATTTCTGTTACTGTTGATCGACATCTTTAGTCGACATCGAGTAACTGTACTCGATATCGATTAGTTTCTGTTGCTTTACTTTATTTTCCGCTTTTATTTGTTATTTCTGTCTTTTTTATTTGCTTTTATGTCTGTGAGATTTATAGCTACCCGAGATCCGCTGACACGCTTCCTCGAGCATCGATCCTGACTTCCCACTGCTACATCAGGAGGAGGTCTTGTAATTATTTGCGTGGGCACGAATCTGGTTTGATCTATTTTATAATATTTTAAACTCGATTTCCTCCTACAACAGTCCTCAACACCGAAATGGTCGGAAATTCAATTTCTAGTGTAATGGAATCTCTATTGATTGATTTCAATTCCAATTTACGCCCAATTTCATCAAAATTCGAAAACCCTAAAAAATTACCTTTTTGTCGAATTGGGATGGAAATTAACATTCTTATTGTAAATTGAACACACAGTGAGCTTCTTAAAATCAAAAGGAAGATAAAAACGTATTCAATTCGATGTTTCATATTGTTTTTTCACCCCGACCTTTTCGACATTGTTTAACCTTCCCCAACTCGCGTCGTTGGCAACCCTTGTGACCAGTAGAGGCAGAGGCTGTCGTCGTATCTCCAGTCACCGGACTCCTCGCCACCCTAGCTTCTGTTGCCACCAACCGTCGTCTTCATCGAGGTGTCTCTACTGCAGCTACTTTGCTGAAAGTGGCGAGGAGGAAGAGGACGGGTTGTGGGCTTGCAAAATAATTTACAATATTTCACCGTCTTGTCTTGTTTATTTCATTTTGAGCCCAAAATAGTTTTCCGGATGCCACATCAACATGTTGTTTTGAAAACGGGTCGGATTTTGAAGTCATATTGTTTTCGGTTAATATTGGTATAGTTTGTACATGAGTTAGTGAATTTTAAAGTTCATATTATTTTTGGTTAATAGTTGATAATTCATATTATTTTGAGTGATTATTCCTAAAAAAAAACGTTAATACTCCGTATTTTTGTCAAGAAGGGGAAAGAGAAGAAAAGAACATCTTCATTCACGACGAGAGGGCGAGACTGGGGCACCATTCGCCAGACGATAGGAGGGAGAAGGTCGAAGTCGGCGACTGACATCTTCAAGGAAGAGCATGGACGACGCTACCATCGTCGGAGCAAGGTACCTTCTATCCCTGCCTATGTCTCACAAATTGTCGATTGATACTGGGAAAAATTGTGCCTTCGCTCCTTCAGTCATGTTAGGAGGACAGTTGTTGAAGATATCGAAGCCAGTGGTGGGAAAGATATGAAGAGGGAGTAGCAAAGACAGCCCGGGAAGGTCGGGCAAAGACACCAGCAATGTCAGCCCCTATGAATTTGGTACAAAGATCCCTGCCAGGTGTTTTCTTCATGCCTTTTTAAATTTTAGGGTTTAGAGGTAGGATTTGGTATTTTGATTTAGGCATTTAGGATTCTGAATTAACAAATTGATCACATAAACATTAAAAACTAGTGGTCTAATCTTATTTAGGGATTGGAATTGATGGTTTGGGGGATTTAGGGATTGAATTTGAGGATTTTGACCTATTGTGTTGTTTTAGACAAACTGTATGTTCATATGGCTACAGACTTCAGTGGCCTCTTAAACACGAATCATATGACATATGTATTGTTATTGGTATGCTGCCTTTGCTTTTGTTATATCTTCACCCACAAGCTCTTCATCAAGTTGAAAGCTCAAAGGTGGTGGACAAAGAACAATGAAAAGGTCATGGAGTTGTACAATGTTCAGAGGTTCGACCAATAAAGTGTGCCACTCTCTACTATTAAGACGAAGTGAGCTTGTGAATGTGTGATTTTGTAAAAACTTCAATAGGAAATTGGATAGCTAACCCCTATCATTACGCAACTTACGCCGGTGATGTGAACATGTTTGTTCCAATTGAGGTTATAGGGCATTTTATAGTGCTCAATTAATTGTATATATGAACTCACCTATCTACAACAGTGATAAATTTTCAACAAAGTTATAGTGGATTCTTGCCCAACATAATAAAAAGGTTAATCTTTGCCAAAGTTGATTCAGCTAATGCAGAGCAAAATAATCCAACTGTTGTATGATTTAGATTAAACTCTCTAATCTTTATAAGTGTTTTCAATTAAGTCTGTTAGCTCAAAGGGAGAGCAATGTGTGGTTACACATTGATGTGGGTTCGAATCCCATGTAGAATACAAAATTAAAAGTTAAAAATTAGCAATTAGATAGAGGACAACCTTATATCTCTACAAGTATAAACATTTTAGCTTCCCTCACGCTCTCATTTTGGCAGGAGGCTAATACAATGTATGTCTGGCTTATGTGGGATTTGAACCCACATCTTGTGCCTAAGCACAATGCTCTACCGGTTGAGCTAATAAGCCAAAATTTTCAAAGCAAGAGGCTAACATGCATGTTTTATCTTCATTGAGGCACAACCTTACACCTCTACAAGTATAAATGTATGATAGCAATTCTCTATCATTTGAGCTAATAGGTTTAGAAACGCTTTAAGAAATAGCTTCAAGAAATCGATTTCAATTTCTAAACCAACAATACTTCATGTGCAGGCTAATATTCAATTCAAACCATTCAACAAGGTAATAACTTCATGTGCATGCATTCCTGAGACAAATTGATAAATTAAATGCAACCTATGGGCAGACTTGAAGCTTAAAATACAACCTAGGGCAACTTGGTATAGTTTTCATACATTGATGCAAATTCTAACCTTTTCTCCTCACTGGATTTTAACTTACGGATTCTTTTACTACTTTGGATTAATTTATTTAATTTATATAAATAAACCGAACTCTAGTATAAAAGCCAACCAGATTTTAACTTATGGTTTTATTTACTACTTTTTTCATAAATTGGTGCACATTCTAACAAGTGATTTATACTGGTCCCTTTGTTTCCTGAGTTAGAGAAGAAACAGGCCAACATGACTCAATTACCAGACAACATCTTGTCCAAGGCATTAGACATTGCCCCAAGAATCATCAATAATTGGTAAATGGATTTGACAACTAATATCCTACATATAACAGACTATAGGTATTAAAGTCACATGAATGGGCATTACTATTAAAAATACACCAACACCTATATATAAAGTGACATGAAATCAAACCCCTTCTCATGGTGTTTATTTCTTTTGTTTCTGCTGGCATATCATGATTCTTACAAGCACCACAACTTTAGTACATAACTAAAAAAATGTAAATAACAATGGGATACAAGCTGAATGAAGCCAGTTATCTTTTTCTACTTACAGGGAATAATGCGATGATGACATATGTAAACAGGTTTGCACTTAGTAGAGATGATACATCAATTTTGAGATCATTTTGTTGTCAGGCCATTTCTTGCACGAAATCAAATAAAATTTTGGTACCAAGCCCTTTCAGGAACCGCAGGTATGCATTTGATGCATGTATAAATGAAATGTAAATTGATGTTCAGATAAAGAAGTTTCTTGATCCGTTCCTTAAATATCTGCAGGAATGGATATGTAAAAGACAACCATGGAATTTGTTGCAAAAGCATCCTACTTGTAATGGAGATCAAAATAAATGAAGCATATTGCAAAACCATAAGAATAGCTCCTTACTTTTTCCATTTTTATCCTGGCCCTAATTTGAGGAAAACAATGCAGAAACACATGGGGATACCTGCTCTTGTGACCCACATTTGCACAAATAAATACTCCTACTCTAGTACTATTATGAGAGGAAAAAGAGGGTATGACAGTAGAGGTGCAGATTGGGACGAACAAATGAATCGGAATCCATCCTAGTGAATCAGAATGGGGAAAACTATCCTAGTGAATTAGATTAGGACGAGAATCGAAACTCGATTCGAGATTCAACAAAAAATGGGTACAATCGATATTAAAATCCATTGAATTTGAAGAATTCAAATCATCACTCCTAACCTCTAAATCCCCAAACCCTAGATTAAACTGAGAAATACTCACCTCCAACTTCGGCACCAACTGAGCTCCACCGGTGTCAATCTGATCGGCGACATGTATCGGACCCCTCGACTCGCTCTCTCCCTCTTCGCTCTTCGCTTTTCGCTCGCCATCTTCTCTCTCACAACTTCTCTGTAATGAATTTTATTTTTTTTAAAGGAAAATGTTAACATAATGGACAGAGGGGCACGGCGCGAAAATATTACAAACTTCAGGGGTTTTTCGCGAATTATGTAAAACTTTTGTACACCTGGTGAATTTGACCTTACCTCAGGGGCACCAGATAAAAATTCGGTTTTTTTTAGAGACTTAGCCCTCTCTTATTCTCCTATCGATAAGCCACCATTGACGATTTGTCTGGCCTCCCTCAACAGCGGTGACACGGCATTAGAGGGCTCTCGACTCAAGCGCTCGCAACAAGAGAAGCGAGACGCGTCGGCTCTACCAACCCGTAAAAGTGCTACGAGTATTCCGCCCCTAGGTATGTTCTAGGGTTTTTTTCCATTTCCGAATTTCATCTCTTAAATCTTTGATTTCAATGATTAAGGCTTGGATTAGGAACTTCTTTTGCCTTTCCCTCTAATCATATGCCCAATTTCTGTGTTTGACATATTTTGTTGCAACTTCTAGAGTTGTCATTTCGTTCATTTTTGGGGCTTATACGGTTTGGGTAGGCAGAACTCTGGGCTCGGGAGGTCCGACTAGGGGCTGGGGAAATTTGAGGGCCGGTGTAGTCGAGGGCTGCTAGCAACTCCTCCCTCTACACAGGTATGTTTGGCTCCTCTCTTTTCATTCTTGTGAAACCTGTTTGCTCAATTCAATCTGAAACTGATTTGTCAAGCCTTCTGGTCGAGGATGATAGTTTTAAGATGGGAAATTTGAGTTCCAATCTTTGAGTTTATTTTCATAACGCCCAATTTTAATCAACATCAATTTAAATCAGCTCCCTCCTCTCTTTTTTGAAATCACCAATTTTGGTTGGTTTTGCACTTTGATTTAGGAATACGAGCTCTCCATTTGCCACTGCTGATCTGATTTAGGCATGAGATTTCTCCATTTACCTCTGCTGATTTGTGTTTATAGCAAAGAATAGAAGCTTAATCCTGAATAAACAGTAGCGTTGATTAAAAATTCGGGCTATTAGTTGTTTGACTTAGTTTACTTGCAATTTGGTAGCAACCAAACTAATTTATGGGATTTGTTCTGCTTCTTTTGATAGAAGGTTGGGACAATAGGGGTAGCTCAATTTTGTTTAAGCTACCATTTGATTTGTTATGTCCTGCATTTTTTGTCCTTAGGTGGTCCTCTTTGTTAATACAGAAAACCGATTGCAATTCCCTAGTACTCAAAACCCTCTAGGCAAAAATCCGGCAGCATTTCATTTAGGTGAACCGATCCACGCCGGAATCGAGTGTAGCGGCGAAAGTATCTACTTTCGAGCCAACTACGGGAGAGTATACTCTCGACTTACTACGTGGTACACTCCAGGTAAGAAAGCCAAATATCTTTCAAACCCTTAAGGAATGCAACACTAGGCGAGAGTATGTATTCTTCTTCCATTTTCTTTTACATGCAATCAAAGAAAAGAACTGCTCTTTTTCTTAAGCTCCTCTTTCTTTCCTGTTTGTTGCTGCCGCCTCCTCTGCTTATTTTCTTTTGTTTTGGTTGTGTGGTTGCAGGTGTCTCTCCTGGAACTGGAAAAGCCACGAGGAAGAAGAAAAAGCTTGCAGGTGCTTCTTCTCTTTTGCAGACAAAGTGCCTAGAGGGGACTGCTCTCTTTGTCTTGCAGTTGAATAGCTCCACACGGAAGAAAAGCAAGACGAGAGGGACAGCTAGGAAGGAGAGGACAACCCCTTCTTTGGTTTTGCAATTTAATACCCCCCCCCCCCCGGGAAGAAAAAGCCACTCCCTCATTTTCCCCTTTTATTATTTTCTTGAAGAGATGGAAAAACACACGTTCTGTCATGGGGAACAGTTGAAGGTTTTCATTCAACTGCTCTATCCTACAGTTATCTTCCCTCCTTTTGAATCTTCCCTCCTTTTGCTTTAATGGGCTTCTGTGGGTTGGACTTGCAATGTCAATTTTCAAGGTCCAATTTTGAATTTTTTTTTTTTTGGAAGGCTTATGTTTAATTTTGGAAAAATTTACCACATTTTTTTATAGAATGAATGTGATAAATTTATTTAAGCCATGAATAATAAAATATTAAAATTCATAAAATTTTACCCTCCAACAAAAGTGGTTTGGATTTTTAAGGGATTCGAAAATATTTTATAAATTAATTGAAAAAGGAATTTTACGAGTATTTTCAAGGGTCAGAATTCTTAAATGGTTGATTTGGATTTCAAAATGGTTTTGGAACTAACTTGGGAATAAGACTTATTTCATGACTAATTAGCATGATAATATGATCGTTTGACTAACGACATGATATGTGTGACTAATAGCATGACTTGTGGTGATTTATTATGAAGGGTTAAATATTGATTACCGATGATGATGACGATATTTATCCTTATGGAAAATATGAGTATGAAATAATAATATTCAAATTTGTCTAAGACTGATATAGAGGTTATCTTAAGCTGATGAGATGGTGGATTATATATGTTGAACGGTACGAGATGGGAGATGATGATAAGGATGAACTGAAAGTATGACGGATGCGAACTTGTTTATTTATCTGTTTGTATGAGTGTGTGATATATGTGTTCAGAGTGACTATAGAATTATACTCCGGTGCTTACTCAGTAACCATTACCTCCTGCCTGATGTGTCATATAGTATGTAGGTGTTGCATATGCATAAAAGCATGTCATGTAGTATCATGCTTAGGAATTGCACGTACGAATGAGCATCCTTATTCTGTTTGCGTTTGAATACAGAATGACCGTTATCTATGAGTACTAGAATCCTTGCTAAGGTCATAGGACAACCCAGCTCCATCGGGTTTCGTCCTGAGTCATTCCAGTCGTTGGAACACCTTTACTATTATCAACATTATTATGTTCTTTTCGCAAGATCCACCATATGATGATGAGATTCGATCTGGAAGAGGGGTGGTGGTAGAAGAGGGATATACCACTTGGTATTCTTTGTTAATGCCTTACTTAATATTATGCATATATGAATTAGGAGCATGATAGTGTGGTTAATATTTCAGTATTGCATGAAGGCATCCTTTATTCTATGTATAGGCATATCTTTTTTCCTCAGCGCGGTCAGAGGACCCGCGGGCGGACTCTTGGCCTGACTTTGTGGTATAGTTTCAGGTACCCGTTTTACTGCTTGATTTCATGTTGTTATGACGGGGTCCATTCATATGGCGGAGAGTGAGTGTTGAACCCTGACTTCACCAAATTTATATTTTTGAGATTTCTCCCTACTTATACTCTGTTTTTGACCCGGCTTTGTCATGGCGCCCGTTTTATCATTTTCAGAACTTATGCCCTTCGCATGATAAAGGATTTTCCGCATTGTAGACTTAGGACATGTACAGGGGTTTACCCCAGGGTCTCCAACAGACCTTCCGAATTTGGGTGCGAAATCCCACTTTAAACTACACATCTTCGATTTCAATCCTTCAACTTGTACTCGGGACGCAAGATCCCAACGAGGGGTTTCATCCCTCCAAACGTAACTCGGGAATCATAATCCCGAGCCGTTGCAGAAACTGCGTGAACGTGTCAACTTTGCAGTTTCGTCACCACTGCTACAGAGCTCCGTTTTTGTTGCTCTTTGTTTGGACGCTTTCTTTGCAGTGCCCTCTATTGATCCCAACTCTGTTTATATGTATACATAGATGGAATTGATCCCAATAGTATCGCCAACTTGACTGCTATATAGATATTTTTGTTATATAGCATGTATATGGTCTTTGTGGCTTCTTTTGCGTGGTGTTCGAGACTTCTTCGATCGATCCTCAGGGGCATTTGTGAGCCGTCGGCTGTAGTAAGTATGGAATAATATTGGGAAGTTGATTTGGGAACACGCAAGGATTATCATCGGGCGTTTGTGGAGCGTGCAAAAAGGCCATGTTGTGCTGTAACCGTTCAAATGTGGTCGAGAGGCCAACTTCTGGCATCAGCTGCGGTTACCATAGAGCTCCGTTGTTTCTACCGTTTCTTCAAGCACCCTCATTGCATAGCCTGCTTTTGTCCGAAACTCACCACGGTCTTGGATTCATCTCGAGTTGTTCATACCACGGCCCGGAACTTGACTTCCTGAGCAGTTGTTCTCCCTCCGTAAAAGAATGAATTTAGGCCTATTTTTATACTCCCTTTTGTCAGGCGTTCGAGGCATCTTCGACCACTCTTTAGAGGGCGTTGTTGACCTTCGGTGGTAGGCGGCATGGCATAGGCTAGAGAACTTGGGTTGCAGGCAAGACGGATTCGAAGAAGAATGATCGAGAGGAACGGAAACATGCTTTGCTGGCCATGTATCATGTCTCTCCTTGAGCTGCATTTGATGATCGTCTTGGCATCATATTAGTGACCTTTAAGGCTGAGGGAGAGCGGGGGTTGCCTTGTACAGGTGTTGGGGATCACCGAGGGAGCTTCGTTGTGAGTCGTCGGCTTCCGAGAGCAAGCTTTTGACGATGTTGACAGGCTCCTTGTGTAGTGGCTGTTGATGACGATGGGCCCTTCTTACTGCTCCGTGGCGTGCTTTGCTCATACGTGAATGTTTGGAGATTGCCCTATATATTCACATGTATTCACACTTCCCTTTATTTTTACTTTTTTCTCATTTGCCAGATCGATCACACATACATGTATTTTTCGTGATCGACTTGCCCCCCCTCCTTTTTTTTGTGATTCGGGCGGATAACACAGTAGGCAACCATACTCCTTGGCCATTCTTCTCATTCTTGGCTTTGTTGTACTGGTAGAGGTGACCACTGAGTAAGAGAGGCGAAAAGGAAAGTTCGAGCCCTCTACGAGTCTTCGAGCAAGAGGCGAAATGGTTTGCACATAGCCCACGGGTCCTCGATGTAGGAGGCGAAACGGAATGTTTCAAGCCAGCCTATGAGTTTTCGAAGTAGGATGCGAAATGGTGTGCACATATCCCACGGATCTTCGATGTAGAAGGCGAAACAGAACGTTTCAAGCCAAGCTACGAGTCTTCAATTTAATGTAGAAGGCGAAACGGAATGTTTCAAGCCCTCTAGGAGTCTTCGATGCAAGAGGCGAAACAGAATGTTTCGAGCCAGCCCACGGGTCTTTGACAGGGCGTAGTGGTTGGAACCGCACGAATCCCGAAAGATTACTCGGATCCTCCCGACTACAAGTCAGGGTCATTGTCACCATGCACGGACTTCATTTGTGGACACTCGATCCCCGCCTTCTTAGTAGTAGCAGTGGGCCTCGTCACCACCTCCATCTTCATTGTAGCCTCATTTAGTGTCCGAGAACCAAGAATGTGGCTATCGACGGGGCTCGATCGATCTTTGACATGAATCTTTGGTCAGCGATGACAACCGGATATGGTAAGAACTCGGGAACTCCGGCACCGTTGTGGTGGCCTGCTTGGTTCTGCTGGCAAGCCCTTCTTTTCATGGAGATCATCCATATGGTGTGGGGGTGAACTTGCATCCAAGGCTGCCACATCCGGGGACGCGCAAAACCGAGACGTCATATGCCTTAATTTGGTAAAGGCCATCTCTGCACTTTGCCTTTGTTATGGGTGATCACTGCTTAATGGCTTGTTGATTTGGCCATTGGTGAAGTTGATGACGACCTTCCCACTGAATTCGGAAACCTTCACTTGCTTTCACTTCCCTTTTTAAAATGGATGAAGCCCCCTTATTTGTATATTCCTCCATTTTGTTTTGGTGAAGATGTGCTGAGCTATGGCCTCCCCCTCTAGTTTGTTTTGGGAAGAAGAACTATGGCCTCCCCGCTTGAACCAGGTTGTGTGTATATATATAATAAGAGAAGCATATGTCTTGAATTCAGCCGTTATGGGAAGGTGTAAATGTATCACATTTAACTTGGCTGTTTCACCCTCCCAAATTAAACCCATCTCCTTTAATTTTGACCAGGATATAATTGATAGACGTCGGTTTCATATTTTACTTTTTTGTAACCGATCACCATGGTTTAATTCTTTCATTGAATTGAAACCGCCTAAGTTAAAGTCTACCAATTAATGGTGAGAACATATAGATCAATTAACCCACCAAGTAACCTCATATATTTAGGAACATGGGTTATGACTATATATGGAGTATTAACTAGTCCATATCATATTTTAGGATCTAGTTTAGTACAACATCCTTGTCATGAGAATATCATTATATCGGGTCCGAGATTTAGACCATGTCCAAGACATTTTAATTCGGTTCTACACAATTAGAAACCGAAATTTTTTTTACCCATCAACAATGTCAAAATTAAGTACCAATTTCAATATTATTGGCAAGCCTCTTCTAGAACCAAGAGTTAACAATATGGATTTCAAAGAGTAAATTGTTCGTAGGTTCTGTATAGGTTCTGAAGTTTTCCACTCTTTTCACAACAAGAAGGGTAAATTTGGGTGGATGGCATTAAAGCTAGATATGGAGAAAGCTTACGACAAAATAAGTTGGAGTTTTATTCGCACTATACTGAACAAATTTGGTTTTGATTCTAGATGGATTGAGTGGGTCATGACCTGTTTAACTAAAACTAGCTTCTCGGTTTTAGTTAATAATTTGTCTGGCCATACATTTCAAACATATAGGGGAATACGACAGGGAGATCCTCTTGCACCTTATATTTTTGTATTGGTTATGGAACTATTAGGGAGAATGTTGCAACAGGAATCATTGGAATGTGACCCGTTGGTTGGAATCAAACTTACAAGTAACAGTGATCCTATTCCTTTCCTCTCTTTTGCAGATGACACACTTATTTTCGGACGAGCTGATGAGTTAAGTCTTCATACAATTAAAAATCTCTTGAATACTTTATCCAATATGTCAGGACTTACTATTAATTATAATAAAAGTTCGTTACAAGTTTCTAAAAATATATCTGTCAGCGAAGCTCAGTCTCTTGCTCAACAGCTAAATATTCCAGTTACTAAATCAATGGAAAAATACCTTGGTATACCACTAATTAGTGGAAGGTTTTGTAATGCCTTGTTTGATGAGGCAATTACAAGCCTTAAAAAACAGTTGTCAAAGTGGAAATCTAACACTCTCTCACAAGCTAGTAGATCGGTTCTAATTCAGGCAAACCTAAATTCTAAAACAAATTATTTAATGCAATCATTTCTCCTTCCAAAAGGAATTCTAGAAAAAATTGATCAGATAAACAAAAATTTCTTTTGGAATAAACTGCAATCTGATAATTATCATCCTTTAATCAGCTGGAATCATTTGTGTACTCCTAAAAAGGATGGAGGATTAGGTTTTAAATTGGCTGAGCAAACAAATATTGGCATGCAAATGAAACTGCTTTGGAGAATAATGGCTAATCCTGATAATATTTGGTCTAAGGTAGTCAAGGATAAATATTTGTCGAAAGAATCTCTAATGGAAAGAGGTAAATTTAAAACTTCTTGGCAATTTGGTAGGCTTCTTAATATTAGAGATTTGTTCTCTAAAGGACTGCTCTGGCTAGTGGGTAATGGAAAAACCATAAATGTATGGTCTGACATTTGGGTAAATGCACAATACCTTCAAAACTTTCGGAATGAGCTTAATCCTAATTTAAAAGTTTGTGATTTATTTACAAATACCAACTCTTGGGATATTGATAAATTAAATAGTATATTCCCCTCTCACATTGTTCAAGCGATTACTAACATCCATATTCCAGTAATTGATATTCCTGACATATTAATTTGGATTTATAATAGAAATGGAAAATTCTCTGTTAAATCCACATCTTCTATTTGTAATACCGGGAATACTAAGAAAATTCCAGCAGACTGGATTTGGAAACTTAATATTCATCCAAATATTAAAAATTTTATTTGGAAAATTATTTTAGATATCTTACCTACCATGACCCGTCTAAATAGATATATAAATAGAGTTCCTAGTACTTGCTCTCGTTGTAATTCTGATATAGAAGATACAAATCATTTATTGTTTAATTGTCAGATCACAAGGTCTCTTATTCAAAATCTTGGTATTAGGCTGGGAAAATGTTATAATATTCCAAGTTTAACTAGTAATGTTTCGGAAAATATTTTAAATACGAGGGCTCTTAATATAGATTTTACAGACTTATGTCATTTATGGCATTCTATATGGGAGCTAAGAAATAGAATTATTTTTCGCAAATCTTCTAATATAGGTATTATCTATGCTCTAACACAAACTATAGATAAAATCTCTTGCTGGAATAAAGAGCGGGTAAAAACGAAGTTACCTAAACGAGCTAGGCCTCCTGATAAATTGATTTTGAATTGCCCTCCTATAAATGTTATTAAGATCAATGTAGATGCTTTAGTGAAAATTGATACTCAACCGCAGGTTGGTTGTATTGTGAGGAATAATGACGGTCTAATACTTCGAATTCATAAATGTAACATTAGGATGTGCTCTGTCATTCTAGCAGAAGCTTTTGCAGTTTATACAGGTATAAGACTTGCAGCGGAGATGGGGATCCGAAGAGTGATTATTGAAAGTGATTGTGCAATCATCGTCAATGCCATCAATCAAGTAAATAATATACCATGGGACGTCGCTCAAATTATCGAAGAGATCCATGTGTTAAGCAAAGAGTTTGAGAGTTTCACAATTCAACACTGCTACAGAGAGGCAAATGGTGCAGCTGATTTTCTTGCTAAATCTCAGTTGAATTGTAATTTTATTTTGAGTTCCGGTTGTTGTGAGTTCCAGAACATCATCTTGCGAGATGATCATGGGTGTCGATAGTACATCCAAACTTTTGCTTACTGTAAAAAAAAAAAAAAAAATCAATCCACCTATCCTCATGCCTTATATGAATAAGTCCAAACCAAATAATAATAACAAGCAGCACCAGTACCATATCACTGTTATTTCACATATATATCATTGTATCAATTTATCTCCTAAATTACTTACTCCAGTTATTACTCGTATTAATTCATGACCACACAAATACCACTGTACTCCGTATTACTTTAGTTGCTAATAATCAAGTGTAAATCACTTCACTTTATAGCATTAAAGTCAAGTTCTGCCAACAATAATTTTCTCTTCATACCAAATCATATACTTATACAGATTCCTGATTTCACAATAACTTGACAGTTACAAGCAATCATTCACACATAAAATTATACAATAGCAAATTCCTGATTTCACTCAATCGAATTTTGCTTAATTGACCTCCTGGTCGCTCCTATGAAATATTACTTTACTGGTTTCCCAGTATCCTAATTGTCCATATCCAGAAAAATAAAATTGAGCAAAAACATATTAACGGCCATGTTTGAGGCTTTTTTCCTCTCTAAAATATAAGTTGAAAATGAACCAAAACATATGAAGCTTGAGGAGTTGTATTCTCCCAGAATTCTTATTAGATTTCAACAAGGTGAAGAATAGATGAGGTGAAGATTCGAAGCGAAAACCCTAGATCAGGGGAATTTTACCTGAGATTTGGAATCGTTGTGATTGTCCACGTCGCCAAGGGCCGGACCTGAGGCGAGTCCCAACAGGCTCTCGCCTCGGGCCCAATCAGCCTAGGGGCCCATAGTGTGTTTATATATATCAGGTATTTTTATAATAAATAAAGTTGAAGTGGGATGTGAAACAAATATACGACTTGGCTTACTGGTCAGGGGCCGGGAGATCTTTATTGGGTGTGAAAGAGGTCAGGTTCGACTCCCCGTTCCTCACATTGTGTATCTGTTTTTTTTAAACAGCAAACTCGCCCATTATTTTTTTTAAAACAACAAACTCACCCAGTATTTGCACAGCAAACTCGCTCAGTAGAAAGCCAAATGAAAAGAGTAGACAATATGAGAAATGTGGTAGCTAGTAGTAATTCAGAAGTGGTACCTACTGATTTGAGCAAGAAAAACAAAAGAAATGATTCTTCTTCTAGAATCGATCTAGACCTTCAAAGTTCAACCTTCTTTCTTCAAGGTTAATTTTTATTCCTCTATTTTTAATTTGCCTGCTTTTAAGTTGAATTGGTTGAGATTAAAATCAAGGTTAGTTGTTGTCGATTTGAGAATCAATTTGGAGTAATTTTGATTAGGCTTGGTGATTCTGATAATAAATTATGAGAAATTGTCCTTCCTTGAATTGGTAAATAAAGAGCGGTCATTCCGGTGTTCGAACCGGGGACTTATGGGTACTACCCACAAGTCCTTTCCGGTGAGTCATTCTGGAATGGTTAAGAAATTGTCATTCCTTCTACATCTATTCATTCATATTTTGTCTTCTTCATCCCATCTCATTTGTTTCTTCTCTCAGCATATTCTTTCCCTTCTTATCAATCACTGAATTGTGATTACAAGGGTATTCACCATGGATTTTTCCATAAACTTTCATATGCTGACTATAAATTTGTGTATTCGTGCACCTAAAATAAATTGAATTGGTTGAGATTAAAATCAATTTAGATTAAAATCAATTGGTAGGGCCCTATTTTGAAATCTCGCCTCGGGCATTAAAAATCTCAGGTCCGGCACTGCACGTCGCTATGGCTACTACTCTACTGTTAGGAAGAGATAGAGGTGCGGCGGTGGTTCTAGAATAGGGATTGAACGGAGGAGAGAGACGATGTGGTTGTGTTGTCGGTGTGGCTTCTTAAATCTCACTGATTATCATCACCAACGACGACCTCATTATCGATGAAATCCCGGGCTCCCTCCTCGGCGTCCTTCTCGCTGAACTTCCACCGTAGGAGAGGAAGAGGGAAATTAGAAAGGCGAAGACACGACGACAATAGGGATAGGAATGGAGGAGAAGCGGTGATTTTGGAACAGGGAGAAGCAAAGAAGAGAAAGTAACAATTTTGTAATTTTCAAAGCACAGTGGCAAATATAGGGGCAAAAGGGGTACTCAAATTTTTGCCAAACTCTTTCTTGCCTGCGCTAAACAGAAATCGTGTTTATATTTATACTAAGATGAGTAGCCGCGCCCAAATGCGCGCGGGGACCGCGGGGTTGTCATGTTTTTTTTAGTATATACTAGCTTAGTGCCCGTGCGTAACGCACGAGATTTGTAAAGTATATTATATTTTATAGAAGATATTACCATAACTTATTTATATTATTTATTAGATGTATTATAATAATATGAAAACGGCATAGCTATTTATTATTTTGTTGTTCTCTACCTTGTTAATATATTCTTATTAGTTTTTTTTTTTATATGTAAATTTAGAGATGCGAAAATATGAGCAAAATATGTAGATACTTCCTACACAATATTTATTTAATAATAATAATAACAAAATATAAAAATAGTGTACTGTAAGGCATAAGAATATAGCAAATTGTCATTAAATATACTATAATTATTTGAAATAATCAAACTATAATATAACTATTTGAAATAATTCATATTATGTGAAGTTTATTGCCAAACTATATAAATATATTAACTAGTGTTTTGGATATGGATTTTGAGTCTTTTGTGAAGTTTATCATCATATGACTCCACACTCAATGTTGTTTTCTATCTTAACAAAGTTAAGAATGACTACATCTTAAAAAAAAATTAGTTCATATTATATAGACTATTATAATATAAAGTATGTAAATGGAGTAAATATCATTTAGATCAATTATTTATAATGAAACATTGTAAAATAATGTGGATTAAAAATATTTTTTTCACAATAAATAAGGATTTAATCTCTCAGCAATAATTAGCTAGTAAACAAGAAATCAGATCGGCATCGTTTTGAGACAACCCCTAAAACTCAAACACCCGTTTACTGCTCCTAAGACCTAACTCCCTTCGCAGCATCATCGCCCGCTCCTTCGGCCTCCATGGGATTTGAATTGGGGGTTGTGCAATGGGAATGTCGAAATCGAATTTGGATTGGAGTTTTGTGTAATGAGATTATTTATGTGGGTGTGAATTGTCTCCTAAATTGAATTATCTTATTAATATTGGATTATTTATCGAACACATTATGGTTTGTATGGCTCCTTTCGTTGTATTAAGTTAGGAGAGATATAGAATAATAATAGAAATAGATAGATAGATATGAATAAACATTTTAAATCCTTTTTTATACAATAGATTTGTAATCTTTTGGTTAAAAAATAGATAAACATTGATGAATTTCGTGTTTTTATATGATTTTTTTTACATCTGCAGCAGCTGATTTTATTTTTATTTTCTGTTTTTTTCTAGAAGATTTATAGTAGATATCAAATCTTTCAGTTTGGAATGAGAAATGAGATATAGATTATTGTTGACTGTTAAGTTAGGATAGATAGGAAACTGTGCAGCAATTATAAACCGCCTAAATCCCTTTTTAGACGATAGATTTATAATCTTTTGGTTGGAAATGAGATAAACATTGATGAATTTATTTAGGTTTTTTTTATGTTCGTTGTATACATTATTGAATTCCAGATGAGAGGACTGCCCCATGACCGGTGGATAAGGAAGGAGGAGAAGTGAATTCTTTGTTATATTCGATTCTGATTATATATAGAGTAGTGTTGCTAGATAGTTAGGTTAGGGTGAATGAGAGTAAAACGGTAAAACAAATCTTTGCATATTTGAAATTAATAGCGGATAGAACTTAAAAATAAAGTAATATCGATTGGTTTTTAATAATTTAAAAAATCTCTACATATGTGAAATTAGGATAAATGTGTAAATTTTTGGTTAAATAAAAGAGATAAACATTGGTTAATTGGTTAATCGAAGTAATAACGGATGGAGCTTCAAAAAACCAGTAACAGAATGACTTGGAATTGGTTAAAAAATCCATGCAGACCTGAAAATTTTAATTATTTTAACAAAAAGTAACAGAATGTTTTGTAATTGGTTTAAAAATCTCCGCAGATCTGTAAAGTTTAATTATTTTAATTAAAACAGTTTAAACTAAATTTAAAAAATCTTTGCAGATCTGAAATTAGGATAAATGTGTAATCTTTTTGTTAAATAAAAGAGATAAACATTGATTAATTGGGTAATTGAAGTAATAACGGATGGAACTTTTAAAAAAAGTAACATAAATGAAACAGCTACCGGAAATGCTTATATTATATCGTTTTAATATTATTTAAATCACTCTTGAGGTTCGAGTTAGTGTTCTCCAAATCAAACAGCTACTGAAAATGCAAAAGAAATCAATTAACCAACTCTATGACCAATGAACTTAGAAAATAGATCTCATTATTCATCAACCAAGTTAGATTTAATCATCTATCAAAAAATTTCTAAAAAAATTGTTACATTTTATAGCAATAAGAGTAAAATTGGTGCGGAACTTGGTCATAAACTTAAAAAGATTTATTGGATGAAAGATTTGGATACCATGTAAATTAAAAACAAATATGAAATAGGGATGTGAAGCAAATCAAGCACTTAAATAAGGCCCAAAATCAAATCTCTACAGATATGAAATTTGTATTTTTTTTTAATTTTTATTTATGGTTGAATTTATGGAGGAGGGTATATCTGAATTTGTGATTTTTTTTATGTAGGGTGTTTTATTTAGTATTTTATGTACAACAACTGATTTTGTTAGACGAAGCATTGTGTCCTTCAAGTTTCGAGATCCATGGGATGTTCCTCGATGATGAAATCAATGGAAAGGAGCGGACACTTTGAATGGGAGGATCATCGCATACCATGACCCAAATGGAAAGGAAGCATGAGGGGTAAGTTATCAACATAGGTGACTGTCACGATAACCAAGAGGCTTTCATTCACTACCCACACGCCCAGGAAACGTTCATGGACTGCATACACACCTAGGAAAGGTGGAAGGAGAATATGTGAGAGCGGGAAGCCATTGTTGTAGTTGATCATTCATTCAATTTTAGTATCAATCATGTTCAATTGGATTCAGGTGCAATGTCGAGATGCAGCTCTGCAAAAAAAAAATGTAAACGTTATAAATAAAAGAGTTTTAAACAATTGGAGAAGCAATTGGGGATTTATCCTAAATTTCGATTTTTAAACAATTGGAGAATCAATTGGGGATTTATCCTAAATTTTGATTTTTAAACAATTGGAGAAGTAATTAAGGATTTATCTTAAATTTCTAACTTTAAATGTATGGTCGCCACGTGTCCCAATTTGCAAGTGTTTTAGTATTATATTAGATATTAGATATTAGATATTAGATGTATGAGTGTATATCAAGTTACATAATATCAGTTCAAAGAGAGACTATAAGAAAAGCAAGACGGACAATGAATCATACCTAATATGGAGAATGAATCATACCTAAACGCCATAGTGTTTGAGCAGATTGCTTGATCAACATGTATTAATCTTATAAACTACATAGTATTAGGTAAGAAAAGCCATCTGATTAACAATGGGTATTGGCTACCACCACGGTTGCAAAAGCCGATTAAAAAAACCCATCTGATTGACTTTTATGCTGGGAAGTTGGAATGTACACACATATAAATATGAACTTGCATATTTATACTCCCTCCGTTAAAAAATATAAGTCTTTTTAGGCTTAAAATTTTGTTTAGAAATATAAGTCCTTTTAGGTTTTCTAGGCATTGAGTTAAGAGAAAAGTAACTTTTTGATTTGTTTTATAAAATGTTATTGGTTGTTCGTGGTTGTGGATAATTAATGAGGGGTATAAAAGTAACACTTTTATGGTTTCCTTAATATGTGTGCAAACAACTCAAAAGACTTATAATTTTTAACAGAGGTAGTATATACTAGTTGTGGATGCGCACGCTCTACTTTTGCAATTCCACTATCATGACATCTTTGTTGCGTCAAAGTAGCATTTTGCTACAACAGATCAGTTTCCTTGTTCCATAAAACGATTTTGATTTACTTCCAGTATATATTGCAAGATCCCCAAGTCGAAGTAAAAGGCGATGGCACACAAGTCGGCATCTATGCAACTTTACATGCTCAACTGAGCAGGATATACCATCAACATGACTATGATAGAACATATCTAGGTCCTTGAAGCCGTAATGTTTCTTGAATTTACGGATCATATCTTGGCAAAATCTAGAAGATTATTTCAGAACTAACTTGAATCCTTTCTGAATATTCTCAGGACCCCGAGATGTTTGTTTGCGAAACTCATCGATTTGTTTATAATGAAGCTTTCATAGAAAATATTCTGCTTCTTGGAGTTCCTCTAGCTCATTGTTCCCAAGGAAGATTTTCTCGTACAACCCACATGCCTTATGATAAATATTTCGGACATCGGCATTCAATAGCCCCTTGGACTGTACAGAGGTCCGCATCCTTCTTTCCACCTTGGAGACCTGGAAATGAATAAGTTGTTTAGTGTGCTTAACTCTCACAATCAAATAGTAAATAGAACACAATGCCCTAAGAGGCTAAGATTATTACCTCGGCCAGAGAATTGCAATTTTCATTATGACTTCTGACAGCAATGGAGGACTCGTTTTCCATGTTCCGAATGATTTGATCCTTTTCTCTATCAACCTGAAGTGTTTTCCATCAACCGCTAAGGATTGATGAAAGGAAGCAAGGTAAATGCCTTCATAGAAAGAAGGAAACATCAGTCCTAACATGAACAAAATTCGCCATCACTTAGACAAAAGATGCAAATTGAAATGTAGATCAGGAAGAGACGAAAAATCTCCCTAATAAGAACATAATATTCCTCTATAGAGCTAAAATTATTCACCACCATAAGATGGAAAGAGCAATCTTCAACAATCTTTTTGCCTTTATTATTTTCTAGTACTGACTTTGATGGGTTTTACACATTTGAGTCTTGTCAAGAATCTAAACACAATGGCAAATCCAACACAAGAGTTCAAGTCAATCGACTCGAAGAGTTGCTCATCGATTGCAAATTGGTTATAGATCTTGTTTGGTTTGCTTTGAGTTCATCAACCTCGCGAGAGCTTGGTGATCCTGCTAACCACAAGTCCCCTCCTTATGCCTCCATGTTGTCTGCTTGGTTGTGTAAGGTTGTAGAGGCGGACTTTGTAGTCGTTGATACTTGGTTCCTACCCTCTTAGGAGGCCTGGGATCTATATCTCGTTCTACCTTAGTTTGAATCACCCTTCTGTCAGTCTTGTTATATTAATTTCGTGTCTTTTATTTCTACTGTTGAATCGAGTCCTTATTCTTTCATTCTAGTCGATTTTGAGTCAGTTTTGGTCGAGTTTAGTTCGCTGCGTCTTTGTTCTGTTTAGGTCGAAATCGAGTTGCATCAGTCTTGTTCTTGGTCGTTCCGTGTTGAGTTCTTGAGTCTATTATTTTATTGTCGAAGATCGGGTTATCCTACGGCTAACCCCGTATCACATTTGCCTGGTCACCCTCTTCATCCGGTGGTACTCCCCTATTGCGCATACTCTTTTATTCTCTTCTTCATCTCAGCATCTTGATGTCAATTTGGTGCACCTCTCAAGACAACCCCACCAGTAGCAGCTATGACCTCTTTACCCGTTGCATTTGCTGTCATAGAAGTACTCTTTATTGCTCGTTGTCCCGTTGCTTGGCCACCACTTCCTTCATGCGTTTATGACCCAATTATCTTGTTTCCATGTAAGCTAGAACCCATATCCCTTGTTTCTGTTACAATCACTACGACAACCTCTAGGCGATCCTCACAATCATCCTGGTCACCGCAGTCTCGTCAACCACCTCGTATTCTCCTTGTTTTTCTTCCTATTGCACATCTCCTGTAACATCAGCACCTTGTCCAAGCTGAGACTTTTAAACCCAAACTTTCTTGGTGGTGATTCCTTGAGCAGGTCGAGCCTGGATACACCTCTCCTCTAAATACTTTCCTGCACTCCTTGTTATTGCAGTAAGTCTTTTTTGTCCTTGGGAATCTGACATGTCACATCAATTTGACATTGGATAACTGAATATAAGAAGTGCAATGCTTTGAGATTTTTCATGAGATTAGAAAAGCAACTGAGCAATGCATCTCAAGTGCTCTTAAAAAACCTACAGATTCCCAAGCCTAAAATCCTTATCACTTCATTCAGTAGAATTTCTTCCAAAAAGAATTTATCTTTATATAACATCAAAACTGGAATATTCTATTACTCCATTCCGTTTATCCATGAGCAAACTCTGAGCAAAACAAACTTTAACTTACCGAAAATAATAACAAATAATCCATAGATTACTTAAACGTATTCTAATTAGACAAAAAAGGTGAGATTTTTCACCTTAAAGCCAGTGCAGTGAACCGATGAATCCAACATGATTCAAACTATTGACCCAGATTGAAGAAACCCCAACCCGGATAGTTCCAAGTACATTTGATTGAATTGATTCTATCCGCATTTGATTCAAATTATCAGGAATTTGCTTTGTTTAAATTACCAAGCGAATTCAATCAATATTTCAACCAATTTTAAGCAACTTGAGAGTTCTCAAGGGAAGGTATCATTACAAGTATTAAAAACAAACAAAATCCCTAATTTCATTCAATCAGTTCCATTTTTGTGATGAAGTATGCAAACTGAACAACAATTGAGTAACTCAGCAGCCCCCTAAATCACCATGTTTGATCTTAACTTCAGTAAACAAAAACCTATTTCCAATTCTGAAGCAAAATCACAAAACATCAATAATCACAACATGCATTTTGGAATGAAATTCCTATAATCCAGCAAAAGGGTTTGTGACAAAAAAAATTAGTGCCAAACAATGAAGTGGGGCAAATGGGTATTTCAGGAAGATCATTGTAAAGACTCGGATTTTTAAATCCTAAATTTTTTCGGAAAAAGAGAATTAAAAATCGGTTTTTAAAACTCGTTTAGCGGATTCCGACCGGAAAGTAAAGTTTGGCAAATAATTTCCGTCCTTGACCTCGAAAATTCAAAATAATTATCGGATGGCGATATCCTTTTTAATTTTAAAAATCTAATTGATCGAGAAAGCGAGATTCGGGAAAACTAACATTCAGGAACCAATTTCAGGATTCAAAATTCGCGTATTCGGGATTTATTTCCGGGTATTGATTAACCAATTTCACACTCAACCTCGTACACCCACTCCCTCTCCTCTGCACCGGCCTCACCCCTACAGCCCTCCTACTCCCCAATTCAGGTGTCAAGACATCGCCTCCCTCTCCTTATCTTTCATTTCCATCACCATTTCACGATCCCAACCACCGTCACCTTCACTCTCTGTTTTCACCTCACCTCCACCAACTCCCTCCTTCATCATTCCCGCTCCCATCTCCCGTTGTCACACAATCACTGCAGCTCTCTTCCCATCATCCTCCTTGCTTCCTCCTCCCTCAAGAGCAACATCACAGCCATCGACATCCCTCGGAGCCACCAGTAGCAACAACGGACACCACCGAAACCGCCACGGAGCCACTGCAACTCATTCCTTTCTAACCTTCGATCAATCACGAAGCTAACTTCCGGTAAGCGTCCCTCATTCATTTTTGATTGAAATTGCTTGCGTTCTTCACCATCACACTCATTCACATCCGTTGTAGGTCCGACAAGCAATCGCGAGCCACCGACGAAGCCCAGAACTCCGATCGAGAGCTCCGAAGTCGCGAAAAATCCAGCTCGGTGAGCTCCGAATTTATCCTCGTTTTGATTCGTTTCTGAGTCTTTTTCGATGCTTAGACTAGTCGACAGTGTGCGTGAGCTGAGTGTGGGACGATCAGGTGAGGTCGAGAGCTCCGACGATCGTCGGAGCTCGGTCGGCGTGAGCGAGAGCGCCAGAGCGCGAGGCGAGGCGAGGCGACCAACGGCGATGAGCAGAGGCGAGTGCGAGGTGCGGTGCTGCAAGAGCGTGAGCCAAGACCGAGGCGGGGCTAGGCGAGGCGGAACCGGTGAGTCCGGGAGAGCTCGGCGCCGGCGGAGCATGGTGGGAACCTCCGTTTGAATGAAGAGGAAGAAGAAGACGTCCAGGAGAGGGCCCCACCTTCGATTTATTTATTTATTCATTTTGGTTGGGTTTGGCTTGAACCGGGTTCGGTTCGGTTCGGTTGGATTTAAATGGGTTTGGTTTAGTTCGGGTTTAACCATTGACTTATTAATTAGTTAGCGGTATTTAAAATAGCATATAATAATATTTGAGATTTAAAATATATTATTAGGACATAAAGAATTATAATGAATTTGAAAAAGGAATTTTGCAGGTATTTTCAAGGGTCGGAATTCTTAACTGTTTAATTCGGATTTGAAATGGCTTTGAAGCTAACTTGAGAATAAGACGATTACTAATAGCATGATATGGTGGTGATTTTTAGAAGAGATTAAATGTTCAATATTTATGATGATATATATATATGGGAAGTATACGTATGAAATTATAATATGCGAATTTGGCTAAGTATGATATATATAGGGAGTATATTTTTTAAACTGATGAGTTGACAAGTTATGATGAATGGTATGAGATAAGAGATGGTTGATCGTGATAAATTGAAAGTATGATTGATGCAAGCTTACTTATCTATCTGCAAATTTGAGCGAGTAATATATGTGTTCAAAAAGGCTATAGAAGTATACTTAGTATATTCTAGTTATGTGATTAGGTGATATTCTGTGATCGTGACTATTGTGTGCTGGATTCTTCTTTTGCTGATCTTCTTGCCAAGTAAGCCTCCGGGGCTTACTCAGTAACCAGTACCTCATGCCTGATGTGTCATATAGTATGTAGGTGCTGCATATGCATAAGAGCATGTCATGTACTATCATGCTTAGGAATTGGATTTACGAATGAGCATCCTTATTCTGTATGCGTTTGAATACAGAACGGCCGTTATCTGTGAGTCCTAGAGTCCTTGCTAGGATAATAGGGCAGCCCAGCTTCATCGGACTAGGATATATATATATATATATATATATATATATATATCACGAGATACGAGATGGGCATGAGATATGATATGATGATGAGATTTGATATGATTATAGCATCGAACTGGCCAGTCTCTACCTTGTCTGGAAGAGGGGTGGTGGTAAAAGAGGGATATACCGCTTGGTATTTTTTGTTAAGGCCTTCCTCAATACTCTGCACATATGAATTAGGAGCATGATAGTGTGGTTTTATTTCAGTACTATATGAAGGCATCCTTTATTCTAGGTATAGGCGTATTATATGTCCTCAGCGCGGTCAGAGGACCCGCGGGCGGACTCTTGGCCTGACTTTGTGGTATAGTTTCAGGTACCCGATCTACTACTTGATTTTGTGCTGATATGACGAGGTCTATTCATATGGCGAAGAGTGAGTGTATGAATCCTGACTTCACCAAACTCATGCTTTTTGGATTTTTTCCTATGATACTCTGATTTGACCCGGCTCTGCCGTGGCACTGGTTGTATCGTTTTCATAACTTATATCCTTTGCACGATAAAAGTTTTCGCGCGTTGTAGACTTAGGACAGGCACAGGGGTTTACCCTGGGGTCTCCAACGGACCTTCCGGGTTTGGGTGCGAAATCCCACTTTAACTACGCATCTTCGATTTCAAACCTTCAACCTGTACTCGGGGCGCAAGATCCCAATGAGGGGTTCTATCCCTCGAAACGTAACTCGGGAATCATAATCCCGGGCCATTACAATCATTACCTGATAAGACAATAAGGCCAAGAAGGATAAATACAAGTCATGGAGCAAATCTTACATCCATTATCATCTCCCTATAACACAGGGCTGGGCAAAATATGGATCGGACCGGAATCGGACCGGGACCAGACCGGAATTTACGGTCTTTGGATCGGATCGGAACATTACGGTCTGGTCCGCGGTCCAACATATTGCCTAATCCGGGTTCCGGTCCAAACCCGGGACTAGACCGGAATTTCCGGTCCAGACCGGAATTGGACCGGAACCTGTTTTATTGAAAAGAAAAGAAAAGAAAAAGAAAACAAAGGCGTAAAGCCGTAACCCCTATTTTTCTGTGGAGATGCGCCGCAATTTTCATTTCTCTCCAGCCTCCAGTTCAGACTTCGAGCCTCCAGGCGGTTCTCGACTTCTAGGCTCTCAGACCTCGGCTCTTGGCAGATCGGCTCTCGGACCTTGGAGTCTTGGACTTCAGCGGCGCCTCTACAGCTTACTCACCCCACCCTCCTCACTCTCCTAACAGTAAGTCTTCCCGAAAGACCCGACCCCATTATTTCAATTGTAGATCTAGGATTTTTTGTATATTTTGACCTATTAATGTTGATTTTAGTATAGATTTTGAGAAATTATACATATTCTAGCCTAACATTGAAGAATCTTCCCCCAATTTTAAATCTAGGGTTAAGAAATTTCAATTTGTATTTTGTAATATTTAGATCTAGATGCGATTTTAAAGGTGGGGTTTAGAGAAATGAGATTAAAGCACTTGTTTTGAATGTATGAGATTAAAGTACATGTTTTGATTTTTGAATCAATCAATTATTCAATTTGGGTAATAATCATGTAACTATGAATGAGATTAAAGCACTTGTTTTTTGTTTTTAACAGAATTATGAGTAATTCGATGTCCATGGAAATTTCTTCAAAACATTCATTGAACGTAAGTGAGAGGGATTATTTTTGTTTTGAATGTATTAAATTTGTAGCATAGAATGATTTCATGGTAATCTCTTATTTGTTTAAATAGATACGTATGGACCAAATGGAGACTACGGAGTTATCTGATGATACCGAGGCGCCTTCCGAGGTGCAACCACTAGCGGAAGGGGCATCATCATCAAAAAGTAGTAGGCAACCAACTTTAACATCAAGAAAGAAGCGGAGAGATTATTGGGATCATTTCACGGTGTACTTTGATGAGACAGGAAAGAAGAGAGCTAGGTGCAACTATTGTCCGAAGATATCCTATGCTTGTGATTCAAACACAAATGGCAACAAAAATATAGGGAGACATTTTGAGGCATGTCCAAATAACCCGAAAAATCACGGAAAAGGTACTCAATCTAAACTTACTTTTCAGAATGTTGGAGATAGGCGGTCGAAGATGAAAAATTGGACATTTGATGAGAAGTTTATTAGGGAGTATGTGTCTCGAATGGTTATTAGAGATGAATTGCCTTTTGCATGTGTTGAGAAGGATGGTATGGTCGATGCATTTTATGCTGCACAACCTTTATTTAACATGCCATCACGTCATTCTGTTAAACGTGATTCTAAATCTCTTTATGTGAGGGAACGAGAGAAGTTGAAGAAATTCTTGAAGGAATCTTGTCAAAGTGTGTGTTTAACTACGGACACTTGGACATCGGTGGCAACTGATAATTATACATGTGTGACTGCTCATTGGATTGATAATGATTGAAAGTTACAGAAGAGAATTCTGAATTTCATGTTTACCACTTGCCATAAGGGGGGATCAATTGGGAGAACACTCGAAGATTGCTTGAGGTATTGGGATTTGTCTAGTAAGTTCTTGACTGTTACAGTTGACAATGCATCGGCTAATGATGTTGGTTGCAACTATATGAGTTAAGTGGCTAAGGATAATAGTTGCATTGGGAAGGGTGAGTATGTGAAAGTGAGATGCACTGCACACATAATAAATCTGGTTGTGCAGGATGGTCTCAAGTTTGGTAGTGATCATCTGAAAAAGGTTCGAGCTCTTGTGAGGTGGTGTAGGGGTTCTCCTGCTAGGAAGGAAGCTTTTCGACTACATGTAGAAAGACTTAACATTGAGTTCAAGGGAATGTTGATTGGTGATGTGCCTACTCGATGGAATTCCACGTATCTTATGTTGAGTAAGGTGTTGACATATAAACCGATCTATTCTCGAATGCATATTCCCGTGGATGATGAAGTAGGACCTTTGACCGCTTCTGATTGGAGCAGAATAGAAAAACTTTGTCATTTCTTGAAGGGGTTTTATGATTTCACAAACCGGGTTTCAGGATCTTTGTATGTCACTAGCAATTGGTGGGCATTCCATGTTGCGGTTATTGCTAAGTTATTGAATGAGCTAGTTGTTAGTGGTGATGAAGATTTGAAGGTAATGGCTACTTTCATGAAGGATAAGTTTGATAAGTACTTTGGTACTTTTAAGAAGATGAATCTGATGATGTTTGTGCCCACCCTTCTTGACCCTCAACGCATGATTCGTGGTGTGACTAGTGTTTTGACTCGCTTGTTTCCGAAAGAAAATGTGGATGATATGGTGAAGAAAGTGAAGGATATTGCTTCTGAGATGTTTGATGAGTTTAGAAGTCTCCAATATCCACTCGATGAAGGAGGGTAACAATCACGCCAATCTGTAATGGTGGATGTAGATGAATCAAGCTGGATAGATGAGTTCACCGAGGAAGGAAATGATTGCATTGATACGAACTTGAGGTCCGAGTTCGATCAGTATCTTGTTGAAAGTGAAAGGCCAAAAGTTGGAAAAAAGAGTGTCCTTGAGTGGTGGAATGCTAATAAGAATAGATATCCTGTACTTGCACGCATGGCACGAGCTTTATTGGCCATTCCTATATCTACCGTTCCGTCTGAATCTGCTTTTAGCACTGGTGGACGGACTATTACAAACTTCAGAAACAGCTTAGCTGCTGATGTAAGTATTTATTTCTTGCATATTTATGCAATCATTCCTCTTGAATATATTTGTGTCTACTATTGTATATAGTGTTTCAAATTTATAACTAGCTATGCATCTAAATAGTTATATACTAATAATCTCATCTATTAATTAGACGGTGCAAGCACTTGTTTGTACTCAAGATTGGTTACGCGGGACAAACCTCAAAAATGCTAAACCTCATGAAGAAAGCATATATGAAGAAGATACCAACGAAGAAGGTAATCTTATATTCATTACTTCATTTTGTATACTTGTACTTACATTAATAAAAATGTTAAATTTGAACAATTAAGCATTATTTTCATGTTGTTTAGATTCGGCGAATAACGATATAGATCTCACAGAAGGAACTTTTTACATTTGTAAGGACTAAGGAGTAATGGTCTTGACGAGAAGGTAACAAAACTTTAAATACTTTACATTTGTGCTCATTTGTTATCATAATTTATTTAATGTTTGTTTGCTTTACCTTCTAGGGGTTCTCACATAAGAACTCAAGGCAAGCTGGCAAGATAATGGATGAGTAGTTGATTACAACTTTCAGCATTTGCTTTTAAGTCTAAACTTTTATTTTATGGATGTGTTTGTTTTAAGTGTAAACTTTGCATTTTGAGTTTGAATTGTTGTTTTAACTTTTAAATATTGTTTTGTTGTGGATTTGATCATGCATAAATCTTGAATCATGAATGAATTTATTTTCAATTTATAGAGCTTTACAGATTACATAAATATGAACAGGTTGGGGCTGCTGTAGCTCTATACAACTGCTATAAAATTGAACGAAAGTTCAAGGGCTGCTGTAAAGTGTAAACAGATTCAAGGGCTGCTGTAAACAGGTTCAAGGGGCTGCTGTAAAGTGTAAACAGGTTCAAGGGCTGCTGTAAATAGGTTGAAGGAGCTGCTGTAATGTTCAAGGGGCTGATGTAGTGTTGTAAAACAGCTACTGTGAATTGCAAAATACAGCAGCCTCTGGCCCTGTGCTGTCATATTTATCGGTCCAAACGGCTACTGTAAAAACAGTTATTGTAAAAAGTTGTGGTACAAACGGTCCAAACAGTCTTTACGGTCCGCAGACCGGAAAGATCGGGACCATATTTATCGATCCCGGTCCGATCCGCGGTCCAAGTTTCAAAAAATTACGGTCCATCGGATCGGACCGGGACCGGAATGTCCGATCCGGTCCAAGCCGGTTGATCAGCCCTACTATAACATATAGCTAATCACCACACCTGGGCTGTCAAATTGATGAAAGAATTCAATCAAAATGAAGCACGTAGCAATAGCAATAAAATTCAAGAAAAATCAGCCCCAACACGAAACCCTAACCGAAGATTTGAACAAAAGTCCGAATCTCGGATCCAGTAGCGTTGACTGTATTTTGACTAATTTACTCCAATAATTATGCAAATGACAGTACTGTGAATTTTTTATGCACTGATAGCAACTCGGAACAGAAAGTAACACTGAACAAGAAAACAAAAAACAAAACAGATGAATTAAGCGCTCCTCCTCTCCTCACATCCCTTATCTTCTGGATTTCTAAACCTTGTAAATTCAATTCCAAAAAAAGCAAAACTGGGAAAACAACTAAATACAATCAGACCTTTCAAGTTCCAACTCATGCAAAGGAAATAGGATCAATTACACGGTTACCTGCAAACTAAATCGCACAAAATCGAAAACCTAGATTCAAAATCGGAAACGCAATCTGAAATATGCTCACTTGAGTAGTCAAAACGATGAAGGGAGACAAAAACGACGACATACGAAGAGGTGAATAACGCAATCGGAAACAGCAAGAACACAGAACTAGAAAATCGGATATGCAAACGGGAGAAGAATTCGGAGGATAAACAACACAGAATTGAAATTGGGGGATCTTAATTACAAGAGAGAAGATATACCTGTCGTCAGGTAGAGAACATGAAGAAAAAAGAGACGAAGATAGAAATAGGGAGACGACCAGGAGTACACACGAGGAAGGAAGAAAGCAAGGCGGTGGAAGCTTGATAAGAGGAAGATCAGGAGTAGAGTCCCTCAAGATCTATGAAAGGAAGAATTCCCAGTTGAATCGACCGGAGGAAGAAGAAGGAGAATAGAGATAGGGAAGAAAGGTGGCTTTTGGCGGCCTACAGTTGGGAACACAAGACAAATTAAAAATCCAAAAACAACCTTGAATTGATTCCACTTTGATGAAGAAAGTGAGGGGCAAAAGAGTAATTAGCATTGAGGAATAGTACAAGGCGACATTGGCTTTTATATAGTAATGATAGATGTATATATTGATATAAAATTGAGGAAATGATAGTAAATAACACACTTTTTTGCAAACTTGGCAAAAAAAAATAGCACATTTCCTTGAAAAATAGCACAAGTAATCCAAAATTCAAAATTTTGCAAAAAAGTCCCAGTTGATAACCGGGGGAGGGGCCGAAAATAAAAAAGGAAAAGCAAAGGAAATAAGGGAAAAGTGATCCAAAAAAAAGGGAAAATGAAAAAAAAAATATCAGAATACTCTTTCTCCCTCCCCATTTCAGTTCTCTCTCCATTTCAAACGAAAGAAAAGAAAAGGGGAATGGACCGGAGATTTCAAAAAGGAGGTGGCCGGAGAAGATCCACCAATGTCGGAGTGTGGAGGAGAATCAAAGAACGCCGCCACCAGACTATAACGTTACACCCCCCTCTCCATCAACCCAAAATCATTCTTTCTCCTATCCGTTTTGTGCGAACGTGGGGTGTCGAATGTGTGGGTGAAGGAGTTGCAATGAGGTTTAGGGATTGAAGGGCAATGGTGGGTTGAGTGATGGGTTGTAGAGGGGTGACAATGGTGGGTGCAATTGAAGGACGAGGAGGATGGTTTTCGGTTATGGTTAGGGAAAACTTGTGGTTAATTAGGGTTTAGGAAGGCCGAAAAGGGTGGCAATGGTGGGAGTTAAATTTGAGATATGGAGATGTTTTGGTGGGTGATTAAAGAAGAACGATTGGTGTTTGAGCCGTGTTTGATTTTGAATTCGCTTGTTTCGAAGAGAAATTGGGTGACATAGGTGTCGAATTGCGTGGGAAAGTACGTCGTTCATTCGCACATCTTCATTTTCTACAGAATTTGCATAGCCTTGTTGACAAGGGTAAATGGACTCTTGACACGTGACATTTTCAAGGTGACACGTAAATATTGATATTTAAAGGATATTGTACTAATCATTTCGATATGAAATTAAGCGACAATTAGAATCTGATATGAATTTGAATAGTCCAACGAATACCACATATTTCCTTTGATTTCATTCTCTTGTTTTTTATTTCAATTTCATTGGTTGCTGGACAACAATGTCATTTTCTGTTTTAATTGGGTTTGTTTCTGAATTATAAATGAGCTTTGACCTACCAAGGTCAGCTGATGTTGTTTTCTGAACGCTTTTGTTCACCTTAGTCCGATTGAGTGATGCTAAAAAGCTAATCCTTGCAGATAAAGGTGTTGGAGGAGGTCGTAAATGGATTGTGGGATGCTAAAGGGATGGGGAGAGCCAGGGAAGAAAGAGAAATGGATGCAAGCGCTTCTTTTGACATTGATGCAGAGAAGGAGGTTGATGTTGGGAAAGATGGAGCTAAAGACAAACTTTTCCATGAAAAGGAAGGGATAGGGGACACGAAAGGATGACGAGGTAAGTTTATTTTTGGGTGACATGGTGTTTTATGTTGAGTTTCGCGGGAAATCGGGGATCCACTTTAAAGTTGGAATTTGTTTATCCGGTCCTTCATGTCGATGTGGTTACAACGATTGAACCTGAAGCCGGGGAGAAGCCCCTACGAGGAAAAGGTGATAAGGTAAGCTCTTGTGGTCTGTTGAAAGGATGGTGTCGAAGATGTTAGCAAAGAAGAGGATTTGGAAGTGCTTGTCAAGGATTTGGGGGGGGCTAAGGGTGAAGAGGACCCGTACCTGGATGTTGAGGTTGCGATTTAGCAAGGAACAAAGATGGAGAGGCTGAGGACAACAACCATAAGGGCGGGGAGACGGAGGGTACACCTAAAGGGATGACCCGCCACCAAAATGACATGACGAGGAGGTAAGTTTTCTACAAGGCAACATGGTATTTACGGTTAAGTAACATGGGTTAAAACATCTGGGAATGTTGTATATAAATCTGTTTGTTATTAGTTCATGTGACAAGGTTTTTGCTGTTGGATGGTAGGGTTTATTTAGTTTGGTGACACGGGATAAAAAAAATCTAGGAATGTCGATTATCTGAATCTGTATTAGTTGATGTGACAGGGTTATTGTAATTAAGTGACATGGCTTACTTAGTTGGGTGACATGGGATATCTAAATCTCGGAATGAGAGTTTAAACTTCCTAAGCATTTTTCAGATCTCTGAGGCTGCAAAAGTTGAGGGTGTGTGAGGCAAGAAGACTAGGACAGTTGTAGGAGGTGATGGAGAAGATATGCCCCCCTCGCGAAGAAATCGTAGGGCCGAAAAGAGAAGGACGATATTGTTAGTGCGGCCGCGATTCTGGGACTTGTATCTGTGTTCGACAACGATGGCTTAACCCGGTGGATGGAAAGGTAGCCCACATTTGTATTTGTCTCCAACTTATTCTACAAACGACGTCATTCACCTAACATTGTCATTGTGGGTGTGTAGCGGGGATGGGGAGAAGTGGATGACAAGCTACGATACAGAGCTTATGAAGGAGTTATGATCTCCGTTGACACGGAGCTTATGAAAGAGTTACGATCTCCGTTTCCATGGTAGACTGTAATAAGCTACTGACAACTTTTTATCAGGGTGTACTTTTCATACCCCTAGGTTGTTATGAACTTTGTTGGGGTTGTATTTTCTGAACTTTGTTGCTCAAAACTTGTAGGATATTATGATCTCCGTTAGTTAGTTGGTGTAGTATTTTATGTCATTGGTTGGTCAGTACATTTTAGTCTTTTATGAAAATCTTATGCAGTTGGGGGTTTTCGTTACGAATGTACTTTGTTTTGAAATGTTTGGGTGGAAAAGCAGACACGTTAAATCCTTCATGTGACACAGTCATACAAACAGGTGACATGGTTCATTTCGAAAACAAATTTAAAGTGAAACCCCAAAATGTGACACGCTAATTCCTTCAGGTGACACGACCATACAAACCGGTGATAGGGGTTGTTTTCTTAACAAATTGGAAGACACTAAGAAATGTGTAACATCAAAATCAAACAAGTAACACATTAAATCCATCACCTCATCCTCGACTTCCTCCCCCTCCACCGACACCCTCATACTCGTGTCCTCCTTGACACTATACAACTCCAAATCATCCCAGTCTTCTTCAAGCTTCACTACAAAACGTCCGTCTTCATCCAAACCCCAAAGTCGATTGTAGGGGTTGGCCCATCCTCCTCCTCCTCCTCAATGGTAATGGATATCACCTCCATCCCCTGACCCATGTTACCCGAAGAGCTATTCGTGTCACTCAATTAAATCACATTCAGACCTTGTACCCTGTCACCTGAACATATACCCGTGCCACCTGATTGTTTACCCGTGTGAGTAATGTCCATCACATCCAGCTCATTGCTCTTTCCTAAGGCAGCAATCACCTCTCCCCCAACATATAACACAACATATAGAGACATGGAGTTTTGTTGTGCCTTATCGTACGCCTCGTTTATCACGATCTCAGCCAAATCGTCCACTTTTTGGGAGGAAGATGGCTCACTTAGGCCGGCATTCTTCCCCCACATGTTGCTTTACTTCAAAGCTCTCATTTTGCAATGGACCAACATATATCGCAAGGGACCACGGATCTTCTCCACACTTCGAGTTCAGATATTTAAACGCCTCGAGCACCCAAGAACCATTGAAGATGATAGTGACGCATACCAAGGCGTTTCCACTTCGATAGGATTTCGATGATGGGATCAATCAGCATAGTGATGGATTTGGTGACATGATATAATATATTAGGTGACACGTATAAAACCACTTCTCTTGTTCATGGTGACAAGAGAAAATAAGTTAAATGACACGTATAATTCCATAATCTAACATGCATCATTTATAGCATAAACATCTATTCATACATAGAAGCTTCACATATGTGCGTAACCCCAAAGTACCAAAAGTGTCACATGTGCATAACCCCAAAGTGTTAAAAGCTTGACATAAATATGCTAACCCCAAAGTACCAAAAGTTTGTCATATGTGCTAACCCCAAAATACCAAAAGTGTGACGTATGTGCTAACCGCAAAATACCAAAAGTTTGTCATGTGTGCATGGTCCAACCCCTGACCCCTGTTGTAAGAGGAAATCGAGTTCAAAATATAGAAATATAAATCAAGCCAGATACGTGCCCACACAAGTAATTACAAGACCTCCCCCTGATGTAGCAATGGGAAGTCAGGATCGATCCACGAGGAAGCGTGTCAGCGGATCCTAGGCAGCGGAGAAATCTCAAGAATAGAAGTCGACCACAGTTGCTCGATCTCGACTAGGGTTAGTCGACAAAAGATCTGACAAGTCGAAACGAAGCAGCAGCAGCTCCGGGGTTTTGGTCGATATCGAAGACACCTTACTCGATATCGAGTAAAGATCTTGCCGACGTCGGGTACCTGCACAGGATAAGCTACAGCGATCTTTGATCGAATATCAGTACTCGATATCGACCAGATGTTTGTCGATATTGAGGAAGAACATAAACTTTAAAATGAAAGAAAATAAAGACAAAGGCTTTTTCGAAATAAACTATGTATGTAAGAAAACTTCCAAGATCGGGGTTTGCAGCAACGATAACCAAGCATGCATAAGACGAGAATAAAACAGATAATCATGTAAACTGCATCGAAGGACCAACCTTTCACCTTTTCCAACAATTAGACAACTCTTTCAAGAAACCCTAATTGTATCTACTGATTTTATGTTTACAATCCAAGTTGTTAGCATGGACCTCCATTAGATGGGTAATAAACATATAATAAGTAGTAGATGCTGAAAACATGATAAAAGTCAGATCTTTATCTCAAACACGCATCGCTATCGTTGGGCTCACCCCAACCCTAGAAGTGGGCGGACTACTCGTGACTCATCGCAATTGCAGACATTGTTGATGAAAAAGAACTAAATTGCATTAAACCAAACATAGCTTACATCCAAAGGAAGCCAATTCCGCTCTCGCTTCACAAACTCCTCTTGGCCACTCACTCTCACTCTACCTCTATGTAACTAATTGTGTCTTGAATTGAATCAATAGAAATCAGCCCCTAAGGCCTTATTTATAGGCTTCTAATCATTGATAATCAAGGAAAGAAATCTTTATCTAATATCTAAGGATAAAACTTAAATAAAGGGAACATTTATCTTAAAAGGGAAATATATCTAAAAAGCTAAATATCTTTATGTGTGGATAAATCTTCTCTCCATGGATGGATCTTGATATACTTGATAGATCTCGGACTCCTTCGCTCCCAAGAAAGCCCAAACCGCGTCGGCCAGCTCACTGCGTAACGCGGCCTAGAAAACAACTCCTCGATATCGAGTAACTGTGTGGCGTCGACTTGGCTTCACTGGCTTGCTCGAGTAACATTTCCTCGATCTGCTCGGACATGTTCTCTGGTCTTGTCGATATCGAGTAACTTACTCGATATCGAGGACATGCTGCTCGGTGTGGCTGGTCTTACTCGATATCGACTAGGTCTTCAGGTCAGGTGGTCTTCCTCGACTCCGGGCTGGTCTTCCTCGACTCCGGGCTGGTCTTCAGGTCTTGTGGATATCGAGTACAGTACTCGATATCGAGTAACTTTCTGAACTCGAGTTGGCTCTCTCTCTCTCAGTTGTCTTTGGCTTCTCGATCAGGATTGCTCGGACCTCTTTGTCGATATCGACGAAAAATACTCGATATCGACTACAGTGCAGCCTCCGTCTTTGCTTCTTGGTTTTTTCCCGGAATGGCTCCAAATTCCGTAATATTAAACCAAAACATATGTAGATCTCCATTTCTTGCAAATAAGCACATATCACATAAATTCAACATATTCCCATTGATGTCTCCAAAGTAGCCATGTTTTTATGCATATTTTAGTTCCATATTCTTTACATTTTGCATATTTCGGGTTGGGAATATGTCGAATTTATGTAATATATGCTTATTTGTTAGAAATGGATATCTACATAAGTTTATGTTTAATATTGCAGAATATGGAAACATTTTGGGAGAAAACCAAGAAACAAAGACGGAAGCAGCAAGTCTTACTCTATCTCGACTAAGTTCGCGTCTATGTCGACAAGACAAGTCTGGATACACTGGAGTCGAGTAGAGACCTGACCAGACAACGCGGAGCAGATCAAGTCTACTCGATCTCGACTAAAGTCTCATCGAGATCGACAAGGGCTAGACGACATTCCATGAGCCATGTCGAGGAGATACTGCTCGACAACACCAGGCCAAAATCTACTCGAGATCGACAAGCCCCTTGTCATGATCGACTAAGCCCAGAAGCCAGTGGCCGAGCATGTCGACAAGGGTTACCTGACACACCAAGCTGGCCAAGTCGATGACCCATTGTCGTCGAGATCGAGGAGCGTCTTCGAGGTCGACAAGGCTGACAGCCCACATCCGACTCGAAAACCTCGGAAGACCAAGTCGAGAACACACCACTCCTCGCGATCGACAAGCCCCTTGTCGAGATCGACTAGCGCCAGAGCCATGTCCGAGTCTGTCGAGCACCAGCTAGCCGAGACGACGAAGTCAGCCCAGTCGATGACTTTCCTAGTCGAGATCGAGTACGCCGTACTCGAGATCGACGAAGATTTCCCAAAGCCGCGTGACGCGCTGATTGCAGTTCTACTCGGAGTAGAGTCCTTGGAGCCGAAGATTACCAAAGTCTATCCGATTTATCAACATCTATCACAAAGAAGAGAGTTTTATCCACTTAAGACATTTTAAATATATTTACCTATTTTAGATTTAATTTCATTATAGCTTTTATTTATCATTAAGCTTTTAGATATAGTTTTAGATATAGATATAGATATTCTATCCTTGAGTCGCAAGGAATAGAAGGCTATAAATAAAGCCCTTGGGGCTGATTTCTATTAATTCAATTTCAGAGCAAGACAAGTAGTTCCACAGAGACAGTTTAGGAGTTCGAAGGTTTTAGGGTTTTGGCATTTGACGAGAGTTGGATTGCCGGGATTGTAAAGTCTTGGAATATAGTTTAATGCAAGTTGTTTCTTTTAAATCAATGATGTCTGAGTTTGCGATGAGGCGCGAGTAGTCCACCCACTTCTAGGGTTGGGGCGAGCCCGACGATAGCCATGCATAATTGAGGTAAAGATCCGACCTTTATCATGTTTTGAGCATTTTCCTACTTGTTTATGTGTTTATTGCCCATCTAATGGAGATCCATGATAACAACTTGGATTATAAACATAAAATCGGTAGAGACAATTAGGGTTTTCTTGAAAGAGTTGTCTAATTGTTGGAAAAGGCGAAAGCTTAGTCCTTTGATGCGATTTACATGATCATCTGTTTGATTCTGCCTTATGCATGTTTGGTTATCGTTGTTGCAAACCCAAATCTTGGAAGTCTATTACATTAAGTTTAGTTCGAATTCCCAAAAAGCATTTGTTCTTTATTTTCGTTCGTTTTTATTCTCTGTCTACTCGATCTCGACCAAGCCTGGTCGATCTCGAGTTACTGATTCCCGATCCCAGATCGTCGTAGCTTACTTGTGCAGGAACTCGACCAAGACAAGCCGAAGTCGACAAGACCCTACTCGATATCGAGTAGCCCTAGTCGATATCGACCACCAGTGCCTGTGCTTGCTGCTGCGCTGTGTTCGACTGTCCGATCTTCTGTCGACTACCCTAGTCGAGATAAAGGACCCTATTGTCGACTTCTGATCGTAAGATTTCTCCGCTGCCTAGGATCCTGACTTCCCGCTGCTGCATCAGGAGGAGGTCTTGTAATTATTTACAAGGGACGGAATCTGGTTTGCTGTGATTTATTTATATTTTATTTGCATACTCGATATCCTCCTACAACAAATTGGCGTCGTTGCCGGGGAAGCTATCATTCGCGCCTTAGGTAGTTAAATCTCACGTCTGCTTTAAGTTACTTTACAGGTGTATGCTCCGTTCTGGTCAACCACCTGAGTTTGACGGCTTAGACGAACCAGAGCGCCTACTACACATCAGAGCTAAACTACAAAGAGCCATGGCTGCCGCTGAAACACGAGAACAACTGATTGTCAGGCTTACAAGGGAACTAGCCGCAAAGGATACCACTATCGCCAATGAAAGGGCAGCGAGGGAACAAGAAGCTGAGCGCGCAAGGCAAGCAGAAGCTGAGCTTGCCCAATATCCAACCACTGCTGAGGATTATATGCATCCAACTCTCGTCGTGCATGAATCGGCGATTCTAAACCCTGAAAACTCTTTTGAAATTTGCACTCAATTTCTTATAGAGCTTCAAAACAATGCTTTTCATGGAAGATTTAATGAGTGCCCTATTGAACATATTACCAATTTTCATGACATGTGTCGTACTCTTGCTGAAGGTACAACTCTGGAATATGTCAAGATGAAAGCTTTTCGCTGGTCTCTCGCTAGACCTGCACTGAAGTGGCTCGAAGGGCTGAAACCAAGATCTCTCACCACATGGGCCCAAGTAGAGCAAGAGTTTCTGAACAAATACTTCCCACCCGCCAAGACAGCACTTCTCCGCCAGAAAATCACCGCCTTCAAACAAAAACAAGGGGAACCGTTGGCAAAGGCATGGGAACGCTACAAAGAGCTGCTGCGATCTTGCCCTACTCATGGACAGCCACCCTATGTCATTTAGGAGAACTTCTTCAACTCTCTTGATCAAGTCACTAAGGACAGAATCAACCATTATACTCGCTATGAGTATCTGACGATGCCACCAAGTGACGCATGGGATGTGCTGGAAAAGCTCACTAACTACGACAACAAATATGGGGCTCCTACAAACTATGAGGAGAACTCCTACACAAGGCCATCACCATCTATGCCACTCTACGAGCCAGCAAAGGAGATTGTCCCAGATGTCAGGGAGCAGTTCTACAAAGACCAGAATCGCAAGCTCCTCAAACAAGTCAAATATCTGTCTGTCAATCACCCTTGCATCGAATGCGGATCACAGAGGCACACCACTACTGAGTGCCCACACGCAGAGCAAGTCAGAATGGCAGAAACACATGAGGAAGCAGCCTACGCTGGGGTCCCAATCGCTATATGGGATATCAAAGGGTCTATCAACCACAGTGGAACCAAGGTCCGCCCAGGAATCCCCCACCCTACAGAGCTCTAGGTCATCCAGAAAGGGATCAAAAGAAGGATGATCTACACCTGATTCTTGAGGAGATGCGTCGGAATCAGGGCACCATCAACAACCAGTTCCAGAACATCACTACAAAATTTGGAGAACTGGATATCTGGAAAAGGGGAATAGAGACGCAGATGGGTCAAATCGCTGCACAGATCTCACGACCGTCCGGACAACTCCCTGGGCAAACAGAACAAAATCCTAAAGGGAAGACCGGACACGTCGCAGCTATCAAACTCAGGAGTGGGCATCAGTTACACGAGCCAGAGAGCAGGAAACAGCAAAGCAAGGCAGAGCAGCAACTCGAGAAAGAGCAAAGTCTACTCGATCTCGAGGAGACCGTAGTCGATATCGACAAGCCAGTACTCGACCAAAACCAGAAGCTGAGCTCGGACTCCGCTGCGCAGACTAGCAACTCCAGGTCGACCACCCTACTCGATATCGAGGAGCCCGTGGTCGAGATCGAGGAGCCGCATCTGGCCGACGTCGACGACTCTACAACACCTCCGCCATCTGATCTGGCTCCGAAGCAGAAAAAGCAACTGCCTTTCCCCACCAAAGCTCAGAAAGATCCCACTGTAGGTAGGTTTACCAGATTTGTTAATATGCTGCAAGAACTGAATGTTTCTATTCCTTTTACAGAAGCCCTGCAAGAGATGCCTGGATATGTCAAATTTCTAAAGGAAATCCTGAGCAAGAAGCGATCCATCTCAGAGATCGCAGGCGAATGCAAAGTACTCCACTTCCCTGAAAAGAGACCTGACCCTGGTAAGTTTTCTGTTACTATGGGTTTTGGACAATATAAATATGATTCTCTGTGCGATTTAGGAGCAAGTGTGAGCATCATGCCTCTATCAATCTGGCGGAAGGTCAAAATAGGATGCATAGAACCTGTGGATGCGAAACTATACATGGCAAACAATACAGTGGTCATCCCTACAAGTATAGTTGAGAATGTCCCTGTCCTGGTTGGTAAATTCTTTGTTCCAGCTGATTTCCTTATCATAGACTGTGCTGAAGATCCTGCTAGCCCTATTATTCTTGGTAGACCATTCTTAGCTACTGCAGATGCCAGAATTAGTGTCAAGAATCGCTCGCTCACCTTCACCATAGGCGATGAGGTTTTGGATTTCTCTTTTGGCCCTGCAAAGGAGGAAATTTCATGGCTGGAGGTGAAAAGCATCAGCAACCACGGGACTCAGCAACCAGCGGAGGAAAGCGCCATAACTGTACTCGAGGTCGACAAACCCTCCTCGATCTCGACGAGCATTCTACTCGATCTCGACAAACCCTTGTCGATGTCGACAACCACTACTGAGCCACTGACTTGCCTAGAGCCTAAGTATGGGGTCCCTCTACTCGAGGTCGACCAGCTGTACTCGACATCGAGTAGACCCAAGCCCAAAGATTTCTGTTTTGGGCCCAAAAAGGTAAGTTCAGGTATGAATTTTACTCCCCCCCAGTCCATAAATAAAATTTTCAATGATTTAAGGGGAGATAAGACACCATGGCAAGAGAATCTGCGAAAACTAAGAGCTGGAAGGAAGAAGAAGAAAGAGAAGGGAGATGATGCGAGCAACCACCTGTCAACTGAGCTTGCATACTACCATCAGGACCTAGATGATCCAGGAGAAGGGCCAAGCATGAGCGGGCCCCACACTAATGGTCCTTGAGCGCAAACGGAGAAGTCGGCCTAGCGACTCTAAAATCTAGAGCATGTATATAGAACTTTATGAATTTTGGGACTTTTGAACTTTTTGGTTTTTTGTTTTTTGTTTTGGTTTTATGTCTTTTAGAATATTTCATGTGGATAGTCTTGTTTCTTGTCCAATCTAACACTTTTAGGTCGGCAAGCATATAACGATTTCAAAAGGTGTAATAAAGAAGTCCCTGAAAATCAGTCAGAATCGACGAAGGCCAAGTCGATGACGACAAGGAGGAGAAGCCCAGAAGTTACTCGATCTCGAGTAGACGTACTCGACATAGACAAGCCACCAGAAGCTCCTCGACTTCATAAAACCACTAGACGCAGACGAAGCTCCTCGAGATCGAGTACACCCTACTCGAGATCGACAAGGAATCTACTCGACGTAGACCGATTCGCCCTCCTCGATGTGTTATCCTGTGAGTTCCTTCTTTTACTCTTGTTTTTATTTGATGTTATACAGTGGGGATACTGTGAATTTTAAGTATGGGGTGGGGGAAGGGCTCATTATCATTATCATATATGTAGTCTTGCTTTTTGGTTTTACATGGTGAAATTTTAATTTTTATGTTATGCATTCATGTTTAAATTTTATGCCTTTTAAATCTTTTGTCATAACTTAGTCTTGATTTTTGCATTAAAAAAATAGAAAATGTCGAAAAATGAAAAAAATGCATGTTTAAATTTTTGCACTATTTTTGTTTTATACCCTAACTTAGATGTCCTATGATGATACATAATGATTAACTTGATCATATAAATCCTATGGCATGTTTGGAAGGTTTAGCCTAAGTCCTCGAAGATGGTTTTTATGTGGATTGTGAACTTGTGATGAAATTGAGAACATATGATCCTAAGCTAAAGGTTAAAATCCAACAAAAATTATCGCAGTGAGAATTTTGGCCTTATAGGGAGAACATTAAAAATCCCTCTGCTTTCTTGAGTGTATTTACTCTTCCTATGCATCTCTAAATGTTGTGATAATTATTCAAAACCAATGCATTTATATGTTTATGTTGATGAGAATTAAGTGATGGAGGCACCTTTTAAGCCACTTTTATCCTCTCTTTACCTACCCTGCATTATCCCTTCTTGAAGCCAGAACATTAGCCTGAGACTTTTATTGTAAACCCCACAAAATTATCCTTAGCCAAATTGAGCCTGACCCCCATTTGGGAATTAAGACTTAGAGTTGGTTGGAATAATGATTTGTGGAAAGAATAAGCTTATGCTGCATTTCAAGGAGGATCGTGGAAATTATTGAGATATGGGTTGGTTGTACATTTTTTATCTTGCTAAGGCATATTATGTAAAAGGATTTTTGGCTCACATTATAAATGCACTAGTATTATTTTAATTATTTTTCGTTGGAAAAAAAAAATCCGAAAAAAGAAGAACAAAAGAAGTATATATATTTATGAATAAAGTGCGTGAGCCAAATTTACCTTATTTCTTTCATTATTTCGCAAGTTACATATTTTGGAGAGATTTAGAAAGTTTGAAAGGTTATATACTCCATGAGACAAATTGGAGAGTTTGGTTTATACATATGATTGAGGAGTTATGGTTTGGTTGTGTTGGAAGATTTAGGAGTCTTGATTCCCGAATTTTAATTAGCACCACATGGCCAAATAATTCCATACCTTATTATTTCTTACCAAGCCCCATTACAACCCCGCCGAATGGAATCTTCTTTGAAGACTTCTATTGAGCGAAGTCCTCCTGATAATTCTTGTTGCATTTTCATAATTGGTTGTGAAGTGGATTCATATTTAAAATTGCAATGTTTATAAGACTGTATATGGAATTGAGTTGAGAGTTGATATACATAGCCTAAACACATTGAGAGCTGAGTGCAAACACATTATTCCTGTGAGGTTGGATTTATATTGCCTATGGCTATGGATCGCTCATATATGTGTGAGGACGTTAAATTCACTTGTCTTACATTACTACTATTTAAGATGTTGCTTTTGACAAAGGCGAAGACTTGAAGGATGTGTTGTAGGTCTTGGTTATTGTTTGGTTATTGCTTGAGGACAAGCAAGTCTAAGTATGGGGTGATTTGATGTCTCCAAAGTAGCCATGTTTTTATGCATATTTTAGTTCTATATTCTTTACATTTTGCATATTTCGGGTTGGGAATATGTCGAATTTATGTAGTATATGCATATTTGTTAGAAATGGAGATCTACATAAGTTTCTGTTTAATATTGCAGAATATGGAAACATTTTGGGAGAAAACCAAGAAACAAAGACGGAAGCAGCAAGCCTTACTCTATCTCGACTAAGTTCTCGTCTATGTCGACAAGACAAGTCTGGATACACTGGAGTCGAGTAGAGACCTGACCAGACAACGCGGAGCAGAGCAAGTCTACTCGATCTCGACTAAAGTCTCATCGAGATCGACAAGGGCCAGACGACATTCCATGACCCATGTCGAGGAGATACTGCTCGACAACACCAGGCCAAAATCTACTCGAGATCGACAAGCCCCTTGTCGAGATCGACTAAGCCCATGAGCCAGTGTCCGAGCATGTCGACAAGGGTAACCCGACACACCAAGCTGGCCAAGTCGATGACCCATTGTCGTCGAGATCGAGGAGCGTCTTCGAGGTCGACAAGGCTGAGAGCCCACATCCGACTCGACAACCTCGGAAGACCAAGTCGAGAACACACCACTCGTCGAGATCGACAAGCCATAGTCTATCCGATTTATCAACATCTGTCACAAAGGAGAGAGTTTTATCCACTTAAGACATTTTAGATATATTTACCTATTTTAGATTTAATTTCATTATAGCTTTTATTTATCATTAAGCTTTTAGATATAGTTTTAGATATAGATATAGATATTCTATCCTTGAGTCGCAAGGAATAGAAGGCTATAAATAAAGCCCTTGGGGCTGATTTCTATTAATTCAATTTCAGAGCAAGACAAGTAGTTCCACAGAGACAGTTTAGGAGTTCGAAGGTTTTAGGGTTTTGGCATTCGACGAGAGTTGGATTGCCGGGATTGTAAAGTCTTGGAATATAGTTAATGCAAGTTGTTTCTTTTAAATCAATGATGTCTGAGTTTGCGATGAGGCGCGAGTAGTCCACCCACTTCTAGGGTTAGGGCGAGCCCGACGATAGCCATGCATAATTGAGGTAAAGATCCGACCTTTATCATGTTTTGAGCATTTTCCTACTTGTTTATGTGCTTATTGCCCATCTAATGGAGATCCATGATAACAACTTGGATTATAAACATAAAATAGGTAGAGACAATTAGGGTTTTCTTGAAAGAGTTGTCTAATTGTTGGAAAAGGCGAAAGCTTAGTCCTTTGATGTGATTTACATGATCATCTGTTTGATTCTGCCTTATGCATGTTTGGTTATCGTTGTTGCAAACCCCAATCTTGGAAGTCTTTTACATTAAGTTTAGTTCGAATTCCCAAAAAGCATTTGTTCTTTATTTTCGTTCGTTTTTATTCTCTGTCTACTCGATCTCGACCAAGCCTGGTCGATCTCGAGTTACTGATTCCCGATCCCAGATCGTCGTAGCTTACTTGTGCAGGAACTCGACCAAGACAAGCCGAAGTCGACAAGACCCTACTCGATATCGAGTAGCCCTGGTCGATATTGACCACCAGTGCCTGTGCTTGCTGCTGCGCTGTGTTCGACTGTCCGATCTTCTGTCGACTACCCTAGTCGAGATAAAGGACCCTGTTGTCGACTTCTGACCGTGAGATTTCTCCGCTGCCTAGGATCCGCTGACACGCTTCCTCGTGGATCGATCCTGACTTCCCGCTGCTGCATCAGGAGGAGGTCTTGTAATTATTTGCAAGGGACGGAATCTGGTTTGCTGGGATTTATTTATATTTTATTTGCATACTCGATATCCTCCTACCACAAATTATCCCGAAATATGCAAAGTGTATAAAATAAGGAGCTAAAATGTGCATTTCAACATGGCTATTTTAGTTGACATCAAATCACCCTATACTTAAGCTTGCTTGTCCCCAAGCTATAACTTTGATGGTCATTCAGGGGAAGAAATTTAGACTCTCAACATCATAGATTCATTCTCATATAACCCTACAATCAATTACAATCATCGAAAAGGTACTTATGTCACCAATCCATGCATGTGCAATTAAAAAGTAACATCTACTCACAAAAGGAGGGTTATGCAAAGCAATTTATGTGACACATCATTAATAATCAAGAGGACTTTAATTTAAGCTCAATAAGGAGTAGATTGGTAAAACGCTAAAGGTAGGCAATTTTTGGCAATGTCGTGCTAATGATCCGGGGAAATGGAGTACGTTCCAAACTTTCTCAACCACATTCCTTCTTTATAAGATTCATCATCTTTCATAATGCTTTTGTAAATAATAATGCTTTTATCTCTCTAACCTCAGCACTGCCTTCTCACGAGTAGGAAACATGGGTGCCATGAATGGCCCCGGATACTTAGTGTTTTGAACTCCTCACATGTGTGTCCCATCTCACTGGACTATTATCTCAGCAAGCAGGGTCGATCTACCTTTATCTCCTGAGGTGACCGGATTTTCTTTCACTCATTTAATTTTCCATATACTTCGAACAATTTCCTACCAAACTCCAAATAATGATAACAACACAACAACCATATAACAATCTCCATAATGTAACATCATTCTCAACATAATCCCCGGATGGAAATGAGGTAAAGAAAATGGCAATATTTGGATCATTTGGAGCAATATATGAAACAAGGCTCAATATGGCTTTTGTGATGCATAAGCATATGTATGGCTAGGATATAACAATATGAGCATTTATATGGAAATATAAAGTCCTCCATCCTTTTATCATACAACATGTCAAAAGCAAAATAAAATTTTACCTCCTTTCATGGTTTTCAACAAAATATGCACTTCATTGTGACTTCCCTTTACTAGGCAATTTCACGCTATATCTCTAATAATCCAATTTTGCATCGTCGAGTTTAATTAAGCTTTCAGGACACTATTTCTTTGAACAATTTATAAGCAATGGGAGATGTCTTATAGAATTTTGAGTTTTAGCCTTATGCAAAAAAAATTAAAATTTACTCAAAATTTCACCATGTAAAACCAAAAGCAAGAATAAAAAATATAATAATGATAATGAGCTCTTCCTCCACCCCATACTTAAAATATACAGTGTCCCCACTGTATAAACTCGAATAAAAACAAGAGTAAAGGAAGGAACTCACCGAACAATGTATCGAGGAAGGCAAAACAGGGCATGTCGAGTAACTGTGGTGGTCGATATCGAGTACCGTACTCGATATCGAGTAAGCTGTCTGCGTTGAGTGGAATGCTGAAGTCGAGGAGCCTTCTGGCTTGGTCGATATCGAGTTGGCCTACTCGATATCGAGTAACTCTGGGCTGCTCCTCTTGGTCGTTCTCGACTGGCTTAGTCGATTTCGACTGTTTTTCAGGGACTTCTTTATTCCACCTTTCACGATCTATTTATGCTTGCCGGCCTAAAAGTGTTAGATTGCACACAAAGACAAGACTTTCCACATGAAGTATTATAAACAAAAAAACCAAAAACAAAAACCAAAATCAAAAGTTCCAAAGTCCCCAAAATCAAAAAGTTTTATGTACATGCTCTAGATTTTAGAGTCGCTAGGCCGACTTCTCTGTTTGTGCTCAAGGACCGTTAATGTGGGGCCCGTTTGTGCTTGGCCCTTCTCCTGGATCATCTAGGTCCTGATTGTAGTATGCAAGCTCAGCTGACAGGTGGTTGCTTGCATAATCTTCCTTTTCTTCATTCTTTCTCTTTCCAGCTCTCAGTTTTCGTAGATTCTCTCGCCACGGGGCCTTACCTCCACTTAAATTATTTATAAATTTCTTAATGGACTGAGGAGGAGTAGAATTTATACCTGAACTTACCTTTTCGGGCCCAAAACAGAAATCTTCGGGCTTAGGGTTAGTGGACATCGAGCAAGACTGGTTGATATCGAGTACAGGGGCCCCATACTTAGGCTCTTGGCAAGTCTGGTGCTCATCACGGGAAGTCGATGTCGAAGAAGACTGATCGACATCGAGTAAAGGCTTCGTCGATATCGAGGAGGTCTTGTCGATATCGAGTGGAGTTCTAGTGCCTTCCTCCGTTGTTTGCTTGATCCCGTGGTTGCTGGTGCTCTTCACCTCTAGCCATGAAATTTCCTCTTTTGCAGGGCCAAAAGAGAAATCTAAAACCTCATCCCTTATTGTGAAGGTGAGCAATCGCTGTTTGACACTAATCTTGGCATCTGCAGTAGCTAGAAATGGTCTACCAAGAATAATAAGGCTAGTAGGATCTTCAGCACAATCTATAATAAGGAAATCAGTTGGAATAAAGAATTTACCAGCCTGGACAGGGACATTCTCAACCATACCTGTAGGGATGACTACTGTATTGTTTGCCATGTATAGCTTGGCATCCACATGCTCTATACATCCTATCTTCACCTTTCGCCAGATTGATAAGGGCATGATGCTCACACTTGCTCCTAAATCACACAAGGACTCATATTTATATTGTCCGAATCCCACAGTAATAGAAAACTTACCAGGGTCAGGCCTCTTCTCAGGAAAGTGGAGCACTTTGCATTCGCTGGCGATCCCTGAAATGGATCGCTTGTTGCTCAGGATTTCCTTCAGGAATTTGACATATGCAATCATCTCTTGCAGAACTTCTGTAAAAGGATTAGAGACATTCAGTTCTCGAAGCATATTAACAAAATGTTTGAACCTACCTGCAGTCGGATCTTTTAGCGTTTTGGAACGGAAAGGCAGTGTCTTTTTCTGCTTTGGAGCCAGAACAGACGTCGGAGGTGTTGCAGAGTCGTCGACATTGGCCAACTTCTCCTCGACATCGACCAGGGGTTCCTCGATATCGACAAGGGTTGTCGATCTCGAGTTGCTGGGCTGTGCAGTGAAGTCCGAGCTTGGCTTCTCCTCTATGTCGAGTAGATTCTTGTCGATATCGACCAAGGGTTGGTCGACATCGAGTTGCTGCTGCTCTTTGTCGAGTTGCTGCTCTACTTTGTCTTGGTGCTTTCCGACCTCTGGCTTGTGTAATTGGTGCCCGCTCCTGAGTTTTACAGATGCGACGTGTCTGATCTTCCCCTTAGGATTTGGTTCTGTTTGCCCAGGGAGTTTGCCGGAGTGTCATGAAATATGCGCCGCGAATTGACCCATTAGAGTCTCAATGTTCTTCTTCCAGATATCCCGCTCTCCAAATTTGGCATTGATGTTCTGAAACTGGTTGTTGATGGTGCCTTGATTCCGGCGCATCTCATCAAGGATGAGTTGTAGATCATCCTTCCGTTGATCTCTCTCTGGATGTCCTGGAGCTCTGTATGGTGGGGGGTTCCTAGGAGGACCTTGGTTCCATTGTAGTTGATAGAACTTTTGATCCCCCATATAGAAATTGGGACCCCCTACGTAAGCTACCTCTTCCTGGGTCTCTGCCATCCCTACTTTCTCTGTGTGTGGGCACTCAGTAGTGGTGTGCCGTTGTGATCCGCATTCGATGCAAGGCTGGTTTACAGAGAGATACTTGACTTGCTTGAGGAGCTTGCGATTCTGGTCTCTGTAGTACTGCTCCCTGACATCTGGGTCAATCTCCTTAGACAACTCATAGAGAGGCATGAATGGTGCTGGCCTGGCATAGGAGTTTTCCTCATAGTTGATTGGAGTCCCATACTTGTTGTCATAGTTGGTCAGCTTATCAAGGGCAACCCATGCGTCAGCCGGTGGCATTGTCAGATACTCATAATGAGTATATGTGTTGATCTTATCCTTAGAAGCCAAGTCAACAGAATTGAAGAAGATCTCCTGAATGACGCAAGGTTCTTGTCCATGTGTAGGGCAGGATCGCAGTAGATCCTTATAGCGTTCCCATGCCTTTTCTAGCGGCTCTCCAGGCTGCTGTTTGAAAGATGTGATCTTTTGGCGAAGGAGCGCTGTCTTGGCAGGAGGAAAGAATTTATTGAGAAATTGATGCTTTACTTGAGCCCATGTTGTGAGGGATCACGGTTTCAGTCCTTCTAGCCACTTCAATGTAGGACCAGCCAGAGACTAACGGAAAGCCTTCATCAAGATGTACTCCAAGGTGGTACCTTCAACAAGAGTACGACACATGTCAGTAAAGTTGCTAATGTGTTGAAGAGGGCATTCATTAAATCTACCAAACACGCATGGCTACCTCGATTAGATGGGTAATAAACATATAACAAGTAGTAGATGCTCAAAACATGATAAAAGTCAGATCTTTACCTCAAACACGCGTGGCTATCGTTGGGCTCACCCCAACCCTAGAAGTGGGTGGACTACTCGCGCCTGATCGCAATTGCAGACATTGTTGATGAAAAAGAACTAAATTGCATTAAACCAAACAGAGCTTAGAACCAAAAGAAGTCGATTCCGCTCTCGCTTCACAAACTCCTCTTGGCCATTCACTCTCTCTCTCTACCTCTATGTAACTAATTGTGTCTTGAATTGAATCAATAGAAATCAGCCCCTAAGGCCTTCTTTATAGGCTTCCAATCCTTGCTAATCAAGGAAAGAAATCTTTATCTAATATCTAAGGATAAAACTTAAATAAAGGGAACATTTATCTTAAAAGTGTGTGGATAAATCTTCTCTCCATGGATGGATCTTTATATACTTGATAGATCTTGGACTCCTTCGCTCCCAAGAAAGCCCAAACCGCGTCGGCCAGCTCACTGCGTAACGCGGCCTAGAAAACAACTCCTCGATATCTAGTAAACTTCTCGATATCGAGTAACTGTGTGGCGTCGACTTGGCTTCACTGGCTTGCTCGAGTAACATTTCCTCGATCTGCTCGGACATGTTCTCTGGTCTTGTCGATATCAAGTAACTTACTCGATATCGAGGACATGCTGCTCAGTGTGGCTGTGTCTTTGGCTTCTCGATCAGGTGGTCTTCCTCGACTCCGGGCTGGTCTTCAGGTCTTGTGGATATCGAGTAAAGTACTCGATATCGAGTAACTTTCTGAACTCGAGTTGTCTTTGTCTCTCAGTTCCTCAATCTGTGCTTCTCGATCAGGCTTGCTTGGACCTCTTTTTCGATATCGATGAAAAATACTCGATATCGAGTACAGTGTAGCCTCCGTCTTTGCTTCTTGGTTTTGTCCCGGAATGGCTCCAAATTCTGTAATATTAAACCAAAACTTATGTAGATCTCCATTTCTTGCAAATAAGCACATATCACATAAATTCAACATATTCCCATCCCGAAATATGCAAAGTGTATAAAATAAGGAGCTAAAATATGCATTTAAACATGGCTACTTTAGTGGACATCAATCCCAAACTGAAAATGCAAACTCAGCTTTTGTTGTGAGGCGTTGGACTACTAAAATACCTACGAACGACGACGCATGACCCAGGGATTTTCTATGCGGGATGGGTACCGGGATGTCTTAGGTCGTCCAGTCCTTCTCTTCACTGGCGGAGGGAAGCACGCCATCTATGATAGCAGTTGTGAGCTGAGATAGTACATTGCATGCATTGCATGCATTTGGGCTAAGATAGTACAGAATCTATGTAGTTTATGTTTATTTGCCAAATTATGGAATCTAGACCAGTTTCTGTTTAAAATCGCAGAATTTGAGGCATTTTACAGCAATTCTAAGGAAGGTCGGAAAAGCTCAGAAAACCACTACAGAAGTCCAAGGTCAAAGCAGCAGCGGAACCAGTCGAATCAAGCTGAGAGCCAAGGTTACTCGATCTCGAGTGGACCTTACTCTATCTCGACGAACATGTCCGAGCACAGGCCTTGTCGACTAAGAGCAAAGTCGAGAGCCAGACCCACCCAGCTCCGGAAGCCAACTCGATCTCGACAAGACCTAGTCGAGATCGACGAAGCCTAGACGCCACACCCGGAGTCGAGAAGAAGAGCTGATCGAGACGCTGAGGATGAAGACGCGAGCACATCTCTACTCGATCTCGATGAAGCCTTGTCGAGATCGACGCGCCACCTAGCGCCAGTCCGAGTCCATGTCGAGGAGGTCTACTCGACATCACCAGAAAGCCATCCTCGACCACAACCCTAGTCGATCTCGAGGAGCCCTAGTCGAGATCGACGACGCCCAGGAGCCCAGATCCGAGCCATGTCGAGCAGAGTCACCCGAGAAGTCCAGTCGACACGAATCCTAGTCGAGATCGAGTAGACCAGATTCTAGAAACGCGTCGACGTGAGCAGTCCGAGTAGAGTTGGGAATCCTTAGACATGAAGAAAGTCGAGATCTATCCAAATTTGATCAAGTCTATCTATGAAAGGGAGATCTATCAACATGAAGACATATTACCTAGTTTAGATTTATCTTTTCTTTAAAGAATTAATTCCCTTGTTGCATTTATTTATCCTTAAGCATTTTAGATATAATTTTAGATATAGATAGGAGATTCTATCCTTGATTAGCAAGGAATAGAAGGCTATAAATAAAGCCCTAGGGGCTGGTTTTTTCATTAATTCAGAAACACAATCAATTTCATTCAAGTAAGTAGGAGTTCTAAGGTTTTTAAGGTTTTGGCTTTCTACGAAAGTTGATTGCCGGGATTGTAAAGGCTTTGAATATAGTTTAATGCAAGTTTCTTTTTATAAATCAATGTCTGCGATTGCGATGAGGCGTGAGTAGTCCACCCACTTCTGGGGCTGGGGTGAGCCCGACGGTGGCCATGTGAGGAGATGCGGTAAAGGTCAGATCTTGTTATGCAATTCGTCTTCTATCCCTATAAGCATGATTCTTTTGCGAGAGTTGAAGGTGATCCTTGTTTGTGTTATTGAAATGAAAGTGATCTTAATACACTTGGATTAATTATGTGAAAAGGGTTAGTAACAATTAGGGTTTATGCGAAAGCCTCTATATGCCTATTTGTTAGTAACGAAAGTTATTTTGATGGAAAGCATGATCTTTTGTGCCTTTATGTGTTACTTTGCATGGTTATCGTTGTGGTGTTGATACCCTGGCTTTGGAAGTCTTTTATTATATTGATTTATTTCGTCGAAAATCTGAGTTTGGGTTCGAAAATTTGCAATTTAAAGTTTCTGTCTTCCAGTCGACGTAGAGTAGAGCTTGTCGAGATCGAGTGGATTGTAGTCGTTCTCGAGTACGGTTTGTCTAGGTCGAGTTGATCTCTACTGTGCTTTGTCGATCTCTGCTGTGTTTTGTCGATCTCTGCTGTGCTTTATCGATCTCTGCTGTGCTTTGTCGATCTCGAGTGCCCTCTTGTCGAGATCGAGTAGCTTCTGTTTTGCTTTGTTCTTTACTTTTGCTTGCTATTTTCTATCTTTGCTTTTATTTTCTGCTTTGCTTTGTCTTTCTTCCTTTGTTCCTTTGTTTCTGTCTTTTCTACTCTTCTGTGAGAATTTATAGCTACCTGAGAAGTGATGACGTGCTTTCTCGTGGATTCGATCCTGACAACCTTCTACTACAACGGGAGGAAGTCTTGTATTTATTTGATGAGACAGGGAAGTCAGTCTGATCTTTATTCTATATTTATTTCATACCTGACCATCCTCCTGCAACAACAAATTGGCGCCGTTGCCGGGGAAGCTATCAATCGCGCCTTAGGTAGTCAGTTCTCACTTTTTCTTTGAGTTAATTTACAGGTGTATGCGCCGTTCTGGTCAACCACATGAGTTTGACGGCTTAGACGAACCAGAGTGCCTTCTACACATCAGAACTAAACTGCAAAGAGCCATGGAAGCTGCGGAGACACAGGAACAGCTGATCGCTAGGCTTACAAGGGAATTGGCCGCTAAAGATCCTGCTATCGCCGCTGAGAAAGCAGCAAGGGAACAAGCACAGGCTGAGCTTGCCCAATACCCAACCACGGCGGAGGACTACATGCACCCAACTCTCGTCGTGCCTGAATCGGCGATTCTAATCCCTGATAACTCTTTTGAAATTCGCACTCAATTTCTTATAGAGCTTAAAAATAATGCCTTTTCCGGTAGATTTAATTAGTGTCCTCTTGAACATATTACAAACTTCTCTGACATGTGTCGTACTCTTGCTGAAGGTACAACCCTGGAATATGTCAAGATGAAATCTTTTCGCCGGTCTCTCGCTGGGCCTGCGCTGAAATGGCTTGAAGGGCTGAAAGCAAGATCACTCACAACCTGGGCCCAAGTAGAGAAAGAGTTTCTGAACAAATTCTTCCCACCCGCCAAAACAACACATCTCCGCCAGAAAATCACCGCCTTCAAACAGAAGCAAGGGGAACCGCTGGCAAAGGCATGGGAGCGCTACAAGGAGCTTCTGCGATCTTGCCCTACTCATGGACAACCACCCTACGTCATTCAGGAGATCTTCTTCAACTCTCTTGATCAAGTCACTAATGACATAATCAACCATTATACTCGCTATGAGTATCTGACAATGCCGCCAAGTGACGCATGGGGTGTGCTAGAGAAGCTCACCAACTACGACAACAAGTATGGGTCTACTGCAACTTATGAAGAGAACCCTTACGCCAGGCCAGCACCATCCATGCCCCAATATGAGCCTCCTGAAAAGATTGATCCTGATGTTAGGGAGCAGTACTACAGAGACCAGAATAAGAAGCTCCTCAAACAAGTAAAGTATGTTTCTGTCAACCAGCCTTGTATTGAATGCGGATCGCAAAGGCACACCACTCCTGAGTGCCCACACACAGAGCAAGTCAGGCTGGCAGAGCACCAAGAGGAGGTAGCTTACGTAGGGGGTCCCAATCGCTACATGGGGGACCAAAGGTTTCAGCAACCACAATGGAACCGAGGTGTCCCTAGGAACCCCCCTCCCTACAGAGCTCCAGGACATCCGGAAAGAGACCAGAAAAAGGATGATATACAGACAGTCCGGGAGGAAATACGGAGGAACCACTCAGAAACTAAGCAGTCCTTCAACTCCGTCTATACTCAGATGCAAGGTGTCAACTCTAGGCTTGGGAAAATTGATATATGGAGAAAATCAGTTGATACACAGATTGGTCAGCTAGCAGCAGGAATCCTCATACAGTCAGGTGCGCTCCCTGGATCTTCAGAACCAAATCCTAAGGGAAAGACTGGACACATCGCTGCTGTAAAACTTAGAAGCGGCCATCAACTGCAAGAGCCAGAGGTCGGAAAGCAGCAGAACAACGATGACCAGCAACTCGACATCGACCAGGGCCTAGTCGATCTCGAGGAGGGCCTACTCGATCTCGATGAGAAACTTCAGAAACCCTCGTCTGCACCACACGACAAATCGACATCGCCAAATCTGGTCGAGATCGAGAAGGGTGTAGTTGATGTCGAGGAGCCCCTAGTGGACGTAGAGAAAGCTGCAGCACCTCCGACATCTGTTCTGGCTCCGGGTCAGAAAAAGAAGCTGCCTTTCCCCACAAAATCTCCAAAGGACCCGGCAGAAAAGAAATTTCAGCGCTTCATCAAGATGCTTCAGAAACTCAACGTCACCATCCCCTTCACATAAGCTCTCAATGAAATGCCATCCTATGTGAAATTCTTGAAGGAGATTCTGAGCAAAAAGCGATCGATGGCTGAAATTACAGAGGAATGCAGCCATCTAGACATACTGGAGAAAAGGTCGGATCCAGGTAAGTTTGCTATAACTATTGGATTTGGTCCATACAAAATTAATGCCTTATGTGATCTTGGAGCTAGTGTGAGTATAATGCCTTTAACAATTTGGTCCAAGATGAAGATAGGTGCCCTAGAGCCTGTGGATGCTAGACTTTACATGGCCAACAACACTGTGGTCATCCCAACAGGCATGGTGGACAATGTGCCAGTACAAGTAGGTAAATTCTTTGTCCCTGCTGATTTCCTAGTTGTTGATATACAAGAAGATCCTACTTGTCCAATTATTCTAGGGAGACCCTTCTTGGCGACGGTGGATGCCAACATAAGCATAAGGAAAGGAGTGCTCACCTTAAACATCAGCGATGAGGTAATTGAGTATTCTTTTAATAAAACTAAAAGGCATACAGGTCCAATGGAAGAGGTCAAATCTATCTCAGCTGGCTACATTACCTGCGGGGAACCCAAGGTCAGAAATATGACCCCTGAGGAGCTAGAAAAGAGGGACATGGAGGCCCAGGTGGAGGAGATCATGGCAATCCTAAAGGAATATGCAGAAAATCCAATCGACACAAACCAAGGTACGTCATTATGGATTAATTATTTTTCGGATGCCTTGACAGGAACCAAGTATGGGGTCAAGATCGACCAAGGCTCCTCGACATCAAGGACCCTAGTCGACCTCGACCAAAAACAGAAATCTCCTCCAACACCAGCATCGTCGAGCAGCAACACTGAAGAATCAGGCTACTCGATATCGAGTAGGCTACTCGAGGTCGACAAGCCCTTCCCTACCTCGACTTCGCCTTCTTCGACGCTGACTCCACCAGACGAACCAAGCTCGTCGATCTCGACTAGGTTTGTCGAGATCGACCACCACCCGGCTCCACCAGATCCTTCTTCCTCGACGCTGCAGCCACCACGAGCAGAAGCCTACTCGAGATCGAGTAGCCTTTTCAAGATCGACAAGCGTTGCCCTTCGTCGACTCCTGCATCTTCGAGCAGCCCACCACCAGAGCCTTCAGCCTTGTCGAGATCGACTAGCCCTAGTCGAGATCGACCAAACACCGTGGTTCCCGATTCCGTCTCTGCGAAGGTAAGTCAAGGTATGGATCTTTCTTATCCTATTTCCATTAAAGATCTATCTATACATGGGAGAGGTTTGCCTTGGTATGTACGCTTATGTAGGATATCCAATGATGAGCCCAAGGAATATGAAGTTGGAGACAAGCTCTATGTCTCTAAATCAAAGGATCATTGGTTTCCCAACAAATTCACCAAGAAGCGGATGGGACCTTTCGTGGTGAACAAGATCCATTCTGGGGGATTACAGCTGATGGACAAGAATGGAGTCCTATTTGAAGCCCAAGCTACATGGGCCCTGCAGATGCCACCTTGAGCTAAATGGAAAGTCGGCCTAGGGACTATAAAATCTAGAGCGTGTACATAGACTTCTTTTTTTTGTGACTTTTGAACTTTTTAGTTTTTTTTTTTTTTTTTTTTTTTTTTTTTGGTTTTGGTTTTATGTCTTTTAGAATATTTCATGTGGATAGTCTTGTTTCTTGTGCAATCTAACACTTTTAGGTCGGCAAGCATATAAGGATTGCGAAAAGTGGAATCGAGAAGTCCTTGAAAACAGTTAGAATCGACGAAGGCCAAGTCGACGTCGACAAGGAGGAGCAGCCCAGACACTACTCGATCTCAAGTAGGCCAACTCGACATCGACAATCCCAGATGCTCCTCGACTTCAGAATCCACTAGACGCATACGAGCCTCCTCGAGATCGAGTACACCGTACTCGAGATCGACGAGCAACCTACTCGACCTGCCCAGTTTTGTCCTCCTCGATGCATTATTCTGTGAGTTCCTTCCTTTACGCTTGTTTTTTGATTTTATACAGTGGGGACACTGTAAATTTTAAGTATGGGGTGGGGGAAGGGCTTACTTTGTGCATATTTGATCATATTTGACATATATGTATTATTTCTTTAAATTGCTACATGGCTATTTTGGAATGCATTATTGATTTATGTGCTTATATGCATATTTTCCAAATTTTGAGAAAAATGACCCCCATTAAAAATTTTGGTTAATGTCATGGAAGCTATATTGAACTCGACGATGCAAAATTGGATTCATTAGAAATATAGCATGAAATTGCCTAGTAAAGGGAAGTCAAAATGAAGTGCATTGTGTTATTGAAAACCATGAAAGGAGGTAAAATTTGAAGTTGCTTTTGACATGTTGCATGATAAGATGTTATATGGTTGTTGTGTTGTTATTATCATTATTGGAGTTTGGAAGGAAATTGTTTGAAAAATATGGAAAATTTAATGAGTGAAAGAAAATCCAATCGCATAAGGAGATAAAGGTAGATTGACCCTGCTCTCTGAGATAATAGTTTGGAGAGATGGGACACATTGTGAGGAGTCCAAAGCAGTAAGTATCCGGGACCATTCATGACACCCATGTTTGCGACTCGCGAGAAGGCAATGCTGAGGTTAGAGAGGTAAAATCAATATTATTGATAAAAGCATTATGAAAGGTGATGAATCTAATGAGAAAGAATATGGTATGAAAGTTTGGAAAGTACTCCATTTCCCCAGATCAAAAGCACCACATTGCAAAAAATTGCCCACCTTTTAGCCTTTTACCAATCTACTCCTTATTTCAGCTTAAATTAAAGTCCTCTTGATTATTAATGCTTTGTCACATGAATTGTTTTTGCATAACCCTCCTTTTGTGAGTAGATGTTGCTTTTGCATATTTGCACATGCATGGATCTGTGACACTAGTACCTTTTCGATGATGGTAAGAATGAATCTAAGATGTTGAGAGTTTGAATTCTTCCCCTGAATGACAATTAAAAGTATTGCTTGAGGACAAGCAAGCTTAAGTATGGGGTGTTTGTTGTGAGCTGAATCTGCCATGTTTTACAATTAAGTTTATATCAATTTCTGCATACATTGCATGCATTTGGGCTAAGATAGTACAAAATCTATATAGTTTATGTTTATTTGCCAAATTATGGAATCTACACCAGTTTTTGTTTAAAATCGCAAAATTTGAGGCATTTTACAGCAATTCTAAGGAAGGTCGGAAAAGCTCAAAAAACCACTACAGAAGTCCAAGGTCAAAGCAGCAGCGGAACCAGTCGAATCAAGCTGAGAGCCAAGGTTACTCGATCTTGAGTGGACCTTACTCTATCTCGACGAACATGTCCGAGCACAGGCCTTGTCGACTAAGAGCAAAGTCGAGAGCCAGACCCACCCAGCTCCGGAAGCCAACTCGATCTCGACAAGACCTAGTCAAGATCGACGAAGCCTAGACGCCACACCCGGAGTCGAGAAGAAGAGCTGATCGAGAAGCCGAGGACGAAGACGCGAGCACATCTCTACTCGATCTCGATGAAGCATTGTCCAGATCGACGAGCCACCTAGCGCCAGTCCGAGTCCATGTCGAGGAGGTCTACTCGACATCACCAGAAAGCCATCCTCGACCACAACCCTAGTCGATCTCGAGGAGCCCTAGTCGAGATTGACGACGCCCAGGAGCCCAGATCCGAGCCATGTCGAGCAGAGTCACCCGAGAAGTCCAGTCGACACGAATCCTAGTCGAGATCGACAAGCCCTTGTCGAGATCGAGTAGATCAGATTCTAGAAACGCGTCGACGTGAGCAGTCCGAGTAGAGTTGGGAATTCTTGGACATGAAGGAAGTCAAGATCTATCCAAATTTGATCAAGTCTATCTATGCAAGGGAGATCTATCAACATGAAGACATATTACCTAGTTTAGATTTATCTTTTCTTTAAAGATTTAATTCCCTTGTTGCATTTATTTATCCTTAAGCATTTTAGATATAATTTTAGATATAGATAAGAGATTATATCCTTGATTAGCAAGGAATAGAAGGCTATAAATAAAGCCCTAGGGGCTGGTTTTTTCATTAATTCAGAAACACAATCAATTTCATTCAAGTAAGTAGGAGTTCTAAGGTTTTTAAGGTTTTGGCTTTCTACGAAAGTTGATTGCCGGGATTGTAAAGGCTTTGAATATAGTTTAATGCAAGTTTCTTTTTATACATCAATGTCTGCGATTGCGATGAGGCGTGAGTAGTCCAACCACTTCTGGGGCTGGGGTGAGCCCGACGGTGGCCATGTGAGGAGATTCGGTAAAGGTCAAATCTTGTTATGCAATTCATCTTCTATCCCTATAAGCATGATTCTTTTGCGAGAGTTGAAGGTGATCCTTGTTTGTGTTATTGAAATGAAAGTGATCTTAATACACTTGGATTAATTATGTGAAAAGGGTTAGTAACAATTAGGGTTTATGCGAAAGCCTCTATATGCCTATTTGTTAGTAACGAAAGTTATTTTGATGGAAAGCATGATCATTTGTACCTTTATGTGTTACTTTGCATGGTTATCGTTGTGGTGTTGATACCCTGGCTTTGGAAGTCTTTAATTATATTGATTTATTTCGTCGAAAATCTGAGTTTGGGTTCGAAAATTTGCAATTTAAAGTTTCTGTCTTCCAGTCGACATAGAGTAGAGCTTGTCGAGATCGAGTGGACTGTAGTCGATTTCGAGTACGGTTTGTCTAGGTCGAGTTGATCTCTGCTGTGCTTTGTCGATCTTTACTGTGCTTTGTCGATCTCTGCTGTGCTTTGTCGATCTCGAGTGCCCTCTTGTCGAGATCGAGTAGTTTCTGTTTTGCTTTGTTCTTTACTTTTGCTTGCTATTTTCTGTGTTTGCTTTTATTTTCTGCTTTGCTTTGTCTTTCTTCCTTTGTTCCTTTGTTTCTGTCTTTTCTACTCTTTTGTGAGAATTTATAGCTACTTGAGAACTGCTGACGTGCTTCCTCGTGGATTCGATCCTGACAACCTTCTACTACAACGGGAGGAAGTCTTGTACTTATTTGCTGAGACAGGGAAGTCAGTCTGATCTTTATTCTATATTTATTTCATACTTGACCATCCTCCTACAACAACAATAGCTCTGTGGGGATTCTCCATTATGATCATGGAGGGACCGGATATAACACATTCGTGTAACAAGTTTTCCATGCAGCAACTTTGTAGAAGTCATTGACAAGAGCGAAGACATTCGTACCTCGATGCTTGGTAGCGGCTATGGTATGGGTGCAAAAGAAATGGTCAATGTCGAAGCGCTTGCATGTACAGGTACGGGCACTCAAGTTCACATCCCGCGATGATGAACCCTTGCGGACCATGAACTCTCGCTGGATGAGCGCCCTCACGTCCAAGCAAATTACCATGCCATAGTTCCTCTTAAGCGCACCGTCCATAAAACCACTCACCAACTTACCCGGTTTGGTGCTCGTTTCTCTGCGCTCGCAAAACAACTTTCACACGGTTTCGATGACGCCATCAATCAGCGCAGTCAAGGGTAGGTCGCGAAGCTCATTGAAGACAGAGTTGAGACACTCAGAGTTGTTCATTGTCAGTATGTTGTACCAATTCCCCAAGAAGAATGCCCGAGCCCAGTTCTCGAAACCATCCTTCTTCACGTATTGGCTCGCGGGGGCTGACATCGCACAAAAATCAGTGAACAACTGTTGGAACTCCGCCCTAGTGTATGCCTCCACCATCTTGAAGAACATGCTATGCAGCCCCGATACCCCCTATACCTGCACCGGGCATCCTGAAATAGATGTCATATGCAGAAGCCTTGCTTTGCAAAAACATAGTTGTCCCTTATACCTTGAACGATAATCAAATGGCGATCAGAGACAAACACAAGTCACGCGTGTCCTCGACCATTTGTAGCATGTTCTTGAAGAAGAAGCTCCATGACCCGTGGTTCTCACTGTCAACGATCGCAAACGCGATCGGGTACACTTTGTGGTCCCCATCTTGGGTTGTGGCAAAGAGAAACGTGTCCCTGAACTTCCCTTTTAGGAAACTCCCGTCCACCGAGATGACCTATACATCGAAATCAGTAAATGTCAGTTATGTGACACGTCATTTCGTATTAAGTGACATGTGACATTGTACAATCGATATGGGGTTGTACCTTTCTAAGGTGGGGGGTCACCCTACACCATACCCCGAAGCTAACAAAGGCGTACTGGAATCGTCGGGATGAGTCCACCTCTACCCTAGTATATGTCCCGGGGTTAGTCTTCTCCACCATGTGCAAGTATGGAATAATATCTCGGTAACCATCTTCGTCGCTCCCATGCTTAACCTCCCTCGCTGTCAAGCGTGCCCTTCGGGCTTTCCAGTAGGTCCACGTGACGCCGAACTGAGACTTGATCAATGGTTACACTTGACCAGGAATGAGGTTCTTTTGAGTGCCGGTGAACCTACGAGTGATAGGTATGGTTAGTGTGACACGTATAATGAACTAAGATGACAAGTGGAATATTGAGAGGTGGCAGGTAACACAGTGTTCCCATGTAAAGTAAAACTTACGTCGACACGAGGTTCCGTCCAATCATACTCGGGGTAGCATGTCGGCTATGGTTGTGCACCACGTTCAGATCACAAGTATTCTTCTGGATATACTTTTGAATGGTCCATATAGTGGTGCGATTATAAGGCGTTGCTCCACACATCCACGTGCACTTTTTGTCCACACATCTAACCGCGTACAACGTTTTTGTAGACTTCTTCATACTAAACTCAAAGCAGTTCTCAACCGCATTCCAGCGAAGCTGAGTCTGAACATCAGCCTTCGATTCAAATATTTGTCCCTCCGAAAGTTCTATGATGTTGCGTCGTGGGTCCTGGGTGTGTGGTGTTATTCTGTACACCATAGCTTCAACGATCTCCATTGTAGGTGGGGGTGCGCTAGACCTCGACACGCAATCTTCAAGTTTCATCATCACCTCATCCTCAACTTGCTTCCCCTCCACCGACACCCTCATTCTTTTATCCTCGACAACGCCGTGCCACTCCGAATCCTCCCACTTTTCTTCGAGCTTCACCCCGACATGATCGCCATTGTCGGAGCCCCCAATGTCGAGTTCGGGGATTGATCCGTCCTCATCCTCGCTGCTAATTGTTATCACCTCCAACCCTTGTTCCATGTCCGATGAAGAGTTATCCGTGCCACCCAATTTGATCACATCCGGATATTTTCCCCTGTCACCTGAACACATACCCCTGTTAGTTGATCTGAAATCCATGTCACTAATGTCCATCAGAACCAGGTCTTTGGTCTTCACTATGGCCTCGCTCACCTCTCCCTCAACACATAACACGTCATCTATAGAAACAGGGTTTAGTTGCGACTTACCTTCGGCCTCGCATATCACAACCTCATCCACTTCGTACAGTACTTTTTCGGATGCAGGTGTCCTGCTCAAACGTTCTTCCCCGATGGCTTGCTTTACTTCAAATCTCTCCTTACGCAATGGACCAACATATATGGCCATGGGCCATGGATGTTTTCTAGACATCGAGTTGAGGAACTTAAATGCCTCAAGGTCATCATCGTCAGCTATCATGATTGGATGACCCCCTTCTTTTGACTTTAGCATGTAACACAACTCCCGCTCTTCATATAAAGCACCATCGCCGACCTTCACCATGATCAGCTTTTTGAAAGAGGTGAAGTCGATGCTCTCTTGGATCATGACATTCTTGTGCGCCTTCTCCCTCTTAAATACCCATCGGCCTCTAGAGGTGGCAATCGGGTGGGTCGGTTCGGGTTTGGGTTCGGTTAGTCAGGTTTCGGGTCATTCGGGTTTTGGGTAATGTCTAATAATTTGGTCAATCGGTTGGGTCGGGTTCGGGTTTCAGTTGTATCGGGTTTCGGTTATTTTGGTTTCGGTTGTCTCGGGTTTTCATTATTTCAATATTCATTTTTAAAAAATTTACTAGATTGTAGCCTAATGTTCGCGTTATTTCGGGTTTCGGGTTAATCGGGTTCGGTTAATTCGACTTTAGGGTCCAAAATAGACGGGTTGTGTCGGTGTTCAGAATAATCGGTTTCGAGTCGACCGGGTCGGGTTTTCGGGTTCAGGTCGGGTTTTGCCAGCTCTATCGGCCTCCCTCGAAACCCCAAGAACCATCAAAGATGAGTGATGAGGGACCATCAAAAACACCTTCGGACACATCTATACTTGGGGATGGACCTATGATTCGAGCTCGTGAGAATGTTAAGAATAAGGCTCCACCATGAGAGAAGAAACAAAGGTGCAAATGACGTTTTAGACTCGTTCAGAATATTTGACAGCTTATCGACGTCTCAGTAAAATGGGTTGTTTGGAGTCCGTATTTATGGGATGAAGACGTGCCATACCTTCTCGGAACGAGGACGAAGAGATCTACAACGTTTATGTTGAAGGTGTTTCCAGATTCAACCGAGAGCTTGGCCGAAAATAAACATCTTGGAGCTGTCACTGTTTTTAGACGGAAATTTCTTAAGTGTTGGAACTTTCTTTATTGCTATTTTTAGAGACTTTATTTACATAAGTTATTTTAGGTAATTTAGAGGTTATTTTAATTATTCCTTTTATTTATTATTTCTTTAAGAATTAGCCTCCTTAGGGTTATAAGAGGCCGATTCTTCCATTGTCAAACTTGCGTTATTCATTATGAATAAAGTCTCTCTTTTTGTGTGAAACACATGAGTGGAAAGTCAATCGATTCGAAGAGTGGCTCATCGATTGCAATAATTGGTATAGATCTTGCTTGGTTTGCTTTGATTTCATCAACCTCGCGAGAGCTTGGTGATCCAGGTAATCACAAGTCCCCTCCTTGTGCCTCCAAGTTGTCCGCTTGGTTGTGTAAGGCTGTAGAGGCGGGCTTTATAGTTGTTGATACTTGGTTCCTACCCTCTTAGGAGGCCTGGGGTCTTTATCTCGTTCTATATTAGTTCGAATCAACCAATCTATCGGTCTCTTTATTGTTTCTTTCAAGTCTACATTGTTTCTATCAAAGTCGAGTCTTTGTTCTTGTTTCTGGTCGATTTCGAGTCCTTTAGTTTGGTCGATATTGCTGCGTTTGTTATTGTTCTTGAGTCTTTGGTTCCGTTCTTGAGTTTAGTTATTGATTGTAGAAGATCGGGCCATCCTATGGCTAACCCCGTATCAAATTGGCATCAGAGCTTTGGTTTCCGACATCAAAGTTGTGTCTTTTGTTTCCCTAAACATAAAACCTACAAAAATAGAGTATTTTTCTTTGTTCTTGGTCTTTACTTCTTGTTCTTGAATTTTATTATTGCTAATCTATTTTTTTGTGATTGTTTGTGGTTGCTAGCCCCAAACACATAGCCAAGCCGAGACCATTGAGGTCGACCTCACCGTGTGCTCGCATTCCTTGTGCAGCAGCATAGCCGACGACACCAAAGGGGATCCTCCCTAGTCGATTTCGGCCTTCCACTTTCACAAACCCTAGTTTGTTGTTCTATCTTTTGATTTATCTTGTTTTATCTATAGTTGCTTTATTAAATTTTAGATTTTTGTGGTAGATATATTACATATTATCTATCATAGATTATAAAAGGCTCTAGATAGATATACTTACCAAAGATAGCCAAACTTCAACAATATATATTTCATGTGTATTTCATTAGGCTATAAATTTTATTTTCTTTCACCATCGTTTAAATTTTCAAGAGTCCTTTTATTTCATTGTTAGTTCTTGCATTAGGTTAAAAAAAAAGAATACATTCAAACCTTTGACCTAGGAGGATAAAATTCACTACGGGCAAAAGTTGCTTCAAAAAAAAAGGATTGTCGACATCTAGTAAAAGAAACTTCAAGGACCAATTTTGGTAAAAATTTAATAGCCAAGTCGAAATTATCGCACACATACCTCCCAAAACACATTTTTTTTTAAGCCCTACCTTACAACTACAACGTCCTTGCTAAGGGTTTGAATCAAAAAGAGGTAAAAGTCCAACTTTTTCTTTTATTTTCCTTGATTTTCTTTTCTTATTTTGTGTTAGTCGAGTCCTTACTGCCCAATATCGAGTACTTCAGCTGTGTGGAGTGCTTTTTGTACTGATCGAGTGGCCCTCTTGTTGTGTCGAGTGCCTATCGAGTATTATTGTGCCGATCGAGTGCTGCTCGAGTGCCTTGCTTCTGTCGAGTTGTCATTTGGTCGATTTTGAGTCATTCGGTCGATATCGACCTCTTTCTCCCGCAGTCTCATATCGAGTCGATACCACCCCTACCGAGTCGATACCACCTAGTATCGAGTCGATACTTTTGTTCTGTAGGAATTTTCGGTTGCTTGTTTCTTTGTTCTTTCTCTTGATTACTTTCTTTTGATTGTTAAGTCCTTGCTTGAGTTTTGATTTGGCCAAAGCGGATTGCCCCAACAAGCTTGTCATACCAATTAGAGAGAAGAGTGTGATCGAAACACTTGTGAGATTATTTATATTTTGCTAATCTTGACATAGTTTCGTGTTTGTCTTTATTTGACATGTCTAACCAGGGCAACAACATGATTACTGGAGCTGAGATGATCAAACAGTTGGAAGCCATGAATGAGAAATTGGTACGGATAAATGAAAGATTGACAGCAGTAGAGGCACGACATTCTTCTGAGGCATCTACTGGCCCTAAAGAGAGTAACCCTAACTCTTCTACTCTTAAACCTATGTACATTCCTTGCTTTATATGCCAAGGTATTGGACATGTTATGAAGAATTGCCCAAATAAGAATACTTTCTTGATTAATCACCTATGCAAAAATGGATCTGAAAATTCTAGTAGTGAAAATGATGAGCATGTTAATAATGATCAAAATCTTAGTGTACTTGCCTCTACAGATGATTGCATTGACTATGAGCATGATGATTCTTTGATCGTTAGTAAAGTTTTAAATGTTCAACCGACACCTTGTGATAATAATCAAAGAGAAGATTTGTGTCATACTACATGCTTAGAAAACAACAATGTTTCTAATATGATCATTGATGGTGAAAATTCTTCTACTATTGCTAGCCTTGAAATGATTGAAAATACATCCTTGAAAAAGGAAGAAAACTTGCTAGCATTGGATGGAAATTTGGAGATAAATTAACAAGCTCAAGTGCATATTCAATTAGAACCTTATGAAGATGAAATGAAATATGAATTGTGCACTAGCTAATCAAGCTTGTTTTCTTGGTTTTGTAGTGAGCTCTAGTGGTCTACAACTTGATGAAGCTGAGATCAAATCCAACCCGCAGTGGCCAATCCCTACTACAATCGGCCATGTGAGGAGCTTACATGGATATGTGGTATTCGACCGAGGAGCTCGTGTGGGTTGTTGTTGCAGGAGGATGGTCAAGTATGAAATAAATATAGAATAAAGATCAGAATGACTTCCCTGTCTCAGCAAATAAATACAAGACTTCCTCCCGTTGTAGTAGAAGGTTGTCAGGATCGAATCCACGAGGAAGCACGTCAGCAGTTCTTAGGTAGCTGTAAATTCTCACAGAAAAGCAGAAAAGACAGAAACAAAGGAACAAAGGAAGAAAGACAGAAAAGGCAAATGAAAGCAGAAATAAAAGCAAAGCAAGAAAATAGCGAAAGAAAGTAAAGAACAAAGCAAGACAACAGGCGTACTCGATCTCGACTAAGGCCTACTCGATCTCGACGAGCTCCTCCTCTGTATCGACTAGAAAGACAGAAAACTTAAATTGCAAATTCTCGAACGCAAAACTCAGATTTCCGACGAAATAAATCAATATAATAAAGAACTTCCAAAGCCAGGGTATCAACGCTACAACGATAACCATGCAAAGTAACACATAAAGGCATAAAAGATCATGCTTTTCATCAAAATAACTTTCGTTACTAACAAATAGGCATATAGAGGCTTTCGCATAAACCCTAATTGTTACTAACCCTTTTCACATAATTAACCCAAGTTGCATTAAGATTACTTTCGCTTCAATAACACACACAAGGATCACCTTCAACTCTCGCAAAAGAATCATGCTCATAGGGATAGAAGACGAATTGCATAAAAAGATATGACCTTTACAGCATCACCTCACATGGCCACCGTTGGGCTCACCCCAGCCCCAGAAGTGGGTGGACTACTCACGCCTCATCGCAATCGCAGACATTGATTGATGAAAAGAAACTTGCATTTAAACTATATTGAAAGCCTTTACAATCCCGGCAATCAACTTTCGTTGAACGCCAAAACCCTAAAAACCTTAGAACTCCTAAAACTTCTCTGTGGAACTACTTGTCTCTGACTGAAATTGAATCGGAATAAGATGCCTAATGCTCAGCCCCTAGGGCTTTATTTATAGTATTCTATTCCTTGCTAATCAAGGATAGAATCTCCTATCTATATCTAAAATTATATCTAAAATGCTTAATGATAAATAAATGCGATAAAGGAATTAAATATAAAAGGAAAAGATAAATATAAACTAGGTAATATGTCTTCATGTTGATAGATCTTCCTTCCATAGATAGACTTGATAGATCCGGCCAACTCGACTTCCTTAGGCTCCAAGTAACTCCAAGTCGAGTAGGATTCGTCGAACCGAGTAACGCGTCTCTGGAGGTCGATCTAGTCGATCTCGACAAAGGTCTAGTCGATCTCGAGTAGGATTGTGGTCGACTGGCTCGGATCGTCGTCTTGGCTAGATGGTCCTCGACAGGCTCGGATCTGGGCTCCTGGGTGTCGTCGATCTCGACTAGGGTTCCTCGAGATCAACTAGGAGTGTGGTCGAAGATGACTCTCTGGTGATGTCGAGGACTCCTCCTCGGCATGGACTCGGACTGGCGCAGGGTGGCTCCTCGATCTCGACAAGGTCTCATCGAGATCGAGTAGAGATGTGCTCGGCGTCTTCGTCCTCGGCTTCTCGATCAGCTCCTCTTCTCGTCGACTCCGGGTGTGGCGCTGAGGTGTCGTCGATCTCGACTAGGTCTTGTCAAGATCTAGTTGGCTTCCGGAGTCAGGTTGCCTCGGACTTGGTTTTGTCGACCAAGTCTGCTCGGGTTCTCTACTCGAGATCGAGTAAGGTGTACTCGACATAGAGTAGCTCTGGCTTCACCTCGGTTTGTCCTGGTTCTGTACTCTCAGATTTTGGACTACTGTAGTTGTTTTCCGAGCTTTTCTGACCTTCCTTAGAGTTGATGTAAAACGTCTCGAATTCTGCGAATTTAAACAGAAACTGGTGTAGATTCCATAATTTGGCAAATAAACATAAACTACATAGATTATGTACTATCTTATCCCAAATGAATGAAATGTATGCAGAAATTGATATAAAAGTTACTGTAGAACACGGCAGATTCAGCTCACAAACATGGGTGTGGATGCATTTACAGAATCTTATGCGACCTTGGATTCGATGACGAATCCTTTTCAAGAAAGGGAGATTGATGCGGGACCATCCAAGAGACCTTCGGACACATCTATACGTGGGGATGAACCTATGATTCGAGCTCGTTAGAATGTTTTCATCCTCAAGAGGAAGAAGAAGGCTCCACCATGGAAGAAGAAACAAAGGTGCAAATGACGTTTTAGACTCGTTCAGAATATTTGACCGTTTTTCGACGTCTTAGTAAAATGGGTTGTTCGGAGTCCGTATTTATCAGATGACAGCGTGTCATGCCTTTTCGGAACGAGGACGAAGAGATCTACACCTTTTCTGTTGAAGGTGTTTCCAGATTCAACCTAGAGTTTGGCCTAAAATCAACATCTTGGAGCTGTCACTGTTTTTAGACGGAAATTGCTCAAGTGTTGGAACTTTCTTTACTGCTATTTTTAGAGACTTTATTTACCTAAGTTATTTTAGGTAATTTAGAGGTTATTTGAATTATTCCTTTTATTTATTATTTCTTTAAGAAATCAGCCTCCTAAGGGTTATAAGAGGCTGATTCTTCCATTGTCAAACTGGTGTTATTCATTATGAAGAAAGTCTCTCTTTTTGTGTGAAACACATGAGTGGAAAGTCAATCGATTCGAAGCGTGGCTCATCGATTGCGACAATTGGTATAGATCTTCCTTGGTTTGCTTTGGGTTCATCAACCTCGCGAGAGCTTGGTGATCCTGGTAATCACAAGTCCCCTCCTTGTGCCTCCAAGTTGTCCGCTTGGTTGTGTAAGGTTGTAAAGGCGGGATTTATAGTTGTTGATACTTGGTTCCCACTATCTTAGGAGGTTTGGGGTCTTTATATCGTTCTATATTAGTTCGAATCACCCATTCTATCGCTCTCTTTATTGTTTCTTTCGAGTCTGCATTGTTTCAGTCAAAGTCGAGTCTTTGTTCTTGTTTCTGGTCGATTTTGAGTCCTTTAGTTTGGTTGATATTGCTGCGTTTGTTATTGTTCTTGAGTCTTTGCTTCCGTTCTTGAGTTTAGTTATTGATTGTCGAAGATCGGGCCATCCTACCGCTAACCTCGTATCAATGAGAGTAATGCATACCAATGCGTTTCCACCTGAAAGTGAAACGAGGGATGAGGGGAAACTTTCGTCAGTATCTAGTTTTTGTCATAGATGAGGAAATCTTTGTCAAAAACACTTACCCATTACAGCCGAGAAGATAGGTTTCTGGGAAACCAAGGTGACACGAGGATTCTGATCACTGACAGGAGCAGAGAATGAAGGCGCGAAGTGATTTGCATCTGGAACTGCAAGCTCTCTGCTTCTCTTCCATGGTGGAACCTTCTCCATCTCTTTCTCCATGTGATTATGCTTTAGAAAATCTAAGAAAATGGAGAAAATGAAAAGCTTCTCCCATCCTTCGTTTTTATACCCTCCACATGGTAAGACGTCACATCAACCACATCCAATCACCTCTTTTTGGCGCCAAAACCCAATCTTACAAAATCATTTCCCTCCCTCACGTGTACCCTCCCCCTTGCAACTTGCAACCTGCTAGGTAGGTGACTTTTTTTATTTTAAAAAAGTAACCCATGGATTACCCTTGTCATTTTTTAAATAAAAGTGACATTTTTGCAAAGTCAAAAAAAAAGTGTTTAGTTATGCAAATGGCCCTATAAAATTGTTAATTAAATGGGATATTATTTATTATTTAATATTATTGAACAGACTTAAAAATATAGTATTATTATTGTGATTTCAAATTATAATATAATGGTAATTAAAAGAAAATATAATAGTATGAGACTCTAATTTTAGAAAATGAAATTTGACGAGCACTTTCAAAAGGTCGGGATTTATAACCATTGAATCGAAATTTAACGAGTTGAATTAATTTGGGAATCTGAATTGCTCGATGACTGACTAGCATGATGTTATGATAGGATTGATTGACTCATAACATGATGAGATGTTAATTTATATATCGTTTGTCTTTTAACTTATGAACTATGAGGATATGATGAACTCGAGTTATGTGATATGTTGATATATGATTATGAACTTGACGGAATGATGATTGCAATATGATTGCTATTCTCGTTGAATGATATGCTTGAGTGCTTGGATTATTAGACATAGACTTATACATATATGTTCTGATGTGTATCTAGGTGATACTTTGTGATTATGAATGATGTATGCCGGATCTTCTATTATGCTATTCTACATAGCCAGGTAAGTTCCTATATGAGCTTACTCAGATTCGAAAAAGAACTCCCTGCTTGTATCCATGTGCATACTAGGTGCTTGCATTCATAATCAGCATGTCATGTAGTATCATGCTAGGTTACACTGATCGTTGAGTATTCTACTTCTTTATGCATATGTAAATAGAACGGCCGTTATCTGTGAAGTATCTAGAGTCTTTACTAGGGTCATAAGATGGCCCAGTCTCATCGGGTTCGTTCTGAGTCGTCAAGTCGTAATTACCACTTTACTTACCGCTCTAATTTATTTTATCTTTCGCATTATAATATTCTTTTTTCTCTTTTAAGTCTACATTCATGAATGGATAAGAAGCATGGAATGCATTCGCGAGCTGGCCAGTCTCCGCTGTATGGGAAAGGGGGGCGGTGGTTAGGTAGCGGGCTATACCACTTGGTATTCCGTGATAAGGCCTTATTAATTATATTATGCACTTGATCTTAGGAGCATGTTAGTGTGCTAATATTTTGCCTTGCATCTAGACACATCTTTATTAGGACTAGCGTGTGTATGTGTATGCATGTTGGGGATTATATTGTGTAGGGCTTCGGTCTGACACCGCCCCGCATACATATTTTTTTAGATTTGTTTTGCAGCATGATTGTTCTTTGCTTCCGTGGCGTGGGAACTCTCTTGGACGATTGCGAAGAAATGGTCTAACCCCATTAACATTGCATATTAGATTTCGATAAATAGGCTTATTAATTTGATTTTGACTCTTCTCTTCCGTGACACTCTCTTGTATTACACCTTGATTCCGCTATTGCATGACTACTGGTTTTCCAAGCTTAAACTTACGACAGGTACATAGGACTTCCCTGGGGATTCCAACGATCCCTTCGAATTTTGGGTATGAAATCCCACTTGAAAACGTTAGAGTAGAATTTTAAATCTTCAACCTGTACTCGGGGCGCAAGATCCTAACGAGGGGTTTCATCCCTCGAAACGTAACCCGAGAATCATAATCCTGGGCCATTACACTTGAATTGCAAGATCCGAATGAAGGTATCCATTCCTTCGAAAGGTAACCCTGGTTCTATAACTCGAGTAGTTACAAGCATAACATTGGTGAACTCGAAATCAGCTTTATTCTATTGATGATCAATTATAAAACAAAAATCAGAAGTATTGGCACACAAAAGCTACTCCCTAGACTAAGTTACAAATCAATACAAATAAACACCACAAAATCACTACTCTACAAAAAAATCACTACTCTACAATTCAAGTTGAAGTTTGAAATTAATTAGCCACAAAATCATTGCTCTACAGAAAATCGGTACTCTACAATTCAAGTTGAAGTTTGAAATTAGCTCATGTTTTATGGTGACTTTGAAATTGAAGCTACTTTGTGTAAAGCTGATTTTCATGAAATTGAAGTCAGCACCATTAGTTGTGGACTAAACCCTAAATGAAGAACTTAAACCTCCATGTCGAAATTAGCATAAAATTGGAGACTGAACTACTCTATAAAGAGCAAATAAAACATCAATCCCTCCAGCTTTTACCCTAAACAAGCAACTTAGGGTGATTTAACGAACCTTTTCCATGACAATCTGGAGTCGTTTGGTCTCCGGTGGAAGGGGGAGCGACCACCACAGATAGCGCCTGGTGTGGAAAAAAAGAATTGACTTCCTCGCCTTTAGTCTACCGCCATTGAAGGCCCTATCGAGCTCTCAATCTCCTCTTGCCGCCACCTCATTCGTCGTCGCTTCAAGGTCTCAAACTATTGCCCTGCAGACACAGAAGATCCGGACAAACTCTCCAGCTCCCTACCCCGGAGGACATCGTCGTGGCGGTGGTGGATCTGCTTTGTTGTGGTCGCGATGAAGCTGGAGATAGATGAAGGAGATGGAGAGACTGAGATCGAGGGAGGGAGAGGGTATCCGAGGGAGATAGGGTTAAATTGCCCGTGTACATTTGCTTAATTTCAACTGACTGGTGGCCATTTGCTTAATTAGGTTAGGAAATTAGGCCTACATGCCCAATTAACTCTAATGTTTTTTCATTAAATTTAGTGCAAAGCACGGAGAGTAAACTAGTTATTGCTGCAATAATAATTTAACAATTACATGAATTTATAATACCATATTAGTATATAACAGACAAATGATTAAAAATCCGAGTGACGATTTCGAACGGAGAGTACACTATACGGATATAATGTTGGTGTAATTGGTAAAAAGGTAAGAAGATTTTTTTATACCGATGTGATAGATATGTTTGAAAGAAAAAAAAATCGCTAGGTTTACCATATGTTAAAGATTTATAGTCACACAAACAACATTAACTCAAATCAACATAAACTTACACTATAAAAATACATAAACTCCGAGATACGATTATGCATAATCGACTCAAGACCGACTTGATTGAACATATATGGCAGAAATTTGGCGCTCCCGGAGATGACGTTTAATTTTATTGTACGAGTGTGTTTTGTTTCAAATTTAATATGTTGTTTGCAAGTTTAAGGTGTGTAATTTTTTTTGGGTGTTTTTCAGTGTATCAAGTTAATAAAATATTTCTAAATTTATTTGTATGCCTTTTTTATTTTAATGATACATATTAATGTTAATGTTAATATTAATAATATCATTAACCAAAAATTTTAACTAAAATAAATCAACATTTAGCTTAATAAATACTACCTCCGTTCGGAAAAACTTGACACTTTACTATTCATGCACGCTTTTTTATGAGATAAAAACTATATAAAATATCTAGTTTTTTTAATAATTTTTTTAACAACTTCGTAGTTATTATTAATAAGTACAAACTTGTTAAAAAAAATTTATAAAAAAATGAATATTTTATATAGTTTTTATCATTCTAAAAAAGCGTGCATGAATAGTAAACGACAAGTTTTGCCGAACGGAGGGAGTATAAAAAAGTGTAAAGTGAGTTTTGATTCGCACGACTCTTTGTTGTGTATGAAAAATGTAAAAAGCTGAAAAGTTAGTGAAAAGCTGACGTGGTATGAATAGTTGCTGATGTGGTTGAAATGAGTTTTGATTCGTGGGACTCTTTGTTTCTGATGGTCTAAAATTCGTTATATTGGGAGGCCTCCTCCTGTGGTATGCAAAAATACAGTACAAAGGATATATATGGTAGCGAAGTAGCTTGTAAAATCAGACAAAGTATGATATATGATAAATAACCTGTGAAGTTGGAAGAACAAAGTGGCACGTAACGGTGGTCCCAGGGTAGTATCAGAGTTTACATATGCATATATATATATATGATGGTGTACAAAAATATATATATATATATATATATATATAGTAAACGAGTATCAGATGGATGAATTCAAGAAATAAGGTCGATTCCCTGCGTAATGAGCTGATCTGCAAGAACCTGGTTAGCTGCCTCTGATGGATGGACAGCATCCCAGAATACGTACTGGCTTGCATTTCTGCACGTCCCTATCGACTTTGGATTGCACAAAAACACTGTCGTCTCTATGGTCCCTGTTCCACAGCAGCCTCTCCCGGCTTCTGCAAACCCTGTGCCCGCCCAAATGTAAATGTCATATATTTATTGAGAAATCGTGTTATGATATAACTAAGACAAACACCAGATCAATGTTTCTGCTTAAGGCTGCAAGCCCGATCAGTAATTGTGATATATCGGTTAGGCTTACCGAAATTTGAAGGGGACTGAATCAGATCATAAAGGGGTTTGTAAATATCAAACACAACAAGCTTAAGACCCGAAAGCTGCTTTTTCAGGTTGTCTGCGGCAGAATGTAACTTCTTGTTAAAAGCTTGGGCGTCATTGTTGATCCTAGCGACGCACCCTGGCTGATGAAACCCGAACAGGGTTATTGTTGCAGGGAGACATCCTGCCGGTGCTAGTGAAGTCACCCCGATCCTTCTGGCTCCCAACCCGTACAAGTCCTGAATTAATTTGTATCGATCCCACAAACAAAGATACGTACAGGCATTGACATTAATCATACATATATTATTAAGTAATATATATGCATTCCTATATCAATTTAATTTATGTCGTAACATTTTGTAAATTAGCCTTAAAATTGTAGGTACGTACGTACGTACCTTGATAAAGCTAGAGAAGATGCCGACAAGGTAAGAACCATACTCATCAGGCGTATAGACTTTATTGAGGAAAGGATTGAGATAGTAGTTCTGGACAAAGTCACTACTACCGGCACCGACTAGGTAGAGTCCATCCTTGAGGATAGATTGAGCCTTGGAAGAGCCTGCCACCTTGGCTAGTTTGCCTTGGTACTCCTTGTAGTACTCCAATTGTTGTGACAGAGGAATTGCATGCTGCAAAAAAGATATATAACAATCCATCATCTGCAACTGCAACTGCAACAAGAATATATAAACATACAGTACTAGTATTTAGGTAGGTTGAACAAGTGCGTACACTGAGGATGGCAGTTTGGTCATCATAGCCGGATCCTGCAGATGCGAAGTTGGCTCCGATGAGAAGGTTCTTGCCTGATGCTTCAGGGCTAAGGTATGCAGCTGGGTAGCTTGTAAAACCCAGAGTGTCAGCTGCATATGCATGTACAGTACAAGTGGATCAGGAAAGGCATATATATATATATATATATATATATATATATATGTGTGTGTGTGTGTGTGTGTGTGTATGTATATGTTAATTTAGATAGATGAGTTTAGATTAGCACCTGTAAGATCTGAAGCAAGCTTGCCATTGCAGAACCTGCCAGTGGGTTGGTGGTTCTTGAAGTCCCTCCCGTAAGGCGGGTAATCGGCTTTGAAAAGGGTGGGGAGGTAGTCATTGTTGCCAACATCCACTGAGGAGTCCCCAAACGAGAATATAGCTGGGAGAATGGGCTGCCCATGGCTCACACACACAGCTCCCCACAACACCAATGTACAAATCAAGCTAATTGATTTCCTCCCCATTGATCCCTAATTGAGCGCCTCGATCGATCTGCAGATTTTCAGTTAAGTCTCAAGTCTCAACAACGGTGTGCCTTCATACTTGATTACTCCCAGTACTATAAATGGTCATTCTCTACTAAATGAACGTACACAGTAGCCCACAATCCGCATTCAATGTGGACAGCTAGGAAGTAGTTGCAACTACATATTTTCTGTACGTGTTTAGGTACATCCAAACCCTCCATTCATTTTAATTTGAGTTATAGCCCATGGAATTGATTTACTTCATCTCCAACCCCCCATTTATAGGTTCAATTTAAGAGAGTAAAGCGTCAAAATGGCGATAGTGGTGAGATTTAGCCAGTACTGTAGATACTTTTGCCAGCGATCGTGCTAGCTAGGTGTCTGCATAATTCATTTCAGAGAATAGGCTCTCACCTAATTCTCAATTAGTAAGGGAGTCACTCACTGTTTTTGGGATCCTTTCTCCTTTTTTCTTTTTTTCCATCCATAGCTATCATTAATTGAATACACGAGATTAGATTGGGATCTTGCATTTCATAATTGAGTGCTAAAACTGCAGTAATGGAGGTAGGCAGGAGTAGGTGCGGGTGGTGTTTTTGGGATCGATAAAATCATGGGGGACAACAAGGAGAAGATGCATGTGGACATGAGTTATATTGCTGGCACCGGTGGTCGTCAATGTATTATTTTGTAACTGTGCTTAATTACTTCAATGCGTAATATATATTAATTGAAACTATATGGTTAGCTAGTATGATTCAGACATGTAATAAATTAGCCTCCAAATTCAGTTTACAAAAAATAGACATGTAATTGAAACTACTCCGTATATGGTAAGCAGGTTTTACGATGTAATTAATATAAGCAAATCTAAAATATTGGATTAAGAAGTTTAAACAAATTGAGATTAAAAGTAACATGCATACAATCAAATTATTTTGTAGGTATATATTGAATGATTATTCATACATTGCAAAGTAACTAGAACTATCAATCGGGTCATTTCAGTTTGGTCAAATCGAATTTCGGATAAAATGGATTTCGATTAAACGGATCTCATGTAGACCCGGGTTAATTCAAATTCGGATTTGACCTGATTTCGGGTCAATTTCAGATAAGTCAATTTCGTCAATTTTCATTCAAAATTCATGATTATTGACTTTATATTAAGTCTAAAATGCTAAAATTTAATGGTGTAATTGACAAGAAATGGCTTAAAACAAAATTTAATTTTTGGTGGAAAACCATAAATTAAAAATTGAACCTTGAATTACTAACCTATTTTTAGTTTTAAAATTCAATATGGGAATTTTTTTTTAAAATAATTGTTTTCCGTAAAAGAAAAGTGGGAAAGGTCCATACTTGGCAATGGGCCTGGTGGTAAGTGGATGAACCCTCATTTCACCCAATCCACCAAGAGTAGGTCACCACCCAACCCAACCCACCATCTATATTCACATGACTCATATCTATTTCACCCACCACCCTTCGGTTGAGCGGGTGAGATTGGTGAAATATGGGTGGTTTTTCGCCCATTTGATTTTTTTCTATTTCCGTCTAATCCGAAATATTAATTGTCATATATACATTATACAATTATAATAACAAAAATTGTTATAAAAATGTAAGTCTTATAACATTAAGTCTTATACCATTCATAAAAAGATAATACTAGAAGATATATAATGTATCTTTAACATTATAAACAAAATAAATCATAGAACATTATATTACCTACGTGCCATTGTATTATATCACTTCCATTATTGCGAAGTCGTGAGTGAAACTATCTTTCTTTCCATTGCTTTCAAATCACACACACACACACTATGTGGGATCAATTCCTTACTCTGCCACTATACTAGTTGTTGAGTTGGGATTATATATCTTTCTTGGAATTCAACGATCGTTTTACACCTGTCAAACTTTAGCGTCATTGCCGGGGAGCACCAAGTTTGATTTGTTAAAAGGAGCATTCAAGTGGAAAGATGGCTCGAGACATTATCGAATTGAAGGCGAGAGATTCGGGGAAGCCACCATCACAAGAGGTGTCTAACCCAAATAAAGCTAAAGAGACCCACTGAGGGGTCACCAAGTCGAGCCAACGACATGTAAACAAAGTCGCTGCTCGAGACGCAACATTAGGATTTTAAATTAGTGGTTTTTTGTTTCATAGACTTTGAATTTGTTTTCAAATAAATTTAGGGTAGGTTAACTCTACATTGAAAGTTTTCCGCATATGCTAAGATTAGACGAGGGAAATATATCTCCAAACCTTTATCTTCTATCTTTGAACTTTCATCATTTATCTCTCTCCCTATGTATATAAATTGAACCCTACCTCCCTCTCCCTCACAAAATAAAAAACCCTCCATTGACAACCTTCACCATTAGCCACCAATACCATAGCACTATCTTCGATCACTTTTCAGATTCATAAACAAGAGACAAGTTAGGCCTTTTACCATAAGTTTTCTCATCCTTTTTCCTTCTAAAAAAATGTCTCTCAATATGACCCGACTTTGAGCAATAAGTACACAACAAGTTTGATTTATAATTATCAGATTTATCATATTGATCAAACTCCGACTTACCATTTTTCTTTTGGTGTTTCTTCTTGTTATTATTCCTATTACCTTTGAACTTACCTTTAGTCACAAGAACGTTTTTTTGTCTCAGGTTTAACTTTATATTTAGTCTCATATGGCTTTTTTAAAAAACTTGTAAGAATCAGTTTTCTGTATAATAGATTCAAGAATAGTATTTTTCACTAGAGTCTCAATGCTATATTGAACAGCATCTTTAAAAGTGTCAAACTGGGTAGGTAAGGAGTTTAACAACAAAACACATTGCTGAGTTTCCTCAAATTTCTCACCACATCTTTGCAAATCTTGTGTTATAGTTAGAAATTTATCAATATTTTCATATAAAGGGCAGGACACATCCATTGTAAAATTGAGTAACTTATCGAACAAATTTGCTCTTGAAGGGAGATATTTTACCAATTATAGCTTTTTCATTTCATCCCACAACTTTTCAGTTGTGTGAAAAGACAATATCTATCTTGCCACTTCATCTCACAGTCTAAGCATTATCTCACTATGAGCTTCCTGATCCATTTCCTTCCATATAGCAAAGTCAGTAAGTCCTTCAAAAGGCTTTAAATACATGATTTTATCTCCCATAATTTTAACTAATTAACACAACAAAAGATTGGGCCTCAGAGGTTCAAGAAGATCTTGACCTCACTCTTCTTACAAATCCAGCAAAATAAGTTTTAACCGAAAACTCAAGAAACTTGCAGATCTGTAAACATTTTGTCTAGAAATAAAAGACCACACACAAGTCATTAAAAAACTTTGTGGTACATCAAGTAGGGGGGGTGTAGGACCAGGCGATGTGCCCTCTCTAGGTCTATGTGTGGCATTACTTGTTATTCCTATCCCTGAAGCCAAGAATGACACATAGAATCGAACAAGGGACACTCAAGCTCTAATACCACGTTTTAAAGCTGAAGGTTTGGATAAAACATAATCGATTTTATGTTGAAGCGAAAGATCAAAAAAGAAACATGCAAGATAAATGAAGAGAGCAGATTTTTACGAGGTTCGGCAAAGCATACATCCTTGGGGCCTCAAGAGTTGACCGAATTGACTATAAAGAGTCAGTAAAGGGACAATCAAGTAATAAAAATAATGACAATCCAAGATCTATGCATGCATGTGAATAGATGTACAAGAGAAAGAAAATCCCCATGGATAGGAACCAATGAACCAAGACTACTTCGATATTCAACCCTAGATATTTAGAGAGAAAGAGCGGTCGCCAAAAGTTAGCCACCGAAGCTCAAACACCTCCAGAAGAGTAGCGTCAACCATCTTCTTCTTCTCGCTAGCTCGGAAGCAAGGCCAATGAGCTTGAACTCAAACGCTAGAAACTCTAGCGGAGCTCATGGAGAGAACTGAAGAGGGGAGAGTTGAACAGGGAGTAAAGAAAACAAAAGCAATGCCTTTTATAGCTAGGATTCCCAAAGGAAAACCCTAGCATACGAAATGTAGCTCTTTGCTTAGGTTGAAGGCCCGTGGAAGCAATTGGGTTAACCAGCTCAATTTCTCTCTTCGGATCTTTGAGTTGTGTTGGGCCAAAGCCCACACTGATTTTCAAAGCATAAATCAATACATATTACACATAGATATATACTATGACCTATGTATTATCACACCTTTATTATCTATTTTTCCTATTAGAAGATCAAGTGAAATTCTAGACTCAATACCATTCAGTCGAGACTAATTACACAAAGATCGTGCATCCATACATATCATAGTATCTAATATGTATGTGTATTACTTATTACATACACATACATGTTACGAACACATAACAATATTACATGTAAAACACATAAAAACAAAACATAGGAAAGTAAATACATATCATTACACTGTATAATAGAATATTGGTTATCGGTAGAGACAAATTTAAAAGGTTCCTTTAACATCTCCATCTCTTTCAACTATGGTAATTTCTTTCCCTTCTCCCTAGACCTCAGTATCCTCCTTTTCAATTACCTTGATCCATTAATTTAGCCAACGCAAGAATAACCCGTTGATTTGCTAAAACTATATATACTTCACCTTGTTCAGCAAAACAATTACCCCATAAATATAAGAGGGACATTAGAGATTCTTCCTCAAAGTAACACTCCACATATTCCCGAAGCTTCTTGTCAAGGATAGTAACATAAATCACAAATTAGCAAGCAAAGACTCTAAAAGAAATTAGTAACATAAATGAAAGAACAAGCTAACGTTTGTGTGAACAATCGAATTAAGTTGACAACAAACAATCAAATTATTATTTCGATATGCCAAAACTTTGCCAAAAAGCAGGAAAAAAGCCACATCTGAGAACTAGTCATGATATGAGGGTTCATCAATGTACACAACCGTGAGCAGAACATGAAATACTAGGTACCAAAATCTCCCCCTTTTAATGTGGATCAATGGCCACAAACAAAAGTATACTCTTTCTGAAAAGAAGAATCAGAAAATCCAAAAAAAAACCCTTTCACCAGGTTTATACCTTGACTGATCTTTGAAACCTGAAGCCATTGAGATATATCGATGAAGCTCTACCCAATCAAATTGAGAACACAACACTAGCAAGAACAACCCCAATCCAACAAGCTTGAAGAGGACCATGACTCATCACATCAGATGAGCTTTTGCCTTTGCTTTCACCATCTACACTCGAATCCGCATCTTCAGGGGCCAATGATGGGGCATCACCGGTGGGGCCAGATGAAGGGGTGGATGATGGAGAATCTTCTTTAGGAGACGGAGAAGACTTATTATTGGAGTCAGAATTCGAAGAAGGTTGTGGAGCATTGTGGTGGTCTTGGGAGTCCAAAGGCGGAGGGGCGTTTGAGTGTTGCTGTTGTTCAGGAGCATGTGATTGTCCATTCTTCGGAGAGGGTGGAGGTGGGGGCGGAGGTGGTGGGGGTGGGGGTGGTGTCGGGGATCCGTTTTGGTTCCCTTGTTGGGGAGCATTTGCGTGGTTTGAGTGTTGAGGAGCATCAGCCAATGATCTTCGTGCCTCCTCGACCGCGCAAGGAATGATGGGGCCACTAATCTGCATGACTGAGAGGGTGTAGGGTTCTGCATAAACTGACCTCACAAGCTTGACGGGGACTACGTTGGCCCCAGAGCGGAACTCGACATTGCCTCCAGAGGAAACCGTGATGTTGATGTTGGCATGGAGTAGATTTCGAACGGTGATAGTGTTTCCCTTGATGTTATTGAGCATAGGGAGGTCATAGTAGTCGAGCAACAAATGGGCAGATAACATCTTTTTTATATGGTCTATGGGCTTGCCGGATAATGGACCCATGTCGGAGTTTGCCATCACGAGGATGGTTATGGTGTGGAGGGGATCGATGTCGTGAGCTAGTTGTGTCTGGGTGATGTAGTTGCTGAAGGTACTTAACTCCGGGTGTCGCCCCAAGATGTGGCTGATCTCAGATGCTGAGGACAGTGATAAGAAGAGTAAAGAGACAAACAACATAAGCAAGAATGTCATTTTTTGAGATGTTTCTATTGTTGAAAACATGCTTTGTTTTTGCTCTTTTTTTTTTTCCCTTTTATGTTGTTTTTTGTGTTTTTTCTTATCCTTGGAGAGGATTTGATCACTAATTGATGATGGGTAAAAGAAAGAAAAATGGAGCATATAAAGAGGAGGTGTGTGTACATTTTGGAGTTTGTTAGTAAATGTGTGGCCATAGCTCGAGTAATATGAACAACTATTTTTAGTATTGTTTTAATTTTTTTTTACAAGGCTTGGAAGGATTACAAGTTCTTGAATCACGTTCAATTGAGCTTTTCCTTTTGAATCTTTCACTTTTCTAATTATAGATTTCTAATTTTGCAATATGTTCAATTGCGCTTTTCCTTTTGAACCTTTCCTTTTTCTAATTATAGATTTATGATTTTCCAACATCCTTTTTCTTGTTTATAATATTATTACATGTGAATGTGTGTATTATTTACGTTATTCGTTATATATAAATTTTATATAACTTATTGTCTTACATTCCGGATGAGGATCAACCTTGTGGCTTTATTTGATCGAGTTCATCGTGGTAGTATATGTGATCCCTGAACTTCCCTCATTGGCCATTTCCCACAGAGGATTTCGGTTTTCCATCTCTCCAACAGTGACACATCGTGTCAGCATTAGCTTTTCCATGCGCTTATTATCCACATCCTCTTGTCGAGTCTTCCACCCTCGCTCAGTCGGACTTCTACTTGGTTCATAGATTTTTTAGGGTTGTTTTCCTCATTTTTTCTAGATCATTTAGTTCATTGTTTGTAAGTTGTTGGGTTTGTCGATCAATTGTATCTTGACGGTATGCTCATTTGACGCTTTTTGCGCCCTCTTGATTTACTAGACTTACATCTGGTATTTCGAATTTTTACCTGATAAAAAAAATTATTATCTAAATATAATATATATCTTATATATTGTACTATATATAGAAACACACATCAATTACTCTTTTATCCTATGTTTCTTCTTATCATGGTTCAAATGAGATCTATAAGAATGGAAGCATTTTTTTTTTTGTTAAGGTAAGAATTCGGTTAGGAAATTCCAAATCAATAGCATCCTCATGAATGAGATACAGTAGATTCATATGAGATGTCAGTGAATATTCATTAACAAACCGGCTAAGGTGTGCATCCTTATCACCCACTTTGTTACCCTCGCGGGGGCAGATGGGTAAATTTTACTTCCTAAAAAGATTGGAGAATTCTTTTAATGTCCCACATTATAAGTTTAATTTCACATGCGCATTTACATTTTGATTTTAAATTGTATATAAAAATTTGTGAATCCTCTTCGATCTATAGTTTTTTTAATGTATATTTGGCGCACGTACACTAGACCCTCGCGAAAGGCGAGGGTTTTTATCATTAGCAGGGATTGATTCCCCACAAGTTTATAGCCAATGTTAATCAGGTTTCCTTTCCATTACCTAATAATGTATCCAACGCTAGTTTCTCCATCTGAGAACGATGAGCCATCAAAGTTCATTTTTAAGAATCCACGTTCTAGTTTCCTCCATATAATATTTTTCCTGCTCAATTTCTTTTGGGTGATTTTGTTTGATGGCCTTTTTTGAATATTCAATTGGGCACTTAGGCCCTAAATCAATTCAATTATTTTGATGTAGACCCCTTCCCAATAGAGTAGGTTGGTCAATGGTTAACCGTTTGACCAGTGGCGGATCTAGTGTATCAAAGCTAGGTGAGCGGAAATATTTTAGTCATGACAAAGAGAAATAAAATTAACAAGGCAAAATACGATTATTATATATTACTTCATAAAAATTACAAAAGAAATTCAAGACCCAAGTTGCCATCCGGAAAAAAAAAAAAAAAGGGTACAAAAGAAATCCAAATAAAAAAATGAAGCTTTTGAATTAAGAGCCTTTTGGGCCTAAAAATGTTAAGTCCATTGCCCACCTAAAAAATATATTCACCCAACAATTTTTTTTTAACTAGCCCCAAAAATATTTGACCCCCAAACCATCCGCCCCTGCGTTTGACCATTGATCGGTCAACGTTGACCGTTCAACGGTCAACGTTGAACAACCCATTTTGATGCCAATTTTTTTTTTAGTGATGCCATCCATATTTTACCGTTTTGATGCCAAATTTTATTATATTTTATTTTCACTCTGATGCCACTTTTCTAATGAAATGATTGGATGACGCTTTTTTAAAACTTTGATGACATTTTTTGTTTACTGTATTGTCACGTTGACCATAAATGCCATTTTTTTTAACCTTTTATCACTTTTTTTATGTCAATTTTTTGATGATATTTTTTTACCGTGATGCCATTTTTTTATGATATTTTATCAAAGTAGTATTTTGATGATATTTTTTTTCAAAGTAGTATTTTGACGACATTTTTTTCTGTAATATGATACAACTTTTTCAAAATGGTGTTTTAATGTCATTTTTATAATGTAATTATTTGATGCCACTTTTTTAATCAAATCGATTGATGCCACATGTTTTTAATTTAATTAATGGTATATCGATTTATTTTCATCGATTATACTTTCATTCACTGATGACACTTTTGTGATTACACTTCATTGATGCAATCACTTGTGGTGACATGTTCATTAAATTTTTTATCAAATCGTTTGATGTCACTTTTGTAATTCAGTAAATTGTATATCGATATATTTTCATTGATTATACTTTTATTCACTCATGAGTGATGACACACTTGTGATGACATTCTTTATTGATGATATTTTTATACAATTGATGACATATGACCTTAATACGTAATTATATTTCATTGATGAAAATTTTATTGACGACTTTTATTCATTGATGACAAATTTGTAAGTACAATTAATTGATCTCAATCATTTGTCATGATATTTTTATAAAATTGATGACATTGAAGTATGGAATGTGGAATCAAAATAGTGTCACCGAACAAGGGAATACGATCTCTTAAAATCAAAATCTCGGGAGTTAATGATGACAACAAATAGTTCTATTTTATTGGCCACTAAAATTTTCATCACAAAAAGTCATAGATTTTGTCGGAAAAATAGGCGAATCATTCAAAAATAGCCTATGCCGGATTAACACATATTTGAATTGGCAAGTTGAAGAGCCCCAAGACAGTAGCGCCACTACGAGAGAACGTGGTACTGGGGAGGAGTCCGGTGAGAAAGGCGCCACCTCCACAAGCGGTGATCGGGCTAGGGTGGATGTGTTGGCCTTCATAGGTGATGATCACAGTGGAGGGGTCATTAAAGCATCTCTCCACCATCTTCTTCACATTACATCCTGTTGCAGTGCAACCGTAGTAGCTCCTACAATGGCATTACCACATCAAACAAATTTAAAGACCCCCTTTTTGGGGATGGATTGATGAAAGTAAATGGTTGAAAGAGGGAAAGCAATTAAATGGACATAAAAACTTAGACTAGTGAGTACAGTATATAGTATGATCCCTTGGATAAGCATATGACACGAATAACCAAACAATTATACAAACTACATTCCACCACTGTAATGAATCATGCATATGTCCACACAAGTTTCATACCAAATTGTTTAAGCATAAAAACAAGAAAGAATTGCACAGTTGCATCATGAAGGCCAAACATTCCTTTCAAGAACCATAGCTACTCGTAGGAAATTACAACTCCCTCATTTGAATGCACATGTCCATACTCCAACATGAATTTCTCCAATTCTAAATCACACTACCACCTTGTCAAGATTAAGACTTCTCAATGCAACCAACTCACTGATAATAGATTGATTGCCTGGATTCGTACTACTAACAGATTTGAGAGTCAAGCAGGGGAAATTCAGGAAAGAAAAGAAGCGAGAAACTAACTTTTGAAGCCAATTAAGAAAGGTAGTTATCTCATTAATCTACAGAAGAAGCAATCACAGGGAGTCCCAAAGCTGTGATGAAAACACGTCAAACACATCAAACACAATTAAGATTCTGCGGTTGGAAGCATAACAAATGCACAAATAAACAACAAATTTGGTCCTCAACCTCTATTGGCATCATATCATCAAACTTGACATTTTCACAAACACTTGGTGGGCACCCATCATCAAATCAAATCCTAAGTAACTTCTAATTACAAATCACATCCAATTTACTCATACTGCAGACGAGATTGATTCCAAAACTCTAATACCGTTTTCAAGTTGCAAACCAATCCAATACCCCCAATTCGAATAACATCCATAAGCAAACCAACTCAAAACCCCCAATTCCAAAACTCTTTGTCTCATCTCCACCAAAAGAAAGCCCAACTCCTAATCCAGATTCCTCGAGCCAAATAAATGGCTGAAATTCAAGTTTCTCATAATTTGAAGAGTCTCTGCTTCTCTTTAGCAAATTCTGCTCCATACCCTTTCATAGTAAAAAACAGTAAGATAAAGATAAGTTCATCTTACCATGAACACCAACTTGAGGAGCCTCGGCTTCTCGGTTCTAGTGTGGACATGCCTGTCTATTGATGTTTGCAAGTTAACAACAAGCACACTGTGTTCATCAAAATGGCAGACATGAGATCAACATTTGATCAGTCAATTAAAGGACATAAGATTCCACTAACTTAGAGTAAACATATTGGTCATGTCTTTGACATAAGAGGCACAAAATCTCCTTATTAAAGCTAGATAATATTCATATTGATGATTCCACTAACTTGACATTCATAAATTATAATGAAAGGGGGTGTAATTAGAGATGGATCAATCTAAATTTAGTAAAAAAATTGAAAAACCATTAACAAGGAAGAATTTATTTACACCAAAAACAAACTTAATTCATCTAGGCATTTCATCGAACACCTTGGAGGCAACTCTCAACACACCAAATTTCATCAAGCAACTCAATTTTCCTTCTCCATGAACTCAGGACTTTCATCGAACACTTGGTGGGCAATCGAACTGAAGGGTTCCTTTGTAGGAATCAACTTGTCACTTACCGACTTAGAAATTCCTCAAGCGAACCATACCTAGCAGCCATCGAGTACTCTCCTCCCGAATCGACAACTCATCGAAATCATTCAGCGCCACTTGAACATTCCCAGATTCACAAATGAGTGGCAGATTTCAATTTCGATAGATAGAAAAGTTACCTGCCATGATGTTTCGTGGTTGGATTCACAAATGAGTTCAACATCGTCTTCAATTGAGCCCAATGGTGACGTAGGAAACGGGACAAGGCGATGGCTCCTTCGAGCCCGAGCGAGAGGGGGGAAAGCGAGAGATTGGGAGGGGCGGAGGAAGGTCCAAGCGGAGAGGATGGGGAGCACGACGTCCCGGTGAGAGCGTCCCAGATGCCAGTGACGTAGGGGAGAAAGAGACTCCGAGATGAGAGACCTGCAAATTAGGGTTCCCGTGCTCATTTGTTTATCTGCAATATGGCCATTGGAATGGAGGAGCCAGCAATGGGAGAGGCGGCTATTTTTTTTTTTTAAATGGTCTAGCACGCCTAATAAAAAGAAGTAAGGGGCTAACTACTTAATCAAATGTACAAAAGGGTTCAAAACACCACATTCCCTCATTTCTTTTTTGGCTCTTTCCTTACCCTGTTCGCTTTATTCTCGAAATGCCACTTTCCATAAATTTCTGGTGGTTTTTAAGATCTCTAAATGATACTCCATCTGTTTGAAAATATTTGTCGTTTCTCCTGTAGTGCACGCTTTTTAAGGAGATAAAAACTATATAAAATATATTTTTTAATTAAATTTTTTTATATAATTCCATACATATAAGTAGTAAGTATAAGATTATGAAAAAAATTTAATTAAAAAAATTATATTTTATAGAGTTTTTAGCTCATTAAAAAACGTGCCGAAAAGTAAAACGACGAATATTTTCAAACGGAGGGAGTATTTGATTTCAAAAAAACTATGCAGTACGTCCACCATATGCATTTAATTGACATTTCTTCTGTATCTCGGTGACAAGATGAGTGAGAAAGAAGTGAGAGAAACTCTCAAAAAACCCCATCCCCCTCCGTCGAACCCTAGGTTGAATACCACCAGTCTCCTTGCCTTTCATGCTGCAATTGTGGTTGTGGAAGGTCATAATGTCAAGGGTTTTACTCGGATTATCACCAATTCGTTCGAGTTTAGTCCAAATATTTGGGGATTTGGCAATCCGTGGTCAAATCCAGTGCTTGAAAGCGAAGAGGAAAAATGGGCTGCGTTAAGGGCTAGCCAAAGGCGATATCGGGAAAACGATTCAGCAATGGTGCGTACAAGCTATGTGCGATTCATGAAGAGATGTTGGTGGCAATGGCTGATTGGTTGGATTCTTCCTCCGCAGGGGGTTACAATTTGGGGCTTGGGGATTGTCGATCCTGCTCGGCAATCGTTCGCTTGCTCTTTTGTGTTCTGGAATCGTTTGGGTCCTCAGAGGGGATGGTCTTTGATCTCATGGAGGTATGGGTCGTTTTGTGCTTTCTACCTTCCTCGACATAAATTTGATTATCTAAACTCGAGAGCACCAACACCACACCCTCCGTCTGTTGCCGAAGGGGTTTCATGCCCTGAGGTTCAGATAGAGGTCTCGAAACCAATGCTGTTGAAGGGGAAAACCAGACTCCCCTTTGACATCGATAAATATTTGGCTTGTATAGCCGGTGTAAAGAAGAATATTACCAATCTCCAGAGTACGAATTATTGGAGCAAACAAAAACAAAAATCAAGGGTTGATCCCAAAACCAAATGCAGTAAAGGCAATTCCCAAAGCCCCCCTTGCAAACCAAAGCTAACCTATACAGTTAACAAGAACACCACCGGAAAGGGTACCAAGCAACTTCATGAAAAACAAAGGATTACTATAAAATCCAGCAACAACTACTACCGATGTAAGCCATATCCAAAAACAAATAAATTCAAACAATACCAAAAAGAAGAAAGGAGAAGATGTAAGTGCATCACAATTATAAATCTAACGAAAATGGAAGGGCTAAACCAAATTAAGAGCTATATAATCCATGGTTTTGGTACACATAGGTGGCAGTGGCACTTGTCATCTATTACCGGACCTAACAACCCCATGAATACTACTAATGCAATTGCTTGGCAGCTTGATCAACTCATAAATCATAATACCACTTTAACAATACAAATCTACTCCTTGCGGCTTGACAGCAAAAGGATCCAATCAAAAATACATATAAAAAAGGAAACACAATGGGAGAAAGGGGTTGCTGTTGATGTTGTGTTGTTTGCCTGCATACCTGTTGGGGTAACGATGCCGACACCCACCTACAACACACACAGTCAAACTAAACTAAAGATACCAATACAGTCGATTTCTTTGGATGAGAAGATACCCATAGAGTTGTTGATTAGATATAATCTAAATGCATTTATAAGATACCAAGAATTCTCCCTCTTTTCGAACGCATACCATGATCTTGTGACTGCTGAACTGGGTTTTGTAGAACACAACCTTAGTGTTGATTTGGCTGTTATATCCCCTATGGTTGATCTCAATAACCATATAAACATTGAGCTGAATGCTCCCTTAACCGTCCGTACCGACAGTAAGTTCCTTTCTTACTGCTTCGGTATGGATCCAAGAACTCAAAGATTTAGCTCGTTTATGTATGTGCGTCTGAATCTTTGCCCCTACCTTGACAAATTAAAGGCGAAGCCTAAATACAAGAGATGGAATATAACACAAAAGGAATGGGTCATTCAGGTAATCGAATGCATAAAACCAGGAAATAGATCCTTTTATTGGGTTCATTTGATATTAGACGGATATAATCACAAATCAAACCGGAATGGGAATGAACTCGAATCCTATTACAAAGCCAAATACTGTTTTCAGTTTGTGGCTAAAGTTATTTGTTGTTTGAGGAACGTCGGAAAAAACGGTACCCTGACTCTCTGGCACCTGTCTAGAACAAGAAACCAGAATCAAATTAACAATTGTTTTGAGGTTCGCGTATCTATATCGACCTCAAGTCCTATTAGTGATAATGAAAGTTAGTTTTTGGAACTGTAGAGGAATGGGAAAGAGAACCTTCTGGATTGACATAAGTACCTGGTGCAAAGCTGAGCATATACAATTGCTTGCGTTAGCAGAAACGAAAACAGAAAATATCCCCGATCCATCTGTATGGAGGAGCGCAGGTTTTGATAATGCTATATGGTCACCGGCCATTGGAAAATCGGGGGGTCTCGGTATTATGTGGAAAGAATATGCACTCACTCATGAAACAATAGAAATCGTCCTTCAACAACCAAGAATCATCACAATCAAATATACTAACATAACAGACAAATTCTCATGTCTAATCTGGTTTGTGTATGCCCCACCACAAGAACAAAATAAAGATGCATTTTGGGAATACATAACTAATGCCATTAACTGTAACCAGCTTCCGAGCATTGTCATTGGTGATCTTAATGAAATTGGTAACTTCTCAGATAAAGAAGGAGGGGCAACCACATTGCCTGGGAGGTTCAATCGACTGACAACGTTCAAGAACAGATGTTCTTTAATGGATATCCCTTCATGGGGAAATCCCTTCACATGAAGGAAAAATAAAGAGGAGCAAGGAAATATAAAGGAAAAATTGGATCGTGTCCTTGTCCAACACAACATTATACAGCAGTTCCCGTTACTGTCCACCAAAAACGGTGCATTTTCGTTCTCTGATCACTGTACTATAACTATTGACCTTAATGTCAATCGGGCTTTCAAACCACCACCGTTTAAATTTGAAAATATTTGGTTACAACGTGGGGACTTTCGGAACATCATCAAGCAAACATGGCGACATCATTGCCAGGGTTCTGCAATGTTCCAACTAACCAGGAAAACAATGTTACTAAAGCAGAAAGCGAAAACCTGGAATAAAACGACATTTGGTAATATCTTCAGACAATTGAAAGAGGTTGAGGATCAATTATTGAAGATTCAGCAAAAAACACATTTAAGCAGGAATACTCACATACAGTCAAGGGAGAGAAACCTTATTAAGAAAAAGGAAAGACTCCTGCTTTTTCAAAAATCCTACTGGAATCAACGAGCAAAAACTAAGCATATCAGACTGACAGATTCTAATACGGGATACTTCCACAAAATAACGTCGGGTAAAAGAAACCGAAAGTTGATTAGACAAATCACGACAGCAGAAGGAACACAAATCATGGGTGAAATGAACATAAATAAAGAGATTAGAAGCGACTTTCAAAAAAGATTCCAGAGACAACCAATTGATAAAATAAAATTGATGGAATATCTACAGCTTATCCCAGCTGAGGTTACCGATGATGAAAACAAAATGCTTACGGCCATCCCATCGAATGGGGAGATAAAAAACGCTGTGTTCAGTTTGGGAACAAATAAAGCCCCTGGACCCGATGGTATGACTGCAGAGTTCTACAAAGCATCTTGGAATATTGTAGGTTCCTCGGTTATCCGAGCAGTTAAAAGTTTCTTTCTATCTGGGCGCCTTTTGAAACAGATAAATCATACCTTTATCACATTACTACCGAAAACTGACAACCCAACTACTACTCCCCATTACAGACCGATCAGTCTGTGTTCAACAATATATAAAATTATTTCTAAAATTCTCACAGAAAGGTTAAAGTTGATCATGGGTAGACTCATTAATCCATTACAAGGTGCGTTTGTTTCTGACAGAGCTATACAGGATAATGTGCTAATTGCGCACGAAATATTCCATTCTATTAAATCAAAGAAAGGAAAAGAAGGATGGATTGCCCTTAAACTGGACATGGAAAAGGCATATGACAGGGTGGACTGGGAATTTACAGAAATCGTGTTGCGCCAGTACGGCTTTCACCCGACCTTTGTTGACTGGATCAAAGAATGCATATCCTCCGTTTCATTCTCTGTCTTAGTTAACAATGGCCCGACTGATCTATTTACCCCATCGAGAGGGTTACGACAAGGGGACCCCTTATCGCCCTTCCTTTTCATCCTTGGGGCTGAAATCTTGGCTCGCAGACTGGTTAAGGAAACACGAGATGCTGATAAATTGGTAGGCTTCAGATTTGGGTTTTCCGGTCCTGTAATCCCGTTTCTAGCCTTTGCTGATGATATCCTAATATTTTCCAAAGGAAGTGTGTCGGCTTGTCAGAAAATAAAAACTATCCTCAAAGAATATTGTCAAATATCAGGCCAGCAGGTTAATTACCACAAGTCAACTTTTCAAGTTACAAAGGGTATTGCCCGAAGTCGCGTACCGGAACTAGAACGTGTGCTTGGTGTTGGTCATTCAAACTCAATTGAAAAGTATTTGGGCTGCCCCATTATAAATGGCCGAGTTAATGCAGAGACATTTGAAGACATCATCAGCAAATCCAGAGAGCAGCTATCTAAATGGCGGGCTGATTCCCTATCTCAACAGGGTCGTGCTATCCTGATAGGTGCAAACCTTTCAGCAAAACCACTATACACAATGCAAAACTTTATGTTACCAGCAACAATGCACAAGGAATTAGATACTCTAAATCGAACTTTTTTCTAGAATAAGGATGCTCAACATAAACCTCTCATTGGGTGGAACAAAATCTGTAAACAGAAAAAGGATGGTGGATTAGGTATCCGGAGAACAAAAGAAATGAATGAGGCCTTGCAATTGAAATTGTTATGGAAAATTATTGCGGAACCTGGTAATGCTTGGGTACAAGTCATCAATTACAAGTATCTAAAAAACTCACATTTACTTAACTACAAACGTTCAGGTTCGGCCTCCTGGCAGTGGTCTTAGGTGTCTGGCCTTTTAGACCACTTTAAAAGGGGCCTTATCTGGTCAATCGGGAATGGAAATTCTGTCAAATTCTGGACGGACAACTGGCTAACCCAAACTCCCATATGCAAGCGGGATCAATGTCCTACCATATTTAACAAAGAGGATAAAGTATGTGACTATATAATTGGGGGACAATGGTGGTTTGAGAAACTCAATAGTTTTCTCCCGCCAACACTGGTAGAGGAAATAATGTCTGTTCCCCTGCCAGTGTCTACCATGGAAGACAGGTTGTATTGGTGGCCAGATAAGAAAGGCTGGTTCACTACCTCATCGGCATACAAATTGTTAACAAATGAGGCACGAAATAATATGGAAGGGTTTACTTGGATATGGAACCTGAATTTACCTCCGAAAATTAAGAACTTCCTTTGGAAGATAAGCCACTCTGGCCTACCAACAAAGGATAGATTGGCTAGTCGGGGTGTCCCTGTGCCTTCGACTTGTCAAATTTGCAATGACCACAATGAAGATGATATACATATCCTCGTGGAATGCTACCCAAATCTAACTAACAGATTCCTCACTAGAGCAGAATGTCATGCTTTACAACAAATAATTCATCATAATCGGGATATGGCTTTAGTATTGGCATGGATGAAGAAATTGGCAAAAGAAAAAATACAAAAAATAGCCACAAGTTGGTGGGCCATTTGGTATTTCAGGAATGGGGTCACTTTTAGAAACCATGCGCCAACACCTTCTAAAAATATCGTGAGCTTTGTTGATCAGCAATTAGAATCATGGCATAAAGCGTGTTGTTATGAGAAACTGGTTGATAAGGAATGGCAGGATAAACCAAAGGCGGTGAACCCTTACAAACAAACAAATAAGAAATCCACAAGGAAAAAATGGACAAAACCCCCATACAATGAGTTCAAACTAAACTTTGACGGCTCTTCGCTACTGTCTGGGGATAGTAGTGCGGGAGTCATTGTCCGAGATTGGAGGGGAATGCCCCGACACATAGCTTTTGCAAAACTCGGGAACACATCCCCACTAATGGCCGAAGCCCTGGCTCTTAGGCTTGGTATTGGTGAAATAAAAAAACTCAAAATACAAGATATAACGATCGAAGGGGACTCAAAAATCATTATTGATTACCTACAAAACAAAGCAAAGTGCCCATGGGAAATTGAATTAATCATGTCGGATATACAATCCATGATAAAGTGCATGAGGAAGGTGGTCTTTTCTCATGTTCCCCGTGCTGGCAACAGAGTGGCTGACAAGGTTGCACACCTTGGTCACTCTGCCGTGGGGATAAGGTTAACAACTAACCCAGATCTTCAGGATCTCATCCATTTGGATGCGCTTGGGTAGATTCTCTATCCAAATTTTTTCCTAATCAAAAAAAAAAAAAAAAAAAAATTGACATTTCTTCTTTTATATTCTTTGTTTAGTTTTTCTCATAAGGTGCTCATAGTTATTTTAATATCTCTTGTTGATTCTAGAATAGGATATACTATTTCTCGTACTTTATCTGTACCTTTTTTTTTTTTTTTTTTGAAACGGAAAAAATTTGACCATAGAGCTGAGCTCTATCAGCCAAGAGCATCCTTGCGGATGAGACTATGCAACAGAGAGTCATCAGGAGTCCATATACCGTAGAAGAATGGTGTGATACGGGACAAGCGATTAGCTACCAAATTTGCCTCACGGAAGACATGACGAATCTCAACAGAACCAAAAAAGCCCAGCGAGACTAGACTGTCCGAGACAATCATTTCAGAGTCTCCAGTAGGCTTTCCCATACCTTTCATACTTTTTATTATTGTTAGGTTGTCTCCTTCAATAATAAGATTTGTTATATTTAGTTCTTTCGCAGCCCGGATTCCCATCCATAGACCCAAACTTTCACATCCACAGACAGAATTGATTGGTGATGGTCCATTTCCAGAGAAAGTCGGAGTTCCTACAGAATCACGAATGATGAATCCATAAGAGCCCAAACCATCCATGGAGAGAGAACCATCGAAATTTAGCTTATGAGTTCCAATTGGTGGAGGTTCCCATTTAGTTCTCTTTCTCTTTGATCTAGATCTTTGTTTGTCCTCTTTTGCTGGTGTATTTTTGTTATCTTTACAGTAGTCCGGGCAGTTCAAATTTGATGTCTTCCAGACATATACTTGTTCTTTTATGAAGGATAATATGCGTCTTATGTCCGGGTTTATGTTTTCAAAGAGTGTTTTGTTTCTGAAGTACCAGATACCCCACCAAGCAAAGGCGAGATCTTCAAAGCATTTTTTCCCTATCGTATTTTTTATTTCCCACAGAGTGGTGTTCAAGTGCTCGTCTTTGCTGAAACAACTATTCAATTTCCGGAATGTTCCCGGGTTATCTGCCATTAGGGTCTCCCTCGTAACAGGGCAGTTCCAAAGAAGATGATTTAGGTCTTCGTAGCAAGAGTCGCAGTGGGGGCAGTCTGTCGGAATCCCAAGGCGTCGAGAAGCTAGTCTGACAGAAGTGGGCACTCCGTTCTTAAGGATTTTCCATAGGAATGATTTTATTTTCGGGGGGATATCCAGTCCCCAGACCCAATTTGCATCTGATGTTTCGTGTTTCTTGTGGTTGTATATCATATCCATTGCAGACTTAGTGCTGAACCAGCCATTTTTGCTCCATTTCCAGTAGAGTCTGTCAACTTGGACGTGTTGTGGTACTGGTATCGTTTTGATAGTTTCAATTAGGCAGTTTGGAATTACGTTCTGTAACTCTGCGTGTAGTTTGTCGTGGTTCCATGTTTTGTTGTTTTTGAGAAAATGTTTTATATTGATTGTATCGTCTATATGCTGATTTCCTAAGATAGATGAGTGTATCGGTGAAAGGCCTAACCATTGGTCTTGCCAAAACCTGATAGAGGCCCCATCTCCAATAGACCAATTAAGGCCTTGTTTAAACAGTGGAATTAATTTTATTAGTTGTGTCCATTGCCAGGAAGAGGTTCCATGTTTCTGGTATGTGAGAATATTTTGGTTTTTAAGATATTTTTCTTTGATTAGTTTGACCCATGGGCTAGTTGGTTCAGCTAAAAGTTTCCAGAGTAATTTCATCTGAAGAGCAGTGTTCATATCCTCCGAGCTACGTAGTCCTAGTCCTCCATTTTCCTTTGTTTTGCAAACCTCATACCAACCGATGAGGGGCTTGTGGTTGGGTCCTTTGTTCCAGAGGAAATTCCGGTTGATCTTATCAAGTTCCATATGGACTGATTTTGGTAGCATAAAACATTGCATTATGTGTAGGGGTTTGGCTGCTAGCGTTGTTTTGATTAGAGTGCAACGACCCGCTTGTGAGAGGCAATTCGCCTTCCATCTGTGAAGTTGTGATTTGGTGTTTGTTAGAAGCTCTGTGAATTCTTCCTTTTTCATTCTTCCTTCGATTAGGGGGCACCCCAAGTATGTTCCCATCTTAGGGGTGTGCGATATTTCTAGCTCGTTTCTAATTAGATTTTTCTGTGTAGTTGTAACATTTTTGGAGGCTTGGAATTGTGATTTGTGTCTATTAACCTTTTGTCCTGAAATAGTTGTGTAGTCGGTCAGAATTTTGTTAATTTGGTCACATCCGGTTTTGGTTGCTGATGTAAAGATGACGATATCGTCCGCAAAGGCTAAGAAAGGAATTTTGGTTCCCCCCCGCGTCAGTTTGATTCCTAGGTGGCTCTGGGGTTTTTCCGATTCATGTTGTAACCCACGGGCCAGGATTTCCGATATTATTAAGAAGAGATATGGTGAAAGTGGGCATCCTTGTCGTATTCCCCTCTCGGGATAGAAGATTTCAGTGGGCTCATTGTTTACTAGCACCGAGTAAGTGACAGTGGTTATGCATTCTTTGATCCAATGAATGAATTTGGGTGAGAACCCAAATTTTGACATAATTGAAAGTAAGAAATTCCAGTCGACCATATCGAATGCTTTTTCCATATCAAGTTTTACTGCCATCCAACCTGATTTTCCATTTTTCTCGGAGAAGGAGTGGAAGACTTCATTTGCAATTAAGATGTTATCTTGTATCGATCTGCCTGAAGAGAAAGCGCTTTGTAGGGGATTAGTTACTTTCGGGATTACCCTTTTGAGTCTTGAAGCTAGGATTTTGGATATAATTTTATATGTTGTTGTGCAGAGGCTAATAGGTCTATAGTGAGATGTTGTGGTTGGGTTGTCTATCTTTGGAATTAATGCTATGAACGTATGGTTTGTTTGTTTCAGGATCCTACCACTAAGAAAGAAACTTTTAACTGCTTTGATAACTGATGGTTCCACAATATGCCAGTACTTTTTGAAGAATCCAGCTGGAAAACCATCTGGACCTGGAGATTTGTCATTGGCAAGACTGAAGACTGCATTTTTTATTTCAGAATTTGTGACTTGGCGAGTTAGCCATTCATTATCTTCGTTTGAGATTTCGTTCCCTACATGGTAAAGTAGGTTGCTTTGTGTTTGTTGCCTAACATTTTGCGTAAATCTTTGGCTAAAATCGTGTTTGATGAGGTTCCTAATATCTTCTTCGTTATTAAGTGTTATACTCGCCGTGGTTTGGAGGTGCTTTATTATGTTTCTATTTCGTCTTCCTGTTGCTATTTTATGAAAGTATTTAGTGTTGGCGTCTATAGATTTTATGTGCATTCTTTTCGCCCTTTGGCCCCAATATTTCTGTTGAAAGGAAAGGAGGGATGTGTGCTTTGTAGTGAGCCTCTTGATTTTGCTATCTAGGTTTTGGTTGTAAGCATTGCAAAGTTTCTTTTGTGATTCTAGTAGATCTGTTTCTACTTGCTTAATCTGGCGGAAAACATTTCCAAAGGTGACTTTGCTCCAGAGCTTGCTTTTTCTTTTGACCTCTTGAAGTTTTTTCGTTAGTTTGAACATTTTCGAGCCAGGGGAGTCCAGCCTCCAAGCTGAACGCACAACTGATTCGTATTCAGGTTTCGTCGTCCATGCCATTTCAAATTTGAAGGGTTGCAATTTTGGTTTGCGGTTGTCCATGAGATCCAACGTGATCTGGGCGTGGTCTGACTTGAGAAAAGCGTGGTTTTTCGTATTAAGGTTCGGGAATTGCTTTAGGATAGGGTGACTAACCATAGCACGGTCTAGCTTTTCAAATATGTTGTCAATGCCATGTTCGCGTTTTCTCCAAGTGTAATCATTCCCGCAAGTTGGGGAATCTACCAGATTGAAAGTTCTAATAGTGTCTTGTAGTCTTGCAAATCTATTTGCTGATGGGATCCTTCCCCCTAGTTTATCGGTAGGTTCTAAAATTTCATTTAGGTCTCCTAGAATAATTAGCGTGTCCTTAGCATTGCGAATATAGTCTGAAAGTGAGGTCCAGAAATTGCTTTTATCCTTTGCGTAAGGTGTTGCATAGACAAATAAGATTTCGACATCAATTTTAAGTGTCGTGTTTATATAGTCTGCCTGAATGATGCGGTCCGTCGAGTTTCTAATTGTGAAGGTTTCATTATGGAACTGGGATTCTTTCCAAAGAAGGCAAAGCCCCCCCGCTAGACCATTGGAAGGAATAAAGTGCATTCTGTCAAATCCTGGTTTCCTCCAGCATTTGTCTGGCGGTGGGTTTGTTAATTTTGTTTCCGCTAGCATTAGGATTTTTATGTGCTCTGCTTTAGTTGTGGCTTCAATGTGGGTCCAAACATTCTTTCTGCTAAGGCCTCTTATATTCCAAAAACTAAACTTCATTTAAACCTTTTGAGGGGGGAATGGTAGTTTTCTGGCTTAGAACCTTGTTTATAGGAGTAGTGAACCTCCAATTATTTGTGGTTTCGGTTTGTTCATGGTTTGTGTTGTTTGTTTCGTCCAAATTTGTGAGTATATGTGTAACATTTTCCTTGAGGGGGGCTAGACTCAAAGAAGCTTTGTTCAGGCTTTGTATAAATCTTTTTTTGTGTGATGTTGTATCGTTTATATAGTAGCTGATATGAAGCTTCAGGTTAATGATTCCTCCCAGTGAAAAAAGTGGGTGAGTCCCAAGACCACAGTAGTGGTTTAGGATTGAGCATAAGGTGTTAGGATAGCTAGTATTCGAGACAAATTCTAAGTACGAGGTCGCAATTATTAACCTGTAAGACTTTTTGGAATGATAGTAATGTTCGTTTTTTACATAAGAAATGCGAGTGTGGTTTTGTACATGAGTATTTATCAGGTAGCCTGTTGCATTGTAGAAGTATGGGTCATACTGTATGTTGCAACCAATACTAGATAATGGTTTGAAATCCAGATTTGGTACGACCTCCCACATATAGTTAAGTTCTAAAACTTTGAAGATGGCATAAGTATGCTCACTTAAGCCGGGGTGTGGTTTGGTGCAGCTTTCTTTGATAAGGATAGCCTGGATCCAAAACATAGTCGTTAGGAGCTTGTGTGTGAGTATTCCTCGGGTTTGAAACCAGAAGACACCAAGCGACCAGCCAGACCTAGGTAGAATCTGCAAATGATGCCAATAAGTTTGTTGCTCAAGGGAATGACTCCCCCGAGCAAGATTAATAGGATGATATATAATATATTCATATATGAAATTGTACAAACATGTTTGATTAATAGTAACAGAATTTTTGCTTAGATTCAGTTTAAGGTAGTTTGGTAGCATGGCAAGGCATGTTTTAAGCAAAAGGCAGACGCACTTAGAATGGGATTCTGAACAACAATATGCAGCAGTTAAAGAACTAACAGTTAAAAACCTTGATGACAGATCATCATGACGAATGTTAAAGTGCTCATACAAGTAGTAAGATGTATTAAACTGAGATCCAGCACTAGGGTTATGATTGAAATCAGTTGTGGAGTTATTATGGTTTTGGAACTGTCTTGGTAGAAATAAATTAGAGATCTTATTAGTAAGAGGCCATGAAATCATATTCTTGGAAAAACCATAGACATAACATGGGTTTTGATTTGTAACTAAAGAGAGTATGCAAGCAGTTGCAGAAGAGAATATTGGAAAGAGGAGACCAATAGGGTCCCTTAACCAACAGCAAGGGGTGCACAAGTAAAGATCGATTATCAATCTCCAAGATCTAAGGTATATAGTACAATCAGATGTAGAAGCATAGAGAGTTGCTAATGGGTGACCTCTAAGAGCCTTTAGCCAGCAAATAATGTACAAGAATGGATGGCTAACCAAATGCCAAGATATAGTAGTTGTGTTATTATAAAAGTCCATAATAAGCCAGCAAAAAGAGGAGTAAATTTTTTCCGAGGTTGTATGAGGAGTTGATTGTTTTATGGGATGTATATGTTTTGGATTAGAAAGGGAATTCATGTTGTTTATAATACAAATCAGGCATTTGTGAAGTCGTAATTTAGTTGGCATCATGGCTGATAGCTGTTGTGAAATTATGTTAATATGGGTAGTAAGATAAATGAATTCAGAACAGCTATAGTAAGAATTTCGGTGAGCAGCATATAGCTCTAATAAGAATTTTGCCAGGTCAAGATGCAGTTTAGGGTAATGAGTTATCATGGTAAAACAAGATACTAGCATTGAAATTGTAGCCCTGCACTGATATATGGTTCTTGAACAACAGTAAGAGGTAACCGGGGAATTGGCAGTAGAAAACCTTAGCATAAGATCTTCATGGTAGGTGTCAATGTACATATTCAGGTAGTAACTAAAATCATAATTTGATGCCGCACTAGAGGTGTGATTTAAAGCAGTGGTGAAGCAGTTGTGGTTTTTAGACCTTTCAAGTAAGGATAAAATAAAAACCTTATTAGTGAGAATTTGTAAAGTTATGCCCTGCCAAAACCAGATTACATAACATGGGGTTTGGGTTGTGATTGTAGCTATGATGCTAGCAGATGCAGAAGCATGAAGAGATGAAAAGAGGTGACCTCTGTGATCCCAAATCTCACAGCAGATAATGCAGAGAAGGAGGACAGCAGAGGCAGAGTAGTATTGTTTTTGTGGCATTCTTATAAATGGTAAGAGTGAAATCTGATTTAAAAAGAACCATAAAAAGACCTTTATATAGTAATAAAGATCATAATTTAAGTTTTGATTCATAGGCAAAGGCAGACAAATGAGATAAATATTACCTTCATATATATAGCTATACAGATATGATTGGTTTGAGGCAACATATTCAGTGTAGTGATGCAGTTTATGGCAATGTGTTAGCATGACTGAGAAAGCTTCAAGCAGAGGAGGCCATTCCTTATATTGAGATAGATGTATTGAACAACAGTAAGAGAACTCTAGAGGGCTAACAGCAAGGTAATTTAATGAGGGGTCACCATGATAGATGTCAAAGCACATAATCCAGAAGAGATTAAAACCAAGAAAATGTACAGCACTACAGTTATGATAGGAATCAGTGGTGAAGTTGTTGCTTTGTGACAAGCTTGATAGAAAGAATTTTGAGATTCTATTAGAAAAAATCAGAAAGTTCATGCTCTGGTGGTACCAATGTACAGAACCTGGGTTTTGTTTTATGATAAGAGATAGGCTATCAGATGTAGAAGCATAAATGGGTGCAAAGGGGTAGCCACTAGGACCCCCAATCCAACAGCTAATTAAGCAGAAATAAAGACAGCTATACAGATGCCTAGATATTGTAGGTTGTATATTATACAAGTCAGGATAAAGTTGATGCCTTATAGAATGTTTATGCTTAATAGCAGATAGAAACTCTTGGTTAGATATTTTATAATTTAGGTGTTTGTGAATATGTAAATTATTTTGGAGCATAGGTAGGAAGAGTTCCAGTGTTAAGTTATTGTGTTTATTATGACAGTTGGATTTAGAATAGCTGAGGTGTGAATTTAGATCTTCTACAAAAAACACTTGTAAGAACACATCAAGGCCAGGATTCCAATCTCCAAGTGTAGGAGAGATCAGAATAGTATGGCATATGGATTTAGAGCAGGTATAGTGGGTGCTTAAATGATCAACATATAGCTTCAGTAAGAGTGGTTGTGCAGTGATGGTGTAGTGATGGTGGTGTACAGAAGTCGAGTAATAAAGAGTTTGTGGCATTCTTCTATGTAATAAATTTGAAATCTGATTAGCAAAGCACCATAAAAACCAGTTTAGATAGTAGTGAAGTTCAGGGTATATATGTTGATTCATAAATAAGTATAGAGTGAAATGATAAATAATACATTCATATTTAAAGGGATTCAAATATGAATGAATTGTGATAACAGATATAGGGTAGTGATGCAGGTTAGGGTAATGTGTTAGCATGGCAAAGCAAGTTTTAAGTAGGGGAAGTGTATCCCTACAGTGAGATATTGTTCTAGAATAGCAGTAAGAGGGATCCAGAGAACTATCAACAAAGTACTTTAGTAATAGATTTTCATGGTGAATATCAAAACACAATTTCAAGTAGTAAATGATGTTAAAATCAAATGCAGTATTATAGTTTTGATTGAGGCCAGTGGTGAGGTTGTTATGGTTTTGTGACAGTCTTGATAGAAGTAAATTAGAGGTCCTAATAGTAAGAAACATTGAACCCATGCTCTGGTAAAGCCAATCTTCATGATAAGGGTTTTGGTTTATAATTAGTGATGAGATGCAAGCAGATGTAGCAGTAAAGAGAGTTGGAAATAACCATAAACACCAATTTAGATAGTAGAGAAATTCATAATATATATTTTGATTCATCAATAAGTATGGAGTGAGGTGATAATTAATACATTCATATTTATAGAAATACAAATATGAATGAATTGTGATATCAGATATAGTGTAGTGATGCAGGTTAGGGTAATGTGTTAGCACGGCAAAGCAAGTTTTAAGTAGAGAAAGAGCACCCCTACACTGAGATAGTGATCTAGAAAAGCTGGAATCCAGAGAGCTTTCAACAAGGTGCTCTAGTAATAGATCTACAAGGTGAATATCAAAACACAAATCCAAGGAGAAACTGCTGTCAAGATCAGACAGTAGCCGAAGAGGTTTATATGTAGATAAAACACTTAGCTTATAATGATGTTTTACATGATTCGAATAGCACACAGTACAGATCAGCTTGAGTTTCAAAATACAAAGGATAATCCAAAGTGCATAGAGAATGTAGCAAAATTCTAGTGTATGGGGTGAATGAAATGAGTATCCAGTTGAGTATGTGTGTAAGAAAAGTAAATGTATTGGCCATAGCAGTACTGGGAGGTAAACTGGTAGACCATACAGCAACAGAAGAAGGATATATATAGTTAAAACACCTATCTTATATTGATCCTTTACATGATTCAAATGGCACACAGTACAGATCAATATGAGTTTCAAAATACAAAGGATAGTCCAGAGTGCAAAGAGAATATAGCACAGTCCTAATGGATAAGGTAGTTGATGAAATATTATACAAAGGTTTAGGAGATCCCATAAACTTGCATGATTTAGCCAAGAAATAATGTTAAGATAGACTACAAAGGATGCTTGAAAGGTTAGAAAATTGTTGAGGATCGAGCAGGCCAAATGGAATGGCCTTATTACTTCACTGTTTAGCAAATTCATGTCCAGCTTTTGTTTCACTTGGTGCTTTTGGAGTTGGTTATAGAATGTGTTAAGGTCGATTTTCCCTTTGTCCTTGTTGATTTTACTCAACTTAGAGGGATTGGGTTTAGATTGGGGTTCACCCGAGGGCTTCCCATTAGGGGTTTTTTTGGGTGTCGGTAGATTCTCATAGAGAATCCCCTTCCCTTTGATTTGGGTTTTTTTGGGTGTCGGTGAATCCTCCAAGAGAATCCCCTTCCCTTTATCAACTTGGTTTGATGCCATAAAAGCAATGCAGTACAGTACACAAATGGTTACATAGTGGTAATTTAAAATCAAATGCAGATGTATGGAAACAGATCCAGAAAGCAACTGGGTTTTGAGAGAAAGGCATGAAAAACTGAAGACATACCTGTCATAGAGAGAAGGAGAGCGTAGAAGATCCATGAAGCAAAGAGGTTGATGATGACAATCCCATTGACTCAACACCGTAGCCAACAGACCGAGAACACAATACTGCAGAGACCAACTAACATAGCCAGAGCGGTCACCAAGCAGGAGTAGAACTTTAGGGTTGCAATGATGGATTCGAAGCTTCTTCAGATCAAGCGGCCATGTCAGTCTTCCACGAACACAAGACCCATCCCATCGCCGAAATCGGTAAGACCCAAAGGAGGAGGGGAGAACCCCCTTGTTCACAGTAATGATTGAGCCAGAAGTCCACCATAGATTCGATTTGATAGAACGGAGACGGCGAAACCCTAGGAAGAAAAGACACCACCCAACCCCGCTCGATTTTTCCTTTGAATGCCAGATCCAGTACCAGAAACCCTTTAATTTGATGGTACAACTCCGATTTTGAGTTTTTTGGAGAGATTGGAGAGTAGTATTAGCTGAGAACTTGGGAGCTTTTCCAGTTTTTGATCTCGATTTGGGGGTTTCAGGTTTAGGGTTGGATCGATTTGGGGGAGGGGTGACCAGCGCGTGTATAGGCGCGTTCTCATTAAGGGAAAAGAGTTTTCGGGTCTCCATTGTACTTTATCTGTACCTAGACACGAGCCTAATGAAGACAAATCCCACAAAAAGATGAGCCTTGTCCTCGCCTTTTGTAATTCAAAATTTCGTTATTCTTCAAGTATTTATACGGGAAATTCCGTTTGGTACCCCTGAGTTTATGTCAATTTCGGTTGGTGTCCCACACTTTTTTTTTGTCCGAATGATTCCCTTGAATTTTGTCAAAAGTTCAGCTCATGCGCAAAACTCATATTTTTTCTCCTTTTTATTGAATAAAACCACCCTTTATTTTTTATTTTGTCATAAAAAAGCCATTTGCTTTTAACATTGAACAAAACTAGATATTATTTAACTAAATTCAACACAAAAGTTATAAAACCACCTTAATTTTTTAAAATTAACAAAATCATACATTATTGTCAAAGCTTTAGCAAAAAATCACCCATTGTTTCCATTTTTTTAAGAAAATCAACCATTGTTTTTAACATTACACAAAAGATCCGCTTATATATTTTTCATAATTTGTAAAAACAAATCTCATTACTTGTCAAACATTGCATGTACATAATCATCCATTATTTTCAAAACATTGCACAAATCCACCCTCTTATTATGTGAAGAAAATAGTCAACCTATAAATTACAAAAAATACTTCAGAAAATCATACTTTGTGTAAAACCATCCTTTATGCTTTAACAAATGCACAAAACCGATTCTTATATAATAAAAGAATGTGTTATTCATTTCTATTGTTTGGAATACATAAAACCTAATAAAATAAGAATGATTAATCTTTTATTATATTTTTCTTTTATAAGAGAATAAAATGAAACAAATAAACTTGACTTTTCTTTTTCAATAAAATTCTAATAGAGTATTTGGTTAAATTGATAAATCACATTTACAAATGTTTAAAGTTATTAAGCTATAGGTTAAATATTGTTTTGCAAAATAATAGGTGTTAAATACTTTTTTGAAAAATAATCAGTGTTTTTTTTGTTTTTGCAAAGTATGAAAAAATAATAGATCTTTACGATAATTGTTTTTGAAATAATATGTTATTTTGTACAATTTTAAAAATAAAGGTGGGTTTGTCACTTTTATATCGAATATATGTAATTTTGTTCAATGGGAAAAGTAAGGGGGGGGGGGGGGGTTAGAAGAAAGCAATAATAAAGGGTGGGTTTATTCATTAAAAAGGAAGAAAATATGAGTTTTGGGCATCAACCGAACTTTTGACAAAACTCAGGGGTACCATTTGGACAGAAAAAAGTGTGGGATACCAACCGAAATTGTTAAAAACTCTAGGGCACCAAACGGAATTTCCCTGTTTATACTTTATGATTTCAACAGGTGTATTCTTTCACTTCGTCAGGGTTTTTCATAACAATTTCATTTGAAGTGTTTTATTCATATCTTTTGATTTTTTTATTCTCAAATAACTTTTGAATATTGGTTTACAAATTCTATCCCAACGAATAAGCGGTTAACGAGCATAAAACGATTGTTTAATCTCGCCAAAGAAATACCTAAACTCAAACACTGGTATAGCGAATAAGTATAGGTGTCGATCCCACAGAGATTGTGTGTTCATTATGTTTCACTTGCTAACAACTCAAACAATAATGATGCAGAAAAGAGTAAATAAAGTAAATGCTATTTTAAGTAACAAAGAATTGTGAATAAGAATTGGTGTGTGGGTTGGGGGGGGGGGGGGGAACATGGTTGGTATCTTGATCATCAGGCTTCTTTCCTTTGTGATCATTCCAATTATGGGCTGATGTGTGTGTGGTGGGGGGTGGGGGGGGGGGGGGGGCAACATGGTTGGTCTCTTGATCATCAGGCTTCTTTCCTTTGCGATCATTCCAATTATGAGCTTATCTAGACAACCTGGGCCGTCTTAAGTGACACGATCACTAAGGAATCCTTTACACTCTAACATGGGGGCGAGTAATAAAGTTATCAAAGAATAAAACAGCATCGAGATCATCCTGCTACGGTTCTAACGAATGTGTCTGTCATGCCCCTGAGTTTTCAATCTAGGCATCCACTTATATCCAAAGTAGTTCCAATCAAGATGTTATCACCTTACACATCAAAGGGATATGTTGGCTACTAGAGTGGTATCGACTTTCTCCATGTTCTTGTACTTTATCCTAAAATTTGATCAATAAGTCTTTTATTTATTATTTGGAGTTAGTTATTTTGTTTCTTGGATACAAAAATGTGAGCTGCAACGTGTATTCATACAGATGGGAATTTAAATGAAAGTGAACTAGCTTGAGCGAGATACCTTTTGTCAGTTTTTATCCTTTTTATTTTAATTTCTTGGTTCTTAACATATTCACATAATTCTCAAGTGATAGGGATCGAGGATTCATTTACTATAAAACATTTGGCTAGATTTCTAGTTTTTATTTATATTTTTCATGTTAGAACTTAGGAGGTAATGAAAAGCCTCTGGTGTTAAGAGTGAAGAAGGCTAAAAGATATTGATGATTGTTTTAAGGTCTCTCTTGTTTCTCCCTCCCTTGCATTTCTTCTAACCCTAATCCTTTTAGTTTTATTTATGTCATAATGTCAGATGATAGATGATGTCCATCTTGCCATTTAGTTTTCTTTATGCCACATTTTAGTTAATGTCTATCTTGCATGCTGGTTTTGTTTATGTCACATGATAGATGATGTACAATATCTTGCTACATACCTGAAACGATGCTAGCTGATGTACAATCTCTTGCTATACCTCTAACGATGCTCTTATATATTATAAGCTATTATTTATTTTCGAGATGAAAATCATCTAGAATTCTTAATGCTTCATATTCTAAAGTGTGATCAGAAGCTCGTGACATACAATTATTTGAACGGATTGTAATAATTTTTTTCGTTTCAGTGGAGGAGGACATACACAAGAGAAGGCAGCCTTTGCTCACAATGGCTACTGTATCTTCTACTCTTTTCTTTTCGTTCTACATTCATTCATTGTTCTGTCTGGAGTGTCCATTTTGTCACAACTAACTGAAATTGCTTGCTGGATCTCTGTGTCTTCTGTATTGGATGCTGTTGTGGGATTCTCTACAAAGGCTAAAATTTTCCTAACTCTTTCCATCTTAAATGGACGAATGCATCCTCATCTTAATGACTATAGTGTCTTGTTTTCATATTTTAACACTTGTATTAAGGATGTGTTCTTAGAATTAGAAAAAGTTGGTATCACTTGTAGCACACACAATAAAGTTTGTGCAATTATAATTTTTTTTCCTTTGAAACATAATCACCAAGAACTTTGATAATTCATACTTAATATCATCAAATCTTTCCTTTTTTGAACTGTTGAATGTTTTGGAAGGATAGTTGCTTTGTGATCAGGCATGTTATTGAAGGTGAAGATTACACCATTTTAATCAACGCATGCAGGAAATTCTTTCAAGTGAATGCTGAAGATGAGAAACTTGGCATATTTGGTAGCATCTGCAGCTTAGAAGGAAGCAAATATGACTCCAGCTCTAGCCAAAATGCATTGAGTCAACCTAGCTAGCTCCAATATAATTCGCATTCACCTTACTTTTCATACTGACAGGCATACTTATAATCTGCATTCTCTCTTGGCTGTTTGGTTTATCTGTTTCGATCATCTTCTTTCTTTCCTTTGTTTCCTACATTAAGGCATGTTAAAGATTCTCCTTTGGCTGCCTCATTGTTTGCGTTGTAATTTCTTTTGTAAAAGTGTATCTTTCATGCACCTATCATTTGTAAAACATTTGTATATGTTGATTTTTCCTTTATCTTAATGTATATGTTAATTAAAGTACCCGTTATTTGTAAAATCTTATTATATATCGAACAAGGGGTGTTGTATATCAAACGAAAAAACATCTAATTATAGATGAAAAGTGTTGTGCTTTCATAGCTATGAAATCGAACCATTACATAAAAACGGATGCTAGTATCATTATAAACATCATCTAAATAGTCTAAATCAATGTTTGACATATATTTTTACATCACAATGTTAATATAAATTGATATATATTGCTAAAAACAACATCCTTGTAAAAATCTAAAACAATGTCTATATCATTTTAATACATCGGTTGTGCACATATTTCATGTGGCATATTATCTGAAAACAATATAAAATCACAAATTATAAATGTGAAATTAATATACATATAATCAATATAATAAAAAAGATGTCTATTTTGTTTTAATACATTAGTTATTTTAAAAAAAAGTGATGTAAATGTAAAATTTAGACTTGGTGCCAACATCTTCAAAAGCTTAAAAATGAAAAATAACGAGGGTTTAATAACAATTGAACATGTAATAAACAAAATTGAGGGTTGATTTATATCTATATTCAAAATAAAATAGATGTTTTAACCAAGAAAATACATCTGCTTAAAACCGATGTGAAAAGTTTGGATCTTTTACTACATGCAGATAGAGATCGGAAAGTTATTTGAAAGACATTTGTTCACAACAGATGTCTAATTGCGTTTTTCTAGTAGTGACTTGTGATGGAAACTTCCCCGAATCTTTTGCTTTCAACTGTTCAATCTCCCCAGCCATTTGACTCAACAATTTCTTCTAAACACTCATCTTGTCCAACAATAACGTCAAAGTATCATCTATGTCCTCTTGTTGAGTGTTTCTCTAACGATTCTTAAATTTTCCTTTTCCTTGGTAAGGAACTTATTGCTGCGCGCTGACCCTTGTCGTTGAATCCTGTAGCCTTGATTGTAGACATCCTCTTGAATAAAAGGATACTTATCATTTGGATGAGTTGGATCTCCACAAACACCACAAGGTCTAAGCTGTTGAGGTTGATTCATTTGCACGATCATCTTGTTAACTAGCTCAGTAAGCCTATCTAAGTCATCCTTGTGACCATCTCTAGAACTATCCAACTTATGAACTCCTCTAACTCCTTGGTTTTCCCATATTATTGCGATGCATTAGCCAACCCTTCGAAAATTTGCATTACTTCCTGAGGTGTCTTATCCAAAATATCTCCTCCGCTAGTAGCATCGATGAAACTCCTATCAGTATCAAGCAAGCCCTCATAAAGATATATCACTAGATCATCCTCGGGTATACCATGTTGTGGACAACTACCCTTACGCTTCATGAACCGCTCAACATACTCATAAAGACTCTCCACAAGTGATTTCTCAATACTAGATAGCTTCTTCTTGAGTTTGTTAAGGCGAGTATCAGGAAAGTACTTCTGAAGGAAAGATTTTTTCAAATCGGCCCAAGTAGTATTGCTTTCAGGAGGGGGGGTAGGTAATAAAGCCAATCACTAGCCGAATCTTTCACGGTAAACGGGAACACTCTCAATACCAATTGGTCATCGGTAAGGCCTTGGGGTCTAAGCCTATCACACACACTCACAAAGAAAGCAAGGTGTTTGTTTGGTTCCTCCCCATGCAATCCATGAAAGTAGGGTCAAATAGTAGACCAATTCGACTTATACCTAAATCTTTAACCCTCGGGGAGATTAGGAAGTCTAATTGTAAGTGGTTGAGCAATCAAATTAGGTTCCTTTATGTTTCTCAAGGTCCGTCTTGGCGGATTATCAACTTCGTCTCCCATCCCCTCACGTGTGTCAAATTCGAGTCTCATTTTCAACCTAAGGGATCTTTCAATCTCATGATAAAAAGACAAATACGATGAATTAGAAGAACGAGTTTGAACCATACAAGGACACAAAAGACTCCAAGAAAAACAAAAATAAAAAGGAATCAATGATGGAATAAAAAAAAAGCAAACTCTTTTCTCCCCAGCAACGACATCAAGAATTTGGTGTGGGACGAACATCGTTGACAATTTTGCCCTTTTCCAAATATTAATAATATCTTAACTCAAAGCTCAAACCAATAGATTAGCACATCAATGAATTGATAAACCAACAACTATTTTAGTGATGAAGTTCGGAGTCGAACCCACAGTGAGAACTGTTGCTATGCAATGTTTCTAACAATGATTCTTATGACAAAAGAAATGATTTGTAGCAAATTGATAACAAAGTGAAGTAAAGATACATATGATTGCAAAGTACTCATAATTCTCAAACCATGGTTGATGTTCAAGATCCTACTTAGGATTGATTCTATAGTTATTTCTAAGCATATGTCGACTTGACTGAAGTTGATAGATCCTCAAGGATACATTAGTCTCCTTATTCAATATCACTAAAGAATAGCATTAAAAACTAAAGTTCTAAGACCAATTGGCATATCGATTCAATGCAATAAAGACATAATTGGAACAACCCTAGTCGGCCCCAATAAAAATCTAACGACATAGATCAATCAAAATCATCCAATAAAAAGACATAGAAATATCACTACTTCAATACCTTTGTTTGCTATCAAGAAAAAAATAATGAATTCATAGCTTCGATGAAATTCCTGACATGGTGATCAATTTTACAAAGGAACAAAAATATAATCAATAGACACAAGATGATAAATATACTCATAAATAACTTATAGAAATCAAATCCTCACAATTCATTCAATCATGTCTTCGAATCACAAGCGAACAGTTGAAGAGAGGGTGGTAATTGCAATTAGGGTTAGACAATAAAGATAGGGTGGTAATAAGGCACGAACGGGTGGTAATTGCAATTAGGGTTAGACAATCTAATCCTCAACCTCTCTAATTGCTTTTAGAGAGAAGAGAGGTTTCATAATAAGGCATGGAAGGGTGGTAATTGCAATTAGGGTTAGACAATAAAAGCAATGGTTTTTTGCCTATGAGTTGGTAAGTGCAAAAATGTAAAGACCGGAATTTAATTTATATTTATAAAATATCCGTAGGATAATCTGAATATTATCCTCCTTTATAATTATGAAAACCCGGAAAATTTAAAATTTGTATGCCTAGCTTTACATGGATTCAATGATGGGAAAAATATACCCAAGTTACTTTCCTCGTATCTTATAAAATTTGCGAGCTCGGGTTTGACATTATGTTCAAGAGGTCATCCACCCAAATTGCCGAACATTGAGCCACCAAACCCTTGACTTGTGGCTTGCTTGTGAATGTATACATTCAACCACTCCCATCACTTCCTTCCCATCACACCCATGCTTTGACTCATGAAGCCAACCACCCCTCTCCTCTATAAGCCTGAATCCAAGACTCATCAGGAGCTCATCCAAAGAAGCCCTACCATCACTTGAGAGGAGAGAGAGAGAAGGAGAGCCTTGCTCCATTTTAGGTCCATTTTGGACGGCCTTCACAAGAAATAGCATAACTCCCTCCATACTCATCCAAATTGAGAAAACTAGGTGGCCATGGATCCATATTGAACCCAGCTTTCCATAAATATCTCAAAAACAAAAGTCCAATGGCGTTTGCCCAGCTAAAATCGTCTATCGTTGAAGGTGCAGAAAACTGTTTTTGAAGGGTCTTGAGAGTTTGACTTGATTTCTTGGTAAGAACCCTTCCTTTCTTCCAAAACTGAGTTCCAACATGTGTTATAACTCCTTTTCTTCAAATTTTAATAAGAATCTAAATCATGTTTGGGGAGTTTTGGTGACAAAATGTCAAGGTGTTTGAAAGGTGTTCCGAAGGACCCCCGAGGGTGTTCTTAAGTCGTTTGTGTGGGATTCTTCTAAGGTAATCCCTCATCCACCTCCCCCTCTATATGAATAGATCTTTTGTGCTTGTAAAGGGCTTAGGAAGTGGAGCCTCTATGTGTTTTTGGTTGCGTTTTGTAGCGAACGTCAAGAAACAAAATGGATATATGTGCCTCTGTAATTTGAACTTTATTTCCAATCCAACGCTCTGATCAGGCTGAAATCTTAATATAATGTTCATGGAAATGTTATCTAACTGTCCTTCAAAAATTAAGGCGCTCCAATGGTTGGATCAAGAGTTATTATAATTTTAGTAACCAGTGTTTGTAATAACTCGATTAAAAAACTTGCTCACGATGGATATGGTTAAATATATGATGGCATAACCGAAACTTAGAGCATATAAAATATAGATATGAAGTATACTCATAACTTGGCTTATGATCTGATAAGAAGAAAATCGATTATCTGATAATACGATATAGATTATAACTGGTTAGGTCTAGATCACTTAACCAAAGTGCATAATCTATAGAATCGTGAACCTCATATGGATGTATGTTGATTATTAGGTTGGGCATCATGCATTAGAATACCACCTATTGAGAGCTTAATGAAATAACTAGGCTCTCGTTGATTGGTTGCGCATTTTATTGCTTGCTTATCCTTCGGACTCCAGGTAAGTCCCCTGGACTTACTCACGATGGATTTATGTGATACTCTTTGTCTTATCGAGAGTCTTCATGCATCACGCGACCTAGTAACATGTTTAGGTAATATGACGTATGATGAACTTAGTATAAATCCAATACTTCATATGTATGATATGTGTCTATGGTAGGACGGCCGTCAAAATCTAAATAAATGACTTATACTAGATGGAACACGAATGAAATGATGAAAGACTTGTGGTGAGAAAGAATGAGTATGCTTGAGAAGGATGAGTACGTTTGAGAAGATATTATGATATGATGATGATGATTATGATGAAGATACGGGCCCTTGTGTGTTTATTTCGCATTTATATATATCTATATACTTGCTTATGTGTTACATTTTAACATTCATGTAGTTTAAATATGCCTCTTTATATGACATTGAGTGTGCATATTTCCGATGATTGACCCAGATTTATTTCTTATTTTTAGATTCAGGTACCCCTTACCCGATATGACTTACTTATGTGGATGGTTGTCGGGACAGACCTTTTGGGACGATTAGAGCGAGTGAGGCATGACTTACGCACTCTTTACTTTCTCGCTTACTTTGATTTAGTTTTGACCCGGCTATTCCACGACGACTTTGATGTACGTTATTTCCGCACTTTATATTTCCGACTTGAAAATCATTTACACGGTAGTACCTAGGACAGGTGAACGCCTATAATAGGCGCGCGCATTTCTAGGGGTTCGAAATCCCCACTTTCGAAAATCATTGCTTCCGCTAAAAACAAATAACTTAGCTAAATAACTCGTACTCGGTCGTAAGATCTAAAGCTCACGGAAGAATTCAAAACTCTACTATTACGTTCCCCGAATAACCGGATCATCTGAACCTTATAAATCCTCTAAGTGGATTTATGGAGGCATATTCAGATATCTATAATTTTGGGTTGTTACAAAGATGGTATCAGAGCCAAGATTGCTCGACCTTAGTACACACGAGTTATAAAACATTTTCAAAACCCGCCCACCGTTTTGGAAGTTTTAAAGGATTTTAAAAGGTTTTAAAGGGCAAAGTTGAAAACCCTTTGGAAATGAAAATGAACTAGGATCCTTCTAGATGAGAGATTGGATCGATGGGTAGTATAAAGGCAATAGACATCTTATAGAGATGTAGAAAGGGATTCTGGTAGGCAAAATACTAGTTTTCCTTTACAACTGGTCGAAGAACACTCCAAGGGAGCAACCATGGTGGTTTGAGTAGGATAGGATTTAGAGGCGGGCTCGCCAAGCTATCCCTTGAAGGATAGCTATCTAGTTAGCTTCATTGTGATATAAAGGTGTGCCTGCGGGCCATCCCCTTGAAGGGATATAATTATGTGAAATGAATGTGCTTGAGGGCCGTCTTCCTTGAAGATGACTAAACCAATATTAGAAACATCTGTAAAAACATAAAAATATAGTAAAGAACACAAAACCTATTAGCAAAAAGGAATAATTACATCATCATAAAAAACCGTCCGCGGACAAATATCCAAAGGAAAGTAAAACTAGCTCAAAACAAGGTCATCCGCGGATAGAAAGAGAGGGCACGTGGCGACCATTCCCACATCCCACGAGTAGAACACGTGTCAAGTGGCAAACACCACGTGGCACGACATTCAGAGACCGCCAAAGACCTATAAAAGCAAGAAGTTTCATCAAGATAGAGGGGACTTTTTGGGAGAAAGAGAAGAGAGGAAAAGGGAGAAAGAAGGAGCGGATCAAGGTCAAGTGAACTTAAGAAAGAAATCTGAAACAAAGAAGATAGAGAGAAGAAGTCGTACGCGCCATCAAGAATCTCTTCTAGAGGAAGATCGAAGCCTTTTCACTAGACTTGTTCCGCGGATGTAGGCCTTGTTCATCCTTAGTAAAGCTTTCCACTAAAATTAAAAGTCTGTTGTTGTTGGTCCTCGAGATAATCAACGACGACAGGTAAACAAACCAATTTCCCGAATTGTCCAGAGAAAACTCGATAAGGGAATAACATTTCGAACTCGTATGTCGATTTCTTCCCGCGGCACAGGTTGGGCCGCGTCGATTTTTTCGATGCAGGTCAGATAAGCCTGTTGGGAATATTGATAATCTCACCAGGTAGATTCCCGGGTCCCACTAAAAATGGAGGCCTTGATTGATCGAGCTTTTTCACTGGCGCCGTCTGTGGGAACCCCCTTACACTAAGGGGTTCTCTTAAAAAAGTTCTTTATATTCGATAAAGTCAGACAAAGACCCTCAGACCTTTGAAGAAAGCTAGGGTCCGCGTTTGAATTTAGAAATATGAATTTTTGTATGTAAAATTAAACCTTTCACTATTGACAGATTCGCAACCCTGAGAAGATGAGTGATAGCCAGAACAATCCAACCCAGGATATGAGCCAAGGGATTCGCCAGGATCAGGAGGCCTCAAGCATGTATATCCCTTTAACACCACCACCAAATCCGGATAGTGAAATGGGAGATCAACACCTCAATACCCCTCCGCGTCATCATAACAGTCAGCATGGATTATGAGGAGGGTACATACCACAGAATTTCTGGTACTATGAAACATGTCGCGAACAACCCATCCCCTTTCAGCAAGAGCAGTCTCAATACTTTTATTATGATCAGTGGGGACAGAATCCGCGTCAATAGGGAAATTATCGATAGGAAGAGCAGTATGGAAATTTTGATAGATATAACACCGCATATGATAACCCCAGCAACTGGAATTACGGTTTTCAGAATCAGGAAATACCCCGCCAAACTTGGCAGAATGATCAGTGGCACCGAGAAAATAAACATCGACGCGGAGAAAGATCAACAGACGTTTCCACCTCTACAAAATCCGACTCGGCGGAGAGAAACGAAAACACACCGGTGGTTTTTCCATCGGTGTTTACCAAGGAAATTTGTTCCGCGATAGTGCCAAAACGGTGGAGAGATATGAACCTCATGAAATATGACGGGATGACTGATCCCGAAGATCATCTTTGCCACTTTACTATCGCGATGGGAATAAACGAATACAATGATGCCATGTTGTGTAGAACGTTCCCTTCGACTTTAACAAAGATCGCACTCACCTGGTTCACAAACCTTCCAAAAGGCTCTGTAACCAATTTTATCCAGTTGTCCCACGTCTTCACGTCCCATTTCGGAAGTGCGCGATCAAGAAAAAAGACCATGCTCGACCTGAATTCCATTAGACAATGAGCTGGGGAATCTTTGGGGCACTTCTTCACCCGTTTTACCAGTATGGTAGTACAAATCCCCAACTTTAATCAAGAATAGGCAATCATCATACTCATGGGGAATTTAGCAGAAGGGGACTTCAAGACATACCTGTTTCGGAAGAAGCCAACTAGTTATGATGACTTGAGAGAGCGGGTGTCAAGGCAGATTGAGGCAGAAGAAGCAGTCGCGTCCAGTTCTAAGGCAAATACAGGAAATTAAGGTCTCTTTGGGAAGCTTGCTGGAAAATTCAGGAAGGAGAAAGCTAAGCCACCCAGGCATCATTCAAAAGTTGTAGATTTTCATCCCAACCGCGACGAAGTGCACATGAATTCAGAAAGAGGGCAAGGATCTCGTCATAGGGAAGATCACCCGCGTTCCTATCATCCAAGAGATAACCGCTATGGAAGCCAAGAAATGAGATTTCCACCAAGAAGGGAGAATCGACCAAACCAGAGGCCAGATTGGGGAGACCGAAACCCTAGGTTTGACGACTCTCGTGATCAACAGGACCGTTATTTAAGGCAACAGGATCAGCGTAGAGATCCCCCTTTTCATAACCGGGGAAGGGAGAGGGGAAGAACAGGACGCGGAGGTAAGCACAACTATACGCCTACAGTCCAGAGATCCGTCAATCAGAGAGAAGCTCGAAAACCAAAAGCGGGCCAAATACCGGAACCTGAGGGTTTCATCAATACCCTCGCAGGGGGCTTTTCCATGGCAGGATCCAGTAGACAGGAAAAGAGAAATTATGAAAGAGAAGGAAGACAACCTTCGTCCGCGTCAAGTAGAAGAATCTCTTTTGCACAACATGAAAACATTTCCTTTTCCCCAAAGGATACTGAGGAAGTAAGAATGCCGCACTCGGATCCTTTAGTCATCCATGCTCAGATAGCTGCCAAAACAGTCAAAAGAGTATTTATTGATACTGGTTCATCAGTTGATATCTTATCATGGGAGGCTTTCTCTCAAATGGGGATATCCGCAGCATCATTGAAACCATATTCAGGAACTTTAATCACGTTCTCAAGGGGAGAGGTACAAGTGGCAGGCACGATCGAGCTTACAGTAGTTTTGGGAACAACCCCAAGAAGACGCGTGGAAAGCGTTGTATTCACAGTAGTGAAGATTCCTACTGTATACAATGCTTTACTGGGTCGCGTCTCGCTCTATAAATTCCAGATGGTAGTATCAATCTACCACTTTGTGGGGAAGTTCCCTTTGCCAGGAGGAGGAATTGGTGAGGTCCGCGGTCAGCAACCAGAAAGTAGAAGTTGTTACCTGACTTCTATCAAGAAAAGCAGAGAAGTGATGTGTATTAGTGAAAAATGTGAATCCGTAGTCGGGGATAAATATCCGACAGAACTTTCAGAGGCTGAACTGGAGGTGAGATCGACAGAAACAAAAATACCAAACATGGATGAAAGAATTACATATACATCATTCCCAAACCCCGAGGAGAAAGTCTATTTAGGACAAGCACTGGAGACAGTAGAAAGAGTTCGGGTCCTAGAAATCATAACGAAGTCAATAGACGTATTTGCATGGACTCCACGAGATCTGCTAGGAGTCCCATCCGCGATCGCTTCGCATACCTTAAGAATTCGTCCAGGGACAAAACCCATAGTACAGAAGAAAAGGAAGATGGCTCCTGAGAAAGTTGTCGCGGCAAAGGAAGAAACTGATAAGCTTTTAGAAGCAGGATTCATAGAGGAAGTAGAAGACTCAGATTGGCTCTCGAATGTGGTTTTGGTGAAGAAATCTAATGGGAAATGGAGAATGTGCATCGACTTTACCGACCTTAACAAATCCTGCCCCAAGGATAGTTACCCATTACCGTCCATAGATGAACTCGTCGATGGAACCGCAGGTAATAAGGTCCTTAGTTTTCTTGATGCTTACTCTAGATACAATCAGATAAATTTGAACCCGTTAGACAAGAAAGCTACTACCTTCATCACCAATCAGGGGATATTTTGTTACCGCGTCAAGCCTTTCGGACTCATGAATGCTGGAGCTACATTTCAGAGAGCGGTTGATCGGATCTTCCATGATCAGATTGGTAGGAATGTGTCAATTTATGTAGACGATATCGTGGTCAAGAGCGAGAGGGCAGAGGATCACGCAGCAGATCTGTAGGAGACCTTTGATTCCCTTCACATAGGAGGTTTGAATTTGAATGCGGAAAAGTGTGTCTTTGGGGTTGATTCCGGAAAATTCCTTGGCTTCGTTGTTAGCCATCGAGGAATCGATGTGAATCCCGAAAAAGTCACAGGAATTCAAAATCTTCAACCACCGCAGACGATAAAAGAATTACAGTCTTTAAATGGAGCAGTAAATTACCTATGTCGTTTTTTCTCCTGCCTGGCGGACAGGTCATTACCTTTCTTTGCTCTGCTCAAGAAAAAGGGACCGATACAGTGGACTCCCGAATTACAAAAAGCATTCGGGAGTTTGAAAGTTTTCTTTTCAACACTCCCCACTCTTCATCAACCCGGGAAACGGGAAATTCTACATCTATACCTATCGGTAAAGAACATCACAATCAGTGCAGTCTTGACGCGAGAAGAAAAATACCCAGTTTATTACATCAGTCGTGTGCTGCAGGATGATGAAACGCGGTATGAACCAGTGGAGAAAATGATTTTGTGTCTGATATTCGCGGCAAGGAGGTTGAGGCCATACTTCCAGGATCACCTTATCAGAGTAATGACTGACTTACCAATGCGTCAAATCCTCCACTCCCCATGCATGTTAGGGAGAATGATGAAGTGGGCGGTCGAGCTGACAGAATTTGAAATAGAATATACCCCGCGGAAAGCAGCTCTGGCTTAGGTTTTAGCCGATTTTATTGGCGAAACAAGTTTTGAACTGAATGCCCAAACAGAAAAAAGTGAATGGACACTCAGGGTGGATGGTGCAGCCAATAAAGATGGGTGCAGAGCTGGAGTTACTCTCACTGCACCTGATGAACGACAATACAATTACGCTTACAAATTGGACTTTCAAGCTACAAACAATGAGGGCGAATACGAAGCCTTGCTCGCAGGACTAGAGGTGGCTTTGACCAAAGGCGCCAGGCAAGTATCAGTCTACACAGATTCGGAAGTAGTGACGCGGCAGATAACAGAAGAATATGAGGCCAAAACTGGCTTAATGCCTGATTATCAAAGAAAGGCACGAGCCTTGTCAAAAGCTTTCTTAAGTTTTTGCCTAACATATGTTCCCAGAGGTGACAATCAGAAAGCAGACGCGTTAGCTCGGTTAGGAGCTGTTATGCCTGAGGAAGTAGGAAAGGAAGTGATCCTCGAAAGAATGAATAGTCGAAGACTTATCCAAGAAGTCTACCAAGTGCAGGGAACTGAAATGGAAGATTGGAGAACGCCGATCACGGACTATCTGGGCAAGGGCGTCTTACCCGAATAAAGAGACACTGCTAAGAGGGTGATTGCAAAGTCTTCTCGATTCACCATCAGAGAGGGAAGGCTATACAAGAGAGGCTACGGTCTCCCCGACCTGTTGTGCATATCAACAAAGGAGGGAAGTCTCGTTATGGAAGAATTACATGTAGGAGTTTGTGCACACCACCAAGGGTGGAGAGCTGTTGTGGCCAAAGCAACCAGACTAGGATATTATTGGCCAACTATGAAGTGAGATGTTCAAAGTTATATCCAGAAATGTGACGCGTGTCAGCGGTTCGGAAATTTGATTCACCGCCCTTTCGAGGTACTGAAAAGTATAACTGGTGCTTGCCCTTTTTCTGTCTGGGGAATGGAAATCCTTGGTCCATTCCCTACTGCCCCCGGTCAGTTGAAATACGTGCTAGTCTTGGTTGATTATTTCACAAAGTGCGTAGAGGTCGAAGCAATGGGACTAATCATCGTGAAAAAAGTGAGAAGATTCTTGTGGAAAAACATTATCTGCCGTTTCGGGGTACCCGACTCGATAATCACAGATCATGGACCGCAGTTTGATTGTAAAACGATTAGAGATTTCTGCGTCGGGTTAGGCATAAACCTCAAAATTTCGTCCGTGGCCCATCCATAGACTAACGGGTAGGCAGAAACAACTAATCGACAATTACTATATGGGATACAAAAGAAACTCGGGAACACAGTAAAGGGGCGATGGGCAGAACTTCTACCATTAGTTCTCTGGTCCTACCACACGTTAGCAAAGACTCCGACTAGATAAACCCCCGTTTTCTTTAGTCTTTGGTATGGACGCGGTCATCCCAGTTGAAAGATTGGTTCCTTCAGCACGAATAATGGCATACAACCAAGAAAGCAACGATGAAGCATTGGAACTTGAACTCCACCTCATAGAGGAGCGCAGGATGACAGCAGCCTTGAAGGAACAAGAATACAAGAGGAGGTTATCTAAATATCGGGATAGACGAATTCGCCCGCGGCATCTCAAGGAAGGAGATTTGGTACTCCGACAAGCTACATCTGGAGGGAAACTGGACCCCAACTGTGAAGGACCTTATGTGATCGTGAAAGTGGTTCAAGAAGGAGCATACAAACTCAGCACCCCTGAAGGCATTATTTTGAACAAGACTTGGAATGCTGATAATCTAAAAAAGTACTATGTATAATTACCAAGTGGTTGTATGAAACAAAAAGCTTAGTCGCCCCCGCAAAAATTAAATAAAGCGGTTAGAGGGCGCTTTTATTATATTTGTCTCCAGGAGAACTTCTTATAATAAGTCGACACTAGAGCTTGACTCCGCGTCAGGCCTCTGATCGAATCTGCATTCTCAGAGATGATATTTTATATTAAGTCCTAAGACACTGGAGCTTGGCTCCGCGTTAGGCCTCTGATCGAATCCGCATTCTCAGAGATGATATTTTATATTAAGTCCTGAGACGCTAGAGCTTGGCTCCGTGTCAGGCCTCTAATCAAATCTGCATTCTCAGAGATGATATTTTATATTAAGTCCTAGGACGCTGGAGCTTGGCTCCACGTCAGGCCTCTGATCGAATCCGCATTCTCAGAGATGATATTTTATATTAAGTCCTAGGACGCTGGAGCTTGGCTCCGCGTCAAGCCTCTGATCGAATCCGCATTCTCATAGATGATATTTTATATTAAGTCCTAGGACGCTGGAGCTTGGCTCCGCGTCAGGCCTCTGATCGAATCCACATTCTCAGAGATGATATTTTATATTAAGTCCTGAGACGCTGGAGCTTGGCTCCGCGTCAGGCCTCTGATCGAATCCGCATTCTCAGAGATGATATTTTATATTAAGTCCTGAGACGCTGGAGCTTGGCTCCGCGTCAGGCCTCTGATCGAATCCGCATTCTCAGAGATGATATTTTATATTCAGTCCTGAGACGCTGGAGCTTCGCTCCGCGTCAGGCCTCTGATCGAATCTGCATTCTCAGAGATGATATTTTATATTAAGTCCTGAGACGCTGGAGCTTGGCTCCGCGTCAGGCCTCTGGTCGAATCCGCATTCTCAGAGATGATAATTTATATTAAGTCCTAAGACGCGGGAGCTTGGCTCCGCGTTAGGCCTTTGATCGAATCCGCATTCTCAGAGATGATATTTTATATTAAGCCCTAAGACGCTCGAGCATGGCTCCGCGTTAGGCCTCTGATCGAATCCGCATTCTTAGAGATGATATTTTATATTAAGTCCTAGGACGCTGGAGCTTGGCTCCGCGTTAGGACTCTGATCGAATCCGCATTCTCAGAGATTATATTTTATATTAAGTCCTGAGACGCTGGAGCTTGGCTCCGCGTTAGGCCTTTGATCAAATCCGCATTCTCAGAGATGATATTTTATATTAAGTCCTAAGACGCTGGAGCTTCGCTCCGCGTCAGGCCTCTGATCGAATCCGCATTCTCAGAGATGATATTTTATATTAAGTCCTAGGACGCTGGAGCTTGGCTCCACGTCAGACCTCTGATCGAATCCGCATTCTCATAGATGATATTTTATATTAAGTCCTAAGACGCTGGAGCTTGGCTCCACATCAGGCATCTGATCGAATCCGCATTCTCAGAGATGATATTTCATATTAAGACCTAGGACGCTGGAGCTTGGCTCCGCGTCAGGCCTCCGAACGAACCCACAATCTCGGGAATAAAGTTTCACTTAAACTCCAAAGACGTTAGAACTTAGCTCCGCATTGAGATTTTCATCGGAGCTCTATTCTCAAAGATCAAATCTAACACTCTAAGATCCAAACCCCGTGTCAAATCTCTGTTTAGGAAAGTCTAGAAATGAAAGATATGGTTTTCATAAACCTTTCTAGAGCACCCAAAGCTTTCTAATTTTCGAAGAAAATTGTGGCTATAGATCCACCGTTTAACATAAAATAAAAACAACCAGGGATGAAATACGCTAACACATTCAAAGAGTTGTCAGTCTAGAATGAGAAACATTCCCCCATCAGCTCATGTCCGTCGAGCCCGGGATGAGACGAGTTCTGCCTTGACTCAGGCGAAATCCATTAGAGGGAGGACCTTCTCACTCCGGAGAGGCCCACTCCGCATCTACCTTATCTCCCACAGCATCTAAGATCTGGTCATCGAAGCGATTTCCCCCTTTATAAATAAAGGTTAAAGAGGAACCAATATTAATGCTATGTGACTCGGCGAAATCATTCCAACCTCCCCTTAAAAAAGGAACCATGTAATCTCCGCGTATAACTTCCACCGAGAAGTCTCGAAGAATCCTGGTTGACAAAAGAATGCTCCTGGGAAGATCTGGCCCAAGTTTATCTTCGAAACATAGTGGCAAAGACTAGCAAGGGACAGATTTTAAAGAGCGTTAAAGGAAAAACCAACCTGATAAAAGAAAATTTTAGCAATTTAGGAACTAACCAGGCGGAGAAGTTGCTCGGGAAAACTGATTCTCTCAAAAAAGGACCAAGGTGGACTAACAGGGGAAGGCATGACCAAAGCACATAACAAGTCTAGGTGTCCTTTCCCCCATACTCTCTTTTATAAAGCGCATGAACAATACTGGAGACATGTCATAAACAGGAATACGGGGCAAATAAATTCGAAAGGTCAAATCGTTGAGCCAAAAACCACAGGCACGCCATGTATGAAATAAACAGTGAACACTATTGCTGAACTACTCAGAGATCCCGTGAGTGACACATCATGACGAATTAGCCTCGAAAGACTAAAACCAGTCATACTGGTGGCATGCATGACTTTAAGGTCTCCCAGAAGTAATTATTAAAGGCTTCACGATTAACAAAATTGTAGCCAATCTTTCAAAAACTTCCACCAAAGAGAAAGTTACTCGCATCCAGTAATAGGCCAAGACAAAAGATAAAAGGTGTGTCACGCTAGAATCTCAAGACACGTCCACAAGATCAATAAAGCTAATAAACAAGCTTAAGGTTTTATTTCGTTATGAAAGTACGGTTTAAGATCCATTTGAAGCTACGTCACGGGGAGAAGGATCATCATGATGGACCTCACAACCATCCCCGCGTGAATCCACCACCCAAACCTCAAAACAGGCCTCACCCGTGTGAGTAAGAATCATGGAAACCCCCCTTTCAAAACCATGCGATTCCACAAAATATTTCCATCCGCGGCCAAGGTAGAGAAGACCACCGTTGCGTCGCTCTATACAAACCGGGAAATTGCGCAACAGTTGAGAGGAAAGTAAAACCCGGCTAGGAACAGCATCCGCATACACCTCCTCAAACCGAAGTGGTAGCAGCTAAAAAATAGAAGAGGAGTATAAGCTAAAAAGGAGTTTTCTAAGGAAATTAGAAATTGAGTATAAATATCTCACCAATTGCAAGAACTGTTCGGGATAATCAATCGCTTGGAAAAAGGCCCACTGTGGTTCTGGCCCAAAAACCCCGTCTGCCCTAAATGATAAAGGGGGAATTATGATGGATCCCCGCATCTCGATGAAATTAGAGGAAACAGCGAAAACCCTCTTATTTATATCATCAATCCCGAGGGAACAGTCAAACAGGAAAAAGAAGAATTGCATGCATAACACGCAACAGGTGACACAACCACCAAGGGCACGCGTCTCCCATTCTCTAAAAACAAAGTTAATAAGAGAAGAGTTTTTTCTCAAAACCAGTAAAAGTGAATTACAAAAAGAAAAACTAAAATTACTTTTCGATAAAAAGCGATAAAACCAAGGGCAGGAAAACCTCGCACAGCGAGTATAAAACACGCTAGGGTGTCCTAAAATGATGAACACCCTAAAATAAGATGGATCCAAATTTGCTGCCAAGGGCTTTTTATAGAGTCATCAATAGGGAGGAACAACTTCAAACACTTCGGATCCCCCTCATGTATCTTCTAATCGACGAGGATGCTCACGCTCAAGCTAGACTCTGGCCCCGCTCCAACCAGGAACACGAAGTGAAGGTGGATAGGGATGAAGATGGCCTATTCTGGTTTATTTTCACCTACATGGGGGACTCCATCTTTGAAGTCGGCGTTGTCAGCCCTGACAGCGAGGAAAATGGAGAGGTATGACATCCTTAGGTTCCTACCCTATCCTTCGCGTCAATATCTCTAAAATAATGTATCAAGTTTAAAGGGATCCAACCTCTAGAAAGTTTTCTGTATGCTGCTTCGTATTATGAATAATAAAAGATCTCTCCTTCTATTTTTATTTCTAAAAACACAAGAACACAATAAGGCGTAAAAGAGAATCATAGGTTCCCTTTTTTCTTTATTCACGAAAACTTAATCGAAAAACCAGTTTACAAACTCCCAAAGCATGACGCGGAAACAACTCAATTAGAACTGCATGATGAAGAAACCGAGTTTAAGGGGGCCTCGTGGTCATCCCCAATTTCATGACACGGGCAGACTTGGAAGGAAACATTACCCTTATGAAAAAACATCATGGCACTTCCTATCCCCAGGTGGTGAAGTATAAGAAACTCATCCCAACTGCTGTCAATCTGAAAAAAGACCATTCTCACTCCAAGATACAGCCACTGGAAAATCACGAACGAGATACGATGAAAGAAAAGCCCACTGAGGCGAAAGAGGCCCATATTCAGCCTCAAACTGAGGAGGCATAACCTGCACACCGATAAAATTAAGACTTAATATAGGTAACCCAAGCTCTGTTGGAATGAAAATAAAGAAAACTCACTAGCCGAGAAAGCTGCTCCACACTCTCAATCTTTTGAAAAAAGGCCCAAGGATTAAAATTTCCTGATGACATAATGCTTGCAATGGCACAATCGGTTGTCAAAATGTAAGAGGCGGCAAAGGAGATAAAAATTAAGGCTATAAAAAGGAAAATTCCACCCTGAAGCATAAAGACAAGTGGTAAAAGACTTCATACATTCGGACCGACCCTTTCAACACTTGGAGAGGTCAGAACGTAGATATATAGATATTTACTGCAAACAAAATATACAAGCGATACCAGTACTTTATCCAAAGAGATCTTTAACCCAAATTCTCAAAACAAGGGGAGTATCTCAATGGAACGCAAAAAACAGGAAACCAAACATAGGTTCCCAAATCCATAGAAGTTTCATCCCACAAAGAACTAAAAATCAAAGTTTAAGGGGGGGTAGCTGCCTTTTCAACTTCTTCCTCCGCGTCCTCAGCGTCTTCATCTTCATAATAAGAATCTTCCGCGGCCATCTCCTCCTATGAAAGCCCCCAGTCGGCACTGATCATGCTAGGCTCAAACTTCTCCAGGGGAACACTAGGGTTAGTTGCTGAACGTGTAACACTTTGGTTGATCCCTGCAACCATTCCCTTCCGAAAATAGCTAAAACACCAATCTTGTAAGATACTAGTGCCCTTCGATGTTTGGAGGCAAGCTTTAGCCACAGAGGACAGAAAGGAGACACCAGCCTCAGTTTTTATCCACTCAGAGGATAGATAAGCCAAACCTTCCGGGCTATGAAGCCATTGGAGGGCCACATCTTGATCCGGACGCGCCTTCATTGTGTCGACTTCTTTCTTAGTGATGGACACCTCTTCGCGAAGGATGGAGAGATCTTCTTCCATCTTATCAATGCTGGCCTGTCGAGTTTGAAGAAGCTCCCGCGAAGCCTCTCCAGCCGCTTCCAGTTCTTTGACGCGAGAAACAGCAGTGCTCAAAGAAACCTTCAAATCGTCATGTTTTTTTTTCCGCAAAGCAGCCATGGCCTCCTTCTTGGCTTGCACCTCCTCATGAAGGTCCAACGACCTCTTTTTGAACTTCTCCACAGAGGCTGGATCACCAATAGTGTTTCCCATGATTCTAATCTGATGAGACAATCTTTTAATCTCCTCATCTTTCTTTCTAAGATATTCTTCTCCACACACCATGCGATTCTCGGAATCCAGTTGAATTACCCTCAGCTGGAGTCAGGGAGAGTAGAGTAGGAAAAATTGAAATCAAACCGCGTCAAATCATTCCAAAAGGTAAGACAAAGGAAAGTTAACCTACCCATTGAATAATACGGTCCAGGTTAGTTGAAAGAGTAACAGCATCCAATCGACTGATATATCCTTGCTCAGGGAGGCAACGCTTCTTAGCCGGAAAAGCAAGACCTCGTAAGTCAATCGGATCAAAGCCTGGAATAAGGAACTCGCGAAGAGTTGCTTCACCTTCTAGAAAGAGACCCCTTTCATCCGTGGTCGATGGCCCAACAGCAATGCTAACTCTCCTCTTTTTTGATTTGGATGTCTCGGCCGTGGATGGACAAACCCGTTTCTCTTGAGGCATAGGAGCCAATAAAGAAGACTCAACTAAAGCCCCGGTCTCATCCGCGATGCTCACATCAACAGTCGATACCATTTCCAGGGCAGGGGGAGGAGCAGGAGGATCATTGGCTGTCGAACTTATCTTTTTCTTCTTTTTAGATCTGGCCTTATGCCGCTTCAAAAGTGCGTCCAAATCCATTTTATCTAAACACAAAAACATTCCACGATAAGTCATCCGTCAAAGAAAGACAAAACATGAAGACACAAATTTATATACCAAGAAAAACAATAAAACAAAAGAGCCACCTAGTCGCGGATGAGGCATACTCAAGCACCACTTGTACTTCCAATTCGGTTTGCTAGACAACCTTTCCATGTACCCACAACTTGAGTTGCACTGGTAAAACCTTGAATCCTGAGTCCCCTTTTTTAAGGAAAAGATACCGAACATTAACTTCAAAGAAGGAGCAACACAAATCTCCTTACACCTCATAATAAAACTGGTAAAAAAAATCCAGCCATTAGGAATGATCTGGGCAGGACTCAAATTGTACTCATCCAAAAACTTTGAGAAAAAAGGATGTAAGGGAAGTCGGAAGCCTTGAGACAAGCTAGCTGCATATACAACCAAACAATCTTCATAAGCATCTAGGCAACCACCCACTTCCTCAGGAAGACATAATTCTACACCCGCTGGCCAGGGGAAGATTTGTGAAAGGGCATCAAGATCTTCCAAATTGAGCAGAGTAGTGCAACCCCTCAACTTACTCACAGGAGACCTCCACGGATGAATCCTATCGGTCACAACTGGTGGACGGTTGGATGGAGGCGGAAGAGGTTTAAAATCCCCCAGAAAAAAGGCAAGTATCCAGATCCCTTAAATTATACACTAGGGTGTCTAAATCAGTCAAATTCACTTTAGAACGGATCTTCTTCGGATTTTCTGCTAAGCCAATTGGGGGAAGCTCATAAGGAATCCAAACATCCTCCGCCTCTTGATCTGTAGACTGGGAAATAGATGAAGGCCCCGCGTCCACCGAAGAACTAGCACCTAACTCATCCAAGTCCCTTGAGTTTTCATCTCCCGCGCATCCCTTCGAAGAAGAAGAAACTGTGTAAGGAGAAGAATAGTAATCAGGGTCAGAACGCTTCTGGTGCCTTCTCACCTTAATAGGACTACTAGTAGGACCAACTCGATCTGGAGTAGACGCGAATGTGGAAGAAGACGACTCCAATGAAGAACCATCATAGCTAGAAGAAGAACTCTCAGAAGAGGAAGAAAGAGCCTATGGAGTCGGACGTGCTTGAGAGGATGAAGCAACACCACTTCTCCATCCTTCACCTCTCTCAAAATCTTCTAACAAATCATGCTCCTCGTCGAGACTAGCCATTTCTAAAGAAGCTAGAAGAAAATCGTATGAAGATTTACTTACACAAAGCAAAATCTCATCCAAAAACACGTTCAGAGACAGACTCACACCCTAACTTTCGATCTATCCATCAAAAAATTAAAAATCTAACAGAGAAAAATCAAGAACAACTTAGAACAAGAAAAAATACCTTGAAGATTTAAAGAAAACTGCCGGAAACTTCGAGCAAGCGACCAAAAACCTAAAAAACCGTCACCGGAAAACCAAAAGGTGGATAAGAACAGAATTCTCTGTGAGAGTAAAAAAAAATAAGCGTGAAGTAAAAAGAAAACGGGACGGGGTAACTTATAGGAAATTACCGACGTTTAGACTTCCGAGCATAAATGGGCCTGATGGGCCCGAATTGGGCCAAAACTCGATAAGAGAGGGCCCATTATCTATAAATCGGAATTATAGCAGCAGCGAAACTACAGATGTTTTCTTAAAAAATCTTTATCGATCCACGTCAATCCCTGATTGGAATCAACCCGGCCCGATGAGCTGTGACTAAACAAATATTAGAAACATCTGTAAAAACATAAAAATATAGTAAAGAACACAAAACCGGTTAGCAAAAAGGAATAATTACATCATCATAAAAAACCGTCCCCGGACAAATATCCAAAGGAAAGTAAAACTAGCTCAAAACAAGGTCATCCGTAGATAGAAAGAGAGGGCACGTGGCGACCATGCCCACACCCCACGAGTAGAACACGTGTCAAGTGGCGAACACCACGTGGCACGACATTCAGAGACCGCCAAAGACCTATAAAAGCAAGAAGTTTCATTAAGATAGAGGGGACTTTTTGGGAGAAAGAGAAGATAGGAAAAAGGAGAAAGAAGGAGCGGATCAAGGTCAAGTGAACTTAAGAAAGAAATCTGAAACAAAGAAGATAGAGAGAAGAAGTCGTACGCGCCATCAAGAATCTCTTCCAGAGGAAGATCGAAGCCTTTTCACTAGACTTTTTCTGCGGATGTAGACCTTGTTCATCCTTAGTAAAGCTTTCCACTAAAATTAAAAGTCTGTTGTTGGTTGTCCTCGAGATAATCAACGACGACAGGTAAACAAGCCAATTTCCCGAATTGTCCAGAGAAAACTCGATAAGGGAATAACATTTCGAACTCGTATGTAGATTTCTTCCCGCTGCACAGGTTGGGCCGCGTCGATTTTTTCAATGCGGGTCAGGTAAGCCCGTTGGGAATATTGATAATCTCACCGGGTAGATTCCCGGGTCCCACTAAAAATGGAGGCCTTGATTGCTCGAGCTTTTTCAGAAGAAGACGTTTTATTGAGGTGTATATTGAGTATACTTAAATGTCCAGTTGTCATCACGGTCGACACCGAGATTAGTAGAGGACGCGGGAGACCACGTGGTCGAGGTGGTGGCTGCATTCCCGAGACAGAGACTGAAACTGAGACCGACTCTGAGGTCGAGATCCCCGGACAGCAGGGATCGGTTGATAGGTAGCAGCAGGGATCAACAATAGAGAGGGCATTACTCGCGTTGCTGGAGCGAGAGAGATCAGCTGGCGCCACCGACTAGGTGAAGAGACTATCATAGAGTAGCCCACCTATCTTCGAGGTCGGACCCGGAGAGGATATCGAGTAGTTCTTCAGAGGACTCGAGGGAGTTTTCAGCTTGATTGGAGTACCCGATGCGAAGAGACAGAGGCTTGCGGCTGGGTAGCTTCGAGGAGATGCTTTTGACAGGTGGCCTGTCTATCATGATGATCATACTGGATGGACCTACGAGGAGTTCAGGAAGTTGATGTTGAGAGAGTACTGTCCATCTGGGACACAGGCAGCACGAGAGGTTGCGTTCTTCAGCACCCGCTACGACCCGCGGAGCACAGATTTGATAGGGGCCTATGGAAGGGGCCACTTGGGCCATTCCAACTGTACTTGTATCACCATACCACGAGGATAGAATGAGAGCTATTATCTGCCACAGCTGTCGCGAGGAGGGACACTACCAGACAAACTGCCCTAGGAAGTTCATTTCATGCTACACGTGTGGAGGGGTAGGACATCGTGTTGTCATGTGCCCGCAGGGCGAGAGGTCTTCAGTCACTCCTGCAGCTTCAGCTTTACGCCTTCTAGAGGCACCGAGACCCGCTCAGATTTATTATGCACATGATCAAGGGAAAGGGGTTCCCTCGGGAGCTGGCCGAGGAGATAGTAGCTACGGAGGTGGTCGAGGAGACAGCAGCTTTAGAGGAGGACGAGGCCCAGGTGGAGGTCGAGGTATAGGTAGAGAAGGAGGTCCTGGCGGCCGAGGATCTTACCAGCATCACAGGCACAATCGTTTACAAAGTAGGCGGGACCAGGCTAGGGCAGAGGTTTTGCACAGCTGGCGGCAATAGTTGTAGATACTTATTTCTTACCACCCCACCGCCCTGCGCGTTCCTGATGCGGAACGTCGATTCGACAGCTCCGACTTCCATAGGTACGATATCGTTCTGTGGCTCTACTCTTCGCATTTTGTTCGATACCGGGGCAACCCACTGCTTTATAGCAGATTCTTGTGTGGCTAGATTTAAACGTGTATGTTCGATATGTTCCGCGTGCGTTAGTAGTGCGTATGGAGGATGGGGCTAGGGTTATGACGGGTGTGAGATCCTAGGATGCCCCATTCGGATAGGAGAGCGAGAGTGGCCCACTGACTTGATATTCATGCCACTTTGGATAGACGAGATGATCTTGGAGATGGATTTTATGAACTTCTATGGGGCGATCCTCAACCTGAGGACCCGTACAGTTTCCATCCTCGCAGAGGATGGGACTGAGCACGAGGTGTGGGGAAACGACCCCAAATGGAACGGAGCCCAGATCAGCGTCGTTCGAGCGGCGAGACTTCTAGACCAAGGATGCATGAGCTACTGGTGTTACGCTTTAGAGGTGGATCGCGAGCGACCCAGCTTGACAGTTGTCCCCATTTCTAGTGAGTTTGCTGACGTTTTCCCATACGAGCTACTAGGACTTCCGCCACATCAAGATGTTGATTTCGCTATACAGTTGGAGCCGGGCACCAGGCCGATTTCGAGGCACCCGTACAGGATGGCGCCGACAGAGATGGCCGAGCTGAAGGCACAGTTGGAGGAGCTAGCCGGGAAGGGCTACAATAGGCCGAGTGCTTCGTCGTGGGGAGCACTAGTGTTGTTCGTGAAGAAGGATGGGTCATTGAGGCTATGCATAGATTACAGAGAGCTGAACCGTGCTACGGTGAAGAACCGTTACCCATTGCCGAGAATAGATGACTTGATGGATCAACTGCAGGGAGTTGTCGTCTTCTCGAAGATAAATTTGCGTTCGGGTTATCACCAGCTGAGGGTGAAGGCAGAGGACATCCCGAAGACGGCGTTCAGGATAAGATAAAGAACACTACCAGTTTGTGGTTATGCCGTTCGGGCTAACCAACGTGCCAACCGCCTTCATGGAGTTGATGAACAGTGTATTCATCGATTTTCTTGACAGATTCGTGGTGGTGTTTATTGACGACATCTTGATCTAGTCGAGGAGTAGAGAGGAGCATGCTGAGCACCTAAGGATTGTGCTGACGATTCTGCAAAAGCATAAACTGTTCGGGAAGTTTAGTAAGTGTGAGTCCTGGCTCTCTGAGGTGATGTTTCTTGGTCATGTTATATCCGCAGCGGGGGTATCAGTAGACGCATCAAAGGTTGATGCTATCGTTGCTTGGGAGGTCCCCAAGAACGTTAGAGACATCAGGTCTTTTCTAGGTTTGGCTAGTTATTACCGACGGTTCGTCGAGGGCTTCTTCAGCATAGCTAGGCCGATGACGCAGCTGACGAAGAAGGGAGTACCCTTCGAGTGGAGTCTGGTGTGCCAGGCCAGTTTTGATCTGCTGAAGCATAAGTTGACATCCGCGCCAGTGTTAGCACTACCAGAGGGGACGGATGACTTCGTGGTCTACACGGATGCTTCGAGTTCGGGTTTAGGTTGTGTGCTACAGCTGAGGGATCGGGTCATCGCTTACGCTTCACGCCAGCTGAAGCCAAGGGAGGAGTCATACCCCACGCACGATCTTGAGCTAGCCGCAGTGGTACATGCACTCAAGATCCGGAGGCACTATCTATATGGCACGTCAGTGATGATCATGACTGATCACAAAAATCTGAAGTACATTTTTACGCAGAAGAAGCTGAACATGCGTCAGAGGAGGTGGCTCGAGTTGATCAAGGACAACGACCTCGACATCATTTATCATCCCGGGAAGTCCAATGTAGTGGTTGATGCGCTGAGTAGAAAGACTCATCCGGAGGTTACCTTATTGAGGTTGACAACCCAGCCAGAATTGCAGAGAGATGTTATGAGTTGCGACATCGAGGTCCGGTCACGGAGAGAGAGTGGCTAGTTGAGTTTCCTCGAGATACAATCTGAGTTGATGAATGAGATTCGCCGAGCCCAAGCAAGAAGAGCAAGACCACACCTGTCAATGATAATGGAAATGAACGGAAGGCACAAAGCCTCACTTCTGTATCTATCTCCACATCGATGAAGAAATAGTACCCAATTTTCGTGTGGCTTTCCTTCTCCAGCGTACACTTGAAAATAGGGAATTACATATCCTAGTGGATAAGAGATGTTTGGTTCTCTGGACAGAGTTGGTCGGAATCTGATTCTTGTGTATCGTTAGATGTATCTTGAGGTGAAGTGTCAATCTGTGTCCACGGATAGCAGACATCCGACAACGTATGACCCAAGGTCACTATAGAGCATTTTCTATCAGAGAAGATGGGATGTTGACGCTACAGGGTCGAGTTGCAGTGCCAGTGGTGCTCAATCTGAGGCAGAGGATTATGCGAGAGGCGCGTTCTACTCCTTATTCGATCCACCCGGGATCGAATAAGATGTATCAGGACCTGAGGAGGACCTTTTGGTGGCGTAGGATGAAGGCCGACATTGCGAGATTTGTAGCGAGATATCAGGTCTGTCAGCAGGTGCGGATTGAGCACCAGAGACCCGGAGGGATGACCAAGTCACTTCCCGACCACGCGTGGAAGTAGACCGATATTACCATGGACTTTGTCACTGGACTCAGGAAGGACGTCCGAGGCTTTGATGCCATATGGGTGGTGGTTGATAGGTTGACCAAGACCGCCCATTTTATCCCGATTCAGGAGACGTGGTCGGTGTCCACACTAGTGCAGTCATTCGTGCAGCATATCGTGAGGTTACATGAAGTCCCGAAGAGGATTGTTTCAGATCGAGATGGTCGGCTTACCTCGAGATTCTGGAGGCAGGTGCACGAGACTCTAGGGAGCAAGCCGCATTTCAGTACCGCACATCATCCGCAGACAAACGGACAGAGTGAGCGGACGATCCAGACATTAGAGGATATGCTAAGAGCATATGTGTTAGAGTGGGGGAAACTATGGGTGAGACATCTTCCGCTAGTGGAGTTCTCGTACAACAACAGCTATCATTCTTCTATTAGGATGGCTCCTTTTGAGGCGTTTTACGGGAGGCGATGCAAGTCGCCGATATGTTAGGAAGAGACGGGGGATGTGCTTTGGGACGTTGCCCTAGTATGTGCAGGAGGCTACAGATCAGGTCAGACGTATTCATGAGCATCTGAGGATCGCACATGACCGCCAGAAGAAGTACACGGATCGCCGCAAGACTGAGCTGGCTTTTGATGTAGGAGATCATGTATGGCTGAGAGTATCGCCGACGAGAGAGATTCGGCGCTTTGTAATGAAGGGCAAGCTGAGCCCTAGATATGTAGGACCTTTCGAGATCCTGGAGCGAGTAGGAGAGGTAGCTTACAGAGTGGCTCTACCGACTACCTTAGCTGGCATCCACGATGTTTTCCACGTTTCCTAGTTGAGGCGGTACGAGCCTGATCCGAGTCATGTCCTAGATCATTCTGGTCTTCAGATAGAGCCCGACCATACCTATGTGGAGCAACCGATAGCTTTTCTTGATCGTCGGGTCAAGAAGTTGAGACGACGAGAGGTGCCTTTGGTCTTGATTCAGCGGGCTAGGAGGAGTCCCGAGGAGGCCACCTGGAAGACCGAGGATAGCATACGGGCCAGTTATGGGGGAGTGTTAAACGAGTTGTTAGCCAAGTATGTAGAGCCACGTGAGGATATAGTCCTTTCCTCGTGAGTTGGCTGGTGAGTACCCCTAGGATGTCTATCCTTTTTTTTTTGGTAAGAAGGATGTCTATCCTTTAGTTGTACTCTTGACTGATTTGATGTTTACCTTGGTGGTGAGTGTGCACTTTTGATGATTTATATGCGCGGTGGGCCCATGAGTGGTCTAATATGATGTGTTATCACTTTTTAGTGATATTTTATGATAGATGATTATGTGATGACATGGATGTGATTACGATTCGATAGATGAGTACATGATGGAGTATTAGCATGCACTAGTTACATCGTTGAATACAACTTGCCCGATATGCAGTTGAGTGCGTGCTACTCCCTATTTATGATGATGATATGATGACGAGATGACGAACATAGGGCAGACGGAAAAAGGCTTAGCCTTAGAGGTGGATGAAGTCCATCCTCTTGATTGAGGAATAGATCATAGTGAGATCGTGTGTTTGATCCTTAGAGGTGGATAACCACCTCCCGAGAGGGAGATGCGTCAAGACTAGATAGGGTCTAGGTCAAATGTCGAGTCGGGACGCCAAACACCTTGATTTTGAGATTTAGTTCGAAAATGAGCAATTTAAGGTTCCAATGTCTGGGTAAACCTATTATACTTCGTGAAGTGGATACGAGCTTTTCACGAGGGCACTCGTGGAATTTTCGCTACGACCGAGAGGTAGTGTGATTATCCTCTCGAGTTGTGATACTTTCAAGGTTGAGGCGAGATATGATGGGGGCGCCCATCACATGATTGATGAAACCTTCGAGATTATTACGGTCGTGCCAAAGGTGGCGTGAGATTCTTAGACGACGCATCCAGGATGATCGTGTGCCTTTTGTTACGATTCAAGGACTCACGTTTTAAAACCTTCTCCACCGGTTTAAACCTTTTGTCTCGGGGACGAGACTTATTTTTAGAGGTGGATGACTATAAATACCGGAATTTAATTAATATTTATAAAATATCCGTAGGATAATCCGAATATTATCCTCCTTTATAATTATGAAAACCCGGAAAATTTAAAATTTTTATGCCTAGCTTTTTGCATGGATTCAATGATGGGAAAAAATATACCCAAGCCACTTTTCTCGTATCTTATAAATGTAACGGATTTTAACGCTTCGCGAGCTCAGGTTTTACATTATGTTAAAAAGGTCATCCACCCAAATTTCCCAACATTGAGCCACCAAACCCTTGACTTGTGGCTTCCTTGTGAATGTAGACATTCAACCACTCCCATCACTTCCTTCCCATCACACCCATGCTTTGACTCATGAAGAAACCACCCCTCTCCTCTATAAGCCTGACCCCAAGACTCATGAGGAGATCATCCAAAGAAGCCTCACTGTCACTTGAGAAGAGAGAGAGAGAAGGAGAGCCTTGCTCCATTTTAGGTCCATTTTGGACAACCTTCACAAGAAATAGCATAACTCCCTCCATACTCATCCAAATTGAGTAAACTCAGTGGCCATGGATCCGTCTTGAACCCAGATTTCCATACATATCTCCAACACAAAAATCCAAGGTCGTTTGCCCAGCCAAAATAGTCTATCTTTGGAGATGCATGAAACTATTTTTGAAGGGTCTTGAGAGTTTGACTTGATTTCTTGGTAAGAACCCTTCCTTTCTTCCAAAACTGAGTTCCAACATGTGTTATAACTCCTTTTCTTCAACTCTGAGTAAGAATCTAAATCAGGTTTTGGGATTTTCGGTGACAAAATGGCAAGGTGTTTGAAAGGTGTTCCGAAGGACTCCCGAGGATGTTCTTGAGTCGTTTGTGTGGGATTCTTCAAAGGTAATCCCTCATCCACCTCCCCCTCTCTATGAATAGATCTTGTGTGCTTGGAAAGGGCTTAGGAAGTGGAGCCTCTATGTGTTTTTGGTTGCGTTTTGTAGCGAACGTCAAGAAACAAAATGGATATATGTGCTTTTGTAATTTGGACTTTATTTCCAATCCAACGATCTGATTAGGCTGAAATCTTAATATGATGCTCATGGAAATGTTTTCTAACTGTCTTTCCGAATTTAAGGCGCTCCAACGGTTGGATCAAGAGTTATTATAATTTTAGTAACCAGTGTTTATAATGACTCGATTAAAAAACTTGGTTAAGGTAATGCTAAGAATATGGTTAAATATATGATGGCATAACCGAAACTTAGAGCATATAAAATATCGATTATGTGATAATACGATATAGATTATAACCGGTTAGGTCCAGATCACTTAACCAAAGTGCATAATCTATAGAATCATGAACCTCATATGGATGTATGTTAATTATTAGGTTGGGCACCATGCATTAGAATACCACCTAATGAGAGCTTAATGAAATAACTAGGCTCTCCTTGATTGGTTGCGTATTTTATTGCTTGCTTATTCTTCGGACTCCAGGTAAGTCCCCTGGACTTACTCACGATGGATTTATGTGATACTCTTTGTCTTATCGAGAGTCTTCATGCATCACGCGACCTAGTAACATGTTTAGGAATATAAACCGGTAATATGAAGTAGGATGAACTTAGTAAATCCAACACTTCATATGTATGCTATGTGTCTATGGTAGGACGGCCGTCAAAATCTGAATAAATGACTTATACTAGATGGAACACAAATGAAATGATGAAAGACTTATGATGAGAAAGAATGAGTATGCTTGAGAATGATGAGTACGTTTGAGAAGGATGAGTACGTTTGAGAAGATATTATGATATGATGGTGATGATGATGATGATGATTATGATGACGATACGGGCCCTTGTGTGTTTATTTCGCATTTATATATATCTATATACTTTCTTATGTGTTACATTTTAACATTCATATAGTTTAAGTATGCCTCTTTATATCGCATTGAGTGTGCATATTTCCGATGATTGACCCCGATTTATTTCTTATTTTTAGATTCAGGTACCCCTTACCCGATATGACTTACTTATGTGGATGGTTGTCGGGACAGACCTTTTGGGACGATTAGAGCGAGTGAGGCATGACTTACGCACTCTTTACTTTCTCGCTTACTTTGATTTGGTTTTGACCCGGCTATGTCGCGGCGACTTTGATGTACGTTATTTCCGCACTTTATATTTCCGACTTGAAAATCATTTACACGATAGTACCTAGGACAAGTGAACGCCTCCAACGGACGCGCGCATTTCTAGGGGTTCGAAATCCCCACTTCGAAAATCATTGCTTCCGCTAAAAACAAATAACTTAGCTAAATAACTCGTACGCGTACGTAAGATCTAAAGCTCACGGAAGAATTCAAAACTCTTCTATAACGTTCTCCGAATAACCGGATCATCCAAACCTTATAAATCCTTTAAGTGGATTTATGGAGGCATATTCGGATATCTATACTTTTGGGTCGTTACAAAAAACATCTCTTCTCTCTAAAAGCACGGAAGGGTGATCAACTCATAGGCCAAAAACCTCTTTTCTCTCTAAAAGCATTTATTGTGTAACCCTAATTGCAATTATCACCCTTCCGGGCCTTATTATGAAAGAATATAGGGGAATTGCTAGCAAATACCCCACTTTGAATCTTTGATAGTCGGTTTGCAAAAATACCTAGGTTTGAAAACAGTTGCATCAATATATGAAAATTTGTGAAAATACCTTATTTAATTATCAAAACTACCCACCACCCCAAAAAATCAGGAAAAAAAATTGCTAAATATTTTTGGTATTTATCATTTTTCTTATATTTTTAAATTATATTAAATAATTAAATTCAAAATCTAAAATTAAAAAAAAAATTCCCAATCCGTAACAGTTATCCCCCGACCGACCCAATCCCAATCCCTAACCTGGACACACAAGAGCCACCCGACCAACCCAAAGTCTCAGGCGCTCTGACCTTAGCCCGCACTAATTCTCCGGCTCCATCGCTGCCCTCACCCTCCATCACTGCGCTCACTCTCCGACGCAATCATTCTCTGGCTCTGTGTCCATCGTCGGCCTCTACTGTCTTAACCCATGTTCGACCCCAAGGGCAGCCCGACCAACCCTCCGACCTTAGCCATATCTCTTAATTTACTCAATCTCCCGCCGATTTTTGATCATATCCTGTCAATGTTCATATTTGGATTGTCAAGGACAATATTCATCCTGTCAATGTGATAATATTATGGTTTCAAGATATATATTGACAATCCTTTTGTAAATATGGTTAATAATCCTGAAGATATGATTTACCGTATCTTCAGCGATTCTCTCCCCGATTATAGCTTCAATCCTGTCAAAGTAAACCTACAGCCTTGTCACTATGAACATTACTCTTGTCGTTGTGAACAAATAACTTTATCATCTTGGACAGACCTTTAATTTCTAGTTATGATATGGATAAAATCGTGTATTTATTCTCTTCCCTATTATAGACTTCATCTTGTCATTATTAATTATTAGTTTTGTCATAAAGAACCTATATCCTGTCAATAACAAATTTTATTCCTATCACTATTAATTCTCTTACTAGGGCGGTAATTTTCATCTGTCTACTTTAATTATTTTTAAATTTCTGAGAAAAGATATTAAAACATTATTTTAATATATATTTCATTATTTTATATATTTTTTTACTTTTCTTTTAATTCATAATTCTCCTTTTAATAATTTTTACATATAAATTTAAAGGTAAAATCATTCATTATTTTTTAGCACGAATGACCTATTTTTTTAGCACAAATGACCCACCTATCCTATTTTTGCTATTCTCATAAAACGGGTATACTTTTGCAAACCGAACACCAATTTGGTGTATTTCTGCAAATCGGCCTATAAATAATTAACTAATTAACGTCATTTCTTCAACGACTCCCAAGGTGCAGCCTTCTTCTTCCACTTGAGGATGACATCATTCTCCTCCATTTGAAATCGACTCGTCCTTGAGTCGTCGCCTAGATCAAGATCGTTGTTTGACCCACAGAAAGAGTATGTAGAGCTGAAAAGAGTTATACAGTAGCCATAAGGGGCAATCGATCTCCTTGTGCTCCTCATTTAATCTACTTCATCACCACCTCATTAAGTGTCTCACTTGAAACAAGTAGAATAGTTATTTGTAAATGATGTCTATACCTTAGCATAAAATGAAAAAAAATCATTAACAACTTCGTTCCTTAATCTCCCATTTTATCTTAGGCTTCCATGTCAACTTGTTCAATAGGCTTCCATGTCAACTTGTTCAAACAAAGCCAACCAAAAAGGCAATATGAAGTTGACAACATTTTAGAAACTAATGACATTGCGAAGAAAGATACACCAGATATTATGTTAAAAAAATAATCAAGGGCTGCAAGAATGACAGTACTTGGAAAATTAGGAAGAATGAAGCCTTATGTGAAAAAAAAATACCTCTTAACTCATCTTCCTTTATGGTTTCGCCAAGATTACCTAGAAACAAAGTATTGCAAGGTGCTTTGTCTTTTGTATTCTGTCACAACCTACAAAACAAGAAAGAAATAAAACACTTCGAGCAACATAATTATCTTAATCAAAAATGAAAGAATAAATTCAAAACAGATTATTAAGCAATTGTGGAGCACCATGCCAGAAGCCACTTTCAAGTGAAAAAGGAATAGAAAAGGTGCAATGTCTAGGTGTTAAAATTGTTAATGCTTAAGCAGAAATCCATTCAAATAAGAAGATGTATCATTCCAATAGAACATCTAAACACTCACGCAAAGATATAAGTAGGATTTAACCACCATTGTCTAGGTGCACCTCTGTTATTTTAATCCAGTAAATAATTAAGTTTACAAACACATTAGTTACAACTAAACCGGTTCATTTATGCAATTAAGAAATAAGTTAGAAAACTTAACCAAGTAATTTATTCAATTCAAGGATCTACAAATGATAGGCATGCAAAATTCTCATTATAGCTAGTTAACTTACTCTTCAACAACCAATCTATGTAATTACTGACTTGTGTTGGATGAACAACCAATCTAGCTAAATTTCGCATTCGTTTCCACTAAATTAACAACTTGTTCCTCAACCGAACTTGATCAAATCCTTTAAATATAGTTATAAGACAATTCAAGTCATAACTAATTAGTTTATTACTCCGTTTTCATCTCCTAGATGTTAACTCCAACTACCCAATGTGGTTTATAAGATACTTAGCCAGTGGATTCATTAAGGTCAGCCAATGTGTGTAGACAACAATGATTTCCCTTTATTACCTAATTAACCAATTTGTGCATCCAAGTCTATATCTATCGGGTTCACAATTAGGCAACCCTACTCAATCACTGGGGTCAAACCCAATAATAAGAAATAAATCTCCAATCAAAGTTCATAGCAATTCAATAATCTCAATTAAGAAAACCAAAATGACCACAATCGTTCACCCAAACCGGATGAAATCAACAGAGTTTATATTAACGAAGGATCCCAGAATTTATACCTAAGATTTCGATGGAACGAAAAGATCGAGACTCGGATGGAGAATTTGGGGCTGATTGGGGTCCGAGCTTCGCGTCTGAAGCAGTGGAACTGTTGATTCGGGCTCGCAACATTGGACCAACTCAGCCTGACTAGGCTTCTTCCCCTTCAATTCCGAGCGTCGAGGAAGAAGACGTCATCGAGCACTTCGTTGAGGAAGGTGGTTGTCGAAGGCGCTCCGGCGAGCTCGAGCTTGCAGGGAAGCTCGCAGTGGCGACCGCCTCTGGCGGCTTAAGTTTGGGTGAGGAGGTAGCCATTGGAGAGCTTTTCGGCAAGAGAGCTAGAGAGAGGGGCAACAGATCTCCATCGATGTCTCCTGTGTTTTCAGGGAGAAAGAGAAGACGCACGAAGGCGTGCAATAGATCTCGATAGAAAAGGGGCCAGATTTAGGGTTTTATCTTCCAATATTTTTATTGCCGCTTTAATTTTTGCCCCAAATTTTCAAAATGAAAAATTTGCCCCCAATTCCATGACGTTTTATAAACGCTATAAATTTTACAGCGTTTTATAAACGCCATAAAATACTTGATAAATTTTGCAATTAAAAAACATGGCATTTTATAAACGCCATAAATTTTACGGCATTTGTAAAACGCCATAAATAAATTGTATTCTTATAAATTATAGCGTTTTTGTATTTAAACGTCATAAAAGATATTTTTAATAGCACTTTATCAAAAACGCCATCTTCCAAATGTCATCAATGAGGACATATGTAGTAGTGCCACCTTAACCCGCATCATTCTCCCCCTCTTATCTTCGATTCGTGCTCAAATCGAGTCGGTGATGATCAACGAGGAAGGAGCAGCAACCTGCAAAAAAGATGATGGAGGAACGGGCGGAATAGGTACCAGGAGAATTCTAGATATAGGAACCCCAAAAACAACACATTGATGCGCGATCGTTGAACGAATTTGATCTTCAATAAGTATAGGATCAATGATTACACAAATCTCAGCAAGTGGAACTTCATGAACATGCCCAAGAGGTACAATTGCTAACTCTTGAGACACGTCATCAAGTACCTCCTCCTCTCGTCAACGGAATCAACATGCTCGTGCTGAACACTGTTGCAGTCTGATTGCAGCACAATTTTGGAGACTTTCCTGGAGAATTCTGGTAGTGTATGACCCACCGTTGGAAAGATATCAAAGTTATCTATGCAGGGGCTCTGAGATAAAGTGATTCCGAGGTCTGAATCAACGGGAAATTACAAAACAAAATCATCGCGCTGAGCTCTTTTCTGGGCAACGAACTTGTCCACGATTTCTTCATCCTTTCGAAGAGCCTCCTTCTCCCGTCTTTGGCGCTGTTGATAAGAAGCATACCAAACATCTCAATTGACAATGTCAGATCTCCCACTTCGAAATTCCTTCTCTTTATGTTGTCGCAACCAATTTCTCTTGTACTCTCGTTGACGTTCTAGTTGAAGTTGTTCTCCCATCTTTGGCGACGTTGATAAGAAGCATACCAAACATCCCAATCGACAATGTCAGATCTCCCACTTTGAAATTCCTTCTCTTTATGTTTTCGCAACCAATTTCTCTTGTACTCTCGTTAACGTTCTAGTTGAAGTTGTTCTCTTGTACTCTCGTTGTTGTTCTTCCTCTTCACGTTGAAGCCAAAGTTGGCGTCTTTTGACTTTGCGTTCACACTCTAGGGTTTGTTGTAGTAGTTAAGCTTTCCGACGTACCTCTTGTTGGCGTCATTGTTGTTTAGCACGTTCCAAAGCAAAAAAATTCATTCAATGGATCAGGATCATCATCTCAATCGCCTCAAATTTCCCACGTCATCAAATCAAAACATTAGTAACATCAACTTAAAAAAACAAAGAGCGTAGGATAACCTGTCTCTGAATACCAATTGAGGTATAGCAATTGGCTAGGCTGGCCAATTGCTAAAATAAATGTTCGATCTTGTGTAGCTCTTCGATTATCGTCTCCTTGAAGCCGAATTCATAACCGATTGGATTCTTTAATTACTGATTCCGCTCAGCAAAGATCCCATTGCTAGTTAATTAATTAACAATTGTTAATTAACTAGTAGCCAACAATTGCCGCCGCTCGAACAATTACCTATTCAACATACGTGATCACTTTCAAAATTACTTAAGCAAGCCTTCACGTAAACCAATTGCAATGTTCTTGACTTTGGCTTGGCAGAATCGAAGTATAAGAAACGGAATATTGTAGAGGTCGAGTGTGTTTGATTTTTAAGATGTAAACGACGGAGGCGGGTTTGGGATTGATAATCGAAGAACCCTTTAGTCAAAGGGTTTCTTCAATTCTATATTCAATCAATTTTTTATTAAGTGAATGAAAGCATATAAATAGTCTAAGAACTAGGGTTTCGTTGGCTTCCTTAGAGGTTAAGGATTGTTTTGCCAAACTTTATCCTAACGAAATAAAAATTAACCTAACTAATTAAATGTAATCTAAAATCCTATGATTGACAATAATAAAATATAATAATAAAATATGATAATTAAGAAAGCCTAAAGGATATACTCTCCTAACCATCTTATTTAACTTAACTAAGTAATACTAAAAATAGGTAATTCTATAATTAGACTCCAACTAACATTAGAGTTACTAAAAATAGAATATATAAAAAAAAATAAGAAATATAGATAATAAACTAATTAACGTCGTTTCTTCAATGACTCCCAAGGTGGAGCCTTCTTCGTCCGCTTGATCGAGGATGACAACAGGGCGTGTGAGTACTAATTTTGTATATCTTGAAGTCACGATCGCATATTAGTGCAGATCTTGTCAATCGGAGGTCAGACAAAGCGGAAAATAGCGTTTTACCAAGACGTCGCCTGAGTAGAGATGATTCTAAATGGGGCTTTTTTGAGAGGGATTGAGGGGCTGTTTTTTAGTGACGTTTTGGGGGTGACAAGGGTTCCTCAAGCTTTCGGGTCAAAATTTTCAAGAAAATAAGTTCCAAGCCTTTGTCCGAAGAGCACATCTGATGGGCTATTCGAGCCTATGATGATGGGTATCTTTGTTGGAGTGACATGGATGGTGCTACGTATGATGTAGTTGATCAAGAGCTCCGGAGGAGATATCGAAAAAGAAGGGCTCGAGAGGATGAGGCTCGGCGTAAGAAGAATGTTGAACCACCTTGGCAAGAGATCTGCAAGCTCGCGGAAGACTCAATGCAACAAGTACGGAAAATTCGAAAACTCATCATTTCATTAGGGTCGACGCCATCGAAGCCCACAACACCACCATCTCTCTCTTCAAAGACAAAATCCTCTACCGTCATGGGTGAAGCACTTGAGATTAAAAAATACAAGTCCAAGGATGTTCCAATTGAGACTGCAAAGGTCATGCATGAGCTTATGAAAGAAGAGGAAATTATCCAACTTCCTAATGTTGCGCTTTCTATCAAGGAGAAACGGACGTCAAACGAGGTACCTCTCTTTTTGAATTCCATGCCAACTAAGTGGTTGGATGCTACCCCATTCATTCTGTCTTACTTGCCTTTCACGATTCAAGAAGAAGTGGGGATTCAAGATCCGTTCAAGGAAGAAGAAACATGTCTAAAGGACTCACTTGTTTTCATCACGGATTCAAGGACGAATCCTTTTCAAGGGGAGGAGGATGATGTGATCGTAGTCGTCCATGACCTCGATTCTTTTTTCCTACAAAAGTTTGTCTTTGAAGCTAAACATCAACTTTCATTGAATGAATCTCGTTCAACGCATCTTCATCTATTCCAACTTCATTCAATGCATCAGGAAAACTGTCCAGATTTTGAACTGTTGGACTATTGCCAATTTCGGACCTCTTTTTGGATGATCCCGTTCAATGCATCGGGAAAACTGTCCAGATTAGTTTTCCAACAAGTACTCATGGACCTCCATCGGATCAATATAGCTCCTATTATGACTAAAACACCGAGCGTGTGTTAAAAGAGTCCGGGTCACATCATCCTCCCCTCCTCTGAAAAAGAATCGTCCTCGAATCTTGCGTTGCCCTCGAATCTGAAATACCCCAAATTATTTTTGAGATATTTCTTTAAAGAATATTTTATTATGCTATGTGAATTTGGGAAATCAATAAATTCACATAAGAGATGTGTATTATTCTAACTTTATTCTCTAAACCTTCTTGCCATTTAATTTATAAAGTTAAATTAAATTATATTTCCTTCCGCTAATATATAGTCAAATACATAGGGCCTAATTTCACAACACCGTGAAGCATAGCCGGGAGCAACCGCCTCCGATTTCTCCGAGCTCGTCGGCGAACCTAAACCACCACTGCCTGACCAGCGCCTCATCGTCGAGCCGCCCCTGCAGACCGCAGCCCTCCCCGGAAGCGCGCCCGTGAACAGCGAATCGATCGAGCTCAATCGATTGCCTCCGCCGCGACCACCATCGCGCCGCCTTCGATCCTTGTCCGAGTGTTGCTTATGTACCGTCACCATCACCATTGCTGCCCTTCATCACCACCGTCGCCAATAGCCGCACCGAGCCGTCGCCGTTGCCGCTTGCAATCCCCGCCGTTGTCCTTCGTCCTGCGCTCCTCCTCTGTACGTATAAACTCCATGGAAATCAATTCGGAGTTTTAGTAAGCTTTTGTCAAAATTACAGAAACTTCCCTATTATTTAATTTATTCTCGTTTTGGCCCTAATTTAATTATTTATTAAGTAAAGTGGTCAATATTTATAAACTATTCAATGCTTACCCGTTTCAGTGACACCAATAAATCTCGAAGCACTCACGCCGGATCCCACTCCTCGAGGAATTCATATTGGTATATAATATTTAACTTTATAGAATTAATTCAATTTCAAATTGAATTAAGTAAAGTTAATTTCGTAAAATATCAATATTAATATTCCTTTTTCCGTTGGATTCGATAGGTGCTAAAATCTCGCCTGGTTGTCATCAGCTGATCATCGAAAGTCAAGGCAAGTGATTTCGTTCATCGCCCTTTGCGTGTTTCGTGATTCTTTTAATGTGCCTTTTTAATTCTTCAGTGTCGAATGCGGCCCTGTGGCCAATTTCCTTGCCAGTTTCGATAAATTGCATGTGTCTGCTTGATGTAATTTATCTCCTTATTCATAAATTGGAATGAGTATAAATTAATGGGCAACTATTAATTTAATTATAGTGATATGTGGATTAAATGTGTTATTTGTTTATAACTCGAGATAAGTGAAAATTGCCCATCTTCATCTTCCTAATTGCATGAAATTCTGTTTGTTTCTTTCATGCAAATTAATAGCATGCGATATTAAGATTCTTTGAAATATTCGTGCTTGTACGTCCGTGTTGGTTTAAAGTCGTTATTATGATCACCTAGTATTTTAACGTTAAAGTTGTTATAATTTAAAATGTGCATCTCACGTGGTGCGAATTGACTTAAAGTCAGTGCGAGGGCTATTTCGCAGGTTGTGAATAGTTTAAAGCTCAATCTAAAAGGTTCCATGGAATATCTAGACTTTAAACAGTCTCAGGTCGCAGTCCTAGTTGAGTCTGGACCCGTGTCCCTATTAGACTTTAAACAGTCTCAGGTCGCAGTCCTAGTTGAGTCTGGACCCGTGTCCCTTTTAGACTTCAAAGTCTCAGGTCGCAGTCCTAGTTGAGTCTGGACCCGTGTCCCTATTAGACTTCAAAGTCTCAGGTCACGATCCTAGTTGAGTCTAGACCCGTGTCTCTATTAAACTTCAAAGTCTCAGGTTGCAGTTCTAGTTGAGTCTGGACCCGTGTCACTACGTTTTATATTTACATGTACACATTATTGTTATTATCGAGATTATAAATAGGTGATCAATTTAGTTATATTATACTTCACTCTTACTCGAGGTATAATTCCTTATCTTATCATATCATCGATCCTCACGATCATCTGAGTCATGTTTGAAGTTTTGCCTTTTTACCAGTTTGCACTTTAAATATTCGTGTTTTTCCATTAACCTATGACATACCGTTTTATGGTCACTGCATGGTTAAAGTCTGAACATTTCCCCTATCATTTGCTAGTCTTTATTGTACTAACCATCTTATTTATTGGATGGTTGGTGTCCTTCGTTCTCACGAAACACCAGACCATATTCCACAGGTCTAGTGCAACCAGCGGAGCAGGAGAGAGTTGAAGAGCAGACTGTCATTTATTGAATATTTTTACAAGTTTTGAATCTCTAAAAGTTTCCGCATCGCTATTTTAATTTCAGTTATTTTGGAATTATGCATACTTTATGGTTTTGACATTTTTATCTTATTATGATCAGATATTTAAACTAATGAATTTTATTCACTTCCGCATATTCTATTGTATTTAAATTATCATCTTGTTTATGGGAGCATGGTTGCATTTCCCTATAAGCCTCGGGTGAATTCAAAGACATTAAAGTATGCGGATTCACTGGCGTTGTAACGTCCCCTTGGGATTAAAAAGGGGGTGTTACAGAATCTTGCGTTCTCGAGCTCAGCTGATGCTTTGAAACAAGATATGGATTGATAAATATATGAGCATCTCACCCATCAACTTACCAAACTTGCCCTCTCACTCGTCGACATCTCACTCCCGAGCAATGAAGTCTTTGTTTGAAAAACTCTAACAAGCATCTCACCGGAAAGAGTTACACAAACGGGATCATTCCTCGACCTCTCACTCCGGAATGGGGAGTCAAAATGGCATCTCGCCAAATCAACCAAACACACACACTTTTTTTCCAAAAATTATCAAAAATCTTATTTCTCATGACAAATGTTTAGGCATTTTATATTCATAAAACAAGCGACAATTAAAACAACAAATTAAAGACGAAAAAGATGAAAAGTTTGTCGGAAATTGATGGAGAAATTTGGCCAGCCCCATGGTGGAAAATGAAGGGTTGGATATCATCCTAAAGTGTCAAAAACCGTCAACTTCCATTGAATGAATCTCGTTCAACGCATCTTCATCTATTCTAACTTCATACAATGCGTCAGAAAAACTGTCCAGATTTTGAACTACTGGATTATTGCCAATTTCGGACCTCATGAAAGATGTAGCCCTTTAAATTATCTTTCCAAAAAGTACTCATAGACTTTCATCAGAACAATATAGTCCATTTTATGACTGAAACACCGAGCATGCGTCGGAAGAGCCTGAATCACAACATTCTCCCCTACTTTGAAAAAGATTCTTCCTCGAATCTTGCGTTGCCCTTCCAAAAAGAAACATTACACCCCCTGTACGTTGGATCTGCGTAAGATATCTTGATGGTTGATCCCGCGAAGACTCTCAAATCTGCGTTGCCTTTTCAAAAAGGTACAATATGCCCATGTACATTGGATCTGCGTAATTCACATCAATGGTTGCAACCACGACGGCTCTGAAGAGGAATGTGGATGAAAGTGATGAAACCACATAAAGCTTTGTGAATTTGATGGATTAGCTCTGATACCAAATGATACGACCCGAGGATCGATCCAACAAGTTACAAAGCTTCAGTCGAGCTTGAGAACAAAATTTGACACATGCGACTCCTTTATTTGGAATTTTTTCTAGATTTATGGAAAGATAAAAACAAGATATGGATGTCTAAATCTATGAGCATCTCACCCATCGACTTACCAAACTCGCCCTCTCAGTTGTCGGCATCTCACTCCCAAGAAATCAAGTCTTTGTTTGAACAACTCAAATAAGCATCTCACTAGAAAGAGTTACACAAACGGGACCATTCCTCAGCCTCTCACTCCGAAATGGGGTGTCAAAATGGCATCTCACCAAATCAACCAAACACACACACTTTTTCCAAAAATTATCAACCCAAGTTTTATTTCTCATGACAAAGGTTTAGGCATTTCATAGCCATAAAACAAGCAACAATTAAAACAACAAATTAAAGACGAAAAAAGATAAAAAGTTTCTCGTAAATTGATGGAGAAATTTGGCCAGTCCCATGGTGGAAAATGAAGGGTTGGATGTCATCATAAAGTGTGAAAAAGCATCAACTTCCATTGAATGAATGCCGTTCAACGCATCTTCATCTATTCCGACTTAATTCAATGTATCGGGAAAACTGTCCAGATTTCGAACTGCTGGATTATTGCCAACTTTGGACCTCTTTTTGGATGATTTCGGCATTTTGGTACTTATGAAAGATGTAGCCCTTCGAATTATCGTTCCAAAAAGTACTCATGGACCTCCATTGGACTAATATAGCTCCTGCTATCACTAAAACACCGAGCGTGTGTCAAAAGAGCACAAATCACATCATCCTCCAAAGGTTTGCCTTTGGAGCTGAACATCAACTTTTATGAGCTCAATTCTTTTTTCCTACAAAGGTTGGTCTTTAGAGCTGAACATCAACTTTCATTTTTGAAAACCCACCTCGGTATTTTGGCTTGTTCTAGCGGTATAAAATTTCGATTGAAGTAGATGAATATTTGTTGGAAAGATATTTTAAGCACGATTTCTATTTAGCGCATTTAAGTTCCCGTTTAGCGCATGGTCGTATGGTCGCAACAACCAATTGATAAATGATCGTTGCGACCACATGTTTTTATAGGACAACAAAAAAATTGAATTTTGGAATAAGGTTTCAAACTCATAGCATTTAACCAAAATCTCATTTAACCCTAAAATTTGGGGGTTTAGTTTTTTGGTAAGCTTTTGAAGAAATTGATAGTTGGGCTTTCTTGGGGATGGATTTCACTCGTGCTAACATCAATGAGTGATGATTTGTGTGGGATATAGGGGCTCCTTCGGATGTTCAAAGAGGGCACTGGGGTTCTTAGTTTGTGTGTGGAGGGAGAGAATGGCGTGAGATGGGGATTGGAGTTGGGTAGGTGTGTAATTTAATTTATGCTTAGGAGTATTTTTGTCTTGGGGTATTTTTGTCTTGCTCAAAAAAAAAATTCACCCTGCTCTAAAAAGTAGACCCCTATTTTAAGTGGCTACAACTTTATTAAATAATGAAATCATCAATTCAGCTTGGAAGATGGCTGAAATTTGAGATCTTTACAACAATCTGAAAATCTGGCAGCTTGTCGAAAATATTCAATGAATGTGTTGCTCTACATTCATGCGATTGAAGTTTTGCAACACATCCATAGCTTAATTTTGTGTGCTTTTTGCTTAATTGAAGTTTCTATGAATGTGTTGCTATACAATTTGGATTGAATATTGGCAATTAACCTATGGAAACGGCAGTGCTTCATCGAATGAAGTAGATAAATATTACTATATTGATTTAGAAAGGTTTATTTACTTTTCTAAAATCATCAACCAAAAAAAAATTAGAATTCCTTCCTTTCAAGGAAACGAATCTCTTTCCTTTCTCATCATTGAACCAAAGGACCCCTTAGTTCTAATTCTTTCCTTGATCCCGAAAAAAAAATAACTCTCTCAGAATAAGCACGGTTTCATACCCTGTATATTTAAATGGCTTTCATAGACGGGCGATGGGAAGCCACAGTTTATCACGCACGGGGCCGAATCAATCCATCGACTGCCTGGAACTTCATACGTAGAAAGGCTATATTGATTACAACCTCAAAAATAGTAAAATTAAATATTATTGCCTGGGGGTTGCCAATTGACGTTGAAGGAGAAAATGAGCTACGCTGTCCGTTATTGCTTTCGACAGAAGGGTATCCAAGAAGAGGTGGAACAGATCTCACCTATCCCTCAATACTATGTGACTTTGTCCATTGGTCTTAGAGATTTTTGAGATCCTCTTCAATATCTCAGCAAATGCCTTCTTATCCTACAACAAACATTCATATCTGTCAAAAGTTGTGCTGTGCAGTATTCATACAATTCATACAAGAGACTAATGGTAAAAGGAAAAGTGAAAAATGGGCTAAGCACAAACAGATCCACTGCGTTGTTCCAAATATAATCAAATGATGATAGTTGAAATGTCCCATTACCAAACAGGAAGAAGTTGCGCAAAGAGACGAATTGAATGAGTTAAATACCTCTGGGGTTCTCAGCCTTGCTTTAAATCTTGCCACAAGATCTTGCGTAGTCACAGGTGCCCTTTGCATTAACACTGCCCTGATCTCATCCTCTGAAACAGGTCCCTGAGATGAGGAAGACCCAGGTTTGGCCGCTGCTGGAGGCACCACTCTTGAGGCCGCGCCACTTTTTGATGGCTCCTCTTTGATTGAAGGCTTCTGTTCCTAATAATATGTTAGCCAAAATTGATAAGAACTAGTAGTTTCAATACAGAGTTAGTGGTGCAAATTCAGCAAAACACGTTTTAGAATGGGTTTTAATTTTAAGGCTGGAACTTACATTTTCTGTTTTAACCTTCTTCTGAGCTGTATTAGCAGCTTTTGTATCGTCGCCGTTGATCTTCCTCTTCCCCTTAGCTGATTTGGAGGTCGAAGGTGTTCCCTTTCCAGCTGGTTTTGCAGGACTATTATCTGAAGGCTCTTCTTTAGGAGCATCCTTCACTTTTGGAGCCAACACAGAAGAAGTACGATCCTCCTCTTCCATCTGAACAATTCAAAATAATCACTATGAGAATACAAGAGAGCGAAGAGCAAGCTATGTATATATCAAAAGACAATTTGTAAAAGCTTCTCATGAACCACATCAGCATATCTCCTCTTAAGAAAATAACTGTCTTGCAAAACCTCACATCATCACTGTCATCATCATCTTCTTCATCAGAATCATTCATTCGCCCAAGCAATTTCTTCAATTCTTTTCCTGATTTACTTAGTCCTCCCTCCTCCTCATTGGCTTCATCCTCCTCATCCTCCTCATCCTACAATAGTAAGAAGTCATTACCAATCAACAGAAACGGGTAAAAAACTGATAGTTACTTTCAACAAGAGAATACATGAATATGATGAGCTTGCTCGTGAATGGGATTGCTCAAGTGTCCTTGTGATGGTACAATTAGTCATCAATTTTAAAGTTGGTCCACTCATAGTTATAAAAGCTCTAAACGAAACATGTACTAAAATCAAGGGTTCCCCTGCTATCCATGGAGGACAATTCATAATGTGTCGCCAAATCATACAATTAACATGCAACCTTGTTCCAAATGACTTCATATATTCATAAATGTATATGCAGTCATTCAAAACATGCTTGGAGTGATCAACATTAGAGATATCTACAGGAGGCTATGCGTCGTTGGGTCGTTGGTTTACCCATGTGCAGAGGAGACTTCCAACCACAACTGTGCGTGCATGCAAGAAAGAGTTTGGTACTAGGGGATTTCCAAAGGAGCAAGTGTATACCCAAGAAAAGTTGGATAGAGGTTATTTGTCAAGACCTCACTGTCTTGGTCCTCAAGGAAGATATAACCATGGACCAAGACCACATGAGGAGTATTTGGGCCATTGATGCTTAGCTTTGTGACCAAGACCACCTGAGGAGTATTTGGGCCATTGATGCTTAGTTTTGTGTCTATTACTTCTATTTCTGCTACACATTTTGTTTGCTTTTATTCTTCCTACTTTGCCTTTGTCTCCTTTGCTCAATTTTCCTTGCTCTTTTTATGTCTACTATGCATCTACATCTAAGTCACTCGGAAACACCCTCTTTGCTAGTCCAGGGAAAGGTGCGTACATCCCATTCCGACCCCCACACCCTCCTACATTGCAGGATATACTCGGATATTGCTGTTGTATATGGAAAAAAAGCATGTGAAGATGCTTGTAAAAATTAAGAATTTGTAGTACATTAACTAATTCACTTTCAAATAGCAACAAAAACTGAGAAACTGAGAAACTGAGAATACATGAGAGCAACTGTATCTTAAGATGGGTAGGAAGGGTTAAAAAAAACCTGTTTGATTTCTGGAGGTGCAGGAACCTCAGGAGCCAGGTCTTCTCGTTCCTCGGGATCATTGCCAACAGCTTCATCATCGTCAGTGAAAATATCTTCATGCTCCCAATCATCTCCTACAAAAGGAAAGAGGATGATAAGCCATGCTTTTAATTAAAAAAATGGAACAAAAGTAAACATGTATTTTGTTAAGATATTATGATGCACTTTCCTTCCCTTATGCTTCAGGATTTTCATAAAACGATCATGCTTGCAAGGATTAAGCAAATCCAGGAAATGGAATATCAACAAAATTTGAATAAGATACTCTGTAATATTAAATTCATGCTAGAATTCAGATACAAAAGAAGTTGTCATCACAAATCTGAGAGTACATAAAAATGGCCAAAAAGACGAATGAGCACATTAGACATCTCACATGGACAAATTGGTATGTTATGAAAGCCAAGGGACACGTTAAGATAAGAACAAATACTCCAGCGAATTTTCAAGCCCATTTATACACTGGAAGTACATTATATTTACTGGTCTGTCTAGTTCTTTTCAGTTCTTTCTTCATTTTGATTCCGAATTCATCACTGTGATCAATCCAGTCTCAGGCTTCCCTCCTAAGATGCTCCTCACTCCCTCTGTACAAGAAACACTATTGGCTTACTACATAGTCTAAACTAAAAAAAACTCAACAAAGCATAGCACTATTTAGCAGACAGCCAGACACCATGGTCACCCATCATGAAAGAGAAGGAAAATGGAGTTTTCTGCTTTTGTTCTCTATGCTCTCTCATCTTGGAGTGTGTGAAACAGAACAAATCAAAATGTACCAACAAAATGTCAAAGAAAAGATTTAAATTGAATCCGGTCGAACTTCTTTGTTTTGATGAGCCCCAAATCTCAAAGCACAAAAGTATGCAATTCTGAATACTCTCTTGGAGTAAATTATACCAAATAACAGCAACAACAGCCACAACTCCCAATGTGATCCCGCACATACGAAGGCATGGGTCAAGACAGACCCATCCTTCCCTCACCCGATGGTGACAGGATATTTTCTGTGAGACGCAATGTGCAATAATTATAGCGACAGATAAGAAGATCCAGTACACATAAACATACTAGGTAAAAACAATGAATAAGTAAAATAAAACAGACGAGACAGAATGGAATAAGTTTTTCAATCTTCCAGAAGATTGCCTTGACAAACAGAAGATGTGCTTGACAAAATAAAGCAGAGCTCTTTTATCTAATTTTAGATTCAGTAGGAATTGGGGGCAAAAGAAAAGCCAGGAAAATGAACTGTGTCATAAAGAATGTTCTGCGTGGATAAGGTTTGAATCCTGTGATTATAAAAGAGAGAACTTCCATAACAGTAGGCCCTGTTTGGCATAATCGGAATGAAAATGGGAATAGGAATCATAATGACTCGTTCTTGGAGTTGGTTGTTCGGTATATTGTCGGAATGAACCATTCCTGAAATAATAATAGTAACAACAACAATAATAATAATAATAAAAGAAAATATATATTAAATAATAAAATAGTAATAACAATAATCATAGTAATATAAATATAATATAAAAATTATTAAAAATAAAAATTATTATAATCATTAACAATTATGATAAAAGATATATTAGATAACAAAATACTTACAAAACAATAAAATAAATAGAAATATAATATAATAATTATAATATTATTACAAATAATAAAATAATAATATATTTTAAATAATAAAATATTAGTAAAACTAATAAAAGTAATAAAAAAATATAATGAATAATATAATAAAGATAAAATATATTATATAATAAATAGTAATGACAGTAACAATAACAATGGAGAATGGATGGAGTTATGAGTTGGGAGGGAGGATTCCCTAGTATTTTGATGGGAATGAAATTAACCCTAAATTGGGAAATGGATGTCCCCAAGAATAATTCTCATTCCAAGTTTTTATTGTACCAAACACTTAAATTGAGAATCATCCTTTCTCATTCCAGGGAATGCATGCCAAATAGTCAAAAATACGATTGATGATGGGACGGATGGAGTTGAATGTAATAATGAACCACCAAAAGGTAGCTAAACTACTTTCTTTAGCATGAACATGAATAAATGGGCTTTCTAACACCCTAAGACCATCCACAATGGTTTTGTCTATAATGTATACATTTGTACAAAATGTGTAAAAATACACTTTACTTTTTGGTATTTTGCTCCAATGGTTAAATGTGTATTTTTTACACACCATTCAAATACAATTAATTTAAAACAAAAAAGAAAACAAAAATCATAAAAAATACACCAATAAAATTGTCTTGCTTTTTGAAAAAGTTTTTGCACATGGGGGGTGATGTGCTCAAATTTGCACATTTGCATACCCCAAAAGCAACCAATGGAGCTCAAAAATGTCTAAAAAATACACATTTAGACATTTACACACAACCATTGGAGTTGGTCTAACTGTTTTATAAATAATTTTTCATTTCGGCTTTTTTCCCAAATAAATTTAGTATGCAAGATTCTTACCCTTCTCAACATCATCATCGTCATCATCAAAATCTCCTCCCCTTCTACCTTCACCATCATCATCATCAACTCCCTTCTTGTTAAGGCCAAGCCTAGACTTCCTAGTTGCCTCTTCCTCCTCATCTTCCTCTCCCTTGTCTGAGGCATTCCCTTCTTCATCTTCCTCAGCAGATTTCTTGCGGCCTCTACCACCAGCACTACCTGTACCAATACTACCAACTTCTTTTCCAATAATCTTCTCAGATTCACCAAATAAGGCTGGACCATTGTTTGCAGCCTTCATCATCCACCTTTCATAACCCTCAGCATTTCTCCTCCTATTATTCATCTTCTCCTCTGCTTCTTCCAAGGTAAGTTGCTTATATTGTGCAACTTTGTTAAAATTGTACCTGTGAATCAACACACTTAAGAATCACTCTCACAAAAAGAAGAGGTAGTGCTGTGAATGAAAAAAAAAAACAAATTAAAATAAATCCTGCTTTTGCATAATGTAGACAACATCTAAATAGTTTTTTAGATGGGGAATAAAAGCTAAAGTGGATCTATGCAATTGTTGTCAAGTCCCAGCTACTTTGCACACATGGGGAAGTACTTGACAAGAGTAACTTGGCAAACACACACAAACATATCATCTGGAAGTGTGAGTAAATCAAGAATTTAAATTGAGCCAATAAACTTACCAAGAACCAGCAGGAATAGCAGTAAAATCTTTATCTTTAGTCTTTTTCATTAACAAGTAGTAGCTTGCTGATTGTGCACCCTCAAGCTGGCCATGGTACCGAGATTGGCTCACTTCATCTTCTAGCAACCAAGGCTTATTCTTGAACTTCTCCTATTCAACACAACTAAGATCATTGATGTCTCCAACTTAATAAGCCAACCCTAGATGCACATATCAGGTTATACCAACTAGTAAAGCAAAAATATCCACTAATTGACCACAAAAAAGTGTCACAATCACAACTGTCATTCTCTTTATGGACAAGCACCTGATTATTTCTAGTTATTATTAATAATGTAAGAAAATTAACCCTACAATATGGAAAATGAATGCCTATTTCTGTACATTCAGCCAAATAGATGACATGTCTATGAAAGAGAACTCCTCCTACTCATGCTCATTCTCAACTAGAAAGGATGATATCTAAACAAAATAATCTCATTTCAAATCTCAACAACAACAACAACCCAGTGTATCCCGCGATAAATCTCAAATAATTTGATATTTTTCATTAGCTGCAAATTCATTCCGGCACCAAACATAATGATAGAATTGAAATGTTTTACCAAGTAGTACAATCAAGGGCTTTAAACTCCATTGTCATTAAAAAGACAAAGAAAGAGATTATTTGCCTGACAGACAAGATTGAATATTCTATTCTATGTGCTCTTGAAAAATCAATAGCAGTCATGCACTACCTCATTTCTATCATAGATCGAAAAGAATCTAAATAATATGGCATTTGCTGAATAACTGGATGTTGTCCATAGACCGTCATAGGATAGTAAGATTCGCATTTAAATTAAAAGAATATGTATGGAATCATTTAAAATCTCCTTTCCTTTCATTAAAAATAAGTGTTTGAGATCCTTCCATTTAAGAGGCTAAATTCAAATCTAGTTACATGCATATATTGGCAAGAAGGCCAAGAACTATCCCCACAGAAGGTGTCTTCGGTATTTTCCCTCAAAAGGATCATGGCAGGTGGTTTTCTCTAAATCTAATATATAACGGGGTAGTTGAGTTCAAACTCAAGTAACTCAACCAAACAACATACAGTTAACAGTGATTTAAATGACCTATGTTCTCATTGTAATTTAACCCCAGTGATCATTAGCGCCCTCTCCTTCCTAATCTGACTAGCTTTCACATGAGAAATCAACTTGAAACTTAAAGAGATGAATTGCCAAGCCACTCAATCCAACTCCCTCCTTCCTCCCAGCAGTTTTCTTCTCTTTTTTATATCATCGATATTTTCTGTCTGCTGTTGGGTACATGTACTTTAACCCCATAAGAGAAGATGTATGCCTACAGTTTAGTCTATCAAATCTAAAGCATACTAAGCAAGTGATTCTGTGATACAGACAAATCCATCCGCATCTATACATATGAATCCCCACTTCTTCCACCCAAGAGGGTCACACCTTGAAGCCCCAGAAATTCTCCAAAAGCATTTACACGAACAAAACATATTAAGGAAAATTCGTTCGATTACTAGCACAAATTACAAAATCAAGTGGGGGACGCAGGATTACCCTCAAAGTATCTGTAACCTGACGACCAGCGATACCCTCTTTCTGCAAAGTCCATTTGTTGTCCGAGCTTTTCTTCTTGGAGAAATTGGGTAAACCCGCAACAAATTTCCCAATGAAGTAATTCTTATCATTGGTGGAACTCGTTCGGACGTTGTACTCCTGTAATCGAATCGAATTTTATAAATTCCTAGGGTTCAATTAACCAATTGAAATGAACGAAGGAGGGGAGAAGAAGAAATTATGAGACGGGGAGGGAGACCCTAATCAAGCGAGTGAGGGTGGCGCCACATTCGAAGCAAGCGCCTCGATTCTCGGCCATGGTCTTGCCACAGGCTAAGCAGAGGGTCATGTGCTTGCAGTTGCTGCCGTAGAGGCCAGAGGTCGATCCACATCCCGTGCAAGAAGGCTTCAATAGCAGATCGAACGACATGGCTGGCTTCTCTTTCAATCAGGGGAGCCAAAAATTGAACAGGTAGGTTTCGAAACCGATCGACTCCTTCACGACACAGACGATGTTTCGAAGCTTTTGGAGAGGAGAAAGAATGGGATGTCCGTTCGTCTCTTCCGCGACTCTTCCTTTTTCCCTTTATTTTTTTTTTATTAGGGGTCCGTCCTGAAATACATAGCTTTTTAGGCCTTGAAATTTTGTCAAAAATACATGGGTTTTTAGGGTTATAGGGTAATTATTACCCCTAAAAAGTACAATAGTAATTCAAATTAAAAGATTCTCATCTCTATAAAAGTAATGAGATTTAAATTTAAATAGGTTTCCTTAATCAACGTGCAAAGATCTAAAGTTTTTAGGGTTATAGGGTAATTATTACCCCTAAAAAGTACAATAGTAATTCAAATTAAAAGATTCTCATCTCTATAAAAATAATGAGATTTAAATGTAAATAGGTTTCCTTAATCAACGTGCAAAGATCTAAAGTTTTTAGGGTTATAGGGTAATTATTACCCCTAAAAAGTACAATATTAATTCAAATTAAAAGATTCTCATCTCTATAAAAGTAATGAGATTTAAATTTAAATAGGTTTCCTTACTCAACGTGCAAAGATCTAAAAGACCATGTATTTTTGGACGGATGGAGTAATAATTAGGCTGTATAGGCAATACTAACCGAAAGCATCCTTTCGAATGAGGTCGAGCAAACCTTGATCACTTAGCAAATTAGGGTTGCTGGTAAAATGACCAAGTTGTGCAACCTTGTCGGTCACTCGATTACCATCACGAAGTATATGAGAGAAAACAACTTCACTGAACCCTCGAAATAGAAGACAATTTTCCGACATAATGATCTCGATTTCCCATGGACAGGGAATTTGATGACGCCCGAAAGATAACGGAATTTAAGAAACAGTTAAAGAGGGTTTAAAAGGTTAATGAAAATAAACTCCAAAGAACAAACATAACGACCTTCGATCCGCGGACGAAGAACGCCTGCACAAATGGGACAGATGGCGCACAAAGGGACAGGTGGCGTTCATGCCCCCCATCCAAGTGCATTTCTTTCCCTAGACACCTGGCAATACGACATCGACAAGTGGTCGAAAGAGGGGAACATCTCCCCTGTTTGACAGACGAAGAAATGTACTATAAAAGGCAGAAAGGGAGCTAAGGAAAATGACTTTTTGGAAAAACCAGAGAGGAGACGCTAGTTCCAGAGAGGTGTGAGAGAGAAACAGCCACGCCAAGGTTCCCATCCTGACTCATCTATGTACCACGCGTCCGCGGACGCCTTTGGAGAGGAGAACAACATAATCAACCGGGACAGGTAGTCGGACGTTAGTCTAAGGGGCTGGGGAGCATGTGGAATCATTTCACCCTCAACTTCTACTGTATGAGATGAGCGTGTCTCCTTTACCATTGGGTCATTTGATGAACCCGGATAAGTAGAGATGCGAGTCTTCTCGAAAGACTCGGCGGCTCCGATCGTGGGACCCCCATAATTCGTGGGGATCCCAGGTAATGGGTAATACCGTCCTTATTTCCTTTAGGGTAAGCGGCTCAGGTAAAGGTCTCTTTTCCCCCTGTTCTGTCACCCCGACCGGGTGGTTGACTAGGGGGAAAGGGCTTTAGGTAAGTCCGTATTACCCAATTTCCATAAAAGGAAATCCAAAGCATACCCCCCCATGGGGACGTGGGGGGCCACATACTTTTTCTTGTATGGTTTCGTCATTGGCGCCGTCTGTGGGAACACTCTCACCCTAAGGGGTTCCCGATTTTAAGTATCGAAATATTATTTAAAACATTATCGTTAGCTAATACCTTTTGTATGCACAAGTGGAAAAATGAGTGAAAGTATGGGAGGAGCCTCTCACGGGACGATAAGTCATGACCACGGAGGACACCAGGGGTCCGAGTTGCATGTAAACTCTCTTGGTCAGAATAGCGCGCCGGAGGTTCCGGTTGTCTCGCCGTACGTCCCCCCACAAATGGCTCAAGGCTATTTCATGCAAGAGGAACATTACATCCCCCTCCGAACCCGGGACAAGGTTTCTTCTACGGGTATGACGGGTACCCCCCATTCCAGCAGGGGAACCCGTTCAACGTTTTTCCCCAAAATATATATGGGAGCGCTTATCAAGATCATTATCAGCCCAGATTCTCTGATGATTTTGGCACACACCGTCGAAGCGAAGACAGACGTGCACCGAAGCATCACAGGGGCGAGCATTCATCTGATATATCCACGTCCACCCGGACAGGTTCACCCCGTGAGAACGAGAGGAAAGTGGATTTTGTTCCTTCAGTGTTCACCCCCGAGGTCTGCTTGGCACCAGTACCCAAGCGATGGAGAAACACTAATCTGATGAAATATGATGAAACCACTGACCCTGATGATCACATGTGCCATTTCACGACCGCTATGGGGATCAATGAGTACAATGATGCAATGTTGTGCCGAACGTTCCCATCAACTCTGACAGGCATCGCCCTAACTTGGTTCACCAACCTACCGCAGAACTCGATCACTAGTTTCATCCAGCTTTCCCAAGTCTTCAAGTCCCATTTTGGAAGCTCGCGGTCTAGGAAAAAGACCATGTTGGACCTCAACTCGATCAGGCAAGGGCAGAACGAGACTCTGGGACAATTCTTCGCCCGTTTTACCTCTATGGCAGTTCAGATTCCCAACTTTAATCATGAGTCCGCGGTTATAATCCTGATGGGGAACATCGCGGAAGGCGGTTTCAAGACTCGGCTTTTCAGAAAAAAGCCAAAAGACTATGACACGTTAAGGAACTTGGTGTCGGCCCAGATTGAGGCAGAGGAAGCCGCGGCCTCTAGCTCGAGGGCTAATGAGGGCCCACGAAGTTTCATGGGAAAGATAGCGGGAAAGTTTCGGAAAGACAAAGGAGCGGCGAAACCAATGAAGAATTACTCCGCGGGCGGAATACACGCGTCCCGATAGGACGAGGTCCACTTCAAACGTGAGAGAGAGAATCCAGACGCTAGATATCAAGGCTATGACCAAGAAGTACGCCATAAGAGGGAGCCAGTCTCTCCGGCCCGGAAGAATGAGCATCGCGACAACCCCCAACGTCACCAGCAGGCTCAGAATCGCAACGATAGGGGGCACGCGGATGATAGAAGGAGTCACCGCCAGGCTTCACGATTCGAAAACCCTCGGGGGAGGGATGAGCAATAGCGTTACCCCCGGTGAACAGGGGCAGAGGGAGGGGACGTTGGTGGAGGGGTGGTCGAAGAGGGCAGGGTCAGCCTGCGCAAGTATCGGTCAATCAGGCTCCACGCCGCGAAGATCGTCCGGAAGGATCGCGGGTCAACCGAATCCCAGAACCAGAAGGTTTCATTGACACTCTAACAGGGGGACCATCGATATCAGGAATCAGTCGGCAAGAGAGAAAGAATTATGAGAGGGAGGCCAGGCAGCCTCCATCAACTGCAAGCCAAAAGATCGCCTTACAGCCGCACCTAGAAATAATCTTCACCTCGACCGACGCGGAGGAGGTCCGCATGCCCCACGCGGATCCGCTGGTGATCCATGCACAGATCGCCACAAAAACGGTGAAGAGGGTTTTCATCGACACAGGGTCGTCAGTGGACATACTCTCATGGGAAGCTTTCTCCCAGTTAGGCGTATCAGCAACAGCTTTGAGGCCTTATCACGGCACGTTGATCACCTTTTCAGGGGATGAGGTGCAGGTGGCGGACACCATCGAGCTCACGGTGGTTCTAGGCACCTCCCCTCGCCGAAGAATGGAAAACATCACCTTTACGGTGGTCCGAATTCCGACCACCTACAACGCACTCCTGGGGAGGGTTTCACTATACAAATTCCAGATGGCTGTGTCGATCTACCATTTCAAAGCCAAGTTCCCAGTCCCCGGGGGTGAAATGGGGGAGGTGTGCGGCCAACAACCGGAAAGTCGGAGTTGTTATGTGACTTCTCTGAAGAAAAAGAAGGAGGTCATGTGTCTCGAGGACACCGCTCAAAGCAAGGCCAAGAACGCCGAGAGAAACCCTTCACCAGAGAATGAAGCAGCAAGTGTAACTAATGGAATTGCATCAGAAGCCGAACTCGAGGTTCGGCCTTCCGAGAGGGAGATCCCGACAGCGGATTTGAGAACCGTCCACCAGCCGTTTTCCAATACTGAGGAAAGAATTTACATGGGCCAAGCCCTCAGAACGGAGGAAAAAGAACGGGTCCTAGAAATTATCCGGCAGTCGCGGGACGTGTTCGCATGGTCCCCAAAAGATCTCTTGGGTGTCCCCACTTCCATCGCGATCCATACCCTCAGAATCCGTCATGATGCGCGGCCGGTGGCTCAAAAGAAGAGAAAGATGGCCCCGGAGAAGTCCCGAGCGGCGAAAGAAGAAATAGAAAAGTTGCTTGAGGCCGGGTTCATTGAAGAAGCAGAAGACTCGGATTGGCTTTCGAATATGGTCCTGGTTAAGAAAGCTAACGGAAAATGGAGAATGTGTGTTGACTTCTCGGATTTAAACAAGGCTTGCCCTAAAGATAGTTACCCGCTGCCTTCGATAGACGAGTTGGTGGACATCACTGCCGGGAACGAAGCTCTGAGTTTCCTAGATGCGTACTCCGGGTATAATCAGATTAAACTGGACCCACTAGACCAGAGAGCCACCACTTTCATCACCAATCAGGGGATTTTCTGTTACAAGGTAATGCCCTTTGGTTTAAGGAATGCCGGGGCCACATTCCAGAGGACTGTAGACAAAATATTTCGCGATCAGCTGCCCAGGAATGTGTCCATCTATGTGGACGATATTGTAGTTAGAAGCAAGAAGGCAGAAAACCATGCAGCGGACATACAGGAGACTTTTGATTCGCTGAGACAGGGAGGACTGAATTTGAACGCCGAGAAGTGCGTCTTCGGGGTAGATTCCGGAAAATTTCTGGGTTTCATGGTCAGCCAGAGAGGAATAGATGTGAACCCGGCGAAGATAGCAGCAATACAGGAACTACGACCTCCACGGACTATCAAGGAGGTGCAGTCGTTGAACGGTGCGGTCAACTACCTGGGATGTTTCTGTTCCTGCTTGGCAGATAAGTCCTTGCCTTTCTTCGCGTTATTAAAGAAAAAGGGACCGATACAGTGGACGCTTGAACTCCAGCAAGCTTTCGATGAATTAAAAGTTTTTCTGCAGTATGTGCCGACTCTTCAGCAGCCACAAAAGTCTGAAAACTTATAGATCTACCTCGCAGTAAAAGCAACCACTATCAGCGCAGTTCTCACCAGAGAAGGGCGATACCCAGTTTACTATGTGAGCAGGGTATTACAGGACGTTGAAACTAGATATGAGCCGGTTGAGAAGGTAATCCTCAGTTTGATATTGGCGGCCAGGAGGCTACGTCCGTATTTCCAGGATCATCGAATCGAAGTCTTGACAGATTTACCATTGAGGCAGATTCTTCACTCCCCAGGCCTCTCAGGACGGATGACGAAATGGTCCATTAAACTCTCAGAGTTCGAGATAGCATACGTCCCGCGTAAGGCGGCGTTAGCACAAGTTTTAGCCAATTTCATCTGCGAAACCAGTTTTGAAGACGAAGACAGCGACTCACAGAAAGGTTGGTCGATAAAAGTCGACGAGGCTCTTAACGCGGATGGATGCGGAGCAGGAATCGTACTAACCACCCCTGGGGGGGACCAATTCTGTTTCGCTCATAGTTGAATTTCCAAGCAACCAACAACGAGGCAGAGTATGAAGCTTTAATAGCGGGGCTGAAGTTAGCCCTGACCCGCAGGGCTCGGGCCGTCACTGTATACACTGATTCCGAGATTGTTGCTAGGCAGACGAAAGGAGGGTATGAGGCCAGGACAGGATTGTTGCCAGATTACCTGCGAAAGGTAAACGCTCTGAGAAAGGCCTTTTTGCACTTTACCATAGAATCCATCCCTAGAGAGGACAATGAACAGGCCGATTTGTTGGCCCGAGTGGGGGCCGCCATGCCGTTAAACGTGGAGGAAAATTTTGATTTCGAAAGGAAGGATCGGCGAAGACTATTGCAAGAGGTGTACTTTATCCAAACTGAGGGACCGGAAGACTGGCGGACACCGATCACTGAATATCTGGGGAAGGGGATCCTTCCGCGAGAGAGAATGGAGGCTAAGAAGTTGATAAGCAGAGCAGCCCGATTTGTAATCCGCGAAGGAAGACTATATAAGAAAGGTTTCAACTTCCCAGATTTATTGTGTGTATCCAGCCAGGAAGGACATGTCATTGCAAAAGAATTGCATGCAGGGATATGTGCTCATCACCAAGGATGGAGGGCCCTGTCCTCCAAAGTTTTGAGGTTGGGGTACTACTGGCCCACTATCAGAGCAGATGTGCAGAGTTTTGTGCGCAGTCGTGAAGCATGTCAGAAACACGGAAACGTGAAGAATGTGCCCGCCGAACCGCTTCAAAGCATCTATGGGGCCTGCCCTTTCGCCTTGTGGGGAATGGACATTCTGGGCCCCTTTCCCACGGCCCCCGGACAGCTCAAATACGTCCTGGTCTTGGTGGACTATTTCACCAAATCGGTAGAAGCGGAGGCGATGGGCTTGATCACCACGGAGAAGGTTAGAAAGTTCTTGTGGAAAAATCTAGTATGCCGGTTCGAAGTCCCTGAAGCCATCATCACGGACCATGGAACTCAGTTCGATTGTGAAAACATCCGAGATTTCTGTGAGGGTCTCAGAATAAAATTGAAATTCTCGTCAGTGGCTCACCCACAAACGAATGGACAAGTAGAGACTACGAATCGCCAAATCTTGGAAGGTATCAAGAAGAAGCTGGGGAAAATCTCCAAAGGCCGATGGGCGGAACTCCTCCCACTAGTGCTCTGGTCATATCGGACCTCACCAAAAAATCCAACCAGGGAATCGCCATTTTCCTTGGTATTTGGGACGGACGCGGTCATCCCAGTCGAACGACTGATCCCTTCTGCGCGGGTCTTGGCCTACGAATCCAAGGCCAATAATGAGGCTCTGGAAGTCAAGATGCACCTTCGAGATGAAAGACGGATGGTCGCAAAAATTAAGGCTCGGGAGTACAAAAGGAAAACCCAAAGGCACCGGGACCAGCATCTCCAAGAGCGACGATTTGAAAAGGGAGACCTGGTCCTCCGTCTGACCTTGACAGGAGGAAAGCTGGACGTCAAATGGGAAGGGCCTTATGTAGTTGTTGAATGCATTCACGTCGGAGCATACAAGTTACAAACCCCCGAAGGTGTTGTTCTTCGGAAGACGTGGAATGCAGAACACCTGAAGAAATACTATGTGTAATCTCTAAGTCTTTTCGAAGTTTATCCAGTCACCCCCGCTATCAGTAAATAAATCAAAGCGGTTAGTGGGTGCTTTATGTATTTTCCTACAGCTTTCAGCCCTATAACGCTAGAGCTTGCTCCGCGTCGGACATCTAGTGGATGCATTGGGCTCCCAGATTTACATTTAGTCCTATGACGCTGGAGCTTTCTCCGCGTCGGACATCTGGTGGACGCATTGGGCTCCTAGATTAACATTTAGTCCTATGACGTTGGAGCTTGCTCCGCATCGGACATCTGATGGACGCCTTGGGCTCCCAGATTAACACTTAGTCCTATGACGCTGGAGCTTGCTCCGCGTCGGACATCTGGTGGACGCATTGGGCTCCCAGATTAGCATTTAGTCCTATGACGCTGGAGCTTGCTCCGCGTCGGACATCTGGTGGACGCATTGGGCTCCCAGATTAACACTTAGTCCTATGACGCTGGAGCTTGCTCCGCGCTGGACATCTGGTGGACGCATTGGGCTCCCAGAATAACTCTTAGTCCTATGACGTTGGAGCTTCATCCGCGTCGGACATCTGGAGGATGCATTGGGCTCCTAGATTAATCGTTAATCTCGTAATGCTGGAGCCCGAGGCACGTCGGTAACATGATAGATACACTGGGTCCGGGGACCCAAACTTTGGACCCGACCAAACCACAAAACCTCGCCCAAAGTAGGATTGTTGAAATTCAAAGAGGGGTATCCCCGAAATGATAAAAAAGGCTAAACCAAGCAAGATAGACAAGGTAGTTCAAAGAAACACAAGATCAACTTAAGGAGTGTCCCGGGGACGATCCGAAAACAAACGAGTCCGGTCAGCACATAGACGAGTTCCATTGGGCAGAGGGCCCTCAGGATGAGGCTCTTGCCACTCAGCATCAACCTCGTTTCCATGCGCGGACAAAATGTGAACCTCGAACCGAGCGTTCCCCTTATGCAGAAAGGTGATGGCAGACCCTATATCGACGTCATGAGTACAAGCAAAGTGATTCCACCCCTGTCCCAAGAAAGGCACCCGATAATTACCCCGGTACACCGTCACGGGGAAGTCCCGAAGGATCCTCGACGATAGCAGAACGCGCCCGGGGAGATCCGGGCCGTACTCAATTTCAAAACGGGTAGGCAGCCGCTGCTCAAATACACCAATTAAACAAGGAAAGATAAGTTAACTCAAGAAAAATCAACAAAAACATTGACACCACGACTATGACGTACCAAGCAATACATCTGCTCCGGGAAATCCAGAGCACGGAAAAAGGCCCAGGTCGTTTGTTTGAGGATGAAATCTTAAGATAGATCCTCTTCGCAGAAATAAAAGGTTCAGGGAACCCCGATTTTAAAAGGGGGATCCTCAAGGGTCACGGGCTGCACAGGCACCGTCTCGATAACCCAAAACACTGAAAAGAGACCAGGGCAAAACCCGAGAACGGTCAGGACATCACTGCCACGGGCTAAGCATGACAGATAGATGTACGTCAAATGGGACACTTCGTGCAGATCAAAACCTGCTACTATGAGAAGAAGTGACGAAAGAAAGGAGAGAAAAAGACCCGTGAGCCTCTTTTAAATTATCGAAATTCAAAGAAAGATGAAGAATAAGAAGAGAAAAACCTAACTCTTCTCTCAGGGGGCGACGAGATCGAGGGCAAGGCTCAACTTCTTAAGTATAAAATAAGCTTCTGCGACTTAGAGAATTCAACACCCCCTGTCGACGAAGATGAATCCAGGGGCACCACCCAGGATATTCTGTCGAGTCATCATGAGGGAGGAATAGCTTCAAACGCTCCGACTCCTGCTCGTGTATGTCCTAATAGACGAGGACACACAATCCCAAGCCAGGCTTTGGTCCCGCTCCAATTGGGAACATGAGGTGAAAGTTGAAAAGGACAGCGATGGCCTTTTCTGGTTGACCCAAGGGTGGCACCACTTCGTTCAGGCGAACTGGGTTACTGTAGGGTCGGCCTTGATTTTCGCCTACATGGGGGACTCCATCTTCGAAGTCGATGTGATCAATCCCGACAACGGAGGAATGTAGAGATGAAAAATTTCTAAAATCCGTGTCCCCTGTAACATGTACCCTCTCTAAGTTTAAATGTTCCAGGCTCGAGGGAATCGAATTGTTCCTGTTACCCCCGATGAATAATAAAAGATCCTTGTTTCTTGGTACGAATGGAAGTCACGAAAACATGATTGCATACCTAAAGGCAGCCGTAAACATTTGCAACTCATAACTGTTGAAGTCACCACGGGCGGCCCGAAGCCACCCTTTAAACCACCAAAGTAAAATGAACAGTTCTATACGAGGTTTCCGTGGTCGATCAAAAGGCCTAAGCTACAAAGACCACTATTCGCGTACCTTCAACAATTTGAGAAAGGATCCTCCCTTGTCTGTTCTAAGAGAAGCACTCCTCCTTCATGACCGCTCCTGATCACATCAAAAATCATTCCCAGTCACGAGCAGAGGCAACGCTTTCCTGCGCCTCACATGCAATGGTCTCTTCCCTTTCGGAAACACGGGAAGTATGCTTTGAATCCCTTCTGAACACGTGGATTCCATTCTACTAAAAGAGGAGAACATGGGTTGCTAGGAACTCTCACGTATAATGAGAGTCACCACCCCTAGCAGCCACTTGGCCGCAGACAGTCCCAACAAGTGAAGCACCATAAATAGAGGAGAAAGAAAGTGGCGAAACTAGAACTCTTCAAAGTTAGAAACACCCCCTTCGGAGGGACTCCAACATGGGCTCCGAAAACACTCGAGCATTCTACCGGTTCGTCACCAAGGAGGAACACTTGCAGACGTTACAGCTGCCCCAAATATATGAGCGACTCGGAGATGAAACGCATCAGCTTGTCTACCTTTGGTCAACCACTTGTAAGGATTTCGAAGTCGATGTGGAGAAGGACGCGAACGGGGCCTACTAGCTTACCGAAGGATGGCCGGACTTCGTTTTCTCTAATCGAGTAGTCATGGGATGCTCCCTCCTCTTTGTCTATAAGGGGGAGTCCCACTTTGAGGTACATGTGTCCTACCCAGATCCGACCCACGATCGCCAAAAGAAGTTCGGCTCGACAAGCACGGGCTCGCTCAAATCCAAGGCCCATCAGAAGCCCCCGAGAGCCCCTAAGAGCGTTAAGGCGCCAAATCATAAAAAAGTGAGCCCACGAGTCCCGATGTACTTGAGAACGAATAAAAATTTTCCCTTTTCTTTTTCTCGGTTAAAAGAAAAATCAATAAAGTTGTTTTTCCTTTACTGACCGATTTCCCTTCCCTAGAGACCTGGGGAAGGAACGATTCTAAAAGATACTCGAACAATGTGAGTATTAAATAAAAGATCAAACAAATAAGGGAACAATGGCCAACGACTTCTCTATAAAAGCCAAGGACAGAAAGTCCCCGAGAAACACTTTCTATCAGACAAATAAATAAACCAAACAATTCCAGAGGTAAAATGGCAGCGGGTGGAGGCCGCCCAAGGGATTTCCTCCGGTGGATCCAGAATGCTTCTCTCTTGCAAAGAACGGTAATGCCCCTTTAAACCTCTCCGGTTAAACTTTCTTGTTTCCTACTCACAATTAATCTTTTCCTCCAAACAACCATAGCCTCTGCCAGAGTTCTTCTAAGAGGAGTATGGGTTACTCGGCGTTGAAAGAATAATCCTAACCAATGGGCCTGGAAAGAGGGGCATACGCGTCCTAGTAGAGAGGGACGAAGCAGGGGTGCTCTGGCTCACCCAAGGATGGAGTGCATTCACCAGATCCAAGAATGTCCACGTGGGATGGGCCGTCATATTCAAGTATCTGGGCGACTCATATTTCAAAGCCAGCTATGTGCCTTCGGGAGAAAACACCTCTGAAGGTGAAAGTAGTGATGACACTCCCTAAGGAAGGAGTGCTCCTTACTAAATGCTTAGGTTGTCAAGAAAAAGGAAGCCTGTATAAATAAGAATATTGAATGAAAAATGCTAGACGCCCGGGTGGCGAAGTTTCCAAATCTTTTTTTGTCACCTAAAAAGATATTGGAGGAAATACTATTAATAAGCACCGCAAACTGAGTTCCCTGACGTGGACCATCCGCGAAACCTGGGGCAAAACCCAATTATAAAAAAAACCGCGGACCAAGTTTCCTATCACCGACCTTCCGCAAAAAGCAAAAACATACATAATCCGAAAAAAGACGCCCAACAAAGTATCAAGGGTTGTTTGAAACAAAGAACCACCCGAGATGGTGGGAACGAATGTCTACAATCCATCACCAGAGAAATCCACTTTGTCGTCATCCACCAGACCCCAATCTTCCCGATCCTCACTAGGGGAGAACGGCTGAAGAGGAACACCCGGGTTTTCCGCAGATTTCTTCACACTTTGATGTATCCCAGCCTTCATCCATATGTAAAAGCAATCCATGTACCGGTCTTGGATGAACTCTTGCCCAGCCTCTTTGTTCAGCCACTCGGGAACCGCGCTTTTCATGAACTCCAAACCATTCGGAGTTTTCAACCAATCGTCCACTAACTTGGTACGTTTGTGTGGAACGTCCAACCAAGATAGAACGACATCGCCGTCCGTACGAGACTAATATCGTTCCAACTCAATCGTACGATGATTGGCCTCCATGACCGCCTTACTCCTCGCCTCGTTAGCCGTTAGCAGCTGTCCCTCAAACTCCTTTTTCTGGGCCTCAAATTCCTGCTTCTGAGCCTCAAACTCCCTTTTCTGGGCCTCGAAGTCAGTTTGTAGGATAACCATTGCCTGTTGAGAAGATTCAAGTTGAGCGCGCAGCGTCTCCACCTCCTCCGCTAGCTTGCTGCTTTTCGCCTTCTCAGCGGATATAATCTCGTCTTTTTCCTTCACCCGCGAACGAAGAGATTCAACCTCCTTCCTCAGTGTCTCAGCCTCCGAGAGTTTCCCTTCCAACTGCTCCAGTCTCTCTTCTAGTTCATGAGCATGCTGGCCCAAGCGAAGATATCTGCCCCAGCCGCTATGAGTAAAAACATGACCCTAGCCGCAGAAAACATTATGAGAATCAAGAACACATTAAAAAATCAAATGGATAAGAGGTAGAATACACGATTCACTTACCCATTTGCACCAGCTCTCTTGTTCTAGTGTGAATTGATCGTTAGTAAGATGGTCCAGATACCGTAACTCCACTTTCCCCAGTTCGGGGGGAAAGGCCAACTGTTCGAGAGTTTCAGAGTGAAAGCCGGGCATCCGGTACGCGGGCCGACCATTGGCGTCTACGTGAAAAACTGGTACCTCCCAGCTCACACCTTCCCACGCTGGGTATCAACGCGCTTTCTTTTTCTTCGGCGGCGGTTTGGAAGTTCCCACGTCACCAGGGGAGACAACTCGATGCTCTGCAGGAGAGACGAGAGGTATGGACTTGGCCTCAGCGACCGGGGAAGAATCAATCAGTATGATAGAGGGCTCAGGTTCCACCGGAGCAACCGGAGGAGAGGAAGTCGCAACAACAACTCTTTCTTTCACCACCGCCTTTCCTTTAGTTTTTGGGGCTGAGGTTTTGGGGCGTTTTAAAGCCCTCGTCACGTCAGTTGGGATTTTCCTCTTGGAAGAAGAAGGGGGGGCCGAAGACATCTTAGCCGCGTCCACCATGGTTTTTAGCTCCGCGGCACCTAAAAAAAACCACAAAAATCGAAGACGATTAAAATCCGAATCAAGAAAATACTAGGGATAAGACAAAAGGAAGGGCACCCCCCGAGATGAGCTACAACCTATGCGCGGATGAGGAAGACTTAAGCCAGCCATCTCCAGCCGCAAGGGGGAAACCATATCTTTCCATGACGGCTTTGTCTCCACGGCAAACTTCTGCTCGATCTCCTTAAGGTCAGAAACAGCTTCCCTTTTCATTTGCGTATACAAACGCGGCTCCGTATGAAAATTTAAAATCCGACACGAAGGATCTCTGACCAGAAACCATTTATGCCACCATTCCGGCTTGCTGGTATTCCGATCCACAATAGAGACGCTGAGCTTAGCCTGATAAAGGCTTTTGTGGATGCCCCCATGGCCCAAGGTAAGCATATTGCTCAAAAGTCCAAGAGAAGGTTGGACCCTGATCTCCAGGTAATGCATCACAAATGAAGTTAAGAAAAGCCAGCTATTCGGTACCAGTTGGGCAGGGCTCAAGCCACAGGCTTTCAGATAACGTTTAAACAAATTAGGCAAAGGGAGCCAAAATCCTTGGACCAAGCTCTCAATATACACCACTAGACAACCGGGGTAGGCGTCCAGGCTTCCTCCCCCCTCGACCGGCAGACACAGAACAACCCCCTCTGGCCAGGGAAAGACGCGAGCGATTACGTTCAAATCCTCTACGGTTGTGAATGTCCCCCCACCACGGCTCTGGGCGTTCGGGGGGGCTATATGAATCATACGCTGAGGTGAAACTACGGGTATTGGGCCCGCGACAGAAGGCTGAAAATCCCCCTTGAAAGGACAAGTCACTAGCACATTCTCGTTGCATAGAACCGAGCGAAAATCCCCTAAACACAGACGACGAACGGCGTTCTTTTGGCATAAAGAACGGGCCAGAGGGCAAACCATTATGAGAATCCCACTCTTTGTAAGAGTGCTGAGACTCCGGCGACTCTAGTATTGAGTCAAACCCCGATGATGAAGCCCCGACATCCGACTGCGAGGACACAGAGTCGACTGGGGAGGAATCTTCATCACGTTCGCGACCCGGGGAAGCATAAAAAGAAGGATCCTCGAGATCCTTGGGTTGCCTGAAAGTAACGTTCTCGGGAACCTCTATCTCACCCATCAATAGCTTTCCCTCAGGACGTCGGGAAGATGGAGGCCTAACCAAAGCCTGCGCACTCCCCGAACTACTTGGGGAAGTTGACATGATGAGGATAGCCGAGCCGGTTAAGAAAGAAGTAGCGAAGGGGAAAGAGGCCTAAGGACCAGCCGCGGCCAATGTAAACCCAGATGATTGCCCGCACACCAACCACGGTCCTAGAGAGGAAAGGGGGAGAAAAGAAGACTAGAATAAAAAACAAAACCTAAGACGCAGGAAGAAAAGAAAATAAAATCAAGATTTACCTCGAAGATGTCCCAGTTGAAGAGCTGTAAAAAACGAAGAACGGTAAAAATAAAAGAGGAATCAGAACCCCTATTTATAGGCACCATGATCCAGGACGGTTCACCTCCTATCTCAAGCCACGTGTCGAAAGCATGGTCCCCATCAATCAAACAAATGGGCCGAAAATTACCGGCCCATAAAAACCCATTTGGGCCCTGAGAAGCCCAACGTTCATGTCTTCCTTATCTTTTCGCCCTGAAAGAACTACCAACTACGAAGGAGGTTTTCGAACCGCGGTAAATCCTATCAGGTTCCCCCACGGCCCGAGGGGCTGTGATGACGCCCGAAAGATAACGGAATTTAAGAAACAGTTAAAGAGGGTTTAAAAGGTTAATGAAAATAAACTCCAACGAACAAACATAACGACCTTCGGTGCGCGGACGAAGAATCTCTGCACAAATGGGACAGATGGCGCACAAAGGGACAGGTGGCGTTCATGCCCCCCATCCAAGTGCATTTCTTTCCCTAGACACCTGGCAATACGACATCGACAAGTGGCCGAAAGGGGGGAACATCTCCCCTGTTTGACAGACGAAGAAATGTACTATGAAAGGTAGAAAGGGAGCTAAAGAAAGGGACTTTTTGGAAAAACCAGAGAGGAGACGCTAGTTCCAGAGAGGTATGAGAGAGAAACAGCCACGCCAAGGTTCCCATCCTGACTCATCTATCTACCACACGTTCGGGGACGCCTCTGGAGAGGAGAACAACATAATCAACCGAGACAGGTAGTCGGACGTCAGTCTAAGGGGCTGGGGAGCATGTGGAATCATTTCACCCTCAACTTCTACTGTATGAGACGAGCTAGTCTCCTTTACCATTGGGTCATTTGATGAACCCGGATAAGTAGAGATGCGAGCCTTCTCGAAAGACTCGACGGCTCCGATCGTGGGACCCCCATAATTCGTGGGGATCCCAGGTAATGGGTAAGACCGTCCTTATTTCCTTTAGGGTAAGTGGCTCAGGTAAAGGTCTCTTTTCCCCCTGTTCTGTCACCCTGACCGGGTGGTTGACTGGGGGGAAAGGGCTTCAGGTAAGTCCGTATTACCCAATTTCCATAAAAGGAAATCCAAAGCATACCCCCCCCCCCCCCCCATGGGGACGTGGGGGGCCACATACTTTTTCTTGTACGATTTCGTCAGTATTCCAGCTCTTAGGTAATTTATGATGATTAGAGAGTTTCCTTCAATGGTAATCTTCTCCAAACTTAACTTCTTAGCTGCGAGAAGCCGAGAACACCCAAACGAAGAGCACGCAAGCAAGGGTGTTTGCGACCCAACAGTTGCAGAACCGATTGTTAGAGGTGATCCGTCGCAGTCCCGAATAATGAATTCAATGCTACTATCATTGTTAGTCGGTGATGAGCCATCAAAATTTAATTTACAGAAACCTCGTGGAGGTTTTCGCCATTTCTTGTTTTTGGGTTCACGGTAGCTCTTATCTTTCCGAAAACCTAAGTTTGTTTTTGTAGCCTTTTCCTGGTCATACAGTTTGGTTGTTTTATTCCAGTTGCTCATATGGTACTCAGTAGTATTTTTATATTTATCCAGAGACGGAAGCTTCTCTTGTCTAAAAACAAATTGATTACGTGTTAGTCATATTGTCCACCAACTAAAAGCCATTTCTTGTTTTTGTGTAACAGATAACTTGTTTGAAAGTATAGCCAGTATTGGTTTCATCTCCCTTGACTTTTAAATTGATTCTTTAATTTGCATTTGAGTTTGGCTATCTAGTTTTGAATAAAATGCATTATACTGGCATTCAAAAAAGAGATGAACTGCATCTTCCTTGTGGTGGTTACATATTGGGCAATAAGGAGGAATTGCCACTCCTCGTCTAGGCAATCTGGATGTCGTTGGCAGCCCATTATGATTTATTTTCCTCATAAAGTTTTTAATTTTAGGTGGTATGCCTAACTTCCAAATACAACTATTCTCATCGGGTGCTATTGTCGTTGTGCTCATGACTAATTTATATGCAATTGATGTACTGAATCATCCTTTTTTATCGGGCCACCAGTACAACATATCTTCCAAGTCCGTGGAAGGGATCGGATAGGGACGTTTGCAATTTTGTCCACTAAATCTCTCAGGAGAATGCTATTCAACTTGTGTATATCCTAGTTTCGGTTAGTTAAATATGTATCCACCGTTTCGTCAATGTTTATTTTCTCATAGTTGGTGCAATAATCACTCAAATTAGGCATATTATTCCATTTGTCTTTCCAAAACTTTATAGATTTTCAATTACCTATAGACCATACTAGACCATTTTTGAAAATTGGAATTAGTTCTTGTAGTTGCGTCCATTGCCATTATGCGTTCTCCTTACCGTCATATTTCAATATGTGCGTTTTTTTTAGGTATTTGTTGTAACGGCCCAGGATTATGATTCCCGGGTTACGTTTCGAGGGATGAAACCCCTCGTTAGGATCTTGCGCCTCGAGTATAGGTTGAAGGTTTGAAATTCTACTCTAACGTTTTCAAGTGGGATTTCATACCCAAAATTCGAAGAGATCGTTGGAATCCCCGGGGAAGTCCCCTGTACCTGTCATAAGTCTAAGCGGGGAAAACCAATAGTCATGCAATTAGCGGAATCAAGATGTAATACAAGAGGGTACCACGGCAGAGCCGAGTCAAAACCAAATCAATAAGCACATTTATCGAAATCTAATAGGCAATGTTAGTGAGGTTAGACCATTTCTTCGCAATTGCCCAAAAGAGTTCCCACGTCACGGAAGCAAGGATCAATCATGGTGTAAAACAAACCTAAAAAAATATGTATGCGGGGCGGTGTCAGATCGAAGCCCTATGCAATATAATCCCAAACAAGCAGACACATACACACGCTAGTCCTAATAAAGATGCTTCTAGATGCAAGGCGGGATATTACACACTAACATGCTCCTAAAATCAGGTGCATAAATATAATAAGGCCTTAGCACCGAATATCAAGTGGTATATCGCTCTCCTACCTCCACCCCCTTCCGATAGGGCGGAGACTGGCCAGCTCGTGAATGCATTCCCTTATAATCGGGCGGCACGCATGCCCAACCCGCTCCACAATAAAGCCCGCATGCATCTCATAATATAAGGAAGTTTCATGACTCGACAGACTCAAGACGGGACCCGATGGGACTGGGCCGTCCTATAACCCTAGCAAAGACTCTAGTTACTTCACAGATAACGGCCGTTCTGTTTACAAAAACAATTAGTAAACGAATGCTTAATCATGAGTGCAATCCTAGCAGGATACTACATGGCATGCTTTATTATGAATGCACCTAGTATGCACATGGCTACAAGCAGGGAGATCTCTTTTTGAATCTGAGTGAGCTCATATAGGAACTCACCTGGCTATGCAGAACAACATAATAAAAGATACGGCATACATCAATCATGATCACAAAGTATCACCTAGTAATCATAACGAGAATATAAGTCTATCTATTCAAACATACAAACACACACATTTCCATATAAGTTCACGAAATGAATATTCCATCATTCTGCTTTCAACTCATCCCATATTTCATCGCAAGGTCCCAATATAACTCATCAAGTACCATCTCAACTCATCATCGCAACAGGTCACCATGCTTTAACTTATCGTCATATCATATAACAACATATAGTAACATGTATCATCACCACATATATAGATCATATTCCTACCTTTATATTTAAGAACATATCATAATTCATACTTCCCAATCATATTGATATCATAACATCATGCTATTAGTCATTCAACCATGCCATTAGTCCACACCAATCGTGATATTAGTCAACCAATCATATCAACATGATAGTTAGTCACCGATCACATAATTCTCAAATTATCAAGTTAAGCAAAGTAAGGTAATTTCCCAAGATTTCCCAGAACTCTTTAAATCTCAAGTTAGATAAATCTTTATTCAAAACATTTTCCCGCTTTCTACTTGAGCCAAAAATCCATTTATAAAACATCATCCTTTAAATCAAATTATTTTATTATTTATTAAAATAAATCCGACTAGGTTGGGATATTCCCATAATTCATCTTTTATATTTTATTAAATTCCATAATATAATATAATATAATTTATAATATTATACTTTCAAATCTTATCAATAATATAATATAATTTATAATATCCCACTTATTATAATATTTGTACTAATTATATATAAGTCTTAAAATCATTTTCCCACTTTATCTTAGTTTTTCCCCAAAAAATAAAGTTAAGGCCCAAGAATGACTAGGCCCAAACCCATCTCTAATCTCGGACCCAAACTAAATCCATAACCCAACTCTCCATTAAAGAACCGGATCAGCCTTGTTTTTGTTTTAAAATTGTTGAACCGGACCCGCCTTTAAAAACAAAAGAAAACCGGACCCGAGTGAACACTGTTCACTGTCTTCAACATCTGTACTTCGAAATGGGGAAGGGATGGAGCTGCCGGCTTCGGCACCCAACTTCGGTCATTCAAAACGACACCAAGCACAGAGAATTGACAGGAAGGAAGAGAGAAAAGGAGTGCTCACCAAGGTGTTCTTCGAGTTCATCGCCGGAAAAAGGAAGCTCGGCGAGGCTGCGTTTGGGCTCGTCGGTGTCGATGCTTTGATCGAGAATGCCTGGGAGAGATGTGGGAGGTTAAAGGAGGGACTTTTATTGCGGTTGGAGGTAAAATGAAGAGGAAGAAGTGAGAAATCGATCCCTTACCTTTCGAAAATCAAAACGGGGAAAGCGAGGTCGGGGCTGCACTCTAACTCGGGGGGAGATCTCCAGCTGCTGCTCTCTAGGCTCCGGGGAGGCGTAGGAGGGTGCTCTTGCTGCTGGCTCGGGGTTGGAGAACGAGGACACGAAGGTGGAACTGCTGCTACGTTCTCGGCGAACAGAGAGCGGGGCTGCGGTTTCAGGGGATAGGAGGTGACGGTGGTTGCTGGTGGTGGAGGCGAATGGTGGTGGTTATGGCGTGTCGTGGTCAAACAGTGAGCATTTGATAGGGGCTGGGACAAAATGAAAGAGAAGAGGTGGGAGATTCCAAATGAAATTAGACATAGGGGGTTTATGAAATTGAAAATCAAATGTGGGGAGAATGGGTTAGGTTCTGCTCTTTTTTTTTAGAAGAGATGGAGTAGGTAGAGGCAGAGTCTTTGATCAATTCAGAAAATGAAAGGTGTTGTTTGTTTTTCAAAAGTAGGAGAATCAAAGAAAAGTGGGAGGGGAGGAGAATATAGAATTTACCCAAAGGAGGAGAAGATGAGTTGGATGTATAATTGAATAAGAATTGGTGATAGGGGACGGAATTCGCTTTAAGAATTTCAAGTTCGATTTATTAAATTTAGGACGAGTTTTCTTTGAAATAACCGAATTAAACCCATTTTAAATTCATTTTTAATTTACTTTTTCTGAAAATTAAGATTTGAAAATCCGAGCCTTTACATCATCCACCTCTAAAAACAAGTCTCGTCCCCGAGACTAAAACCAAAACAAGGTAGGGGATGAAGTTTGAAATAGGTGAGTCCAAGGACCATTTCATCGATCCCGTAAGTGCCTCATAAGTGTCCCTATGAGATTCTCACAGTATCGTCGTCATGATCACAATATCTCCGATAGGTCGTAGCGAGAGTGTGATGCGGGCCCTTACCACATCCTTACCCCCGACTTCTCGATTATATCATAACTCGAAAAGCATTACGACATCTCCACTAGGTCTTAGCACGCAGTCCATAAGGGCCCCTATAAAGTGCATGTATCCACTTCGTGGGGCGTCATAATGCAAGCTCGGTCAGAAAATTTCAAGAGGGATCTCAGTTTGAAAAGGTTCAGTCTCAGAATCATTGAAGTGCTCGATCGAGTTCAATTTGTCAAAATCAAAGTTAGCCATTTTTAAACATTATTCAAAATCCTTTAAACCGATGTTAGTCAAGCAAGTTTCAATCTCAGGAGGTGGAATCATCCACCTCCAAGGGCTAAATCCGATATTTCCTTCCTAGGTTCCAAGTCAGAATCAATTTCATTAATTCAGTTCTATCATACTAGCAATTCCAATTAAAGGCATCATATATCATAGTAGTCGTATCACACCTTCATAATAAGGTCATAATCATGTCACATATAGTCACATATCATAACATATCTAGCATAGTATCATACGAAGTAGGATTTTTCAAATCAACCATATCAATCAGATAAGCAAATCGTAATTATGCCAACTACCAAGCATCATCACATTAGAGGCAAACAAATACTTCCGCACGCCAGCATTTCATCAAGTCCATGGGGTAAATATGTTAGTATTAATAGCTCACTATTAGTTATGGCAACACGTCGGGGAGTCAACATAATCAATAGCATAGAATCTACACAACACTCAGTCCCAAGTAACGCATCAAACTAGATCGCATCCCCAAGAGAACCTGTCTATAACTACCAACCATAACAAAACACGACCATTACTTATCTTCCCTCGCATCAAGATCAACCTCACCTAGGTCTACCAACTCAAATCCGATACTGGTTCTAGACACCATTGCATTCTGCTCACATACAACTCTCTAGCCTCATAACTATCCGCAAATTCAAGGCCTAGTTCTCAACCAATCGCTAGGTATCCCAACTCTCATGTCATAAAGCCATCTAAGGGTCATTCTACTTTAATCCCCAGCCTCGAGTCCAAATCTCTCACTCAACTCTCCTAAAACCCATATCTCGGAGTTCCCAATTGCATAGTTCTCTATTCCGACCAGCTCACAACTCGACCAACTACCAAGACTCCCTAATACGCACACCCTCGTCCTAGGAATTCCCTACTAGTCCCATCTTTACCTCTTAAGAGAAATCTCAAGACCTCAATTGATCCTCTCTCACGATCGATCTAGACGTTTCTTAACAGTCTCGCTTACTCTTCCTAGGCTCTCATGACTCCGCCTAACCATCATTTCCAAAAGAGACATCTCGAATCACCTTGCTAACCTGATCATCCTTCCCGCATCACTAACCACTCTCGCTAACCATCCACCTCTAAGAACCCAACACGTACTGACCGTCTCACACCTGACACTCCCGACCAACTCTATTGTAGAAACCCATCCAATGCTAACTCTCAACCACAAATCACCGAGACCGACCCTCATTACCAGCGCTTATCCTCCAAGACTAAACACCAATTCTACCTACTCATCCCATTCTGAAACTCACAAAACCTAAACCCCGCATGACTCCTCAAGCCGACCCCCACTATAGATTATCTTCCTAGCATTTTTTGAAATTACCTCAAGCTACCACTACGACCATTCTCTCCAAAGAAACTGTATGCCTGACGAGAGGGTTTCTCGACCAAATAAATTTGTAGTCAAGACCCCGCTATAGGATAGTGGAGTCAGGTTCGTCCTCAAGAGAGAAGTCAGCGGTTCTAGGTTTAGTGTGTTTTGGGGTTCAGGGATAGCGGGAAAAGGTGGGGAGGTTGTTGTCGACAAAGAATAGAGGGGTCGATGTCGATAGATGGAGAGGGAATGGTGGTTGGTGTCGGGTAGAATATGTGCCGAATAAAAATAATAAAATAAAACAAATGAAGATGCAAACTTCCAAGGTTAGGGATCACCACAACAATAAACATATGTGTAGATCATAAATCACATAAAGATGCATGCTTTATATCAAAGAGTCGACTTTCGCAAATTCCAACAATTTAGGTGATAGAGGCTCTCGCATAAAAACCTAATTTGTTTCTACATTTTCTTAATTAGGATTAGTCGGCTCTCGCAAATAAACCCTAATTACTATCCAATTCATAATAAGATCACTTTCGCTTCAATATCATGAATAAGGAATTTCCTTAACTCTCGCAAAGGATTAAGCACATAGGTAGATGATGATAAAGACATATAAATTCATGGATTTATAAATCAAACACACATATCTATGTTGGGATCACCCCAACCCTAGAAGAAGGAAATTAGAAACAAACCATCATAAAAGAAATTAACTTTAACATAAAATAAACTAAAACTTATAAAACCTTCCAAACGTTCCTCCTCTCTCGCCTCCTCTCTCTCTCTCTCTCTCTCCTCTCTCTCTCTCTCTATCTCCTTCTCTCTCTCTCTCGCCTCCTCCCTCTCCTTGCGCCCAAAGACGGCTTTGCTTGAATCCATGAAAATCAGCCCCCTAGGGCTTTATTTATAGCCTTCTAATCCTTTCTAATCAAGGATAGAATCTTCTATCTATATCTACTTAAAGCTTAAAGATAAATAAATTGCTAAAAGAAAATAAATTTTTAAAGGAAAACTATATCTAAACTAGGTAATATGTCTTTATGTTGATAGATCTCCCTTCCATGGATAGAACTTGATAGATTTCGGCCTACTCAACCTCCTTCGTGTCCAAGGAATCCCAGCTCGACTCGGATTGCTCACGGCGCGTAACGCGGCTTCGGACTTTGCTCGTCGATCTCGACAAGGATCTTGTCGATCTCGAGTAGCCCTCCTCTGTCTCGAGCAGGATTGTTGGTCGACTCGGCGTCTTGGCTAGCTGGTGCTCGATGTGACTCGGACATGACTCACAGGTCTAGTCAATCTCGAGTAGCCTTCCTCTGTCTCGAGTAGGATTGGCTCATCGACTAGGTCTTCCCGGGTGGCTCTGCTCGACCGGCTCAGATCTGGACTCGGGGCTCGTCGATCTCGACTAGATCTCCTCGAGATCGAGTAGAGTTGGCTCGACTTCTCGACAGTTCGTCGACTCCGGACATGGCACTAAGGTGTCGTCGATCTCGACAAGGCCTCCTCGAGATCGAGTAGGATTCCGGGAGTCGGGTTGTCTCTGACTCAGTGTCCTCGATCAGCTCTGCTCGACCAGGTCTGCTCGACAAAGTTGGTCGATATCGAGTAAGGTGTACTCGATATCGAGTACACTGGGCTTCAGCTTTCTGCTCTGTTCTTGAAATGCACTTTCCCGAGTCATCGTTTGTCGGATTGACGCATATGACCATGCGTTGGAAAGCTCTTTCCAAGGGCTACAACTCTCATGAAGACATCAAAGCTTGATTCAGAACGAAGAATGATGAAAAATGGCATTTTCTCCAGCTGCACCATTCTTAGCTTCTCCATGAGTTTCCTTTAAGCTCCAAAGTGCGTCCGATTTCTGCGAAATATAACCAAAACTTGTGTAGACCTCCATATATTGCAAATAAGTGTAAACTACACAGATTCTGTATTATTCTAACCCAAATGCATGCAATGTACGCAGAAATCGATATAAAAGTAAGTGTAAAACATGGCGAATTAGGCTCACATCAAACACCCCATACTTAAGCTTGCTTGTCCTCAAGCAATACTTTTATTTGTCATTCAGGGGAAGAATTCATAACTCTCAACATTTTAGATTGATTCTCATATAACCCAGCAATCAATTACCATCCTCGAAAAGGTACTTATGTCACAGATCCATGCATGTGCAATTATACAAAAGCAACATCTACTCACAAAAGGAGGGTTATGCAAAAATAATTTTTATGTGACAAAGCATTAATAATCAAGAGGACTTTAATTTAAGCTCAAATAATGAGTAGATTGGTAAAAGGCTAAAAGGTGGACAATTTTTGGCAATGTGGTGCTTTTGATCCGGGGAAATGGAGTACTTTCCAAACTTTCATATCACATTCTTTCTCATTAGATTCATAACCTTTCATAATGCTTTTATCAATAATATTGCTTTTACCTCTCTAACCTCAGCACTGCCTTCTCGCGAGTCGCAAACATGGGTGTCATGAATGGCCCCGGATACTTAGTGCTTTGGACTCCTCACAATGTGTCCCATCTCTCCAAACTATTATCTCAGAGAGCAGGGTCAATCTACCTTTATCTCCTGAGGTGATTGGATTTTCTTTCACTCATTAAATTTTCCATATAATTCAAACAATTTCCCTCCAAACTCCAATAATGATAAACACAACAACCATATAACAATCTCCATAATGTAACATCATTCTCAACAGAATCCCCGGATAAGGTAAAGAATGGAAATATTTAGATCATGTGGAGCAATAATTGAAATAAGGCATATTATGGCTTTTGTGTAATGCATAAACATAGGTAAGGCTAGGATTATAAACAATGAGCATTATATGGAAATATAAAGTCCTCCATCATCTTATCATGCAACATGTCAAAAGCAACTTCAAATTTTACCTCCTTTCATGGTTTTCAATAAAATAATGCACTTCATTGTGACTTCCCTTAACTAGGCAATTTCATGCTATATCTCTAATGAATCCAATTTTGTATCGTCGAGTTCAATTAAAGCTTCCATGACATTATTCAAAATTTTCAATGGGGGTCATTTTTCTCAAATTTTGGAAAACATGCATATAAGCACATAAATCAATAATGAATTCCAAAATAGCCATGTAGCAATTCAAAGAAATAATACACATATATGATCAAATATGCACAAAGTAAGCCCTTCCCCCACCCCATACTTAAACATTACAGTGTCCTCACTGTATAAAAAGATAAGGGTAAAGAAAGAAACTCACTAGACAGGTGTGCAGGGCCTCTTAATTTCGAATGAAAGGAACCGCCTAGGCCGAATCTGAAAATAGCTTGCTTCTATCCATGGACATGAAAAGTGTAGAAGACATATACCCACAATAGAAAAACTAAAAAGTTCAAAACCAAAAAAAACAAACAAAAGCAATAATGTCCAAAAGGTCCCAAAATATAAATGTTTATTTACAAGCTCTAGATTTTATAGTCGCTAGGCCGACTTCTTCATTAAGCATTAGCCTGGTTCATCTTTTTCCGGAGGTATAGGTGGATCTGGTGGTTCCTCCGGTGGTGGGAAGCGTGGGATGTCATCCGGGGGCATCGTGTGAAGAAGTTTAAACCTCCCCGAGTGGACGCTCCATGGCTCCACCCATCCATCTTCATGGGCTCCAGCTGGCATGCATAAAGAAAGATATAAAGAAAATATACATACCTCATCATCATACCTCTTCCGCTTCATAGGTTGACTTGGTTGCGCGTCTCCACCACAGCAGAACGGTGGAGAGGGAAGAGATATTTCCACCTCATCATGTGGAGCTTCATGCCACTTTGCTAGGACCCCATACTTGAATATGAACATCGGTTGCTCAAAATCATCGGGGATAGCCTTCACCTTGTAAGGTAAAAGCGATCTTGGAATGCCCTGGTCAACAATGTCCAACTTCTTCTCTTCTAGTGCTATTTCGCCGTGGGATCCTTCATATGATTCATCAACAATAGGTAGCAAAGTAGGAATGAAATTCGAGGAAGGACATACCTGGTTGTCGACATTGAGTGGGTCAATTGGCTCGTCGAGAGAAGGGCATGGTCCTTTAGACTGAATGGAAGCCTCAAGCCTTCGGATTTCGTCTTCCAACCGAGCTATTTCCGTTAATCGTGACTCCTCCACTGCGATCCTATTTCTCCGTCTCAAATCTTGATACCATTCTTCCCATGCAGGATTCCCTTCGACAAAGTCTTCCATCTTTGTACCTAATCTTTGAAATCACAATCAAGAACACAAATTAGTGGTAAAAGCTTGGCACCCAGTTGGTACCGGTGAGCTGAGGTAGGTGGTGGTAGGGTATGTGAAGGGTAAGAAAAAGGGATGTGCCTTTCTGAACCTTAAACATAATTAAACTAGGCGCGATTGATATCTCCCCGGCAACGGCGCCAATTTGACGAGAGGGTTTCTCGACCAAATAAATTTGTAGTCAAGACCCCTCTATAGGATAGTGGAGTCAGGTTCGTCCTCAGGAGAGAAGTCAGCGGTTCTAGGTTTAGTGTGTTTTGGGGTTCAGGGATAGCGGGAAGAGGTGGGGAGGTTGTTGTCGACAAAGAATAGAGGGGTCGATGTCGATAGATGGAGAGGGAATGGTGGTTGGTGTCGGGTAGAATATGTGCCAAATAAAAATAATAAAATAAAACAAATGAAGATGCAAACTTCCAAGGTTAGGGATCACTACAACAATAAACATATGTGTAGATCATAAATCACATAAAGATGCATGCTTTATATCAAAGAGTCGACTTTCGCAAATTCCAACAATTTAGGTGATAGAGGCTCTCGCATAAAAACCTAATTTGTTTCTACCTTTTCTTAATTAGGATTAGTCGGCTCTCGCAAATAAACCCTAATTACTATCCAATTCATAATAAGATCACTTTCGCTTCAATATCATGAATAAGAAATTTCCTCAACTCTCGCAAAGGATTAAACACATAGGTAGATGATGATAAAGACATATAAATTCATGGATTTATAAATCAAACACACATATATATATGTTGGGATCACCCCAACCCTAGAAGAAGTAAATTAGAAACAAACCATCATAAAAGAAAATAACTTTAACATAAAATAAAATAAAACTTACAAAACCTTCCAAACGTTCCTCCTCTCTCGCCTCCTCTCTCTCTCTCTCTCTCTCTCTCTCTCTCTCTCTCTCTCTCTCTCTCTCTCTCTCTCTCTCTCTCCTTCTCTCTCTCTCGCCTCCTCCATCTCCTTGCGCCCGAAGACGGCTTTGCTTGAATCCATTAAAATCAGCCCCCTAGGGCTTTATTTATAGCCTTCTAATCCTTGCTAATCAATGATAGAATCTTCTATCTATATCTACTTAAAGCTTAAAGTTAAATAAATTGCTAAAAGGAAATAAATCTTTAAAGGAAAACTATATCTAAACTAGGTAATATGTCTTCATGTTGATAGATCTCCCTTCCATGGATAGAACTTGATAGATTTCGGCCTACTCGACCTCCTTCGTGCCCAAGGAATCCCAGCTCGACTCGGATTGCTCACGGCGCGTAACGCGGCTTCGGACTTTGCTCGTCGATCTCGACAAGGATCTTGTCGATCTCGAGTTCCTCTGTCTCGAGCAGGATTGTTGGTCGACTCGGCTAGCTGGTGCTCGATGTGACTCGGACATGACTCACGGGTCTAGTCGATCTCGAGTAGCCTTCCTCTGTCTCGAGTAGGATTGGCTCATCGACTAGGTCTTCCCGGGTGGCTCTGCTCGACCGACTCAGATCTGGACTCGTGGCTCATCGATCTCGACTAGATCTCCTCGAGATCGAGTAGAGTTGGCTCGGCTTCTCGACAGTTCGTCGACTCCGGACATGGCACTAAGGTGTCGTCGATCTCGACAAGGCCTCCTCGAGATCGAGTAGGATTCCGGGAGTCGGGTTGTCTCTGACTTAGTGTCTTCGATCAGCTCTGCTCGACCAGGTCTGCTCGACAAAGTTGGTCGATATCGAGTAAGGTGTACTCGATATCTAGTACACTTGGCTTCAGCTTTCTGCTCTGTTCTTGAAATGCACTTTCCTGAGTCCTCGTTCGTCGGATTGACGCATATGACCATGCGTTGGAAAGCTATTTCCAAGGGCTACAACTCTCATGAAGACATCAAAGCTTGATTCAGAACGAAGAATGATGAAAAATGGCCTTTTCTCCAGCTGCACCATTCTTAGCTTCTCCATGAGTTTCCTTTAAGCTCCAAAGTGCGTCCGATTTCTGCGAAATATAACCAAAACATGTGTAGACCTCCATATATTGCAAATAAGTGTAAACTACACAGATTCTGTATTATTCTAACCCAAATGCATGCAATGTATGCAGAAATCGATATAAAAGTAAGTGTAAAACATGGCGAATTAATGCCACTCTGGCTCGAATTACCCATAATATCACACCCTGACCAACTTTCTCACAATCCTCCAACCTATAGGATTCCCAACATCCTCTACCTGGACTAGCTCTCTCAACTCCGCACGTTTTCCCAAATTGCCTTAGATCACACTTCCCCGAACCTTGAAATCTCTACCGCTTAAGCTCTCTTACACATCGACCATCAATTCCATATAATTCATATGACATCCTCATCTGAATCTCCCAAGTACCGCAATCTTGCCACACCTTCTAAAATCCTTCATCTTCTAGCGCTCTCAATACCTTACACTTTGCCTAATTCCTATCTTCATGCTTAGAATCTCCCTATCTCAACCTCAAGCCCACAGTCTTACTAGATATCTCAACGACATCATTGCTTAGCTACCAACCTTTCCTCGGAGGCTCATCTCACATCCTCAAATACCTCAATAGCCACAATAACCTCCACTCATAAATATCGGTTCATTCCCTACACTAAAACCCTCCAACAATGCATCTAAAAATCCCTCACTCATGAATCCTCCAAGCACTACCAATTCTATCGAACAATCCCCGAATACTCGTTACACGTGCAACCCTAATATGAACAACCTAATATCCAAGATCAATAATCTCCCAACCAACCTCATACTACTCTTCCTTAGCGATTCCTCAACCTCATCCTTTACCAAGTTCTCTCCCAATAACCGCACATACAACCTAGTCCCAAATTCTACGATTCCTTAGACATTCCTTAACCGATCATCCTCAACGCCACCCACGATTCGCTCCTAGACTATCTAGACATTCTCTTTGGGCACACTAACCCGTCTATCAACAAATCCCCTCAAGAATCCCTCCGATCCACTCTTAACTCACTCATCCACCTCTAGAACTACACTACCCGCACACGTTATTTCCTTACTCTACCTCTAACGAAGACCTCTCCCTCAGAATCTCACCATACTGACTCCACTCCTCACCTAAGATCTACCTGGAAGCTCAATTATACTCGTTGAATACTATCTCCGACAAATCCCAACTCACTCGGTTATACTCTTGCTAACACATCTTTTTTGGACCCCATCTCACACAACCACTGATCTAGTCCAAATACCTCAATCTACCTACTACTTTCTGACCTGTTTCACCGAAGGAATCACTCGACTCAAGGACAAGAAGGAAACACCACCACCTATATAACCCATAACCGATTTACTAGCAGGTCAATACACTCAAGCATCAAGGTACATCATCGCAAGAACTAGTTAGTCAAGCAATCATTCACTACTAGTTCAGCGCATCAGGTATTAACACATCGAATTAAGTCAGTTCTAGGCCCATCGCACTATGCCAGTTTCGATTGATATAAAAGAATTCCCGTTCGCATGAAGAACGCCATTCCTTGAGTCGGCTGGGAAAATATGTGCACGACTGCCGTCTTGAAAGCATACTCGTCCTTTTCGCCTTCGGCGATGTCGTCCTTAGAGTCTATGGGTCATGGAACCATCACACTTCCGTTGCGCTGCTCCGGTGCCACTTGGTTGTCAGCTCTTCCTTTCATGTCGGCATTCATCGAAGGATCGCAAGTGTTAGAAGTTATGGAGATAGGGGAGAGACAAAGGCGGACGACACACTCCCTCAAGGATTTCAGACATGGACCAGGACTAGGGACGACGAGACCAAAGATAGAATCCCCACCAGAGGATTACAACGATGTCCTTAGGGTATTCTATGGGGTTATAATTGTGACACACAAACACATAATAGTCACGAATATCATCACATCATTCCACACTAGCATGTACCTATCTCAATAGATGACGATCTATACATTCATAACATGTTCATAGAATCAACTTTTCATGCACACAAAACTAGCTAGCAACCTATTGTCTCATTCACTAGTCATGCTCGATATATATTATGATCATATATGCACAAACCAACAATAGACATATACAGGATGAATTATGTACGACATAGCGGGCATTGTAGAATGTCACAAGTATGATTCATTACTCATTTTAGGAACACGCATAAACAGATCGAGACAATGCGAAGTCAATTACGAGCATGTTGAGAGGCACCCTAATAATCATGCTAGAGGATATGGTAAGGTCATTTGGGCATAATAACTATCACATCAAATATAACCATGTTCATATAACAAGACAAGATGGCACACAATCATGCGAGGGCCTGTGATTAGAAGGCATACGTCCTACATGGTAATAGAAACACTCATTAAGCATGTACAAAGTCAACAAGGTTCAATTGATTAACTTAGCATGCTAGGAATTTATTTCACATGATACTCGTACAAGAGGGTTGACCACACTATCATAAACCTAATTCAATGGAGAGTAACTATCATGGGGATTCGTACATTCGACATATATATTCATCCATAAGTGTAATCATGCAAGATATATGGCAAATCATGCTGGAATATACTAACACATCATGTCATGCAATCACAAGGTGGGCTACTATCATAACCTGACAGAATTCTCCAAGGGCAATCACCGACTTATCAACCCGTTTCCCCGTGGGACGCTAGTATGACTCGCTCGGTATGACACAAGGACATTCACACTTTTCCGAGAGGTGAGGGTAGGACTCGTGTTTAAACTCTTATGTCAAGAAGACATGGTTGACTATTACGAGAATCGAGAGGGACGGCTCTATAAGACGACTCTCTTCTAATTCGGAATCATTTCAGTAATCACCCTCCCTAGCACACTCAGGTAACCCTCACATCCGACGCAATTTCTGAAGGTGGTTAGTTAATCGATCTAATTTTCCCGTGGAGGACATCAACCTCAAGTACGAGACTCGATAGAAGCAGAGATGGTGGGATGCCAAACAAGACTCGAAACGGGGAGAGCGGACGCTTCTCGACCCTTGCTAACATGCCTAGGTTCTTTGGTGGGACAGATGACGGGATCGGGATCATCAAGGGGTTTAAATTATGGAAGAGCTACTCCAACAGGACAGGAATTCCAATGACATAAGAACAAGGTTTTCTCCCGCTATCCCGTTTGCACAGTTACTCAATACATGATTCAAGTCAATGCATACTGATTAGTTCTCTATCCTAAGCACAATAGCACTCAGCATGGAAGCAATTAACGGGATTAATATGATCCTCTTCGAGGAGGATCGGCCTCAGGCCCAGTTGGATATAATGCATATAATCACAGAGACAATCTATGCCATCCTTCGAGGGACGGCTAACCGGAGGGGCAAATACCTCACGCCCCCCAGCACAATCTATTCCAACCCTCGGGTTCCTTGGAGTCTTCAAACCCCGTCTGTAAAAGAAAGCTATTATTTTGCCTGCCCGTTCCCAACTACATCCAATAAGGATGGTCTATCGCCTTTACTACCCCATAGTTTCCCCTTTGTTTAATTAACGGATTTATTGAGTCAAGTTCATATTTAGTCCATTTGAGTTAGCTATATATTAAATTCATTTTGCCCTTTCTAAAACATTTTGAAAAGCCGTTTAAAAACCTTGAGCCATTTTCAAAACCACTTCAACCTATCATACTCGGTTTGCAAAACCTCGCTCTAATACCAACTTTGTAACGACCCAGGATTACGATTCCCGGATTACGTTTCGAGGGATGAAACCCCTCGTTAGGATCTTGCGCCTCGAGTATAGGTTGAAGGTTTGAAATTCTACTCTAACGTTTTCAAGTGGGATTTCATACCCAAAATTCGAAGGGATCGTTGGAATCCCCGGGGAAGTCCCCTGTACTTGTCATAAGTCTAAGCGGGGAAAACCAATAGTCATGCAATTAGCGGAATCAAGATGTAATACAAGAGGGTGCAATGGCAGAGCCGAGTCAAAACCAAATCAATAAGCACATTTATCGAAATCTAATAGGCAATGTTAGTGAGGTTAGACCATTTCTTCGCAATTGCCCAAAAGAGTTCCCACGTCACGGAAGCAAGGATCAATCATGCTGTAAAACAAACCTAAAAACATATGTATGCGGGGCGGTGTCAGATCGAAGCCCTATGCAATATAACCCCAAACAAGTAGACACATACACACGCTAGTCCTAATAAAGATGCTTCTAGATGCAAGGCGTGATATTACACACTAACATGCTCCTAAAATCGGGTCCATAAATATAATAAGGCCTTAGCACCGAATACCAAGTGGTATATCCCTCTCCTACCTCCACCCCCTTCCAATAGGGCACAGACTGGCCAGCTCGTGAATGCATTCCATTATAATCGGGCGGCACGCATGCCCAACCCGCTCCACAATAAAGCCCGCAAGCATCTCATAATATAAGGAAGTTTCATGACTCGACAAACTCAAGACGGGACCCGATGGGACTGGGCCGTCCTATAACCCTAGCAAAGACTCTAGTTACTTCACAGATAACGGTCGTTCTGTTTACAAAAGCAATGAGTAAACGAATGCTTAATCATGAGTGCAATCCTAGCAGGATACTACATGACATGCTTTATTATGAATGCACCTAGTATGCACATGGCTACAAGCAGGGAGATCTCTTTTCGAATCTGAGTGAGCTCATATAGGAACTCACCTGGCTATGCAGAACAACATAATAGAAGATCCGACATACATCAATCATGATCACAAAGTATCACCTAGTAATCATAACGAGAATATAAGTCTATCTATTCAAACATATAAACACACACATTTCCATATAAGTTCACGAAATGAATATTCCATCATTCTGCTTTAACTCATCCCATATTTCATCGCAAGGTCCCAATATAATTCATCAAGTACCATCTCAACTCATCATCGCAACAGGCCATCATGCTTTAACTTATCGTCATATCATATAACAACATATAGTAACATGTATCATCACCACATATATAGATCATATTCCTACCTTTATATTTAAGAACATATCATAATTCATACTTCCCAATCATATTGACATCATAACATCATGCTATTAGTCATTCAACCATGCCATTAGTCCACGCCAATCGTGATATTAGTCAACCAATCATATCAACATGATAGTTAGTCACCTATCACATAATTCTCAAATTATCAAGTTAAGCAAAGTAAGGTAATTTCCCAAGATTTCCCAAAACTCTTTAAATCTCAAGTTACATAAATCTTTATTCAAAACATTTCCCCGCTTCCTACTTGAGCCAAAAATCCATTTATAAAACATCATCCTTTAAATCAACTTATTTTATTATTTATTAAAATAAATCCGACTAGGTTGGGATATTCCCAGAATTCATCTTTTATATTTTATTAAATTCAATTCTGTTCATCAAATCAATTTCTAACCTTTAAAGCCTTTTTTCCAATTCTTCTAAAATCCAAGTCCAATAATATCATATTTTTAATCTCGATAATAATATTATACTTTCAAATCTCATCAATAATATAATATAATTTATAATATCCCACTTATTATAATATTTGTACTAATTATATATAAGTCTTAAAATCATTTTCCCACTTAAACACATTTTATCTTAGTTTTTCCCTAAAAATAAAGTTAAGGCCCAAGAATGACTAGGCCCAAACCCATCTCTAATCTCGGATCCAAACTAAATCCATAACCCAACTCTCTATTAAAGAACCGGACCAGCCTTGTTTTTGTTTTAAAATTGTTGAACCGGACCCGCCTTTAAAAACAAAAGAAAACCAGACCCGAGTGAACACTGTTCACTGTCTTCAACATCTGTACTTCGAAATGGGGAAGGGAGAGGAAGGGATGGAGCTGCCGGCTTCGGCACCCAACTTCGGTCATTCGAAACGACACCAAGCACGGAGAATTGACAGGAAGGAAGAGAGAAAAGGAGTGCTCACCAAGGTGTTCTTCGAGTTCATCGCCGGAAAAAGGAAGCTCGGCGAGGCTGCGTTTGGGCTCGTCGGTGTCGATTCTTCGATCGAGAATGCCTGGGAGAGATGTGGGAGGTTAAAGGAGGGACCTTTATTGTGGTTGGAGGTAAAAGGAAGAGGAAGGAGTGAGAAATCGATCCCTTGCCTTTCGAAAATCAAAACGGGGAAAGCGAGGTCGGGGCTGCACTCTAACTCGGGGGGAGATCTCTAGCTACTGCTTGTAGGCTCCGGGGAGGTGTAGAAGGGTGCTCTTGCTGCTGGCTCGGGGTTGGAGAATGAGGACACGAAGGTGGAACTGCTGCTGCGTTCTCGGCGAACAGAGAGCGGGGCAGCGGTTTCAAGGGATAGGAGGCGACGGTGGTTGCTGGTGGTGGAGGCGAATGGTGGTGGTTCTGGCGTGTCCAATGGTCTAAAAATCGCGTATCGGGGTCTTATCGGTTGGAGGTAAAAAGGATATATCGGGGATATATCGGAGATATATCGGATTTATCGGATTCGCTAATTTTTAACCATAAATATTATATTTATACTTCAAAATTTAAAAATACACATGAAAATTTAATATTTAAATGGTAAAATTTACATTCACTTCAAATATCCTGCATAACATTTACCTTTCAATTTTCAAATATCCTAGTATTTAACAGGAATTGAAACTTTGTTAATCCCTCAAATTAAAAATTTAAAACCCATTTATTCAAATTAAAACCTTTTCAATCCCTCAAAATAATAGACACAGTTACACCAGGAGACTCCCAAATCAAAACAAGAGCTGTTTGGTCCTAATGGACAAGAGAGCTGAAGTGAAAAAATATGACCACCCAAAAACCTAATTTCCAAAAAGTGTACGCGCCTCACGCGCCTTCTTCCTTCCACTTGCGCCGCCCTCGACCGGTGTTCTCCATAGCCGACCTGCTCAATTTCAAATTGCACCTAGGCCCCCCCCTAATCCATTACCTCCTACTGCTTCTTCATTGGTTGAGGGCTGGTCCTTTGTTTTGGGTGGAAACCGAATTAGCCTGCCTGATTCGGTCATTAAATCGCACCTGCTTCAATAGTTTTCTATGGTGGGGCGTGTAATATGTGCTGTCTCCCTCCTATTCGACCCCAGTTAGGCTGGGTGGGTCTGATTGCACCTCTGTGGCAAGAGTTAATGCCCACATGAGTTTTCTTCGGCGGAGTCTTATCAGTCTGTATCCCTGTGTTTGGAACAGCCTTGTGAGGTGGGATGGGTGGTTTTTTCGCCCCCCTGACCGCCCTCATGAGATTAATTATGACATTTACCACTTGATTCCTTGCCTTAACCAGGTAAATTCTGAACTTTATACGGTTCACTATAACCTAAGTGCCCTACAAGGCTCCCACCGTTTCAGTATAAATACCAATGAACCTCTTACCAAGGATTACTTAACTTGCTTATCTCTTTCTTACTGGAATCTACTCTACTTGAATCAGAGTTTTCTTACTGAAGCTGCTGTTATGTCTGATAAGCATGTTCTGCCTGATGGGTCCATCGAAAAGGTGGATCCCATGACTGTTGACACTCCAATAATAAAGCCCCCATCCAACCGTGCTCATCGACCTCTGTCGATAAATGAACCTCTTGTGCCCTCTACTGGCGTTCCTCGCGCTGAGGGACCTAAAATCGATCCTAAAAACAGGGGAAAGGCGAAGCTTGACGATGGTCCTCCGATCGATCCTAAAGATAAGGGTAAAGCCAAGCTGCATGAGGGGGTGTCTCCGGCTGCGGATGATGCCAAGCGCCCTACCAAACCGTCCCCAGAGGCAGGGTACTTTGATCGACTCAAGGAGATTCGCCAGAAGGTAGTATCTTCCCACCAAAATGTTCTTCTTGGAACCCTCTATGGGGGTGTCTCTGATTTTCCAAAGCTTAAGAATAAGATGAGGAGTGAGTGGAGGAATATTGTTGGGGTGTTTGATGTGGTGGATCGCTCATATGGGTGGTTTGAGATTAGGCTGTCCAACATCACTGATCTGAGAAGGGTTTGGGAGGAACGCCCGTTTCATTTTTTTGGCCAACTGATGGTGCTTTTAAGGTGGTTTCCCTCGTTCAATCCCCTTACTACTGTTGTAACCCATGCTGATCTGTAGGTTCGGATCCCAAACTTACCGGTGGAATTTATGTGCCGTGAGGCTTTACTTGATATCCTGGCTCAGTATCAAGCTGGGTCTTTGATTAGGTTGGATAAGCTCTCACACCAGAAAGTCCGTACTAACTTTGCTCGCTTTTGTCTTTCGGCCGAGTTGGCTAATTTGTGTGGGGAGGTGTCCGTCCCTAATGATCAGGGGGTGCCTGAAGTGCTTCGATTATGGTACGAGGACTTTCCGAAAGGCTGTGGCTTTTGCGGAGACTTTCAGCATGAGTTCGAGGACTGTCCTCGGCGTCTAGTCAAGAAGGTTGAAAGCCGTGTGGTTATCCGCTGCCCTTCCTTGGGTGTTCCGGGTGACGAGGACGAAGGCTGGACTAAGGTGGGGTCTTCGACCTCGCGGACTGCCTCTTCAGGAGCCAAGGAGAGCCAAAAGCCTTATATGACAGGGTTTGGGGGGGTTGTCGTTGAATTTATTCATCACAACGCTACTTATCCGCAACCTCCGCCTAGAGTCAACTCCAATGTGGCGACTGTTGTCCATGCCACTGGGGGAACGTCGTCGGTCTCTGTCTTACCGGCCTCAAGGGATGATGAGCTCGGTTGGACGGGCGAGGAAATCGTTGGCGGGGTGCAGCAAACAATGGCTCATCCTGAGGCGGATGTTCGCCAGCAGGTAAGGGTTCCTATCCTTGCTCCAGTAGCTGGTCGTTTGGTCTTGTCTCCTTTTGCTCACGACCCCATCGTGGTCTCAACCACTACTACCGCTTCCGACGAGCCAACTTCTTATAGGGAGACGTCTTCGATGAGCTCTACTCATTCAGTTGTTCGGAGGTTTGGTCCTTTGTTGTTGGACTCGGCTGCAGGACCTGTGGATTCTGGTAAAAGGCGTGGCAATGAGCTGTTAGATGACTCCGCTTCCTCGCATCTGAAGAAGCCCAAGAACTAAGTTACTTTTGATCAGTTTCTTATGATTAGCGTTTTTTTAATGTATATGCTTTATGTGTGCTGGGTGTTTTGTCGAGTGTCTTTGAAGCTCGTTGGATGGGTTGTTAGTCTTTTTTTGAGGGTCTCGTCAACCATTACTGCTTTTGGCTGGGCTGTGTCCCATATTAACCTCTCTGTGGGGGTCTTAAAAACCTCATCTGTTCTTAGTGGGGCTATGACCCATGGCTGCCGTCTGTTCTGTTGTATATCTTCATGCAGCCGGTTTTATGAGGTTGTTGTGGTGTTGGTTAGAGCTTATAGTGCTCAATATAGCTTCCCAATTTCAGTTAATTATCGAAACATTGACCTTTACATGGTTTGCTATTTACCTATGGTTTACACTTCAACCTGTGCTGGTTTGGTATTACCTCAACAGGTAGCTCTTTGTGGGTGGTTTGCCTTGGGCAGGTACGGCTTCACCAACACACCCATCTGGACGGTCTATCCAGGTTGGATGTTTGCTTACGCCTTTCTTGGTCGGCTACACCAATGGGATTCGAATTCTTTTGACAGACATTCTACCTACTGTCCATGTCGTGCTTGGACGCGTTTACAATGTGTGTTTTTGCCACAACCTGGCAGCTTAAATCATAATGGGGAATCAATCACCATTGGTGGCGACACCATTTCACAATTTTTATGGTGCCACTCTCAGAGCTTTGGACTATCTTGTGTTGGTTGCCCTCCTGTGGTATCCTTTGTTTGTCGTCGAACCAAGTACAAAATCAATGTAATTGAAACAAGAATTGTGGGGCTTTACAACTGGGTAGTATACTCCTTTGTTAGCTATTACCAACTGATTTCCAAAAAAGGTTTTAAATGAATGTAAGTACATGGAATTGTAGAGGGTTGAGGAGACGAAACATTTGCACAACGATTGATACGTTTTGTAGCAACAATTTCATTAATGTGATTGCGTTGATGGAACTCAAAACAAACAAATGCCCTGTGTTGTTGCAGGAGTAAGTCAAGTATTGAAATAGAAAATAAAGTTCAGATAGACTCCCCTGTCTCAGCAAATAAATATAAGACTCCTCCCGTTGTAGTAAGAGAAAAGTCAGGATCGAATCCACGAGGAAGCACGTCAGCAGTTCTTAAGTAGCTGTAAATTCTCACAGAAACAACAGCAGAAAGACAGAAACACAAGCAGAAGCAGAAATAAACACAGAAATAAACCCGGCAAGGGCAACTAAAACAAAAGCAAAGAAGCAAAACAAAGACAGAAAGTAACTCGAGGACACAGAAGCTGGTCGATCTCGACAAGCTGTCCTCTAGGTCGACAAGACAGTAATGAAAACAGAAAGTAAAGAACAAAAGCAATCAACTCGACAAGATCAGGCAACTCGACCTCGACAAGAGGTACTCGACTTCGACAAAGAAAGGTAAAGACAGAAACTTGAAATTGACGAAAACAGCAGAAAACTAACTCGACCTAGACGAAGCCCTACTCGACTTCGACCACGGTTCCTCGAGATCGACAAGATCTCCTCTAGGTCGACTAAAACAGTAAAAGACAGAAATTTAAATTGCAGAATTTCGAAACACAGAACTTAGAGAAACGAAGTAAATTCAATATATTAAAAGACCTCCAAGGCTAGGGTTTCAACACCACAACGGTAACCAATGCAAAACAATACATAAAGGCATAAAAGATCATGCTTTCCATCAAATAACTTTCGTCATTAACAACTAGGCATATAGAGGCTCTTGCATAAACCCTAATTGTTACTAACCTTTTTCACATAATTAATCCAAGTTGCATTAAGATCACTTTCGCTTCAATAACACAAACAAGGATCACCTTCAACTCTCGCAAAAGAATCATGCTCATAGGGAAAGAAGATGAATCGCACAAAAGATCTGGCCTTTATCGCATCGCCTCACATGGCCACCGTCGGGCTCACCCCAGCCCCAGAAGTGGGTGGACTACTCACGCCTCATTGCAATTGCAGACATTGATTGATGAAAAAGAACTTGCATTAAAAACTAAATTCAAAGCCTTTACAATTCTGGCAATCAACTTTCGCAAACCGCCAAAACCTTAAAAACCTCAAACTCCTAAAACTGTATCTGAATGGAACTAACTACTTCTCTTCGGAATTGGATCTGAACTGGAATGCCTGAAACTGAGCCCCCTAGGGCTTTATTTATAGCCTTCATTCCCTAGCTATTCTAGGAAAGAAGATATCTATCTATATCTAAATTGCTTAAAAGATAAATAAATTGTTTAATGGAATTAAATCCATAAGGGAAAAGATAAAACTAAATATGGAAATATGTCTTCATGTTGATAGATCTTGCTCCTTGATGATAGAACTTAAGCTTGCTTGTCCTCAAGCAATACTTTTAATTGTCATTCAAGGGAAGAATTCAAACTCTCAACATATTAGATTCATTGCCATATGTCCCTGCAATCAATTACCATCCTCAAAAAGGTACTAGTGTCATAGATCCATGCATGTGCAAATATATAAAAGCAACATCTACTCACAAAAGGAGGGTTATGCAAAACATTCATTCGTGACAAAGCATTGATAATCAAGAAGACTTTAATTTAAGCTCATGAAGGAGTAGATTGGTAAAAGGCTAAAAGGTGGGCAATTTTTGGCAATGTGGTGCTTTTGATCCGGGGAAATGGATCACTTTCAAACTTTGAGTTTCATTCCACATTCCTTTCTTCCTTTGATTCATCACCTTTCATATTGCTTTTTTCAATAATAATGCTTTTACCTCTCTGACCTCAGCACTGCCTTCTCGCGAGTCGCAAACATGGGTGTCATGAATGGCCCCGGATACTTAGTGCATCGGACTCCTCACAATGTGTCCCATCTCTCCAAACTATTATCTCAGAGAGCAGGGTCAATCTACCTTTATCTCCTGAGGTGATTGGATTTTCTTTCACTCATTAAATTTTCCATATATTTCAAACAATTTCCTTCCAAACTCAACACAAACACCATATGATAATCTCCATAATGTAACATCATTCTCAACATAATCCCCGGATAAGGTAAAGAATGGCAACTATTTAGATCATGTGGAGCAATAATTGAAATAAGGCATATTATGGCTTTTGTGATGCATAAGCATATGTAAGGCTAGGATTATAAACAATGAGCATTATATGGAAATATAAAGTCCTCCATCCTCTTATCATGCAACATGTCAAAAGCAACTTCAAATTTTACCTCCTTTCATGGTTTTCATCAAAATAATGCACTTCATTGTGACTTCCCTTTACTAGGCAATTTCATGCTATATCTCTAATGAATCCAATTTTGCATCGTCGAGTCCAATATAAGCTTCCATGACATTAATCAAAATTTTCAATGGGGGTCATTTTTCAAAACTTTGGAAAACATGCATATAAGCACATAAATCAAATAATGCATTCCAAAATAGTCATGTAGCAATTCAAAGCAATAAGTTCTAAATATGCACAAATAATGTCAAATATGGCAATTATGCATAAAGTAAGCCCTTCCCCCACCCCATACTTAAACATTACAGTGTCCTCACTGTAAAAAAAACAAGGTAAAGGGTAAAGAAAGAAACTCACAAGACATGTGTGCAGAGCTGCAAAATTTTGAATGGAGCACCTCCTAGTCCGAGTATGACTATAGCTTTGATTCTATCCATGGACCTGAAAAGTAGAAGACATATGCCAACAAAAGAAAAACAAAAACCAAAAAACAATGTTCAAAACCAAAAACAAAGTCTCAAATGTCCTAAAAAGTCTATGTACATGCTCTAGATTTTAGAGTCGCTAGGCCGACTTCCATTAATGCTCAAGGTGGCATCTGCAGAGCCCATGTAGCCTGGGCCTCAAATAAGACTCCATTCTTGTCTATCAGCTGTAATCCTCCAGAATGGATCTTGTTCACCACGAACGGTCCCATCCGCTTCTTGTTGAATTTGTTTGGAAACCAATTATCCTTTGACTTAGAGACATAGAGCTTGTCTCCAACTTCATACTCCTTAGGCTCGTCATTGGAAATCCTGCACAATCGCACATACCAAGGCAAACCTCTCCCATGTATAGATAAATCTTTAATGGAAATAGGAGAAGACAGATCCATACCTTGACTCACCTTCGCGGAAACGGAATCGGCCACCACTATGTTTGGTCGATCTCGACTAGGGCTCTTCGAGATCGACGAGTCTGCTGGTCCTGGTGGTGGTGGCTTCATCGAGGAAGAAGAAGTCGAGGAAGGGGGCTTGTCGACATCGACAAGACTGGTCGACCTCGACGAAGACTCTGGCTCTGGTGGCTTGCTCCTCGAGAACACAGGATCTGGTGGCGCCTGGCGGTGGTCGACCTCGACAAGGCTACTCGAGGTCGACGAGGGTTCTGGTCCTGGAGTCAGCGTCGTCGATGAAGGTGCCATCGAGGAAGACCTGGCCTTGTCGATCTCGACAAGGCTACTCGAGGTCGAGTAGCCTTCTCCTCCTGGTGGCTTGCTCGTCGAGGAAGGCGGCGCTGGGCTCTCCGAGGGGTGGTCGAGATCGACGAGAGTGTTGTCGACCTCGAGTAGACTCGGCTTGTCTGGTTCGCTGCTCGATGAAGCTGGCGCTGGTAGAGTCTCCGTGGTCTGGTCGAGATCGACTAGGGTTCTACTCGATGTCGAGGAGCCCTGGTCGATCTTGACCCCATACTTAGCTCCTTTGTTCTCTTTAAGGATTGCCATGATCTGCTCTACCTAGGCCTCCATGTCCCTCTTTTCCAGCTCCTCAGGGGTCATATTCCTGACCTTGGGTTCTCCGCAGGTGATGTAGCCAGCTGAGATAGATTTGACCTCTTCCATTGGACCCGTATATCTTTCAGTTTTGTTGAAGGAATACTCAATCACTTCATCGCTGATGTTGAAAGTGAGCACTCCTTTCCGTACGCTTATGTTAGCATCCACGGTCGCCAAGAATGGTCTCCCTAGAATAATTGGACAAGCAGGATCTTCTTGCATATCAACAATTAAGAAATCAGCAGGGACGAAGAATTTACCTACTTGTACTGGGACATTTTCCACCATGCCTGTTGGAATGACCACCGTATTGTTGGTCATGTATAGTCTAGCATCCACAGGCTCCAGGGCACCTATCTTAATCTTGGACCAAATCGTTAAAGGCATAATACTGACACTAGCTCCAAGATCACATAGGGCATTAATTTTGTATGGACCAAATCCAATATTTATAGCAAACTTACCTGGATCCGGCCTCTTCTCCAATATGTCTAGATGGCTGCACTCCTCTGTGATTTCTGCCATCGATCGCTTTTTGCTCAGAATCTCTTTCAGGAATTTGACATAGGACGGCATTTCATTGAGAGCTTCTGTGAAGGGGATGGTGACATTGAGCTTCTGAAGCATCTTGATGAAGCGCTGAAACTTTTTCTCCGCTGGGTCCTTTAGAGATTTTGTTGGGAAAGGCAGCTTCTTTTTCTGAGTCGGAGCCAGAACAGACGTCGGAGTTGCTGTAGACTTCTCTATGTCGACCAAGGGCTCCTCGATGTCGACTACAGGCTTGTCGACTTCGACTAGATTTGGCGACGTCGAGTTGCTGGGCTGTACAGACGAGGATTTCTGAAGACTCTCCTCGACCTCGAGTAGACCTTTGTCGAGGTCGACTAGGCTCTGGTCGAGATCGACGACGGGTTTGTCGACCTCGACTTGCTGTTCCTCGCTGTTCTGCTGCTTCCCGACCTCTGGCTCTTGAAGTTGATGGCCGCTTCTGAGTTTTACAGCAGCGATGTGTCCAGTCTTTCCCTTCGGATTTGGTTCTGAAGATCCAGGGAGAGCGCCTGACTGTCTGGGAATTCCCGCTGCTAGCTGACCAATCTGTGTATCAACTGATTTCCGCCAGATATCAATTTCACCAAGCCTAGAGTTGACACCTTGCATCTGAGTATAGACGGAGTTGAAAGATTGCCTAGTTTCAGCGTGATTCCTCTGCATCTCCTCCAGGACTGTCTGTATATCATCCTTTTTCTGGTCCCTTTCAGGATGTCCTGGAGCTCTGTAGGGCGGGGGGTTCCTAGGGACTCCCTGGTTCCATTGTGGTTGCTGAAACCTTTGGTCCCCCATGTAGCGATTGGGACCCCCTGCGTAAGCTGCTTCCTCATGATGTTCTGCCAGCCTGACTTGCTCGGTGTGTGGGCACTCAGTGGTGTGCCGATGCGATCCGCATTCAATGCAAGACTGGTTGACAGAGAGATACTTTACTTGCTTGATGAGCTTCCTATTCTGGTCTCTGTAGTATTGCTCTCTAACATCAGGATCAATTTCCTTTGCTGGCTCATAGAGAGGCCTAGATGGTGTTGGCCTGGCGTATGGGTTCTCTTCATAAGTTGCAGTAGACCCATATTTGTTGTCGTAGTTGGTGAGCTTCTCTAGCACACCCCATGCGTCACTTGGCGGCATCGTCAGATACTCGTAGTGAGTATAATTGTTGATTCTGTCCTTAGTGACTTGGTCAAGAGGGTTGAAGAAGATCTCCTGAATGATGTAGGGTGGCTGTCCATGAGTAGGGCAAGATCGCAGAAGTTCCTTGTAGCGCTCTCATGCCCTTGCCAGCGGTTCCCCTTTCTGCTGTTTAAAGGCGGTGATTTTCTGGCGGAGATGTGCTGTTTTGGCCGGTGGGAAGAATTTGTTCAGAAACTCTTGCTCTACTTGGGCCCATGTTGTGAGTGATCTTGCTTTCAGCCCTTCCAGCCATTTCAGTGCAGGCCCAGCGAGAGACCAGCGAAAAGATTTCATCTTGACATATTCCAAGGTTGTGCCTTCTGCAAGAGTACGACACATATCATGAAAATTAGTAATATGTTCAAGAGGACACTCATTAAATCTGCCGTAAAAGGCATTATTTTTAAGCTCTATAAGAAATTGAGTGCGAATTTCAAAAGAGTTTTCAGGGATTAGAATCGCCGATTCAGGCACGACGAGCGTGGGATGCATATAATCCTCAACAGTGGTTGGATATTGGGCAAGCTCAGCTTGTGCTTGTTCCTTTTCTGCTCTCTCAGCGGCGAGAGCAGCATCCCTGGCGGCTAGATCCCTAGTAAACCTAGCGATCAGCTGCTCCTGTGTTTCAGCGTCCGCCATGGCTCTTTGAAGTCTATTTCTGATGTGTAGAAGGCGCTCTGGTTCGTCTAAACCGTAGTACTCAGGTGGGATACCAGAACGGTGCATACACCTGAAAAGTAACTCAAATGAAACAGTGAGAACTGACTACCTAAGGCGCGATTGATAGCTTCCCCGGCAACGGCGCCAATTTGTTGTTGCAGGAGTAAGTCAAGTATTGAAATAGAAAATAAAGTTCAGATAGACTCCCCTGTCTCAGCAAATAAATACAAGACTCCTCCCGTTGTAGTAAGAGAAAAGTCAGGATCGAATCCACGAGGAAGCACGTCAGCAGTTCTTAAGTAGCTGTAAATTCTCACAGAAACAGCAGCAGAAAGACAGAAACACAAGCAGAAGCAGAAATAAACACAGAAATAAACCCGGCAAGGGCAACTAAAACAAAAGCAAAGAAGCAAAACAAAGACAGAAAGTAACTCGAGGACACAGAAGCTGGTCGATCTCGACAAGCTGTCCTCTAGGTCGACAAGACAGTAATGAAAACAGAAAGTAAAGAACAAAAGCAATCAACTCGACAAGATCAGGCAACTCGACCTCGACAAGAGGTACTCGACTTCGACAAAGAAAGGTAAAGACAGAAACTTGAAATTGACGAAAACAGCAGAAAACTAACTCGACCTAGACGAAGCCCTACTCGACTTCGACCACGGTTCCTCGAGATCGACAAGATCTCCTCTAGGTCGACTAAAACAGTAAAAGACAGAAATTTAAATTGCAGAATTTCGAAACACAGAACTTAGAGAAACGAAGTAAATTCGATATATTAAAAGACCTCCAAGGCTAGGGTTTCAACACCACAACGGTAACCATGCAAAACAATACATAAAGGCATAAAAGATCATGCTTTCCATCAAATAACTTTCGTCATTAACAACTAGGCATATAGAGGCTCTCGCATAAACCCTAATTGTTACTAACCTTTTTCACATAATTAATCCAAGTTGCATTAAGATCACTTTCGCATCAATAACACAAACAAGGATCACCTTCAACTCTCGCAAAAGAATCATGCACATAGGGAAAGAAGATGAATCGCACAAAAGATCTGATCTTTATCGCATCGCCTCACATGGCCACCGTCGGGCTCACCCCAGCCCCAGAAGTGGGTGGACTACTCACGCCTCATTGCAATTGCAGACATTGATTGATGAAAAAGAACTTGCATTAAAAACTAAATTCAAAGCCTTTACAATTCTGGCAATCAACTTTCGCAAACCGCCAAAACCTTAAAAACCTCAAACTCCTAAAACTGTATCTGAATGGAACTAACTACTTCTCTTCGGAATTGGATCTGAACTGGAATGCCTGAAACTGAGCCCTCTAGGGCTTTATTTATAGCCTCCATTCCCTAGCTATTCTAGGAAAGAAGATATCTATCTATATCTAAATTGCTTAAAAGATAAATAAATTGTTTAATGGAATTAAATCCATAAGGGAAAAGATAAAACTAAATATGGAAATATGTCTTCATGTCGATAGATCTTGCTCCTTGATGATAGAACTTTATAGATCGGATAGAATCTTCGGCCAAGTCGACTCCTTCGCGCCCAAGGAATCCAAATCCTAGTCGAACAGCTCACGTCGAGAAGATTCTGGAACTGGCTCTAGTCGACTTCGACAAAGTCCCGTCGACTTCGAGTAAGGTTAGTCGTCTCGGCTTGCTGGTGCTCGATGTGGCTCGTCATGGACTTCCTGGGCTCGTCGACCTCGAGTTGGCCTCGTCGACTTCGGCAAGGGCTAGGGCCATCGACTAGACCTCCTCGGGTGGATCTCCTCGGGTTGCTCAGACATGGCTCGGGGCGGCTCGTCGATCTCGACAAAGGTTAGTCGAGATCGAGTAGAGGTGGCTCGGCTTCTCGTCCTCGGTTTGGTGTGCTCGACCGGCTCGGACAAGGACTCAGGCGCTCGTCGACTTCGACAAGCCCTAGTCGACTTCGAGTACGGTGGCTCGTCGACTAGGGTTTCTCGAGCAGCTCTCCTCGAGGGACTCCGGATCTGGTGCTGTGGCTTCGTCGACCTCGAGTAACGGTCCTCGAGATCGAGTTGGCTTCGGAGCTCGGGCAGCTTGGTTCTCGATCATGGCTTTGTCGACCAGGCTGTGCCCGGACATGCTCGTCTAGGTCGAGTAGGCTTTACTCGAGATCGAGTAGTCTCGACTCTCAGACTTGTTCCGCTGCTTTGACCATGGACTTCTGTAGTGGTTTTCCGAGCTTTTCCGACCTTCTGTAGAATTGCTGTAAAACGCCTCGATTTCTGCGATTTAAACAGAAACTGGTGTAGATTCCATAATTTTGGCAAATAGACATAAATTACACAGATTCTGTACTATCTAATCCCAAATGAATGCAATGTATACAGAAATCGATATAAAAGTTACTGTAAAACATGGCAAATTCCGCTCACAACACCCTGCGGATGATAAATGGCGTAAATGTGGGTTTACAAATATCGCGTTCGATCCGGCCGTCGGCTTTGCTGGGGGTATATGTGTGCTGTGGAAAGACCTTCCGATGGCCTTGGGTAGAATTGAGCTGGTGTCGATACAACCTCGACTTATTCACCTAAATTATACGGACGTCGTCAAGGGGTGTTCGCTTGCCGTATTCTTAGTATATGCCCCACCGAATGACATTGACAAGGTTGCGTTTTGGGATAGACTAATTGGTTATGCCTCCTCCATCAACCTCCCGCTATGTATTATGGGTGACCTAAATGATATTAACATACCTTCGGATAAACTAGGTGGTTGTGTGCCTAGTCCGGCGCGTTTTCGTCGTTTGACCTCCCTAAAAGACCAATTATGTTTAACAGATGTTCAAACTGTTGGTGGGGCTTATACGTGGAGGAAGAATAAGACTGAGGTTAACAATATTTATGAAAAGCTTGACAGACTGCTGATCTCAAACAACCTTTTATCAACCTTTGACTCCCTATTAGTGAAAAACCATGCTTTTACCTCATCGGACCATTGTCCTATCTCTTGTGATTTCAGAACTACAGTTCATTATAATAATAAACCATTTCGCTTTGAAATGGCTTGGACGGGTTGAAAAGACTTTGACAACGTGGTGCGCCAAGCTTGGCGTCTAGATCTACCTGGCTCCCGTATGTTTAAACTGGTACAAAAAACAAAATTGTTGAAAACTTTAGCTAAAAAATGGCACAAAGTCACTTACGGTAATATAAACAATCAGATCCTACAGTCAGATCATGCGTTGCTTCAATTGCAGGCCACCCTGCTTGTTGATTGTAGCACGAGCAATTTGGAGTTACACAAAAGGCTCCTTAACAAAAGAGAGCATCTACTAGATTTTAAACGAAGATATTGGGCACATAGAGCAAAGGTTAAGCATACAAGGCTAACTGATACAAATTCAGCTTACTTTCATAAGGTAGCTACGGCAAGACGTAGTCGCAAAATTATTAAGTCCATCACCCTTTCTGATGGTGTACATATACATGATAGCAAGCTAATCCAGGTTGAGATACAACGGGAATACATTAATCGTTTCAGGTCTTCAACTGACCCGCAAATGTCAATCACTAACGACCTAGCAGTTTTGACTAATGAAGTAAATGTGTTGGATAATACCCGATTGATTGCGCCTATTTCTAATTCCGAAGTTAAATCTGCAGTCTTCTCCATGTCAGCTGAAAAAGCACCTGGCCCAGATGGCTTCCCGACAGGGTTTTACCAAAAATACTGGCATATAGTTGGACCATCCGTTATCAAGGCGGTCAAGGCTTTCTTCTTATCGGGAAAGCTTCTGAAACAGGTCAATCATACTTTCATCACACTTCTTCCTAAGTGTGATAACCCGACCAAAGTCAGCCATTAAAGGCCTATCAGCCTATGTTCGACGGTGTACAAAATTATTGCAAAGATTCTAGCCAACAGATTGTCCATTGTCATCCATAAACTGATCCACCCTCTACAAGGGGCGTTCATAAAGGGTAGATCTATACATGATAACATCCTGATTGCTCATGAAGCTTTTCACACATTCAGAAGGAAAAAAGGTAAGGAGGGGCTTATGGCAATTAAGCTTGATATGGAAAAGGCATATGATCGCTTAGAATGGTCATTCCTCGAACAAACTATGCGCAAGTTGGGATTTCATACAACATTTATTAACTGGATTATGGAGTGTGTAAAAACAGTTTCATACTCAATTTTAATCAATGATGGTCCAACTGATCAATTTCTGCCTTCTAGGGGGCTACGACAAGGGGATCCACTATCCCCACTACTGTTTATTCTTGCATCAGAAGTATTAGCAAGGACGCTACAAAGAGAAGCTCACATTAATAAGGAGGTGGGTCTTAGTTTTTCGACAAATGGTCTTAAGGTTCCTTTCCTCGCATTCGCGGATGATATTTTAATTTTCTCTAAAGCTAACGCTACTGGTTGCAGAAGGGTCGTTCAGATTATTGATCGATTCTGTCTTATATCTGGCCAAAAGGTTAACCCTCATAAAATAAGTTTTCAGGTCTCAAACAACACTTCGTCGGTTGCTATTGCAACAGTTGTTTCCATTACTGGCTTCAGTAGGACTACGACCCTCGAAAAGTATTTGGGGTGCCCGATTATTAATGGACGGGTAAATAAAGACACTTTTGTTGATGTGGTGTTGAGGGCAAAGCAACAACTTACCAAATGGAAGGCCTCAAGCTTTTCCTATGAAGGTCGGAAGGTCCTTATTCAAGCAAATCTTAGTGCACAACCTATCTATCTTATGCAGGCCTTCCTCCTACCTAAAGGCGTCCTCCAGGAGCTTGATCGGGTATATCGGGGATTCTTCTGGAATAAAGGACCTGAGCATACTCCGCTTATTAGCTGGGATAAGGTATGCTCGGATACTCTTAAAGGGGGTTTGGGACTTTATAAAGCTGAAACAATGAACATTGCTTTACAATTAAAACTGCTATGGAAAATCCTTGCTGAACCGAACAACTGTTGGGTCAGAGTCATTTCTGACAAGTATCTCAAAGGAACTAATGTTATGCAATACAGTAGACCAAACGGCACGTCTTGGCAGTGGGGGAAGCTTATGTCCCTTCGAAACATTTTCTCACAGGGCCTTCGTTGGAGTGTGGGAAATGGACAAAGTATTAAATTTTGGGAGGATATTTGGCTGACTGACACACCGCTAGCGAAACAATCGTTACACCCGATCAATGCCACAATGTCAAGCTGGTTGGTTGGCCGATTTCTTCTCCCAAATCGGTCTTGGGACAGGGATCGACTGCTGGCGGATACAGGGCATCTATTAGATAGGAAAATTATTGACAGAATCTGTGGAACCATACTACCATTGCACGATTTCCAGGATCGTTTATACTGGGGTGAAGCGAATTCGGGGTGGTTTACTACCAATTCAGCTACTAAATTAGTACCCAATGGGGCAGCAGATCACCAGTTTGCTTGTAAGTGGATTTGGAAATTGGATGTCGCTCCAAAAGTCCGTCACTTCCTATGGAAAATCGTCAAAAACGGTTTACCTACTACAAACCGGTTACAATGCTCAGGCATCCACGTTCCTCTGTGTTGCCCGCTTTGTGAAAGTGCTACTGAATCTACTGCACATTTGCTTGGTGAGTGTTTTTATACAAAAAAAATTATGGCAGAGTGGAATCTACGGACTGATTTGCCAATACAGGGGTTGTTCGTTGGCACGAATTTTTGTTATTCAATGAATAAAATTCGTGAGTTTGTAGGATCAGACGGTATGTGCAAATTAGCCTTTTGTTGGTGGGGGATTTGGTATTTTAGGAACCAAGTGGTGTTCAACAAAGTTAAGTTCTCCTTGATGGAGGTTCGGATATTCCTTTCAGCTGCTATTCACAACTGGCAAACCGCTGTTCAAACGTTCCCTTCTAGTACCAGAGGGATATCTAGTGCTCCAGCTAAGCCTTATACGACGACTGTGAATTGTAAGCAACGCACCGATCCTTGGATGCGACCGCCGACCGGGTACTTCAAACTAAATTTTGGTGGCTCCCAGTCTGGGGGTAATATGGCCTCATATGGATTTGTCATTCGAGATGGGGATGGAAACTGTTTATCAACTGGATGGGGTACTTGCAACTACTACCCAGCTATTTATGCGGAAGCTTTGGGGCTTCGTCAAGGCGTTCTTCGTGCCTTGAGTCTGGGGCTGGACAATCTGCTTATTGAAGGAGATAACTTGACAGTTATTAAGGCCTTACTAAGGGATTGGGTTTGCCCATGGGTCATTGAGCTTTTACAGGCTGATACTTTGATGGCTCTTTCATCATTCACTAACGTTTCTATTCGTCATATTTTCAGGGAAGCTAATACTGTAGCCGATAGGATTGCATGCCTGGCTAACGGTATCCCTGCCGACGGTAGTGTGGAGGATGATCCAGAACTTCGGGTTCTCGTCCGGAAGGACGCTCTAGGTCATCCCAGTGGTCGTCGCCGCTAGTTGATCTAATTTCCTTTCCTTAGTTCAAAAAAAAAAAAGGAGACTCCCAAATCACAATGTATTCAAACTACAGTAAAAAATTTCGGACTTACCTTACGACTACCGAGGGACTGACTGAAGGAGAGAGTGTTGTAGCCTTCCCAAATCAAATCAGTCCCAAATTAAAATCGAACTTTTGAACCTGTATGCAGATTCTCATAATAAGACTAATTTGCTCCCATTCCAAATTCAACTAATTTGCTTCAAAATCATTCCCAAATTCAACTAATTAGTCCCAAATAATACAATGTAAAATGTATTCAATCTAAAAAAGGTCTAACAGACCATGAATGTGCCGAACTGCAGAGGTGGCCGGAGAAGATCAGGGGAGGCCGGAGAAGAAGCATGGGCGACCGGAGAAGACGTAATCTGAGCAGAAACCGAGGTCGCGGCGCCGGAGAAGACAGCCGGAGAAGAGCACTTGCACAGTCGCAGACGAAGCAAGTGAGCAGGCCGCGCCGGAGACGAAATAAGGTGGCCGCCGACCGGAAAAGAAGCCAGTGAGTAGGCCAGGGTAAGCCGGAGAAGAGCCCTCGCATTGATTCGCCTCTCGCAACTTCGCAAATCGCAAGCCCTAGGTTTGGGTTTGGATTGATTTCATGAATATGAATCTCTCAGATCGATTCTCACTCCATTTCTCAACCTTTTTTTTTCATTTTTTACAAAAAAAAAAAAACTAAAACGACGTCGTATCGTAGAGGCGATAAATCGGTCAACGACCGATATAGGTCAACCCGATATTGACCGATATATCGGTCGTTGACCCGATAAATAGCGTTGACCGATATTATCCAACCGATATCCCGATATCGTATCGTGTTCTAAATATCCCCGATATATCCGATATTTAGAACGTCGGGCGTGTCGTGGTCAAACAGTGAGCATTTTAGAGGGGCTGGGAACAAATGAAAGAGAAGAGGTGGGAGATTCAAAATGAAATTAGACATAGGGGGTTTATGAAATTGAAAATCAAATGTGGGGAGAATGGGTTAGGTTTTGCCCTCTTTTTTTTGGAAGAGATGGAGCAGGTAGAGGCAGAGTCTTTGACCAATTCAGAAAATGAAAGGTGTTGTTTGTTTGTCAAAAGTAGGAGAATCAAAGAAAAGAGGGAGGGGAGGAGAAGATAGAATTTACCCAAAGGAGGAGAAGATGAGTTGGATGTATAATTGGATAAGAATTGGTGACAGGGGGCATAATTCTCTTTAAGAATTTCTAGTTCGATTTATTAAATTTAGGATGAGTTTTCTTTGAAATAACCGAATTAAACCAATTTTAAATTCATTTTTAATTTACTTTTTCTGAAAATTAAGATTTGAAAATCCGAGCCTTTACATTTATACTGGATAATATTTACCCAGGTATTGTTTGGTTCTTTTAGAACTTTCCACAATAGCTTAAGTTGTAATGCTTCATTCGTGTGTTTAGACTTCCTAAGTCCCACTCTGTCGACCACTTTTGGCTTACAGATTTTGTCCGAGCTCATAAGGGGCTTGTATTGTAGGTCTTTCTTCCAAAAGAAAGATCTGTTAAGCTAATCTAGGTTCTGGTGGTTTTTCGATGGAAGCATAAAAATTTGCAAAGCGTATAGTTGTTTCGACGTTAGATTTGTATTAATAAGTGTAGACCTACCCTGCTGAGAAAGAGAATATGCCCGCCATTTTGTTAGTTGATTCTTAGTATTAATGATTATATCCTCAAACGTAGATTTATTGACTCTCACAGTCACAATCGGGCAACCAAGGTATTTATCTAATTTGACTTGTTTTGAGATATTTAAACATCCCTCGATCTCCGAGATGCGTTGTCTAGGGATACCAGCCGTACCTTGAAAGGTAGATTTATGGTAATTCACTTTCTATCCTGAAATCTGGCAATATTCATCAATAATCGTTCTCACCTTCTAGCAAGTAGTCATATTCCCTTTGGAAAAGAGGATAATATCATATGCGACGGCCGGAAATGGTATCCGGAGACCATTTTTCCCGAAGAAGAATCCAATGTTGCTACCCCTAGTAGAAGATTCATAAGCTAGTTTTCTAGCCAGAACCTCCGCACAAGAATAAATAGGAATGGTGAGAGGGGGTCTCCCTGTCTTAGGCCTCTAGAAGGGCAGAAAACTTCCGTAGACCCGTTGTTGACTAGAATTGAGAAAGAAACTATGGCTACACATTTTATGATCAAAGCGATAAATTTATCATGGAAACCAATCTTTTTCATGACAGATTCAATGAACAACCAATCTACTCTATTGTAAGTTTTTCCATATCCAGCTTAATAGCTAGCCATCCATCCATTCATTTCCTGTTCTTAAATGAGTGAAAGATTTCATGCGCGATAAGCACATTGTCTTGAATTGCTCTGTCTGACACAAAGGCCCCTTGAAGTGGATGAGTTATTTTTCCCGTGACCGTTTTCAATCGTTCTGTTAATAATTTAGAGATGATTTTATAGATCATGGAGCATAGACTAATAGGTATGTAATCCGATGTTTTGGTTAGGTTGTTACACTTCGGTAATAAGGAGATAAAGGTATGATTAACTTGGCGTAGAAGTTTTCCCGTATGGAAAAAGGCTTTAACCGCTCGAGTGATATCCGGACCGATAATATCCCAATATTTTCTATAAAATTCAGCGGTCATACCATCGGGACCCGACGATTTGTTTTTCTCTATACTAAATATCGCTTTCTTAATTTCTCCATTGGACGGTTGTGCCGTTAATAATAAATTGTCCTCCTTCGTAATAGATTTTGTAAGTAATTGAAGATAACTATTCAACAAGTTTGTGTTAATTGGTTCCTTTGAAAACATTTTGTCACAACCATTTTTAATCTCCACGCGCACATTTTCTTCGCCTGTTATGAGGGTTCCCGTTGTTGTTGTAATGTTCCGGATGGTTTTCCTGTTTTGTCTACCTGACGCAACCCTGTGGAAGTAGGCCGTATTTGAGACTGATAATTTTAGGTGTTTTGATTTGGCCCGTTGACAGTATTCTTTCTGAAATAATAGAAGTTTTTCCTTTTTCTAGATGAGAACACTCTCCTTACTAGTTAAGGTCTGAGTATGATTCCCATTGTTTACCGATTGGAGTTTTACCAGTTCGTAGTTGATAATTGTCTAAAAATATTTCCGAACGTATGTTTATTCCATTGTTTTGCTTTTTGTTTCAGAATTTTTGTTTTAAACTTGATTTTAAACATTGTTGATCCAGGACACGATGCTCTCCATGATTGTTTTACTATGTTCCTAAAATCCGGTCTATGAAGCCAAATATTTTCCATTTTAAAAGGTGAAGGTTTGAATCGTGAAGAGGAGACTAATTCAGTTGAGATAGGGCAATGATCCGACGAAGAGAAGGCCCCATTGAAGGTGCAAATATCCGAGAAAGTGTCTAAAAATTGTTGCTGAACTAATACTCTATCAAGCTTTTATAAGATGTTATCTTCTCCCTCCGACTTTTTTCGCCATGTGAATTTGTTCCCAGTGCATGGTAAATCTATTAGAGAGCATTGGTTCTTAAATTGGATGAGTCTGTCACAACGTAAGTGAGTTACCACATTTCCTCCATCTTTATCAGAACTTTGGCAAGCTTCATTTAAATCGCCAATGATCAAGCGCGGAAGCATTTCATCAGTAACAATTGCCGCTAGCGTTGTCCAGAAGTGGTCTTCGTCCTTAGAATGTGGAGGGTCATACACACAAAATATCACACAGCTGAACTTATTATCTAGATTTGAATATTCTAGTCATATAATGCAGGGTAGGTGAGTTTTGATAGTAATCGTTTCATTTTGAAGGGTGTTCTCGTTCCATAGTACACCTAAACCTCCAGCTCGACCGTCGCTGGGAAACCAGATGGCATTCGTAAAACCAAGCACGAAACCAGGAATAAAGTTTCGGGTGGGCTGAATGTGCATATAATTTTGTTTTTTTTTTCTATTTTATTAATATTAAAATTAATAATAAAATAATTAAGTAATACAAATGATAGTGATTACACCATTAAAATTTATCATATAAATTAATAATAAAATAATTAAGTAGAACAAATGATAGTGATTACACCATTAAAATTTATCATATTTTGGATAATATGTTCACATTAATAGGGGAAAAGGAAAGAAAATGTTGATGTTGGTTGGGGGCTGCTGGTTATGGACATCAAGTTTGATTACTTGTCCTGATTGTTTCGCAATTGAAGGAAATAAATAAGGGAGATTCCACTTGAGAAGTGACAGGAACACAATTACACAAGGACGTCCAAAGGAGTGGCAAAAAACAAAAGGAAGTTTTGCGTCTATGGAGATTCGAACCCGGCACATCAGTCTATACTCTATACTCTATACTATCATAGTTCACAACCAACTGCGCCAGAATTTTCTGTATGTCCTATACCACCTATTTTTATTTACAAATTGGGTGGGCTGCAGCAAAGGTCAGCCCACCTCTAGGTCCGTCCCTGCGTAAAACCACTGCTACGCCAAACTTTTTCTGGTGGAGTAACCTCTGTTTTAGTTTCCGGAATAGCGAATAGATTGATATGGTTATTTATACGCATTGAATTAAGATCCGTCCATAGAGTCTTTTTTCCTATACCTAACACATTCCAAAAACAGATTTTCATAATTTTACATTATTGACTGTATGGAACCAAAGTTTCCTTATTCGATACAGTGAAGACTTTTCCTTAGTTGAGATTAGCCTAATAGACGGTTTGGATTGCCCTTCTACAAGAGGATGCCCACAATCAACTTGACAAAAGAGGTCCGAAATATTTTTTAGTTGTGAATATTTTCGTAAATAAATATATTTTTGTGTATATGCTTTCCTTGTGAAAAAAATTCTAATATTTTTTTTGAAAAAAATTCTACAAAATTACTATTATAAATTTAAATAACTATTATCAAATGTTAACATAAAATACATAAAAAAATAGATTTGATATTTAAGTAAAAAAATAATAAAAATATTTATGAAAAATGTGTAAAAATTACTCAAGTTTAAGATTTAAGTAAAATATGTTGATTGGTTTAAAATCCTAAAATAAATGTGGTTATAACACCTAATAAAAAACGCTTATTATTTAATATTTAGATATAACTAGATTTTTTTTTTTGAAAACGAAAAGAGATAAGAAGGACTATGAACGACTTGTAGTCCATCATAGAGCATCCTTTTGGATGAGAACTTGCAGTTCTAAATCGGTGTTAGGGTTGGTGATAGTGGTTGAATGACCTAGGAGGGCCGTCTGTCCGCTACGCTATTAATTTCCCTAAAGACGTGACGAATGTGTACTGTCTGAAATCGACAGAGGTCAATCAGGGAGTTGGAAATGATCATTTCGACTTCTCAAGGGCATTTCCAAATACCTTTAAGCACATTAATTATGCAAAGGTTATCACCTTCTATTTCGATGTTCTGAATATTAAGTTCTAATGCTTTACGAATTCCCTATCTCAGAACTGTAGCCTCAGCTCTAATAACCGAGCACGGCGGGATGTTGTCACCTTTTCGTCGAGACACAATTGACTTCGTGATCCCGAATCACAAAACCAATTGCGGAATTCCCGTTATCCCGGAAGGACCCGTCGAAATTTAGTTTGAAACTTGAGTCTTTTGGCTTTTCCCATTTAATACCTTTATTCCTTTTGTTTTCACACCCAGTTGAGTTGTTATGATAAATAGACGTAGGCCCATTTGTCTCTTCCTCATCAATTTTAGCTGTGTTCCAATTGAGGATTTTTTGCTTGATAAATTTGATAATACTGTTAGCATTACTAGCCTTGTTTTTTAAAACCATTTGATTTCTGTAGTACCAGATACTCCACTAGATGGTTGCCATTATACCTGTTTTCTCAGTGCTGATTGTTTGTTTCTACATTTTTATAATGGAGTATTTGTCTCTCACATTTCTATCCCATTTATCGATAGCTTTAAAAATTTTAGCATCTACCTTTTGGATAATGTTTTTGACGAATTTGCAATCAATGAATAGATGGAAGAAATCTTATCTATTATCTATGGTGGTTACAAAACTCACATTGCATAGGAACTGCGATTCTGTGTTCTTCCAATTTTCCTTTTATTGGTGTTCCTCCTTGGGATGACCTCCACAAGAAGCGTTTGATTCTAGGGGTGCAGTCTATGTCTCATATCCAAATGACCTTTTTATTTTTTTTTATTTTGAAGAAGATTGATAGATTATTTTGTTGAAAACCACCCATCTGGGCTTGGTCTCCAATAAACTGGGCTTGGTCTCCAATAAAGTCTATCTGTAATATTATTACTTGGGATTGGAATGTTTGTTATTTTGTCAAGAGTGTCTTGGTTTAAATGATTTCACAGTTCTCTCATTATCTTTTCCTTGTTCCGTGTTTTATTATTAGTGATGAAATCATTAACTTTGGTTATTTCATTTATCAAGTTTTTGTTTCTGACTATTTCAATGAAAGGTGTGTCCAAGACCCCGTTATCCAATCAGAAGTTGATGGTGTTCCCGTCCCCTACTTGCCGCTAAAGACCCAAGGCAAAGAGCCCCTTTAGGGACATGAGTTTAGCCCATTGCCAAGATGTGGATTGTTTCTTTTTGTATTGCATTAGGTTGCAATCTTTAAGGTATTTATGTTTAACAATTTTAACCCATATATTATTTGGTTCTAAAATGATTTTCCATAATAGCTTGAATTGTAATGCTATGACGTTGATTTCCTCGGCTTTCCTAATACTTGTTCCCCCGTTTTGTTTAGATTTGCAAACATGATCCCATATAATTAGAGGGCGGTAATTTCCTTCTTTATTCAAATAAAAGTTTTTATTGATTTTGTCGAGTTCCAAGAGTATATTTTTTTGGTAGGAAGAAGCTTTGCATGATATAACTAGATGGATTAAAGAAACATGTTAAAAAATTTATTAGTTTGATTTTTTTTTTCTAGATTCAGTTGATTGGGAGGAACTTGTAAAATAAAAATGATATGACATCTAAGCAAAAATATTTCTCATTTAACAATTAGAATAAATAAATCTCATTGAAATGTTAAAAATTTTATTATTTGAAAATTTATGAAGATTATGTTAATTGGGTGAAATTCCAAAAATTAATATTATTATATAAAAAAACAGTTTTCATTATATATACACACAAAGAGAGAGATTGGTTGCTCTGGAAAAAAAAAAAGAATTCGTATATTTTGGAACTATGTATTTTTTATATAAAAGTTTTGAATTAATCTCATTATTTAAACAAATAGCATGAAATGATATTGTGTAATTAATATATAATGAAATAATATTGTATAGTTAATTTTAACTTTATCAAAAAAAGGTGGTTTAATTCCATTGGTTAAAAAATATAATATGAAATGGTATTGTGTAAATAATATTAGATAATTTAATTAACATAATTAAATAATATTGTGCAAATAATACCTTACAAAAATAATAATGAAATAATATTTTCTTTTCTTTTTATTTTCAATATAAAAAAATGTTAACAAATTCAACAAAGGGGCATTTAGCGAAAAAATGAAAACCTCAGGGGTATTTGGGAAAAAAATGAAAGTCTCAAGGGCATCTAGTGAAATATGTCAAACTTCTGTGCACCACACGAATTAGCCTTATTCTCATGAGCATTGGCGAAAATTCCGTTTTTTTTTACTCTTTACTTGCAATGAAAAGTGAATCCACCGACACTTTTTTGAATTTTTTATTTGGGTTTTGAGCTATTCTTACAATTACTTAAGAGCAAGGGTTAGTTTTGCAAACCGGCCAAAAACCTGGGTCAGTTAACCTCATTCTCTCTATTTTCATTAATTAAAATTCATAAGGGCTACCGACAAGATGAGAAAAGGGATATTGACAACACTATTTACAAAAAATTGCACACACGTCCTTCCCATTCTAAAAAACAATTACAGATCTTCCCGAGAAGAAAATTAAAAACTAACGCTCATATCTCGTTTCACTTGGACGAGCCACACACGGTAGAAAGAAATCACTCATACCTTATTCATTGTGGTAGATTTGGTAGGAATATCAACAAATCTATCAAATTTAATGTAAGAAGTTTCATTTACAAATGATTACGATTGTTTTTTTTTTTTTGAAGAAATTGTGTGTTTTAGGGTTCGAAATTAGAATTGAAATTGTGTGTTTTGGTTGCTGTTTGTGTGTTTTGTTTGATTGTTGTTGATTTGAGTGTTGTTTGAGTTGATTTATGACCAGAAAATGTAACGAAAATGAAAAAAATTTCTCATTTTGTTGCTATTGGGATTGGTTACTTTGACTTTTTTCATGGTTTACTATCGAGCACAGGGCTCATGTAGATTTAGCGAGGTGATGATTTATCCTCGGCTACTGTCTCTGAGCCTAATGTGTACCTTCAACACTTTTTTGTCGAGGTTCCTTCGTACCCTCAACAACTTTTGTCGAGCCTCCTTTGTACCCTCGACAACTTTTGCCGATGTCCCTTATTTAGCCCGTCCTCTCCGAGGTTCGACATATTTTACAAATGACGACCACAAACAACCGTTGTATATCATTCGGTAATCATCCAAATTAATCGACACACGAAAGTGAGTGTTGATCAATTTCACCGATTTAGCTAGTTTCGAGTACAACAATTTATTTGATAGATTTAGATATTTTTCATTCACTCTGATACGTAAGTGAAAGTTTTTGGAACTTTTTGCAAATTATTTGAAAAAAATGAAAAAGATATGCGTGAAATTATTTAAAATGGTCTTTATCATAATCGTTTTAAGATTTTGTCTAAAACCTTACTCATTAAAATTCCATTAAATAACATTTAAATATTTTATACTTAAAATTTTAAAAGTTTACATATATTATATTTTAATATTTTCCATTTGCCACGGCGGGGCCCAAGGTTTTAAATTTCAAAATCAGGAGAGGGGAAACGTCTCCTTTCTTCTGTATGCGACTGATTTCCTTCTTCATTCTCTCTCTCTCTCTGAGTGAGTGTGAGTCGAACGCCCCCAAACCCCAAATCCCTTGCAATTAAAGCGAATAATCTCTCTCTCTCTCTCGCTTGTTCCTCTTTCTCATGCCGGCTACAACAACAACTCACTGCAGTTTGATTGCGATAATCTTGAGATCTATGGCCTGTTTCTTTCGCTGTTTTGGAGTCAGGGACACTCACCCCCATCCTCGCCTCGTTTCCTCTCCCATTTCCCGAGTAATCTCCCCTCTCCTCTTTCTATTTTCGCCTTTTCTTCTTCTTTATATGATATGATATGATGATTCCGTGCTTTCATCTCACGTGGATTCCTATTTGTGTTGATGATCCACAGGACCCTGTAGTTTCCAGGAGCCACAATTTGTCCTCCCTTTTCCAGTCCCAAGGTACGTGCGATTCCCTCCATTTCTCCTCTTTAACCATTTGTGCTACTGTTGATTTTCCTTGCCTTTTAAATTTGTGCTTATTCAAATTTAGAGAGGGAAGAAGATGTGGCGGTCGTTAAAGAGCGACATAACCTCGTCCCCCGAGCTGCAGCTGCTACTGCGAGGACTGAATTTCACAACTGGCAGCTCAGTGACGAAGTAAGGCCCCTCTTTTGCCTTTGCCTGTTCGGCTTATGCTTTCTTTTTCTCTTCTTCTTGAATTTCATGCCCGTTAGTAAGTGTAAGTTTCATTTTGTACTCTATTTAAACCAGTTGAGCTAATCGGATAGGTTTTTTCCCCCCTATATCTATTTCTTGCTTGTTTCGTCACCAAAAGAAATTCTTAAGTCCTATAACTTGGAAACTCTATCCTATTAGTCTAAATGAGAGGGAGATATTCACTCAATGAATTTCTAGCTTTTATGCTACCCATATAGAATCCTTTTATCTGTGATTCGGGGTTTATTAATGTCACTTCAGCACTTGTCAGACTAAGCATGTACATCTTGCATTACTTACTTTTCTGATTGTGTCTATTGTAATGTTAATTGTTGATCATGTACTCTTTCAGACCTACCTTTACAAACCAAATGATTTTCATAATTGAATCATCTTCAGCATTGTGTGAATATGTCTAAATCTCATCTTTATGAATTGTACCTTTTGCCTCTAGTTGCTTGTCTGTGCAAAATGCAAAAATTATATCCTGATTGCTTTTAGTGTTTTACTGTTTTTCCTATCTCCAAATGCGTGAAAACTTTTGCAATTCTCTTGTGGCTCATGTATCACTTGTATCAGAATCCGCATCTTTAGGATGAGTCCTCTTCTTCTGGTGATAGCCAACTTCCATAGGATGGTAGAACATATCCTGGTTTGAATTGTTGTTGTCTTTTTCACTCATTTTAATGGTTGAGCTAAATTCTGTAACAGGCTAAGTTTCTTAAAGCATGTGGTACTCTAGCAGAGACTCCCAGTGAAATTCGGAAATCGTCCAAGAATTTGGACGATAGAGAAGAACATAATTTGGAAACCATTAAGTTTCATTCATGGATTCCGAATATGTCAACAGAACCAGCACCAACACATAGCCCTACTCCTAGCAGGTTCTGCCCTTATCCTTTATTATTATTAATCAAAAGCTATCATATGCATTCTGTATGGTCACTGCACAAATTTAACACATATATTAAGTTTGCACCATCATAGAGCCGGAAGGAGGTTATTAGACAAGACCTTTCCCTTTTAGGCACTATGGAGGGGCATTATCTAAGTCGGAGAGGGATAGTTGGTGCAGTTTTTGGGTGGTGGGGGGCCGTATCCTTTATCGTTTTCTGTGCTGTTCTTCTTCGCACTCTTCATTGATCATTTTTGTCTTTGTGTTTGCTTTTTCTGGCATTCCTGGGGCTTTCAGAAATACCAGCTCAATGTTGCATACACCTCGACCCAGACCTTGCTTTGAGCGGGGTGTGTTGGGGTTGTTGTTTTAGTGTGGAGGACTTCATTTTTGTTTCTTAGCTTCAATATTTCCTGTATGACAAACTTTGACAGGGAGAATTAATTATTGAACAAAAAAAGACCACCAAATCCCCATTGCTGTTTTCTCAATCATCTTAATCTCTTTATACCCTCGTATTTTGCACTTCAATTAACTTTCTCACTTGATTCTGCCATCTTCTTCCAGCTGCATAATCAATGAACAAAGTGACGTACGCATTTCCATCAGCTCTCTTGAAGATGGTGTTGTAGAAAGCACCATTGTTACCACCGATCCTCAGCTTAATGGAAATTCAGCAAATGATATGCCAAAATCACCTAGCCTTATTGCTTGCAAAAGTGATTTTCAAAACAAGTCCGTGCGATTTGAAAGCTCACCCCAAGCGTGCATTCAGGATAAGGAGAATCCTGAGTTGAAAGGTGATAGCAGGCTGTTAAATCATTCTCCATGTCCCACGCCACTGAACCTGACAGATAGCTTGCAAACACCTGGGACGGTTTATGCAAGTGGAATTAATGTCCGAATCAGGTCTCAGTATGTCTATGCGGCCATGAATCCGTCAGAGGTGGTATCTGTTAGTGCTCAAGAGAATACTAATTATAACTCGAAAGGAGGCTCTGTCCAAATTGATAGTACTGCTGGTACTGACTTGGCTTCTTGGCTCAAACCTCCAGCATCTGGTGGAGCTGGCAATGAAAGGAAGTATAGACCTGGAAGGAATCAGGTGGACAGGCCTATTCTTGGGTTGGTTGCAGAACACTGGAAAGAAGATGAGGATGTTCCTCGCATCTCACCTAAGCAGTGGGATGGTAATGGGATCCCAAATTCAACAACAAAATACAAGGAGGTACTTTATATGACTGTATTCTTCCAAAATTCTACTAGGAAGTAGGAACTGTGAACTTAACAACTCCTGTACCTTTTGCAGGATCAGAAAGTGCATTGGCATGCAACTCCATTTGAGGAGAGGTTGGAAAAGGCTCTGTCAGAAGAGAGTTTCATCTCTCAGAGGTGCATCCATCTCCTTGTCCATATAACTAACTTGTCTATCCAAAATTTTCAATTGCATTCATCATGGGTATTTTTCCTTCTACGCATTACTTAGTTCGCCACTGTCATTGCGTAGGTCTAGGATATTCCAACAATTGTGGAGATTTCCTGTGATTATATTATGAAAAAAAAACGAGGAAATGAACCAATGTTTTAAACATTGGTCATGACAGTTTGTATAAAATCAGCTACGTTGTGAACAAATCTTCTGTTGCTATGTATGTTTATAATACACTGTGTTACTAATTGTCTTATATGCAGGAAGCCTGTCAACACAGAACCTGTCGTCTTTGAAGACGAGGAAGAGAGGGACACTGCTACGTGCAAGTTTCAATCATTAAAGGCGTCTAAAGCTCTGGTTTCATGTTGATGTATGCATCTATCTCCCTGTCTTCTCGTATGCTGAGCTTATTATATATTCCTGCAGTGTTTGTTCAACATCGATTATTTATCCGTCTTTCTAGCAGCAACTGCTGGACCGATCACCCATTATCATATTACAAGTTGGATTAAGCATGGTATATGATCAAAGTATCACCTCTCTATGACAAACTCCCCCAAGTCTGTCATGGAAGAAGAAAATGGTGTTTCTGCATTCGGTGAAGAAACTGATGCTGTCTCAGCATCTTGATCGCCGTTATACTTGGGTAATGTTACTGTTTACACAAGTCTGCTAAATGTGACATGGTATCTACGAATTTTGGTAAATGAAACCGATGAGTAATGCCAACTATAGAGCTACCTTGTGTGTATGTGTTTGGAACTTGGAAGTATAATTTCGATTCGATTCATTTGGGGTTGATTCCAGTGTGAATGTCGAAGACAATAGTTAACGATTGTAAATCTAAATGAATTTGGAGTATGTTTTGGATTTAAGTGCTAAAATAATATTTTATCCGTCCCAAAACATATATCACTTTACTTTTAACATGTTTTTTCATAAGCTAAAAAACTATATAAAAAATCATTTTCTTTTTTCTAAATGCTTTTTATAATCATTTGTGAGAATTGGATAATTAAGACCCGTTTCAATAAAATTAGTAGATTATATACCCCATGGTTAATATTTTAAGTAAATGGACGTTTTTATTTTTGTTTTGACTTAATTGTCCCTGATTGTTTTGTTTAAAAAAGGATATTAGAATAATTAATAGATAAGAAAATGAGGAAATGGTACTAAATACCACAATTCCAAAAAACTTTGCAAAAATGCCAGCAATTTGGAAAGTTTTGCAAGAATGCCATTTTTGGCGCAAATTTGCAAAAATACCACGATCAACCCACAACATAAACTGGCTATCATATGTAAAGTTGGCCAAAAAAAAAAAAAAAAATTAGAGGCATCATTGCCTAGTGAAGAGAGAGAGGGCGGGAAGGAGAAATAGGGAGAGAGTTAGTAAATGCCCATCCAATCACAAATCTCTCTCCCGTTTGAAAACACACCGATAGCAAAGAGAGAGAGGCTTCTTCATCTTCATCGGCAGTTGCAGCGAGGCATAGAAAGGGAGAGAGAGAGAGGGCGGTTTCTTCTTCGGCAGTTGCAGAGACGCCGGTTCGAGAGAGGAACAACAAAGGAGAGAGAGCGGACAGGTACCACCCTCGCCGGAAAGTACACCAGACACGACATAAATCAGGTACGCCCTTTTACTCTTCTCCCTTTGGTGGTATTGTGCGCGGGTGTGGGTCGGGGAAGCAGTAGGTGAAGGGGTTAGGGTAATGGCGGCCTGAATGGTGGGTCGGGGTGGTGGATTTCTTGTTTGGATAATGGTGGGTGGTGGTGGCATGGGTGGTTTTCGGGTATGGAAAGGGGAAATCGGTGGCTAGGGTTTCCAATTGGGTGACAGTGGTTTTCGGAATGGGTTAGGGCAACGGTCGGGGAACTATGGATAGGGGAAATTGGTGGTTTGAGGTTCGAATTGGGTGACAGGGGTTTGACATTGGGTGACAGGGGTTTCCAATTTGGAGAGAAGGGTTTCTAAATTTGTTGTGGTAGGCGGAATAGGAGAATTGACAAGGTGTGGAAATTGGGATATGTGGATGTCGTAGGTGTCCTATTGAAGGAGGTTTGATGTATTGGTTATAGGCTTCCGATTCATAATGGGTGACATGGGTTTCACACTGAGTGACAAGGGTAGAGTGACATGGGTTAGTCTGTTAGGTGACAGAGGAAGACGAATATAATTGGTAGAAGCTGACTTTGTTCGTGTGATGGAAATTGCAGGAGAGAAATGGTGAGGACGAAGAATGTGAGCTCGAAGAACAAAGAGCTTGAATACGTAGTCCCCGAAGCTAGGCACTTCCGGGCCCGCGTCAACCAGGGCTCAAGACTGTCAATGCCGAACAACATCGATGATTATGTTGACGCTAGCGACTGGTAGAAGCTGCTTGACTCCCAGCTTGGTGGGGTTGTGCAGCTGGCGCACAGTGTGAAATTTTCTTCACAAATGGTGCATTATGCACTCCAACGACAGCTTGCGAGCGATAAGGAGTGGGAGACGTGGTACCAGATTAAGGGGAAGCTCCGGAGGTTCTCCCTCAAGAAGTTTGCCTTAGTAACCAGGCTGCGGTGCAGTCAACCAATAACTAGTGACATGGAGGACGACGAGAAAGCTATCAAGGAGTTTTTTGGAAACGAGAAGATGACGGTCGGTGACCTGGAGACCGAGCTGAAAGAATCAATAATGGTGGTGCGGAGCCCGCGAAGACGATTCAAGCTAGTGCTTCTGTACATTGTGGAGGGCGTTTTGTTAGGGGAAGAGCAGAGGAAGGGGCTGCGGAGCTGGATCGTCCGGTTGGTGGAGAATGTCGATCGGTTTTTGGCATTCCCATGGGGGAGGGTCATCTATGCTGCAACACACGTGTCGCTGAACGGCGCCGTAAAGCGCTGGGAGGCTGAGATAAAGGCAGAAGATCGAAAGAAGCGCAATGGTTATGGCCTGATGGGTTATCCGCTATCCTATCAGGTTACCTTCTCGACCACACCCATGATCATTTTGTAATTCATATGCTGAAAATGTATTAATTTGAGTGGGGATGCGGTGCAGATTTGGTTGTTGGAATCCATGCCGAAATGGGGGGGGGGGGGGGGGGGGGTCCAGTTTGCGACGAAGGTGTCGACGACGACATTCCCTCGTTGCATGAGATGGGCCCTCAAGGACGAGAACCTCGCTTATAAGGATATAGCCAGCCGCACCAAAGCTGAGGGAGAGGAGGCCATAGAGATTGATGATAACCCAATACTCATACCAGAGGAGGCTGAGCTGGAGCTGATGGATGGCTGTGTCTACGATGATGAGAAGTCCGACCCCTTCTTCGACAACCTAGTTGCACCCTTCGTGACATATTTCGAAGCCCCTGGTGGGAGGTCCCCAAGGACGGGAAGAGGAGGCAATGAGAAGGATGGCTGGGTGGGGGACGTGGCCAAGACTTTGGAACAAGTTATGGACAAGCTTCAGACAATGTCAACAGGGATGGAGAAGATGGATGAAAAGGTACGCAATAACTTCCCAATTATTCGTTTTGTGGAGACTCTGGATAACTGTGAACTAGGGTAAATGGACTCCTGACACGTGAAATTTGGACAAGTGACACGTAGTGTAGATAATGAACGAATGTGGTATGAAATTGAGGGGGGCCTAGTCTGATAAGTGTTTGTTTAGAACTGAATTAGGTGACCTTAGTCTGATATGAAGTGTGAATCAGGAATTGTTTAGTGTTCATTACTCATGGTGATATGAAGGGTGAATTGTGTTGAATTTTGTCACCTTATGGTGATATGAAGTAATAATTTAATCCCCTGTTGCTGAAATTATTGGAGGTGGCCGTGACTGAGCTGCGGGATGGTCAATGTAAGGGGACGGCCTGACAAGAAGCAACCGATAAAGAACAAGCTGGAGATGAGAAAAAAACAGGATGAGTTTGTAAGTTTGTTTTTGCGTGACATGCGTTTCGATGTTTAGTCCTGCTTGAAATCGGGGATTCAATATCAAATGTTAATATGTATTTTACAGGTCGAACTTGATGAGTTGATAGAGTCAATTGCGGCTGAAGCCGGTGAGGGTGGACAAGGTGGTAAGGTAAGTTGTTGGTAAACATCACAAGATTTGTTATGTTCAGCGACACTGGAAGAATGTGACAGGAAGATTGTAGCTGTGTGACATGATTTGTTCTGTTAAGTGACACTGGAAAGTTTGAGGCATAATTGAATATTGATTTCATTTGCAGTTAGGAGGTGCTGTTGAGAAGGGAAGTGAAGTGGATGATGGCGGGGATAAGCACACAGAAGTTGAAACTGTGAAGGCAAGGGATGAGATATCAGGAGAGAGCAAGCTAGCTGGTGATGCTGTTGGGGAAAAGCATGATGAAGCTGAATCTGTCAAGGCTGTGGATGGGGGGGAAGGAAAGACCAACGAGGTCAGGTTTATTTATGAAAAAAAGGTGATTATATGTGACATGAAAGTTTATGGCAAGTGACATGAAATTTTTTCAGACCAAGGCGGGAGACAAGCAATCGGATGTCGGGGACAAGGTAGCTGAAGGTGAATCCGTCAAGGCAGGGGATGGGACGGCAAGAGAGAGCAAGGATGTAAGTTTTTTCTATCAGTTATTGGTGACAGGGACATTGTAGTTGCACGACATGAGTATATCTGTTATGTGACAAGGGATAGTGTCAATCTTAGCTGAAGTTTGATATGTTTGCAGTTGGGAGATGTTGGTTTAAAGGGGTCTGGTCCTGAGGAAGGGGGAAAGAAAATTGAAGGTGATGAGAGGCCGAAGCCCCGGGTAGCTCAGGTTTATGCATCTAAGGGGGCGAAGAGGATGAGGAAGGCTGTTGGAGAGGAGCTGGCTCCCCCGGCCAAGAAACCGCGAGCCCAGAAGGCAGCCACTGTTCCCGCCGATGCTGTTAAGCTAGGAATGATGTCAGCGACGGACAACGACGCCATGACAAGTTGGGTGGAAAGGTACGTAGCTTATGTCTCTTACTCTCGAATAGACGACGAAGGTAGATAGTTGAACGTCCACAATACCTGACAGAAACTTACCGTGCAGTGGGGACGCGGAGGTGCGCACGTCACCCTGCGGTGTGGATATGACGAAGGAGTTACTCAACCGCCTGAAGAAACCCCAAGATTGGTTTGGAACTGTGGTATGAACACTTGTCACCTCTAAAATTTCCCGTGTCAGGATTTTGGATTGTAATTGCGGTTCACTTCATGCAAGAGATGGAGGAGTGCTGCTACCTTCTGCGCAAAGCGGTCGTAGACAGAGCAGGTGACATGTCCAGTGGAGCCATCGTAGTCGATACATGCTTTGTGGGAATTTATCTACCTCGGGAATGGAAGGAGTACAGCGCCACCCCCGAAGCGTACGAGCCTAGTGATGCATTGATGGCGTACTTAAATGGGGGGTCGCCGAAGCCGTTGGGACGAGCGTGTTCAGGTGCGGACCTCATCCTCCTCCCCTTCAACGTCAGGAACAAACACTGGGTTGCCCTTGCCATCGATCTTAAGGAGTGGGAGGTAAGGGTGTATGACTGCGACATTCACATGGTGACGAAACGCCAGCTCCAGCCCCTGTTAATGCCTGTGACGAGCTTGATCCCTGTTGTCATGCGTGCACACCCCGATCTGAAGGTCAAGTATACCGATAAGGTCCCCACGCCGTTTTCCATTCGCCGGGACAAGAGCCTTCCACAGAACAAGCAAAGGTAAGTTGGATGACATGGTTCAATTTCGTTTGATTGGATGTGGAATCGGTGTCCGCGTTCTGACCGATCGTTCCCCATTGCAGCGGTGATTGTGGCCCGTACACCATTAGATTCACGCACCTCCTGCTGGAGACCGCCTCGAACTTCAATGGATTGGACGACACGTACATTGAGGCATACCGCCAGATGCTAGCTGCTGGGGTATTCCATGGTCGACTCGGATGCTAGACTTTGGAGTTGAACACTTGCTTCCAATCATAACACCCTCCTGTAATAGTTGAAGTAAAACATTTGGATATTTTGCGAAACTTGGTAGTTGTCGAATGTGAACATTTGTATATGTTAGTAGGTATGCGGACATGTTAAACTTGCCAGTCTAGCTACATGTATCTATCCAATTTGGTGACAAGGTATATGTCGTTAGATGACACGAGGATTAAAAGGGGTGACATGGGTCATTTAGACTATACGTAGGAATATGAGACAATCAATAGTGACACGAAAAAACCTGTCAGGTGACACGTGCATGGAAAGACGGGACCCGATACTGGAACAAAAGAACAAAACGACAATAGAAAAGGAATCTATCAAGGTGACAGTTGGTTGCACAGTTCCTTTGACTTACTTACAAAAATTTTAAAAAATAAAAAGAAAATATTGTGTTCCTCGAAAATAAAAGGTAAAGAAAACAAATGCAAAAGTAACTTGCATTCATTGCAGTTGGGGAATAAACCACCACCTATCCCTGAGAAGGAGAGAGAGAGAGAGAGAGAGACCGAATATTAATAGGAGGGAAGGGAGGCGGTTGTGAAGTGAAGGGAAAGAGGAGAGCCTGTACCGGAGAGGGAGAAAGAGGCCGAAGAAGGGAGGAAGACGCCGGAGAAGCCCGTACTGGAGAGGAAGGCCTGCGAAAACAGGTACAACTCAATTGGTTTTTGAAATCCTTCCTCACCCATCTCTACTACTTTGAATCTTCACTTAATTTGCAATCTTCCCCACTTAATTTGCATTCTCCCATTGTTTCGTACCAGAGAGAGAGGAAGTCGCCGGATAAGGGAGGAAGACGCCGGATAAGGCAGTACCGGAGAGGAAGGCGCAGGAATACAAGTACAACTCATTTGATTATTGAAATCTGTCCTCACCCATCTCTACTAGTCTGAATTTTCACTTAATTTGCAATCTTCCCCACTTCATTTGCACTCTTCCATTGTTTCGTTCAAAGGCATGCAATTTGGGATTGGACAAAAATCTGAAATTGGGGAATTCATGTGGGGAATTGGGGATACGGGGAAATACAGATCTGGGGTAAAAGGGGTATGGGGAACTGAGGAATTGACAGACAAGAGCGAGGGAGGTTGAAGATAAGCGTGGGAGGCTTGCGGGTCCTTTAACCCAGATTGTGAGAGTGGAGAATAATCCCTGTCATAAACGGGTACTGCAGGATAATTGAGAGAAGACAATTGACATTCATGACATGAGCTATTCTGTTGGGTGACAAGGGTTACTTCAGTAGGTGACATGGGCCTTTTCTGGTGAAACAGTCGCAGACAGATTTATTAAGTAGGGGGGTGACTTTGTGTGGATATTGATTATGTTCATGTCCACGTAATTGCAGGAAGAACATGGTTCGGTCCCAGAATTTGAGGAGGAAAGGTGTCCGGCCACCGAAGAAGGTGGAGCCCCGACTCGCAGTGCCGGAGGAGAAGCATTTTCGAGGGCGGGTCAACCAGTCTTCCAAAGTGTCTCTGGTTGTCAACATGAACGACTGGGTCGACCCCGTCGATTGGAAGAAGCTGCTGCGAAGCCAATTTGGGGGTATTGTGCAAATGACAAACCGGGTTCAATTCTCGTCTTAACTACTGCATTACGTGTTACAAAGGCAGCTTGTGACAGAAAAGAAGTGGGAGACTTGGTACATGCTTTAAGGCAAGTTGCGTCGATTCTCTATCAAGGAGTTTGCGCTCGTGACTGGGCTGCGGTGTGGTCGAGTTCGGGGTGAAGACACAGAGATGGAGGATGACAAGAAGACAAAGAAGGCTCTCAAGGACTTATTCGGAACGGACAACATGAAGGTGGGTGAGCTGGAGAACGCCTTCAAGAACTCCATCTTGAAGGAGCCGAGTGCGAGAAGGCATTTTAAGATCGCTCTCCTCCTCATCGTCGAAGGAGTTCTGCTGGGGGGGGGGGGGGGGGGAGAACCCAAGAAAGCCATACGAGGGTGGATTGTGAAGCTTGTGGAGAACGTTGATCGATTTCTGGATTACCCCTGGGGCAGGATTGTGTACGAGGCCACCCACGAGTCCCTGTCGGGCGTCATAGAACGACGTGTCGTTGACTTGAAGCCTAAGGCGAACGACAAGGACGATCGATATGGATATGGGCTTATGGGTTTTCCGTATGCGTTCCAGGTAAGCTACTTGACCGAAGTTGTGCTTGAACTATTACGCGCAATTGATGCACTCACTCGAGTGACATGTGTGGTTGTTTTAGATTTGGCTGTACGAAGCTGTCCCGGGGATTGGGGAGGCGTTTGCGAACCGGGTGTCGAACACGGCGTTGCCTCGCATGCTGAGGTGGACAGCCGATGACGACAATCTAATGTATGAGACGATCCAGTCCCGCATTGACCCTGAAAAATCGGATAGAATCAATGTCGAAGACAACCCGATACTAGTAGCGAAGGCCGGCGAGTATGAATTGATGCTCGGGTGCTTCTACCAGCATGAGGAGCCTGACCTCTACTTTGATGACATTGAGGCTGCGTTGGCACCGAGTTATTATGGTGAAGGCTCTGGCAAGTCCGGCCCTAGTTCGGAGCAACGAGATGGGACAAGGGAATCCTGGGAGGATAAGTTGGGGAAGTCAGTAGAACTGAATTTGGAGAGGCTCGGAACCATGTCAACATGGATGCGGAGCATCGATGACAAGGTACGTGTAACGTTTCTGGCATTTGTGACACAGGTATATTTTATATGTGACACGGGTAATTTTCAAAGGTGACACGGGTTACTTATCTCCCAATGCCGAATAACATTCGCTAACCACCCCTAATTTATGTACTTTGTGTATCAGATGAATGTGTTGGAAGGTGTTGTGAATGGGATGCGAGATGGCCAGTCGAATGCAGGAGGTGAGCAGAAACCAATGGGCGATGTCCGTGGAGATGATAACGACCAAAAGAACGGGGGGACAGAGGAACAAACTAAGGTGGAAGACCAGCCACCAGAAGGACAAGAGAAGGTAAATTGGTTGTTACTTGACATGGTATTTTCTGAATCCACGGTGAAGGGGTAATAGAATCAACAATTTATAATATGTCAATATTTTGTACACAACTCACACGGTTGTTAAAGTGAAGCGATACGTATTAATATGTAAAGTGACAAGGGAACAAATATATTATCTGAATCACAGTTGAAATAACCGTAACCAATTGCCAGATCTCAGAGGCGGTCAAAGACGAGACCGTTGGAGGAACTGGGGGAGATGTCAGTGGAGAGAAAGTCGGGAAACAAAGGGATGCTGAGGACAAAAGCGGTAAAGCCGGTTCAACGGAGGTACCACCTATAGTGAACGACCAAGCAACGCCGGAAGGACAGGATGAGAAGAAGGTAAAATGCCTGTTACTTCACATTGTCATTTTAATCTATAGTAGTACGTAAGTGACAAGTGTATCAGTGTTAGCCGACACGAGTACAAATTGGGGTGACACGGGGGTCAAAACATTTTTGCCTTCACCGTTGAAACTGTCTAACCAATTGGCAGATCCCAGAGGTTGCAAGAGCGGAGCCCGTTCGAGGCAGGAAGAGTAAGAGAGGTCCAGGAGGTGAAAGAGAAGTGAAGTCCCCACCTCAGAAGAAAACGCGGGGCTGAAAAGGGAAGAACGTTGTCGAAGGCGCGGCCGCGATTAAGCTGGGTCTTGTTTCCGTGTCAGACAACGATGGGTTCCTCCGCTGGATGGATAGGTGACACTCATCAGCAGACGTACCCAAGTTATTGCATAGATGACTCCAATCCCCTAACATTGTGGTTGTGGTTGTGCAGCGGGGATGAGGACAGCTGGAAGACTGCATACGGCACGACACTGAGTAAGGAGTTTTTCACCGCACTAAAAACGCCCACAGTTTGGCTAAACTCTGAGGTACGAAACCCGCCTAAGTGACTATCTTTGTCTAGTGAATGACACGGTATGTAATGTAAAAGGTAGTGGAATAGTTTTGGATTTTGACTAGGGTGGTAATCGATGCAGCACATGGAACGAGCATGCTATCTTCTTCGAAAAGGGGTAACGGAGAGGGCCGACGACATTGGCGGTCGAGTTGTCGTTGTGGACACATATTTCGGTCGCTATCTGCAGACCGAGTGGGGCAAATACAAGAGCGATGCGGATAACTACCAAGCCGACGAGAAGCTGATTGCCTACTTCGACGGGCGGTCCCCGGCGACGATAGGCCGGGCGTGGGAAGGGGCAGAACTCATCCTCCTACCGTTGAACGTGGACAATATTCATTGGATCGCCGTAGCGATAGATCTGGTCGGGTGGCAGGTAAGGGTTTATGATTCGGACGTCTACATCGTGAGAGACCGCCATCTGCCGGCACACTTAAGCTGCATCACCCACCTTATCCCGGTACTGATGAATGCCCACCCCGCGTTGATGGCCACCTACGTCGACAAGTTGCCAAAGCCGTTCGTCCTTAGTCGCGAGAAAAGGATTCCGCAAAACAAGCAGAGGTAATTTTTGTCCAACACTTAAATATCTCTTCGTCTCATAGTTGCATCCGGCTATAATGAATATGACTCCGACGATTCTCTATTGCAATGGAGACTGCGGTTCTTACAAGATCAGGTTCATACAACTCCTCACGAAGGACGCCCCCACCTACGATGGTCTTGACGACGTATTCATCCGGGCGTACATGCACATGCTCGCTGTTCGCATCTTCAATGGTACACGGTTATGATCTCAGTTGTGATCACCATTGCCCAGTGTTATGAAATTTTATGTTATGGTATAAGCTTCTTATGAACATCGTTTTTATTGTGTTGGATATTTATGAACATGGTTGCTGGTTCTCACATTTAGTTGTGGACGGTAGTTCACTAGGTTGGTATTCTAGTACGTTGGTATGAACTATTTCGCATTGTTTATCTTCAGTGAGTGGTTATGTGTTGTGGACTGATTATTTGTATGATAATTTTTAAGCAGTGAGTCACCATGTTGTCATGGTGCAAACATTGGTTATAATTAGTTCAGAATTCACCCGTGTCACCAAACTTGGAATCCCGTGTCAACTGACGTGATTATCCGTGTCACTGATGGTGAGTAGGGTGATTTTATAACCTTGTTTATGTATTGATAGGTTAATATACGAATTGTTACACGTCCCTATCATAGGAACCACATAAGTTTAAATTTTGTCATGGATGATTGAATGTCATGTGGCAAGAAACTTACTCGGTTGAAAGGAATATTATAAGTTGTAAGGAAATCTCACGTGTCACCAAACTTGGAATCCCTTGTCACCTGACGTGATTATCCGTGTCACTGATGGTGAGTAGGGTGATTTTCTAACCTTGTTTATGTGTTGATAGGTTCATATACGAATTGTTACAAGGCCCTATCATAGGAACCACATAAGTTTAAATTTTGTCATGGATGATTGAATGTCATGTGGCAAGAAACTTACTCGGTTGAAAGGCATATTATAAGTTGTAAGGAAATCTCCCGTGTCCCCAAACTTGGAATCACGTGTCACCTGACGTGATTATCCGTGTCACTGATGGTGAGTAGGGTGATTTTCTAACCTTGTTTATGTGTTGATAGGTTCATATACGAATTGTTACAAGGCCCTATAATAGGAACCACATAATTTTACATTTTGTCATGGATGATTGAATGTAATACACATGAATAACACCAACAAGTGGAAATGTAATAGACATGCATAATATAGGAGGGACATTGCCCTATACATACCATATCCGATCATACAGGCACCATTCATAACGGTGCAACCACACTCGGCTTTCCAAAAAACGACAACTAACCGAGCGTGGGTGATACATTGTTTCTAACTACCCTTACATAGGCCCCTAACTGCAAGAAATGGGGGCCATCTGTCACATACAGAGTTGTTCCAAGTCCAAAAAACCACATCTGTTTGGGATCACATCAGTATTTGGCAACTACTACAACAACATCACAAGTTTTGGCAAAAAACAAAGAGAACTAGCTTCGAAGCTCCTAAGCCTTGGTGACCAGAAGCACCATAACTCCCATCATCAGCACGAGAATCCACCCCATGAGCCTGTTACATCGGGTGAGTTGTCGGGTGCGGAGCTGCTCGCTAGCGTGCCCGACCCACTGCCCACAGAGGAAGGAGCCCACCTCGGCCACCCGCTGCGCCAGGTGCTTGTTGCTAGCCTCGCTCCTCACCAACTTGTTGGCGAGGACCATGTTCTCTTCCATTGTGGCCTGCAGCGAGCTCTGGGTAACCTCCAACTTAGTAGTTGTGGCCTCCAGGGTGGACTGGGTGGCCTGCAGCTGAAGAGTGGTTGTCTGGACCTGCGTGTGGGTGGCCTCAAGTTGAGTGCGTTGTGTGGCCATAACTCCCTCCCAGGCAGCATCCCGGTTGAGCAGCGACTGAACTCGTTGGCGAAGGTCGGTGAGCTCTTCTGTCTGACTAATCATCATCCTCGTCCTCATCACGACGGTCCCGACGGCTCCGCCCGTAGTCGTAGTCTGTACGCAACCAGAAGTACCTCCGGTCGTCACCGCTCTGGTAGCTCCGATCGCTGTCGGAGTCTGTGTCAATGTCGCTGTCTGAGTACGGCCACATGATTCCTACCAGTACAAGGGAAAAGAAACGTCAGATGGCAGAAGAAAACCAAACACAAGAACATACGTACATATGAAAAATATGTAAGCATGTTTTATAATGGAGAAAAGTACATATATGTGAAAAAGATGAATGGGAGAGTGAGATGATATGTCACTAAACAACTAAAGGAGAATGTAAAATATAAGGTAAAATAATGTCCGGACCTTAGAATGTTGAGAAGGAGAGATTTATGTGCAAGCAAAGTTGGAAATGGTAAATACAAGTGTGAATATGAAACTCATATCAATGAATTAAAGTTTTGACATAGTTATATAACAAATGGGAAGAAATCACCCGTGTCACCAAATTTGGAATCCCGTGTCACCAACTATGTATACTTGACAGACTTCCTACTAACAACCTTCACAGACAAAGAGAAAGGTTGCAACTGTCATAGGCGTAATCATATTTATGCTTTAGATTCACACAGAAAGGATCCTAAATGTTCTATTTCTTTTTGAAGCCTAACAAGTACATATATATGAAGAAGACGAATGGGAGAGGGAGATGATATGTCACCCTAAAATACAAACAGTTTTTTTCAACACATATGCCAATCGGGGTTGTACTTACTTGGAATTGAAAGCTTTTCGATGAGGATGAGCACCACTGGTGAACCAAACACGATGGCGTCGCTTCTTCTTCCCGAATTTTTTTGTGGCTTGCAAGAGAAGAGTGGAAGTGAAAGGACCGGTGGAGTGGTATTTATGAAGAGAGAGGGGCTCCATCGGGGGGGGGGGGGGGGGGTTGGTGAGGGTTACCAAATTTCGAATCCCGTGTCAACTAATATAATAACCTCTTCAACATTAAATATAGGTCAATTTGCACAAATATACATTTCAATATGGTCACAAGGTTGGTATTTTTGTACCTTGCTATGAAGTACTACCTCCGTTCCGAAAAACTTGTTAGTTGACTATTCACGCACGCTTATTTTAAGAGAAAAAACTATATAAAATATCTACTTTCGTATTTATTTTTAAAAACAATTTCGTAGCTATTATTAGCAAGTACAAACTTGTTACAAAATTTTTATGAAAAAGTATGTTTCATATAGTTATTTTAATTATAAATAAGGTTGCGTGAATAGTCAACGACAATTTTTGCCGAACGACAACTAAGTGTTTCGATTTCTTTATCTTCATTCGGTGGTTATGTGTTGTAGACTTTGTAGCACGGAAACGGACACAGGACACGGACACGGGAAGACTCGCGGAAATGACATTTTCAACAAAACATATGACACGAACACTCCAAAGAGATATGATATATGTATCATTTTAAAGGTCTTGCAAAGATGTATACATTTATACTAATAAGAGCCACGTAGATATTAAGACCAATGGCATGAAAATAAAAAATTATTATTCATCATTAATTTATACGTCATTTTACATATATGGATTTTAACATTTTGCAAATCCGTCATTAGTTTATACGTGCATAAATTTAACCCTTTTTTTACTCTCTATATGCGGTAATTTTTTACTCTCTATATTGCACTCACATAAATTGATTTTATGGTTGTAAAATTTATTTTTAAAAGTTATAAAATTTAATACACCATATTTTAACATTTTACAAACCCTAACTACTTTCCCATGCAATATGCATGCAAATTACATATATGGATTTAACTTATGTACTTAATTTCATGCGGTAATGTTTTACTCTCTATATGTGTTATAAAATTTATTTTAAAGCGTTATAAATTTTTATCAAATAATAAATTGATACAAAACCTTGAATACTTAATCCGTTATTTTTTTTAATAAAGGGTTAAATTTTATACTTTCATCCGTTATTTTTTTAAAACAAGGGTTAGTAAGTGTTGTATAGGGTTATTCAGTTATACATATAATATTTTTGTTAAGAATATCACATAGCAAGATTCTAACCGATAATAAATTGAAGAAATAGATTAATTAATAGATTGAGATTAAAACCACGACAGTTAATTACGATTGAAAATCTCTTCCTCTTCCTCTTCCACTTCCACATCCACATCCATTGCGTTTCAAGTACATTGCACTTGCACACGTCTCTTCCTCTGAATTACATTGCACACGTCTCGTCTCTTCCTCTTCCGGTGGCAGTTACGTTCTCCATTGCATTGTTATAGCCAACCCATTCTCCCTTGAATTGCATCATCCCATTCCCTTGAATTGCATCATCCTCCCTTACCAACTAGAACCGAAATTAAGATAGTTGCAATGGATCAAGGAAGGAACGTTAGGGCAAGGAAATCAGAGGCATTGACGCTTCTAACACTACCATTCGATCTCCTATTGGAGATTGTCGGTCGATTAGCAATTGAATCTATAGAAGATGTCTTCAGATTATGGTTAAGGTATTGCCTCCACTTTTAATTTCGTTAATTTATGTATTCGCAAAAAATTTGATTTACTCAATTGTGATGTAGTTGCAAAACTTTTGATTTGGTTGGAAAACACAATTATGTGCTTGCGAAGATGGCAATTGAGTACCAGGATGACTGGGGAATTTCGGTTGTAGTCGCATCGAGAAACGATAGTCATGCCAGAAGCTTTTTAAATCAATGCATCAACGCGGGAAACCCGGAGGCAATCTTTCAGCAAGGAATGGTACGATGTTGATTGTGGATCATTGGTTCGGTGTATGCTTTATCATAGTTCCTCATAGTTTCATTTCAAAATGCAGGTTAAATTCTTCACAAACTGCGATCACGATGCAAGCATTCAAGATCTTCTAAAGGCGTCGGAGTTGGGACACGACGTGGCAAGCTATGTTTGCGGCATAATTATATATTGTTGCGGATCTGAAGAGCTCAAACCCAAAGGCTTTGCATTACTTAATAGTGTGAAACATAAGTTGGGCTATAAAATAATTTCGTGTCGCCGGAGAGTTGCTGATCTATTTTATGATATTCTCGTAATTGCTCGAAGACCTTCCTTCAACTGGAAGCGGAACACATGTACAAATATCACCAATGGAATAGCAATTCGGAGTTGTCGAAGATCAAACCCCTGGAAAAATTTCCAGCTCCTTGCTGAAGATAAAGATGATGCTCTTTCTTGTGAGGAATGCACGTGCACAATTGAGTGTGGGTTAGTCGAGGGTATGCTTAAGTGGATTACACGAAATACGGTGGAATAAAAAATTGCCTCAGTTTGGTCTATTAAGTTTGGTTAATTTTGATACTATATCTAATGTGTTATTATAACATATAAAGATATTATTGTTACTGTATCCAAATATGATCAATTGGGAGCTAAAAAAAATTGATCAATTGAGAATAGTCAACCACAAGTGTTGCCGAACGACAACTAAGTGTTTCGATTTCTGTATCTTCATTCGGTGGTTATGTGTCGTAGACTTTGGTTATAAGTTGTTTCGTAATCACCCGTGTCAGCAAAGTTGGAATCCCGTGTCAACTTACATAATTCTCGTGTCACTGAGGAGACTAAGGTGACAAAATATACACGAGTAGGACAAACACTCAGGAATTTAAACATGACCTGAAACTAGTGTCAGAGCATGGGTGATTTCATTATGAAAGTGTCACCTCCGGATTGATAAACATGAAATTAAAACCAGTCACACGATAACCCCTTCAACCTGACACGGTAATACAAAGAGGGTGACAGGGGTTATTTACAGAATCCATCCCCAAAAGTACTGCGATGTTCTTTACCACTTACCACTAGAGTGTAACCCGTTTCCAAAAGTAAATGTATCCAAAAAACCAAAGGACAAGACTAAAACCAACGTTGTTCACAACAAAAGACAACAAATCACTTCCATAACTACACCCAAACGACGATCAGATTATGCGTCCACCGAGTCGACCATTGAAGATGGCAGCCGCTAGCATCTGTCTGTACGGCCCAATAAACGTGTCGTCCAACCCATCGAAGGGGGGATCGGTCTCCATGAATCTGATCGTGTAAGGGCTACAGTCACCACTGCAATGACGGAGATTTTGTCAAAACAGAGGCGGAGATATCATCAAGTTAAATGAAATACAGGGGTCGCACCAATCATACCTGAGCTTGTTTTGCGGAATGCGCTTGTCGCGGATTATGCGAAACGGGCCTGGCAGCTTCGATGCATACTTCACCTTCAACTCAGCGTGTGCATCCATGATGATGGGGAGGAGGTGGGTAACGTGCATCAGCAGGGGTGGGAGTTCGGCGTCTATCACGCAGTGCACATCGCAATCATACAGCTTCAACTGCCACTCATTCAGATCAAGAGCAACGGCAACCCAATGTCTTCCCCTCAGGTTGAGGGGTAGGAGAACGAGGTCCCCGCCTGCCCACGGACATGCCATGGGTGCCGGGGCCCGCCCGTCGAAGTATGAGAGGAGTATGCCACTCGCATCATACCCCCCGACGTCTGAGTTGTACTCCTTCCACTCCCTCTCCAGAAAGCTGGAGAAGTAGGAGTCCAACACAATGACTCGACGCCCATTGTCGTAACCCCTCTCCGCGCTTTGTTTCCGTAGCAGGAAGCATGACTGCTCGAAGTGCTGCGACAACTTAACCCCCATGACAACTCACAACATAGTCCAACACCAACCCAATTGCGTATACAAGGCCAATCATAATAAAATGTGAGAAATACAATATACCTTTGAGTTGATCCAATAGCGGGGCGTCTGGAGGGTGGTAAAAAACTCCTTCGACAGGTCCTTGCCACAATCCGTTGACCGGTTCTCACCGTCGGCACTGGACCGTACAATGGAGTGGAATCAATGAAAGGGCGACTGTGCCGTATAATGAAGACTGAAATGAGACGATGGGTTACCTTGCGAGCCACCCCTGTAGGGCCTCATAGTCGGACGCAGAAACTAGTCCTATGGCAACGGCTTCACCGTGAACTACGACGTCCTTCCCTTTAGACGCCCGCGGTTTCGTAATCTTCCACGCATTGCTCTCACATTCCTGGTCGACGAACAACCTCTGAATTCAAAAAAACATTTCCCATGTCACATAACACAACGACCCCTGTCGCCTTGCTTACATCCCCATGCCACTATTGAAAACATAAAGGATGAATGACATGGGCCATAAGGAGCGTACCTTAGCAACTTGTCGGGGCTTCTCCACAGCTTTAGTACGAGTCCCCTTTGGGACATGAACATCAACAACCTGCAAAACCGATCTACAACTTACATGGAATCCAACATGTACAAACTCGTTTTCACTATCCCAAACTCGTTTTCACTATCCCTTACTCTTTGTTCCTTGCATCTTCCAACCAAGTTTCCATCCCGCATTTCATGGACCTCCTCCTCTAACACTTTTATCTGCACACAAGAAGTTGTTACAATAAATCCACCATCTCCACCAACAGTTTTATATCCCGTGTCACATACTGTATGTCCCATGTCATTACTTTATTTACCCTAGTCACTTAACTTAATAAGAATATGAGAGTGAATAATGCGAAAGACTGAAGTACCCTATCATCCATCTTCTCCAAGGTATCCATAATCTTCTCGAGTCTCTTCACCACGATATCTCTAGCGGCGTCCGTCTCCTTGACGTAGTTCGCGATGTTGGCAAGCATCGCCACCCTCGACCCTTCGTTTACCCGTGCGCGGAAGCGCTCATTGTGTGGCTGTGTAAATTTTGTCCGAACCATTTGTTTCCTGCAGTTTAAGAGCAACAATACGTTATCGAGAAATTTTATATTCAATGTCACTACCTTTGTAAACCCATGTCACTCAATTTGTAAACCCATGTCATAAATGTCAGAACGTTCCTAAACCACTGACGACATACATTCCACATGAACTCCCCAAATCTGAATTTAAAATTAATGGAACCCCAAATCTTGCCCATTCCCAATCAAACCCCTAATCTACCCCATTCCCTATTTCGACACCCACCGTAGCCATCCTCTTCGGGCGTACTAAACCCTAAGCGTGGGTTTTCCCTATCCAATCCCCAAAACCCGGCTCCTTGTCCTTCATCCGCAACCACCTCCACAATCCCCAAAACCGCGCTCCTTAACGTTCAATCCCTTACCACCATAGTAGGTTGTTCCATCCACCGACCCCGAACCCCAGATTCGAAGATAACGGACAACAGAGAGAGGGGGCGTACCTTCTGAGTTTCCTCCCATGCGTTGTTCTCTTATCCGACAGTTCCCGACAGTTTCTTCTTCGACCCGTTGTTCCTCGTCACCGACGTCTCTTCTTCCTCCCCCTTTCGAACGGTTTTGAGTTATGGAAATTTAGAGATGGAGTCCCGATGAATACAGAAAGTGAGTGTGGGGTGATATCCGGGACGCGTGTCAACTTATTCTTTGTTGTTTTCTTTTTGTTTTGAATTACTGGCAACTTTTTCGACATAAATGGGAAAGGGTCAATTTTTCCAAATTATCCCCCATTGTGCTATTTATGCAAGTTTGGCCAAAAGTTCTTCTATCTTTGACCACTGGTTGACTAAGTTATTATTGTCGAAACTTCGGTTATAAGTTGTCAGGAAATCACCCGTGTCACCCAACTTACAATCCCGTGTCACCTTAAATAATAACCCCTTCAACATTGTCATGAAGGTGATTTCAATATGTTCACAAGGGTGATTTCCTAACACCACTACCACAACCACTCAGGAATGTAAACATGTTGTCAAATAAGTGCCAATGCATTGGTGAATTCATTATCATAGTTTCAACCACCGAAATGTCTACCATGAAATTGAAAGCTGTGACATGATAACCCCTTCTACCTGACACGGGAATACAAATAGGGTGACAAGGTTTTTTTCTGAAACCATCCCCAAAAGTACTACGAAGTTATTCACCACTTAACTGTAGTGTAGAAACCCTTTCCAAAAGTACAGCAGCCTACTTACAGTTTATCATATGCACAAACAACCTAATTACACTACCAAATACGTAGCCCGTTCAAAAAATAACATAGACATAGAATGGTCCAACCACTGACCCGATACGGCAAATGCAAAAGACTACCCAGCTGCTGAGGTAAGGCGTTGGACCACCAATGGAGGAACACATCTAAGAACGACGACGCTTGGAACGGCTAAATTCTCTCCGAGATGGGTATCGACAAGTCTTAGGGCGACCAGGGCGTCGCTTCACGTCCGGGGGGAGACACACCGCGCTGGACATGGCTGGGGGGATTCACCAATCTTCTCTTGGAGGAACCGGATATAGCACATTCTCGTAACACGCCTTCCATGCTCAACTTTGGAGAAGTCATTCACGAGAGAGAAGAAATTGCTACCTCGATACCTTGCAGCCGCTATGGCGTGCTGGTACGGAAACTGGTCAATGTCGAACCACTCGCATGTGTAGGTCCGGGCACACAGGTTCACAACCCAGGTGGCTGACCCTCTGCGGACAGTGTACTCGTGTGCGCTAAGGGCTCTGACATCCATGAATATTGCCAACGAATAGCTCGTTTGCAGCTCACCTTGAACGTAATCGCTGACCGTCGACGCCGATTTGGTGCTTTTTTCCCGTCGCTCGTAAAACCACTTGGATATTGTTTCGATGACAGCATCAATGAGGGTTGTGATGGGTAGGTCGCGGGGCTCCTTGAACACCGAATTCAGACACTCGGACTTGTTCGTCGTCAATATGTTGTAGCGCATCCCCAAGAAGTATGCCCGGGCCCATTTCTGGAATCCAACCTCTTTTAGGTATTGGCCCGCAGCGGGTGCCTGAGCGCAAAAATCAGCAAACTGCTTCTCGAACTCTGCCCTCGTGTACGCCTTCGCCACCTTTAAGTACAATGTGTGCAGGCCCGTCACCCCCCTGTACTTAACCCTGGCATTATGAAATAGATGCTATTGGCAGGCCCCTTGCTTGGCAAACACATAGTTGTCCCTCAAACCTTTGACGATACTAAGATGCCGATCAGAGACAAACATTAAGTCCGGTGTATCCTCGACGACATGTAGCATGTTCTTGAAAAAGAAGCCCCATGACCCGTGATTCTCACCATCGACAATCGCAAAAGCGATCGGGTATACACTGTGGTCTGCATCTTGGGCTGTGGCAAATAGAAGCGTGCCCCTGACCTTTCCTTTCAGGAAACTCCCATCAACTGAAATCACTTGGACATGGATATCGACACCAGCTGGTTAGGTGACATGGTTATGTATGTTAGGTGACATGCAATATTATAGTACCGACATGGGGTATTACCTTTCTAAGGTAGGGAATCGCCTTGCGCCATACCCCGAAGTTACTAAAGACGTACTTGAATCTTTGGGATGCGTCCAGCTCTAACTTAGTATATGTCCCGGGGTTAGTCTGCTCCAACATATGCAAGTATGGAATAATATCTCGGTAGCTGTCTTCGTCGGTCCCATGCTTCACCTCCCTCGCTGTCAGTCGTGCCCTTCGTGCCTTCCAGTAGCTGCACGATACTCCATACTCGGACTTCGTCATTTTCTGGACTTGCTTGGGAACGAGGTCCTTTCGAGTCCCGGTGAACCTGCATATAATGGTGTCATGGTGAGTTACGTGATGTGACATGGGGAATAATGTTGTGTGACAGAAATAGCTGTTCACAACTAAATTAACACTTACGTGGTCACGAGGTTGCGTCCAATCATGTTCGACGTAGCATGTCGGCTATGGTTGTGCATCATGCTCAGGTCACATGTATGCTCCTGGACATACTGTCGGATGGACCACATAGTCGTGCGCCGGTAAGTCGACGCCCTTAACATCCACGTGCACTTGCTGTCCAAACAACCAACTAAATAGGTTTTGTTACACGACCTCTTCACTACAAACTCGAAGCACTTCTGCACTGCAATCCACTGCAGGCAAGTCTGCAATTCTACCTTCGAGGCGAACATTTGTCCCTCTGAAATTTCTGTCAGCTTCCGTCGTGGTTCCTGGGTCCGAGGCGTTGCTTTGTCCAACATAGCTTGTACGTTCTCCATCGACGGTGGGGATGTGCTGGACCTAGGAACCCGATCTTCAAGTTCCCTAATCACCTCCTCCTCAACTTCGTCTTCCTCCGTCGACACCCTCATACCCGGGTCTTCCTCATAATCCTCCCAGTCATAATAATATGAACAATCTTCTTCCCTCTTCACTCCGGAATCGAAGTCCTCCTCCTCCTCACTGCTAATGGCTATGAGATCCACCCCCTTATACTTGTCACCTTCACATTTTTCCGTGTCATCTGGAGAGGAGTCCGTGTCACCCAAGTGGATAACATTTAGACCATCACACCTGTCACCCTCAAGAATATCCATGTTACCAGTTCCAGACCCTATGTCACCTGCGTGCTCTTGGCTCTTCCCTATCACCCCACCCAACTGGATCATTTCCAGACCTTTACCCTTGTCACCTACACTCTTAAGCTTTTCACCAGTTCCAAACCCGCTCTTAGTAGCGTCCTCCTGTCTCTTCCCTATCACCTCATCCATGTGGTTCGACTCTGGACATTTACCCTTGTCACCTTCAAAAATACGTCTGTCACCAGTTCCAAAACCCATTTCAGTAACGTCATCCTGCCTCTTCCCTATGACCTCAGCCAAGAGGATCAACTCCGGACCCTTACCTTTGTCACCCTCACATATATCTTTGTCACCCCTTCCAAACCCCGTTTCCACATTGTTTTTCACCCTTATATCATTGCTCATCCCTATTGACTGGCTAACCCCTCCTCCACCATATAACCCCACATCTACAACCATAGGGTTTGGTTGTGGCTTACCTTCTGCCTCCAGCTCGTCCACCTTTTGAGAGTTACGAGGCCCACTCAAGCATTCTTCCCCGACGCCGGGTTGTGGTACTTGAAGGCTCTCTTTCACCACTGGACCAACATATATCGCCATGGGCCATGGATGTTCCCCAGCCTTCGAGTTGAGAAACTTAAAAGCCTCAAGGTCGTCATCATCACTTATCGTTATCGGATGACCCGCTTCTTCCCCCTTTGGCATGTAAGACAACCGCCAATCTTCACATGAACAATCATGGCCGACCTTGACCCTCAACAGTTGAGTCAGAGAGGCGAAGTCGATGCCCTCTTCAATTATCACATTCTTCCGCTCTGTTTCACCATAATACACCCACCCTGCACCATCGAACAACCAACGCCCGTTGATGTTTAGAGTGACACAAACTTTGGCGTTTTGCCCTGCAATTGAAAACTCGGATCAGCACCATTGTTAATGGGTATCTACTCTTCACGAAACATGAGGAGAAATAGAAGAGAAGCCTACCCATTGCAACTGAGAATTAGGTTTTCTCAGATATCTCTGTGACACGGAAGTTTACAAACACTGACACGAACGAAGAAAGAGCCCGACACGTGCTCACCAACTGAACCTTAATGCGGATGGGTTCTTCTCCAATGGTGGCCTTCTTCTCCAGCTCTCTTTTCCACAGGAAGACCGAAAATGATGGCCTCTCTCCTCCTCTCTTATTAGACTTTAAAAATGGAGGGAAAGCCTTTCCCATCACCTCACCTCCTCTCTCTCCAATTTTGGCGCCAAAATCCCCCACCCAATCCGATGTCCCATCTCTCTCTCTCTCTCTCTCTCTCTCTCTCTCTCTTCCCTTGGGACAACCTGCAACCGGCTAAGCAATTTCCCCATCCTATTTGCACTAATACCACATATGGTATTTTTGCAAATTTTTTTAAAAAGTGGTATTTTTGCAAACCCGACAAAAAAGTGTATATTTGTGCAAATAGCCCTAAGAAAATTATTACAATAAAATCTTTTAAGATGAGGTGAGATTAGTTAAAATGGAATTTTCGGAGACTAAAACCAAAAACCCAAAAAGCTCTAAATGAACGTGCCTACTCAACCATGTCACGCGCCCCCAATTTCACCACCTTCTTCCCAATACTAAGCCTCAACAGTAACACTAGATCATCCCAAACCACTGCAATCGATGATCTCACAGCCTTCAATCTCTTGCTGCTGATCAACCGACCCAGCAACAACCTCTGCATAATCTACTTCTCAAAAATCCCCAAACCTGTTCCCAAGGAAACCCTTGATATCCCTATTCATGATTCTTCCAAATCCCTAATCTCGTTCAACTTCAATCGACTCGATCTCCTCTCGCTTCTGGAAAATCACCAAAAAATACCAAAGATTAAAGCTTTTCGGTTCTGGATTTGGAATTGCTACAAAGATTTGAGTTTCAATCCCCCTTCCTTCGCATCTCAAAGTAAATCGAAACTCCCATGGTTGCTCTTGCTCACGCTTTTCAGCGTCGGGCCTCAGAATTTTCGCCCTCTAAATGATCTCGATCTCCCTCCTTGCTTCGCCTTGGTTCTACCTCTTGATGGTGGCTTAGCAAGGGTGCCCCTCTTGCTTCTCTATTCGGCTCCCTCTACCGCTTTTAGCGCGGCGCTCTCTATTTCACCGACGGTGCGGTCGGTTGTTGTGTGATGTCTTCTATCTACCTTGCACTGTATTATGTACTCGGTCGTTTTCTCCTGGAATGCTGGAATTGATTTCTTCGTTTGCACATGGAGCCCCAGGTACATTTATCATCAGAAAAGTAATTTTACCTATAAATACATTGAACTCTATTGCTGGTTATTCTCAATGTCTAATAAACAAAACCCCTCTTCAAGTGGATCTGGGAATGAGCCTAAGGGCTTATCTCCTAGCACCTTATCCAACTTAATACCCACTGGGAAGCTTTAGAGCGACACCCACACTACCTGTCACACATCCGGAAAGCCCTTGGGCGACACCCACTCCACCCGAACTCCCTCCAAGTTCTCTATGGACAAGGGCAAAGGGAAAATCGTTGTTATTACTTTATATTATACCATTAGAATTACCAACCTCATCACATCTCTAACTGCATCTGAATTTATGAGTGACCATCACCTCAAAACATATCAAAATAAAAACAAACCATATAAATATTTAACCCATGTGAAGTATTGCTGCTACAATTTTGGTGATCTAGTTAGCACATTCATTAACACTGGTTTAAATTATTCCCTCACTTTTGCTGCTCGAGGGATTTTCTCTCTTGAGCACTTGGAATCTCAATCTGTCTTGTAGGTTCACCCACAGGACTCACCCATAAGAAAGCACCCCCTCGACAGCAGAATATTTAACGTCATCTTTATACACACTATTGCAACTGCTCACAGGTTGTTTTTGCATAAAGCTCCTATGTTACTTGTTGTAAGTGATCTCAATATTAACTTCATTACCCTCAAGTGCTTCATCACATTTGTTTGTGTTGGTGTTTGGTCTTTCTCACTTAACTACTATTCTAAATTTTATCTACATCTGATAGAAGTTATACATACTACATTTTATCCACTAAACTATACCCCCACCCAAATCGGGAAGCCTTCGGGCGACACCCAAATCGGGAAACCTTCGGGCGACACCCAAATCAGAAAGCCTTCGGGCGACACCCAAATCGGAAAGCCTTCGGGCGACACCCAAATCGGAAAGCCTTCGGGCGACACCTAAATCGGAAAGCCTTTGGGCGACACCCAAATCGGGAAGCCTCCAGGCAACACCCAACCAACCATTGAAAACCCAAGCTATATGCCACTACTAGTTATTTACCCTGCTTCAGTCTTTCTCCAAGTGGATGATCTGATTTTTATCTCTTGGATTTGTTGTGAATCTTGCACCTTAATGAATGACCAGATTATTATCCTTTATTGCAATTTTCAGGATTTATTCTTAATCTCTTACATCCTTGAAATCATACAGAAATGTTGTTACTCATATACACATATACTCACAATGATAGATGAAACTAACAGCACGAACCATGAACAAACAAAAACCCCCCACTGATTGGAGGATCTCTACTCCTATAAACAAGGTTCTCAACCAGAAAATTACCATCTCCCCCTCAAAAGGTTTTAATGAAGTTTAGCTTTTGGAATATAAGAGGCCTTAGCAGAAAGAATGTTTGGACCCACATTGAAGCTACAACTAAAGCAGAGCACATAAAAATCCTAATGCTAGCTGGGGGGCTTTGCCAGAAAAATGCTGGAGAAAACCAGGCTTTGACAGAATGCATTTCATTCCATCCAATGGTCTTGCGGGGGGACTTTGCCTTCTTTGGAAAGAATCCCAATTCCATAATGTAACCTTTATAATTAGAAACTCGACGGACCGCATCATTCAGGCATACTACATAAACACGACACTTAACATTGATGGCGAAATCTTATTCGTTTATGCAACCCCTTACGCTAAGGAAAAAAACTCCTTCTAGGCTTCACTCTCAGACTATATCCGCAATGTTAAGGACTCGCTGATTATTCTTGGAGACCTTAACGAAATTTTAGAACTTATCGACAAATTAGGGGGCAGGATCCCATCTGTAAATAGATTTGCAAGACTACAAGACACTATTAGAACTTTCAATCTGGTAGATTCCCCAACTTGTGAAAATGATTACACTTGGAGAAAACGTGAACATGGTACCGATAACATATTTGAAAAACTAGACCGTGCTATGGTTAGCCACCCTATCCTAAAACAATTCCCGAACCTTAGTACGAAAAACCATGCTTTTCTTAAGTCAGACCACGCCTAGATCACTTTGGACCTCATGGATAACCGCAAACCAAAATTGCAACCCTTCAAATTTGAAATGGCATGGACAACGAAACCAGACTATGAAACAGTTGTGCGATCAGCATGGAGGCTAGACACCCATGGCTCGAAAATGTTCAAACTAACGAAAAAACTACAAGAGGTTAAAAGAAAAAGCAAGCTTTGGAGCAAAGTAACCTTTGGAAATGTTTTTCGCCAAATTAAACAAGTAGAAGCAGATCTGCTAGAATCACAAAAGATTCTCTGCAATGCTTACAACCAAAACCTGGATAACAAAATCAAAAGGCTCACCTCAAAGCACTCCTCCCTCCTTTCTTTCCAGCAGAAATATTGGGGGCAAAGGGCCAAAAGAATGCACATAAAATCCATAGACGCCAACACTAAATACTTTCATAAAATAGCAACAGGAAGGCGCAATAGAAACATAATAAAATATCTCCAAACCACGACGGGTATAACACTTAACAACGAAGAAGAAATTAGAAACCTAATCAAACACGATTTTAGCCAAAGATTTACGCAACATGATAGGCAACAAATACAAAGCAACCTACTTCACCACGTAGGGAATGAAATCTCAAACGAAGATAATGAATGGCTTACTCGCCAAGTCACGAACTCTGAAATTAAAAATGTTGTCTTCAGTCTTGCCAATGACAAATCACCAGGACCTGATGGCTTTCCAGCTGGTTTCTTCAAAAAGTATTGGCATATTGTTGAACCATCAGTCATCCAAGCAGTTAAAAGTTTCTTTCTAAGCGGAAGGATTCTGAAGCAGACAAACCATACGTTCATAGCATTAATACCAAAGAGAGACAACCCAACCACAACATCTCACTGTAGGCCTATTAGTCTCTGCTCAACAACATATAAAATTATATCCAAAATACTAGCTTCTAGACTCAAAAGGGTAATCCCTAAAGTAACTAATCCACTACAAAGCGCCTTCTCTTCAGGCAGATCAATATAAGATAACATCTTAATTGCAAACGAAATCTTCCACTTCTTCTCAAAGAAAAATGGAAAATCGGGTTGGATGGATGTAAAGCTTGATATGGAAAAAGCATTCGATATGGTCGACTAGAACTTCTTACTCTCAATTATGTCAAAATTTGGGTTCTCACCCAAATTCACTCTTTGGATCAAAGAATGCATAACCACAGTCACTTACTCGGTGCTAGTAAACAATGAACCCACTGAAATTTTCTTTCCCGAGAGGGGAATACGCCAAGGATGCCCGCTTTCACCATATCTATTCTTAATAATTTTAGAAATTCTGGCCCGTGGGTTACAACATGAATCGGAAAAACCACAAAGCCACCTAGGAGTCAAACTGACGCGTGGGGGAACAAAAATTCCTTTCTTAGCCTTCGCTGATGATATTGTCATCTTTGCATCAGCTACCAAAACCGGTTGCGACCAAATTAACAAAATTCTGACAGAATACTCAGCTATTTCAGGACAAAAGGTAAATAGGCACAAATCCCAATTCCAAACATCCAAAAACGTCACAACCACCTAGAAAAATCTAATCAGAAACGAGCTAAAAATAACACACACCCCTAAGATGGGTACCTATTTGGGCTGCCCCCTAATAGAAGGAAGAATGACAAAGGAAGAATTCATAGAACTTCTAACAAACACCAAATCACAACTTCACAGATGGAAGGCAAATTGCCTCTCACAAGCTGGCCGTTGCACATTAATCAAAACAACGCTGATATGGGGTTAGCCGTGTGATGGTCCGATCTTCGACAATCAAGCAAGAACTTAAAGAAAGACTCAAGAACTGAACAAGAACGCAACAAGACTCAAGAAACTCAATCAAGATGATCAATATTCAAACAAGAACTCAAGAAACGCAGCAAGAATAAGCAAGAACAATGCAAGACTCGACAAGATCTTCAACAACAAGGTTGTTCTAGAGATCGACCCAAACAACGAAGCAAAGACTCGACATAATTAAATAAAGACTCGAAATTGATAATAAAGACACGACCGATAAGGACTGAAACGATCTATGCAGAACAAGATAAAGACCCCAGGCCTCCTAAGAGGGTAGGAACCAATACCAATGACTACACAACCCGCCTCGACAACCCTACACAATCAAGCGGACAACTTGAAGGCACAAGGAGGGGGCTTGTGGATACTAGATTCACCAAGTCTTGCGAAGTTGATGAACGACAAAGCAAACCAAGCTGAGATGATATCAATTCGAAGGCGAATGAGCATAGCTCTAATTCGGCCAACCTCTCTAAGTGTTTAACACACACGTTTCTTCGAGCAATAAACTCTATATTGAATGTTCCCATGAATTACAAAGTAGAATCCGAAATATATAAGTCTTAAGCTGAAAATAAGCCTTAACACTTAAGCTGAAAATAAGCCTTAACACTTAGAATATTTCGGCCCAAGCTTGTCTAAGGGGGCTCGGCCTCCATTTGTGCTCCAATGCACATGTATGTCTTCAATGTTGGCTCGGGAAGTTGAACCTTACTCGAGAACAAAGCATGACCCACAAAGTTGAATGAGTCTCTCTGAAGCTTCTTAGCTCTAGCTCGATTCATTGGTCCTTCTCCAAGTATAATGGGTGTGTCTGGAGCTGTAGAAGATGGTCCCGCATCGACCTCCCCTTCTTCAAAAGGAGTCGACCACGAATCCAAGTCTTCATCCACAGTGAAGTAAGGGATTAGATCCGCGACGTTGAATGTAGCGCTCACGCCCATGTCTCCAGGAAGCTCCAATTGGTAGGCATTGTCGCCCACTCTCCTCTTGATCCGAAATGGTCTATCACCACGAGGTGACAGCTTGTTCTTCCGGGCTTCTGGAAACCGTTCCTTCCTTAAGTGCACCCATACAAGATCTCCAGGCTGAAATGTGACCAAGCGACGTCCCTTGTTGGCCTTGTTAGCATTGTATTCAACCTTTAGCTTCAACTTCTCTCGGGTTCGTTCATGCAGCTCCTTAATGAACTCGACATGCTTACCTGCCTCAAATGATTCTTTGTCTCTCATAGAATATGGAGTAAGATCAAACGGGGTTAGTGGATTAACACCATACACACATTCAAATGGACTGATTTTAGTAGCCGAATGCATGGTTCGATTATAAGCAAATTCCACATGAGGTAAGGCTTCTTCCCAAAGTTTCAAATTCTTACTAATAATGGCTCTTAGGACAGTAGCAAGAGTTCTATTAGTCACCTCAGTTTGGCCATCAGTTTGGGGGTGGTTAGAAGTAGAGAATAGCAATCTAGTTCCCAATTTATTCCATAAGATACGCCAAAAATGACTTAAGAATTTTACATCTCTATCACTAACAATGGTTTTAGGCACGCCATGCAACCTAACTACTTCTCTAAAGAATAGATTAGCAACGTTAGTAGCATCATCAGTTTTATGACATGCAATGAAATGAGCCATTTTAGAGAATCTATCAACCACTACAAAGATTGAATCCCTCCCCTTCTTAGTTCTAGGCAACCCAACTATAAAGTTCATAGAAATGTCTTCCCAAGGGGCTGAGTGTATCGGCAGTGGTGTATAAAGGCCATGGGGCATAAGCTTAGCTTTAGCTTTAATGCAATCTATGCATCTCTTAAGGCAATGTTCTACATCTCTAAGCATATGTGGCCAATAAAAATGTGATTTCAGTGTATTATACGTTTTATCCCTACCAAAATGTCCCATTAATCCACCACTATGGTCTTCACTAACAAGTAATAATCGTAGAGAACATCTAGGAATGCACACTTGATCTTTTCGAAATAAGAATCCTTGATGAATATAAAAGCTGTCATTAGGACCCTTTTCTAAGAACTTTCGAAAATTATCACCAAAATCCAAATCAGATTCATACAATTCCTTTTTGTAAACAAAGCCTAAGACTCTAGAATCCAAAGTGGTTAAAAGAACATGTCTTCTAGATAATGCATCAGCAACCACATTGTCTTTGGCTTTCTTATACTTAATCACATAAGGAAATGTCTCAATGAATTCCATCCATCTACCATGTCTCCTATCAAGTTTATCTTGTCTTTTAAAGTGTTTTAAAGATTCATGATCAGTCCTAAGAATAAACTCGCTAGGCCATAGATAGTGAGACCATGTCTTAAGCACTCTAAACAAAGCATACAATTCCTTATCATAGGTAGAGTAATTAAGACAAGCACCTTTTAACTTTTCAGAAAAGAAAGCAATAGGCTTACCTCCCTGCATAAGGACTCCACCAATTCCGACTCCGCTAGCATCATACTCTACCTCAAAAGGCTGAGTAAAGTCCGGTAAAGCTAGTAGAGGTGCGTGAGTGAGCTTGTCCTTAAGTGTGTTGAATGCTTCCTCCTGAGCTGCTCCCCATGTGAATTCACTCCTCTTTTTCGTGAGCTCAGTGAGGGGTGCCGAGATGGTGCTGAAATCTCGCACGAATCGACGATAGAAGTTCGCCAATCCTTGGAAGCTGCGTACATGGCCGATGTTGGTGGGTATTGGCCACTCTTGGACCGCCTTGATCTTAGCCTCATCGATACGCAATCCATTCGAACTCACTACAAATCCAAGAAAAGACACTTGTTCATTACATAATTCACATTTCTTTAAATTAGCATACAAGCGTTCAATTCTTAGCGTCTTAAGCACTTCTCTAAGATATGATTCATGTTCATTAGAAGACTTGCTATAAATCAGAATATTATCAAAATAAACTACAACAAACTTTCCAATGAAATCTCGAAGCACATGATTCATTAAACGCATAAAAGTGCTAGGAGCATTAGTTAAACCAAAAGGCATAACCAACCACTCATATAAGCCTAGCTTAGTCTTAAAGGTTGTTTTCCATTCATCACCTTCTTTCATTCTAATTTGATGATAGCCACTCCTAAGATCAATTGTAGAAAATATAGAAGCTCCATGTAACTCATATAGCATATCATCTAATCTAGGAATAGGGTGACGATATTTGATAGTAATGTTGTTAATAGCCCTACAATCTACACACATTCTGCATGAACCATCTTTCTTAGGGACTAATAATACAGACACAACACTAGGACTTAAGCTAATTCGAATATAACCCTTATCCAATAGTTCCTGGACTTGGGTTTGGACCTCTTGGGTCTCAGTGGGATTCATACGATACGCAGGCCTATTAGGAAATGCAGCCCCCGGAATAAGATCAATTTGATGCTCAATTCCACGAATAGGGGGTAGACCTGGTGGTATGTCATCGGGAAACACATCCTTAAACTCCTCAAGAAGAGCGAGAATGTTTGATGGAAGAGAAGCTTTAAGCTCTTCACTCAACATGCTCAAGCTCTTGCAAAGGCGCATAAGAATAGTTCCACCATCCGCAAATTCGTCCATGAATGTGCTTTTGGAAACCAAGAACACACTCTTAGATCGATTTTGAGGATCCACTTGGCTCGACTGAGCCTCCTGATCTAACTCACCTTTACTTACCTTGCGCTTCTCAATCTCACCAGCTACTTGCGTAGGTGTCATGGGTTTGAGAATGACATTCTTTCCCTGAAAAGTAAAGGTATAGCGATTAGTAAACCCATCATGAATAACCTTACGATCAGATTGCCAAGGACGACCTAATAGAATATGACAAGCTTGCATAGGCACAATATCACATAAAACATCATCTTCATAATGTCCTAGTTTAATATGCACTTTAACTTGCCTATTAACTTTCAATAATCCACAATCATTCATCCAATGCAATTTGTAAGGTCTAGGGTGTTGGATAGTAGGTAAATGCAATTTGTCAACCATTTCTTGACTAGCTAAATTACAGCAACTACCACCATCAATGATCACATATACAACCTTTCCTTTAACTAGACAACGAGTATGAAACAAGTTTTCTCTTTGATTATCATCACATGATGTAGGAACAACACTTAAAACTCTCCTAACAATCAAAGATTCTCCATGCTCATATTCAACCTCATCATCATCATTTTCATAACAAACAAGGTTTAAGTTCTGATCATTGTCACTAGCATGCTCGTCATGTTCATCACAAGAGTTTTCAGATTCATATTCTCCTAAGTGACTAACCATGAGAGTTTTCTTATTGGGGCAATCCTTCATATAATGACCTCTACCTTGACATTTAAAACACACAATATCTCTAGATCTAAGGGTAGAAGGGTTAGGATTACTCCCTTTGGGACCAGTAGATGTCCCAGACGATTCTCGTCCATTCCATGGACCTTTACCCTTGTCAAGAGGCTGTTGGGGCTGTCGGCCTTCTCCTCTCCATTGGGACTGCTGGGCTCGCTCTTTAGAACCCATATCCGAGCGCCCTTGGGGCTGTTGAGGCCGGTTGGAACGCCACCCTTGTTGCTGGCCACTCGACATTTTATTAGCTTGGCTCTTGTAACGTTGTCCCTTTTCTACTTTCATAGCTAGATGTAACAAATCAGTAGGAGTAGTATAGGGAAAGTAATCAATTTCATGAGCTAAAGTGGGATGCAAGATCCTAAGATATCTAACATTGGTTTTCTCATGAGTTTCTACTATATTAGCTCGAGCCAGAGCTTCTTGCATAACATTAAATGTTTCCTCAACAGTTTTACTACCTTGTTTAAGGTTTTCTAATCTGTTTAATAGCTCTCTATCATAATGTTGAGGTACAAACCTATTTCTCATGACTACTTTTAATTGTTCCCAAGAAGCAATAGGTGCATCAAGGGATCTTCTTCGTTCCTTAACAAGATTATCCCACCAGATTAATGCAAAACCTTGAAACTCTAGGGAAGCTAGTTGTACTTTCTTAGGTTCTGAGAAATTATGAGAATTCCAGATTTGCTCCATTTTTATTTCCCAATCAATATAAGCATCTGGATCAGTCTTACCATCAAAAGGAGGAATCTTTACCTTAACCTTACCCATACCGTCGTCGTCATTGAACCTAGGTGGTCGGTTCTGATTTCCCCTTTGATTCCGTCTCGGGCGTCGCTCCCAATACTCCTCTTCTTGGAAGTCGTCATCTTGCTCCGAGTAATAGAACCGCTCTTGATAGCCACGTCCTCTTCCCCTTCCCTCTCTTTCTTCTTGAGGCGTCTCAACTTGCACTCGCTCTTGCTGACCTCCTATGGTGTTCGAACCACTAGGCCTAGAGCTTTCCCAAGCTGCCATCTTGGCTTGCAACGCAGCGAATGTGTCCATTAAGGTGACCATGTTGGATGCCAATGTGTTGAATTGCTCGGGTGTCACAGTAGCACTTGAGTTACCCTCATTGTTGGGGTTGTTCTGATTGTTAACCTGATTATTAGACATTATCACAAAGAGAAAAGAAACACTGAACTATGTTAAGGGTTAGTAAAACTTATAAATAGCTCACAATTGTGCCACGCTCACACTCCCTCTCTGATTGATATATCACGCTTGCTAGGGCAATCCGCTTTGGGCAAATCAACTACCAAGCAAAAACTAAGCAATCAAAGTATGTAGTGAATGAAACAAACAACCAAAGTACTCGATAAAGGAGAGAGAGCACTCGACAGCAGCTGTAAAACACTTGATCCAAGCAAAACAGATGGGCAATTGCAAGGAATCAATTCGAAACAACAAGGAGATCACTCGACACAAACAATCTTTACTCGATATAGACAACAAGAGAACTCGACCAGGGGGAGATCTCTTCGACACACACAAAGTGACTCGATATCAAGCAGGGAGTACTCAACCAAAACTGTATAGTACTCGACATAAACTGAAAATAGGAGAAAATAAGAGAAAGATTGGAATTTTACCTCTTTGATTGAAAACATTTAAGTTAGGACGTTGTAGTTGTAGGGTAGGGTTTCAATTTTGTGGAGGTATGTGTTTTTGGGATAGAGTGTGTCGACTAGGGCTGATAAAAAGGGTTCACCAATTGTCCTTGGGAGCTTTCTTGCACTAGATCAAACAAACACTTTCCTTATTTTTTTTTTGACTTACTTTTACCCCTAGTGAATTTTATCCTCCTAGGCCCAAGGTAAATCTAATTTTTTTTTTTGAATGAATTTCGAAACTGACTTTTTTTTTTTATACTTATGCAAGAAAGACTCTAGATTAAAAATAGGACTCGAAAATTTGGAACTAATGGTGATAAAAGATAAAATTCAGCCCTAAGATAAATAAATAGACAACCTTTTAGATATAATAGGAAAGTGGATATATCTTCAGCCTTTTTAGGTAGTTCATAGATATAATGGAAATTAATATCCAACAACTTAATAAAATCTGATTTTTAGGGAATGGGTAAAAGATAAATCAAAATTCCCAAAGATAGAATGGATAAACAAAAGATAGAAAAGATAGAACAAACTAGGGTTTCTTGGTGTGGATGTGGGGCTAACAGCCAAAGCTTACTCGACTATGGGAACAAGGAGCTTGCCGTCGGCTAGGAGAGTGAACACAAGGGGTGTGCGCACTGATCTGGTCGACTTCACCGTCTCGGGTAGGCTTGTGTTTAGGCTATGCAACCACAAACAATCACAAACTCAAGATTAGGGCAATAATCAATAAAGAATGCAAGAAGTATAAGACCAAATAAAGAAAAGACTCTATTTTTGTGTTTTTGTGTTTAGGAAAAGAAAAAGATTCAATCTTGATGTCGGAAACCAAAGCTCTGATGCCAATTTGATACGGGGTTAGCCGTGTGATGGTCCGATCTTCGACAATCAAGCAAGAATTTAAAGAAAGACTCAAGAACTGAACAAGAACACATCAAGACTCAAGAAACTCAATCAAGATGATCAAGATTCAAACAAGAACTCAAGAAACGCAGCAAGAATAAGCAAGAACAATGCAAGACTCGACAAGATCTTCAAGAACAAGGCTGTTCTAGAGATCGACCCAAACAACGAAGCAAAGACTCGACAGAATTAAATAAAGACTCAAAATTGATAATAAAGACACGACCGATAAGGACTGAAACGATCTATGCAGAACAAGATAAAGACCCCAGGCCTCCTAAGAGGGTAGGAACCAATACCAATGACTAGACAGCCCGCCTCTACAACCCTACACAATCAAGCGGACAACTTGAAGGCACAAGGAGGGGGCTTGTGGATACTAGATTCACCAAGTCTTGCGAAGTTGATGAACGGCAAAGCAAACCAAGCTGAGATGATATCAATTCGAAGGCGAATGAGCACAACTCTAATTCGGCCAACCTCTCTAAGTGTTTAACACACACGTTTCTTTGACCAATAAACTCTATATTGAATGTTCCCATGAATTACAAAGTAGAATCCGAAATATATAAATGACTAAGGCCTATTGGCCGATTCTCCTAGATAGAATAAGATAGATTAAATGTTTAATGGACTTAATAAAATAAACCTAAGACATAAGTAAATAAGGTCTCTAAAAATAATAACTAGAAAAAGCCCAATTCAGCCCAATAGAAGTCTTAAGCTGAAAATAAGCCTTAACACTTAGAATATTTCGGCCCAAGCTTGTCTAAGGTGGCTCGGCCTCCATTTGTGCTCCAATGCACATGTATGTCTTCAATGTTGGCTCGGGAAGTTGAACCTTGCTCGAGAACAAAGCATGACCCACAAAGTTGAATGAGTCTCTCTGAAGCTTCTTACCTCTAGCTCGAGTCATTGGTCCTTCTCTAAGTATGATGGGTGTGTCTGGAGCTATAGAAGATGGTCCCGCATCAAACGCTCGCAGCCAAAACTTTACACATAATGCAATGCTTTATTCTACCAAAATCCGTCCATACGAAAACTTGATAGGATCAACCGGAACTTCCTCTGGAACAAATGACCAAACCATAAGCCTCTCATCGGTTGGTATGAGGTTTGAAAAACCAAGGAAAATGGAGGGCTAGGGCTGTGTAGCTCGGAGGATATGAATACAACTCTTCAGATGAAATTACTTTGGAAACTATTAGCGGAACCAACTAGCCCATGGGTTACACTAATTAAAGAAAAATAACTTAAATACCAAAACATACTCACATATCAGAAGCAGGGTACCTCTTCCTGGCAATGGACCCAGTTAATAAAACTAATTCTGCTATAAACAAGGCCTTAATTGGTCTATTGGAGACGGCGCCTCTATCAAATTTTGGCAAGACCAGTGGTTAGGCCAAACACCTATAAATTCATCTATCTTAGGAACTCAGCATATAGACGAAACAATCAACATAAAACATTTTCTCAAAGACAACAAAACATGGAACCAAGATAAACTACACGCAGAGTTACAAAACATAATTCCAAACAACCTAATTGAAACTATCAAGACAATACCTATACCACAACACATTCAAGTTGACAGACTTTATTGGAAATGGAGCAAAAATGGCTGGTTCAACACTAAGTCTGCTATTGATATGATATATAACCACAAGAAACATGAAACATCAGAAGCAAATTGGGTCTGGGGATTAGATATCCCCCCGAAAATAAAATCTTTCCTATGGAAAATCCTCAAGAACGGAGTGCCCACTGCTGTCAGACTAGCTTCTCAACACCTTGGGATTCCAAAAAAACTGCCCCCACTACGACTCTTGCTATGAAGACCTAAACCATTTATTATGGAACTGTCCTGTTACGAGGGAGACCCTGATTGCAAATAACCCGGGTACATTTCGGAAAATGAATGGTTGTTTCAGCAAAGACGAGCACTTGAACAACACGCTATGGGAAATAAAAAATACAATTGGAACAAAATGCTTTGAAGATCTCGCCTTTTCTTGGTGGGGTATTTGGTACTTCAGAAACAAAACACTCTTTGAAAACATAAACCCGGACATAAGACGCATATTATCCTTTATAAAGGAACAAATATATATCTGGAAGACATCGAATTTGAACTGCCTGGACTACTGTGAAAACAACAAAAATACACCCACCAACGTTGACAAACAAAGATCTATATCAAACAGAAAGAGAACCAAATGGGAACCTCCACCAATTGGAGCTCATAAACTAAATTTTGATGGTTCCTTCTGCGCGGATGGTTCGGGCTCTTATGGATTCATCATTCGAGATTCTATAGGAACTCTGATTTTCTCTGGCAATGGACCATCACCAATCAGTTCTGTCTGTGGCTGTGAAAGTTTGGGTCTCTGGATGGGACTTCGGGCTGCGGCAGAACTGAAAATAACAAATCTTATTATTGAAGGAGACAACTTAACAATAATAAAAAGTTTGAAAGGTATGGGGAAGCCTACTGGAGACTCTGAAATGATTGTCTCGGACAGTCTAGTCTCGCTGGGCTTTTTTGGTTATGTTGAGATTCATCATGTCTTCCGTGAGGCAAATTTGGTAGTTGATCGCTTGTCTCGTATCACTTCTGCCTTTAACCGTATCTGGACTCCTGATGACTCTCTGTTGCATAGTCTCATCCGCAAGGATGCTCTTGGCTGATAGAGCTCAACTCTATGGTCAAATTTTTTCCGTTTCAAAAAAAAAAAGATGAGGTGAGATTACAATTAAATTTAAGAATATTTTCAACCCTTAATTAAACGTACGTTTCATCCATTTTCCACCATTTTGCTTTGGATAATTTTTCCTTTGCAATACCAGCAAAATCTCTTTATGTTTCATGGAATTACAGTTGTACAAACCATTCCGGAATAACTCATTGGAAAGGACTTGTGAGCAGTGAAAAAGTTCGAAATTAAAAGGCCATCATTTTTAGTGGGGCCCGGGAATATACCCAGTGGGGCCTTCAATATTCCCAACGGACTTACTTGACCCGCATCAGAATAATCGATGCGACCCAACCTATTCCGCGGGAACAATCTAACTATGGATGCTGATGGGTCATTCTCTTATCGAGTTTTCCTTAGACAATTTGGGGAATCAGATGCTTACCTGCGGCCGTTGGTTGTCTTGAGGACCAACAACAACAGATTATTGATTCTAGCTTTAGGTTTTCAAAGGGCGAAAAAAGGACTATGTCCGCGGAGCAATTCCTTCTTCCTGAAAAGAGGTTTCTTCTCATGCGTTAAACTTACTCTTTCTTTTCTACTCTGTCTTGTCTTCTCTTTTCTCAGGTTGCTGGGTTTTGATCCGCTCCTTTCTCCCTTTTCTTCCTTTCCGCCTCCTTTTTCCCAAAATGTCCCCTTTTTTCTAATGCAATTTCTTGCTTTTATAGGCATTAGGTGATCTTCAAATGACATGTCACGTGGAGTTTGTTGCTCGACACGTGTTCTACTCGTGAGGAGTGGGCATGTCCGCCACGTGCCCCTCTTTTCCACCCGCGGATGATTTCGTTTGAGAGAGTTTGCAGTTTTTTCCGTTGGATATCCATCCGCAGACGGCCTTAATAATCTGTCCGAGATGACCTTTGTAATGATTTTTTACTACTTCTTGCCAACTTGTTGTGTTTTATTTTATTTTTATTTTTTTACAGATGTTTTTATTGTCGGTTTTGTCACAGCTCCTCGGGCTGGGTCGATTCCTCTCAGGGATTGACGCGGGTCGATAAAGATTTTTAAGAAAACATCTGTATTTTTGTGGCCACTTCAATTTTGGTTTTCGTTAGGGATGATGGGCTTTTTACCACCGAGTTTCGGCCCATTTAGGGCCCATTAGGCCCATTTTTGTCTGGAAGTTCAATCGTCGGTAATTTCCTATAAGTTACCCCGTTCCGTTTTTTCATCTCACATTTGTCTTCTTCTGTTCTTCCAAAGATTCCTGTTCTTATCCATTTCCTGGTTTTTCAGCGGTGGTCTTTTAGGTTTACGATTGCTCGTTTGAAGTTTCCGGCGAGGTTCTTCAGATCTTCAAGGTAATTCTTCTCGTTCTAAGTTGTTCTTGATTTTTCTTTTCAATTCTTTGATTTTCTTGATGGATAGATCGAAAATTAGGGCGTGAGTTCGTCTCTGAATGTGTTTTTGAACGAGGTTTCGTTTTGTGTAAGTAAATCTTCATACGATTTTCTTCTAGCTTCTTTAGAAATGGCTAGTCTCAGTGGGGAGCGCGACACATTAGAAGACTTCGAGAGAGGTGATGGGTGGTAAGGTGATGTCGCTTCATCTTCTCAACCGCGTCATGCTCAAGAGATCCTCTCCTCTTCTTTTGAGAGTTCCTCTTCTAGCTCTGGTGGTACTTCATCAGAGTCGTCTTCCACCACATCCACATCGACTCCAAATCGGGTTGGTCCTACGGGCAGTCCTATTAAGGTGAGAAGGCGTCGGAAGCGTACTGACCATGATTACTATTCTTCTCCTTACACAGTTTCTTCTTCTTCGAAGGGATGCGCGGGAGATGAAAATTCGAGGGATGCGGATGAATCAGGTGCTTGTTCTTCCGTGGACGCAGGTCCTTCTTCCACTTCTCCCTCTGCGGATCAAGCGGTAGAGAATGTTTGGATTCCTTATGAAGCTCCCCCTATTGGTGTAGAGGAAAATCCGAAGAAGATCCACTCTAAGGAGAATTTGACCGACTTGGATACCCCAGTGTATGACCTAGGGGATTTGGACACTTGCCTCTTCCTGGGAGATTTCAAACCTCTTCCACCCCCATCCGACCGCCCATTAGTCGTAACTGACAGGGTTCACCCGTGGAGATCTCCTTTGGAGGAGCTAAGGGGTTGTACTACTTTGTTAAATTTGGCGGATCTTGATGCTATTTCTCGTATCTTTCCATGGCCCGCGGGAGTAGAGTTCCGCCTTCCTGAGGAGGGGGGAGGTTGTTTGGATGCTTATGAGGATTGTTTAGTTGTTTATGCGGCTAGTCTGTCCCAAGGTTTCCGACTTCCCCTACACCCCTTTTTTTCAGGGTTTTTGAATGAGTACAATCTAAGCCCTGCTCAGATTGTCCCAAATGGTTGGATGTTTTTTACAAGCTTCATTATGAGGTGCAAGGAGATTGGGGTTGCCCCTTCCTTGAAGTTGATATTCAGCATCTTTTCCTTAAAAAAGGTGACCCAGGATTCGAGATTTTATCAATGCAATTCGAGTTGTGGATACATGGAGAGGTTGTCTAGTAAACCAAATTGGAAGTATAAGTGGTTTCTGGTCCGCGACAGGTCTGGAAAGGGTTTCAATTGCCGGACTGTTCCAGGGCGTTTCTGCTTTGTGAAAAAACCAAATGTTTCCAATCTCCCTGAGTTCAAACAATTGTTTTCACACACTCCTAGGTTTCCTTGGGATAAAATGCTATCCGCGTTCCGTCTTGAGATGGCTGGTTTGAGTTTGCCTCATCCGCAACTAGGTGGCTCTTTTTGTTTTATTGTTTCTTTCGGTGCTTAGACTTGTGCTTCATGTTTTGTCTTGTTTTGATGATTAACTTATCATTGGATGTTTTTGCGCTCAGATAAAATGGATTTGGACTCACTTCTGAAGCGACATAAAACAAAATCTGAAAAGAAGAAAAAGACAAGTTTGGAGATCAGTGATCCTCCTGTCCCTCTTCCAGTTTCGGAAGTGGTGCCGATTATTGACATGACTTTCGCAGAAGAGACTGGTGCTCTCGTAGGGTCTTCTTCATTGGTTCCTGCGTCCCGGGAAAAACGCGTTCGTCCATCCGCTCCTGAAACTTCCAAGTCGAAGAAAAGGAAGGTTAGCATTGTTGTTGGGCCATCGACCGCGGATGAAAGGGGGCTCTTCTTGGAGGGTGAAACGACTCTCCGCGAGTTTCCCATTCCAGGCTTTGACTTGATTGATCTGCAAGGCCTTGCCTTTCCAGCTAAAAAACGTTGTCTTCCTGAGCAAGGATATGTCACTCGATTGGATGCTGTTACTCTTTCGACTAACTTTGATCGTCTTATCCAGTGGGTAAGTTAACTTTGCTAGCTGCCTTTTGTCTTTCCTTTTGGAATAATTTGACGCGGTTTAACTCTGGCCTTCCTCCTCTATTTTCTCTTGTCTCAGCTGAGGGTGATTCAACCGGACGTCGAGAAACATTTGTTGTGTGGTGAAGAGAGTCTTGGAAAGAAAGAGGATGAGATCAAGAAATTGTCTCATCAGTTGCGGACCATGGGGAACACTGTTGGTGACCCAGCCTCAGTGGAGAAGTTCAAATAGAGGTCAGTGGAACTCCATGAAGAAGTGCAGGAACAAAAGGAAGATATGGAGGTTTTAAAGAAGAAATATGACGATCTGAAGGCTTCTCTGGATGTTGCTGTTTCTCGCGTCAAAGAGCTAGAGGTGGCGGAAGGGAATTCGCGGGAACTTCTTCAGGCTAGGCAGGCCAGCATTGATAAGCTGGAAGAAGATCTCTCCATCCTTCGTGAGGAGGCGTCCATTACCAAGCAAGAACTCGATACCATCAAGGCGCGTTCAGACCGAGACGCGGCCCTTCAATGGCTTCAGAGTCCGGAGGGTTTGGCTTATCTATCCTTTGAGTGGATAAAAACTGAGGCAGGCGCCTCTTTCATGTCTTTCGTAGCAAAAGCTTGCCTCCAGACTCCGAAAGGCTCCGGTATTTTAGAAGATACGTGTTTTAGCTACTTTCAGAAGGGAATGGTGGCGGGGATCAACCAGAGTGTTGTGCGTTCGGCAATTAATCCCGGAGCTCCCCTAGAGAAGTTCGAGCCTAGTATGACTAGTGCTGATTGGGGGCTTTCAAAGGAAGAGATGGCCGCGGAAGAGTCCTACTCTGAAGATTAGGATGTCGAGGACGCGGAGGATGAAGTTGGGAAGGCGGCCACCACCGATTAATCTTTGATGTCTTAGTTCTGGTTGAAAGAAACTTTTCTGGACTTGGGAATTTATATTTGTTCCCTATTTTTAGCGCTCCAACGAGATACTTGTTATTTTGGTGAATTTGGGTTTGAGATCTCTGTTGGACAAAGTTTGGTATTACTGTATATTTTTCTCGTCGACGCTGTAGACTATCGCTCGTTAATGCTCTGATTTTTTTCCAAGTGTTGAAAAGGTTTATCCGAATGTATGAAGTCTTTTCCCACTTGTCTTTATGCCTCAAGATGAGGTTTTTCTTTTTAAAGCCTCAAATCCTTTTATCCGCTTCACTGTTTCTTATGTGTCAACAATCAATTGCATTATCGTACGCGTTATGTCTTTGGGAAGTTTCAACCCTTGGGCCTTTTTTCAAAAGATCGAGAATGTGGATCAACTTTCTCGACTGGTGAGTTTCCCTTGCTTTTTATTTGGAATTCTTAGGTTGTTTTTCGGAGCTTTATTCTAGGGAGCGTGCAGGTCATGCCCCCTCAGTTTGAAGCTGAATATGGGCCGTTGCCGCCTAGATGGGCTTTTCTTTCTTCGTATCTGGTTCGCGACTTTCCGGTGGTTGTGTCCTGGAGTGAGAACGGTCTTTTCAAATTCATCATCTTGGGATAGGAAGTGCCATGATGTTTTTTCATAGGGGCCAAGTCTCTTTCAAAGTTTGCCCGCGTCGCGAGATCGGGAATGACAATGAGGCTAATTTTGGCTCAGTTTCTTCCTCGTGTGGTTCAAACTGAGCTCTCCTAATGCCACGTTTTGAGAGTTTGCAATTTGATTTAAGAATTGTTCTTCCACAAGTGGTTTAAAAGGGGAAACTATGATTTTCCTTTGCTTTATATCATATTTCGTGACCTTGTAAAAATTTTAAAATGGGATCTTTTATTATTCATAATAAGAAGTAGCATGCAGAAACCTTTCTTAGAGGTTTAATCCCTTTAATCCGGATCCATCATACTAGAGATGATAACGCGATACATTAAATAGAAGCTTAAGGACATCCCGCTTCTCCGTTTTCCTCGCTGTTGGGACTGACTACGTCGACTTCAAAGATAGAGTCTCCCATGTAGGTGAAAATCAGAGCTGATCCTACATCGACTCGGTTTGCTTGTGTGAAGTCGCGCCATCCTTGTATTAGCCAAAAAAGGTCGTCTCTATCTCTTTCTACCTTTACCTCGTGCTCCTGGTTAGAGCGTGACCAGAGCCTGGCTTGAGTGTGAGCGTCTTCATCGATTAGGACGTACATGAGCGGGAGCCGGAGTGTTTGAAGTTGCTCCTCTCTCATGATGACCCTATAGAAAGGCCTTGGTGGCAACCCTGGATTCATTTTGTTTAAGATGCTTATCATTTTGGGTCATCCTAGCATGCTTTATATTTGCTGAGTGGGGCTTTAATGCCCTCGGTCCTATCGCCTTTTATTGAAAAGCAATTTAGTTTTTCTTTTTCAACTTACCCTTGGTTTCTTGAAAAGGGGCCTTCTAGGAGGTTTGTTGGGTTTCAGCGAGATAGTTAATGCAACTAATTTTGAACATAGAAAAAAGAGGACGCGTGCCCTGGGTTACTGTGTCACCTGTTGCGCGCCATGCATGCATCTCTTCCCTCTTTACTTGACTATTCCTCGTGAGTGATGAGACAAGAAAGGAAGAACTTACTCTTTTCCTTTTGATTCTCTCGAGATGCAAGGATCCATTATAGTTCCTCCTTTAGCATTTAGGGCTGACATGGCTTCTGGGCGAGAACCTCGATGGGCTTTCTTCCAAGCAATTGACTATCTTGAGCAGTTCTTTCACTTGGTAGGAGTTTTATTCCTAATTTTCACATTTCCTTTACGAATTCTTTCTTTGCTTTTATCTTTTTCTACTTTTCAGCTGCTACCACTTAGGTTTGAGGAGGTGTACGCGGATGCTGTCCCCAGCCGAGTTTTACTTTTTTCTCATCTGTTGCGTAATTTCCCGGTTTGTGTAGAGCGTCACGTAAGTGGTCTTCTCTACTTTGGCCGTGGATGAAAAGATTTTGTAGAATCGCACGGTTTTGAGAGGGGGGCTTCTATGATCTTTACTTAGCCTGTGGATGTGTTTGAAGTTCTGTTAACACACGTTTTACCTTTTGAACTGGTCTATTTCCGGACGCAGGTAGCCTTTTTCTAAGTGGGAGTAATCAAAATATTGGCCACAATTTTTATTAATTGCAAATTCTTTGATCTTTGCTCCAGGGAGTTTTCGAGGTCATGCATGCCAACCATATGAACGATTTTAGTCTTTCGATGCTACTTTGTCGTGATGTGTTGTTCACGGGTCTTCTGAGTTTTTTAGCAATAGTGTTCATTGTCGTCTCATGCATGGCGCGCATGAGGTTTAGGCTTAGTGATTGACCTTTCGAACTTATTGATCTCTCGCCCCTGCCTGTGACATGTGTTCAGCTTTGTCCGAGCGTCCTATAAAAGAGAGAGTATAGGGGAAGGGGTGCTTAAACTTGATCTCTTGCCTTCAACATGCCTTCTCCCATCAGTCCGCCCTGGTCATTTTTCGAGCGCATTGGTTTTCCCGAGCAACTCTTCCGCTTGGTTAGTTTCTTGTTCGCTAAGCTTTCCTTCTTTTTGGATTTATCTATTTTCTTAACACTCTCTTATCTTTGCATTTTGCTTGTCTTTGCCACTACGCTTCGAGGATGAGCTAGGGCTAGATCTTCCTAGGAACATTCTTTTGTCAACTAGGATTCTTCGTGATTTCCGGGTGGAAGTTATACGTGGAGATTACAGGGTTCCTTTTCTAAGGGGTGGTTGGAATGATTTTGTCGAGTCGCACAGCATCAACATTGGTTCTTCCTTGACTTTTATTCATAAAGGAGGAAATCATTTTGAGGTTCAGATTTTAGATGCTGTGGGGGATGAGGTGGATGCTGAGTGGGCCTCCCTAGAGTCAGGAGGTCCACCTTCAAATGGATTTCGCTTGAGTCAAGGTAGAACTTGTCTAATCCCGGCTAGGCCTCGGCAAGCATAAGCTGATGCATGCATGTTTCTCTTTTTTTAAGCGGACAACTTGTTCAAATGTGTTAGCGTACCCTTGTCACTGGTTGTTTTGTTTTATGTTTAGTTGTTGGCTCATGGCCGCAATTTTCTATGATACCCAAAAAGTTCGGGTGTTCTTGAAGGGCTTATGAAAATTACATCTTTCTTTTTAGAATCCTTTGAGCAGAGATCTGACGCGGAGCTTGGGCTCCAGAACTGAGATTATACTTTAGAACTCACCTCCGAGAATGCAGCTTCGATCGGAGGCCTGACGCAGAGCCAAGCTCTGCGTCCTCGGGATTTTTTTTAAAGAACTTATCTTCGAGAATGCGGCTTCGATCGGAGGCCCGACGCGGAGCCAAGCTCCAGCGTTTTTAGGACTTAATAACACTTCGTCTTGGAGAATGCAGCTTTGATCAGAGGCCCGAAGCGGAGCCAAGCTCCAGCGTCTTTGGGACTTAATAAAACTTCATCTCCGAGAATGCAGCTTCGATCGGAGGCCCGAAGCGGAGCCAAGCTCCAGTGTCTTTGGGATTAAATAAAACTTCATCTCCGAGAATGCAGCTTCGATCGGAGGCCCGACGCGGAGCCAAGCTCCAACGTCTTTGGGACTTAATAAAACTTCATCTCCGAGAATACGGCTTCGATCGGAGGCCCGACCCAGAGCCAAGCTCCAGCGTCTTTGGGACTTAATAAAACTTCATCTCCGAGAATGCAGCTTCGATCGGAGGCCCGACGTGGAGCCAAGCTCCAGTGTCTTTGGGACTTGTTTAAGAAATTCACCTAGAGGAAGATAATAAAAGCGCCCTCTAACCGCTTTATTTAATTTTCGCGGGGGCGACTAAGTTTCCTGTTACATACAAGCCCTGACTATTATACATAGTATTTTTTTAGATTATCTGCATTCCAGGTTTTTTTCAGAACGGTGCCTTCGGGGGTATTGAGTTTGTACGCTGCTTCTTGGACTTCTTTCACGATCACATAAGGCCCCTCCCAGTTCGGGTCCAGTTTTCCTCCAGTGGTAGTTTGACGGAGCACCAAATCTCCCTCCATGAGACGCCGCGGGCGAACTCGTCTATCCGGATATTTAGATAGACGCCTTTTGTATTCTTGCTCCCTTATGGCTGCTTCCATCCTGCGCTCCTCTATGAGGTGGAGTTCGAGTTCCAATGCTTCATCATTGGTTTCCTGGTTGTATGTTATTATTCGAGCCGAAGGGACCAGTCAATCTATTGGAATGACCACGTCCATACCAAAGACTAGTGAAAGCGGGGTTTCTCCAGTTGGAATTTTTCCTGATGTGCGGTAGGACCAGAGAACTAATGGTAGAAGTTCAGCCCATCGCCCCTTTGTTGTGCTCCCGAGTTTCTTTTGTATCCCATGCAGCAATTGCCGATTGGTCATTTTCGCCTGTCCGTTCGTCTGTGGATGGCGACAGATGAGAATTTGAAATTTATGCCTAATCCCGCGCAGAAATCCCTGATTGTTTCACAATCAAACTGAGGTCCATGATCTGTGATTATTAAGTTGGGTACCCCAAAACGGCAGACGATGTACTTCCACAAGAACCTTCTTACTTTTTCCATGGTGATTAGTCCCATTGCTTCGGCCTCAACCCATTTCGTGAAGTAATCAACAAAGACAAGCACATACTTCAACTGTCATGGGGAAGTGGGAAATGGACCAAGGATATCCATTCCCCATACAGAAAAAGGGCAAGCTCCAGTTATACTTTTCATTATTTTAGAAGGGCGGTGTATCAAATTTCCAAATCTCTGGCACGCGTCACATTTCTGAATATAATTTTGAACATCCTGCTTCATAGTTGGCCAATAATATCCCAGTCTGGTTGCTTTGGCCGCCATGGCTCACCACTCTTGGTGGTGTGCACAAACTCCATCATGTAACTCTTTTACGACGAGACTTCCTTCCTCTATCGATATGCATAGCAGATCCGGGAGACATTAACCCCTCTTGTAAAGTCTTCCCTCTCTGATGGTGAATCGAGAAGATTTTGTGATCACTCTCCTGGCCGAGTCTTTTTCTTCGGGTAGGATGCCCTTCCCCAGATAATCCGTGAGCGACGCTCTCCAGTCTCCTTTTTTAATCCCCTGGACTTGATAAACCTCTTGGATGAGTCTGCGACTGTTCATTCTTTCGAGGATCACCTTCTTTCCTACCTCTTCAGGCATGACTGTTCCTAAGCAAGCCAACGCGTCCGCTTGCTGATTGTCACTTCTGGAAACGACCGTTAGGCAAAAACTCAAGAACACTACAAAAAAAATATTTTAGCAACGGCGGTTTACCGTGGCTGAAAGTCCATTTGCGGTGGCGAAAGGGTAGTAGCGACGGCTATAGCCACGGGGAACCAGCCGTGGGGAAACCTTCGGTGGCAAAAGAGTCTAGCCACGGCAAGCTGCCGTTGCTAACCTTTTTCCGGAAAATATAAAAAAACCTACTTTTTAGCCCAGATTCTTGAGACCCGGGCTAAAAAATACCATATTTTTGAAAACAAAATCACACGTTGATATAATACACAGAACAAAATCTGATATTAAATGTCAACTAATGTTCCTTTATTGTCACACCATCCCTCCCGAAACTATGTAAAATACATCAAACCATTAGCTTTAACTAGGTGGACCCTAATACTCATGAAAATTCAAGGCCGAAGTCCTAATTTGCTCGTTATACCTCAGCATGCTCCAAGAGATCAGCCTTCTGGCATCTTTCATTGAGCATCTGCTGGACCTTCCAGGGACATCCTCACTCGATGGGCTCAAAACTCAGGCTTGAACTCGAACCAATGCTTGCATACACTTAAGCGACACATCAAGTAACCCATTTATAGGATCTTCATTCTTCGGTGACCGCAGAACATTGAGAGACACCGAGCTTTATTTTGTTGATCATAAAGAAGAAGAATCTTGAATTGAACATATTATGTACAAAATGTATCTCATGTTAAAGTTCATGAAAGGGCACACATAAATTAGCATATCAATAACAATCACATTTAAACTTACAATAATGCAGAAATTTTGATACATTCAAAGGAGTTGAGCTTTGCAAAGACTACCTGCACAACATATTATGACAGCAGATGGCATGAGTGCTGGATGAACCAAGCAAACCACAAGGATTGCAGCTAGCGCTGTAACAAGCAATGGATTGAACCTAAGGATTGTTACCACCTGTTTCAAAAAATGAAAAAAAGAAGAAGAAGTCAAAGGTAAGTAGTTTACACAGAAAAGAAGGATCTCAAGGCTGTTACAATGGTAACATGTGCATACAGAATAGAGAATGATGTTAGCCTAAGCCAAGAGGGTCCAATAAGCCTGCAGGCCTTGAAAAAACACTTAAATGTTAGCCTAAGCCAAAGGCCAAGTCATTCCCATCACTAAACCCCAATTTTCTATCCATGGTTATATATGAATAAGAAACAAAAAAAAAAAGATGTACCAGCAAGTACAAGATTCAGTGTTCGTGAAGTATTTAACATCTTTATCGTGCAAGTTACCTAGATGAACTTCAACTAAAATAATATAAGACAACGCATAATGCAGGGCAATGAAAATCAGATCATACCATTCACGAACGGCAGTCCTATATTTAAAAAAGTACCTACTTTAAAAAAAAATGCTGAACTCAGTGCAAATCTAAGCAATAGAAAATTGGTAAAGCACAGTAAGACTGAAGGAATAATTAAGAAACTCTAATAAACCTGGTATGCACAATCCTTCCCTAAGTCAGTTTACAATGCTTCCCTCTCCCCAATCCTTCACAAAGACTTGAAAAGCTAACGCAACCACAACAAGAGTAATCGAAACACAAATTAGAAGCATCATATCAAATAAGGATCACATATATTGACATTGCTTTCCTTGTCACTACTCAGGAAGTTAGAAAATTATAAATAAAAATAAAAATAACTGGGTTCTAATGTTAGGAGTACCCTGTCAATATCCCTATCCTATACATGGCAATGGAAGCTTGAAGTGCTCTGTTGCCAATGTCTCAACTCTGTCAGTTTATTTTTGTGTATGATAATAATGGGTTTCAAGTCGAACCCCACCTTGGCAGAGGAAGAATAATTTGAATCAGTTGAGATTTTCTTTAGCATGGCTTCATTTGAAACACCAACTGCAGCTTCCATGTGAGTCTGTTTTAGTGCATTTCCGGAAGCAGAGAGAAGAGGAAACTTCACTTTCCTCCCAGCTTCCTTGATCTTCCAGGTACTGCAGCAGCATTGCTCGAAGCAGAAAAGCTATCACTCTCCTGAAGCAACTTTCCAGCTACAGCAGTCAGAGCTCAAATGCACATAGTTGCCCATCCTGAAGCGTCTCTTTACAAAAGCTTCTCTTCTAAAACCAATCAGAAAAAGTGGAAAGTAAAGAACACAATAAGATCTTTTGCAAAAAAATATCAAATATATGAGGAAAATAAAAATAAATATAAAGCATGAACACAGTGATAAGTAGGGTTGATTGTTGTAAAGGTAATGATCATAAAGGAGATATCTACCTGGCAACAACAATAAATATCTAGAGAAATAAAAATATGTTCAGGAAGAGCAAAATAAGAAAAAGACACAAGGGTGGCATGAATCTAAAAAAATTCTTTGATGACGAAGGATACAATTGAGAGAAAAAAAATGAATCCAATGTGTGACTAGTTATGCTGCTCCATACACACATCAAGATCCATGTAGATAAATCCGCATGATCAAATAACTGAAGTCAAAATTGTCAGAAAAGCTGATTAATATAGGCATTCTTAACTTAAAAAAAAAAAAAGAATTTCTCACATGAATGTCTCTGCCAAAGATGCAATCACATACAAGAAATAGGGGAATAAAACTAAAAGGCAATATTCCAAATTCTGAAGACTCTACAGTGCACATATAATGAAAATGTTACAGTCTGATTAGAGGAATATTCATTTTTGTATATGAAGAAACACTCATGAGTGTATAATACATACTTGTCGATATCTAGACCTGCATTGAATACGTTCAAGTAGTCAAGGTTGCCAAAGGCTTTCTAAAAAGCTAGACTTCAGCCCACTTATAGTGGAAGGATCAACTTAAAAGATCAATGCTTAACAATGCTAATAACAAATAAAAGGATACAAATTTGTGTCACATCATACAAAATTTGGTAAAATAACGATAAATCAGAAATCTAAGTGTTATTACAAATTTATGTCACATCATCTCATGCAAGAAATTAAGACAAATATAAGAGCATAACTTTTTCTCAAGTGATCTAGCTTGAAAACAAACAGAACCTTTTGTAATCTTTCCTACCATCATTTTTATTTTATTTTCTGAAACATAGAGAAAATGATAGTAAAAAGAATAATAGCACATACATGATCAAACACATATATGAACAAATTGGGTGCATCCGTGCATATCTTACAAGGAAAAAATATGTGCTATGTGTATAAGCATAGATTTGTTCATGGATATACATTTTACATGTTATAACGTTCTAATACGACCTTACAAGAGCGCGTGCTTGATTTTTCACAATGATGTATTTATAATTAATTACCTTTCCTGCTTCTCCTTATCCTTCGGTTGGAGTAATTATATCTCTAACAAGTAACAACATATAGGTTGAAATGATAACAAAGTATTATAGCTTTGAATCCTTTGATCAATTGCTCACTATTTCCCCCCATCACGCCCAAATCTTCCCCTCTCAAAACTTTTGGTCAGCTACTTCCCCTTCAATGGCCACCTCAAATCAACAACAAATTCCTAATGATGGAGAGCCTATAAGGCAATTAAGCTCAGTCCCATGAAGTATATTTCATGGAAAGCACATATTAAATCCACTCTCTTTGTTAAATTATTGAATTTCTGCAATTTTAGAAACAAAATATGGTAGAAAATGTATTTATTCAAGTGAAAACAGATTATCTGATCAAAAAGGGAAGCTAAAAAAAGAAAAAGGTAATGAAGATTAAAGAAACATCAGTATCAAAAATAGAAAAACCTTACCTTGAGTGCACATGGAAATTTCAGACTCATCAATTGAAGAGACCTTTGATATCAACACACACAAACATGAAATCCAATTAAGAAATCTTTGAAAGAGAGATAGATTGAGGAAGAGGAAGAGAAGGAGCCAACATCATGTATTGAAACGTTAATACCAGATCAAATTTGATTAAAACCATAAATAGAAGAACAAAATAAGAGTTTGCTCCTATACGTTCCTTTTTTTTTTTCTGAATTTCTTAACCCCATCTCTTCATGATTATAAGTTGTCGAGCCAACATCATTTTCCAGACTGAAATATTATTGCAGTTTGTATGTATTTTAATGAAAAAGGCCAATAAATTTAAGTTTATTTAAGTAGAGATTATTAAATCAGATCCATTATACATGTATTCGAAAGTATCTACACATATACGAATTTGATTAAATTTGTATGCGCAAATGAAGAAAGAAAAGAGCTATGTCATCTTTACCATATCCAAGGCAATGCTTACCGTGAGAAGATTCGAGATCCAAAATTAGGTCAAGAGCGTAATCATAGTACGGAACTTGGTTGCTTAAGCCACACAGGTTGAAATCATCTTGAATGTATTCATCATCAACTACACAGAAAAAATCATTTCCCCATAAATTGCAAAACCATGAGATCCATGATGCTGCTTAAGCCACACAGAAAAATTCATTTGTACAATCATAAATTGCTACTCACGTCATCAAGTTAAAAATTACAATAAGCATTGTATATGGTTTGAATTGCGAAAATAAGCTGGTAAATTAGATCAAACCCTAGAAATACCCTTTTCTGTAAAATCAAACTCTAAAATTTTGAGGAATCCACTTTCCCCAAATTAAACCCTTACCAAACACCCTAAAGAGGTTTCAAGAAATTACCTGCTAATGGATGTCGAAGATTCAAGAAATTACCTGCTAATGGATGTCGAAGAGCTTATTGCGGAGTATCGACGAAGGCTGAGCGAGCACAGGAATGAGCACAAAGAGCGGATCGATTATAGGGAGTACACAGGGAACGAGTACAATTGAGGGTGAAGAAGACCTTGGCACCGGCGAGGAGGGAGAAGATGGGAGAGGGAGGGAGAAGAGGGGAGAGGGAGGGAGAAGAACAACGACCTTGGCACCGATGAGTACAGGGCACCGGCGAGTTAGCGGGAGAAGATGGGAGTGAGCGGGAGAGTGAAAAATGAAATTAGGGATTTGGGGGATAGAGGAATGCTTTGGATGGATCTGTACATGTATATGTGTACTAATTTTTTTTTTTTGGGGGTGGGCATCGCCAAATTCTACCCAACAGCCACGGCAACTCCTTGCCGTTGCTACAGGTCGTGGCTAAATCTACCTAACAGCCACGACAACCACTTGCCGTTGCTACAGGTCGTGGCTAATTTGTTTTTTTTTTTGTAGTGGAAAGCCTTTGATAATGCCCGCGCTTTTCTCTGATAGTCAGGCATTAAACCAGTTCTGACCTCATACTCCTCTGTTATCTATCGTGTCACCACTTCTGAGTCGGTGTAGACTGACACCTGCCTGGCGCCTTTGATCAAGGCTACTTCCCGGCCCGCGAGCAGGGCCTCATACTCAACTTCATTGTTCGTAGCTTGGAAGTCCAGTTTATAAGCGTAGTTGTACTGTTGTTCATCAGGTGCAGTGAGAGTAACCCCAGCTCCGCATCCGTCTTTGTTGGCCGCGCCATCCACCCTGAGCGTCCACTCGCTTTTTTCTGTTTGAGCACTTAGTTCAAAACTTGTTTCACCAATGAAATCGGCTAAAGCTTGAGCCAGTACTGCCTTCCGCGGGGTATATTCTATTTCAAATTCCGTCAACTCAACTGCCCACTTCATCATCCTCCCTGAAAAGCATGGGGAATGAAGGATTTGATGCAACGGTAGGTCAATTATTACTCTGGTGATGTGATCCTGGAAGTAGAGCCTCAATCTTCTTTCCGCGAATACCAAACATAGAATCATTTTCTCCACTGGTTCATACCACGTCTCAGCATCATGTAGCACACGACTGACATAATACACTCGGTATTTTTCTTCTCGCGTCAAAACTGCGCTGATCGTAATGTTCTTTACTGATAAGTACAGGTGTAGAGTCTCCTGCTTCTCGGGTTGGTGTAGAGTGGGGAGTGTTGATAAGAAAAATTTCAAAATCCCGAACGCTTCCTGTAACTCTGGAGTCCATCGTATTGGTCCCTTTTTCTTGAGTAAAGCAAAGAAGGGTAATGACTTGTCCGCTAGGCATGAGCAAAATCGGCTTAGGTAATTTACTGCTCCGTTTAAAGACTGCAATTCTTTGATCGTCCGCGGTGGTTGAAGATTTTGGATTGCCGCTACCTTTTCAAGATTTACATCAATTCCTCGATGGCTAACCATGAAACCAAGGAATTTTCCATAATCAACCCCGAAGACGCACTTTTCTGCGTTCAGGTTCAAACCTCCTCTGCGAAGGGAATCAAATGTTTCTTGTAGATCTGTCGCGTGATCTTCTGCTTTCTTGCTTTTGACTACAATATCATCCACATATATCAACACATTCCTCCCAATCTGTTTACAAAAGATCCGATCAACAGTTCTTTGAAACGTAGCTCCGACATTCCTGAGTCCAAAGGGCATGACGCGGTAGCAAAATATCCCCTGGTTGGTGATGAAAGTAGTTGCCTTCTTGTCTAGCGGGTCTAAGCTTATCTGATTATATCCAGAGTAAGCATCAAGAAAACTGAGGACCTTGTTACCCGCGGTCCCATCGACAAGCTCGTCTATGGTTGGCAAAGGGTAACTATCTTTGGGGCAAGACTTATTAAGATTAGTGAAATCGATGCACATTCTCCATTTCCCATTAGATTTCTTCACCAGAACCACATTTGAGAGCCAATCTGAGTCTTCTACTTCTTCTATGAACCCTGCTTCTAACAGCTTGTCAGTTTCTTCTTTTGTCGCGGCAGCTTTCTTAGGAGCCATTTTCCTCTTCTTTTGTACTATGGGCTTTGTTCCTGGACGAATTCTTAAAGTATGCAAAGCAGTTATGGATGGGACTCCCAACAGATCTCGTGGAGTCCATGCAAAACGTCTCTTGATCTTGCTATGATTTCCATGACCCGATCTCTTTCTTCTGGTTCTAGCGCCTGTCCCAAATAGACTTTCTCTTCGAGGTTTGGAAATGGTGTATATGCAACTCTTTCATCCGCGGTTGGTATTTTTGCTTCTGTCGGTCTTACCTCAAGCTCAGCCTCTGAGAGTCCTGACGGGTCGCTGTCTCCCACCATGGATTCACATTTCTCACTAATACACATTACTTCTTTCCTCTTCTTGATAGAAGTCAAGTAGCAGCTTCTGCTTTCTGGCTGCTGGCCGCAAACTTCGCCGATTCCCCCTCCTGGCAAGGGAAACTTCCCAACGAAGTGATATATCGACACTATCATTTGAAATTTATAGAGCGAGACGCGTCCCAGCAAAGCATTGTACACGGTTGGAATTTTTACTACCGTGAATACAATATTTTTCATGCGTCTTTTTGGGGTTGTTCCCAAAACTATTGTTAATTCGATCATTCCTGCCACTTGTACTTCTCCCCTGAGAACGTAATCAATGTGTCTGAGTATAGTTTCAACGATGCCGCGGAAATTCCCATCTGAGAGAATGCTTCCCATGATAAAATATCAACAGACGAACCGGTGTCAACAAACACTCTTTTAACTGTCTTGGCAGCTATATGTGCATGAATTACCAAAGGGTCTGAGTGTGGCATCCTCACTTCCTCAGCATCTTTCGGCGAAAAAGATATGTCTTCGTGTTGTGACAGAGCAATCCTTCTACTTGACGCGGAGGGCGGTTGCCTACCTTCTCGCTCGTAGTTCTTCTTCTCTTGTTTACTTGATCCTGCCATGGAGTACCCTCCCGCCAGGGTATTGATGAAGCCCTCGGGTTCTGGTATGTGACCTTCTCCTTGTTCTCGAGCTTCTATCTGATTAACGGATCTCTGTACAGTAGGTACACGGTTGTGTCTACCTCCGCGCCCTCTTCGTCCCCTACCTCTTCCTTGGTTGTAAAGAGGGGGATTTCTGCGTTGGTCCTGATGCCCTAGGTAACGGTTCTGTCATTCACGAGGGTCATCAAATATGGGGTTGCGGTCCTCCCAATCCAGTCTCCGATCGGGTCGATCTTCCCTTCTTGGTGGAAATCTTCTTTCTTGATCTTTATAGGGGTTCTCCCTCGGATGATGGGACCGCGGATGATCCTCTCTTCGATGAGACCATTGGCATCTTTCAGAATTCATGTGTATTTCGTCGCGGCGGGGACGAAAATCAACTGCTTCTGATTGATGTCTAGGCGGTTTGGCTTTCTCCTTCTTGAAATTTCCTGCAAGTTTCCCAAAGAAAACCTGATTGCCTGTATTTGCTCTTGAACTGGACGCGACTGCCTCTTCAGCCTCGATCTATCTTGACACCCGTTCCCTCAAATTGTCGTAACTAGTTGGTTTCTTCCGAAATAAGTACGTCTTGAAGTCTCCCTCTGCCAAATTTCCCATGAGTATGATGATTGCCGACTCATGATTAAAGTTGGGAATTTGCACCACCACACTAGTGAAACGAGTGAAAAAGTGTCCTAAGGACTCTCCAGCTCCTTGCCTAATGGAATTCAGATCAAGCATGATCTTCTTTCTCGACCGCACACTTCCAAAATGGGATGTGAAGATGTGGGACAGCTGGACAAAACTGGACACGGAGTTTTTTGGCAGGTTTGTGAACCAGGTAAGGGCGATTTTTGTCAAGGTTGAGGGAAACGTTCGACATAACATAGCATCGTTGTACTCATTTATCCTCATCGCGGTTTTAAAATGGCAGAGATGATCTTCGGGATCAGTCGTTCCATCATATTTCATAAGGTTCACGTCCCTCCACCTTTTCGGCACTGTCGCGGAACAGATCTCCTTAGTGAATACTGACGGGAAAACCGATGGTATGTCTTCTACTCTTTTTTCCGCTGAGTCGGACCTTGTAGAGGTAGAAACGTCCGTGGATCTCTCTCCACGTCGGTGTTTGTTCTCAAGCTGCCACTGATCATTCTGCCATGCTTGGCGCGGCATCGCCTGACTCTAGAAGCCGTAATTCAAGTTGCTTGGGTTGCCATATGCAGTATAATAACTATCGAAATTTCCACGTTGTTCCTCATGATGGAAATTCTCTTGTTGACGCGGATTCTGCCCCCGGTGATCATAATAATAGTATTGTGATTGTTCTTGCTGAAAGGGGTTAGGCTGCTCACGATGCGCCTCATAATACTAGAAATTTTGTGGTATGTGCTCTCCCTCTAATCCATGCTGATTGTAATGGTGATGCGGAGGGGTACTTAGGTGCTGGTCTCCTACTTCACCATCTGGATTAGGTTGAGGTGTCAATGGGACATACATGCTTAAGGCCTCCTAATCCTGGTGAATCCCTTAGCTCATGCTCTGTGTCGCGGTGTTTTGGTCATCACTCATTTTTCAGCGTCGTAATTCTGCCACAGTGAAAGACTTATATTCATATGCACATATTCATACTTCTAGATTCAGACGTGGATCCTTGTTTCTTTCAAAGTTCTGAGGGTCTTTGCCTGATTTTATCGAACAGAAAGAATTTTTAGAGGAACCCCTTAGTGTGAGGGGGTTCCTACATACGGCGCTAGTGAAAAAGCTCGAAATCAAAAGGCCACCATTTTTAGTGGGGCCCGGGAATATACCCAGTGGGGCCTTCAATATTCCCAACGGACTTACCTGACTCGCATCAGAATAATCGATGCGGCCCAACCTGTGCCGCGGGAACAATCTAACTATGGATGCTGATGGGTCATTCTCTTATCGAGTTTTCCTCAGACGATTTGGGGAATCAGATGCTTACATGCCGCCATTGGTTGTCTTGAGGACCAACAACAACAGATTCTTTATTCTAGCTTCAGGTTTTCAAAGGGCGAAAAAAGGTCTATGTCCGCGGAGCAATTCCTTCTTCCTGAAGAGAGGTTTCTTCTCATGCGTTAAACTTACTCTTTCTTTTCTACTCTCTCTTGTCTTCTCTTTTCTCAGGTTGCTGGGTTTTGATCCGCTCATTTCTCCCTTTTCTTCCTTTCCGCCTCCTTTTGCCCAAAAAGTCCCCTTTTTTCTAATGCAATTTCTTGCTTTTATAGGCATTAGGTGATCTTCAAATGACATGCCACGTGGAGTTTGTTGCTAGACACGTGTTCTACTCATGGGGAGTGGGCATGTCCGCCAAGTGCCCCTCTTTTCCACCCGCGGATGATTTCGTTCGAGTGAGCTTGCAGTTTTTTCCGTTGGATATCCATCCGCGAACGGCCTTGATAATCTGTCCGAGATGACCTTTGTGATGATTTTTTACTACTTCTTACCAACTTGTTGTGTTTTATTTTATTTTTATGTTTTTACAGATGTGTTTATTGTCGGTGTTATCAGGTAGTACCCATAGGTCCCCGATTCGAACCCCGGAATGACCACTAGTTGTACAGTAGGATATGATAATATGTGAGGGGAAGTGCTCATTAATTTACAACACTTCAAAAATTGCGTGTAAATTACAATAAACAATGTTGAATTTTGCATTAAAAAATGAAGGTTACACTATTACTTTATTCTATTACTATAGAAAGGTTACACTATCACTAGACCTGGGCAAACGCGGGTGGGGCCCGGGCTTAGGACGGGCTTTAGCCCAAAATCCGTCCCGTTGTTGTGGGTGCGGCCCGGGCTTAGGAAAGAAGTGATTTGATTGGGGGAAATAGATCTAATTTTTTTATTAAAAAAAATGGCTCACGCGCTTCCATACTCATCTTGTTCGCTCAGTCTCCTTCTATCTGACTCATGACGCTTCCCCTGGGCGGCGACCTTGATGTTCACCGACGAGTACCACCGCCGCAATATCGTCCTGGTTTCATGACCTGCGAACACCGTTAACGCTGTAATTGCCATCCCAGCCAAATCATTAGTGGCCTCCGCTGTAGACCGGAAACCTAACGAGGATCGTTCCCAAGTTGCTCGCTGCTGTGTGAAAGAACTGATGGAGGAGAGGTGCTGATCAAGGGAGAAGCGAACCGTGCAATTTCAATTGAAATTGAAATTGCTGATTGTTGATGGAGATGGAGGTGAGAGGATTAAATTAATATATATACAATTGGAATTGAAATTGCAACGAGGATCAGTGCAAAAATGGTTTTCTTTTCCTTTTCACAAAATCTAATACAATAATTAATAAGCTTTGGGGGAGTCCTCTCAAAACTATCAGGTAAGGAAGAAGAGGAGGAGACGATGAAAGATGGACACTTACCTTTTTATGTCTTTTTTCAAATATTAGTCTGTATTTTTTTTCAAATTAGCATTACTGTATGTTTTTAATATAATTCATTTGTTTAATACTAAATGGGTCAAGGTTTTAATATCAAATGATTCAGGGTTTTATTCTAGGTGGTTCAGGGGTTTTATACCAAGTCGTTCAGTGATTAAATAGAGGTTGGTTCAGTGTATAAATAGAGGTTGGTTCAGTGAATAAATAGAGGTTGGTTCAGTGAATAAATAGAGATTGGTTCAGTGGCTAAATAGAGTTTGGTTCAGTGACTAAATAGAGGTTAGTTCAGTGACTAAATGAGGTTGGTTCAGTGACTAAATAGAGGTTGGTTCAGTGGCTAAATAGTGAGAGGTTCAGTGACTAAATAGAGAGAGGTTCAGTGACTAAATAGAGATTGATTTAGTGAACCATTTTATTTTAAAAGAAAATTATTTAATTAATTAATTAATTAAAAATAAACATTAAAAGAAAGTAAAAGAAGAATGAAATTTTTATAATTATTAAATAGTAGTGGTTCAGGAAATAAATTCTAATGGTTGATCAAATAAAGAGTAGTGGTTCATAAAATATTTTATTTTAATATATTTAATATCATTTTAAAAAAGTTAAATTATAAAAATGTGAAATTTTTTAGGTTCATGAACCACTTCTTTATAGCTTCATGAACCACTTCTTTACAACTTGTGAACCCTGTGAATCACTACAAATAAAATGGATGAACCACTGTGAATAAAATTGCTGAACCACTGTGAACAAAATTGTTGAACCATTGTGAATAAAATTGTTGAACCGCTGTGAATGAAATTGCTGAACCTCTGTGAATAAAATTGCTGAACCAATATGAAGAAAATTGCTGAACCACTGTGAATGAAATTGATGAACCACTGTGAATAAAATTGCTGAACCACTGTAAATAAAATTGTTGAACCACTGTGAATAAAATTAAAAACAAATAAATAAATAATTGAAAGATAAACATTAAAATAGTATTGGTTCATCAAATAAATAGTATTGGTTCATCAAATAAATATTATTAGTTCATCAAATAAATATTATTAGTTCATGAAATAATAATTAAAAACAAATAAAAAAATAATTGACAAATAAAAATTAAAAGAAAATAAAATAAGAATAAAAAATTTATAATTATTAAATAGTATTTGTTCATGAAATAAATAGTAGTGTTCTATGAACCATTATATTTTAAAAATAAATAAATAATTAATTAAAAATAAACATTAAAAGAAAATAAAAGAAGAATGAAATTTTTTTATTATGAAATATTATATATATATATATATATATATATATATATATTAATCTGTATCTTAATGTATGATTAATAAATTTATGTGAAAACATTTTAATTATAATTAGAAAAATATATATATTAAAAGTTGTAAAATCGATTTTGAAAGTAGTAAATACTTTTAGATGCAATTATTGACAAGGTGTACTACTTGGCAAATTGGTTGAGGCGCTGTGTAACTATACCAACGGTCCGTGTTCGATCCCCAGCCAGCGTTTTTAATTAGTTTGGCTAGGCTAATTTGGCTAGGCGCATGTGGTGCAAGCGCGGGTGTTGCGAATGCGAGAACGGGCTGGGATGAGCGCGTGCCCCCACACACGTGGACCAATGGGATTTATTTTTTAATACATGTGGACCAATAAGAATGCTTCTTTCCTTCTCATTATTGGAGGTGTGTGTGTGTACCCGAACCCATATATATATATATATTTATTTATTTATTTATTTATATTTATAGTTACCGTTTTTTATTTTATATACACTAATTATTACATATCAAAGTTACTGTTTATAGATATAAATAGTTACTGTTTTTTTTTACGTTTTTTTATTACATGGGTACATACTATTTTTTTTACAAATATATGCAATATATATATATATTACGTGTGTGTGTGTCTACCCGAACCCATATATATATATATATATATATATATATATATATATATATATATATATATATATAGTTACCGTTTTTTATTTTATATACACTAATTATTACATATCAAAGTTACTGTTTATAGATATAAATAGTTACTGTTTTTTTTACGTTTTTTTATTACATGGGTACATACTGTTTTTTTACAAATATATGCAATAAATATATATATATATATACTTTGTATACACACGGAGTATGCAGTAGGCAACCAACAAAATTAATGTAGGTTTGTATAGATTTTTTATTTTATTTTTTTATAATAATAATAATAATAATATATTAAAAAAATAGCGGGTACCCGTTACAGGCACTACTTAAAAAACAGGATTTAGCAACGAATGGTTAGCCACGGATTATAGACGACCTTGTATTCGTGGCCATTAGCGATGACATTGGCCACGACTGTTCCTGACCGTGGCTATACTCGTGGCTAATACTCATCCTGGTATGACATGGCAAAACATTCGTGGCTATTAGCAACGACCCCGATGTCCGTAGCTGATTTCGTGGCTCGATATGTGTCAGTGTCAGTAAATAGCTGCGAACGTAGCCACGAATAGGATTGTCGTGGCTGTTTTGGACGCTCATATGACCACAACACAATATCCGTCGCTAAATCTGTGGCTATTAATGATCGAAAATCAAGTGAACAAATGTGGTGAGTGGGCCTTGGATCAATAATTGTAGTCGGGCCGGATATATATCATGAATGAGCTATCCGATGACCCTCGATCCGTGGCTGAATCCGGGTACAAACTCTTCCAAAATTTTTGGGCTCATCCAATTAGAAGCTAGTGAAAGCCCAATTATATTATCTCGGCCGATTGAATTAAGTGGTGATTTAGCGACGATTGAATCCGTGGCTATATCAGACAATATGACCATGTCTTTCCGGATTGGCTCATTGATCCGATTGGCCCATTGATGGGCCCAAATACACCTATGAATTTTTTTTATTTAAATTAACAAGTGTTGAAAAAATATATATTAACTAATTAATAAATTCTTACGAGAATATTATAAAGGTATGTTTTGAGGAAAACTCATATAAGTGACTAATAAAGGTTTAATAAAACCTTATATTAAGTAATAAATTCTTATTAGAATAGTATAAGAGTATGTTTTGAGGAAAATTAATATAAGTTACTAATAAGTGTTTAGTAAAACCTTATATTGTCAAATAAATTCTTATTAGAATATTATAAGGGTGTTTTGAGGAAAACTCATGTAAGTGTCTAATAAATGTTTAATAAAACATTATAGTAAGTAATAAATTCTTATTAGAATACTATAAATGTATGTTTTGAGGAAAACTCATATAAGTAACTAATAAAATTTTAATAAGATCTTATACTAACTACTAAATTCTTGTTAGAATAATATATAAGAGTATGTTTTGAGGAAAACTCAAATAATTGACTAATAAATGTTGAATAAAGCATTATATTAACGAGTAAGTTCTTATTAGAATAATATAAGAGTATGTTTTGAGAAAAACTCATATAAGAGACTAATAAATGTTTAATAAAACATTATATTAAATAGTAAATTCTTATTAGAATACTATAAGATTATGTTTTGAGGAAACTTATACTAGTGACTAATAAATAATGAATAAAACTTTATATTAACTAGTAAATTCATACTAGAATACTATAAGAGTATGTTTTGAGGAAAAATCATATAAGTGACTAATAAATTTTGAATAAAGCTTATATTAACTAGTAAATAGTTATTAGAATAATATAAGAGTATGTTTTGAAGAAAACTCATATAAGTGACTAATAAATGTTTAATAAAACATTATACTAACTAGTAAATTCTACTATAAGAGTATGTTTTGAGGAGATCTCATATAAATGACTAATAAATGTTGAATAATACATTATATTAACTAGTTAATTCTTATTAAAATACTATAAGAGTGTGTTTTGAAGAAAACTCATACAAGTGACTAACAAATGTTGAAAAAACCTTATATTAACTAGTAAATGCATATTATAATACTATAAGAGTATGTTTTGAGGAAAACTCATATAAGTAAATTATAAATGTTGAAAAAACCTTATATTAACTAGTAAATTCTTATTAGAATACTATAAGATTATGTTTTGAGGAAACTTATACTAGTGACTAATAAATGTTGAATAAAACTTTATAGTAACTAGTAAATTCAAATAGAATGCTATAAGACTATGTTTTGAGGAAAAATCATATAAGTGACTAATAAATGTTGAATAAAGCTTATATTAACTAGTAAATACTTATTAGAATAATATAAGAGTATGTTTTGAGGAAAACTCATATAAGTGACTAATAAATGTTAAATAAAACTTTATATTAGCTATTAAATTCTTATTAGAATACTATAAGATTATGTTTTGAGGAAACTTATACTAGTGACTAATAATGTTGAATAAAACTTTATATTCACTAGTAAATTCTTACTAGAATACTATAAGATTATGTTTTGAGGAAAAATCATATAAGTGACTAATAAATGTTGAATAAAGCTTATATTAACTAGTAAATACTTATTAGAATAATATAAGAGTATGTTTTGAGGAAAACTCATATAAGTGACTAATAAATGTTGAATAAACCTTATATTAGCTAGTAAATTCTACTATATAAGATTATGTTTTGAGGATATCTCATATAAATGACTAATAAATGTTGAATAATACATTATATTAACTAGTTAATTCTTATTAAAATATTGTAAGAGTGTGTTTTGAAAAAAACTCATACGAGTGACTAACAAATGTTGAAAAAACCATATATTAACTAGTAAATTCTTATTATATTACTATAAGAGTATGTTTTGAGGAAAACTCATATAAGTAAATAATAAATGTTGAAAAAACCTTATATTAACTACTAAATTCTTATTAGAATACTATAAGATTATGTTTTGAGGAAACTTATACTAGTGACTAATAAATGTTGAATAAAACTTTATATTAACTAGTGAATTCTTACTAGAATACTATAAGATTATGTTTTGAGGAAAAATCATATAAGTGACTAATAAATGTTGAATAAAGCTTATTTTAACTAGTAAATACTTATTAAAATAATATAAGAGTATGTTTTGAGGAAAACTCATATAAGTGACTAATAAATACTCCCTCTGTTAATTAAAACTTGTCGTTTACTATTCATGCACGCTTTTTTAGAACGATAAAAACTATATAAAATCTTAACTTTTTTTTAAATTTGTTTTTATAAATTCATACTTAATAGTAATAAGTATGATATTATTTAAAAAAATTATTAAAAAAGTTAATATTTTATATAGTTTTTAACACCTAAAAATGTGTGCGTGAATAGTAAAACGTCAAGTTTTAATTAACGGAGGGAGTATTGAATAAAACCCTATATTAAATAGTAAATTCTTATTAGAATATTATAATAATATGTTTTGAGAAAAACTCATTTAAATGACTAATAAATGTTGAATAAAATATTATATTAACTTGTAAATTCTTATTAGAATCATACAAGAGTATCTTTTGAGGAAAACTCATACGAGTAACTAGTAAATGTTGAATAAAATATTATATTAACTAATAAAATCTTTTTTGAATACTATAAGGGTTTGTTTTGAGAAAAACTCATATAAGTGACTTATAAATGTTGAATAAAACCTTATGTTAATTAATAAATTATTATGAGAATAATGTACAAGTCATTTTATTTTTACTATTTTCGATAAAATTTGAAAGAGTATTTGACCTTGTAGTTATTTTAAAAGATATTTTAACTTTTATTTGTATATATTTTATAATATTAATGTTTTATATTGTACTAGTATTTTTCAAAATTGAAAAATCCAATATATGTATATGTGTGTGTGTGTGTGTGTATATATATATATATGTTGAAAATTTTGCTTTCGAAATTTTGGCGGAATTGGCGCTGAGTTAAAATATTTGGGCGGTATAATATATTTTTGGAGGGGAAATTTCCAGGCTTTGAAATTTTAGATGGGTGGTCCAAGGTGGGTATAAAAGGGACCTTTACACTTTTTAACCCTAATTCCCTCTTCCGTCTCTGCCGCCTCTGTTTCTTCAGATTCACATTTCAATAAACTCTCTTCTTCTTCAGATTCATCTTGCTTCCATTGCAACCTCTTTCCTCTTCCTCCATTGTCAACTCTAGTTCCTAGTTTCTCTCGCCTTTCCATTGTAGCCTCTTACATCTTCCTCCATTTCTCAGATCTTAAAATGGAAGCACATCTCCCGCTTCTATAAAGTGCCGATGAAATCACCCCTCGGTGCCCACGCACTCCATTACCCACTGCGACCCTGAAGCTGCGCAACCCTCATAACCAAGCACCAAGAAGAGGAGAGGAGGGGAGAGGGGCGAGATTTAGAGCAAGTTCAAAGTTGTAGAGATGGGATCGCCATGTCGCCTCCATCTTTAATCGCTCGCGCTTTTGCTTTCCTTCTTAAGCTACTTCGCCCTCGATGCTTCCTCTTTCAACAGTACACTCCTCTTTTATCTCCTTGTTTTGTTTCCTTTCCAACTCATTTCCCTTTTTTAGTTTTGGGATTTTGGACATTGTTTGTGGGGAGAATTGGAATGCACAGGCAGAAGAAAAATATTGCCTTTTAGGTTTAGGAGTTTCAATTTCAAGTCTTTCTATTGCTTATTCAGTTTTGGGATTTTGGTTCGTCCCTAATTGTTTTTTTTTTCTTTGGCTGAGTTAACTATCAAATTTGACGCCGTCCATGATAGGATAAAACCTACACCCAAAAGTGTATGGGATTCAATTGTAGTAATCAAGTATCGTATCCACAAGGACCGGAGGAATATCGATTGTCAATTTCAAACTAGATCGACTAAGCCCAAAAGTAACAGACAAATTGAGGAAAAAAGTGTGTGTAAAAAATAGCAAACACAGATAAAAGAGATGAGAAATATATGTATAGAAGATATTCTAGGGCTAGGGATTCACCAACGATGCATCGTCAATAGACCAAAATATATTCTCGCTTGAATGATTTCTAACTCAAAAGTGAAGGTAGATTGTCTAAATTGGTTAACGATCTCCTTTCGGTTTCAAGCAACCAATTTAGAACCCTTAAGTGCTTAGAATTCTAAATGAAAATCACATCAATTTCGCCTTTCGGTCTCAATTGATATAACGATCATCTAGAATATCTATAACAATCAATAAATCCTCAAGAAGTTCAATTTCACTTTCGATCCACTAAACTTCGAGCTTAATCCTATGGTTCCAATGGATCAAATAGCCTTTCGGCCTAAATTCACCATCTAAATTCCAATTTAGGGTTTTAGTCTTTCGATTTCAAACCCAAAATCAGTTCTAACCAATTATCATCGATTAGGGCTGGCGCAATAGGATTAAATCACCAAACAACATCAGAAATCAATCAAACGATACTAAGAACGAGTCTATTTCCGCATCGTCGGGATCACCCCGACCCTAGAACAAGAGATCTAGCCACTCATGGAAAAGTACATGCTTGATTCAATCAAATTCGACAAGACAAACATAGAACAATAGAGATGAAAACGGAATTTACCGGAATTTGATTAATCGAACAAGTCTTCTTCTCCAAAATCCTAGTCTCCAAAAACTCACCAAAAGCTCAACTACCCTGTCCCCTTTCGGCCTGAGCCTTCTTCTCAAAACAAAAACGTAACTCCCCTTGAAATTTTGCCATTACATTTGTTTTAATTCATCCAAACCAACAAGGGAAATGTGAAAGGTTGGGCTGATCTGGCACTGTCACGACTCGTGAAGAGTCTGTCACGGGTCGTGACAGCCTGCAGACGCCTCAAAGAGATGAGTTTATCTGTCACGACTCGTGAAGGCCTCCCACGAGTCGTGACAGCATGCTGAAGCTGAAAATTGCACAAATTCCCTTGTGAAGGCCATCACGCGAGTCGTGCTACATCGTCTGAGCTCATATGAGTGATTCACTTGATATGCTTGCATCTTGTCTCATATTTTTGCTAATCTCTCGACCCCTTTAGCCCGTCTTTGATTACTTATTTCCACATGGAAGCGCCTCTAATCACCTCCTTATCCTTTAGCTCTTGAATCGGCTCCAAAACTGCTCAAAAGTACCTGAAATCACAACAAACTAGCGGTAGACACCGATTCCTCGAAATGGAACACAAATGGCTAAGAAATAAGTAGAATACTCCAGTAAAATGCCCTAAACTCTACCCAAGAGTGCTCAAAGACAATGCTAGAATAGACGCTATCAAAATACCCCATACTTACCCTTGCTTGTCCCCAAGCAAGACTAAGATAATAAACCACAAGGTAGCGTCTGCTAAATAGAAATATCGAATACAAACATTTGTGATGAATGCACCCGGTTACTAAGTCTCGGCATCCTCGCTTTGCACTTCTTCCTACTTGTGTGAATTTTATTCTCCACAAGCAGGATCGGTTACTAACCGTATTTTTTTTTCTTTTTCTTGACTTTTGCACAAGAGTGAATTTTATTCTCCTCTTATCCCAGGATTTTTTTTTATCACAATCAAGAAAAATCACCCCACATTTGAAGCACATCCACACAACAAAATACAACACCATGACCCAAAATTCTGGATTGGGTAAAGACAAATAGCGTGCTATGAAAGTCTTGTGGAGCTACCGAAGAAACAAGCTTCTAACGCTCAGAAGGCTTCAAGGAGATTATCAAATGCAAGGTTAGGTAAGGAGGAATGGGCTAACAAAACTTCCTCAATCATATTTCAATTGTGCACATAAACCAAATAATGCGGTCTCAACCATAAAATCAAGCTCGAGTATCCAAGTATGAGGCAAGATACACATAAGATCAAGCAAGAGAGTATAAAATCTAGCTAGTCAAACAAGGAAATGACTCAATGTTCAAGCAGTCATCAAACATTCCAATAAGCGCGGGCCAAATAGACACAAAAACTGCAAAAATTGTGAAGTATTCACCCCCACCCCATACTTAGACAAAGCATTGTCCTCAATTTGCAAAATAATCAAGTAAGAGATGTGAATACTCACAATTTCAACATGTAGAGCATGTGTAGGTAGCAAAGCTAGAGCCATTTGCATCCAAGCCTAGACAAGATAACCAACACAAAGAAGCAACAAACTCGGCAAGATGAGGGTTAGTAAATAAGTGTGAAACACCTTCAATTCAGCTCAAAACACAAACAATATTCTCAATATAGCGCACTCTCCACCCCATACTTGCACTTTTGCAAATCAACCTCAAAAAAAACAAAAGAAAAAAAAACTGAAAACTAAAAATAAAGAAAACATACCTCGGGTTGCCTCCCGAAAAGCGCTAGTTTAAGGTCTGAAGCCGACCCTTATTACCTTCGAGAAGCTTAAATCGACCCGAATGAACGGTCCATCGCTCGTCCCATCCTTCCAGCAGAGTCTTCTTGGAGCGACATGATTTAGATCGCTTTTTGCTCAAGCTCCATAGGCGTGTGCTCCTCCTCTTCTCATCCCATTGGCCCTTTGTGCCTTCATTTTCACCTCCGTTTTCAAATAATAAAATCACCTCTTGGGACTTGATGGGAGGCGGTATGTCGACAGGAACTTTATTTGATATCTCCTCCTTGTGCCATTTTGCAAGCATTCCAGCAAATGCCCCAAATTGTTGATCAACATTTTCTTGAACCATCCCTTCATAAAACAGTGATGGCACCATGTATGCTTGGTGAACAACAAATTGGGGCTCTTCTTTGGTTTCATCCTCCTCAAAATCAATCTCTGGCTCCATCAACTGCACATGCTCTTCCAAAATTTCCTCAATCTCAAAAGAAACACCAGTGCAATTTTCATTACCACTGACATCTGTTTGGATTGGGAGACTCTCCGGAATAGCTAGAGCATTCAATGTGTGTTGCGCTAATTCAGCTTTCAGCTCTGCTATCCTAGCGACTAGCTCATCAATGGATGAATGTGAATAAGGCTCTGGATCAGGAGAAGGTTGCGAAGTTTGGCACTCAAGCTCGACTGATTCTCTTTCATAAGTGTGCTCCCACTCATAATGCCCATCAGGATTGCAAATGCGGTACATGAAATCTGCATCATAAGAGGTAGGAGCTAGCAAAACCGGGCACTCAGTAATTGTGTGTCCAAAACCACCACAAAACTCGCAATAGGCATATGTCCCATAAACAGAGAACTGATGATCATGAGTGGCATGACCGAAAGATGCACAAACATCACAGAAGGGAACATGACTCATCTTCAAAAGAGCATATCTGAAACCAAAAACAAAAAGAAAGAAAATCAAAGCAACAAAAAGAACTTAGTGAACTAGTTGTCAAAAAGACGATCGATACTAGCACCGGTCCCCGGCAACGGCGCCAAAAACTTGATAGGCTAAAAACCTACCCGCAAGTATACGGGATCGATTGTAGTATCAAGTAATAAAATTATCGTTCCTCCCAAGGGACCTAAGGCTCAATATCAATCAATCTAATTAAGCTAAACTACTAATTAAGATCCAAAAAGATAGTGATGAGAAAAATAATAAACAAAAACTAACTAACGACACAAACAAATAAAAAATAGAGATAAAAGACATCTAAGGATCCGAGTATTAGATTAATATCATGTCAAGTATCGAATTCATCCGATTGTTCATATTCATCTAAAAGCTATTAAACACTCGTTAATCACTTTAGACTATTAACTAGTAAACCGGTGTTATTCACTCTCAAACCAAAACTAGTAAATTTACTCTCAATCTAAGGCTATTGTGTTCACTTTCGATGAAAAGCTATTAAGCGTGTCAAAGCTATTCACTTAGATCAAAAGCTAATGAGTTCACCTCAAATAGAAAGCTATTAGATTCACTTTGATTCGGAACTATTAAACATAATATGTTATTCACCTTGATTTGAAGGTATTAAGCTTGTCATGCTATTCACATCAAATCAGGTTATTAAACAAATCGATACTTGACTACATATTAAACCTAATAACCCATCACCTTAGACCGGAGAATTAGCCAAGCACAATCGAATACATGATAAAAGCAATTAAATCAATCACAATAATCATGAACTAAATTAGAAGAGAAAGAGTAAGAAGACTTATCCCAATCTTGCAAATAATTCAAAAGTTGAAACTTGATTAAAGCTCAATTCTTCAATCATTCCAAACTAAATCTCCGTTGTCTTGTAAAACGATAGAAAATAGACTCGAAACTAAACCCTAATCTAACCCTAAAACTAATCAACCGGCCGAAGCCTTATTGCGGCAAAGCTTGTCGTAAAGTCTGACCTCCGAAAAAGAACTCCCCCCGATTGCAAATTGTCCGAAGTTTATAAAGTAAATTTATTAAAATTACAATTTCGGCCCAACAATTTAAAGAATTAAAAATTAGCCCAACACTCAATTATAATTTCAGCCCATAAGATAACTTCCACTTTGAGCAATTTCCACACTTGGCCATTCAGCTTCTCGGATCCAATCCAATCATGTTCGCTCCTTCGTATCAACTCTTGAATTTCCACAATAATAGCCTCAAAATGCCTGAAATCAATAAAACAAGGTGTAGACTCCGAAAATGCAAAATAAAATAAATAAAGCATAAAATATGATAAATATGCATGAAAATGATCTAAACTAATATGCAAATGCAACCCTAAAATATGACTAAAATAGATGTTATCAAATCACCCCATGCTTGAACCTTGCTTGTCCTCAAGCAGGAACAAGTGTAAATATTCACAAGAAAGATTATGAATTTCTATCCAAGCTATGCATTTGCTCATTTCGATTTAGACATCAGGTTCAAAACAAGACAAGGAAATCATACAAGAGACAAGTCAAAACATCAATTCCAAGACCTCACATAGGACATATTTTGTGGAACGCTCTCACTCTTGTGTTTAAGGTTAAATATTCCGCTCAAGCTCAAATCTTGAAGACTCATCTACCATAAGCTTGAATTAGCGTCCTAACTCTCCACCACTTTGACTATGCACATAAACCTAAATCATGAGGTCTTTTCATAGGTTGTAATGGGGCTAAGGTGAGAAACAAAAGGTATGGATTATTTGCCCATGTGATGCTAAATCCGGGAAATAGAACTACTTCCTAAACTTCAACCACAATTCCAACTTCTTTCCACAAGCATACCAAATTTCGCACAACAACCTCATCACATAATCAAATAAGCTCAAAACTCACAACTTTGAAAACCCATTCCTTTTTCACAAACATTTCTCCAGTGATGAAGAATTTTATTCACTTTTTTTTTCTTTTTCTTTTTTTTTCATCTTTTCCATTTTCTCTTTTTTTTTCTTCATTTTTTTAATTTCTTCATCACAAGAAAATTACATTTTAAGCACCCTACCCCTCACTCAATACATAATCACTTAAAGCACAAATTCCTTCTTGTCCACAAAACTATAGATAAATCTATTTCATCCTAATTCCCGGATAGGTAAATGAGGCTAAAATAGGCTTAAGGGATAATCTTGTGGAGTTACAAATGAATAGGCAAATAAGCTCAACGGGCTTCAAGCAAAGGATATAATTATGGATAGGAAGAGAATAATAGGATAACAAAAATTGCCTCAATCATGTTTATGCAATGCACATGAGTCATATATGTGGCCTCGGTCAAGAGGTTCTAACGCAATTTCTGAAGATAGACCAATCAAGATGAGCAATTCACACACAAAAGAAAAGAGGACTCATGGATGTCAGTCCTAGGCTCAGAAGCTCACGGCTTTTGTCTCAGAATTTCAATCTTAACAAGTATCAAAATGATTAGTTTTGAAAGAATTAGAACATAAACCCAATAATCTAAATCATCACAAGCCTTTTTCAACATGCCTTAGAGGATATCATCAACCAATTTCAATCAAGGAAGTGACATGTTCTTCAAGAAGAGCAAGGAATTTTTATAGCAAGGGTTCATCTCAAGACATCTATATGCAAATGAAATGCAATGTATGAAATGCACATGAAAAAGAAAAATGAAAAAAAAAATATATGCAAAAACGGAGTTACATTAGAAGTTCCCCACCCCATGCTTAAAATCTACTTTGTCCCCAAAGTAGAGAAATGAAGAATGAGAGGTAGAGGAAACTCACCGAATAAAATCAAGCATTTCGGCGAAATCTTTCAGCTCAAGAGGACGAAAGGAGGCGCAGTCCATCAGAAATTTCAGCAGCTACTTGGATTCATAGTTATCCACCTCTTGGAGTTGGAAAAACATAGGCATATCCCTTTACAAATTGGTCCTGGGTTGAACACAAAACAGAGAACACACCACAAACAAACACATTCCAACATCCAAGCAAATAGATCATCCAAGAATAAGGATCAACAACAAAGTCCACAATATCTAAAAACAGCCCACAGTTCACGCTCAATCACCTATGACATACTAAAAACATGGAATCCAAGTGATCTCAGAGAGCAATAAACATGCGTAAAGATGTCTAGCACGAAACAACTTTAAGAATCACTAGCCAAAAAAATAACATCAACCAAGCACAAACTTGTTTTCAATAGATAAGTGTCATCAATGACTAAGTTCCTGAGCTAAAGTGATCAATTTCAACTCATAAATTAGCCAAATTCCACCTCAAATTTCGATCCAAGAGCAAGCGCTAGCAAGGTAGCTACTAAAACAATCAGATTTCAAAAAATTTAGCAAACACCAAACCCTATACATGAAAACATCTAGCACAAACAAATCAGCGCAACTGTGTCACAAGCAAGCCAACAGTTAGCAGGAAGAGTGGCAATCAATCAACAAACTAACCTGCAATGAACAAAACTAAGCAAATCGTTCCACTCAATTGACATTCAGTCCATAAAAATCAGAACAATAAGATGAAGAGGAAGGTTACCTGCAATTACCATCGGGTGGAACATTGGAGGATTCTGAGATAGGGTTTGGGGCAATGGCAACAGCAGCAAGGGTCGAGAAGAATCGGGCGGCGAGGGCTGAGTACAGCAGCTTTGGGCGGAGGCATGGTGGTTGCTGGTGAAGGCGAGAGTTCTGGTGAAGAGTAAGGCGGCGGTTGAGAGCAGTGGTGGCACGACAACGGACAGCAGGAGAGGACGGTGGTGGTCAGGGGACGCCGGAGTGGAGATGCAGTGTCGGAGGCCGGGAGGAAGATGGAGATGGCTGGGCTTCCGCCGGGTAGAGAGCTAGGCGGCAGAGACAACGGAGGCGGAGAGGAGGGCGGCAAAGAGAGAGAGACGGGTTTGGGAGAGGAGAACGCAGAAGCGTGTTTTTTTTTAAGAAATAAAAATAAAAAAATAAAATCATATAAACAGGTGGTCACGACTCGCGGGAGTCATCCCACGAGTCGTGAGACTCATCAGAGGACCAATGGGATTTATTTTTTAATACATGTGGACCAATAAGAATGCTTCTTTCCTTCTCATTATTGGAGGTGTGTGTGTGTACCCGAACCCATATATATATATATATATATATATATATATATATATATATATATATATATTTATATATATAGTTACCGTTTTTTATTTTATATACACTAATTATTACATATCAAAGTTACTGTTTATAGATATAAATAGTTACTGTTTTTTTTTACGTTTTTTTATTACATGGGTACATACTATTTTTTTACAAATATATGCAATATATATATATATATTACGTGTGTGTGTGTGTCTACCCGAACCCATATATATATATATATATATATATATATATATATATTTATATATATAGTTACCGTTTTTTATTTTATATACACTAATTATTACATATCAAAGTTACTGTTTATAGATATAAATAGTTACTGTTTTTTTTTACGTTTTTTTATTACATGGGTACATACTATTTTTTTTACAAATATATGCAATATATATATATATTATGTGTGTGTGTCTACCCGAACCCATATATATATATATATATAGTTACCGTTTTTTATTTTATATACACTAATTATTACATATCAAAGTTACTGTTTGTAGATATAAATAGTTACTGTTTTTTTTACGTTTTTTTATTACATGGGTACATACTGTTTTTTTACAAATATATGCAATAAATATATATATATATATACTTTGTTTACACACGGAGTATGCAGTAGGCAACCAACAAAATTAATGTAGGTTTGTATAGATTTTTTATTTTATTTTCTTATAATAATAATAATAATATATTAAGAAAATAGCGGGTACCCGTTACAGGCACTACTTAAAAAACAGGATTTAGCAGCGAATGGTTAGCCACAGATTATAGACGACCTTGTATTCGTGGCCATTAGCGATGACATTGGCCACGACTGTTCCTGACCGTGGCTATACTCGTGGCTAATACTCATCCTGGTATGACATGGCAAAACATTCGTGGCTATTAGCAACGACCCCGATGTCCGTAGCTGATTTCGTGGCTCGATATGTGTCAGTGTCAGTAAATAGTTGCGAACGTAGCCACGAATAGGATTGTCGTAGCTGTTTTGGACGCTCATATGACCACAACACAATATCTGTCGCTAAATCTGTGGCTATTAATGATCGGAAATCAAGTGAACAAATGTGGTGAGTGGGCCTTGGATCAATAATTGTAGTCGGGCCGGATATATATCATGAATGAGCTATCCGATGACCCTCGATCCGTGGCTGAATCCGGGTACAAACTCTTCCAAAATTTTTGGGTTCATCCAATTAGAAGCTAGTGAAAGCCCAATTATATTATCTCGGCCCATTGAATTAAGTGGTGATTTAGCGACGATTGAATCCGTGGCTATATCAGACAATATGACCATGTCTTTCCGGATTGGCTCATTGATCCGATTGGCCCATTGATGGGCCCAAATACACCTATGAATTTTTTTTATTTAAATTAACAAGTGTTGAAAAAATATATATTAACTAATTAATAAATTCTTACGAGAATATTATAAAGGTATGTTTTGAGGAAAACTCATATAAGTGACTAATAAAGGTTTAATAAAACCTTATATTAAGTAATAAATTCTTATTAGAATAGTATAAGAGTATGTTTTGAGGAAAATTAATATAAGTTACTAATAAGTGTTTAATAAAACCTTATATTGTCAAATAAATTCTTATTAGAATATTATAAGGGTGTTTTGAGGAAAACTCATGTAAGTGTCTAATAAATGTTTAATAAAACATTATAGTAAGTAATAAATTCTTATTAGAATACTATAAAGGTATGTTTTGAGGAAAACTCATATAAGTAACTAATAAAATTTTAATAAGATCTTATACTAACTACTAAATTCTTGTTAGAATAATATATAAGAGTATGTTCTGAGGAAAACTCAAATAATTGACTAATAAATGTTGAATAAAACATTATATTAACGAGTAAGTTCTTATTAGAATAATATAAGAGTATGTTTTGAGAAAAACTCATATAAGAGACTAATAAATGTTTAATAAAACATTATATTAAATAGTAAATTCTTATTAGAATACTATAAGATTATGTTTTGAGGAAACTTATACTAGTGACTAATAAATAATGAATAAAACTTTATATTAACTAGTAAATTCATACTAGAATACTATAAGAGTATGTTTTGAGGAAAAATCATATAAGTGACTAATAAATTTTGAATAAAGCTTATATTAACTAGTAAATAGTTATTAGAATAATATAAGAGTATGTTTTGAAGAAAACTCATATAAGTGACTAATAAATGTTTAATAAAACATTATACTAACTAGTAAATTCTACTATAAGAGTATGTTTTGAGGAGATCTCATATAAATGACTAATAAATGTTGAATAATACATTATATTAACTAGTTAATTCTTATTAAAATACTATAAGAGTGTGCTTTGAAGAAAACTCATACAAGTGACCAACAAATGTTGAAAAAACCTTATATTAACTAGTAAATTCATATTATAATACTATAAGAGTATGTTTTGAGGAAAACTCATATAAGTAAATAATAAATGTTGAAAAAACCTTATATTAACTAGTAAATTCTTATTAGAATACTATAAGATTTTGTTTTGAGGAAACTTATACTAGTGACTAATAAATGTTGAATAAAACTTTATAGTAACTAGTAAATTCAAATAGAATACTATAAGACTATGTTTTGAGGAAAAATCATATAAGTGACTAATAAATGTTGAATAAAGCTTATATTAACTAGTAAATACTTATTAGAATAATATAAGAGTATGTTTTGAGGAAAACTCATATAAGTGACTAATAAATGTTAAATAAAACTTTATATTAGCTATTAAATTCTTATTAGAATACTATAAGATTATGTTTTGAGGAAACTTATACTAGTGACTAATAATGTTGAATAAAACTTTATATTCACTAGTAAATTCTTACTAGAATACTATAAGATTATGTTTTGAGGAAAAATCATATAAGTGACTAATAAATGTTGAATAAAGCTTATATTAACTAGTAAATACTTATTAGAATAATATAAGAGTATGTTTTGAGGAAAACTCATATAAGTGACTAATAAATGTTGAATAAACCTTATATTAGCTAGTAAATTCTACTCTATAAGATTATGTTTTGAGGATATCTCATATAAATGACTAATAAATGTTGAATAATACATTATATTAACTAGTTAATTCTTATTAAAATATTGTAAGAGTGTGTTTTGAAAAAAACTCATACGAGTGACTAACAAATGTTGAAAAAACCATATATTAACTAGTAAATTCTTATTATATTACTATAAGAGTATGTTTTGAGGAAAACTCATATAAGTAAATAATAAATGTTGAAAAAACCTTATATTAACTACTAAATTCTTATTAGAATACTATAAGATTATGTTTTGAGGAAACTTATACTAGTGACTAATAAATGTTGAATAAAACTTTATATTAACTAGTGAATTCTTACTAGAATACTATAAGATTATGTTTTGAGGAAAAATCATATAAGTGACTAATAAATGTTGAATAAAGCTTATTTTAACTAGTAAATACTTATTAAAATAATATAAGAGTATGTTTTGAGGAAAACTCATATAAGTGACTAATAAATATTGAATAAAACCCTATATTAAATAGTAAATTCTTATTAGAATATTATAATAATATGTTTTGAGAAAAACTCATTTAAATGACTAATAAATGTTGAATAAAATATTATATTAACTTGTAAATTCTTATTAGAATCATACAAGAGTATCTTTTGAGGAAAACTCATACGAGTGACTAGTAAATGTTGAATAAAACATTATATTAACTAATAAAATCTTTTTTGAATACTATAAGGGTTTGTTTTCAGAAAAACTCATATAAGTGACTTATAAATGTTGAATAAAACCTTATGTTAATTAATAAATTATTATGAGAATAATGTACAAGTCATTTTATTTTTACTATTTTCGATAAAATTTGAAAGAGTATTTGACCTTGTAGTTATTTTAAAAGATATTTTAACTTTTATTTGTATATATTTTATAATATTAATGTTTTATATTGTACTAGTATTTTTCAAAATTGAAAAATCCAATATATGTATATGTGTGTGTGTGTGTGTGTATATATATATATGTTGAAAATTTTGCTTTCGAAATTTTGGCGGAATTGGCGCTGAGTTAAAATATTTGGGCGGTATAATATATTTTTGGAGGGGAAATTCCCAGGCTTTGAAATTTTAGATGGGTGGTCCAAGGTGGGTATAAAAGGGACCTTTACACTTTTTAACCCTAATTCCCTCTTCCGTCTCTGCCGCCTCTGTTTCTTCAGATTCACATTTCAATAAACTCTCTTCTTCTTCAGATTCATCTTGCTTCCATTGCAACCTCTTTCCTCTTCCTCCATTGTCAACTCTAGTTCCTAGTTTCTCTCGCCTTTCCATTGTAGCCTCTTACATCTTCCTCCATTTCTCAGATCTTAAAATGGAAGCACATCTCCCGCTTCTATAAAGTGCCGATGAAATCACCCCTCGGTGCCCACGCACTCCATTACCCACTGCGACCCTGAAGCTGCGCAACCCTCATAACCAAGCACCAAGAAGAGGAGAGGAGGGGAGAGGGGCGAGATTTAGAGCAAGTTCAAAGTTGTAGAGATGGGATCGCCATGTCGCCTCCATCTTTAATCGCTCGCGCTTTTGCTTTCCTTCTTAAGCTACTTCGCCCTCGATGCTTCCTCTTTCAACAGTACACTCCTCTTTTATCTCCTTGTTTTGTTTCCTTTCCAACTCATTTCCCTTTTTTAGTTTTGGGATTTTGGACATTGTTTGTGGGGAGAATTGGAATGCACAGGCAGAAGAAAAATATTGCCTTTTAGGTTTAGGAGTTTTAATTTCAAGTCTTTCTATTGCTTATTCAGTTTTGGGATTTTAGTTCGTCCCTAATTGTTTTTTTTTTCTTTGGCTGAGTTAACTATCAAATTTGACGCCGTCCATGATAGGATAAAACCTACACCCAAAAGTGTATGGGATTCAATTGTAGTAATCAAGTGTCGTATCCACAAGGACCGGAGGAATATCGATTGTCAATTTCAAACTAGATCGACTAAGCCCAAAAGTAACAGACAAATTGAGGAAAAAAGTGTGTGTAAAAAATAGCAAACACAGATAAAAGAGATGAGAAATATATGTATAGAAGATATTCTAGGGCTAGGGATTCACCAACGATGCATCGTCAATAGACCAAAATATATTCTCGCTTGAATGATTTCTAACTCAAAAGTGAAGGTAGATTGTCTAAATTGGTTAACGATCTCCTTTCGGTTTCAAGCAACCAATTTAGAACCCTTAAGTGCTTAGAATTCTAAATGAAAATCACATCAATTTCGCCTTTCGGTCTCAATTGATATAACGATCATCTAGAATATCTATAACAATCAATAAATCCTCAAGAAGTTCAATTTCACTTTCGATCCACTAAACTTCGAGCTTAATCCTATGGCTCCAATGGATCAAATAGCCTTTCGGCCTAAATTCACCATCTAAATTCCAATTTAGGGTTTTAGTCTTTCGATTTCAAACCCAAAATCAGTTCTAACCAATTATCATCGATTAGGGCTGGCGCAATAGGATTAAATCACCAAAAAACATCAGAAATCAATCAAACGATACTAAGAACGAGTCTATTTCCGCATCGTCGGGATCACCCCGACCCTAGAACAAGAGATCTAGCCACTCATGGAAAAGTACATGCTTGATTCAATCAAATTCGACAAGACAAACATAGAACAATAGAGATGAAAACGGAATTTACCGGAATTTGATTAATCGAACAAGTCTTCTTCTCCAAAATCCTAGTCTCCAAAAACTCACCAAAAGCTCAACTACCCTGTCCCCTTTCGGCCTGAGCCTTCTTCTCAAAACAAAAACGTAACTCCCCTTGAAATTTTGCCATTACATTTGTTTTAATTCATCCAAACCAACAAGGGAAATGTGAAAGGTTGGGCTGATCTAGCACTGTCACGACTCGTGAAGAGTCTGTCACGGGTCGTGACAGCCTGCAGACGCCTCAAAGAGATGAGTTTATCTGTCACGACTCGTGAAGGCCTCCCACGAGTCGTGACAGCATGCTGAAGCTGAAAATTGCACAAATTCCCTTGTGAAGGCCATCACGCGAGTCGTGCTACATCGTCTGAGCTCATATGAGTGATTCACTTGATATGCTTGCATCTTGTCTCATATTTTTGCTAATCTCTCGACCCCTTTAGCCCGTCTTTGATTACTTATTTCCACATGGAAGCGCCTCTAATCACCTCCTTATCCTTTAGCTCTTGAATCGGCTCCAAAACTGCTCAAAAGTACCTGAAATCACAACAAACTAGCGGTAGACACCGATTCCTCGAAATGGAACACAAATGGCTAAGAAATAAGTAGAATACTCCAGTAAAATGCCCTAAACTCTACCCAAGAGTGCTCAAAGACAATGCTAGAATAGACGCTATCAAAATACCCCATACTTACCCTTGCTTGTCCCCAAGCAAGACTAAGATAATAAACCACAAGGTAGCGTCTGCTAAATAGAAATATCGAACGAATGCCGTCCTAGCAAATCATTGTCAACAATCAAGCTTGACTAGCACATCATAACACCAAAATCCTCTAATGCACTTCACTTACATCGGACCTCAATACTCATCATCCACAAAGCTTGAACAATCTCGATAATCTCCACCGCTTGAAAATATGCACACAACAAAATCATGAGGGCTTTATAGGGTTATGATGAGGTTAAGGCGGAAACAGTTGGGTATGGAAAATTTCAGGCCATGTGGTGCTAAAATCCGGGAAAAATGATCATTCGAGAACAATCGGAAAAAACACACACTTTCAAAGAATCAAACTCATACCAATCCACCAAACAAACTCCATCATAACAACTTTTTCATGTTCACTTTTGTCAACCACATCAAAAAATTTCTTTTTTTTTTCTTTTCCTTTTTCACTCTTTTTCTTACCTCTCTAGCCTCGACACCGTTCTACACGAATACAAACATTTGTGATGAATGCACCCGGTTACTAAGTCTCGGCATCCTCGCTTTGCACTTCTTCCTACTTGTGTGAATTTTATTCTCCACAAGCAGGATCGGTTACTAACCGTATTTTTTTTTCTTTTTCTTGACTTTTGCACAAGAGTGAATTTTATTCTCCTCTTATCCCAGGATTTTTTTTTATCACAATCAAGAAAAATCACCCCACATTTGAAGCACATCCACACAACAAAATACAACACCATGACCCAAAATTCTGGATTGGGTAAAGACAAATAGCGTGCTATGAAAGTCTTGTGGAGCTACCGAAGAAACAAGCTTCTAACGCTCAGAAGGCTTCAAGGAGATTATCAAATGCAAGGTTAGGTAAGGAGGAATGGGCTAACAAAACTTCCTCAATCATATTTCAATTGTGCACATAAACCAAATAATGCGGTCTCAACCATAAAATCAAGCTCGAGTATCCAAGTATGAGGCAAGATACACATAAGATCAAGCAAGAGAGTATAAAATCTAGCTAGTCAAACAAGGAAATGACTCAATGTTCAAGCAGTCATCAAACATTCCAATAAGCGCGGGCCAAATAGACACAAAAACTGCAAAAATTGTGAAGTATTCACCCCCACCCCATACTTAGACAAAGCATTGTCCTCAATTTGCAAAATAATCAAGTAAGAGATGTGAATACTCACAATTTCAACATGTAGAGCATGTGTAGGTAGCAAAGCTAGAGACATTTGCATCCAAGCCTAGACAAGATAACCAACACAAAGAAGCAACAAACTCGGCAAGATGGGGGTTAGTAAATAAGTGTGAAACACCTTCAATTCAGCTCAAAACACAAACAATATTCTCAATATAGCGCACTCTCCACCCCATACTTGCACTTTTGCAAATCAACCTCAAAAAAACAAAAGAAAAAAAAACTGAAAACTAAAAATAAAGAAAACATACCTCGGGTTGCCTCCCGAAAAGCGCTAGTTTAAGGTCTGAAGCCGACCCTTATTACCTTCGAGAAGCTTAAATCGACCTGAATGAACGGTCCATCGCTCGTCCCATCCTTCCAGCAAAGTCTTCTTGGAGCGACATGATTTAGATCGCTTTTTGCTCAAGCTCCATAGGCGTGTGCTCCTCCTCTTCTCATCCCATTGGCCCTTTGTGCCTTCATTTTCACCTCCGTCTTCAAATAATAAAATCACCTCTTGGGACTTGATGGGAGGCGGTATGTCGACAGGAACTTTATTTGATATCTCCTCCTTGTGCCATTTTGCAAGCATTCCAGCAAATGCCCCAAATTGTTGATCAACATTTTCTTGAACCATCCCTTCATAAAACAGTGATGGCACCATGTATGCTTGGTGAACAACAAATTGGGGCTCTTCTTTGGGTTCATCCTCCTCAAAATCAATCTCTGGCTCCATCAACTGCACATGCTCTTCCAAAATTTCCTCAATCTCAAAAGAAACACCAGTGCAATTTTCATTACCACTGACATCTGTTTGGATTGGGAGACTCTCCGGAATAGCTAGAGCATTCAATGTGTGTTGCGCTAATTCAGCTTTCAGCTCTGCTATCCTAGCGACTAGCTCATCAATGGATGAATGTGAATAAGGCTCTGGATCAGGAGAAGGTTGCGAAGTTTGGCACTCAAGCTCGACTGATTCTCTTTCATAAGTGTGCTCCCACTCATAATGCCCATCAGGATTGCAAATGCGGTACATGAAATCTGCATCATAAGAGGTAGGAGCTAGCAAAACCGGGCACTCAGTAATTGTGTGTCCAAAACCACCACAAAACTCGCAATAGGCATATGTCCCATAAACAGAGAACTGATGATCATGAGTGGCATGACCGAAAGATGCACAAACATCACAGAAGGGAACATGACTCATCTTCAAAAGAGCATATCTGAAACCAAAAACAAAAAGAAAGAAAATCAAAGCAACAAAAAGAACTTAGTGAACTAGTTGTCAAAAAGACGATCGATACTAGCACCGGTCCCCGGCAACGGCGCCAAAAACTTGATAGGCTAAAAACCTACCCGCAAGTATACGGGATCGATTGTAGTATCAAGTAATAAAATTATCGTTCCTCCCAAGGGACCTAAGGCTCAATATCAATCAATCTAATTAAGCTAAACTACTAATTAAGATCCAAAAAGATAGTGATGAGAAAAATAATAAACAAAAACTAACTAACGACACAAACAAATAAAAAATAGAGATAAAAGACATCTAAGGATCCGAGTATTAGATTAATATCATGTCAAGTATCGAATTCATCCGATTGTTCATATTCATCTAAAAGCTATTAAACACTCGTTAATCACTTTAGACTATTAACTAGTAAACCGGTGTTATTCACTCTCAAACCAAAACTAGTAAATTTACTCTCAATCTAAGGCTATTGTGTTCACTTTCGATGAAAAGCTATTAAGCGTGTCAAAGCTATTCACTTAGATCAAAAGCTAATGAGTTCACCTCAAATAGAAAGCTATTAGATTCACTTTGATTCGGAACTATTAAACATAATATGTTATTCACCTTGATTTGAAGGTATTAAGCTTGTCATGCTATTCACATCAAATCAGGTTATTAAACAAATCGATACTTGACTACATATTAAACCTAACAACCCATCACCTTAGACCGGAGAATTAGCCAAGCACAATCGAATACATGATAAAAGCAATTAAATCAATCACAATAATCATGAACTAAATTAGAAGAGAAAGAGTAAGAAGACTTATCCCAATCTTGCAAATAATTCAAAAGTTGAAACTTGATTAAAGCTCAATTCTTCAATCATTCCAAACTAAATCTCCGTTGTCTTGTAAAACGATAGAAAATAGACTCGAAACTAAACCCTAATCTAACCCTAAAACTAATCAACCGGCCGAAGCCTTATTGCGGCAAAGCTTGTCGTAAAGTCTGACCTCCGAAAAAGAACTCCCCCCGATTGCAAATTGTCCGAAGTTTATAAAGTAAATTTATTAAAATTACAATTTCGGCCCAGCAATTTAAAGAATTAAAAATTAGCCCAACACTCAATTCTAATTTCAGCCCATAAGATAACTTCCACTTTGAGCAATTTCCACACTTGGCCATTCAGCTTCTCGGATCCAATCCAATCATGTTCGCTCCTTCGTATCAACTCTTGAATTTCCACAATAATAGCCTCAAAATGCCTGAAATCAATAAAACAAGGTGTAGACTCCGAAAATGCAAAATAAAATAAATAAAGCATAAAATATGATAAATATGCATGAAAATGATCTAAACTAATATGCAAATGCAACCCTAAAATATGACTAAAATAGATGTTATCAAATCACCCTATGCTTGAACCTTGCTTGTCCTCAAGCAGGAACAAGTGTAAATATTCACAAGAAAGATTATGAATTTCTATCCAAGCTATGCATTTGCTCATTTCGATTTAGACATCAGGTTCAAAACAAGACAAGGAAATCATACAAGAGACAAGTCAAAACATCAATTCCAAGACCTCACATAGGACATATTTTGTGGAACACTCTCACTCTTGTGTTTAAGGTTAAATATTCCGCTCAAGCTCAAATCTTGAAGACTCATCTACCATAAGCTTGAATTAGCGTCCTAACTCTCCACCACTTTGACTATGCACATAAACCTAAATCATGAGGTCTTTTCATAGGTTGTAATGGGGCTAAGGTGAGAAACAAAAGGTATGGATTATTTGCCCATGTGATGCTAAATCCGGGAAATAGAACTACTTCCTAAACTTCAACCACAATTCCAACTTCTTTCCACAAGCATACCAAATTTCGCACAACAACCTCATCACATAATCAAATAAGCTCAAAACTCACAACTTTGAAAACCCATTCCTTTTTCACAAACATTTCTCCAGTGATGAAGAATTTTATTCACTTTTTTTTTCTTTTTCTTTTTTTTTCATCTTTTCCATTTTCTCTTTTTTTTTTCTTCATTTTTTTAATTTCTTCATCACAAGAAAATTACATTTTAAGCACCCTACCCCTCACTCAATACATAATCACTTAAAGCACAAATTCCTTCTTGTCCACAAAACTATAGATAAATCTATTTCATCCTAATTCCCGGATAGGTAAATGAGGCTAAAATAGGCTTAAGGGATAATCTTGTGGAGTTACAAATGAATAGGCAAATAAGCTCAACGGGCTTCAAGCAAAGGATATAATTATGGATAGGAAGAGAATAATAGGATAACAAAAATTGTCTCAATCATGTTTATGCAATGCACATGAGTCATATATGTGGCCTCGATCAAGAGGTTCTAACGCAATTTCTGAAGATAGACCAATCAAGATGAGCAATTCACACACAAAAGAAAAGAGGACTCATGGATGTCAGTCCTAGGCTCAGAAGCTCACGGCTTTTGTCTCAGAATTTCAATCTTAACAAGTCTCAAAATGATTAGTTTTGAAAGAATTAGAACATAAACCCAATAATCTAAATCATCACAAGCCTTTTTCAACATGCCTTAGAGGATATCATCAACCAATTTCAATCAAGGAAGTGACATGTTCTTCAAGAAGAGCAAGGAATTTTTATAGCAAGGGTTCATCTCAAGACATCTATATGCAAATGAAATGCAATGTATGAAATGCACATGAAAAAGAAAAATGAAAAAAAAAATATATGCAAAAACGGAGTTACATTAGAAGTTCCCCACCCCATGCTTAAAATCTACTTTGTCCCCAAAGTAGAGAAATGAAGAATGAGAGGTAGAGGAAACTCACCGAATAAAATCAAGCATTTCGGCGAAATCTTTCAGCTCAAGAGGACGAAAGGAGGCGCAGTCCATCAGAAATTTCAGCAGCTACTTGGATTCATAGTTATCCACCTCTTGGAGTTGGAAAAACATAGGCATATCCCTTTACAAATTGGTCCTGGGTTGAACACAAAACAGAGAACACACCACAAACAAACACATTCCAACATCCAAGAAAATAGATCATCCAAGAATAAGGATCAACAACAAAGTCCACAATATCTAAAAACAGCCCACAGTTCACGCTCAATCACCTATGACATACTAAAAACATGGAATCCAAGTGATCTCAGAGAGCAATAAACATGCGTAAAGATTTCTAGCACGAAACAACTTTAAGAATCACTAGCCAAAAAAAATAACATCAACCAAGCACAAACTTGTTTTCAATAGATAAGTGTCATCAATGACTAAGTTCCTGAGCTAAAGTGATCAATTTCAACTCATAAATTAGCCAAATTCCACCTCAAATTTCGATCCAAGAGCAAGCGCTAGCAAGGTAGCTACTAAGACAATCAGATTTCACAAAATTTAGCAAACACCAAACCCTATACATGAAAACATCTAGCACAAACAAATCAGCGCAACTGTGTCACAAGCAAACCAACAGTTAGCAGGAAGAGTGGCAATCAATCAACAAACTAACCTGCAATGAACAAAACTAAGCAAATCGTTCCACTCAATTGACATTCAGCCCATAAAAATGAGAATCGGGCGGCGAGGGCTGAGTACAGCAGCTTTGGGCGGAGGCATGGTGGTTGCTGGTGAAGGCGAGAGTTCTGGTGAAGAGTAAGGCGGCGGTTGAGAGCAGTGGTGGCACGACAGCGGACAGCAGGAGAGGACGGTGGTGGTCAGGGGACGCCGGAGTGGAGATGCAGTGTCGGAGGCCGGGAGGAAGATGGAGATGGCTGGGCTTCCGCCGGGTAGAGAGCTAGGCGGCAGAGACAACAGAGGCGGAGAGGAGGGCGGCAAAGAGAGAGAGACGGGTTTGGGAGAGGAGAACGCAGAAGCGTGTTTTTTTTTAAGAAATAATAAAAAAAAAAATCATATAAACAGGTGGTCACGACTCGCGGGAGTCATCCCACGAGTCGTGAGACTCATCAGAGGGTCGAGCTAGGATCAAAACTCATGGCCACGACTCGTGGGAGTCATCCCGCAAGTCGTGAGACTTCTCAGAAAATTGAGCTGAGACTTAGGCTCGACACCACGACTCGTGGGACCCATCCCACAAGTCGTGAGACTTACTTTAGAGAAAAGAAACAAAATAAAAGAAAATTTACCTCTAACTACTTACTTGGGTTGACCTTCCTTTCTTTCAAGATATCCGATCAAGGGGATCGACGTCTCTCTCTTGGGTTGGATTTGGCTCCTTGTAAAATTTCAACCGACTCCTAATTGCTTGTATTGGTCCTAATTTTTTGTCATAGAGCTTGACTAATCTTGAATCGAGATCACGAACCACAGTGTAAGGACCTGACCATCTTGTTCCTTTCGGGCCTGGATACATAGGAGACCTATGATTGAAGACCATCACTTGATCACCTTGCTTTAAGTTATTGATTTCCCGACGAGCTTTCTTGTTTGCGCTACCATTCTCAACCCCTTGTAATGCCACATCCTTGACATCCAATGCAATAGCAACCTGTTGAGCCACTATGGCCTTGGACTCCTTCGTTGAAATTGGAGTTGAGACGGGGTTGTGGAACATCTGGGACTCCTCTTTCATAGGGTCCTCGCATATGTGTGAGATAGGATCACACCTCATTAATAGTAGTTCCTCGCATTCTTCATTAGTGTTGCACCGCTCAACTGATTTGACTTTGGGTTTCTTCGTAAAATGCTTTTCGACGGATTCCACCATATAAGACAAATGACACACACGCTCCTCCAATGTAGAGTTACTATCCTTCAATTCCCTCACGTGTATGTCCAAAGTATCAATCCGTGTACCCAACGTCTTGATGGTCTTATTCAACTCTTCAATTTGCTTGTTTTGACCTTTCACAAAGGTATTCATTAAGCTCTCTAATTTCGCAAACTGAGAAGGTTCCACATCTTGGTGATTTTGTGAGGGAGAAGCATCATAAGGATAATACGGTGCTCTCGTAGTACCTGCATCATTAAAACCACCAAACAAGCCATTAGCTTCTTGACGGAGAAAATTTGCTCCATCTTGAACTAGTCGGTCATACAAATCATCATCAGCCATTTTTTTTGGATTTTATTTTTATAAATATATACAAAAGAAAGTGAAATTACTCGTTTAACTAAAAGAAAAATTAATATTGATTAAACCAAGGTCCCCGGCAACGGCGCCAAAAACTTGATAGGATAAAACCTACACCCACAAGTGTATGGGATTTAGTTGTAGTAATCAAGTGTCGTATCCACAAGGACCGGAGGAATATCGATTGTCAATTTCAAACTAGTTCGACTAAGCCCAAAAGTAACGGACAAATTGAGGAAAAAAGTGTGTGTAAAAAATAGCAAACACAGATAAAAGAGATGAGAAATATATGTATAGAAGATATTCTAGGGCTAGGGATTCACCAACGATGCATCGTCAATAGACCAAAATATATTCTCGCTTGAATGATTTCTAACTCAAAAGTGAAGGTAGATTGTCTAAATTGGTTAACGATCTCCTTTCGGTTTCAAGCAACCAATTTAGAACCCTTAAGTGCTTAGAATTCTAAATGAAAATCACATCAATTTCGCCTTTCGGTCTCAATTGATATAACGATCATCTAGAATATCTATAACAATCAATAAATCCTCAAGAAGTTCAATTTCACTTTCGATCCACTAAACTTCGAGCTTAATCCTATGGTTCCAATGGATCAAATAGCCTTTCGGCCTAAATTCACCATCTAAATTCCAATTTAGGGTTTTAGTCTTTCGATTTCAAACCCAAAATCAGTTCTAACCAATTATCATCGATTAGGGCTGGCGCAATAGGATTAAATCACCAAACAACATCAGAAATCAATCAAACGATACTAAGAACGAGTCTATTTCCGCATCGTCGGGATCACCCCGACCCTAGAACAAGAGATCTAGCCACTCATGGAAAAGTACATGCTTGATTCAATCAAATTCGACAAGACAAACATAGAACAATAGAGATGAAAACGGAATTTACCGGAATTTGATTAATCGAACAAGTCTTCTTCTCCAAAATCCTAGTCTCCAAAAACTCACCAAAAGCTCAACTACCCTGTCCCCTTTCGGCCTGAGCCTTCTTCTCAAAACAAAAACGTAACTCCCCTTGAAATTTTGCCATTACATTTGTTTTAATTCATCCAAACCAACAAGGGAAATGTGAAAGGTTGGGCTGATCTGGCACTGTCACGACTCGTGAAGAGTCTGTCACGGGTCGTGACAGCCTGCAGACGCCTCAAAGAGATGAGTTTATCTATCACGACTCGTGAAGGCCTCCCACGAGTCGTGACAGCATGCTGATGCTGAAAATTGCACAAATTCCCTTGTGAAGGCCATCACGCGAGTCGTGCTACATCGTTTGAGCTCATATGAGTGATTCACTTGATATGCTTGCATCTTGTCTCATATTTTTGCTAATCTCTCGACCCCTTTAGCCCGTCTTTGATTACTTATTTCCACATGGAAGCGCCTCTAATCACCTCCTTATCCTTTAGCTCTTGAATCGGCTCCAAAACTGCTCAAAAGTACCTGAAATCACAACAAACTAGCGGTAGACACCGATTCCTCGAAATGGAACACAAATGGCTAAGAAATAGGTAGAATACTCTAGTAAAATGCCCTAAACTCTACCCAAGAGTGCTCAAAGACAATGCTAGAATAGACGCTATCAGTCCACGTCGGAGCAACCACCTCTGCACCTGTTGCCGGCGCTACAGATCCAGAGGGACCAAAACCACCACCACTGTTGTTGCTCCAAACTAGCCCTGTTTTCGGTGTGAAGCAGTGCATAATTTGTCGGAGATTTGTGCATGTTTCGGTGTGCAGTAGAGTTCAAGAAAGTATTGGGAAAGTTGAAAGTGGAAATTTGTATTTATTTGGTCTGTTTGGGTACTTATTGACTTTAGTTTAGATAAAAAAAAAGTATTGGTCTATTTGTGTATTATTGGTTCTGTTTCTGTGTTATTTCGTATGTTTGTTCTGTTTGTAATACATATAGTCATATATACCTTAAAACAAGAAACAACATCAGCATCGACTTTATCCCTAACTAAGCATTGCCATTAGCTGCAACTGTAGCAATGACTCAACCACAGAACCAACAATACCCATGACCTATTCCCCGCAACGAACTCAACCACAAAATTAGCCACGACATTTGCAATGACCATTTCCGACGCTGTCGTCGTCGCCACAGCCACAACATTCATAAGTCATACCCAGCCACGGAATTAGCCACGACGGTATGATTTCGTTGCTATTTTCCGTTGCTACGTCGGCCTGAATTTAGTCACGAGGCATATGGCTACGGATGGCCCGTCCGTTGCTGAGTCCGTGGCTAAACAGTTTAGCCACGGCCATTCGTGGCCAAAGTCGTTGCTATTTTCCGTTGCTAAATCCTGTTTTTTTAGTAGTGAGGCCTCTAGGCCCGTAACGGGTAGATTGGTTTATCCAAACCCGTACCCGCTGCGGACGCAGGCCGAGCTTAGCGGCCCGTGTGGGCTTTTCCTTCTACCCAAGCATGTCCAACTCTGCGGGCGGGCCGTCCCGCATTTGCCCAGGTCTAACTATCACCGTTCTTGGATTATATTGTAATGATAGTGTATTATGATATACTAACCATCTCACCCTTATTGTAATACACTAAGGTCGTGCATTCAACCGTATTATTGTACCCCAATAACAATATAAGATCCTCCTAATTTTACCCAAGAAAAATCAAGGATCACACAAACAGTAAAATATGTGTCGAGTTGATTATCAAAACTCCACACTCTACGTAATTAATTAAATTATTTTCCAAAAATGGAGGTTACACTATTACCATCCATATTGTAACCAATGAAATTATCGAAGTTTGCGCAAATTAATACTGTATATAATTTAGAGAAAATACATATTGTCTTTTTATTTAAGATAAAATTTGAAAAAAAAATGGTTAGAAATGGATAACTTTAGAGAAAATAAATATTGTCTAATTAACTAAACAGACTAAATTAGGGAGGTTGTTAATATCTTTTATTAGTATCTTTTTATTTTTTTTCATAATTAATTTGATCAATGGATAACTTTGTATGGATGGTCAAATTTGTAAGTAAGGGTATTTTTGGGTATCACAAATTACAATAAAAACACTAGAGGTGTCTATTTACCTTTACAATTAATGAACTTAGTCTATATACCCAATTATCTCTAATTTTTTATTTGCTATTAATAAGTACGTAGTATAAGTGGTATAACATTATTAAAAAAAAGTAATGAAATTTTTAACATTTCATAGAGTTTGTAATTTATTAAAAGCGTGTCAAAAAGTCAAAAGATATGTATTTTAAGATAAAAAGAGTGTAATGTGGTGAAGACCGTGGATGTGGAACGAGTATTCCATTTGGCTTCAAAAAAAAGCTCAATACCTTGTGTATTATATGCACTTTCATTTGCTGGTCATCTACTTGATGACATGCACTGGACTAAGAGAAAAAAATAAGGGACATTTGCATAACTAAACACTTTTTTTTTTACTTTGCAAAAATGTCACTTTTTTTTTAAATGGCAAGGGTAGGCCATGGGTTACTTTTGCAAAACAAAAAAGTCATCTGCCTAGCAGGTTGCAAGTTGCAAAGGGGAGGGTACACGTGAGGGAGGGAAAGAATTTTGTAGGATTGGGTTTTGGCGCCAAAAGGTGTGATTGGACGGGGGTGATGTGATGTCTTACCATGTGGAGAGTATAAACGAGGAGGATGGGAGAAGCTTTTCATTTTTTCCATTTTCTCAGATTTTCTAAAGCATAAACACATGGAGAAAGAGATGGAGAAGGTTTCACCATGGAAGAGAAGCGGAGAGCTTGCAGTTCCAAATGCAAATCACTTGTCGCCTTCATTCTGTGCTCCTGTCAGTGATCAGAATCCTCGTGTCACATTGGTTTCCCAGAAACCTATCTTCTCGGCTGTAATGGGTAAGTGTTTTTGACAAAGAACTCCTCAACAATGACAAAAACTAGATACCGACGAACGTTTCCCCTCATCCATTGTTTCACTTTCAGTTCGAAACACCTTGGTATGCGTTACTCTCATTTTCGATGGTTCTTGGGTTTTCGAGGGAGGCCGATGGGTGTTTAAGGGGGAGAAGGCGCACAAGAATGTCATGATCCAAGAGAGCATTGACTTCACCTCTTTCAAAAAGCTGATTATGGTGAAGGTCGACGATGGTGCTTTATATGAATAGTGGGCGTTGTGTTACATGCTAAAGTCGAAAGAAGGGGGTCATCCAATCACGATAGCTGACGACGATGACCTTGAGGTATTTAAGTTCCTAAACTTGAAGTCTGGAGAACATCCATGGCACATGGCCATATATGTTGGTCCATTGCGTAAGGAGAGCTTTGAAGTAAAGCAAGCCATCGGGGAAGAACGTTTGAGCGGGACACCTACCTCCGAAAAAGTGGATGAGTGGATGAGGTTGTGATATGCGAGGCCGAAGGTAAGTCACAACTAAACCCTGTTTCTATAGATGACGTGTTATGTGCTGAGGGAGAGGTGAGCGAGGCCATAGTGAAGACCAAAGACCTGGTTCTGATGGACATTAGTGACGTGAACTTCAGATCAGCTGACATGGGTATGTGTTCAGGTGATAGGGGAAAATATCCCTATGTGATCAAATTGGGTGGCATGGATAACTCTTCATCTGACATGGAACAGGGGTTGGAGGTGATATCCATTAGCATCGAGGATGAGGACGAGTCAACCCCCGAACTCGACGTTGGGGGCTCCAACAATGGAGATCGTGTCGGGGTGAAGCTCGAAGAAGAGTGGGAAGATTTGGAGTGGCACCGCGTTGTCGATGATAAAAGAATGAGGGTGTCAGTGGAGGGGAAGGAAGTTGAGGATGAGGTGATGATGGAACTTGAAGATTGCGTGCCGAGGTCTAGCGCACCCCCACCTACAATGGAGATCATTGAGGGTATGGTCTACAAAATAACACCACACACCCAGGACCCACGACGCAACATCATAGAACTTTCGGAGGGAAAAATATTTGCATCGAAGGCTGACGTTTAGACTCAGCTTCGCTGGAATGCGATGAAGAACTGCTTTGAGTTTAGTGTGAAGAAGTCGACAAAAATGTTGTATGTGGTTGGATGTGTGGACAAAAAGTGCAAGTGAATGTGTAGGGAGATGCCTTATAATCACACCACTATGTGGACCATCCGAAAGTATATCCAGAAGCATACTTGTGACCTGAACGTGGCGCACAATCATAGCCGACATGCTACGTCAAGTATGATTGGATGGAACCTCGTGTCGACGTAAGTTTTACTTTACCTGGGAAAACTCTTTTACATGTCACCTCTCAATATTCCATCTGTCACCTTAGTTCATTATACGTGTCACACTATCCATACCTATCACTCGTAGGTTCACCGACACTCGAAAGAACCTCATTCCCGATCAAGTGCAATCGCTAACCAAGTCTCAGTTCGGCGTCACGTGTAGCTACTGGAAGGCCTGAAGGGCACGCTTGGCAGCGAGTGAGGTTAAGCATGGGAGCGAAGAAGATGGTTAACGATATATTATTCCATACTTGCACATGGTGGAGCAGACTAACATGGGACATATACTAGGGTAGAGGAGGACTCATCCCGACGATTCAAGTACGCCTTTGTTAGCTTCGGGGTATGGCGCATGGCGATCCCCCACCTTAGAAAGGTAAAACCCCATGTCGGTTGTACAATGACACATGTCACTTAATACAAAATATCGTGTCACATAACTGACATTTACTGATTTCGATGTACATGTCATCTCAGTGGACGGGAGTTTCCTAAAAGGGAAGTTCAGGGGCACACTTCTCTTTGCCACAACCCAAGATGGGCACCACAAAGTGTACCCGATCGCGTTTGTGATCGTCGACAGTGAGAACCACGGGTCATGGAGGTTCTTCTTCAAGAACATGCTACATATTGTCGAGGACACGTCGTACTTGATGTTTGTCTCTGATCGCCATTTGAGTATCGTTCAAGGTATACGGGACAACTATGTGTTTGCAAAGCAAGGCTTCTGCGTATGGCATCTATTTTAGAATGCCCGATGCAGGTATAGGGGATATCGGGGCTGCAAAGCATGTTCTTCAAGATGGCGGAGGCGTACACTAGGGCGGAGTTCCAATAGTTGTTCGCTGATTTCTGTGCGGTGTCAGTCCATGCGGGCCAATACGTGAAGGAGGCTAGTTTCCAGAACTGGGCTCGAGCATTCTTCTTGGGGAATCGGTACAACATAATGACGACGAACAACTCCGAGTGTCTCAACTCTGTCTTCAATGAGCCCCGCAACCTACTCTTGACTGCCCTGATTGATGGCGTCATCGAAACCGTGTAAAAGTGGTTTTACGAGCGCAGAGAAACAAGCACCAAAGTGGGTAAGTTGGTGAGTGATTTTGTGGACGATGCCCTTAAGAGAAACTATAGCATGGCAATTTGCTTGGACTTGAGGGCGCTCAGCCAGCACGAGTTCATGCTCCGCAAGGGTCCGTCGTCGTGGGTTGTGAACTTGAGTGCTCGTACTTGTACATGCAAGCGCTTCGACATTGACCAGTTCCCGTGCACCCATGCCATAGCCGCTGCCAAACATCGAGGTATGAATGTCTTCGCTCTCGTCAATGACTTCTACAAAGTTGCCGCATGGAAATCTTGTTACGCGGATGTGCTATATCCGGTCCCTCCAAGATCAGAATGGAGAATCCCCACAGAGCTATCGGAGATGGCGTGCTTCCCTCCGCCCGTGAAGAGAAGGCCCGGACGGCCTAAGACATTCCGATACTCATCCCGCGGAGAAACTCCCCGGGTCAAGCGTCGTCGTTCGTAGGTATTTTAGTAGTCCAACGCCTCACCACAAAGGCTGAGTTTGCATTTTCAGTTTGGGGTCAGGGTTGGACCATGCACACATGACAAACTTTTGGTATTTTGTGGTTAGCACATATGTCACACTTTTGGTGTTTTGGGGTTAGCACATATGTCAAACTTTTGGTACTTTGGGGTTAGCACATTTATGTCAAGCTTTTGACATTTTGGGGTTATGCACATGTGACACTTTTGGTACTTTGGGGTTACGCACATATGTGAAGCTTCTATGTATGAATAGTTGTTTATGCTATAAATGATGCATGTCAGATTATGGAATTATACGTGTCATTTAACTTATTTTCTCTTGTCACCATGATAAAGAGAAGTGGTTTTATACGTGTCACCTAACATATTATATCATGTCACCAAATCCATCACTATGTTGATTAATGTCATCATCGAAATCATATCGAAGTGGAAACACCTTGGTATGCGTCACTATCATCTTCGATGGTTCTTGGGTGTTCAAGGCGTTTAAATCTCTGAACTCGAAGTGTGGAGAAGATCCGTGGTCCCTTGCGATATATGTTGGTCCATTGCAAAAGGAGAGCTTTGATGTAAAGCAACCTGTGGGGGAAGAACGCCTGAGTGAGCCACCTTCCTCCCAAAAAGTGGACGATTTGGCTGAGATTGTGATAGACGAGGCATACGATAAGGCATAAGAAAACTCCGTGTCTCTAGATGTTGTGTTATATGTTGGAGGAGAGGTGACCGCTGCCTTAGGAAAGAGAAAGGAGCTGGATGCGATGGACTTTACTTACACGGGTAAACAATCAGGTGGCACGGGTATATGTTCAGGTGACAAGGTACAAGGTCTGAATATGATTTAATTGAGTCACACAAATAGCTCTTCAGGTGACATGGGTGACATGGGTCAGGGGTTGGAGGTGATATCCATTACCAGTGGGGAGGAGGAGGAGGATGGGCCAACCCCCACAATCGACTTTGGGGTCTCGGATGAGGATGAAGGTTTTGTAGTAAAGCTCAAAGAAGACTGGGATGATTTGGAGTTGTACGGTGTCAAGGAGGACACGAGTATAAGGGTGTCGGTGGAGGGGGAGGAAGTCGAGGACAAGGTGATGGATTTAACGTGTCACTTCTTTGATTTTGACATTTCACATTTCTTAGTGTCTTCCAATTTGTTAAGAAAACAACCCCTATCACCGGTTTGTATGGTCGTGTCACCTGAAGGAATTAACGTGTAACATTTTGGGGTTTCACTTTAAATTTGTTTTCGAAATGAACCATGTCACCTGTTTGTATGACCGTGTCACTTGAAGGACTTAACATGTCTGTTTTTCCACCCAAACATTTCAAAACCAAGTACGTTCGTAAAGAAAACCCCAAAGTGCATAAGATGTTCATAAAAGACTAACATGTACTGACCAACCAATGTCATAAAATACTACACCTACTAACTAACGAAGATCATAACACCCTACAAGTTTTGAGCAACAATGTTCAGAAAATACAACCCCAACAAAGTTCATAACAACCTAGGGGTATGAAAAGTACACCCTGATAAAAAGTTGTCAGTGGTTTATTACAGTCTTCCATGGAAACGGAGATCATAACTTCTTCATAAGCTCCGTTTCAATGGAGATCATAACTCCTTTATAAGCTACCTTGCCATCCATCGGGCTAGGCCATCCCCGCTACACACCCACGATGACAATGTTAGGTGAATGACGTCATTTGTAGAATAAGTTGGAGACAAATACAGATGTGAGCTACCTTGCCATCCATCGGGCTAGGCCATCGTTGTCGAACACGGATACATGTCCCAGAATTGCATCCGTGTTGGAAACATCATCCTTCCCTTTTTGGCCATGCAGTTTCTTCGCGAGGGGGGTATACCTTCTCCATCACCTCCTACAACCTTCCTAGTCTTCTTGCCTTGCACAACCTAAACTTTTGCAGCCTCAGAGATCTGAAAAATGCTTAGGAAGTTTAAACTCTCATTCCAAGATTTGGATATCCCATTTCACCCAACTAAGTAAACCATGTCACTTAACTGCAATAACCTTGTCACATCAACTAATACAGATTCAGATAATCGACATTCCTAGATTTTTTTTATCGCGTGTCATCAAACTAAATAAACCCTATCACCCAACAGCAAAAACATTGTCACATGAACTAATAACAAACAGATTCATATACAACATTCCCAGATTTTTTAACCCATGTCACTTAACCAGAAATACCATGTCGTCTAGCAGAAAACTTACCTTCTCATCCTGTCATTTTGGTGGCTGGTCATCCCTTTCAGGTGTACCTTCCGTCTCCCCGCCCTTGTTGTCGTTGTCCTCAACCTCTCCATCTTTGTTCCTTGCTAAATCACAGCCTCAACATCCAGATCTGGGTCCTCTTCACCCTTCCCCCATCCTTGACAAGCACCCCCACATCCTCTTCCTTGCTAACATCTTCGACACCATCCTTTCGATGGACCACAAGAGCTTACCTTATTACCTTTTCCTTGTAGGGGCTTCTCCCCGACTTTAGGTTCAATCGTTGTAACCACATCGACATTAACGGCCTAAAAAACAAATTCAAACTTTAAAGTGGATCCCCGATTTCCCGTGTAACTCAACATAAAACACCATGTCACCCAAAAACAAACTTACCTCCTCATCCTTTCGTGCCCCCTATCCCTTCCTTTTCATCGAAAAGTTTGTCTTTAGCTCCATCTTTCCCAACATCACCATTCTTCTCTGCATCAATGTCAAAAGAAGTGCTAGCATCCCTTTCTCTTTCTTCCCCGGTTCTTCCCATCCCTTTAGCAACCCACAGTCCACTGACGACTTCGTCCAACACCTTCATCTGCATGGATTAGGTTTTTAACATCACTCATACGGACTAAGGTGAACAAAAGTGTTCAGAAGACAACATCAGTTGACCTTGGTATGTCAAAACTCATTTATAATTCAGAAACAAATCCCATTAAAATAGAAAACGACATTGTTGTCCAGCAACCAATGAAATTGAAATAAAAAACAAGAGAATGACATCAAAGAAAATATGTGGTATTCGTTGGACTATTCAAATTCATATCAGATTCTAATCGTCGCTTAATTTTATATCGAAATTATTAGGACATTATCCTTTAAATATCAATATTCACGTGTCACCTTGAAAATGTCACGTCTCAGGACAGGAGTCCATTTACCCTTGTCACCTAGGCTATGCAGATTATGCAGAAAACAAAGATGTGCGAATGAACGACGTACTTTCCCGTCCAATTCGAAACCTATGTCACACAATTTCACTTTCAAACAAGCAAATTCCAAATCAAACACAGCTCACCTTAATCGTTCTTCTTCAATCGCCTACCAAAACATCCTTGAAGGTTCGATAATATAAAACAAGGTAATATAGAAATACTCTAGAAGGGGGGTTGAATAGAGTATGCCCGTTTTTCGCAGAAAGTCTCAAGACTTTTGGAGCTCGTATAAAACCCTTTGAGATTAAACCTGAATCACAAAGTTAGACAATCGAACCAAGTGCGGAAATAAGGTAAAGCAATAGATAAAGGACACGAGTAATTGTTTACGAGGTTCGGCACGAACTTGGCCTACGTCCCCGCCTAGGGTTCTTCCACAACCCTAGGATTCAAAAGGCTTTATTGATTCGCAAAGCTTAGGATCCTAATAGCTCACCGAGAAGCCTCTCTCCTATACAATTGCAATCTAGTCAACTCACGTTCCCTTGGAGTCCTAGACCAATCTAGAAGAGCCCCACCTCTCTCAGCTATCTAGTACAATCCTCTTACTCTCACAAATCAATAGCCTAGTGTTTACTTCCCGAGTTACAAACTCTCGAGTATAACACTATAAATGAATATATCCTATAAGCTCACAGCGTAACTCTCAAAGGCTTTGAAAATAAATAACAAACTCTTGAGCGCTAGCAGAGAGTACACTTAGTAGACAGATCTCGCTTGAATGAATGAAAGCTTGTGTTCAACGGGGTGTTCTGTCTTCTTCTTCCTTTCCTTTATATAGAAACACCATGGCGCCTAAGGATCTTCAACAACGGCTAGTTCGGATCATGGCGCGCCCAAGGATCTTCTATTTTTGGACACTTCGAAGATATGATCTCTCCAAATTGGATCTCCTCAATATGCACCATAAAGAAAGAAGTAATTCGAATAATACTTCCTGAAAGGTTAGTTAGGCATATAATATAATGGAAGTATATAATATTAAATAATATTTGGACATAATAATATATAGAACAGGTTTTGGATTTCATCAACTATTAAAGCTCCAAGACCTTTGACACAGACAAATTGTCAAGGCCTTTGAAACTTTATTCCGATTTTCATCAAGGGAGGGAGCTATCAATCTCCCCCTTGATGAAAGACAAAACCTGTGCATCCCTGCAACTTAGTCAAGCATAAATAATATAAGTGAAATCAGACTAAGTACCTGCATGGGTTAGACAAATGTTGGATCAAATTTTTAAAGCAAGAAAAAGTCATCCAACCGAAAACCAAAAAAAAAAAAAACCAAGGTCTTCCAAGACCTTCACATCAGAGGGGTTTTCAAGTCTAAAACAACCACAGATCATCTCCCCCTTTTTGTCTTTCAACAAAGGGAGGAGGTAAAACAGTCACCAAAGGTTTTGAAAATGTTTCCAAAAACTAGCAATGTATCAGATTTCAGGGATGGGATAGGGTAGGGTAGGGTAGGGTTTAAGCTTCATCGTCCGGAGCATCATCAGTGAGCCTCGTCCACAGACCTTGCAGCATCTTGATTATCCCGCTCATCTCCGTCATAACCTCCTTGTGTAGCTCCTTGATATCCAGGCGAACTTCCTCCAGGCCCAACTCCAGGTTGTCCATGCGTTCATCAACAGCTGAAGCAGTGGGAATAGCTTTTGAAGGAGTGGCAAGACTCAAGGTCCCTTTGGGAGACCGAGTGATGCCAATCTTTTCAAGGCTCTTGGAGTCGAACTTACCCATATGACGCTGCTATTCTTCATTTTTGAAATCAATTCCAGAAGCTTTGAAGAGTGGGGTCAAAAGGGTAGCAAAGGGGAGGGGAGTTCCTTTCCTGGCTTTTCTTGTGTGAGCCATGGATCCTAAAATGGTGTTGGCCAGATCAAGATCAAGGCCATTGAGGATACGGTAAAGGAGGACCATGGCATTGTCAGTGAGGAGCGAGCCAGAGTTAAGACGGGGTAAGAGGCATCGAACAATGATGTTAAATATGATTTTTGCCTCAAGGGTAAGGGATGAGTGGGTGAGTTGCTTTGGGGTGTTGTTAGATGCTTCATGTAGGAGGTACTTGGCTTGGGCAAGGATGATGCAGTTTTCTTTTGAGGGGTGTATTTCAGAGGGTGGACATGGGCTAGGTAGGCCAAGGAAATCTGCAAAGTCATTGGAGTTGAAAGAGATTCTAACCCCTTTGACAACAGATTCCAAAGACCAACCATTGGCGTCGTGTTTGGCTTTTGGGTTTATGTAGAACAGGCGGGTAAGCTGGGGATAGTAAACGGTTTCAAGATTGAGAAGGGTCCAAGCTAGGGATTTTTTTAGGAGATCAATGCAGGGTAGCTTCAAAGCTTCGAAGAACTCAATATCCAAAAAATCAGAACAGCAAATCCTACGAGTTCGAAACTCATCTACCCACTTACCAGCAGTCTCAGCATTTTCAAACCAAGAGGAGGGAGAGGATTGGTTTACCTGGATGTAGGCAGGTGGATCGGCGTTCTTCCTGCGAGCAATTGTTGGAGCAGCTTTCTTGGCAGGCGCCTCAAGGCTTCTGAGGGTGCCCTTCTTGGTGCGCTTGGGAGATGGAGGCTTGATGGCAATTGGGGCTTTCCGCTTCTTTGGAGACGGGGGAGGAGGAGAAGAAGAGGGAGATTCTTCCTCCTCTTCATCAGACCCCGAGTCCTCACCGGACCCTGCTTCATCTCCTTCAGCTTCCTCGTCCTCTCCAGATCCGTCTTGCTCTTCATCTTCTTCCTCAGGCTCCTCTTCGGATGGAACCTCCTCAACTTCGGCTTCCTTCCGAATCCTCTCAGCTTCTTCCTCGGTAAGTTTCCTTGCAAGCTCGGCCTCCTCCTCGACCTGTTTCTTCTTCAAGGCTTCCTCTTCGGCTTCCTTGGCAGCATCTCTTTCCAGAATAGCGTCGAGATTATCTTCCTCCTCTTCCTCGTCCACCTCCTCAACTAAGATCTTCTTTTTCCCTTTCTGTTTCGCACTGAGGGGCTTCTTAGCATAGCGCTTTTGAGAGCCCTTGGTAACAGTGGTCGTGCTGTCAGCGATGGTGCTCTGGACAATAGTTGGGACAATGGCTTGAGGAGTGGGTTCAGGTGTGGGAGAGGCGGTAGTGATCTGACGTCCCTTGGGGGTGGCGCCAAGTCTTTTGGGTGTGGAAGCTTTCTTTGATTTGGGTGCCATGGAGGAAATCGGATAGGGTTTTCTTAGAACAGGTTGAGAGGTTAAAGAAGGAGAAGGTGAAAGGGTTTGGATAATTTCTGAGTTTGTGATGTAATCGGGTACAGAATTGGGTTTAAGTAGAGAGAGATGATGGAGTGATGGGACGGGTTTAGAGTTCCAAGAGAAGGTTAATGATATCATTGCCAAAATTTGAAAAGTTTCCAATTCGAAATTCAAATTATTCCATCAAAATCGGACTGAATAACTGAAATATTTAGTTCCAAAATTAAGATATCTCAACGGAAGTAAAATATAACATAAATAGGCAATTTTGAAATCCGATAAAAATATAATTGATTAAATGTCTAGAAAGATATTAACCAAAAATATGTGATCTGATATATGTGATCTACCATTTAGTTCACAAACCTTGACATAAATCTCAAAGGTCTTGACACTAAGTAGATATTATCTTTCGTAAAGGGAAAGCTCCCCCTACGAAAGTGCATCCTTGTTAAGTATCCCAATCTCTCGTCTTATGAAGGTGAACCTGTCTTCTGCCAAAGGCTTAGTAAAAATGTCAGCACATTGATAATCAGTTGAGATAAATGAAATGGACACATCACCTTTTTCAACATGGTCTCTAATGAAATTATGTCTTACATCAATATGTTTGGTCCTTGAATGCTGAACAGGATTCTTAGTGATGGAGATGGCACTTGTATTGTCACACTTAATAGGAATGCCTTTGAGTTTGATGCCAAGATCTCGCATTTGTTGAGATATCCAAAGGATTTGGGAGCAACAGGCTCCAGCTGCAATGTATTCGGCTTCTGTAGTGGATAGAGCAACTGAGTTTTGTTTCTTTGAGTGCCAACTGATCAAGGATGCTCCTAAGAATTGGCAACATCCTGATGTGCTCTTCCTATCCACCTTATAGCCTGCAAAATCTGCATTAGAATATCCAATTAATGTGAAATCCTTTTGCTTTGGGTACCATAGTCCAAGCTCCTTAGTGCCATTGAGATATCGAAAGATCGTCTTCACAGCCACCGGGTGAGATTCTTTAGGATCAGCTTGAAACCTAGCACACATGCAAACACTAAACATGATGTCAGCTCTACTAGCCGTGAGATATAATAAAGATCCAATCATTCCTCGATACTCCTTTTGATTGACACTTTACCCAGTCTTGTCTTGATCTAGAGATAATGTTGAGCTCATGGGAGTCTTGGCTGCTTTGGATTGATCCATCTTGAACTTCTTCAAGAGATCCTTAGTGTACTTGCTTTGGTTGACAAAGATCCCTTTCTTGGATTGGTGAACTTGTAATCCCAAAAAGAAGTTGAGTTCACCCATCAAACTCATCTCGAATTCATTGCACATGATGTCAGAAAATTCCTTGCACAAAGATGTGTTAGTAGCACCAAATAATATATCATCAACATAAATCTGAATAACCAAAATGTCCTTTCCTTTGGTCTTGATAAAAAGAGTCTTGTCGATCAACCCCCTTTTAAAATCATTTTCTAAAAGATATTTTGACAGGCGCTCATACCAAACTCTTGGGGCTTGTTTCAAACCATAAATCGCTTTGTCAAGTTTATAAACATGATTGGGAAAATCCAGACTTTCAAATCCTGGGGGTTGAGCCACATAAACTTCTTCTTCTAAGAAACCATTAAGAAAAGCACACTTGACATCCATTTGATATAACTTTATGCTCATAAAAGATGCAAATGCTAATAAAATGCGAATGGCTTCAAGCCTGGCTACGGGAGAAAAGGTCTCCTCGTAGTCAATACCTTTTTCTTGATTTTAGCCTTGAGCAACAAGCCTTGCCTTGTTCCTCACGATCTTACCATTCTCATCTAGCTTGTTTCGAAATACCCATCGTGTACCAATGACTGATTGATGCTTTGGCATTGGCTTCAAGGTCCAGACTTTGTTTCTTTCAAATTTATTAAGCTCGCTTTGCATAGCAATGATCCAGTCTGGCTCTTGAAGTGCCTCATCTACCTTCTTTGGTTCAATAAGAGAAACAAACGCGTGAAAAGCACAAAGATCTTTAAGTTTAGAACGAGTTTGAACACTAGAAGTAGGGTCGGAAATGATATCCTTTAATGAGTGTGATGAGGAGTATTTGAATTTCTTTTTGCTAGTCTCGGCTCCTTGATTCGTCACACCAGTAGGATTGACTTGTGGTACATCTGACTCCGTGGTCCTGTTAGGTTCAGTTACAGCAGTTTCTGACGTCTCAACACTGTTGGATTGGACACCAAGGGCTTTGGATGCATCTTCAACACCTCAGGCCAATTCTTCAGTGTTAAGAATATGTTCCTGCATGTTCCTCTTCTCTGTGTTCTTGATAGCAGCATCATCACCTTCCTCGTTCTCTGCATGGATGTTAAGATCTATATCTGCAATACTTTCACACAAAGAACCGTCATTGCATTCATCAAATATAACATGTATACTTTCTTCAACTAACTGGGTCCTTTTACTGAAGATTCTATAAGCTTTGCTACTTGTGGAGTAGCCAAGAAATATACCTTCATCACTACGCGCATCAAATTTCCCAAGGTTATCTTTTCCATTGTTATGAACAAAACAAGTACAACCAAAGGGTTTAAAATAAGATATAAGTGGTTTGCGGCCTTTGAAAAGTTCATAAGAAGTTTTCTTTAAGATGGAACGAATAAGACAACGATTCAAAATGTAGTTAGCTGTGTTAACGGCTTCAGCCCAATAGGTTTTAGGTAATGCATTTTCTAAAAGCATAGTCCTCGCCATATCCTCTAAGGTTCGGTTCTTGCGTTCCATAACCCCGTTTTGTTGAGGTGTCCTAGGAGCAGAAAAGTTATGGGAGATGCCTTATTTAGCACAAAACAAATCAAACTGAAGTTGATCAAACTCCCTACCATGATCACTCCGAATTGACACTATGGGCTCATTTCTTAAAGTTTGCAACTCCTTACAAAGTTTTGAAAACTCAAATAAGGCCTCTTATTTTTCTTTTAAAAAAGCAACCCAAGTATATCTAGAAAAATCATCAACAACAACTAGCATGTACTTTTTACCATTGGGAGATTTGACTCGCATAGGACCACATAAATCCATATGTAAAAGTTCAAGGGGTCTAGAAGAACTTACAACCTTTTTGGGTTTGAAAGAGCTACGTGTTTGTTTACCTCGTGTGCATGCATTGCACATATCAATACTTTTGAAGTCCATCTCAGGTAGCCCTCTTACAAGCCCTTTGGACACAATCTTCTGAAGTGTATGTGGACTCACATGACCGAGTCTCCTGTGCCAGAGCTTTGGATCGTCCGTCAAAGCCTTTAGACAGGTTAAGCTTCCTTGTGCCACTTGATCAGCATTTATGGCGTATATATTGTTGTAACGATATGCAGTCAATATAACTTCACCTGTATTTTCTCTGCACACTATACATCTTTTCTTGTTAAATCTGACATTGTTGCCACTATCACATAATTGAGAGACGCTAAGCAAATTATACTTTAAACCATTCACAAGATAGACATTTTTAATACTATGGTTGGAATCACTCCCAACGCTACCAATACCAATGATGTCACACTTTCCTTTGTCACCAAGAGTGATTGTCCCCGTGGATTGCTCCTTTAGATCATGAAAGAGAGAACTCTTTCCATTCATATGCCTCGAGCACCCACTATCAATGATCCATTTATGTTCCTTCACCTTGGTGTTCTCCTGCAAGACAAACATCAACCTTTGTGGCTAGACCAATAAGCACATTTGGATCCATTGTTGGGGTAAACCATATTTGGTAAAATAGTGCCTTTTGGAACCCAAACTTGTGTTATTCGTTCTTTGCTCAAATGAACAGGAAATGTATTGCGAATAATATATGGATCCTTTCTTCTATAAGGGCAGGTCTCTTTTACATGTCCCTTTCTAGCACAGTGGTGACATATAGGAGAGGTTCTGCTTCCTTTTGCCTTTACAAAGGTGGTAATGTGCTGCTTCTTTAAAAACCTTGGATTGTGTAACCAATACCACTTTTGTTTAGAGAACTTTGTTGCTCACCCAACATCCTATCAAGAGTGCCTTTGGATTTGGTAAAACTTATGAGGGATGTCTGTTGGTCTTGAATCTTATTATTCAGGGAGATCTTCTCGTTCTCTAAGTCATGATGCTCATTTCTTAGAGAGGAGAGATCTTGCTTGAGTTTAGATTTCTCTGAGTCAAGCGTCTTGACTTTAATGTCAAGACCTGAATAAGAAGCTTTAAAACTTTTAACCCTCATAGACAGATCCTCAATAGTTCTTTCCTGATCCACAGTTCTCTTAATAAGAATGTTAGTTTGGGCAATAAGTTTCTCTTCATTGGCAATCATATTGGAAAGGAATTCCGATAATAACTCTTTTGGACTTGCCATAAGTTCTCTTACAGTAGCTTCAAGCTTTTTGTCGTGGGTTTCATCTTCTGAGGCCATAAGACAAATATTGGCCTTCTCATCATCGGAGTAAGAGTCAGAATCGCTCCAAGTTTCCACCATGGCTTTCTTCTTCCATTTGTCACCCTTCTTGGACTAGCTCTTTGTCTTTTGAGGGCAGTCCTTCACAAGATGATCTGTTTCACCACATTCAAAACAAGACAACGGTTTAGACTTCTTTTCATACTTGTTGTATTGAGGCTTACCTCGAAATTTTGAAGACTCTGATCCATCCTTGTTGTTGAATTGCTTCTTCATTGTGAGAATTCGAGAAAGGATCATCCTCATCGTCATCCTCTTCTTCAGAATCAGATCCATCTTTAGGCTCATCCTTCTTAGACTTGAGTGCCAAGTTCTTAATGCTAGCTGGAAGTTCTCCATCGTCTTCATTAAGGATCATCTCATGCGTGATCAGCTTCCCAAGAAGGTCATCAAGGGGTAGAGTGGTGAGGTCTTGTGCTTCCTCTATAGCTGTTACTTTTGGACCCCATTTTTCCTTTGGGAGGCACCTCAGTATCTTCCTCACTTTCTCAACGTTGGTAAAGCTCTTGCCGAGAGAGTCAAGGTTGTTGTTGATTTCTGTGAATCGTGTAAACATGGCCTTGATTGACTCATCAGACTTCATTTTGAAGAGCTCATATTTTCGAAGGAAGATGCTGATCTTGGTGTCTTTCACTTGGCTCATTCCTTCATAGGAGACGACCAGTTTGTCGCAAATCTCTTTAGCTGACCTACAAGCTGAAATACGGTTAAACTCATCAGTGCTAAGACCACAATAAAGTAAGTTAATAGCCCTGTAGATTTTGGAGACGAGTTCAAGATCTGCTTGGATGTATTCAGACTCCTTCTTTGCGACTTTGGTTCCATTTGGTCCGTCTTTCTCTGAAATCTTCGGATCATTCTCAATAATGTTCCAAAGTTCCAGATCTTGATCTATAATGAACATTTTCATCAAGGATCTCCAGTGGACAAAGTTGTTTCCTACAAAGAGTGGTGGTCTGCTCGTGGACCTTCCCTGTGCAAATCCTCCGCTTGCTTCACCACACATGATCGAAAACTCACAAGATTGTTAGATCAAAAGCAGTGAGTAAAGCTCTGATACCAATTGAAGGTTCGATAATATAAAACAAGGTAATATAGAAATACTCTAGAAGGGGGGTTGAATAGAGTATGCCCGTTTTTCGCAGAAAGTCTCAAGACTTTTGGAGCTCGTATAAAACCCTTTGAGATTAAACCTGAGTCACAAAGTTAGACAATCGAACCAAGTGCGGAAATAAGGTAAAGCAATAGATAAAGGACACGAGTAATTTTTTACGAGGTTCGGCACGAACTTGGCCTACGTCCCCGCCTAGGGTTCTTCCACAACCTTAGGATTCAAAAGGCTCTATTGATTCGCAAAGCTTAGGATCCTAATAGCTCACCGAGAAGCCTCTCTCCTATACAATTGCAATCTAGTCAACTCACGTTCTCTTGGAGTCCTAGACCAATCTAGAAGAGCCCCACCTCTCTCAGCTATCTAGTACAATCCTCTTACTCTCACAAATCAATAGCCTAGTGTTTACTTCCAGAGTTAAAAACTCTCGAGTATAACACTATAAATGAATATATCCTATAAGCTCACAGTGTAACTCTCAAAGGCTTTGAAAAGAAATAACAAACTCTTGAGCGCTAGCAGAGAGTACACTTAGAAGACAGATCTCGCTTGAATGAATGAAAGCTTGTGTTCAACGGGGTATTCTGTCTTCTTCTTCCTTTCCTTTATATAGAAACACCATGGCGCCTAAGGATCTTCAACAACGGCTAGTTCGGATCATGGCGCGCACAAAGACCTTCTATTTTTGGACACTTCGAATATATGATCTCTCCAAATTGGATCTCCTCAATATGCACCATAAGGAAAGACGTAATTCGAATAATACTTCCTGAAAGGTTAGTTAGGCATATAATATAATGGAAGTATATAATATTAAATAATATTCGGACATAATAATATATAGAACAGGTTTTGGATTTCATCAACTGTTAAAGCTCCAAGACCTTTGACACAGACAAACTGTCAAGGCCTTTGAAACTTTATTCCGATTTTCATCAAGGGAGGGAGTTATCAATCCCCATATCCCAAATTCAACTCCCACCATTGCCACCCTCTTCGACCTTCCTAAACCCTAATGTACCGCAGGTTTTCCCTAACCATACCCGAAAGCCACCTTCCTCGTTCTTCAATCATACCCACCATTGTCACCCCTCCACAATCCTTCACTCAACCCACCATTGCCCTTCAATCTCAAAACCTCATTGCAACTCCTTCACCCAAACATCCGACACCCCATGTTCACACAAAACGGAGAGGAGAAAGAATGATTTTGGGTTGATGGAGAGGGGGGCGTACCTTTATAGTCCGGTGGCGGCGTTCTTCGCTTCTCCTCCACACTCCGACATTGGTGGATCTTCTCCGGTCTCCTCCCTTTTGAAATCGCCGATTCATTCCCCTTTCCTTTTCTTTCGTTTAAAATGTAGAGAGAACTGAAATGGGGGAGAGAGAGAGAGAGAGAGAGAGAGTATTCTGATTTTTTTTCCTTTTCCCCCTTTTTGGATCACTTTTTCCTTCTTTCCTTTTCTTTTCCTTTTTTATTTTTGGCCCTTTACCTCCTACCCCAGGTAATCAACCTGGACTTTTTTTTGCAAAATTTTGGGTTTTGGGTTACTTGTGCTATTTTTCAAGGGGATGTGCTATTTTTTCCAAGTTTGCAAAAAAGTGTGCTATTTACTACCATTTCCTCAAAAAGTAATGGGTAAGGCCTGGTAAGCTTAGGGTGTGTTTGGATTCCAATTGTTTTATGTTTATAATGCAAATAGATAAGGTGATGTTTAGTTAGCACAAATTTGAAGGCATTTAAAATAAGGGGTATGAAGGATCATTTAGATTACAATGATCGAAAAAATCACATAGATTCCAATCCTAAAAAACAACATCTCTGTCGGACTTTATTGAGGATCTAGTCAAAACAGCTAGTACTCGAAATAATCAAAAATCAATATGATCAATAAAAATAAACATAATAGAAAATCATATTTCAAGTGGGTCTAGAAATTAGACACAGTCCAAAAAATATAAAATTTTCTATGGAGAATAACAAAAGAGGGACTACCAACAAAAATCAAACTAGAGGAAAGAAAAATTTGGGTTCCACTACAATTCGTATTCTACATCCATTCATACGAAGATGCATTCCACATTTTGTTTAGTTGTCCCACACAGTGTTCTAAAATTCGGCCTTGGCGGCCGCCAAGACGGCGCCAAGACGGTTGGTGGCCACCTCCCGATACGAAAAGGACCTTGGCGTGGTGTTCATGGCGGAAGCAGGGCTTGGCGGCCGGAACAGGAGCCCTTGGCGGGCACGGGACGGGTCTTGGCGGCCTTGGCGGAGCGGGACGGGCTTGGCGTTCTGGACGGATTAAAAACTAATTAAAGCTTTTTTTAATTTTCTTCTTCAATTCGTTCCGTCTCTGCGTTCTAGACGGTCTTGAGTGCTTGATCGCCTCTTCAACTTCCGCGAGTTCCGTCTCTGCAGAGTCTGCTCGACTGCTCGAGTGCTCTACTTCTCCGGTGGCGGTGCAGTGGATCACGGCTGGCGGCGGACTAGGGCGCACTAGGGCTGGTGGTTGCGCCGATGGTATGCCCCTCTCTCTCTTGTTCGCTATCTGTCTGTCTCGCCGAGTCGCTGCCTCGCCGGCCTCTATTTCTGAAAGTATATACTGAATCCGTGTTCAATTGTGGAACGAGATTTCTGAATCCGGCCTCTATTTCTGAAATCTGTATGTGTGTAATTCTGTATATATTTCTGATTTTTGAATCATGGAACGAGATTTCTGAATTTGTATCATGGAACGAGATTTCTTAATCCGTGTTCAATTGTGAATTTGTGATCAATCAGCATTCGACACTACACTACGACATTTGTTTGGCCTTTGAACTTTGAATTGGACTTGGAGTATATATTTAATTCAACACAACAGTAGCTATGTTTCTTCCATTGTGTACTATATTGACAAGTTAAGTAATTAATGGTGTTGTTTATTTTTTGTTTATTTGTGTAGATTCCGTGAAACTATTTTGTCAATGGCTTCTAACGTTGAATCTATGAGCGGTGCTTCGAAATTGAAGCGATCTAGTGGTGATATTGGATGGGAGTATGGAATGTTAGTTGACTATGAGTCCGACAAGGAGATTGATGCCCACCAATATGGAAATGAAGAGATGGAAGCTTAGATGATATGGATTGGTTTTTTTTAACATATATGTTTATGTCAATTTTTGTTTGTTTTGAGCCGAATATCGTTAAAATGATCATGACTTATTCACTTAACTTTCATTTGCATTATGTTTTGTTAATGTAGTGATGGTAAACACTTTAGAAATGAATATTTATTATATCATATGTAATCTAGTCCTAATATAGGGGGTAAAAATAAGAAAATATTAATAAAACGTTTTGACCGCCAAGAATCCGCCAATAAGGTCGCCGAACCGTCTTGGCGCTTGGCGGTACCTCACCGTCGAGCATCCGCCGAGCGTTTTTTAGAACACTGGTCCCACATCAATGGATGTTATGGAAACATAAATAATAGCTCCCTTACCAATATAATTAATCTATAAAACACTCGGAGGTCTACAAATTAAATCATAGCTGAAATGAAAGCATCATTGGCATGAATGAAATGACCAAACATTCAACGCCCATAAGGAAAAAGAACATTAAATGGGAAAAACAGGAAGAAAACTGGTACAAATTAAACTTTAGTGGATCACTCTTTAACAATAACGATGGATCTTTTGGTTATGTGATTAGGGATCATAAGGCTAAGGTTATCAAAATGTTGGTAGACCTCTCTTATCAAAACAATTATAGGAACTGAGATCTATGCACTCTGGGTAGGGATTAAAGATGCTAAGGCGCTAAAGTGACATGGATTTTAGTCGCCTCAATCCTATCAAATGTATCCGACTAACCTAACTAATGTAGTTTGACAAGTACGGGTCGATCCCACAGAGAGTCAATTATTTGTATGCAAGTCAAGTGTGCTAATAAGAACTAAGGACTCAAAGAGGGCGGAGTTTGATGGCTTAGAATAACTAAGAATAAAAAAGTAAGCAAAACAAAAGAATAAAACAAATTGAGTGAACAAAAATGAAAGAAATAGCTCAGATCAATCAATCTCAACAATCAGGTTTTATTCATTGCTTATTGAAATCAAATAAATATCTTCCTTTTCAATACTTTGTTGTGTAAAGACTAAGTCTTTTGTATCTAATTCCTTATAAAACCTAGTTAACAAGACAACCAGACCCTGAAAACCCTAATTATCAAACAATCCTGAAACTATCAACATTCAATTCAATAATTGATCAAGACTAAAGGAAATCAACAAAGACAATCAACACGCACAACCAGTTATTATGTCAATTGCAAATCAATTCTCTATATAAATCCCTAAATCAACCAGTTTTAGTGATTTATACTTTGCTACTTAATAACACATATATCCAGTAAATACTTAGAGCATGATTATTAGAGGGCCAAGAGGCCCTAAACGTATGCCAAATCGGCAAAAAAAAAAGGAAAAAAAAAAAGGCTGGAGCTCGGGATTGAGTCGCTTGTAATGGAGACCGGGAAAGGAGGGCCCCATGCAGCAGGCCCGAGGAGAAATTGCCGTGGCAGTCAACAACCAAAAGGATTAATGCAGCAAGCCACCATCGCGTGACAAGTGGCCCAATCACGTGGAGCCACAACAACAACAATTTAGTAATTGAAAAAGGTAAATAGTAAAAAATAACTTAAGAGACCGAGAGTAAGGCTCTTGGATGAGGGTGCAAATAATAAAAAGATGGAATGGAGCCATTAAGATGATGTGGCAGAGGAAAAGCAAGTTAAGGGCCCAGGTCTCGGGCTCTCTGATGTGCATGCTCTTATGTCCAGCAGTAGATTATCATAAAAAAGCATCAGCTGATCAGACTAATGGAAATTCATGAAAAACCCTAAGCATTCAGAGCATAGAATCGATAATATTTAAAGATGAGTATAAGGAATAAAAATCTCACAATGAATATGAAAACCTAATGCTTCGATTAATCTTCTCAAGCAAATGAGTTTAGTTGCTCATACTTGATGAGAAATCACACAATCCAAAATTCAATGTCGTTGTTCAATTATGTGAATGATGAAATTGTAAAAAAAACCTAAAATTACAACCTAATTCCTCTAATTTTCCCTAACTCAAATTCATCCCCAAAGACTGCCCAACCCGACTTCTCAAGCATTGTTGCATACGCTAAAGAACTCAGGTAAGAACCGAAGAACTCGGCCGAGTTTTCTACCCGAGTTTTGTTCTTCTACCCCATTTGAAGTCCCGATTTCATTGTCTTTGAGGCTGAATTTGGAAAAGTGGTAAACACGAAAGTTGTAGGTCTTTGAATCCTCTTTCCAAAAAAGTATATGTACTTCTCGATCTGACCAATACAACCTTCGAACAACTTGTTTTAGTGCAACATCGTCAACTTGGACAACTCTAATTAATGCCTCTCTTCGATATTCCACTTCTTCTTGCTTATTAACCTCTTGTTGGGGTTATGCCATTCCCATGTCATCACTTGGATCCGTCAATGCCTGAAATTATATACAAACATTTGTAGACTCCGACTTTCTACACAAGCAACTAAAATACAAAAACTAAACTAACTCATGCACTTTATTATACATAAATCTATCTAAATGCACATGTTAACACTACCTAAATGTGTCTTATCATAAAGATACACAATTTAGTTCTAGTATGAGAAAACCTTTGTGTGGTAAATGCTCTTAGACCAGGGGTGATTGGAGTTGCCCTTGAGAGATTTAGATGATCATCTCCAACTCTCGACTAAATGTTTTGTCTTTTGATAATATTCATGTTAAGCACGTTTTCAGGGAAGTGAATCATGTAGCAGATCATCTAGCCCACCTGGGCCACTCTTTTTCTACAGGTGAACTTCTCTCCGATTTAGAACTACAAGTTTTCATCCGAAATGACGCTCTTCAATTGACTAGCTCGAGGATATCAAGCCTTTTCAAAAAAAATCTTGTTCTAATGTGTGTGTGTACACACAATAGATCATATGTATATGACTCTTATTGTGTATCATGTTAATAAATCTTGGCCATTACACTAAAAAGATCAACAATTGAGATTAAAAGTAACTTCGAATTATTCGGTGGTATTGAGTGCTTATTCATTGGAATGAAATTATTCAGTGGTAACTGTGATTATTTGATTAGAAATAAATTTACATATTTTACACTTTTTTATAGATGAATAATTATATTGTTATAAGTGAATAATGATGTGAAAACAGACGAATAATCATATAAAACAAACGAATATTCTCTGCGTACACGATAAGGAATGTGTACACCACAAGGATTGTGTACACCATATATAAATATTGGGGTTGGGGTGTACTCACCCCTTATGGTGTTAAATGTTAACAACACTTCTTTTCTTCCCCACTTGTCCAAAAGTATTGATGAACACATTAAACATCTAAACACCTTTTTATGTGTGGTTAAAAACAATGGATTGGTTGTTTCTGGAACCAAGATGAAACAGTTTCAACCGAAATTTTCCAACAAACAATAAAACCTATAAACAAGAGTATTGAATTTGCTAAAAATTCCCAAAAGAAATTAAGAATAAAACTCAACAGAAGAGATTTTTGGGATGTTTGAATTATATTTATGATTTCTTTCCTAAACTTAGAGAATTATGCAAAGCTTTATTTCAAATGTTACAAAAAGATCCACCGGCATGGACTAATGATCATACTAAAGTAGCTCGCATTATAGCACTGTTAAAAAGGAAATCTTATCTATCGGTGCATGCATATCAAAATTTCAAGATGATCTTTATTACAAAAGATTTCTACTTCGGTTTGATTGCAAGTCAACAAAATAAATTTTACAAGAGGATCTCAAAACATTGTTTCAAAACAAATTTTCGCAAGATGGCAACCAATTCTTTCTGTTTTTTATTTTGATATAGGATTTATTAGAGAAAATAATTATTATAACCAGACTTTCTCACTAGAGAATTTCTACCGGGCAAAACCTAAAGCTTTTCGGTCATGAGATTGATCTACAAATTTTGGAAAAAGGATTTGAGAAGATCTTAGGATTCCCTCGATAAGGACATTAATCTATCTGTCCATTCTTGACGGACAACCAAACTTGGAGTAAGAAAAGTTTCTGAAAGAGACATAGAAAGAAGAAAAGAGATGCCTCAAAGACATTATGTTCTAACTTCTAACCCTTACTTTGTTTATGTTGCAGCAATGGCAACATATAGCAAGGATACTTCAAGAAAGCCAATGAGGCCTCAAGAATACTTCATGATGCATCCACAACCCCCAAAGTCCACTCATATAACAATCCTTACCATAATAAATAAGTTCCAACCTCTTGCTCAATTACCTTATAAACAAGCAATTCTTGCACTAAAAAACCCAAGTAAAACCGTCACAAAAAAGACAAGATACGGAAACTCCATTTTACAAATACTTCTTCAAAAACCATATAGCACAAGAAATGTGCATGCTTCCAGAATTTAAACCTCTCACATAAGACTAGATTGAACCTCCTCTTCCTAAGGTCTTTCCTCCTTCTTTCAATTGATTCCCTAAAGATCTTAGCAAAACCAGGAAATTCTATGAGTTAATCCTCATAGATTCTGGTTCTATCAACCTAACCCATTAAAAAGACCAAAACAAAATAGACCACATTATCTTTTCCAAATGCAAAATCCTTAGAGTCCTCACAAAAAAGGATTGGAATAACCCAACCTGCATAAAATCCTTTTCCATACCACAATTTCCTAAAGGATACACCTTTTAGGACGACTATAAAATGCATGGTTTCGAGCCTTTTTGATAAGGCCCTTCAGTCATTTCTAGCTCTTCATCTTTTCAAGAAACTACAATGATGACTTACCAGAATGGTTATATGAGTGGTGAAATATCTTTGGCAACACACACGAGATCTTCCTTGATGTTGCACAATATGCCTATGATTACTACTACAACCACTCCCCGACTGAAAATACAAAAGCTACTACTATTTCACAAAAAACAATGGAGTAACTTGGATTCTTTGTTGGGTCTACGAGCTCGAGAAGATACATCTTGTTCCTTACCTATTATCACTTTGTTGAAAAACAAAGTTAGATCGTGGGAGAAATTTGACCTAAATGTTCTTAATTGCCTTAGAAAAAGTTCAAGCCTCCATCCAAGACATAAATCCTCCACAAAAAGAGTCTATCCCTAAAACACAAGAACTTATTCAACTTGAGTCATTCTCATCCAGTTCTTCCACAGAACAACCAAGATAGCCTGATGATCCTAAGACAAAATCAAATCCAGATCTTTGGAAGCAATTTCAGGAGTTCTAGAAATATTAGGAGTTTTTACAGTTACAAAAATGCAAGAAAATTAATTTCAATTGGTATGATAAAACAGAGAAGGCAATTAAGCAAGAAAAAGGCAAAGCATTCAATCTTGATGAAGATTCGGATGACCCATTTGAATTGTAATAATGCTGCTTTTTCTTTTTTACATACACACATATCAAATCAAGACATCAAGTATGTACGGTGGCATAGCTCATCATCACCTACAAGACTCCATTTGAATATCAAGACAAAAAAAAAATATTATGCAAGACATCATCATCAATTCAAAGCAAGAATTCAAGACCTTCATCAGAAAGGAATTCTATATCCTTACTATAAAGACAAAGAAATTAAAGACAACCACAAGGATTCAAGCCAATACGGTGGAAACTTTACTATATAAACCCCTTCATCCTTTATGGAGAAGACACCGTCAATTACTTCTAATATAAGCTTTCACAAGCTAAAAGCCCTTGTTATAAATTTTCAAGAACCTTAGCTTGTACTTTTTTTTTTTTGCAAAATTTGATAAGTGTACTTTTACAAGATCGTCAAAACAATAAAGTCAGTTTCTTCGACAAAACATTATTTCTACATTATTTATACTTTATTGCTACTTTATTGTTTTCTTCATTATCATTATCATTATCATTACCATCCATCATTATTATCATCATTATTAATATAAAGTCAAATCATGGGTATATAGTGTTGTTCTTTCTCATTTCCAAAAACACTTTTACTTCTACAATTTTTTTTCCCAAACTCCCAACCTTTTGGGGTTCACCGTGCTTTAGACTAAGGCTCTCGCTTTCACCATCTCAAGTTCTTAACCCTATCCAGTGATAGGTTGTGAGGCTTTGTGATGGTGGAGATGTGGTAATGGAGGGTGTCAATGTCAAAGGCAGTGACACAAATCAATTTCAATCCACTCCCTTTGGATCTTTAACAAAACTTTAAAAATTTTTGATGAGGTTGGATCCATGTTATAAATAGAGGATAGAAGAGGATGGCGGCGGCTGATGGTGATAGAAAGGGGAGAAAAATAAAGGGTAGGGTTTATTTTGTTTGGTAAGTGGGGGCCCACACGGGCCCCTTTAAATTTTTCTATCCGGAAGGGGCCGCGGGGCGGCCAGGGTGGGCGACGGGGCGGCCGGCGATTCCGCGAAGGATTTCGCTAGTCGCCCTAGCCGCGGGGCGGCCAGGCTGGCGACGGGGCGGCCCACACTTTTTTGCCCTACTCCTTTTTCTTTTCCTTCCTGCAATGTTAGTATCCCAAACAAAACCAAAACTAAACTAAAAAGTAGTAAAATGCATAAATAAAATAGAATCTAAACTACTTACCTTGGGTTGCCTCCCAAGCAGCGTCGTTGGTTACCGTCGTTGGCTCGACGTTATGACCCCCTAACTATCCTCAGCACTTGGTTCAGTAAGAACCAACTCATCCCCGTCCTGTTTGATAAAATTCTCATAATAGGGTTTAACTCTATGACCATTTACCTTGAAGATGTCTCCATTCCTCTCGTTTAGTAGTTCTACTGCACCATGAGAAAAGACATTAGTAATCACATATGGTCCTGTCCATCTAGAACGAAGCTTACCTGGGAAGAGTTGTAGGCGCGATTGAAATAGAAGGACCTTTTCCCCAACTTTGAGGTCCTTTCGCAAGATATGTTTATCGTGCCATGCCTTTGTCTTCTCCTTATAGGTGACAGAGTTATCATAGGCATCCAATCTCAACTCTTCCAACTCCTGCAGTTGTAGTTTCCTGAACTCCCCAACTTCGTCAATCTGCATGTTGCACTGCTTCACCGCCCAATATGTTTTATGTTCAAGCTCGATAGGAAGATGGCAAGCCTTTCCATAGACCAATCTAAACGGAGACATCCCAATGGGAGTCTTGTAAGCCGTTCCATAGGCCCATAGAGCATCATCAAGTCTGACACTCCAATCCTTCATGTTTGGGGCAACAGTCTTCTCCAAGATAGTCTTTATCTCGCGATTAGACACCTCAGCTTGCCCATTGGTCTGGGGGTGGTATGCATTAGACACCCTTTGAGTCACATGATACTTCTTTAAGAGGGCACTCACAGTCTTGTTGCAGAAATGGGTCCCCTTATCACTGATTAGTGCTTTTGGGACTCAAAATCTAGAGAATAGCTCCTTGAGGAAACCTGCAACTACCTTTGAATCATCAGTTCTGGTGGCCTTCGCCTCTACCCACTTGGAGACGTAGTCCACCGCAAGCAGAATATATAGGTTTCCAAAGGAGTTAGGGAATGGTCCCATGAAGTCAATACCCCAAACATCAAAAATCTCACAAAATATCATGCGAGTTTGTGTTATCTCATTCCTCTTAGAAAGATTCCCAACTCTCTGAAAACGATCACAGGATTTGCAAAAAGCATAAGAATCACGAAATATATGAGGCCAAAAGAATCCTGAATCAAGTACCTTCCTAGCTGTCTTTTGTGGTCCAAAGTGTCCACCACATTCATGGGAATGACAAAAATTAAGGACAGATTGTACCTCATTGTCGGGAAGACACCGACGTATCAACTGATCTGCGCAATGCTTCCATAGGTAGGGGTCATCCCAAACGTAGAAGCGAGCATCGTGGCGTATCTTGTCCTTTTGAGCCTTTGAAAAGTTGGGGATGATGCAGCTTTGTGTGCTCTATGTAAGCAGGAAGAGGAGAGTGAGTATCACCTTTGGTTCTCCTGCCCGGCTGTGGTTGAAGTGCAGACACTTGTTCTGAACTGGTTAGGCATCAGCTGTCGGTTCCAGACAATAGCAGATTGGTTGCACTGGTTTGCATCGGAGTCCAGGTCCATTCAGAGATCTCTACCCTTCCAGGCCAAGCTCTTGGTGCTCCAAGCGCTGATTTACTTCACATGGATGGCAAGGAACAAGGTAGTATTTAGCAATGAAGGCTTTGATTCGAGAGTTTATGCTAGACTTATTATTGAAAATTGTAAAAATAGGATTTCCATGAAGTGGAAGTGCAAGTCACTCATGGAAAGGGAGTGGAAACGTAGGTTTCTGGGTAGAAGCATTTGTGCTTGAGAGATTAGAGGGGTACAGTGGTACAGTGGATAGTTGAAAGGTAGAGAGTAGATGTTTTTTGGATAAAGGTAGATACTTTTGCATGGTTGGAGGGCATAGAGGGGCCATTTTGGGTTTTACGGTTCCTTTTTACATGAGACTCTTAGTATAGTCTCATCTTTTTGTAATCTGGTGTTTATCACCACTTCTCTATATTTACCTTTTCAAGCCTTTGAAAAGTTGGGTGGAAACTCTTCCGACACTAGAAAGTTTACCAAGTTAGCCAACCAAGGGTGTGGAAGAGCACTAACCTTGAGGAGAGATTCGAGTTCAGAGTCTGCAGGGGCCGCAGGGCGGCCAGGGGTGGCGACGGGGCGGCCGGCGATTCCGAGGGAAACTTTCTCCGAGGATTCGGCCGCGGGGCGGCTTGGGGTAGCGACGGGGCAGCTGGCGATGGCGGAGAAATCCACCTCTGATGACTTGGCCGCGGGGCGGCCAGGGGTGGCGACGGGGCGGCTGGCGATGGCGAAGACCTGTAAAAGCTCTTCGTCAGGAAAGCTCCCCAATATGCCTTCTTGTTCATTCTCCTCCTGCACAATACGACTTAGATGGTCAGCAACTAGGTTCTCAGCACCCTTTTTATCCCTGATTTCAATGTCAAACTCGCTTAGAAGCAAGATCCATCTAATCAGTCTTGGTTTAGCCTCTTTCTTCGTCAAAAGGTAACGAAGTGCTGCATGATCAGTGTAAACAATAACTTTTGTACCAAGCAAATAAGATCTAAATTTCTCAAGTGCAAAAACTATAGCAAGAAGTTCTTTTTCTGTGGTTGAGTAATTTCTTTGAGCTCCATTCAGGGTAATAGATGCATAGTATATGACATGAGAGCTTCTCCCTTCCTTTTGTCCAAGCACGGCTCCCACAGCATAGTCACTAGTGTCACACATCAATTCGAACGGCTGAGACCAATTTGGTGCTTGTATGATTGGTGCACTGGTAAGACAAGTCTTTAACTCATCAAACGCCGTCCTGCACTTCTCATCAAAGGCAAATGTAACCTCCTTCTTCAGTAGCTCGCACAAGGGTGAGGTGATCTTTGAGAAGTCCTTAATGAACCTGCGGTAGAATCCTGCATGGCCTAAAAAGGAACGAACTTCACGCACATTAGTAGGATAAGGCAATGATTGAATGATGTCAATCTTTGCCTTATCAACCTCAATCCCTTTATGGGAGACAATGTGACCCAAAACAATGTCTTCCTCAACCATAAAGTGACACTTTTCTGAATTGAGCACTAAATTAGTGTCAACACATCTTTTAAGCACAAGCGTCAAATGGTTGAGGCAAGCATCAAAACTATCACCATGGACTGTAAAATCATCCATAAAAACCTCAATGAATTGCTCTATATATTCAGAAAAAATACTTACCATACACCGTTGGAATGTCCCAGGAGCATTGCACAAGCCAAAAGGCATTCTGCGATATGCAAAAGTATCAAACGGACAAGTGAATGTTGTCTTCTCTTGATCCTCTGGTGCGATGGCTATCTGAAAGTACCCTGAATATCCATCTAGAAAGCAGTAATATGGACGACTAGCAAGTCTTTCAAGCATTTGATCAATGAAAGGTAAGGGAAAGTGATCTTTTCGAGTTACCGCATTCAACTTACGATAATCGATGCAAACTCTCCAGCCTGATTGGACTCTGGTAGGGACCAACTCACCTTCTTGATTCTCAACCACTGTAATGCCTCCCTTCTTTGGTACTACCTGCGTTGGACTAACCCATTGACTATCAGAGATGGGATAGATCATACCTGCATGAAGGAGTTTGAGCACCTCCTTCTTCACTACCTCCATCATAGGTAGGTTGAGTCTCCGTTGAGGTTTCCTTGAAGGTTTGGCTCCCTCTTCTAATAGGATCCTGTGCATGCAAGTAGCTGGGCTGATTCCCTTGATATCCGCTATGGTCCATCCCAGAGCTGTCTTATGCTCTTTGAGCACTCCTACCAACCTATCTTCCTGTTCTTTGGTAAGCTTGTTAGAGATGATGACAGGCAAGGTGTCACCCTCCCCCACAAATGCATATTTCAGATGCTCAGGAAGAGGCTTGAGCTCAACTTCAGGTGCCTGTACGATAGAAGATAAGAGCTTTTCATTTGGAATAGTTAATGCCATAAAGGTTTCTTCTTGCGATTTGGAAGGGAGGGAAGACAAGTCTCTTATGGTATCCTGCAGGTTAGTAGTCAAAACATAATTCAATGAAAATTCCTCAGTAGGAGATTCTAAAGCTACATGCAGGTCATCTACACAACTCATATCAAAGGTATCCTGCATACAAGTATCAATGTCATCCATAAAGCATAAGGAATGATCATCAGAAGGGAATTTCATAGCATCATATATATTGTATTCAACCTTCTCACCATCAAATTCCATAGTCAAAGAACCAGAATACACATCAATTTTTGTTCTAGCAGTCTTTAAAAAGGGCCTTCCTAGAAAAATAGGAGCCTCTTGGTTACCATGCTCCATGTCCAAGACAAAAAAAATCAGCAGAAAAGATCAAATTGTCAACCATAACTAAGACATCCTCAACTATGCCTCTAGGAAAAGCATTTGATCGATCCGCTAGTTGGATTACCACTCTGGTCTCATGCAAAGGTCCTAAACCCAATGATTCATATAGAGAATAAGGTAAAACATTAATAGATGCACCCAAGTCTAACAAAGCCTTATCAAACTTAGTTTCACCTATCACACATGGAATTGTAAACATGCCAGGGTCGCTACATTCTTAGGCAGACGCTTTTGAAACACAGCAGACACATGTTCGCTTACCTTAATTTTCTGCTTCCCTTTCAACTTTTGATTTCTCTTTATTGTGCAAAGTTCCTTGAGAAATTTGGCATAACGAGGAATACTTTTAATCAGATTGAGTAAAGGGATGTTTACCTCGCACTTACTGAACGTCTCAAAGATCTCTTTGTCATTGTCTGGTCTTTTTGTGTCTCTAAGTGCTTCAGGAAAGGGAGGAACGAGTTTAAAAGAATTAAGAGGGGGGAAATCAGGTCGAACATACCTGTCAGAGGAGTCCCTGGAGAGGCCGCGGGGCGGCTCGGCTTGGTCGCGGGGCGGTCGGCGATTTTCCGCGTCTTCCGAATCGCCTTGGCCGCGGGGCGGCTCAGGTGTGCCGCGGGGCGGCTAGCGATGTCGAACCCCTTCTTCTTCCTCGTTCGCACCTGTTTCAAAATTATCAAGGTTAGTATCATTATGGGGAGTGGTAATCAGTTCCTTACCACTTCTTAGCGTCACAACGCTGACGTTCTCCTTGGGATTCACCACCGTTTGAGATGGTAGCTGTCCTGAGTCCTTCGCCAGCAGTTCACTCAGCTATTGAGCCATTTGGCTAAGTTGCTTCTCCATATTCTTTTGGTGCTCATCTTGCCTCTTTTGGTGCTCAGCTTGACCCAGGACGATCTTTGTGAGAGCTTTGAGAGGATCCTCATTGGATTGATTATCAGTTGGTGGAGGTCCTATCTGTCTTTGATCAAATTGTTGCTGAGGTCTGAAATGGGGTCCTCCTTGTGGATTGAAAGGGGCTTGGTTATTACCATAGCCATACCCCTGGTAACCTGCATTATAGTTGTTATTGTATTGATTGGGATTAGCATAGTTATCATACCTGGGTCGCTGAGGAACAAAGTTCCCCATGTCATTTAGTTCTACATTGGGCTCCTGCAACATTGGACAAGTGTCCGTCGGGTGATAAAGATCAGCGCAAATGCCACATGCCTTAAGTTGTTGTGGGGTTCCTTGTAGCATGAACCTTTTCATCATATCCTTCAATTCAGCCACATCGCTATGTAATGCGGAAGTTGAGGAGTCAACGGCGAGTAGCCCTCTAGCATGAAGTCCCTTGCTGAATTGCCTAGAGCCATCAGCAAGCTCTGAAAACACCTCCCAAGCAGCAACGGGTGTTTTGTTCAAGATGTTGCCTCCACAGGCAGAGTTCACCGTCTTGCGCTCCTCGTCAAGCAATCCATTGAATAGAAAGAGCACTAGCGCTCAAAGTACTCATAGAGCACTAAATCATTCTTTCATGGGGGTTTTCATTCCGTTTCTACCATATTTGGACCTTCAATTTCATAATCAACTAAGCATCAATGGCTAATCCCCACCCTATCCCCAAACCGCCCACCACCCATAAAGTTAGGGTTTGTATATTCAAACATTGTCAACCCCATTCACCCTATTCTTCCCAAAGACCCCAAATCGAAATTCTATAAATTGAAGCCCTAAAATGCCATAAAAGGTTAGGGTTTTTACATCATTTCACCCCATTCTTCCCAAGGACCCGAATTCGACATTCAAGAAATTCAATCATCTAAAATGCAACTTCAATAGAAGAGAGAGAATGAGAGCTTACCTTTTGCAGGCGGTTCTTCTTCTTCGATTGTCTTCGTCCCATAGGCTCCCTGACAAGAGGAAAACATGTCGTTGTTCTTGCCAAAGAATACTCAAACTCACTAACTAGTATAGCGTGCAAGTAAGAGATCGATCCACAGGGAAATCTATTAAATTCAAGTCTAATTCTAATTGCTAAGAGCGAAAAAGGGGAGTTTTTAGTGTGAAAAGATCTGCCTTTTAGCAAAGCAGAAGCAAGCAAACAAAGTGAATTGGTTTAAGAATGCAGTGGAGAGGAATAGGTTCACCTACAATTTATCACTTCGATTGATGAATTCGATCCTTGTTCCAGCCTCTAGTTCTTGTCTTTTCCCATCAATGTCCTTGTCCAGATCTTATGTAAATTACTAGTCCTACGAGTCCTAGCAACCCTTATCTCTAAATAACCCTAACACGGTTAAGATTCAACCTAGAGATAGCATTAAGATTATGAATTAACCAAGGTACACATAATATCAAGCTACGAGTCGATATTCAATATGTATTCAACTTCCTACACATCCAATTAGTCCTACGAGTCCTAAAGGGATATGATTGTCACTTGGGTTAAGGTTCGCTACGAGGAATCTACAAAACCCTAGCAATTGAATGAATCTACTCTAACTAGTCAGCCAGGCCAGAGAGAATAAAACACATTCAAGCAATTAAGCACAAGGAAGTCAAAACATTGCAATATGAATAAGAACTAGATTAAGAAACTCACAATTCAACAATCAAAGATCCAAACTGTAGGCGAAACCTTGAGAGTTTAGTTGCTCATGATCAACGGCGCTCTCAACAATTGAATAAAGTGCTTAAGATGAATGAAAGAATAACTAGAAAAGCCTTAAATAGTCTAGAGAAATTCGGCCCAAAATAACATCATAAAAACCCTAAGTAAAAATCCGTTTCCGAAGTTCAGCTACTGCACGGGCCGCGGGGCGGCCGGCGATCAGCGAAGTGCTCCGTTTCTCTCTTCGAGCCACGGGGCGGCCAGCAATGTCGCGGGGCGGCCTGCGATTCTTCCGAGCTGCTTCCTCATCGTCTCCAGCAGCTCCTAAGTATTCTTCAACTTGTTTCCGTCCTTTCAATATTAATTCACCTCCAATCTACTTTTCCTGAAATAAAACATAAAATCATGTAGATTCCGCCTCTTCTAACTCTAAATTCAACTAAATAAATGCAATATTCACACCTAAAATATGTTAAATGCAATATATTATACAATACTAAATATGCTCTATCACTCCCTCTCTCCTCTCTTGAATGGCGCACTCATTCTACTTCTTCTCTCTCTGTTGCGGTTTCAGTGTCGCCCTCGGTTACTTCTTCAGTGGCTCTCTCTCTCTCATCTCTTGAAGGTCCTTCAATGGTGGCCGACTTTCTCCTCTATAATGAAACACCCGCATTTTGAAATTCCAACCCAAAAAAGAGGAGTGCTTTCTAATGATTAGGATTAACCCGTTACAATAGGTTTTAGCCACCGGCTTTTGTTGCAATTATTTGGACTATTTTGTCATTTTTGCAATTTTGGACAAGGGTGGATTATTCTGGCTAAGAGCCAACTTTTTTGGTATATTGAATACCATTTTTTAATAAAAATAAAAAATGAAATTTCATATATATTTTTTTACTCAAACGTATAAAAATAACCTGTTTTAATACATTCTAATAGGTTTGTGGCATTGTAAAAGAAGCCAAGGAAGGTCATGGATATAAAGACTGAGTCACTAGTCATCGAGGGGGAGCGATGCAAAGCAAATATTCCCTAGAAAGCCGTATGCATTAAGGTCCGTCTTTCCTCTCTAGCTGTACACATTGCAGAAAAAAAAATGGCAAAGAATGAAAAGTCGGTAACTGTCGACTTTTCAAGCTGTGGCAACTACCTCCTTTATATCACCCTCCTCCGATTCGTCTTCTGCCAACATCTCTTCCTTGAAGAGAAGCTTAAGGTATGGAAGAATCCCAGGAAGTACAGGTAGATCCGCCATGTTTATGCTCATCATGTCAAAACCTATGCATGTGTTATGCATATAGGCGTTATTGAACACAGGGATCTTGGGGTACCGCTGGCTGAAGTGGGTCAGGATGATGCGGTACACACCAGCTGCCTCTCCTGCTTGTATGGCTTCGTTTGTTGTACTGTGGTTCTTGGCTATGGCCTCATCCATCATGCCGTCCTCAAACGTTGCCTGCGATGGAACCAAAAAATATCCAAGCCAACATTATCAGCATTCAATACTACTATGCTGTTTATATTTGCAGAGGGAACAGGAAAAAGAAGAAAAGGCAACCACGTCCTCTCTTGCTTGGATGCATTTTATTGTTCAAATTGAAGTTAGGCAAATATTAATCCATTGATTATCCAATTTTGAAAAGTCGGGCTAAGCATAGCTGCACAGATAATTTTGCCCGAGCACTAAGAATGTAAGGAAATCAACCTAATCTCAAAGTTGAAGGAATAGGGTTTTTGCAGGATAACTTGCCTCGTGTATAAGAACTGTTGCACCACGTGATGCTTCGACCAGCTCAGGGCAAGGCCTCGTGTCCCCAGAGTAGACAATCTTCCAACCGGGTATTACCTTTCCAATGCTGTTGATTCTCTCCGATGCCTTTAGGACCACGCCAAAGGCTTGTGGACAATGTATCACTGGAAAGCTAACCAAAGCCTCTATACCGGCTTCTTGTAAAGCTTTCTTCAATTTCTTCAAGATTGGAAAAGCAACACTGCGATCAACTAGAATGCTGGATTTTCTAAAATAGCTCTGCATACGGTTTCCTCTAGCAAAAACTGTATCCTCAGAAGGAACTGGATCTGCCAAGGAAGATTGATCCATACCAGATTCTGACTTCTCGAAAGCAACCAAAGATTCTTCTGTTGTGTGCTTGCAATCAAGGAACTGGAAATCCAGATCCTCAAGCCTCTGGTATGCATCCAAGTATCCCTTCAGCTGCCGGGGACCAACAACAACCAATGGTTCATGAGGAATTCCCTTCAATAGTTCACGTCGTAGTGCAAGTATCCTTGCAAGACCCGTGTGGTGATCAGCATGAATGTGTGAGATCCAGATGCATTTCAAATTTCTCACAGCATTATCGGCACCCTCTAAACCAAAACTGCAGTAAAAGAACAGGGACAAAAATGTATTGGACCATGAAACAGTTAACAGTTTATGCAAACATGATTTCCCATGTAATATCATATTGCAGAACAAGCAGGACAGTCTTACCGTCGTTTCAACTGACCCAAAGTTCCTTCACCACAATCAAAAAGCAGGCATCCTTTTGAGAAAAGGTCGATATAGATTGAACTAACATTCCTATACTTTGAGGGTTGTGAAGAGCCAGTTCCTAAAAGAGTGATCTCCATATCCTCTCTCGCGATATTTTCCAAACAATTGGGAAGATCATCATTACACAAACATGGTCCCTCCATCCCAACCATATCTCCATTCTTTTCATCCTCTTTCCCTTTTTTCATATCCATCCATAACCTTCTAACCTGATTAGCAGCCTCCTCGATTTCTGGGATTTCTTCAAGTAATTCACGAATTATTCCTTCATGTGGTGTAAAACTCGGGATACAAGACCGGTCTAAACCAAGTTGTGCATAAGGTCGTAAATGAAACTGCATGCATTACAGAGATTTTAGATTACCTTCGGAAATTTAACCTTGAATACAGCAAAAAGTACCCATGATTGGTTCCCATAAACATACACACGTGTAGAAAAAGTAGTACAAGAATAAACAAACACAAGAAAGAAGAAATCATTCTATAATTGAACTAATGAGCAAAGAATTAAATTATAAGTAGCGATCTAGAGAAAGCATATAAAAATTGAGTAGAAGAAAAAAACTGGAGGTAGAAAACAGACAGCGTTGAGAATTTAGGCCTTGTTTGTTTGAGTAGGATGGAATAGAAGGGAAAGAAATCAAATTTTGTGTAAAATTTGTATGAAAATCACTTTTTTTGTGAGTCTAGAGAAGGGGAGGAGGAAATGGTTAGAGCATCCTGGGCGGTCCGAATCCCTTGTTACACTTTTTGTGTTACCTTCCGTGTTGCATCTCTTAAATTGATATGAATTATAAATAAAATTAACAAAAAATACTAAATTTAAATCTATAAACCCTAGAAGCTAAAGCATTAAAAAAAAGTTGATGTTTAATGTATATTTTTATAATGTTTTAATCTCTTATAAAAAGATACCCTAGGACTAGATACATAAACCCTAAGAAGCTAAAACATTAAAATATACACACAAAATAATTTTTTTTATGGGTTAACCACTTAGGATTTATATATAAATTTAAACCTAAGACATCGTATCATAATTTAATTCATAATTTAGGTAATCTAATGGGGGAAAGGAAATAAATTTTGTATTTAAAATGAGGGAAGGAGGGTAATGGTTAGAATATTGATCAATGAATCTTAACTTAAAAATGGACTAGACTTAGAAGGGTAACCATTACCTTTCCTTATTTAAAAACAAACGAGGGGTTATATATGCAGATGAGATGCGTGGGGTGGGGGAATAGGAGTATTAGAAGGGATAAGTAAGATAGCTTAATACCTTTAGGAGGTTTTCGGCAGAAATTCCATAATTATCCTGCAAGGAAAAATTATTAAGAACATTTATTCAAATGAGATGACTAAAATCCAACAGACTGACACCATTCCAACAAAAATCTAAAGAACATGGATCTAGCTACAAACCTTATCTGAAGAATTGAAGCTTTGAGCTAAACCATCATTGCTTGTAATGGGCGATACACCAGAAGCTGGAAAGAACTGTGGGCACAAGAAATTAAGCCGTGTAGCAACTCTAGCACTAGACTTCAAAACTGGAATTTTAGCATTCTTGCTGCATAAAGAAAGCAGAAAAATTATCCAGAAAATACTGAGAATTGATAGGGATTAGGGAGATATTTAAAACAAAACTTTGCATTGCATAAAATGGGATGGCCAAAAGCAGCTCATCACAGAATCAGGGAGAATTGAAGCTAAAGAAGAATGAACCAAATTACCTTTCATGTCCAGTAAATATATGATGAACATTGCCGAATCTACTTATCCACTTTTGGTAATCAAAAGTGTCTACTACAGAAGATGGACTCAAGTGAATTACACAGTTCACCTTCTTTGCACTTTCAGATTGATTAATAAAGGGAGTTGCATAATAAGCATCTAGGGAACTAGAAGACGACAAATGTTGCAAATGTGACTCTGTTGGACAGTCAACAAGGAGCACAATTGGGCCGGGAATAGGAGGGTCCATTACTTCACTTGGATGGACCTGAGAAGGAAAAACCAAGGATAATACATAATGTGCCAAAATGGGTAGGATAATAACCTGCGGGTTTAATCAAGTGTACCATGATATCCGAGCGGTCAGATTTCACTGATTTATTAAGCTGCAGCTCTCTATACTTAGGCCCAGGCTTGAGTCCAAGGGCTTTAGCTTTATCGGGATCAAACTTGCCCTGAATTTCAGGCAACTCACAAACATAAACCACAGATAGTTCACCAGGCTTTAAAGTTGTCCCATTTTTCCCTTCTACAGATGCCATCAAGTGATTTGGTTTCAGCAGAATAGCTGATATTTTAACAACCTCGTCATTAATCAGCACAATAGGATCTGAGAATTGCTTCTCATCCCAGATAGCACTTTCTCCGGGCTTTGGCAAAGGCCCAAAGCTTTTAGTATGAACCATCGCAGCATTTGGTATAAATAACTTCATTGCTTTAACCAGTAAATCGAGATCTGAAGGGCCCCATATGTTTACCTTCATTACGACAATGGAAATATAAAGGGTTAAGTTACGCGCACATTATATGCAAGGAATTCCATACAGCCACATGAAAAATAACTTACAGCCATCCCGACTTCCCCAGCCAGTGTCAAAAGCAAACCTACAACCATATAAAATACAATGAATCACCCAACCTTGCACAAATATATAGCTTAGCAAAATAAATAAATAACAGGAAACCTCAAAATAAAATGATAAAGAAGTGGATTGGGAATTACCACTAGAATTCAATAAAGACACAAAAACACATGAACAAACACAATCTCAGGAATATGAACCCATTAAGCCACCAAATGAGGGTAACCCTCAAACTTAGATGTGATCAATCAAGCTCGCTGAGAAGGACAATGCATTTACAAAGATAATTTATGTGGATACCTGAATCTGAGGCTTAAAGCCCTCATTTGTCGGGAGCTAAATGCTCCACTGTGACATTAGCAATTTCCATTACAGCCTTTACCGGCTGTCCTCACAAAAATCATATTGATTCTCTGGTCTAACATAAAATTCTGAAATAGATAACATTCAATCATGTCTTTCATGTGTACAAACCTGGAAGTCCACCAGCAGTTTCTGAACAAACACGAGAAAGAAACACATGATCTATCTGGGGAAAAAAAAAATTGTGTCATTTTCATAAATAGTGTACATAGATTATTTCTTTGGCAATCCAAAGAAGACCAGATGAATCAACAGTACCTTGGACAACTTAATCTTATGTTCGGTACAATATCGTTGCAACCCCTGCAGTATAGTATTTATGGTAAGTTGGCTCCAGAATCAAGATAAAATTATTTGTTTACCTCCCTCCCCCATCCCCCAAAGAATTGCTAGCAGAATTGAGAATACATCAAATATCACTATTACAAGAATACCCTTGCAAATTGCAAAATGGAACCACAAAGGCCTATATGTATCATGTGCAAGAATCTTTAGTTTTTATTTTATAAAGAGGGTTTCACAGTTCTTTAGCAAAATCATACTAGGAATGTAATTGACACATTTGTTTTTCCCAAAAGCATCTATACTTTGAGAGAATTCCCATACCATTTTGTGCATTGCAAAGTCCCTTTATTAGCATGAAACACCAAATAAAGCATATGCCCTTACTTGTTTAAGAACGGATAAAACAAAACGGCCAGAAATTAAACAATTGAGTCGTCATGATAACAGATCAACATTCTACAATCATCGCTAGGAGATGAAGCTTACCTCTCCTGCATTAAATATGAACCTCTGATGGTCAAAGAAGAGCAGGACAGAAGAAGAAGTATCTTGAGTGTCCATTCCAGTTCCAATAATCTGTCAATGACAGAAGTACCAAAAACTGAGTTAGAAATGGCTCTCAAACACAAGAGCCTCGACAAAATTCCATGTTGAATCTCATCAATAAAAAAAAACACATTAGATTGCAACAATTGGTAATGGGTTTCTAAGCGCCATTTGAATGTCAAACAGACAATAACTACCTCCATATGATTGTTTTGCTATCCAAATAGTTCTTAATTGTCAAAGATGCGTTAAATTTAGTAGGAAAACCCCCCATTTACAGAAGCAGAATACGGAAGTCACCAACAAATTGGCAAGAAATACGAGTCCACATATAAAATTGGGAATAGTAACCTGCACATAAGAGATAGTATTAACAGGGTTAAGCCTCCTATGTTTCTTCTCAAGGGTTTTGGGTTTATCGGACTTATCCCTCCCCTCTGCTCTCCTCTTGTTAAACCCAGCCACGGAATTGGCAGAATCCGCCATACCCTTGTCTGTATCAGGCAAAGAGCTCTTGCTTATGGTCTTGAGATTGAGGGGCGGGGGAGGAAGACGGCGAGTAGAAAGCTGCTTTCTGGGCGGGGAGGAGTAGACGGTGGGGAGAGAGAGAAGGGAGCGACGGCGGGCGAAGAGGAGAGGAGAGAAAGGGAAGGAGGAGGAGGAGGAGGGATTCAAGCTCAAGATATGGAGGAGTCGGAAGCTTGTTATTTGGGGCGGCATCGTTTTGTTTCTTTTGGTTTAACATCGCATCCAGAGGGTTTAAACTAAAACTACCAAACTGGCTTGTCACGAGTCCAACACTCCAAGGTCCCAAGTGCCTGTATCAATTCGTCCCGTCCTATCTCGTCCCGTAAAAATTACACACGGAACGGAGAGTTTGTATTCCGTAAATCCCATTTTTTTCCCGCATACATACATACATACATATAATTAAAATTAATAAAAACATATAAGAATATATTTATATTATACTTTAATATTTATTTAAATCCAAAATTTAAAATAATAAAAAAATATTAAAAACATATAAAATATAATAATAAAAGACTTACTGTTGACACTAACTTGGCAAGTGCTCGGAGGAACTCAGGAAGAAAGCCTACTATAATATGTAATACTTTAATTTGCTGGAGTACTTGCTAGTGTCTATTGTATGTAATACTTTAATTTGTAATTAATGTGGTTGTTATCGATTCCAGCTTGCGAGAAAGGAAGATGAAAAGTCGGAATCTATAGGGATTTCATGTTTCTCATCCATTCTTTGAGTGAGTTGGATCAGTTCTTCTCCGAGCGACATGTTCACCACGAAATGATCTGAAATTTGATCTTGGTCTATTTGAGATTGTTTCTTTTAATCGTAATCAAAGGGGAAATTTTGGTATGTGTCCATTTAGATGCCAAATTTTAGCCCAATGTCCATTTTCTTATGAAAATTAAGTGAGTGTCCCAAATTTCCAAATTTGCCCCTGTTCTTATAATTTTGTTTCATCTTCTTATGCGTGCTCCCTGTCCATGGAAATAGATGTCCAAATCTATAACCATTCATATTTTCCTGAACACGTTCACCTAAAGCTAAATGTTGATTTGTGGCAATTTTCTTTCTCCAATCTGTTTCTGATTTCATTACATAGCTTTATCGACTTTTGTACATGTCAATGATTTCCGATTTCCAACTGTGTTCGTTTAAAAAGGTGTCTCTATCATTTGAACTTATCAAGCAATGATTATGTATATAATCGGTCTTGAAAATAGATAATCATGTCATTACTCAAAGATAAATGCATATGAAGAGTAAATCACACAATAAAAGTAAAAGGAATATAGATGTAATCCCTTATATGACCAAAAATATCTCCCTAGGATAATTTTTTTTCGAATATCAAGCATGCTCACAAACTTAAATCATACATGCTCAATTACCTATGTCAAATCATATTTCACATAAAAACCAATTTTAAAGACTAGATCAAATCATTCCAGAATTCCATGGGATATATAAGATCATGTTAGCATAAAGTCCATAGGACAAACTCAAACTATATGGGTATCTTTGATAAAACATACATGCAATGCATGAGACTTTTTTTTTTCATTTTTTTCGACATTTTCTATTAATTTTTTTTTCACTTTTGACATTTTATATAACTAATAACTTAAACATGATGCATGAATTACAATAAAATCGAAATAAATAAAAATAAATAACTAAAATCTAAACATGAAACAAAAAAAAGAAACATGAACTAACCTAACAATTTACTTCACTCCCCCCCCCCCCACACAAACACACTTAAATGTTGCATTGTCCTCACTGGATAGACAAATAAAAAAAGGAATAATGAAAAATATAAAACTAGTACGATTCCCGCGCCATGACACGTTTTTTTAAAACTAAAATATTATATATAAAAATATTATAAAATATTAATAAATGTTAAGATAAAAATCATAAAAAAAATAATTTTACAACAAATGTATCTTATAATTATCTCATAAAATTATTTTTTAAAAATCTTATGTGAAGTATAATACATAAATATAGATATTTTAAATTACTCATTAATAGTAATATCAATATCATTATAACATTATTTAAATGTGATGTGTCATAATCAGTGGTTATATTCAATGTTTTGAATTAAGCCCATTAGTTAGTAAACAAATTTGAGTTAAGCTCAATAATTATATTAGATTGAATTCAATGTTTTAAATTAAGCACAATAGTTAGTAAAATTAAAGAAAAAAGAGAATTAAAGGAAAAAGAAGAAAAAAGGAGAATTAAAGAAAATCAAGGAAAATGGAAAAAAAATATGATTGGTCAAGACTCCTAAAATGCCTCTAAGATTGACACATCATCCTAAACTCTTCTAAATTAAGAGTTTATAGTTACTAAAATTAAAGAAAAAAGATAATTAAAGGAAAAAGAAGAAAAAAGGAGAATTAAAGAAAATCAAGGAAAATGGAAAAAAAAAATGATTGGTCAAGACTCCTAAAATGCCTCTAAGATTGACACATCATCCTAAACTCTTCTAAATTAAGAGTTTATATAGATATAGATATAGATATAGAAGTTAGTAAAATTAAAGAAAAAAGAGAATTAAAGGAAAAAGAAGAAAAAAGGAGAATTAAAGAAAATCAAAGAAAATGGAAAAAAAAATATGATTGGTCAAGACTCCTAAAATGCCTCTACGATTGACACATCATCCTAAACTCTTCTAAATTAAGAGTTTATGTAGATTATATAGATTAGTTAGTAAACAAATTTGAGTTAAGCTCATTAATTATATTAGATTGAATTCAATGTTTTAAATTAAGCCCAATAGTTAGTAAAATTAAAGAAAAAAGAGAATTAAAGGAAAAAGAAGAAAAAATGAGAATTAAAGAAAATCAAAGAAAATGGAAAAAAAAATATGATTGGCCAAGACTCCTAAAATGCCTCTAAGATTGACACATCATCCTAAACTCTTCTAAATTAAGAGTTTATATAGATATAGATTAGTTAGTAAACAAATTTGAGTTAAGCTCAATAATTATATTAGATTGAATTCAATGTTTTAAATTAAGCCCAATAGTTAGTAAAATTATAGAAAAAAGAGAATTAAAGGAAAAAGAAGAAAAAGGAGAATTAAAGAAAATCAAAGAAAATGGAAAAAAAAATATGATTGGTCAAGACTCCTAAAATGCCTCTAAGATTGACACATCATCCTAAACTCTTCTAAATTAAGAGTTTATACAGAAGTTAGTAAAATTAAAGAAAAAAGAGAATTAAAGGAAAAAGAAGAAAAAAGGAGAATTAAAAAAAAATCAAAGAAAATGGAAAAAAAATATATGATTGGTGAAGACTCCTAAAATGCCTCTAAGATTGACACATCATCCTAAACTCTTCTAAATTAAGAGTTTATATATATATATAGTTAGTAAAATTAAAGAAAAAAAAAATTAAAGGAAAAAGAGGAAAAAAGGAGAATTAAAGAAAATCAAAGAAAATGGAAAAAAAATGATTGGTCAAGAGTCCTAAAAATTAGGGCTGGCACGGTACGGTACCATGGTAAATTTTTCATTACCACGTACCGTACCGATACCCCTCGGTATGGGATTTTATGTACCACGTACCAACCGAATAGTTTCGGTACCGAAACTCTTGGTACCGAAAGAATCGGTTACCGAATGTCGGTACCGTGGTAACCGAAGCCACTATTTTCATTCTTCGATTTTCGTTTTATACACTGTGCTACCATCGGTACCATGGTACCAATGACAGATTATGCTTGAAAACGAACCGACTATCCTTGGTACCAACGGTACCACGGTATTTTATTTAAATATATATATATATATATATATATATATATATATATATATATATATATATATATATATATATATTTTTTTTTTTTTTATAAATAAAATATATATTTTATTTTTATATAAAAAAAATTAAATATATATTCGGTACCAACGGTACCACGGTAATTGGGTTGTCCATACCGTTACCGTATCGACTATCCTTGGTACCGAGACTTCGGTTACCGACTTCTTGGTACCAATGACCTGTTGGTACGGTTGGTATGGTAATTTTCGATTACCATACCTACCCTACCTAAAATGCCTCTAAGATTGACATATCATCCTAAACTCTTCTAAATTAAGAGTTTATATAGATAGATGGTTGAAGAAAGCAAATAAACTAACCAATCATTTTGAAGGTGGGGTCTGGAATCCAGACCGTTGGTGGATACTATACAAAGCACATAACAACGCAGTCTGAAGACCAAAAAGCTTATCAACAATACTAGAGAGCTTGTCTGCAGTGCTCGCCTCAAACTCAGCAAATAGACGCTCAAGGTCGTCCAGAGTAGCATAAACATGCCCAATGTCATCAGCAAAAACTTCTTCTTCTTCTTCTACCTCTTTTTCATTCTTATCCGGCTCATTCCCTCTAGCCCAACCATCTTCCTTAGGACTATGTCCCCCAGAATCATCCTCAATCAGGGGCAAAGGACAGTGGTTGTGACTGATATTGAAATTTGATGTCCTATCACAAAAAGGTAGATCTGCAAGCAGGTATAGATGATGCTCACGATACTCTCCTGCCATCCATCTAACATACTCCGATCCATCATAATGTAGGACACTAATAGTAATGTCAGCCCAATTCAAGTTAACAAGATTGTAAACCTTGTCATTCGAATAGGGTTGCATATCATCAAAACAAATTCTCAATCGACGAGCAATCAGCGACACCAAACCTCCAAAAGCAATAACACGGTCGGCTCTCACATAAGTAGCCCTAGTCACTTCCAAGCAACTCCCTAGAAATAATTGAACCCAATCAGGAATATGCAAAGCCTTACGAGTCAAACAATAAGTATAACTCCAGGATCTCATAGTAACCATCTACGAATCAGCAATACCAAAGAAACAAGTACTTAGAACTCTATAACATAGCCTCAGCGGAGGATGGGTAATCATATAGTCAAAGAATTTACCGTCCGACCCGAAAGATTGACTAGTAGCCTCTTTCCACATGTCAAGAGGATGTGGAGTAGCCAACTCAAATTCAACAACATCAGCTGGCGTCATGGTAACGCCAAACGCTTGTGCAATGAGATCCTTAGTCACCATGAACTTCTCACCCCTCAATTGGAAACGAATCTCCAAATCATAGTGATAATCCAAAGTAGTCAAGAACTCTCTCACCAACTCTGGAAAGTTAAACTCAGCAAGATCCATGAAATCACTCAAAACCCCTTTCTGAAGGAGTAGAGAGACATCCCTGAACAATCCCAAACGATACAACGTCGGGGAATCAAACAACAACGTGGATCGATAATTCCTTTTGTCAAGCTTACGCCAACACTCTTTATGCTTCAAAGTCATGAAGCTAGGCATCTCCATATCATAAAAATAAGCCATGATGCACGAACTGAGAAGAACGTGAAAGAACACCACAAAAACGGCTGAAATTCCCTCTCTGCAAGCAGCGGCGGGTGCCGGTGTACGCAGAACATGAATCCAAGTTGAAACTTTGAGAAACCAAACCAAACTTGGTTTCAAATGCTTTCTTTGGTGGTAAGTATGGGAATGGTATGGAAAGGATTGAATTTGGTGGATGAAGGTAGTGATTAATGTTTTGGATGGGTAAGAAAACATAATTGAAACACAAGGCTCTTTAGGTATTTGGAATGGACTCGAGTAGGAACTTAGGGTTTATGTGTTTTCTTGGAGACAAAGGCTTTGATTGATCAAAACAATGGAATGGGATTATATGGTAATTGGAGAGGGAAAGATTATCTATCAAAAAGAAAAGAAAAATATTAGAAATAATAGAAATAAAAGAAGATATAAAATAGACCGAAAGATAAAACTCTAATCCTAAGATATATAGATAGAAAATAAACTAGATAGATCAATCTTACCTAAGATAGATAAAACTAACCTAAGATAGAAAAGAATCTAATCCTAAAGATGGATAAAATAAAATCTACTCCTAAAATAAAATAGATAGAAATATATCTAATCCTAATGAAGATAGAAAATAAAATCTAACCTAAAAATTTCGAAAATAACATAAAAATATAGATAAAATAGGATAGAAAATACTCCCTTTCAATGTTACCAAAAATCTAGAACGCGCTTGTGAACAGTGGAGCAGCGGGCGCCAGTTTTGGAGCGGCGAGCGCCGTTATGTGCAGAACGACAATCCGTCATTCGATCAAGCAAATTTCGTCTACCAATAAGGTTCTAACACACCACTATCTAAATGTACAACAAATAGACTAGTCATACTTTATTGAATTGAAAAACTAAATGCAAAAATGAACAATATTACCTAATCTACCTTGGGTTGCCTCCTAAGAAGCACCTTTGTTTCACTTCTTTGGCTCGACGTGATGCAGTTCTTGATCAAGTTATCACATCAAGATCCTCCACACTTGTCTTTTTCTTGACAAGAGGGTGAACCTTAGGAATTTCTCCAATGTTTTCATCTATTGCACCAATCAATTTCTTATTAAAATGAGTTTCTTCTGGAGGTTGCCCTGAAATTGCAAAAACCTCAATATTGGTAGGAATAAATTTCTCATAGGAAAGAACAATAGATTCATTTGAATTTGACACATTCTCATGTGGCCCAAACAAATTTTCAATTTTCCTTTCAATCTCATCTTTTCCTAATTCAATTTTCTCATTGTTAGACGACTCAATAATCAATGACTCATTCTTAATAGAAGCATCTAACAAGTTATTTGATTCATTCGTGCAATCAATATCATTAGAGTCAAGAACATTCATAGAATCATTATGAGAAAGAGTAATATGCTCAAATATAGAAAACTCAATCTTTTTACCTTCAAACTCAATGGTTAGTGAACCTTTAAAGCAATCAATCTTAGTCTTTACCGTTCACAAGAATGGTCTTCCTAAGATAATTGAGGTTTCAGGCGTACCTTGTTCCATATCTAATATAAAGAAATCAGCTTGAAATATCAAATCATTAACCTTAACCAAGACATCTTCAACAACTCATCTAGGCTTAATACTAGAACGGTCAACGAGTTGTATAGTAACACAAGTTTCAGACGAAGCATTGAGACCCAAAAACATGTACAAGTTATATGACATGACATTGATTGAAGCTTCTAAATCCAACATAGCCTTAGTGAAGCTAGCATTACCTATTGCACATGGGATAGTAAACATACTCGGATCTCCGCATTTTTCAAGCAATCTTTTCTGTAGCAAAGCAGAAAAATTTTCATTCAAACTTACCTTTTCCTTCCTTCGTATTTGAGGATTTCCATGTATGTTTACTATCCCATGTATCCACATGGGATAGTAAACATACATGGGATAGTTCTTTCAAGAACTTTGCATAATGAAATTAAAAAACGGAATATTTACCTCACAATGAGCAAATGTGTCATAAATGATTTTTTAATCTTCCCACTTACGATCAGGTATTAAGGCATAAGGAAAGGGTGGTGCAGGTCTTGGAACCTCAGAAGACCACTCATTGGATGATTTCTTTGGGGATTGCTCAACGTAAAAATTCGAATCAGCTGCTGGTGGGTACGGCGGGCGCCGGTCTAGGGGGCGACAGACGCCGTCATGTGCAGAGTCTTTTTCCGAGTTGGTGTTGTCTTCTTCACCCACATCAATCACCTCCTTGTGCTTCTTTTCAACATTCCTAGTGGGTATATTCACTTCTTTTCCTCCTCTAAGGATCATGGCACTAACTTTATCCTTCAGATTAACTACCACTTGTGATGGCGACTTCCCCGAATCTTTCGCTTTCAACTCTCCAATCTCCTTATCCATTTGACTCAACAACTTCTCCTAAACACTCATCTTGTCCAACAATAACCTCAAAGTATCATCTCTATTCTCCTGTTGAGTGTTTCTCTAACGATTATCAAATTGCCCTCTTCCTTGATAAGGAACTTGTTGCTGTTAACCCCTACCATTGAATCCACTTTGATAACTTGAACTGTAGCCTTGATTGTAGACATTGTTACCAAAGTTGCGGCGGGGTCCATAATCCATAACTCTCAAATCAGTGACATCTTCTTGAATCAAAGGACACTTATCACTCATATGAGTTGGATCTCCACAGACACCACAAGGTCTAAGCTGTTGAGGTTGATTCATATGTGTAGCCATTTTGTTAACTAGTTCAGTAAGCCTATCTAAGTCATCCTTGCGACCATCTCTAGAATTATCCAACTTATGCACTACTCTAACTCCTTGGTGTTTCATATATTGTTGTGATGCATTCGTCTCCCATCTTCTTATGCATGTCAAATTCGAGCCTCCTTATCAACCTAAGAGATCTTTCAATCTGAGGATCAAAAGACAAAGACGATGAATTAGAAGAACAAGTTTGAACCATAAGAGGACAAAAAGACTCAAAGAAAAACAAAAATAAAAAGGAACCAATGATAGAAATAAGGAAAAGCAAACTCTTTCCTTCCTCGGCAACGACGCCAAGAATTTGGTGTGGGACGAACGTCGTTGGCAATTTTGCCCTTTGCCAAATAGTAATAATATCCTAACTCAAAGCTCAAACTAATAGATTAGCAAATCAATGAATTGATAAACCACCAAACTAGTATAGCGATGAAGTTCGGAGTCGAACCCACAGAGAAGAACGGTTGCTATGCAATGATTCTTATGATAAAAGCAATGATTTGTAGCAATTGATGACAAAGTAAAGTAAAGAGAACTATGATTGCAAAATATTGATAATAAGATAGAGGAAATATTTCACCTATAATTTTCAGACCATGATTGAGGTTCAAGATCATAGGATTGATTCAATAGTTATTTTTAAGCATATGTCGACTAGACTAAAGTTGATAGATCTGCAAGGATACAATCTTCTTATTCAATATTACTAAAGAATATCATTAAACACTCAAGTTTTAAGACCAAATGACAAATCGATTCAATGCAATTAGAAGGCAACATGAACAACCCTAATCGGCCCTAACAACATCTAACGACATAGATCAATCGAAATCATCCACTACAAAGACATAGAAATATCACTACTTCAATGGCTTCGTTTACTATCAAGAAAACAATAATGAATTCATAGTTCAGATGCAATTCCTAACGTGGTGATCAATCATAGAAAGAAACACAAATATAATCAATAAGACCAAGATGATAAATATACTCATAAATAACTAATTGAAATCAAATCCTCACAATTCATTCAACCATGTCTTCGAATCACAAGCGAAACTATGAGTTTAGCAACTCATAGGCCAAAAACCTCTCTTCTCTCTAATTGTGTTCATTATTAACCCTAATGCCTACACACGGCTTATTGTAGAAGAATAAAACCTAAATAGAATGTGCAAACCCTAGGAAATATAATTATAATATAATAAGTAAAAGATCTCTTCGAACTTAATTCGCATCGCTAAACACAGAATAGCGGCGGGCGACGCCCTATGTAGTGGTCAATTCTCTTTTTTGCTTCCTTGCTCCTTTGTATCTCCTTCATCAGCCTTCCTATGCTCCAAAACATGTCTTTTAAGCTCTTCCAAGATCCCATTCAAGGTCTGAATGCAAAACTTCAGAATAAGCACTAAAAATGCGTAGATTCCAAACTCGAATACTTCACAAGAAATATATGAAACTAGAGTAAAACACATGCAAAACTCCTATCTAAATGCAATAAGAATTACCTATAATGCCTATATGAAATATGCATTATCAACAATATTCTTCTATAGAGTTTTGTGAATGACACTAGTGGTGTTCAAATATATAACTATCTATGATCTTTTTGTGCAAACTACAAATAACTCATGCAAATTGAATGCCAATAATTATAGTTAAGTAAATTATAATAACGGAAGAATGTAAGGGAACACTATAAATGAATGTTACCGAAATAGAAATTAAAGTTACGGAAATACATAAATAAATGTTACAGAGAATCAAGTATAGTAAGCAAGTAAGAGGTCGATCCCACAGAGAATCAAGTATTCCTAAGCAATGTATATTTACCAATTAGTAGGAAAGAGGGGTTTTGGTGATTGAAGATGAGAAAAGAAACTATAAACAAATTAGTAGAGATAACAATTGAGAAAATAGTTCCATCTACAAATATCCACTTTAGTTTGGTTGATTGATCATCGATTCTTCTTCAAGTTCTCTTTTCATCCTATTATTGTTCCTGTCCTGATCTTATGTAAATTACTAGTCCTACGAGTCCTAGTAATCCTTACTAATTAGATAACCCTAACACGGTCAAGATTTAACCTAATAGTAGCATTAAGATTAAGGATTAACCATGATACATGCAACACCAAGCTACGAGTCAACATTTAACATATAATTGATTCTCTACATACCAGTTTAGTCCTACGAGTCCTAAAAAGGCATGCTTACTACTATGGATTAAGGTTCGCTACGAGGAATATACAAAATCCTAGCAATAATCTCCACTAGTTGTACGGACTAGGAGAAATCAACAATATTCGCAAAAGAATCAATACGAATCAATAGGAATAGAACAATAATAGAAATCTCACAACTTTATCAAACCAAAGCTTCAATCCATAGACGAAACGAATTGAAAGAGTTTAGCACTCCATGGCCATGGAGGCTCCTCTCTAGGCTTCTCTCAATTGATAATCTCCAAGTGCATAAACTAAGGAATTAGATCTTAAAATAAAACCCTAAAACATCCTTAAAAAGCCTCAAAAGAGTCGGCCAAATAATAATTCTAAAAACCTAATTAAAGAGATAAAAAGTCTAGGAAAAATCTTATCCCAACTTCATTTCAAGGCAATGTTAATTGTTTCGATTGTGTATTGCCTCAAACCCCCTGTCATATTATCAGAACAAATCTTATCCCAACTAATCAGTGGTGTGAATCTTGTCTCCTTATTTTAGAAGAAAAGCCAATAGACTTTATCCCGCTTGTGTAGAATTGATGAAAGAAGCATGAAAGACTGCATTAGAAATATTGGTTGGGCACTAAAATTGGATTTGATAAGAACTTTGCGGCCTTCCGCAATAAACTTTTAGCTTCAAGATTCTTGGATAGTAACATTGATCTCTTCAATGTTAGTATTTGACCACCTCGACTTGTTCAACTGCTACGCCATAACAAGGGCTCAAATGTTTGATGAGTAACCACTTATAGATTAGGAAACCACAACCTTTCAAAATGGCTCCGCTATTCTAAAATGCTGAACTTCTATTCCTCTTCATCCCAAAACTTTAAGTTATCAGACAAATATTCATCGAGCTTCAGGTAATCAACAAGGTCCTCGCTCTTTTCGTCCCAAGTATATCTCTAGTAAGAGCCCTAGTTTGAGCACCAATGCTAGTGCAAAGAGCTCGAGGGAGCAGGAGGAGGTTGTTGAGATGGTTGAAAATCTCTAGTAGAATGATTATATGATTCTTGAATCTAAGGCCTAGTTCTAGCAAGTATAGACATGACATTGTATTAGGGATCATCTTCAACTTGTAATATATGATAGTAGTTTTCTACAAATATTTAAACATCAGTTAATTTATATTTAGGGTAAAAAATAAACTACAAAGAAAAGGTTGAGAATACTTTTATAATATTGCAACCACTAAACTTTATCTCCGCCATGTTGTGGGTAATAGAAGATAACTTCAATTTGTCTTTAATCATAATTGCAAAATAAAACAATTGAAGTAGGAATGTGAGCGTGAGTAAAAGTTTGGGCAACATCGTGAAAATTTTGAAAACTTCAATTACATTTAGTGGTCAACCAAATATCACCAAAAACATTAATCGAGCATTCGATGTGTTGGGTGGTGAAAGTGCAAAGAGCTTCTCTATAGGTAAGATTCAAATCATTTTATAAATCTAGTTCCAAATGGTGCAAACATCCTTTGGGAATGTCGGATAGGTTCATTAGGAAGCGAAAGGTTCATTAGGAAACGAAATACGATCCAAGATGGAACCTTAGCTAAACGTTAGAAACAAGAAAAGCAAGAAGTAGCTTCAAGCTAGGCTCAATTTTCTCTAGTTTGTGACCGGAGCAAGACCATCATAATCTCTTGCTTGTTCTATTCATCGTCACTTGTTCATAGCGTGCCTTCGCAAGTGCCTTATTCTATACTCCCTTTTTCTCAAAATACATGTCTTTTAGGACGGAGCACGAGAATTAAGAAGTATGTTAAGTGTAATGATTAGATGTAAAAAGTAGACTAAGTGTAATGATTAGACTTTGATATTGAAGTATTTGTTTTTTGTTTTTAATTTGTGAGGAGAGTAGGGGTGATGTAAAAATTAGAATAATGATTATATGTAAAAGTAAGTTAGGTGTAATTATTAAATCTAAAAAGACATATTTTTGACAAAATTTTATGGGTTAAAAAGGCATGTATTTTGAGACAGAGGGAGTATTTTATTTTCTCAATCTCCGAACACCAACAATAGTCAAAGACATACTCTGTATTCGTCTCCTAATCATATATGCATCCGGATAAAAAACGTCATCAAAGATAGTCTATACTTAACGCTCTAATAGAAATACTACGTACTAATCAATTTGTTGAGAGTATGAGTCATAATACAAAGAGTCACTATATACCCTTTGCCATAATGCCATTGCATCAACAACAACAACAACATTCCCAGTTAATCCCGCCTAGGCAGGGTCTAGGGGGCCAGATGTACGCACTCTTTCCCCGACCAGGTCGAGAGAGTGTTTCCTATTGGCCCAAGCACCTGCGAAAACTCAAAGAACAACTAAAGAGAGAAGTACAAATCAGAAATAGAGGACAGTAGGAAGGCAGGATATAGGAAAAAGGAAAAAGAGGGTGGTGAAAGGAAAAGGATTTTGCCACTCTGCTAAGACTCAGCTCCACCCTTTTTGACCTGGATGTTGTTCCTCCACTGCAACCTATCTCTAATCATGTTCTCGTTAAGATTTAAAAGGGTTAAATCTTGGAAAACTAATATCAGTTGATATGGGATGCCTTGATCACTTTTGGGGTTACTCAAGATATGTGTTAAAAGTCAAAGGATGTTCCACTCTTGCCTGTGTTCTTTTCTTCTTCTAAGGGTTTCATGGGATATTGTAGAACACTTGATAAAGCGCTCTACAATTAATTTCTCATATGTTTTTTTATTGAACCGAAATAATGTATAAACAACAGGTTCATAACCCTAAATACCCTAGTTGGTCAAACAAACCTTAGAGGATAAGCAAGGGTTGCCACAAACCCTAGTTTAAACCAAATTCTAGCTCTTAACAATATAAAGTTTCTGCTTGGCTAAATAACACTAAAAATAAAACGTCCTAAATAATCATAAAACAATTATTTATAAAAATATATAATAGCTCAAAGATAAAGTTTACTAAAATAAGAAAACACATCCATGAAACCTTAAATACACAAATAGGCCGGCCCTTCTAAGAAAATAACGTCCCCGGACTGTGAAGTGAGATGATGGAAAGACGAGAGATATCTGTGGGGACGAATTCAGTCAGCTACGGACTTGTAACCCGAAAGTGCATCCTGCTACAGTTTCTAGTGAAAATGGCATATACCTCCACAAAACAGCACACTTCACCCAAATTTACCTCATAATTTCACAACTTACCAGTGACCACCTCCACAAAACAGCACACTGGGCCACTAGGGTTGTACAAGCGGACCCATCTATATTAAATACCTAACAATCCTCACAGTATCGTTTACAACACCACCTGCCCATCTCCCGCTTCACCCAAATTTAAATTCATTCCTAGTACACCTTCACGGAGCTCACGAAAGTAACGCAACTTTATCAGAACCACAATCAAGACAAAGGTCCCTCCCCTTGTAATTAGGACATTGCAAAGGCCTTGCTCATTGGCATGTCTAGAACCACGGGATTAGTATTTCATTCCTCCAGAATGGCTCGCCCAAGGTTTGTAGCAAGAGCCAGCCTGACAGAGCTCAATGCTTGAGGCGGTAGGTCAGGTTCAATGTAGTCTGGGCGTAACTTTGCCATGGACAGCTCTTGTAGCTTGTTCAGCAACAAGTTGGTCTGGGCGACATCAAGAAGAGGGCCTCCTTGCCAGCTAAGTAATTTTAACTGGATAAAAATAAACAGATTCAAATAGTGTTTAGTAATATAAAAACGCAAACAATCATATGATCAAGCCCCTAGTTTAAGTGAAGAAAGAGAGAATTTTGATGATGGAATTCTCTCAGAGGCATACTATGAGATCACATTTTATATTTTTTATTCGATCAAACGTAACTTGTTTCGTTGATTTATCAAAACACCAAATGCCCTAAGCTGCAGGAAATTTTCAAGGTCAACATATCCCTAAACAAAGGAGAGTCCTTCCGAGTCTCCAATGAAAAAGGAACCCATAAAGAAATTCAGAAGGCGTGCTAGTATCGCTGTTCCAATTCCCAAACCTCTTAACTTTACTCCATCCCTCCTGTGGATCATCTGTATGTTTCATTGACCCAGATCCTTCGGAGATAGCTGTGACAGTAAATTCTTTTGGTTGCAGTGAATTTATTTATCTTATTCTATTCATAGTTGCTATCAACATGCCCTACCTAATAAAAACCATTAGTTTTCAAAGTACGGAATCTGCAGTGAATTTATTTATCTTATTCTAGTCATAGTAATTTTTTGAAAAACAAAACAAAACAGACGCAGGTACAAGCATTACAGATGATACTAAAAGAAACGAAAAATAGTATATGTCTTGGGAATACATGTATGTTTCAAGAGAATTCACAGAACTGAAAGGCCGGAAAGCAAAGCAACAGCACAATAAGTCATAACCATAACAGTTATTGAATTTCGAGAGACTTCATGCAATATTTCATCTCAATCAAAAGAAGGTTTATTTCGGATAAGCTCACACATACAAACTGAAAGACCACTCAATAGTAACTAGCAAAAGCAACTGCCAACCATACACAGAATTTGTATTGAATCGATTCTGCAATAGAAACAAAAACGAAGCTGATTGAAGGGACACATCTCACCGAGTCATAAAGAAGAGGCAGCCAGAAGTGTTGAGGAGTAGAAGGATTTTTCATCAACTACAAACAAAAATGAGAAGGTTTTAGTGATACATAAACTTCTTTTGATCATGAGAAATTATGTTAAAAAAAGTCCAACTAGGCACATTGAAACAACTTAGCGAATTCATTCCTTATAAAGGAACCCTGATAGTATCCATAAATTCTGTAAACATTTTCCTTTTCATTTATATGGTAATTCTGCAGGGAAGAATGAGAAGGCAAAATAGTGGAAAGCAAGAAGGATGACCCATGCTAATTCTAGAGGAAAGGAGCACCAGAAACCAGCTTCAGATTTCAGAAAAATAGGCTGACAGGTTCTAAGACACAGTAGGGCATGTTGATAGCAACATAGCCAAAATGTTGCACAATGTATTTAAATTCTTGCACCCTCTCGACTCTACATGTGAATCCTCTGGGCTCTACTAATGAAGTAAATGAAACCAGTTAATATGGAAATATCTGAACTGAAAAAATACCAAAATAAGAGCATCAGAAGCTTGTTTAGCCGCATCCTTGGCCTTTCCATCCTGAACTTGCTGCAAGGATTTCTTGAAATCTCTATACCTGCAAACACAAATGGAATATAATTCAAACACGATTTAGAAGAAATCAAAAGCTCATTACATCATACATACTTGTGAAGAAACTCTAGGCCACCGGCTGTCCTCATATTAGATCCCAACAATTCAATTAAGCCTTCCCATTGCTGCATCAAGCAACTAAAAATATTATCACTTGTTTCAAGATACATAGTCGATATATTTTAGGAAAAACATATCAGAAGATGCAACTGAAGCACATTGGCTACCTTGAAACTCTCATCACAAATTGACTTTCCGACAAAATCAAACAATTTTTGAGAAATTTTATTAAGCCGAACTTCATCCTGAGCTTGCTGAAGCCAGAAAATACCAGACCCTTTATGACCATGCTTCCAGTGGTACATGCCAGCAATCTAAACATGAAGATGACACACAAATAGTTAGCAATGAAAATATTAGTGAATTACAATGCCACAAATATGTTATGCTCTTCCCAGGATAGCATGAAAACCATCAGGTAATCAGGTTAGATCCATAAAGGAGATAAACATTTTGACCGATTCTATATTCAAATAAAAAGCAGTTCAAGCAGATGTCTCAAGCAACAATCAAGAAAGAAATCCTAATATTTCCATACCTAGTTAGTCAAAATCAAATATAATAATAAGTTTCATGAGGTACCTTCAAAAGTTTTGAACTGACATTGTCCATCTGATAAAGACGGCAAATTTCCATGCTCTGCTCAAACAAATATGGCAAACATATGTTGCAGATATGGGGGTGCAATCAGCAATGGCAGCAAATATATGCACATCAACATTATTTATCATTATCAGTCCTCACCTTAAGCAATCCTTGATTGTGTTGTATGGGTTGCTTGCAAATTAAAAATTCCAACAAAACCATGCCCTGCTTCATACACGACATCAAATATATGGGGGCAATCTGTAGTGAAACAGCAACAAAGGGATGGTGAGCACAACCAATACCAATGAAGAGGTGGTAAGTAGTAATATTTCCAGCATGCTATTTTAAATAGCCAATACTATCTCCATAATTATAAGGATAACACCAAACATTGGCCATACAGTTCACCTGCCAAGTTAAAGGATGGGAGGCAAGAATCTGGGCATAGATAACTCGATGAAGCTCCTCAATGCTAATTCCCCCAAAATTATCTTGTTCCTCGTTTAAAAGAATTTCAGACTTGTCATTTCCAGATGTCAGCAGCTCAATGCAATGGGTCGCCATCCTATCAAATGAACAAATATTTCACATCATTATCATATTTAACCGTAACAACAAGCCCAAGGAAAATGATCAAACAAGAGAACTAACATTATGGTATTACCCATCTAAAATCTATACAACTGATTATAACACCCTGAAAAATGATTTAAAATAAAATCTCCATCCACTCACCAAGGGCCAAAAGTTTTGGAACACTCTGCTAAGACAACCTGAAAAATAAAATGAAAGGAAATTACAATCTAAAAAAAGGCTATTGAAGTTTTAAGTGCCTTAAGCAGGTTAGAATAGTCAACAAACCAGAAATTTGTAGCATGCACTAGAAAAGAAAACAAAGGGAGGACCAAAGTTAACTTTTCCAACCTTGGTATTTTCTCCCAGAATTCCAAGCAGCAATCCATCAAAGCAAAGGCATTTTGAAACTGGTTTCAACTGAGTACACTTCTGAGCTAGGTTGTACATGCTTTCTAAACCCTATCCACAGCATAACAGATACTAAAGATCAGTTCTATTGGAATGTAAGTAATACAGCACAAAACTTGCAATGGTAAGCATTCTACTGGACCTCCTGTACTGGAAATACTGTTTAGATTACTGACCACTGTGAATGGCCTGACATAAAGAAAATGAGATACAAAGAGCTCAATCCAGTGACATGAGGCAGTAGCAAGTGATTCGGTGTTGCCAAGCATAATCTGCAACATATTTCTCAATCCCTCCCGGGTAAGCTGGTGGTCACACTGAACCCAGAAACCACTGCAATCCAGTTTAGTTATTTGTGCACGCCATTTTTCCCAAGCCTGAGTGACAACCATTTTTTTTAAATGAGATAGAGAAAAATAAACCTGACTCATTGAATGCAGAAGTGAATATTGTCCAGAAAGTACCTTGATGAAGTCAGATCTATTTTTGCAACAAACACCTAATCTTCCATCTGGTAACTCAGGGCGTAAACGTGGCATTTTTGATACAAGGACAGCAATAGCCTCAACCAATCCATTCTCAGTCTGTTTTGTCATAAAGAAAAGGCAAAATACAAGCATGCCATCAGCCTACAGGATGACTAATTATAAATAAAGCTATTTTGAAGTCTCTAGAAATGATAGAGGTAGAAACTGAATCAGCAGACGGAAAACACACTCAGTTAACAACTCTCAAATTGATTATGTAACACTAAATGCGATATATTTCTCAAGGGCCACTCACTGAGATACAGTCCAGAGAAGCTACCAAGGGAGAGCTAAACTCTCTCAAAAGGCCAACGGGCAAATACCTTAAAACAACAACAACATTCCTAGTTAGTCCCGTCTAGGGAAGATCTGGGGGCCATGTTACACACTCTTTCCCCAACTACGTCAAGAGAGTGTTTCCGAGTGGTCCAAGCAAAGATAGGAGCGCACAACAAACAAAAGGACAAGTATAACACACGGTAAAGTTAAGGATATGGCAGACTACAAGCCATATCACAGTGTCCCTAACTGCCTATTGAAGAGGCCTAGATATTTCAGTCCTAAAAAGAAAGCTATCCAAATAGTGTCATGGCGACGTTTTTTTTAAAAAGTGAATAATCAAATTTTGAAAATACATGTTGGTGAAATAGTATGGCGGTGACTGTTTTTGGATATTACAATATCGCAAAAACACTTTTTTTTGTATCATGCTGATAATTTTTGTAGAGTAAGGGTCAAAATTTGAAAACGTTTCCACTACATACACCCCAAATCCTGCACGTCAATTCCGACATGCAGGGTTAGGTGGGTTAATTAATTTTTTGAAAGTGCTAATTAAAGAGGCTTGCACGTCAATTCCGACGTGCATTTTTTATGGTGGATTTACGGTGTATCTAAAAACACCCTTTTGAAAATATGGGTTGGTCAATATCTTCTCGAAACCACCCCGGGGGGGGTCAATAGGTAAATTCGTATATATATGATATGGCCCTAGTGGGCTAATATAATCAACTAAAGTCCAAGGGTTGGTCAATAGCTTGATAATAATATGTCGTGTTGATTTGTTTTAGAGGTTATGATATCATGGCTACATTTTTTTTTGGAAACAATATCACGGTGACAATTTTTTGATAATAGAGTAGTTAATGGTCAAATTTTGAAAATACCGGTTAGTGATAGTACCTTGGAATGACTCGTTTAAATTTTTTATCCCATTTCAATTTCTGAGACCCATTATGACTTATCAAGTCGTAATAAATGGGGCCTTATATCAATTACAACCCACCAAAACAGCCTAACCACAATCAGAGTATTCCCATATTTAAGTAAATGGCATAAATACCTCACGGCTTCCAAGCTGTTCGAGCTGGTAAGATCCATGTAAACGCAAAAGTTTCACCTGAAAAGGCAGATGAAACCTTGAATGGTCACCATGCACGATTCTTTTACCCTTACATATCAAGGATTGTACATCAACCACTTACCACAACATCTAGCCAACCAATTGCTAGAGCTGAGAGGATCCCTTCCCAGTATTTATGGTCATCTTCAATCGCCTGCATTTTATGCTTGGGTTATCTCATTGATGTATTAGTACAAGTAGAAAGTATGAAGCTTTTCTCAGCAGATAAAGCACACTTTAAGAGAAATGAGCAACTATAAAGTACAGAAATTAAAAAAAATCCATGAAGTTAAAGTTTTAACCCACGCAGGAAAAGAAAACATGTTAAACAATGTCGCATCCCCATAAAAGCATTACAATTTGCAAAAGCGACCTATGAACAAGACCTATAGAAGAGATGGCAGCCACGTGAGGTATAACTCGTGACCAAAAAGGCAGCAAAGTTAGTGAAAAGAAAATGGAGATCCTCTGAACTATGAAGATGAATAAAGTAAAATTGACATGAAAAATCTCTTCTGCTAAAGCCTCTGATGAAAAATTAGCAAATAGACAGCCAAACAATTTATTTCTGAAAACAGCACCCAAAAGTTCCAGATAAATTTGCTAATTAAACATTTAACTATGACATGCACAAATTATACAAATATCAATAATGTGTTCAGCCCATGAGCCCCACAGGAAAAACCATTTCGTTAATTCAATCTCCAGGTGCATCCAACTATGGTATGAATAAATGATAAATTCCAAACAACAAACAACACTCCCATATCCTTGGTTTGGCTGATATAGGGCAGCATTTTCAGATTTATGGATCAAGAATAAGAACAAAAGAAGAGAAGAAACAAACACGTGACGATGTTTATCCGGTAGAAAGATCAGATGATAAAGCAACAAGAAGCTTCACATGAAGGAGGGGCATTATAATAAAGGGTGGAACCAACTAAACTTGTCCCCAACAAGGCTAGGACTAAACGAGGAGATGAGGATTTAAGTAGCTGGCCTATGGAAAGCACCCCCTGTGGCTGTAACTATAACCCAAGCAAAACAAATTTACATGTTTATGCAATGATAATATACTCCGCGTACTCTTTTTTCCAACGTCCCATAAATACTTCTTATGCCATCTTTCCTCAATGAATCACAGTTTTTCCTGTTTTATAAAACCACTGAAATTGAAGCATGAACACTCACTGGAAAGTGTATAATATGGAGGTCCATGTGAATATGCTAGGTACGAAGTTATTTTCTCAACTTATTCCTTTACCTTGAGGTTAAGAGAAGCTACTTGCTCCTATACAAAACTTCAGACCTATGCACATGCTTGTAGAAACAAATATTATAACTTATCAACTTGATGAATATTTATATATATATAAAAGGATACCTGTGCATACAGAATATCATTTTGCAAATGTACCAGCTTGGAATATATTGCTGCGCCATCATATGAAAGAAAGCGACCATAATCCTACAATAACAAAAATGAAACAGCTCAGTAGAACCTCAAGTATATTTAACAAAGATGAGATATCATTGATATATTGAGTTTCAGGAAAAAAAGATCAGAGAATAACTCTATACAGATAACCAGTCAACAATCCGCTCAGGAAGCCAAGCCTGACATTGCTTGTCTCCGTAAAAGATTTCCAATAGCTCCCACACCGCCTTTAAATTAGTTGGTTCCTCGACTACCTGAAAATTAATATTGCATATATGCTCAATAATCAACCAAGTGAGAAATACAATAAATCATGTAACATAAAACAAAAGGCACTAGGACACAACCAGAAGAGCCCCAAAGAGTAAGAAAACAACATCAACCTTGAGAATTTTTCTCGGATCATCAATAGTTGAACAATAAGAGGCCTCCGGATTGCCAAGAGCAGATTTTATAGCCTTGCTATACTCCATGACATAATCAGAACTGAACATTTCAAACACTTAACAAAGTTAGAGGACTCCTCTTTATGATTACAAATTTCAAAAGGAATAATAAGATAAAATTCTGAAGAGAATATTGCAGCCAACAAGCCTGATATATCTCTTTTTGATAATAATATACTGTATATCAAATAAGATCATTATAAATAAGGAATTAGCAGACTCATAAGCTAAATCAAAGGATTTTTCAAGTTTGGCATCACCAGAAACCATTAACAAATTTACAGTTTCTGCAGGTATTTTTAGGAAATGGCAACGGACAACTCTGTTTGATAGAGATAAAATCGACCAAAATACCAAACTGGTTTTTAAAAGTGATACAGTTTGACATATGGGTATTTAAAACAACAACTTTGGACAAATGAGTATTTTTATATTAAAAAAAAAGAACCGCACAAATGGCTCTAAAAAATATGAACCGGTCAAATAGATCCTTTTTATATACAAACCTGGTTCAATTAGTTAATTTCAACTTTTATTATTTTGAACCAGTTTTGGTTTCTTTTTTCAAATTATGTTTCCCCAAATTGAATTTTGTAAATAGTTTTTTCAATCAAGATTAAAATTAGTTTTTCATAGGATATAATTTTTTATTATTTTAGAGTATTTTTTCTTCTTGTTTAAAATTAAAAATTTCAAGATTAAAACTATCACATTATACTTTTTAAATAATTGTAAAAAAATAATTATAATGAAAAATGATTTTTGTAAAATAATACTACAGTAATAGTAATAAATTGAATTTGATTATTATAAAAATTAACTATAATAATCTTAATTGATGATATACCTTTTTTAAAATGCAAATGGTAGTTTTTTTTAGCTTATAATACAATCAGAAAATAATATAATTTTATTTCTTTATAATTTTATACATTTAATTTCCATTCATGTAAGATACTTAAAACTTCAAAAAAAAAAATTTAAAAATCAAATTGGAAAGATAATTACAAAAAAAAAAGGTTCAATTTGATTAAAGTCAAATTTAACTTGTTCAACCGGGTTTTGGTATAAACAAGGACCTATTTGACCAGTTCACATTTTTTTTATTACTGATTTGTCCAAATTTGTTCTTAACTACCCATCTGTCAGTGTGCCACATTTGAATACTAATTTCGTATTTCGGCCATAAATCAGGAAGCAACATAAAAATGAAAGAACACCCAATAAATTGATAATCTCTAGTCCTTTTACTATTACCCCAATTGAGATATAATTCTCAAAAGGCCACTCAATGAGATAAACTCACAAGCCACAAATGGAAAGAACGACTCTCACAAAGGCCAAAGGCAAAGCCTTCCAATGATCACTCTTCGATAACAGAATCCGAGGCCTAGTGCCTTATTTGTAGGATACTAATTCCTCAAACCCTGACAAACAGTTATTGCCCACATATGGTACCCCCTTACTGCCCTTACCCTTTGACAATATGCTTAGATTTTTTCTAATTTTAGGGACTTAAGAAAGGAATTTTCTTAGTGTTGCAAGAGCAGCTTCTAGTATAATTCTTGTACTGTTGCAGACAAAATTAGTAGTAATTTACTAGCTCATCAACAAAAATCACAGACCCAGGTGATCAAACCACTTATTTTACTTTGGCTCCAAACAACATACCAAGCACAAATAACAAGGTAATTCATGGTTTACTCTTGCCCTAATTGCAAAAACATGTGGAGCTAGTTAGGTTTCTCCGTCGTAATTATTTTCACTCAAATTCAAATGTCAAGCACCTGATAGATAGCAAGTTCAGTATTGTTCAGGAATTTATATCCTCATATTCTCTACAAGCTTGAAAACCCTGATGATATTCTCTTGTTATTGTTGCAAGAACAACATTTTAGTATAAATCTTATGCTATTGCAGTCAAAACTTTCAGTAATTTACTAGTTCTGCAACAAATATTAGCCAAGTGATCAAGCTAACTATTTAACTTAGGGCCCACTCTATACTCTTTACATCCAAACAACAGAACAAGCAGAGTTTACAAGGGTTCTCAAGAACCAATTGCAATACATGTGGAACTAGTAAGGTTTCTCGTTTGAAGTTCGTTACCCTGAAATGTGAATGTGAAGCATTTGCTCTGTCAAATATTTAAGGATTAAAAAACGTATGCAGTTTGAACAATAAAACTTCAACTTCAACCGAATTCCAGACTGCCAACAAAGGCAGCACAGCTCACTACTACTCCAAAACAGGATCCTACAGATCAATCATTATCAGATTGAGGATGAAAATGTAGATGAAAAAAATATATATATTTTTTCCAATTAAAAGTAACAAATGCTCCAAATTCCACCCAACTTCATACCATTCATGGCTAGTCAAAGCAGGTATTGACGTCTTGGACCACGCAGCCACCGAGTTCTTCTGACTCTGGAGCAAAGCAAAAGGAGTGACGGAGCCGTACGAGATCCTTCGGAAACGAGCGTCGTCGATACCGCCGTTGGAGCCGCTCAGCTTAACCTCGACCACCCTACCACCGACATCAACATCATCGGCAGAGGATGTGGTTCTAGGCTGCTGCGAAGGCGACGGAGGTTGGTCGCGGAAGAGGGAGATGCGGAGGCAGTTGCCGCGGGACCAGCTAAGAGAGAGGCGAGAAATGGGAAGGGGAAGCGAGTGGTGGAGAGAATAGACAGGTGGTTCGGGAGGCTCCGAGGAGAAAAGAGAGAGGGCTAGGGACCCGCCAGAATCTGCCATGGGAGCCGGCATCGTCGCCGACGGTAACAGAGAGGGAGAGGAGGGTACGAAGAGAAATAGGGTTTTGTCGGGGTTTTCTCTTGAATTGGTAAATAAATAGCGGTCATTCCGGGGTTCGAACCGCGGTACCCATAAGTCATTTCCGGTGACCCATTTCGGAATGGTTTGTCGGGGTTTTCTCAGTGACAAGCCGTCGCCGTGTAATTTATTTGGAAATTTCACCAGTAACCTCGTGGAATTACAATTTTCATCGGTATATAAAAGTTTTTCGTACGGTACCTCTCATGTTTAGAAGAAATTTACGGCATGCCCTTACCTAGTTATACTTAACAGATGAATGACTCTCCTTTTATTTTTATTTAAAAAAAAATGAACGGAAATTTCGCAAGGTACCCCTGAGGTATTGCAATTTTCGCGAGGTATACAACTCTTTTACATATTTCGCGTGGTGCCCCTGAGGTTTTAAATTTTTTCGTCTCGTGCCCTTCCACGTTAAATTTAACAGATTCCGCTATTTTTAATTTAAAAAAAAAGAAAAAAGAAAGAAAGAAGGAACGGATAGAGGTGAACTGGTGAAGACTCCTCTCTTTGGGGTTGGGAGAACAGACGCGCTTTATCCATCTCCCTCTCAGGCTATGGCGGTATTTCAAATTTTCAATCCTTCTCTTCGATTACCCCCTCTCAGGCTCAATTAAATTGAGTGATGATTACCCAAAGAGTTGCTTTCGATTTCGCAACCTGGTGCACCTTTGCTTCATGTGAGGTCGATTCGGTTCCACCCTTTCCCATCAAATTGATTTGGGGGTTTTTATCTTGGCTCTCAAAAAGGGCTTTTGCATATGAGATTCATCTTAGGGATGGGTTTTTGAAGGGGATTATGAGTTGTTGGTGGTGGATTTGGGGTGTCAGGCCTCACCAACGGGAGAGACTGGTGCTTCTTCCTCCTCCGCTCCTTCTTCGTCTCCACCGGGAGATCGAGATTAAAGATTCTTCACCCCATCATTGTGCGAATCCCCCTCAAACGACGAAGACGAACAGTCCATCGAGCTATTACGCCGGTGCAACCCTGCTCTCCTCCCTCCACCGATCGGCGCCTGCAATTTAGTTGGCTTTGGCTTCGGCTTCAAACGCCGGCGCCGCGAAAGACAACCTCTCGAAGAAATCAGCGTCCACAGACAAGCTCCGGAGATGGTTAATTGGAGGCGGAGCCTTGGGGAAATTGTTGTCGTCGCTTGATTCGTCCGACCCGTACGAATCAACTGTCATCGGAGCGTCAAAGCTGCTGGTGTTAGCGGCAGTGACGGTGGGAAGTCGAGAGCGGAGAATCGACGTTGAAGAAGGGAAGCGGGAGAGGGTTTCGGAGTGGGCTCGGCGGTGGTGGGGCCGGAGACTGGGTTCGTCTTCGTCGTTCGAGGGGATCCATCCCTTCTTTGTTTCTTTTTCTTTTTTTTCTTTTTCTTTTTTTTTAATTAAAAATAACGGAATCTGTTAAATTTAACGTGGAAGGGCACGAGGCGAAAAAATTTAAAACCTCAGGGGCACCACGCGAAATATGTAAAAGAGTTGTATACCTCGCAAAAATTGCAATACCTCAGGGGTACCTCGCGAAATTTCCGAAAATGAAAATAGAAGAATGAAAGAGAAGAAGAGCGCGGTGAGAGCAAAATCGCAAGAGAAGAAGAGATGACTCAGGGGAGGCGACTGAGAGATCGAGGAGGTGACGCTGCCCCGACGTGGAGGCCATCGACCAAGCAAGGACCGGACAAGCAGCATCGTAGTCTCGAGGAAAGGTGCAACCCGACTGAATTGAAGAAGGTATATAATTTATTTATTTTTAAAAAAATTAGGGTTTCGAATTTGGGGGTTTTGAATGGAAATGTCCACAGCATTGCTTTCTGTCAAAACCTGTTGCTTTTCCTAATCTATAAATTTAAAGGTGTTGGAGATTTAATTTGTCTATTTGGGATTGCAGTTGCTACTGTTTGTTTGGCTAAGTTTGTTAAATTTCTCAATTTTATGACTTTTCTTTTGATTGCTGCAATTTGAAGTTGCAGACTCAAGCTGGGAACTCGTTGAGGATTTGAAAGAGCATCCAAAGGTAATTCATATTTCTTTGCTTGTAGTTGAATCAGAAGAATGGGATGAGTTGCATGATTTATTGTCTGAATTGGTCAAGATTAAGAGTGTTGGTTACAACTAGGGTGAGTTCAAATACTAACAAGTCGAGGTGGTCAAATACTAACATTGAAGAGATCAATGTTACTATCCAAGAATCTTGAAGCTAAAAGTTTAAGAATAAACTTTTAGCTTCAAGATTCTTGGATAGTAACATTGATCTCTTCAATGTTAGTATTTGACCACCTCGACTTGTTCAACTGCTACGCCATAACAAGGGCTCAAATGTTTGATGAGTAACCACTTATAGATTAGGAAACCACAACCTTTCAAAATGGCTCCGCTATTCTAAAATGCTGAACTTCTATTCCTCTTCATCCCAAAACTTTAAGTTATCAGACAAATATTCATCGAGCTTCAGGTAATCAACAAGGTCCTCGCTCTTTTCGTCCCAAGTATATCTCTAGTAAGAGCCCTAGTTTGAGCACCAATGCTAGTGCAAAGAGCTCGAGGGAGCAGGAGGAGGTTGTTGAGATGGTTGAAAATCTCTAGTAGAATGATTATATGATTCTTGAATCTAAGGCCTAGTTCTAGCAAGTATAGACATGACATTGTATTAGGGATCATCTTCAACTTGTAATATATGATAGTAGTTTTCTACAAATATTTAAACATCAGTTAATTTATATTTAGGGTAAAAAATAAACTACAAAGAAAAGGTTGAGAATACTTTTATAATATTGCAACCACTAAACTTTATCTCCGCCATGTTGTGGGTAATAGAAGATAACTTCAATTTGTCTTTAATCATAATTGCAAAATAAAACAATTGAAGTAGGAATGTGAGCGTGAGTAAAAGTTTGGGCAACATCGTGAAAATTTTGAAAACTTCAATTACATTTAGTGGTCAACCAAATATCACCAAAAACATTAATCGAGCATTCGATGTGTTGGGTGGTGAAAGTGCAAAGAGCTTCTCTATAGGTAAGATTCAAATCATTTTATAAATCTAGTTCCAAATGGTGCAAACATCCTTTGGGAATGTCGGATAGGTTCATTAGGAAGCGAAAGGTTCATTAGGAAACGAAATACGATCCAAGATGGAACCTTAGCTAAACGTTAGAAACAAGAAAAGCAAGAAGTAGCTTCAAGCTAGGCTCAATTTTCTCTAGTTTGTGACCGGAGCAAGACCATCATAATCTCTTGCTTGTTCTATTCATCGTCACTTGTTCATAGCGTGCCTTCGCAAGTGCCTTATTCTATACTCCCTTTTTCTCAAAATACATGTCTTTTAGGACGGAGCACGAGAATTAAGAAGTATGTTAAGTGTAATGATTAGATGTAAAAAGTAGACTAAGTGTAATGATTAGACTTTGATATTGAAGTATTTGTTTTTTGTTTTTAATTTGTGAGGAGAGTAGGGGTGATGTAAAAATTAGAATAATGATTATATGTAAAAGTAAGTTAGGTGTAATTATTAAATCTAAAAAGACATATTTTTGACAAAATTTTATGGGTTAAAAAGGCATGTATTTTGAGACAGAGGGAGTATTTTATTTTCTCAATCTCCGAACACCAACAATAGTCAAAGACATACTCTGTATTCGTCTCCTAATCATATATGCATCCGGATAAAAAACGTCATCAAAGATAGTCTATACTTAACGCTCTAATAGAAATACTACGTACTAATCAATTTGTTGAGAGTATGAGTCATAATACAAAGAGTCACTATATACCCTTTGCCATAATGCCATTGCATCAACAACAACAACAACATTCCCAGTTAATCCCGCCTAGGCAGGGTCTAGGGGGCCAGATGTACGCACTCTTTCCCCGACCAGGTCGAGAGAGTGTTTCCTATTGGCCCAAGCACCTGCGAAAACTCAAAGAACAACTAAAGAGAGAAGTACAAATCAGAAATAGAGGACAGTAGGAAGGCAGGATATAGGAAAAAGGAAAAAGAGGGTGGTGAAAGGAAAAGGATTTTGCCACTCTGCTAAGACTCAGCTCCACCCTTTTTGACCTGGATGTTGTTCCTCCACTGCAACCTATCTCTAATCATGTTCTCGTTAAGATTTAAAAGGGTTAAATCTTGGAAAACTAATATCAGTTGATATGGGATGCCTTGATCACTTTTGGGGTTACTCAAGATATGTGTTAAAAGTCAAAGGATGTTCCACTCTTGCCTGTGTTCTTTTCTTCTTCTAAGGGTTTCATGGGATATTGTAGAACACTTGATAAAGCGCTCTACAATTAATTTCTCATATGTTTTTTTATTGAACCGAAATAATGTATAAACAACAGGTTCATAACCCTAAATACCCTAGTTGGTCAAACAAACCTTAGAGGATAAGCAAGGGTTGCCACAAACCCTAGTTTAAACCAAATTCTAGCTCTTAACAATATAAAGTTTCTGCTTGGCTAAATAACACTAAAAATAAAACGTCCTAAATAATCATAAAACAATTATTTATAAAAATATATAATAGCTCAAAGATAAAGTTTACTAAAATAAGAAAACACATCCATGAAACCTTAAATACACAAATAGGCCGGCCCTTCTAAGAAAATAACGTCCCCGGACTGTGAAGTGAGATGATGGAAAGACGAGAGATATCTGTGGGGACGAATTCAGTCAGCTACGGACTTGTAACCCGAAAGTGCATCCTGCTACAGTTTCTAGTGAAAATGGCATATACCTCCACAAAACAGCACACTTCACCCAAATTTACCTCATAATTTCACAACTTACCAGTGACCACCTCCACAAAACAGCACACTGGGCCACTAGGGTTGTACAAGCGGACCCATCTATATTAAATACCTAACAATCCTCACAGTATCGTTTACAACACCACCTGCCCATCTCCCGCTTCACCCAAATTTAAATTCATTCCTAGTACACCTTCACGGAGCTCACGAAAGTAACGCAACTTTATCAGAACCACAATCAAGACAAAGGTCCCTCCCCTTGTAATTAGGACATTGCAAAGGCCTTGCTCATTGGCATGTCTAGAACCACGGGATTAGTATTTCATTCCTCCAGAATGGCTCGCCCAAGGTTTGTAGCAAGAGCCAGCCTGACAGAGCTCAATGCTTGAGGCGGTAGGTCAGGTTCAATGTAGTCTGGGCGTAACTTTGCCATGGACAGCTCTTGTAGCTTGTTCAGCAACAAGTTGGTCTGGGCGACATCAAGAAGAGGGCCTCCTTGCCAGCTAAGTAATTTTAACTGGATAAAAATAAACAGATTCAAATAGTGTTTAGTAATATAAAAACGCAAACAATCATATGATCAAGCCCCTAGTTTAAGTGAAGAAAGAGAGAATTTTGATGATGGAATTCTCTCAGAGGCATACTATGAGATCACATTTTATATTTTTTATTCGATCAAACGTAACTTGTTTCGTTGATTTATCAAAACACCAAATGCCCTAAGCTGCAGGAAATTTTCAAGGTCAACATATCCCTAAACAAAGGAGAGTCCTTCCGAGTCTCCAATGAAAAAGGAACCCATAAAGAAATTCAGAAGGCGTGCTAGTATCGCTGTTCCAATTCCCAAACCTCTTAACTTTACTCCATCCCTCCTGTGGATCATCTGTATGTTTCATTGACCCAGATCCTTCGGAGATAGCTGTGACAGTAAATTCTTTTGGTTGCAGTGAATTTATTTATCTTATTCTATTCATAGTTGCTATCAACATGCCCTACCTAATAAAAACCATTAGTTTTCAAAGTACGGAATCTGCAGTGAATTTATTTATCTTATTCTAGTCATAGTAATTTTTTGAAAAACAAAACAAAACAGACGCAGGTACAAGCATTACAGATGATACTAAAAGAAACGAAAAATAGTATATGTCTTGGGAATACATGTATGTTTCAAGAGAATTCACAGAACTGAAAGGCCGGAAAGCAAAGCAACAGCACAATAAGTCATAACCATAACAGTTATTGAATTTCGAGAGACTTCATGCAATATTTCATCTCAATCAAAAGAAGGTTTATTTCGGATAAGCTCACACATACAAACTGAAAGACCACTCAATAGTAACTAGCAAAAGCAACTGCCAACCATACACAGAATTTGTATTGAATCGATTCTGCAATAGAAACAAAAACGAAGCTGATTGAAGGGACACATCTCACCGAGTCATAAAGAAGAGGCAGCCAGAAGTGTTGAGGAGTAGAAGGATTTTTCATCAACTACAAACAAAAATGAGAAGGTTTTAGTGATACATAAACTTCTTTTGATCATGAGAAATTATGTTAAAAAAAGTCCAACTAGGCACATTGAAACAACTTAGCGAATTCATTCCTTATAAAGGAACCCTGATAGTATCCATAAATTCTGTAAACATTTTCCTTTTCATTTATATGGTAATTCTGCAGGGAAGAATGAGAAGGCAAAATAGTGGAAAGCAAGAAGGATGACCCATGCTAATTCTAGAGGAAAGGAGCACCAGAAACCAGCTTCAGATTTCAGAAAAATAGGCTGACAGGTTCTAAGACACAGTAGGGCATGTTGATAGCAACATAGCCAAAATGTTGCACAATGTATTTAAATTCTTGCACCCTCTCGACTCTACATGTGAATCCTCTGGGCTCTACTAATGAAGTAAATGAAACCAGTTAATATGGAAATATCTGAACTGAAAAAATACCAAAATAAGAGCATCAGAAGCTTGTTTAGCCGCATCCTTGGCCTTTCCATCCTGAACTTGCTGCAAGGATTTCTTGAAATCTCTATACCTGCAAACACAAATGGAATATAATTCAAACACGATTTAGAAGAAATCAAAAGCTCATTACATCATACATACTTGTGAAGAAACTCTAGGCCACCGGCTGTCCTCATATTAGATCCCAACAATTCAATTAAGCCTTCCCATTGCTGCATCAAGCAACTAAAAATATTATCACTTGTTTCAAGATACATAGTCGATATATTTTAGGAAAAACATATCAGAAGATGCAACTGAAGCACATTGGCTACCTTGAAACTCTCATCACAAATTGACTTTCCGACAAAATCAAACAATTTTTGAGAAATTTTATTAAGCCGAACTTCATCCTGAGCTTGCTGAAGCCAGAAAATACCAGACCCTTTATGACCATGCTTCCAGTGGTACATGCCAGCAATCTAAACATGAAGATGACACACAAATAGTTAGCAATGAAAATATTAGTGAATTACAATGCCACAAATATGTTATGCTCTTCCCAGGATAGCATGAAAACCATCAGGTAATCAGGTTAGATCCATAAAGGAGATAAACATTTTGACCGATTCTATATTCAAATAAAAAGCAGTTCAAGCAGATGTCTCAAGCAACAATCAAGAAAGAAATCCTAATATTTCCATACCTAGTTAGTCAAAATCAAATATAATAATAAGTTTCATGAGGTACCTTCAAAAGTTTTGAACTGACATTGTCCATCTGATAAAGACGGCAAATTTCCATGCTCTGCTCAAACAAATATGGCAAACATATGTTGCAGATATGGGGGTGCAATCAGCAATGGCAGCAAATATATGCACATCAACATTATTTATCATTATCAGTCCTCACCTTAAGCAATCCTTGATTGTGTTGTATGGGTTGCTTGCAAATTAAAAATTCCAACAAAACCATGCCCTGCTTCATACACGACATCAAATATATGGGGGCAATCTGTAGTGAAACAGCAACAAAGGGATGGTGAGCACAACCAATACCAATGAAGAGGTGGTAAGTAGTAATATTTCCAGCATGCTATTTTAAATAGCCAATACTATCTCCATAATTATAAGGATAACACCAAACATTGGCCATACAGTTCACCTGCCAAGTTAAAGGATGGGAGGCAAGAATCTGGGCATAGATAACTCGATGAAGCTCCTCAATGCTAATTCCCCCAAAATTATCTTGTTCCTCGTTTAAAAGAATTTCAGACTTGTCATTTCCAGATGTCAGCAGCTCAATGCAATGGGTCGCCATCCTATCAAATGAACAAATATTTCACATCATTATCATATTTAACCGTAACAACAAGCCCAAGGAAAATGATCAAACAAGAGAACTAACATTATGGTATTACCCATCTAAAATCTATACAACTGATTATAACACCCTGAAAAATGATTTAAAATAAAATCTCCATCCACTCACCAAGGGCCAAAAGTTTTGGAACACTCTGCTAAGACAACCTGAAAAATAAAATGAAAGGAAATTACAATCTAAAAAAAGGCTATTGAAGTTTTAAGTGCCTTAAGCAGGTTAGAATAGTCAACAAACCAGAAATTTGTAGCATGCACTAGAAAAGAAAACAAAGGGAGGACCAAAGTTAACTTTTCCAACCTTGGTATTTTCTCCCAGAATTCCAAGCAGCAATCCATCAAAGCAAAGGCATTTTGAAACTGGTTTCAACTGAGTACACTTCTGAGCTAGGTTGTACATGCTTTCTAAACCCTATCCACAGCATAACAGATACTAAAGATCAGTTCTATTGGAATGTAAGTAATACAGCACAAAACTTGCAATGGTAAGCATTCTACTGGACCTCCTGTACTGGAAATACTGTTTAGATTACTGACCACTGTGAATGGCCTGACATAAAGAAAATGAGATACAAAGAGCTCAATCCAGTGACATGAGGCAGTAGCAAGTGATTCGGTGTTGCCAAGCATAATCTGCAACATATTTCTCAATCCCTCCCGGGTAAGCTGGTGGTCACACTGAACCCAGAAACCACTGCAATCCAGTTTAGTTATTTGTGCACGCCATTTTTCCCAAGCCTGAGTGACAACCATTTTTTTTAAATGAGATAGAGAAAAATAAACCTGACTCATTGAATGCAGAAGTGAATATTGTCCAGAAAGTACCTTGATGAAGTCAGATCTATTTTTGCAACAAACACCTAATCTTCCATCTGGTAACTCAGGGCGTAAACGTGGCATTTTTGATACAAGGACAGCAATAGCCTCAACCAATCCATTCTCAGTCTGTTTTGTCATAAAGAAAAGGCAAAATACAAGCATGCCATCAGCCTACAGGATGACTAATTATAAATAAAGCTATTTTGAAGTCTCTAGAAATGATAGAGGTAGAAACTGAATCAGCAGACGGAAAACACACTCAGTTAACAACTCTCAAATTGATTATGTAACACTAAATGCGATATATTTCTCAAGGGCCACTCACTGAGATACAGTCCAGAGAAGCTACCAAGGGAGAGCTAAACTCTCTCAAAAGGCCAACGGGCAAATACCTTAAAACAACAACAACATTCCTAGTTAGTCCCGTCTAGGGAAGATCTGGGGGCCATGTTACACACTCTTTCCCCAACTACGTCAAGAGAGTGTTTCCGAGTGGTCCAAGCAAAGATAGGAGCGCACAACAAACAAAAGGACAAGTATAACACACGGTAAAGTTAAGGATATGGCAGACTACAAGCCATATCACAGTGTCCCTAACTGCCTATTGAAGAGGCCTAGATATTTCAGTCCTAAAAAGAAAGCTATCCAAATAGTGTCATGGCGACGTTTTTTTTAAAAAGTGAATAATCAAATTTTGAAAATACATGTTGGTGAAATAGTATGGCGGTGACTGTTTTTGGATATTACAATATCGCAAAAACACTTTTTTTTGTATCATGCTGATAATTTTTGTAGAGTAAGGGTCAAAATTTGAAAACGTTTCCACTACATACACCCCAAATCCTGCACGTCAATTCCGACATGCAGGGTTAGGTGGGTTAATTAATTTTTTGAAAGTGCTAATTAAAGAGGCTTGCACGTCAATTCCGACGTGCATTTTTTATGGTGGATTTACGGTGTATCTAAAAACACCCTTTTGAAAATATGGGTTGGTCAATATCTTCTCGAAACCACCCCGGGGGGGGTCAATAGGTAAATTCGTATATATATGATATGGCCCTAGTGGGCTAATATAATCAACTAAAGTCCAAGGGTTGGTCAATAGCTTGATAATAATATGTCGTGTTGATTTGTTTTAGAGGTTATGATATCATGGCTACATTTTTTTTTGGAAACAATATCACGGTGACAATTTTTTGATAATAGAGTAGTTAATGGTCAAATTTTGAAAATACCGGTTAGTGATAGTACCTTGGAATGACTCGTTTAAATTTTTTATCCCATTTCAATTTCTGAGACCCATTATGACTTATCAAGTCGTAATAAATGGGGCCTTATATCAATTACAACCCACCAAAACAGCCTAACCACAATCAGAGTATTCCCATATTTAAGTAAATGGCATAAATACCTCACGGCTTCCAAGCTGTTCGAGCTGGTAAGATCCATGTAAACGCAAAAGTTTCACCTGAAAAGGCAGATGAAACCTTGAATGGTCACCATGCACGATTCTTTTACCCTTACATATCAAGGATTGTACATCAACCACTTACCACAACATCTAGCCAACCAATTGCTAGAGCTGAGAGGATCCCTTCCCAGTATTTATGGTCATCTTCAATCGCCTGCATTTTATGCTTGGGTTATCTCATTGATGTATTAGTACAAGTAGAAAGTATGAAGCTTTTCTCAGCAGATAAAGCACACTTTAAGAGAAATGAGCAACTATAAAGTACAGAAATTAAAAAAAATCCATGAAGTTAAAGTTTTAACCCACGCAGGAAAAGAAAACATGTTAAACAATGTCGCATCCCCATAAAAGCATTACAATTTGCAAAAGCGACCTATGAACAAGACCTATAGAAGAGATGGCAGCCACGTGAGGTATAACTCGTGACCAAAAAGGCAGCAAAGTTAGTGAAAAGAAAATGGAGATCCTCTGAACTATGAAGATGAATAAAGTAAAATTGACATGAAAAATCTCTTCTGCTAAAGCCTCTGATGAAAAATTAGCAAATAGACAGCCAAACAATTTATTTCTGAAAACAGCACCCAAAAGTTCCAGATAAATTTGCTAATTAAACATTTAACTATGACATGCACAAATTATACAAATATCAATAATGTGTTCAGCCCATGAGCCCCACAGGAAAAACCATTTCGTTAATTCAATCTCCAGGTGCATCCAACTATGGTATGAATAAATGATAAATTCCAAACAACAAACAACACTCCCATATCCTTGGTTTGGCTGATATAGGGCAGCATTTTCAGATTTATGGATCAAGAATAAGAACAAAAGAAGAGAAGAAACAAACACGTGACGATGTTTATCCGGTAGAAAGATCAGATGATAAAGCAACAAGAAGCTTCACATGAAGGAGGGGCATTATAATAAAGGGTGGAACCAACTAAACTTGTCCCCAACAAGGCTAGGACTAAACGAGGAGATGAGGATTTAAGTAGCTGGCCTATGGAAAGCACCCCCTGTGGCTGTAACTATAACCCAAGCAAAACAAATTTACATGTTTATGCAATGATAATATACTCCGCGTACTCTTTTTTCCAACGTCCCATAAATACTTCTTATGCCATCTTTCCTCAATGAATCACAGTTTTTCCTGTTTTATAAAACCACTGAAATTGAAGCATGAACACTCACTGGAAAGTGTATAATATGGAGGTCCATGTGAATATGCTAGGTACGAAGTTATTTTCTCAACTTATTCCTTTACCTTGAGGTTAAGAGAAGCTACTTGCTCCTATACAAAACTTCAGACCTATGCACATGCTTGTAGAAACAAATATTATAACTTATCAACTTGATGAATATTTATATATATATAAAAGGATACCTGTGCATACAGAATATCATTTTGCAAATGTACCAGCTTGGAATATATTGCTGCGCCATCATATGAAAGAAAGCGACCATAATCCTACAATAACAAAAATGAAACAGCTCAGTAGAACCTCAAGTATATTTAACAAAGATGAGATATCATTGATATATTGAGTTTCAGGAAAAAAAGATCAGAGAATAACTCTATACAGATAACCAGTCAACAATCCGCTCAGGAAGCCAAGCCTGACATTGCTTGTCTCCGTAAAAGATTTCCAATAGCTCCCACACCGCCTTTAAATTAGTTGGTTCCTCGACTACCTGAAAATTAATATTGCATATATGCTCAATAATCAACCAAGTGAGAAATACAATAAATCATGTAACATAAAACAAAAGGCACTAGGACACAACCAGAAGAGCCCCAAAGAGTAAGAAAACAACATCAACCTTGAGAATTTTTCTCGGATCATCAATAGTTGAACAATAAGAGGCCTCCGGATTGCCAAGAGCAGATTTTATAGCCTTGCTATACTCCATGACATAATCAGAACTGAACATTTCAAACACTTAACAAAGTTAGAGGACTCCTCTTTATGATTACAAATTTCAAAAGGAATAATAAGATAAAATTCTGAAGAGAATATTGCAGCCAACAAGCCTGATATATCTCTTTTTGATAATAATATACTGTATATCAAATAAGATCATTATAAATAAGGAATTAGCAGACTCATAAGCTAAATCAAAGGATTTTTCAAGTTTGGCATCACCAGAAACCATTAACAAATTTACAGTTTCTGCAGGTATTTTTAGGAAATGGCAACGGACAACTCTGTTTGATAGAGATAAAATCGACCAAAATACCAAACTGGTTTTTAAAAGTGATACAGTTTGACATATGGGTATTTAAAACAACAACTTTGGACAAATGAGTATTTTTATATTAAAAAAAAAGAACCGCACAAATGGCTCTAAAAAATATGAACCGGTCAAATAGATCCTTTTTATATACAAACCTGGTTCAATTAGTTAATTTCAACTTTTATTATTTTGAACCAGTTTTGGTTTCTTTTTTCAAATTATGTTTCCCCAAATTGAATTTTGTAAATAGTTTTTTCAATCAAGATTAAAATTAGTTTTTCATAGGATATAATTTTTTATTATTTTAGAGTATTTTTTCTTCTTGTTTAAAATTAAAAATTTCAAGATTAAAACTATCACATTATACTTTTTAAATAATTGTAAAAAAATAATTATAATGAAAAATGATTTTTGTAAAATAATACTACAGTAATAGTAATAAATTGAATTTGATTATTATAAAAATTAACTATAATAATCTTAATTGATGATATACCTTTTTTAAAATGCAAATGGTAGTTTTTTTTAGCTTATAATACAATCAGAAAATAATATAATTTTATTTCTTTATAATTTTATACATTTAATTTCCATTCATGTAAGATACTTAAAACTTCAAAAAAAAAAATTTAAAAATCAAATTGGAAAGATAATTACAAAAAAAAAAGGTTCAATTTGATTAAAGTCAAATTTAACTTGTTCAACCGGGTTTTGGTATAAACAAGGACCTATTTGACCAGTTCACATTTTTTTTATTACTGATTTGTCCAAATTTGTTCTTAACTACCCATCTGTCAGTGTGCCACATTTGAATACTAATTTCGTATTTCGGCCATAAATCAGGAAGCAACATAAAAATGAAAGAACACCCAATAAATTGATAATCTCTAGTCCTTTTACTATTACCCCAATTGAGATATAATTCTCAAAAGGCCACTCAATGAGATAAACTCACAAGCCACAAATGGAAAGAACGACTCTCACAAAGGCCAAAGGCAAAGCCTTCCAATGATCACTCTTCGATAACAGAATCCGAGGCCTAGTGCCTTATTTGTAGGATACTAATTCCTCAAACCCTGACAAACAGTTATTGCCCACATATGGTACCCCCTTACTGCCCTTACCCTTTGACAATATGCTTAGATTTTTTCTAATTTTAGGGACTTAAGAAAGGAATTTTCTTAGTGTTGCAAGAGCAGCTTCTAGTATAATTCTTGTACTGTTGCAGACAAAATTAGTAGTAATTTACTAGCTCATCAACAAAAATCACAGACCCAGGTGATCAAACCACTTATTTTACTTTGGCTCCAAACAACATACCAAGCACAAATAACAAGGTAATTCATGGTTTACTCTTGCCCTAATTGCAAAAACATGTGGAGCTAGTTAGGTTTCTCCGTCGTAATTATTTTCACTCAAATTCAAATGTCAAGCACCTGATAGATAGCAAGTTCAGTATTGTTCAGGAATTTATATCCTCATATTCTCTACAAGCTTGAAAACCCTGATGATATTCTCTTGTTATTGTTGCAAGAACAACATTTTAGTATAAATCTTATGCTATTGCAGTCAAAACTTTCAGTAATTTACTAGTTCTGCAACAAATATTAGCCAAGTGATCAAGCTAACTATTTAACTTAGGGCCCACTCTATACTCTTTACATCCAAACAACAGAACAAGCAGAGTTTACAAGGGTTCTCAAGAACCAATTGCAATACATGTGGAACTAGTAAGGTTTCTCGTTTGAAGTTCGTTACCCTGAAATGTGAATGTGAAGCATTTGCTCTGTCAAATATTTAAGGATTAAAAAACGTATGCAGTTTGAACAATAAAACTTCAACTTCAACCGAATTCCAGACTGCCAACAAAGGCAGCACAGCTCACTACTACTCCAAAACAGGATCCTACAGATCAATCATTATCAGATTGAGGATGAAAATGTAGATGAAAAAAATATATATATTTTTTCCAATTAAAAGTAACAAATGCTCCAAATTCCACCCAACTTCATACCATTCATGGCTAGTCAAAGCAGGTATTGACGTCTTGGACCACGCAGCCACCGAGTTCTTCTGACTCTGGAGCAAAGCAAAAGGAGTGACGGAGCCGTACGAGATCCTTCGGAAACGAGCGTCGTCGATACCGCCGTTGGAGCCGCTCAGCTTAACCTCGACCACCCTACCACCGACATCAACATCATCGGCAGAGGATGTGGTTCTAGGCTGCTGCGAAGGCGACGGAGGTTGGTCGCGGAAGAGGGAGATGCGGAGGCAGTTGCCGCGGGACCAGCTAAGAGAGAGGCGAGAAATGGGAAGGGGAAGCGAGTGGTGGAGAGAATAGACAGGTGGTTCGGGAGGCTCCGAGGAGAAAAGAGAGAGGGCTAGGGACCCGCCAGAATCTGCCATGGGAGCCGGCATCGTCGCCGACGGTAACAGAGAGGGAGAGGAGGGTACGAAGAGAAATAGGGTTTTGTCGGGGTTTTCTCTTGAATTGGTAAATAAATAGCGGTCATTCCGGGGTTCGAACCGCGGTACCCATAAGTCATTTCCGGTGACCCATTTCGGAATGGTTTGTCGGGGTTTTCTCAGTGACAAGCCGTCGCCGTGTAATTTATTTGGAAATTTCACCAGTAACCTCGTGGAATTACAATTTTCATCGGTATATAAAAGTTTTTCGTACGGTACCTCTCATGTTTAGAAGAAATTTACGGCATGCCCTTACCTAGTTATACTTAACAGATGAATGACTCTCCTTTTATTTTTATTTAAAAAAAAATGAACGGAAATTTCGCAAGGTACCCCTGAGGTATTGCAATTTTCGCGAGGTATACAACTCTTTTACATATTTCGCGTGGTGCCCCTGAGGTTTTAAATTTTTTCGTCTCGTGCCCTTCCACGTTAAATTTAACAGATTCCGCTATTTTTAATTTAAAAAAAAAGAAAAAAGAAAGAAAGAAGGAACGGATAGAGGTGAACTGGTGAAGACTCCTCTCTTTGGGGTTGGGAGAACAGACGCGCTTTATCCATCTCCCTCTCAGGCTATGGCGGTATTTCAAATTTTCAATCCTTCTCTTCGATTACCCCCTCTCAGGCTCAATTAAATTGAGTGATGATTACCCAAAGAGTTGCTTTCGATTTCGCAACCTGGTGCACCTTTGCTTCATGTGAGGTCGATTCGGTTCCACCCTTTCCCATCAAATTGATTTGGGGGTTTTTATCTTGGCTCTCAAAAAGGGCTTTTGCATATGAGATTCATCTTAGGGATGGGTTTTTGAAGGGGATTATGAGTTGTTGGTGGTGGATTTGGGGTGTCAGGCCTCACCAACGGGAGAGACTGGTGCTTCTTCCTCCTCCGCTCCTTCTTCGTCTCCACCGGGAGATCGAGATTAAAGATTCTTCACCCCATCATTGTGCGAATCCCCCTCAAACGACGAAGACGAACAGTCCATCGAGCTATTACGCCGGTGCAACCCTGCTCTCCTCCCTCCACCGATCGGCGCCTGCAATTTAGTTGGCTTTGGCTTCGGCTTCAAACGCCGGCGCCGCGAAAGACAACCTCTCGAAGAAATCAGCGTCCACAGACAAGCTCCGGAGATGGTTAATTGGAGGCGGAGCCTTGGGGAAATTGTTGTCGTCGCTTGATTCGTCCGACCCGTACGAATCAACTGTCATCGGAGCGTCAAAGCTGCTGGTGTTAGCGGCAGTGACGGTGGGAAGTCGAGAGCGGAGAATCGACGTTGAAGAAGGGAAGCGGGAGAGGGTTTCGGAGTGGGCTCGGCGGTGGTGGGGCCGGAGACTGGGTTCGTCTTCGTCGTTCGAGGGGATCCATCCCTTCTTTGTTTCTTTTTCTTTTTTTTCTTTTTCTTTTTTTTTAATTAAAAATAACGGAATCTGTTAAATTTAACGTGGAAGGGCACGAGGCGAAAAAATTTAAAACCTCAGGGGCACCACGCGAAATATGTAAAAGAGTTGTATACCTCGCAAAAATTGCAATACCTCAGGGGTACCTCGCGAAATTTCCGAAAATGAAAATAGAAGAATGAAAGAGAAGAAGAGCGCGGTGAGAGCAAAATCGCAAGAGAAGAAGAGATGACTCAGGGGAGGCGACTGAGAGATCGAGGAGGTGACGCTGCCCCGACGTGGAGGCCATCGACCAAGCAAGGACCGGACAAGCAGCATCGTAGTCTCGAGGAAAGGTGCAACCCGACTGAATTGAAGAAGGTATATAATTTATTTATTTTTAAAAAAATTAGGGTTTCGAATTTGGGGGTTTTGAATGGAAATGTCCACAGCATTGCTTTCTGTCAAAACCTGTTGCTTTTCCTAATCTATAAATTTAAAGGTGTTGGAGATTTAATTTGTCTATTTGGGATTGCAGTTGCTACTGTTTGTTTGGCTAAGTTTGTTAAATTTCTCAATTTTATGACTTTTCTTTTGATTGCTGCAATTTGAAGTTGCAGACTCAAGCTGGGAACTCGTTGAGGATTTGAAAGAGCATCCAAAGGTAATTCATATTTCTTTGCTTGTAGTTGAATCAGAAGAATGGGATGAGTTGCATGATTTATTGTCTGAATTGGTCAAGATTAAGAGTGTTGGTTACAACTAGGGTGAGTTCAATGGATTTGTTAATCGTCCCCTACAAGAATCGACTGAACATTGTGAAAGAACAATCTTCCTAACCGTGTGCGGGCCGGGCGGAGAGCGTACCAAGCGCAAGCTAAGCTTGCTGTGTAATTTCATAAGGAAAAAAATGTGTGCACAGTCGTATCTCTTTGGTTGATAAGAAACTCTGCATGTACATCAATTGTTTTTGGAGTTGCCTATCAAGGAGATATGTGTAGTGATTGAATGCAATGATGTTCCGACTAGACTGACTATTAAATATGCCTACCAAGTGTTTGTTGAAATGTGTCTTAGAGGTATTAGGATCAAATGGTCTTTAATTCAATCAGGGAATACACAATAGTCGCCCACTTTCGATTATTTTCGATCTTGGTGGAAGTATCAGATCAAGCGGCCTTTGTTTGGAGCTATTTATTTGTTCAACATTTGTTTGCATGTGCTGGCTGTTAGCTATTGATTTTGTTGTGGAGTTATTGAGTTGTTCCTAGTCGGAAGGTATAGTGTTAAAGTTTGTTCATTGGTTAGAAAACACATACTTATTTTTGGTCCAATTGGTCATCAGATATTTCTAGCATATTAGCTCAAATGGAAGAGCATTGTTCTCATTAACTGCTCATACACAAATATGTAGGTTCAAATCTCATATAGGCTTATTGAATTGTATATATCAAGAAATGAATAAGCATCTCGTTCTAGGTATTTATTAGTTCCTCAGTAATAACTGCAGTGTCATATTTGTTTGACATTGGCTACTGTCATAAATATAAGCAATTGATTAAAATTTGGCTAAAAAAGAGTAATACTGTCATGGACAAGCTACTGCATAGTTTTTATAAAATTATGAAAACTTAAGCAAATGAGTTGCTATGATAACACACTAGAAAGAGGTGATTTTTCTAGAAGAGAGAGAGGAATGTTTAATCATATCTATTATACAAGCACCATTAACCAAGGTGAGAGGCTACCAAAAATATGCAAATACCCAAACAAGGGGTTGTTGTCATACATGTAATACGAATGAAATTCATTTCATTGGAGGGCTGATGTCATACATAGATATTTGCTCATTTTAATTGTCCATATAAAGTTGAAATTGAAGAAGTCGAGATCGCCTTATCAGTTACAAACATCTCAATGATAGTCAGTTATAATCTTGATCATTTTTAATTATTCTAGACTAAAATTCTCGCCAAAATTCAATATTTTTAGGTCTTGAGTTAGATTTTTACATGAGAACCAAAGCACTCGCTCATAAAAAGTAAAATGATGATCTAGTAGGTTATGTTCATGAACGACAAATCGAGTTGAAAATTCTACTTTGAATAAAAGTGAAGGTCTAATCAAGACAAATCAAATTAGCATATGCGGGATTTGAAGCCGCATCTTTGTGCATGAGCACATTGTTCTACCATTTGAGCTAATATGCCTAAAATTTATCATATAGAATCAAAATATACATAAAAATAAGATAAGATAACCTATGAAAACATGACTAATGACCACAATCGAAGCATGAAATAGGAATATATAGCACCGCTGAGTTTGTGGGAACTGAGGAAAAATGTGTTGCTACTGCTGGGGAGTTGGAGCCTAAAAGGAGAGCAGGGGATGATTGTGAAATGATCATGAAAGGAGTTAGCTTGACAGTCCCGAGTGGAATAATTGAGGATGTTTGTAATGAGAGCAAAAAAAGTATAACAAACATGATAATGGATTGCCCAGGTAATGTCGTTGGGGTTGTTGGCTGCAAACAAAATATTCTAGACAATAAACCCACCTACCATGGTCCCATGGACAATCACATTCTAGTTAAGCCTTTTAAAGTACAAAAACTTAAACTCATACACAAACCAAGTTTCATTGCAGATAAGTTACATTGCAGACAAGTTTCATTGCAGACAAAGTTTTTTCCCTCTATGTCTAACCAAGAACATCAGCAGACTCTAGATAAGTTTCAATGCGTTTTCAACATAAATGAACCCTAACACGAACTCAAATCTCAAATTTTAACCACAAACAAGAACATCGGTTGCATTAACAACTCAATAAACAAGTACATTCGAAGCCCCAATTCGAATCCTAAATTCGAAGCCCCAATTTGAACCCTAAATTAGTCATCACTTGCATCCAGCGATGAAGAAAGATTCCATATAATGAAGATTCCAAACCTCAAAAAAGATTGAAAACCCTAATTTGACAAAAGTACGGTCCACCATGAAAAAAGATTCAAATTTATAGAAACCTATGCATGAGCTCGAAGCCTCGATTCATATAAACCTATGCAGGAACTAAACCCTAATTTTCGAAGAAGGTAAGGAGGCAGAAGTACCTTCAACACCGCACCGTCGTGCTCAGTCACCACTCCAGTCCAGTCCACCGTGGGTTCACCGGACTCCACTCCAATTCCGTCCACCTACCTTCTTCGCTCGCTTCTCAGTTCCCTCGTTCTGCCAATGTTCTTTCATTCATCTTCCTTTCACCTTTCTTTCTTTCTTTTAATTCAAATGTAACGAAGACATGTTTGGTCTACTAAATTTAACCCTTGAGGGCATGTGGCGAAATCTAACCAAATATCAAGGGTATCACACGAAATTTGTCAAATTTTTGTATACCCGAAAAAAATTACAATACCACGAGGATACCTCGTGAAATTTCCGTAATTTATTTAGTAATGAGTTTTGTTTTTCTTTTAGCAAACTAATGAGTTTGTTTACTTGTTTTTATACAAGGTAAGGATTTAGGAGTGGTCAATGGTGGTTGTTCCTGTAAAGACCGAAAAATTTAATTATTATTTAATTAATTTCCGAGGGATAATCCGAGCAATTATCCTCCTTTTACGATTTTGAAAACCCGGGAAAATTTAAAATTTTTGGATGGCATATTTTATATGGAACGAGGATTACAATTCCGATCTAATGGAATTCGTATGATAATTTTCCGAGAAATATTGGTGAGGCAAAGGCCTTGTCATCTATTTATTTCGGTAACTTTCATAACTTGTCATGACTTTTCGAGATGTCTTTTAACCTCAAAATGCCGCCTCCCATATGACCCATTTCAGCCCCATTTTAATGATCTTCATGAGCCATCATTTTGTTGATTAAAGAATAACCCCCCCTGGATTGACACATTTGAATGACCAAGTCCTAATGCTACCTAATACACACCAACTCCTTGACCACCCTTTTGGCTCCATAAAGAACCCCAATTGGCTTCCATTCTAAGCCATCTACACCACCAAAATCGGAGAGAGAAGAGAGAAAGAAAAAGAAAAAGAAAGAAAAGAGGGAAGCCATTGTTGGCCTAGCAACACTTCAACTTCAAACCACCATAACTTCCTCCTCACTCAAGCTTTTTGGCTGATTCTTCAAGCCAAATATCCCCAAAAGAGAGGCCTTTCCAACCATAGTTCTTGCACAAAAATCTAGACCATTCAAGCTAGCCGTTGAGCCCATTTCTGAGCCAGCAGTGTCGAGCCCTTTGTGTTCTTGAGGTTTTCAAGTGTGTTTGGGTGAGTCTTGGTTTCCTCCCCTTCAAATCTGATTTTATACTTGTTGCACAACTAATTTTGAAGGTTTTTGTCTAATACTTCCTTTTATGTTTTGGTTTTGATTTGTCAAAAATGCTAGGTGTTTGGCGCAAGGTCCCGGGAAGCTTGGAGGGGTAATTTGGTCTTTTTCGAGAGAGGCTTCGAGGGTAATCTCTCCTCCACCTTCCCCTCTATAGGTTAGGATCCTTATGTGTAAATTAGGGCTTAGGAAGTGGAGCCTCTATGTGGTTTTGGTTGCGTTTGTAGCAAACGTCACAAGAAACAAAATGGATATATATGCCTCTGTAACTTATACTTTAATTCCAATCCAACGGTCTGATTAGGCTGAAATCTTAATATGATGTTTATGGAAATGTTATCTACCTTCCCTACAAAAATTACGGCAATCCAACGGTTGGATCAAGATTTATTATAATTTTAGTAACCAGTGTTTATAATGACTCGATTAAAAAACTTGGTTAAGGGAATGCTAAGAATATGGTTAAATATATGATGTCATAACCGAAACTTAGAGCATATAAAATACAGAAATGAAGTATACCCATAACTTGGCTTATGATCCGATAAGAAGAAAATCAATTATGTGATAATACGATATAGATTATAACTGGTTAAGTCCGGATCACTTAACCAAAGTGCGTAATCTATAGAATCGTGAACCTTATGTGGATATATGTTGATTATTAGGTTGGGTACCATGCATGCATTAGAATACCACCTAATGAAAGCTTAATGAAATTAATAGGCTCTTGTTGATTGGATCCTTGGTTGTGCACTTTATTGCTTGCTTATTCTCCGGACTCCAGGTAAGTGCTCTGGACTTACTCATGATGGATTTATGTGATACTCTTTATCTTATCGAGAGTCTTCATGCATCACGCGACCTAGTAACATGTTTAGGAATATAAAATGGTAATATGACGTAGGATGAACTTAGTAAATTCAACAATTCATATGTATGTTATATGTCTATGGTAGGACGGCCGTCAAAATCTGAATAAATGACTTATACTCGATGGAACACGAATGAAATGATGAAAGACTTATGATGCGAAAGAATGAGTATGTTTGAGAAGGATGAGTACGTTTGAGAAGATATTATGATGGTAATGATGATGATGATGATTATGATGATGATACGGGCCCTTGTGTGTTTATTTCGCATTTATATATATCTATACGCTTGCTTATGTGTTACATTTTAACATTCATGTAGTTTAAGTATGCCTCTTTAAGTATGCCTCTTTATGTGGATGGTTGTCGGGACAGACCTTTTGGACGATTAGAGTGAGGGAGGCGCTTGACATTCGTACTCTTTTGCTCATACGTTTTATCGTTTTGACTCGGCGCAGCCGTGGCGTTTTGTTGTATTTATGATTTCCGCTTTTATTTATGTTCGAAACGTTTTTGCGATAGTCTAGGACAAGTAAAGCCTCCAACGGGCTTACGATCTTTTCGGGGTTCACAATCCCCATCTTTTGACAACTAAATCTTCCACTTAAATGAACCTAATAATAACTCGTACTCGGTCGTAAGATCCAAAGCTCACGGGAGAAGATCAAACTTCTCCTATAACGTTCCCCGATAATCTAGTACTCTGAACCTTATTTACCTTCTAAGTAGGTTTATGGAGGTTAATTCGGGTACTTAAATTTCGGGTCGTTACAGTTCTCCCGCCCAATAGTGTCCAAGTGGACGAAGTCGTCAATGTCAGTAGGTATTCGATCGGCGAAAAACGATAAAGAGAAGCCAATATGCGTTAGCCTATCGACAACATGGTTCCCCTCTTTAAAGGTGTGTGAGAAGCTAACACTCTCGAATGTGTGACAAAGGCTGAGGCCATTTGAGACTGCCATCTCAATCTCCCAAGGACATTATCAAATCCCCTTCAAGAGATTGATCAACACCAAGTAGTCACCCTCCACCTCAAACTGAGATAAACCCCTTTAAGACTTTGTTGTTAAAGAGGATTTTATTTCTCATTCACTAGATGCCCCAAAGGAAAAGGCGAGGATCGATCTCTGATTTGCCAAAATATTTGAAAAAATGGTCGTAATTATATTTTTATACGTTTTGTTCACTTTGTTAGTGTTTCAGATAATTTGCTCGATTTGTCTATCCATTCTCCCAATAAAAGATAAGAAAGTTTGACATTCGGTAAAGATGTGGGTAGCATCTTCACCATTGTGATTGCATAGCGGGCATTCAAGGGGAACATGAACTCCTTTACTTTGCAATCTGACTTTCGTAGGGGTCCCATTTAGTAGATTTTCCCAAAGAAAGTTTTTGATCTTTGGTGGGCAGTTGATCTTCTAATATAGTTTCGTAGGGGCAGTCTAGTGTGTCTACGCTAATTCTCCGGCCTATTTCTCGTAATATGGTCAATTGCACTACAAGTGCAAAACCAGCCATGTCTATTAGGCTTCCAATACAGTTTGTCTTCAAAATCATTTGAATGGATATGAACATTAACGATTTTCTCAATGATATCTTGGGGAAGTGTATTTTCAGTCTTTCTTTATTCCAGGTTTTGTCTGGTTTAAAGAATTTGTCAATCGTTTTTAGTACATCAATTTGGCTATGCACACTTTTTCCCCGGAGGTCAGTGTCAATTTGTAACCACTTGACATTCCAAAACCTAATGGTTTTCCCATTTCCTACTTGCCACATTAAAGTCGAGCAGGAATTCTCCTTAATCTCCATCATTTTTCTCCATTGCCAAGAAGTCTTCTTTTTCCTCTTGTAGTCTCAGATATTGTCATCCTTCGGGTATTTTTCCTTCACAATTTTACCCATTCATTAGTAGGTTCCGCAAGGATTTTCCAGAGGAGTTTCATTTGGAGCGCTTTGTTCATGTCTTTGATCTTTACTAGTTCTAAACCACCTTCTTTCTTTGCTCTGCATACTTTATCCCACCCGATTAGCAGTTTGAAATTTGGGTCCTTGTTCGAGAAAAAAAAAACACCAGTTTATTATATCGAGATCGTTATGGATACTAGTCGTCAACATGAAGTTTTGCATAATGTAATTTGGTTTGGCTGCTAGGTTTGTTTTAACTAAGACTAGTATAATTCCCGCGCCCTTGCACGCATATTTTAAAATTACTAAAATAATGATGATATATCACAATACTATGATAAATATAAGAAATATATTCGTAAAAGTTAATATAAAATATTATTTACTTTCAAATTAAGAAATATGTACATTTCATGAGATGATTTTCTTAATTTGTTGAAATTTTTTATTTTTAAAAAATAAAATAAAATAAAAAATATGAAGTATAGAGATTATTTCAAATTTAATACAATTAGAATGGATTACTTAAATAAAAATATAAGTGAAGCCCACTACTTATTAATACTCCGTATTATGTTATGAATTACACGAATTAGTTGCTACAGGAAATTAATATCTTTGTAACATTAAGAAAATTATATTTTAAAGAAAACTGATTGAACACTAAAAAAATTAATCTCTCTATAAATTTTGTTAAAAATTATGTTTTGAATTAATATAATTGGTTGGTAGAAAAAAATTAATATCTTCTTAAATTTATTTTCAAAATTACATTTAAAATTAATCTCATTGGTTGTTATAAAAGTGTTTTTTTTTAATTTTATTTAATTCATCCCAATGGTTAATGATTAATTAAAGAATAAAAGAAATTAATAAATAAAAATGGAAAAGAATGAAAATTAGGCATTGGTTGAAATACCTAGAATTAAGCTAAGAGTGACACATAATAAAAAACTCTTTTGTTTTAAGAGTTTACTAGCGCAGTACCCGTGCGTAACGCATGGGATTTGTAAAATATATTTGTAACGGCCCAGAATTATAATTTCTGGGTTACGTTTCAAGGGATAAAACCCCTTGTTCGGATCTTGCAATCCAAGTACGGGTCGAGGTTTCAAACTCATTTTAAGATTTGTAGAAAGAGGGATTTCAAACCCTGAAACCTCGAAGGGCCGTTGGGTACCCTTAACCTGTCCTAAGACTATGTCGCGGAAACCATTTCAAACGGAAGTAAAGCGGAAGTAAAGTACAGATACAAGTGCCACGGCGGAGCCGGGTCAAAACGGAGTCAACAGTATAAATCCAAAACAATATAATCAGAGTCTGGTGAAGTCTATAACTCCAGTGCTCACTCTCCGCCGACAAAATGACCCGCGCAATAAGCAAACAACACCGATAGGATGAACATAAATAATTCGTAAAAAAATTTATTTGGGGCGGGATCAGATCGATGCCCACTTAACTCTGCATCCCAACCATAAGCACACATATACGCTATACCTAATAAAGATGCTCTAATGCAGTACGAAATTCAAACACACTAGCATGCTCCTAGTTCATAATATTGTGCAGAAATACTGTAAAGGGCCCAAGACAATGCCAAGTGGCATATCCCTCTCCTACCTCCACCCCTTCCGACAGGCGGAGACTGGCCAGCTCGTGAATGCATTCATTCATAATCGGGGGGCACGCATGCCTAACCCGCTCCGCAATAAAGCCCGCAGGCATATCATAATATAAGGAAGTACTCGATTGACTCAGGGTACCCGATTAGGCTGGGCTACCCTATGACCCTAGCAAAGACTTCTATGACTCACAGATAACGGCCGTTCTGTTTACATACGCACAAAGAAATAGAATGCTCAACGATCGATGCAACCTAGCATGGTACTACATGGCATGCTGATCATGAATGCAAGCACCTAGTATATCATGCACCTAAAGCAGGGAATAGCTCTATTCAATCTGAGTAAGCTCCGAAGAGACTTACCTGGAAGTGCAGAACAGCAAAAGGAAACAACTAGGTATACAGAAAGCCAACATGTCACAGATGATCACCTAACACATATATAAGTAATACAAATAAGTCTACTTCTAATGTTTCTTAAGCATATAATATCACACACAAGTTATCAAATTTATTCACCAAGTTAGGCAAGGTAAATCAAGTCACTTTCCCAAGATTTTCCACAACTCTTCTAAAATCTCAAGTTATATCAAATCATTAATTAAACACTTTCCCAAATCATACTTGACCCAAAAATCCATTTAGAAGGCGTTACTCTTTAAATCAACTTATTTTGTTACTTTATCAAAACAAATCCGACAAGATTAGAGTATTTCCAAAATTCCCTCTTTTTAATTTTATTAAATCAATTTCCAACCTTTAAAACCTTTTTCACATCTAAGTCCAAATGTTATACTTTAAATCTCAATAATAATATTCTATATTATATTCCATCTATTTGATATTTATATACTTGAATATATAAACCTCTTAAAACTCATATTATTAACACGTTTTTATCAAAATAAGCCCAAAATCCCCTTTCTTTTAAAACAAAACAGATCTGGCCCAAGACACAAATAGGCCCAATCTTTATTTCTTTTAAAGACAAAATCGGCCCAACAAATAAAAGGCCCAACTCTTCAAAACCCTAATTCCCTCAAAACCGAACCGGCCCCTTTTTAAATGAAACCGAACCGAACCAGGTTAAAAAAAAGGAAGAACCGGACCCGTCAAATTAAGAAAGTAAGAAACCAGACCAGCTTCCCCTTCCCCTTGAACGCTACTGTCGACGGAAAGAAAGAAGGGAAGGAAGGAAGCATCTCGCCGGCGACGACTGGCGGATCCGACTACCTTCCCGACACTAGAGGACCATTAATCGACAAGGAAAGGAGGAGAAAGAGAGGTCCTCACCGGAGCCGGAGTTTGTAGGGAAAGGTTCTTGACTTCGCCGGAAAAAGGGGGCTCGGGGCTGCGGTGCGGTGTTCAGGGCGTCGGAGCCAATTTCTCGCCGGAATCTTCATAGGGAGGGCGGAGAAGTGTTAAATTCGAAGCTTTTATGTCAATTTTAGAGCGAGAGAAGGGGAAGAGTGCTCACCGGATGTGTTTGGACGGAAACGGGGGAAGAAGAGAGGAAGAGGCTCGGCGGCGGATCTGGCAATGGTTGGCACCGAGATCTCCTGGGCAATCGCTTGTGCTCAACCCGGGAATGTCTGAGGACTGCTGCTCGGACGGAAGTGAAGGAGATGCGGGGTGCCCGGAACATCGCTCGGGGAAGCAGGGACAAGGACTCGGCGATGTCGACCTCGGGGCGGCTCAGGAGTGCTGAGGGAGGTGCTCAGTGGTGGCGTGGCCTGCCGGAGGCGGAGGCGCAGCGAAGAGAGGTGGTGTTTGAAGAGGGGTTGCCTGTGAGGGGATTGTTCTACTGAATCAATTGAAAGGCATGGGTTCCTGCAATTTTTGGCGTGGGTATTGTTGGGAGACAAGGCCAAAAGAAGTAAGTGTGGGAGGTGGGAAGAGAGGGAAGGTGTATGTTTGGATAAATTTGGGTAATAAGACAAGTAGTGGGTGCTGTTGGGATAAAGTTGCAGGCGGCAATGGTGGTGTACTGGTGTGGGTTGCAGTTCGGCTAAAGCCAGCAAGTGAGGGAGGGTGATGCTATGGAAGAAAAGACAAGCCTTGTGGTCCCAATCAGAAATTAAAATTACCCGGAAAATAAACCTCAAAATCTGCTCACTCGACATTAACCCGACTCGATTAAAATAACGCTTATTGATAAATTTCGAAGACGTCGACATCCCAAAGTTTATTTCAAATCCCAAGGCAAAATGACGGAATTGTCCTTCAAAGTCCAAAATTAGGCCGGAATCTGCTTTAAGGATTTTAAAATACGATTTTTAAGGTGAAGATGAGGGTTTTCAAATATCCGACTCTTTTCGACCTAAATCCCTTTTATTTTATTATTTATTAAATTTATTATTTAAAAATCCGGGCCTTTACATCATCCACCTCTAAAAACAAGTCTCGTCCCCGAGACTAAAACCAAAATAAAGTAGGGGATGAAGTTTGAAATTGATGAGTCCAAGGACCATGTCCAAGGATCTTGTAATCATCTCGGTTGCGTCTTCCGGGATTCTCACAACATCCTAGTCACGGTCGTGACATCTCCAATTGGTCTTGACAAGTATGCAATAGGCGCCCCTATCACATCCTTGCTTCGACTTTTCGGAAGTACCACAACTCTAAAAGTTCTACAATGTCATCACTAGGTCTTAGCAAGTACCCTACAAGCGCCCTCATAGAATGCTTGTATCCACTTCGTGAAGCATCATAGAGTTGCCCGGGTTTGAAAAGTTTCTAAAGAGATTCCGCAATTGAAAATAAAGATTAGCCTCAAAATTCTCTATATCGTTCATTCTTTTACAATCAAAGCTGGTCCTTTTTCAAAATCGTTCAAAATCTTCAAATAAGACGTCGAATCAAGCAACCTTACACCAAACAACTCAAATCCTTTCAAATCAAGATTTCGTCAAAATCTTCCAACCACAAGATTAGTTTCGCGCATATCAAACAATCAAATTCAGAAGTTGGGAGGTGGAATCATCCACCTCTAAGGGCTAATCCCATATTCTCTTCCTAGTTTCCAGAATCAAATAAATCTATCAGTCTCAATTCAAGCAAGATTCACAAGTCATAAGCAATGCATAACCACGTAACCAATCGATCCTCAACGAGCTAGTACATCATAATATGACAATTCTCAAACATATGCCAACACACTGCCACAAGATCACATCAACGTCTCCACATCATACTAACGGTCATAATATTTATCTATGCCAGAATCATATCACACATCTTGATATCACACCAAGGTCATAACAGGTACATCCTCATCATAAAGTCAACGAATCAAACTCATTGTCAACACATCCACACAACAAGTTATGTTATTAAGATTCCGCGAAAGGGGAGGTGAAACAGTATATCAGTCATCGAATGTCAGCATATTCACCAAACATCATCTTAACTCATCACAATGACATATAACGATCATTTAGAATTCTGGTATTATTATCTCATATATACAAATCATATTCATCCTCAAAGTCATATTCATTAGTTAACATATCAATAATCATGTTGCCAACCATATAATACAACATCATGAGTACCACCACGTAATATAACATCATGCTTTCAGATAATAACACATTATAATCTCATGTATACATCACAACATATCCTATCATGCTTCTAAAATAATATAACAGGATAGCAAGGCATCAATATATCATGATAATACTTGTCACTGTCAATTAGATTTCAACATTGCGTATCAACATATAATGTCATTCCATATCAGGTTTTATCATGGTCGTTACCTAACATCATGCCAGAAGATATAAATAAATCACAAAATCAAGAAAATTCCTCGCATCATACCAGTCAAAATAAAACACAATCCTCACTCACCCATATCCACTCTCAAGCCAAGATTAATCCTCTTCTAGACTCAACAACACTAACTCCGACAAAATCCCCTAAAGAAATCTCAATTCATTCCGATACTCCAATCTCACCCTCATTCCACCAAACTCTCACACACACCATCCACCTCTAAGAATCCAACTTCTATCTCTAACTCCACACCCGAGTACCCTCTCATACTATATCATCACCTCTCTTAAGGCCATTTCTTACACTTCCCACACTTCCCAAGATATAAAGCTCACTCAGTCTTACCTAAACCAACATCTCTCTCTTGCGACTTATCTCATAACATCCCCGATCATCCTGACCACTCAAGCTCTTTCACCACTCTTCTACCACGCTACCAACGACCTCACCCACAGGTTTAAGGAAGAAGCAATAATTAAAATCATCAAACACAAGGTCTACATCATGTCAACTAGCATTTATAAACATAACATCATGGGTTCATCATCAATTATTGCAACAAGACTCAATTTACCATCATGCTCAATAATCGTTGCAAAACATCATATATGAACATAAGCAATCCAGCTAGCAAGTCTCGTCATAACCTTATCAAGTAACAATTCAGGTTTCTCAGCATTTGCAGTTCATACTTTTACAGGCACAGGAATTTATATCATGCTTAACAACTCAGAGTTATCAACACATTAAGGCATCAGGGCACATTATAGCTGTAAAGCATCAAATCATATCATCAGAGACAACAGGCAATCAGTCAACAGTTGTCATAAGGTCAGCACATCAACACATAATCTCATCGCTAGGTAAGTGTAATTTCATCGCCAACAAATTTAAAAAGGGTTAGTAATTCGAACGGAGAACACTCCCGCCTGTAAGTCCTATCATACTCGATAACCGCAATCTTCGAAAGGTGCTCATCCTGTCGATACCGTTGATCCTGAGGCCCGTGGGTTATGGGCCCACGCTTCCGTCACATTGCTCTATAACTATCCAACTTCCTTTCTCTTTACCGTGCGGTCACTCGTTCAATACATCGCGGGGAAGTCCAAGTTAGTAGAGATAGGGGAGTGACAAGGACGGGCAACCCAATGTTCACTTCGGAACCAAACATCGACCAAGGCTAAAGAACGACAAGACTAGAGACAAGACTCTGACCCGAGAATAGTAACGATGCCCCTATGGATGTCTATTAGGTTATAATCGTGACAAGCAAATACGAATTTACCATGGAGCACATCAGTCACATTAATCAACACTAACATGTACCTATCTCAAGGAGATCGACATACATATTCATTCCCAATGACATAATCAAATTCTACACGGATTCATGCGAGGTAAGCTAATAGCCTCTTATTCCAGGGAAGCAGATATGCCTAGCAATTTCAAGTAAGATATGCGGGTCCAGTAAAGGTCATACAAGGCTAACGAGGATGACAAACATCACGCATATGAACAATGCACGAGCATGGTATACTCGTCAACACATAAGGTCAAACATATATAGCATGGCGAGGTACATCATAAAATCAAACTAAACGTCATTCGAGGATACAAAAGAGCAGAATGACAATTATCACATCTAATAATAAGGATCATATAATAGGTTGAGAATGACGTGTAATCATATGACGAGATACATTTAGAAATCATGGGTCCCACACGATACTAGCGATACATGATGTAATACAAGCATAGTCAAGAGTCATTAAGAGGAGCTCAACATAATATTCACGAAACATGAGGCATCATCAAAATAACAAGAAGGGCATCATTGGCGACATATTATAATCATGTTAAGAGCGAACCATCATAGAGCACATATATAGTACAATAGCCATCACATCATAGAACAAGTGCAACAAGTGATCCTTTTAGTTAGTTATATTGGAAATCATAAGCCCTACCAGACACTACTAGCACTTATCGACTCGTGACCACAATCAAGGTAACTCGACTAAATTCATTCTAACATTCATTCGTCATGCATATGCGGAATAATACAACGTGGTGTGTGATCATGCGAGGTGCCAAACCATACATCTATGCCAGCACTAGAGGAATTCATAACGTAATAGGGAAACACTACCGAGTGATAACATGTAAGCATGCTATGATTAACCATTACGAAAGGCAATCAATCATCGAATTCAACATCAATTATCTTGCATGAGTAAGACATTCAACATCAATTATCTTGCATGAGTAAGACATGTTATGGTGATAGAAAGAGGGGCGAACCACACTATCAAGAACCTAGCTCGAGAGAGAATCGACAATAATGCAAGCAAGATATAATTCACACGAGTCATAACCAAGGATCCTACATGATACTAAGGCTCAACATAATATACGATGCATGCATGCACTGATCGTGATGACATGCAAGAAATCAATTCAATCACGTTCCAACAGTACAGAAGCATGAGGGGGGTTTTTACGATGGATAACACGAGTCTAAGTATTGAGCAATATGACTAGAATACGGGAACATGAGTTCAAATCAGCACATACTAGGATGAAACATTCATTCACCAAGACTCAATTAAACCTCACATTCTCCATTCCACGCAAGTAACACACAACAATATCAACTTGCAAAATCATCAGCACTATTCAATTTGACGAATACAAAATGGATGGGCATGCGATAGATTCTTGTCACAAAAGGAATAAGGAGCATCGACACATCATCATCTAGCATGCTAAGGAGATCATTTCCAAGAAATTGTACAGAGAAGAGTTTATCACATTATCATGGACCTAACCCAGGCGAAAACAAAAGGCATATAGGCTCATATCAGGTGGTTTATGCTTCCAATCAATCATACGGTCAATAGGTCAAGTAAACATGCTATAAAATATGCAATCATGATAAAAGGCCAAACAAAACACGAGACTGAAGCAATCTAAGCAATCACATATGTAATAGCATGAGCAGTCTGTACTAATAGTCATTCGCAAGGTATATGCAGGAGGCTATAAGATCATGTCATATAGTTCAGAGAGAGTCACCATCACAACCGAACAGGGATCCCTAAGGGCAACCATTGACTTTTCCCAACCGACTCATCACCCCTCTTTCCCGTGGGACTCCGGTATGACTCTTCATGGCAAGAAGACAATGGTTGATCATCATAAGAATAAGGAAAGACCACCCCGGAAAGACCTTACTTTTGACTCAAAATGCCATCAAGAACCACCTACTAATACTCACTCAGAGAACCTTCATAGCCACACATGATTCCGACACAATTGTTTACCAACCCAATTTCCCGTGGAAGACCCTGACATCCAGGAAAAGGCTAGATAGAACAGTCAAGGGTTTAACATAGTGGAAGGGGTTGTTCCACACAAGTTGGGTTTGACCACACAGAAACAAGGGTACTCACACTGTCCCGTTTTCACAGATAAGTCAATACACATTTAATTATTAGACATACCAATCAGATATCTAGCATAGCAATCACTCAACACAGAATCAGTTAGTGACATTCATAATGACCTCCTTGGAGTCTTCCAGACCCATCTGTAAAGAACAAGCTAATATTTCGCCTACCCATTTCCAACTACATCCAATAGGGATGGTCTAACGTCTTTCTACCCACTCGATCCCCTCTTTAGTCGGTTTTCCATATTTTATGATAAGCCAAGTTCATTACTTAGTCCAGTTTGGGTTAGACATCTTAAGTTCATTTTGCCCCTTTAAAACACTTTCAAATCATTTGAAATTCATGGGCGGTTTTCCAAAACATACACTCGACCCTTGTGTACCCGAATTGCACAACCTCAGCTCTGATACCATCTTTGTAACGGCCCAGAATTATAATTTCTGGGTTACGTTTCAAGGGATAAAACCCCTTGTTCGGATCTTGCAATCCAAGTACGGGTCGAGGTTTCAAACTCATTTTAAGATTTGTAGAAAGAGGGATTTCAAACCCTGAAACCTCGAAGGGCCGTTGGGTACCCTTAACCTGTCCTAAGACTATGTCGCGGAAACCATTTCAAACGGAAGTAAAGCGGAAGTAAAGTACAGATACAAGTGCCACGGCGGAGCCGGGTCAAAACGGAGTCAACAGTATAAATCCAAAACAATATAATCAGAGTCTGGTGAAGTCTATAACTCCAGTGCTCACTCTCCGCCGACAAAATGACCCGCGCAATAAGCAAACAACACCGATAGGATGAACATAAATAATTCCTAAAAAAATTTATTTGGGGCGGGATCAGATCGATGCCCACTTAACTCTGCATCCCAACCATAAGCACACATATACGCTATACCTAATAAAGATGCTCTAATGCAGTACGAAATTCAAACACACTAGCATGCTCCTAGTTCATAATATTGTGCAGAAATACTGTAAAGGGCCCAAGACAATGCCAAGTGGCATATCCCTCTCCTACCTCCACCCCTTCCGACAGGCGGAGACTGGCCAGCTCGTGAATGCATTCATTCATAATCGGGGGGCACGCATGCCTAACCCGCTCCGCAATAAAGCCCGCAGGCATATCATAATATAAGGAAGTACTCGATTGACTCAGGGTACCCGATGAGGCTGGGCTACCCTATGACCCTAGCAAAGACTTCTATGACTCACAAATAACGGCCGTTCTGTTTACATACGCACAAAGAAATAGAATGATCAACGATCGATGCAACCTAGCATGGTACTACATGGCATGCTGATCATGAATGCAAGCACCTAGTATATCATGCACCTAAAGCAGGGAATAGCTCTATTCAACCTGAGTAAGCTCCGAAGAGACTTACCTGGAAGTGCAGAACAGCAAAAGGCAACAACTAGGTATACAGAAAGCCAACATGTCACAGATGATCACCTAACACATATATAAGTAATACAAATAAGTCTACTTCTAATGTTTCTTAAGCATATAATATCACACACAAGTTATCAAATTTATTCACCAAGTTAGGCAAGGTAAATCAAGTCACTTTCCCAAGATTTTCCACAACTCTTCTAAAATCTCAAGTTATATCAAATCATTAATTAAACACTTTCCCAAATCATACTTGACCCAAAAATCCATTTAGAAGGCGTTACTCTTTAAATCAACTTATTTTGTTACTTTATCAAAACAAATCCGACAAGATTAGAGTATTTCCAAAATTCCCTCTTTTTAATTTTATTAAATCAATTTCCAACCTTTAAAACCTTTTTCACATCTAAGTCCAAATGTTATACTTTAAATCTCAATAATAATATTCTATATTATATTCCATCTATTTGATATTTATATACTTGAATATATAAACCTCTTAAAACTCATATTATTAACACGTTTTTATCAAAATAAGCCCAAAATCCCCTTTCTTTTAAAACAAAACAGATCTGGCCCAAGACACAAATAGGCCCAATCTTTATTTCTTTTAAAGACAAAATCGGCCCAACAAATAAAAGGCCCAACTCTTCAAAACCCTAATTCCCTCAAAACCGAACCGGCCCCTTTTTAAATGAAACCGAACCGAACCAGGTTAAAAAAAAGGAAGAACCGGACCCGTCAAATTAAGAAAGTAAGAAACCAGACCAGCTTCCCCTTCCCCTTGAACGCTACTGTCGACGGAAAGAAAGAAGGGAAGGAAGGAAGCATCTCGCCGGCGACGACTGGCGGATCCGACTACCTTCCCGACACTAGAGGACCATTAATCGACAAGGAAAGGAGGAGAAAGAGAGGTCCTCACCGGAGCCGGAGTTTGTAGGGAAAGGTTCTTGACTTCGCCGGAAAAAGGGGGCTCGGGGCTGCGGTGCGGTGTTCAGGGCGTCGGAGCCAATTTCTCGCCGGAATCTTCATAGGGAGGGCGGAGAAGTGTTAAATTCGAAGCTTTTATGTCAATTTTAGAGCGAGAGAAGGGGAAGAGTGCTCACCGGATGTGTTTGGACGGAAACGGGGGAAGAAGAGAGGAAGAGGCTCGGCGGCGGATCTGGCAATGGTTGGCACCGAGATCTCCTGGGCAATCGCTTGTGCTCAACCCGGGAATGTCTGAGGACTGCTGCTCGGACGGAAGTGAAGGAGATGCGGGGTGCCCGGAACATCGCTCGGGGAAGCAGGGACAAGGACTCGGCGATGTCGACCTCGGGGCGGCTCAGGAGTGCTGAGGGAGGTGCTCAGTGGTGGCGTGGCCTGCCGGAGGCGGAGGCGCAGCGAAGAGAGGTGGTGTTTGAAGAGGGGTTGCCTGTGAGGGGATTGTTCTACTGAATCAATTGAAAGGCATGGGTTCCTGCAATTTTTGGCGTGGGTATTGTTGGGAGACAAGGCCAAAAGAAGTAAGTGTGGGAGGTGGGAAGAGAGGGAAGGTGTATGTTTGGATAAATTTGGGTAATAAGACAAGTAGTGGGTGCTGTTGGGATAAAGTTGCAGGCGGCAATGGTGGTGTACTGGTGTGGGTTGCAGTTCGGCTAAAGCCAGCAAGTGAGGGAGGGTGATGCTATGGAAGAAAAGACAAGCCTTGTGGTCCCAATCAGAAATTAAAATTACCCGGAAAATAAACCTCAAAATCTGCTCACTCGACATTAACCCGACTCGATTAAAATAACGCTTATTGATAAATTTCGAAGACGTCGACATCCCAAAGTTTATTTCAAATCCCAAGGCAAAATGACGGAATTGTCCTTCAAAGTCCAAAATTAGGCCGGAATCTGCTTTAAGGATTTTAAAATACGATTTTTAAGGTGAAGATGAGGGTTTTCAAATATCCGACTCTTTTCGACCTAAATCCCTTTTATTTTATTATTTATTAAATTTATTATTTAAAAATCCGGGCCTTTACATCATCCACCTCTAAAAACAAGTCTCGTCCCCGAGACTAAAACCAAAATAAAGTAGGGGATGAAGTTTGAAATTGATGAGTCCAAGGACCATGTCCAAGGATCTTGTAATCATCTCGGTTGCGTCTTCCGGGATTCTCACAACATCCTAGTCACGGTCGTGACATCTCCAATTGGTCTTGACAAGTATGCAATAGGCGCCCCTATCACATCCTTGCTTCGACTTTTCGGAAGTACCACAACTCTAAAAGTTCTACAATGTCATCACTAGGTCTTAGCAAGTACCCTACAAGCGCCCTCATAGAATGCTTGTATCCACTTCGTGAAGCATCATAGAGTTGCCCGGGTTTGAAAAGTTTCTAAAGAGATTCCGCAATTGAAAATAAAGATTAGCCTCAAAATTCTCTATATCGTTCATTCTTTTACAATCAAAGCTGGTCCTTTTTCAAAATCGTTCAAAATCTTCAAATAAGACGTCGAATCAAGCAACCTTACACCAAACAACTCAAATCCTTTCAAATCAAGATTTCGTCAAAATCTTCCAACCACAAGATTAGTTTCGCGCATATCAAACAATCAAATTCAGAAGTTGGGAGGTGGAATCATCCACCTCTAAGGGCTAATCCCATATTCTCTTCCTAGTTTCCAGAATCAAATAAATCTATCAGTCTCAATTCAAGCAAGATTCACAAGTCATAAGCAATGCATAACCACGTAACCAATCGATCCTCAACGAGCTAGTACATCATAATATGACAATTCTCAAACATATGCCAACACACTGCCACAAGATCACATCAACGTCTCCACATCATACTAACGGTCATAATATTTATCTATGCCAGAATCATATCACACATCTTGATATCACACCAAGGTCATAACAGGTACATCCTCATCATAAAGTCAACGAATCAAACTCATTGTCAACACATCCACACAACAAGTTATGTTATTAAGATTCCGCGAAAGGGGAGGTGAAACAGTATATCAGTCATCGAATGTCAGCATATTCACCAAACATCATCTTAACTCATCACAATGACATATAACGATCATTTAGAATTCTGGTATTATTATCTCATATATACAAATCATATTCATCCTCAAAGTCATATTCATTAGTTAACATATCAATAATCATGTTGCCAACCATATAATACAACATCATGAGTACCACCACGTAATATAACATCATGCTTTCAGATAATAACACATTATAATCTCATGTATACATCACAACATATCCTATCATGCTTCTAAAATAATATAACAGGATAGCAAGGCATCAATATATCATGATAATACTTGTCACTGTCAATTAGATTTCAACATTGCGTATCAACATATAATGTCATTCCATATCAGGTTTTATCATGGTCGTTACCTAACATCATGCCAGAAGATATAAATAAATCACAAAATCAAGAAAATTCCTCGCATCATACCAGTCAAAATAAAACACAATCCTCACTCACCCATATCCACTCTCAAGCCAAGATTAATCCTCTTCTAGACTCAACAACACTAACTCCGACAAAATCCCCTAAAGAAATCTCAATTCATTCCGATACTCCAATCTCACCCTCATTCCACCAAACTCTCACACACACCATCCACCTCTAAGAATCCAACTCCTATCTCTAACTCCACACCCGAGTACCCTCTCATACTATATCATCACCTCTCTTAAGGCCATTTCTTACACTTCCCACACTTCCCAAGATATCACCAGCATCATGCCTTGATAAATTCCTAAAGCTCACTCAGTCTTACCTAAACCAACATCTCTCTCTTGCGACTTATCTCATAACATCCCCGATCATCCTGACCACTCAAGCTCTTTCACCACTCTTCTACCACGCTACCAACGACCTCACCCACAGGTTTAAGGAAGAAGCAATAATTAAAATCATCAAACACAAGGTCTACATCATGTCAACTAGCATTTATAAACATAACATCATGGGTTCATCATCAATTATTGCAACAAGACTCAATTTACCATCATGCTCAATAATCGTTGCAAAACATCATATATGAACATAAGCAATCCAGCTAGCAAGTCTCGTCATAACCTTATCAAGTAACAATTCAGGTTTCTCAGCATTTGCAGTTCATACTTTTACAGGCACAGGAATTTATATCATGCTTAACAACTCAGAGTTATCAACACATTAAGGCATCAGGGCACATTATAGCTGTAAAGCATCAAATCATATCATCAGAGACAACATGCAATCAGTCAACAATTGTCATAAGGTCAGCACATCAACACATAATCTCATCGCTAGGTCAGTGTAATTTCATCGCCAACAAATTTAAAAAGGGTTAGTAATTCGAACGGAGAACACTCCCGCCTGTAAGTCCTATCATACTCGATAACCGCAATCTTCGAAAGGTGCTCATCCTGTCGATACCATTGATCCTGAGGCCCGTGGGTTATGGGCCCACGCTTCCGTCACGTTGCTCTATAACTATCCAACTTCCTTTCTCTTTACCGTGCGGTCACTCGTTCAATACATCGCGGGGAAGTCCAAGTTAGCAGAGATAGGGGAGTGACAAGGACGGGCAACCCAATGTTCACTTCGGAACCAAACATCGACCAAGGCTAAAGAACGACAAGACTAGAGACAAGACTCTGACCCGAGAATAGTAACGATGCCCCTATGGAAGTCTATTAGGTTATAATCGTGACAAGCAAATACGAATTTACCATGGAGCACATCAGTCACATTAATCAACACTAACATGTACCTATCTCAAGGAGATCGACATACATATTCATTCCCAATGACATAATCAAATTCTACACGGATTCATGCGAGGTAAGTTAATAGCCTCTTATTCCAGGGAAGCAGATATGCCTAGCAATTTCAAGTAAGATATGCGGGTCCAGTAAAGGTCATACAAGGCTAACGAGGATGACAAACATCACGTATATGAACAATGCACGAGCATGGTATACTCGTCAACACATAAGGTCAAACATATATAGCATGGCGAGGTACATCATAAAATCAAACTAAACGTCATTCGAGGATACAAAAGAGCAGAATGACAATTATCACATCTAATAATAAGGATCATATAATAGGTTGAGAATGACGTGTAATCATATGACGAGATACATTTAGAAATCATGGGTCCCACACGATACTAGCGATACATGATGTAATACAAGCATAGTCAAGAGTCATTAAGAGGAGCTCAACATAATATTCACGAAACATGAGGCATCATCAAAATAACAAGAAGGGCATCATTGGCGACATATTATAATCATGTTAAGAGCGAACCATCATAGAGCACATATATAGTACAATAGCCATCACATCATAGAACAAGTGCAACAAGTGATCCTTTTAGTTAGTTATATTGGAAATCATAAGCCCTACCAGACACTACTAGCACTTATCGACTCGTGACCACAATCAAGGTAACTCGACTAAATTCATTCTAACATTCATTCGTCATGCATATGCGGAATAATACAACGTGGTGTGTGATCATGCGAGGTGCCAAACCATACATCTATGCCAGCACTAGAGGAATTCATAACGTAATAGGGAAACACTACCGAGTGATAACATGTAAGCATGCTATGATTAACCATTACGAAAGGCAATCAATCATCGAATTCAACATCAATTATCTTGCATGAGTAAGACATTCAACATCAATTATCTTGCATGAGTAAGACATTCAACATCAATTATCTTGCATGAGTAAGACATGTTATGGTGATAGAAAGAGGGGCGAACCACACTATCAGGAACCTAGCTCGAGAGAGAATCGACAATAATGCAAGCAAGATATAATTCACACGAGTCATAACCAAGGATCCTACATGATACTAAGGCTCAACATAATATACGATGCATGCATGCACTGATCGTGATGACACGCAAGAAATCAATTCAATCACGTTCCAACAGTACAGAAGCATGAGGGGGGTTTTTACGATGGATAACACGAGTCTAAGTATTGAGCAATATGACTAGAATACAGGAACATGAGTTCAAATCAGCACATACTAGGATGAAACATTCATTCACCAAGACTCAATTAAACCTCACATTCTCCATTCCACGCAAGTAACACACAACAATATCAACTTGCAAAATAATCAGCACTATTCAATTTGACGAATACAAAATGGATGGGCATGCGATAGATTCTTATCACAAAAGGAATAAGGAGCATCGACACATCATCATCTAGCATGCTAAGGAGATCATTTCCAAGAAATTATACAGAGAAGAGTTTATCACACTATCATGGACCTAACCCAGGCGAAAACAAAAGGCATATAGGCTCATATCAGGTGGTTTATGCTTCCAATCAATCATACGGTCAATAGGTCAAGTAAACATGCTATAAAATATGCAATCATGATAAAAGGCCAAACACAACACGAGACTGAAGCAATCTAAGCAATCACATATGTAATAGCATGAGCAGTCTGTACTAATAGTCATTCGTAAGGTATATGCAGGAGGCTATAAGATCATGTCATATAGTTCAGAGAGAGTCACCATCACAACCGAACAGGGATCCCTAAGGGCAACCATTGACTTTTCCCAACCGACTCATCACCCCTCTTTCCCGTGGGACTCCGGTATGACTCTTCATGGCAAGAAGACAATGGTTGATCATCATAAGAATAAGGAAAGACCACCCCGGAAAGACCTTACTTTTGACTCAAAATGCCATCAAGAACCACCTACTAATACTCACTCAGAGAACCTTCATAGCCACACATGATTCCGACACAATTGTTTACCAACCCAATTTCCCGTGGAAGACCCTGACATCCAGGAAAAGGCTAGATAGAACAGTCAAGGGTTTAACATAGTGGAAGGGGTTGTTCCACACAAGTTGGGTTTGACCACACAGAAACAAGGGTACTCACACTGTCCCGTTTTCACAGATAAGTCAATACACATTTAATTATTAGACATACCAATCAGATATCTAGCATAGCAATCACTCAACACAGAATCAGTTAGTGACATTCATAATGACCTCCTTGGAGTCTTCCAGACCCATCTGTAAAGAACAAGCTAATATTTCGCCTACCCATTTCCAACTACATCCAATAGGGATGGTCTAACGTCTTTCTACCCACTCGATCCCCTCTTTAGTCGGTTTTCCATATTTTATGATAAGCCAAGTTCATTACTTAGTCCAGTTTGGGTTAGACATCTTAAGTTCATTTTGCCCCTTTAAAACACTTTCAAATCATTTGAAATTCATGGGCGGTTTTCCAAAACATACACTCGACCCTTGTGTACCCGAATTGCACAACCTCAGCTCTGATACCATCTTTGTAACGGCCCAGAATTATAATTTCTGGGTTACGTTTCAAGGGATAAAACCCCTTGTTCGGATCTTGCAATCCAAGTACGGGTCGAGGTTTCAAACTCATTTTAAGATTTGTAGAAAGAGGGATTTCAAACCCTGAAACCTCGAAGGGCCGTTGGGTACCCTTAACCTGTCCTAAGACTATGTCGCGGAAACCATTTCAAACGGAAGTAAAGCGGAAGTAAAGTACAGATACAAGTGCCACGGCGGAGCCGGGTCAAAACGGAGTCAACAGTATAAATCCAAAACAATATAATCAGAGTCTGGTGAAGTCTATAACTCCAGTGCTCACTCTCCGCCGACAAAATGACCCGCGCAATAAGCAAACAACACCGATAGGATGAACATAAATAATTCCTAAAAAAATTTATTTGGGGCGGGATCAGATCGATGCCCACTTAACTCTGCATCCCAACCATAAGCACACATATACGCTATACCTAATAAAGATGCTCTAATGCAGTACGAAATTCAAACACACTAGCATGCTCCTAGTTCATAATATTGTGCAGAAATACTGTAAAGGGCCCAAGACAATGCCAAGTGGCATATCCCTCTCCTACCTCCACCCCTTCCGACAGGCGGAGACTGGCCAGCTCGTGAATGCATTCATTCATAATCGGGGGGCACGCATGCCTAACCCGCTCCGCAATAAAGCCCGCAGGCATATCATAATATAAGGAAGTACTCGATTGACTCAGGGTACCCGATGAGGCTGGGCTACCCTATGACCCTAGCAAAGACTTCTATGACTCACAGATAACGGCCGTTCTGTTTACATACGCACAAAGAAATAGAATGATCAACGATCGATGCAACCTAGCATGGTACTACATGGCATGCTGATCATGAATGCAAGCACCTAGTATATCATGCACCTAAAGCAGGGAATAGCTCTATTCAACCTGAGTAAGCTCCGAAGAGACTTACCTGGAAGTGCAGAACAGCAAAAGGCAACAACTAGGTATACAGAAAGCCAACATGTCACAGATGATCACCTAACACATATATAAGTAATACAAATAAGTCTACTTCTAATGTTTCTTAAGCATATAATATCACACACAAGTTATCAAATTTATTCACCAAGTTAGGCAAGGTAAATCAAGTCACTTTCCCAAGATTTTCCACAACTCTTCTAAAATCTCAAGTTATATCAAATCATTAATTAAACACTTTCCCAAATCATACTTGACCCAAAAATCCATTTAGAAGGCGTTACTCTTTAAATCAACTTATTTTGTTACTTTATCAAAACAAATCCGACAAGATTAGAGTATTTCCAAAATTCCCTCTTTTTAATTTTATTAAATCAATTTCCAACCTTTAAAACCTTTTTCACATCTAAGTCCAAATGTTATACTTTAAATCTCAATAATAATATTCTATATTATATTCCATCTATTTGATATTTATATACTTGAATATATAAACCTCTTAAAACTCATATTATTAACACGTTTTTATCAAAATAAGCCCAAAATCCCCTTTCTTTTAAAACAAAACAGATCTGGCCCAAGACACAAATAGGCCCAATCTTTATTTCTTTTAAAGACAAAATCGGCCCAACAAATAAAAGGCCCAACTCTTCAAAACCCTAATTCCCTCAAAACCGAACCGGCCCCTTTTTAAATGAAACCGAACCGAACCAGGTTAAAAAAAAGGAAGAACCGGACCCGTCAAATTAAGAAAGTAAGAAACCAGACCAGCTTCCCCTTCCCCTTGAACGCTACTGTCGACGGAAAGAAAGAAGGGAAGGAAGGAAGCATCTCGCCGGCGACGACTGGCGGATCCGACTACCTTCCCGACACTAGAGGACCATTAATCGACAAGGAAAGGAGGAGAAAGAGAGGTCCTCACCGGAGCCGGAGTTTGTAGGGAAAGGTTCTTGACTTCGCCGAAAAAAGGGGGCTCGGGGCTGCGGTGCGGTGTTCAGGGCGTCGGAGCCAATTTCTCGCCGGAATCTTCATAGGGAGGGCGGAGAAGTGTTAAATTCGAAGCTTTTATGTCAATTTTAGAGCGAGAGAAGGGGAAGAGTGCTCACCGGATGTGTTTGGACGGAAACAGGGGGAAGAAGAGAGGAAGAGGCTCGGCGGCGGATCTGGCAATGGTTGGCACCGAGATCTCCTGGTGTAAAGGCTCGGATTTTTAAAATATAAATTTTTGGAAAAAGAAAATCAAAATGAATTTAAAATAAATTCCGACCCAAATTTTCCGATTTAAAAATCAATTCCGTCTTTCATTTCGGGTTTTGAACGATCAATCAGCGGAAATTTAAATTCCCGACCCGGACTCTCAATTCCGTCATATTCCGAATTCTTATCCTAATCCAACTCATCATCTCCTAATTGAGGTAAAATCTTATCCTCACCTTCCCTCCCTCTCTACTTGATTTTTCTTATTTTAGCAAACCAACAACACATTACTCTTCACAAAATTCAGACCACCTTTTACCATTTTGACCATTGAAAAATCAGATTTTTGTAAACCCACATACACATGGTCTCCTCTCTCCATTCTCTCGGTTTCCCTCTCTGTTCAACAACCCAAAATCGGTGCCTTGAACTGCCGCCACACCTCACCACCCCCACCACCACGCCTCTGGCACCGCTCCACCACCCATCCCCGTCGCCGACCACCAGCACCACCCACAGCTCCTCTTCCTCGCCCTGTTCTGCCGTGGAGGGAAAACCAAGCCCTCACCCACCTCCTCTTTCGCTGCGCTCTTCGACCCAACAGCAGGAGAGGCCTCGACGCCCCTCGAGCCACCCAGAACAGTAGCAACACCTCCCGGAAGAGCCGACGCCGCCACCGCCTCCTCTGTCCTGTTTTCCGTTCGTCCCGGTAAGTCCCCGTTTCGCTCGCTCTTCCCCTCTTTCACCTTCAATCGAGCAAAGGTTCCGCCTTTAACCTCCTTATCACCTTCCTAGGCGGATTCCGATCGAAGAGCCACCTCCGACGCACCTCGGAGCTCCTCCGACGAAGCTTCGAAGCCCTCTCGGTGAGACCCCCTTCCTCCTCCGTACTCCTTTCCCTTTCCTGCGTGTGCGCCGGAGTGGTCAGGCCAGGTGGCCGGCGAGTCCGGGTCGCCGGAATTCCGGAGCGCCACCGCCGGAGTTCTTCCCTTCCTCCTCCTTCCCGTCGATCCTGGGCGACAAAAATGGGGGCCTGACCTCCTGTTCCTTTCGACAAAAATGGGGAGGAAGAAGAAGGGGCTGGGTCCCACTTCCGCCACCTCACCCGCCAACATCACCCCTGGGCCCCTCGTTTTTTTTTTGACATGTCACCCGGGCCCCCCTTTTCTTTTTAAACTCCAGGTTGCCAAATCTGAGAAATGAATTGGGATGGAAGGGTTTGAGTTTGGACCTAATTCTTCTGGGCCGAATTTGGTATTAGAGTGTTGGGCCTATTTCTTTGGTCTTCAGATTGGGTCTAATAGAACATAGGGCTCGGTTTGGGCTATTAACCAAGAGGGTCCGGTTTGGGTTAAATGAAATGAAGGTTTCGGTTTGGGGTTTTGTTAAATAAGAGGGTAAGTTTTGGTAATTTTAATAAGGGTTTGGGTGGGTAAGTTAAAAAGGATGTTTTGATTAAACAAATATTGTTGGGTTTTATAAATGTTCTACGAGGATGTTAAAATAAAAGATGTTAGAAGTAGTATGTGAAATTATTGGGATTAAAATATGAAGTGTTGTTTTGAGATTTAATATATGATATTGTGGTGATTTATTATTGTGGTTAAATGTTATATGAGTATGTTGAGGATGTGCAATTATATGCTAAGTAAAGTTTTGAAATGATGGCATGCAAATTGGTTAAGTATGAATTGGAATTATCTTAAGTTGGTGAATTGGCGAATTATGTTGAGCATGGTTGTGAGAAGTTGAGATGATAGATTATGAGATAAGGTTGATAATATGGAAATGATGATGTGACGGTTGTTATGTTAAGTTGTGAAGTTATATGTGTGATAATTCTATGCTTTGTGTGCCTTAGAAGATAGACTCATTCATGTACTATTACTTGTTAGGTGATCATCTGTGACGTGTTGGCTTCATATTGCCTGGTTGATTGCCTTTTGCTGTTCTGCGATACCAGGTAAGTCTCTTCGGAGCTTACTCAGATTGAATAGAGTGATTCCCTGCTATAGGTGCATGATATACTAGGTGTTGCATTCATGATCAGCATGCCATGTAGTACCATGCTAGGTTGCATTGATCGTTGAGCATCCTATTTCTTTATGCGTATGTAAACAGAACGGCCGTTATCTGTGAAGTAACTAGAGTCATTGCTAGGGTCATAGGGTAGCCCAGCTTCATCGGGTACCCTGAGTCAATCGAGTCATGCACTTCCTTTTATTATATGCCTGCGGGCTTTATTGTGGAGCGGGTTAGGCATGCGTGCCGCCCAATTATGAATGAATGCATTCACGAGCTGGCCAGTCTCCACCTATCGGAAGGGGTGGAGGTAGGAGAGGGATATACCACTTGGTATTCTATGCTAAGGCCTTATTATTATTATGCACTTGATCTTAGGAGCATGTTAGTGTGTTACTATTCCGCCATGCATCTAGAAGCATCTTTATTAGGAATAGCGTATATGTGTGCTTATGGTTGGGATGCAGAGAAGTGGGCATCGATCTGATCCCGCCCCATATCAATTTTTTTAGGTATTATCTATGTTCATCCTATCGGTGCTGTTTGCCTAATTACGCGGGTCATTTTGTCGGCGGAGAGTGAGCGCTGGAGTGTAGACTTCACTAGACTCTGATTATATTTTGGGATTTATACTCTTGACTCCGTTTTGACCCGGCTCTGCCGTGGCACACTTTTGTATTATACTTGTTTCCGCTAGTTGCACTATTTCCGATTTCCACGCTTAGATTTACGACAGGTACAGGGGACTTCCCCGGGGATTCCAACGATCCCTTCGATTTTGGGTATGAAATCCCCCTTTGAAAACGTTAAAGTAAGTTTGAAACCTTCAACATGTACTCGGGGCGCAAGGTCCTTACGAGGGGTTTTATCCCTCGAAACGTAACCTGGGAATCATAATCCTGGGCCGTTACAAAGGTGGTATCAGAGCTGAGGTTTTGCAATCCGAGTATGATAGGTTGAAGTGGTTTTGAAAATGGCCCAAGGTTTTCAAATTGTTTTCAAGTGGTTTTCAAATTGTTTTCAAGGGGCAAAATGAATTTAATTGGACATAACTATAAATTAATCAATTATGAATGGCAATCTCGTGGGGTAGAGACTATGCGATAGGCATCCCTTATGGATGTAGAATTCGGGGAAGGTAGGCAAAATACTAGCTTTCTTTTACAGATGGGTTATGAAGACTCCAAGGAACTCGAGGGTTGGAGTACAATGGGTTAGGAGACCGTGAGGTATTTGCCCCTCCGGTTAGTCGTCCCCCGAAGGGCGACATAGATCGTCTCTGTGCTTGTATGTCTTAAATTCAATTGGGCCTGAGGGCGATCCTCCTTGAAGAGGGTCCCATTGAATCGTTGAGTGCTTCTGTGCTGAGTGATATAATTATTGTTATGTAGCAAGTATGGTTGATCCGAGACGTGGCTTAGATGGGCGTGGGGGTAGGGCGCGTCGCGGCAGGGGACGCCCTCGTCGAGTTGCCGCTGAGGGTGCCGAGGGGCGAGTTTCGCCACCGCGAGTTGATGACCGGGTGCCAGCTTCCCCAGAGACTAGGATTGGGCAGCTAGAGTCAGCGCTTCATGATATTCTGAGCGAGCTACGTGGAGGGGCTCGATCTACGGCGCCGACGCCAGAGGTCCCAGTTCAGCAGCCAGCCGAGCCTGTGGTCGATGCGTGCCCTGAGAAGCGCATCGATTGGGTCAAGAGGTTTGCTCAGTGTAGCCCGCCGACCTTCGCGGGAGGCGTCGGAGATGACGTTGAGAGATGGCTGCGTGATATGGAGGGGTTATTTGACCATGTTGCTGTACCTGACTCTGAGAGACAGAGACTTGCTGCTGGACTTTTACGGGAGGACGCGAATGCCAGATGGTTTGGCTGCAAGAGGGAGCGGACCGAGTGGACTTATGACGACTTCAGATCCCTGATGCCGAGGGAGTACCGTCCACCAGGGATACAAGTGGCTAGGGAGGTATCTTTTATGCGCGGCATCTGTGACCGGTCGGCTTCTGTAGCTGCTATTGTTCGTCAGTTCAAGAGCGAGCTGATATACTGCGATCATCTATGTCCATCAGACGAGAGTCGGATCCGTATGCTGTCTATGAGATTGCCGCCTCCTGTGCTTCTGCATGCGTCCAGCTTGGGAGCTGTCAGCTTTGAGCGATTCCTGGAGGTCATCCTTATGTACGATCAGCAGAGGATTCTGTGTGAGACCTCCTACTCTACTGTTCGCCCTGATGCGAAGAGGGCGCGTCCAGCCGACACCCGTGGAGACGACAGATCTAGGAGAGGAGCGTTTAGAGGAGGATATTACGGAGCTGCACAGAGAGCACCCCCAGTTCAGACTGCTTATGGAGGAGATGCCAGAGTGAGGACCTGCCATGGATGTTTCGGGAGGGGCCACTTCATTGCTTCTTGCCCAGACCGTTCGACTGTCTGCTATACCTGTGGTACTATGGGGCACCGAGCTGCTACATGCCCTCAGAGTCGTGGAGCTCCAGCTACTGCACAGCCACCGAGACTTCCTGTGGCTCCTCGGCCACCACTGCTGACATATCCTCAGGGCCAGGGACGAGGTGACCCTTCCGGCAGAGGCCGAGGCGGAGGTAGAGGAGGTAGAGGTTCTGGACGTGGAGGTAGAGGACCATCTGGGTCAGGTCAGGGTCGTGGATCATCTTCTGCAGGACCGTCAGGGTCAGGGTATGATCGTGGCCAGAGTTCAGGATGTCGAGGACCAGGATTACCCCCACCGCCCCGTGTATTTCAGATGCATGCTGATGACCGCTCAGCCCCGACTTCCGCAGGTACGATATTCTTCCATGATGAGTGCCTATCTATCTTGTTTGACACTGGTGCGACTCACTGCTTCATAGCAGAGGCGTGCGTGGCCAGGCTGAGCCTGAGCTACACGAGTGGTTCACCCCTTACTATTGGTCTGGCGGATGGGGCCAAGGTTAGGACGAGTCGTGAGATTTTAGGGTGCCCCATTCGGATAGGTGAGCGAGAGTGGCCTACCGACCTTATAGTTATGCCATTGAGGATGGACGATCTCATCTTGGGTATGGACTTCATGGACCACTACGGGGCTATCATCAACTTGCGGACGAGGACAATGTCGATTTTGGCATCTGACGGGACTGAGCACCAGGTTTGGGGGACCGACCCCAAGAGGAATGGATCACTCATCAGCGTAGTCAGAGCCGCCAGACTTTTAGACCAGGGTTGCGTCGGGTATTGGTGTTATGCTTTAGAGGTGGATCGCATACACCCCAGTATATCGGATGTTCCCGTTGTCAGAGACTTCGCAGATGTGTTTCCAGAGGAGCTGCCAGGACTTCCCCCGCCGAGAGAGGTCGACTTTGCGATTGAGTTGGAGCCAGGCACCAGGCCTATCTCGCGAGTCCCTTATCGCATGGCACCGACAGAGATGGCCGAGCTGAAGGCTCAGCTAGAGGAGCTAGCTGAGAAGGGCTACATTCGGCCTAGTGCATCACCTTGGGGAGCGCCAGTGCTATCCGTCAAGAAGAAGGATGGGTCGTTGAGACTGTGCATCGATTATCGGGAGCTGAACCGGGCGACGGTGAAGAACCATTATCCTCTTCCCCGGATTGATGATCTGATGGATCAGCTGCAGGGCGCCGTGGTCTTCTCGAAGATCGACTTGAGGTCGGGCTATCATCAGCTCAGGGTGAAGCCAGAGGATGTTCCGAAGATCGCTTTTCGGACCCGCTATGGTCACTACGAGTTCGTGGTCATGCCGTTTGGGCTGACCAATGCACCAGCCGCGTTCATGGAGCTCATGAACCGAGTGTTCATCGACTTCTTGGACAAGTTCGTCGTCGTCTTCATCGATGACATCTTAGTCTACTCGAGGAGTAGAGAGGAGCACGAGGAGCATTTGAGGATTGTGCTAGAGACGCTGAGGAAGCATCAGCTGTATGGGAAGTACAGCAAGTGTGAGTTCTGGCTCACAGAGGTGGCTTTCTTAGGCCACGTTATTTCAGCTGAGGGAGTTGCCGTGGATCCGGCAAAGATTGATGCCATCGTTGCTTGGGAGGTGCCCAAGAACGTCAGAGATATCCGCTCATTCCTGGGATTGGCTAGTTACTACAGGAGGTTCGTCCAGGGTTTCTCGAGTATTGCTAGACCGATGACACAACTACTGAAGAAGGACGTCCCCTTCGAGTGGAGTTCAGATTGTCAGGCCAGTTTTGAGCTTCTGAAGCAGAAGTTGACGACTGCTCCGGTGTTAGCTCTGCCAGATGGGACAGAGGACTTCGTTATCTACACAGATGCTTCGCATTCCGGCTTGGGTTGTGTTCTGCATCAGAGAGATCGGGTCATCGCTTATGCTTCGCGTCAGTTGAAGCCTGCAGAGGTGTCTTACCCCATCCATGATTTGGAGTTGGCAGCCGTGATTCACGCTCTGAAGATCTGGAGACATTATCTATATGGTACTTCTTGCAAGGTGATGACGGATCACAAGAGCTTGAAGTACATTTTCACACAGAAGGAGCTCAACATGCGTCAGAGACGATGGTTGGAGCTTCTGAAGGACTATGACTTGGACATAGTCTACCATCCAGGGAAGGCCAATGTAGTGGCAGATGCGTTGAGTAGGAAGACTCATCATGAGGTGACCGTTGAGAGGCTTACAGCTCAGCGAGATTTGCAGAGAGATCTGATGAGATGCTGCTTTGAGGTTTGGATCCAGCGAGATCACGGGCAGTTGTCGTTCTTAGAGGTGCAGGCAGAGTTGACAGCAGAGATTCGGCAGGGTCAGGCAGATTGTCCAGAGGTTGCAGTTCTGAGAGGGCGGATGGCTCAGGGCAGATTCAGAGAGCTTGCAGAGAGAGCAGACGGGATGCTGACCTTTCAGGGCAGAGTTGTAGTTCCCTCGACGTCAGATTTGAGACAGAGGATCATGCAGGAGGCTCACTCCACCCCTTATTCTGTCCATCCAGGGATGAATAAGATGTATCAGGATCTGAGGAGGAGTTATTGGTGGCAGAGGATGAGAGCAGACATCACAGAGTTCGTGGCCAGATGTCAGGTTTGCCAGCAGGTTCGGATTGATCACCAGAGGCCGGGAGGACCCGTCCAGTCACTTCCAGTTCCCGAGTGGAAGTGGACAGACATCTCCATGGATTTCGTCACTGGGATGAGGCGAGACGTCAGAGGATTCGACGCTATTTGGGTCGTGGTCGACAGGTTGACCAAGTCGGCCCATTTCATAGCTATTCAGGAGACATGGCCAGCTTCGAAGTTAGCGGACGAGTTCATTCGCCAGATTGTGAGGCTTCATGGAGTACCAGAGAGGATCGTATCTGATCGAGATGGACGCTTCACCTCGAGGTATTGGCAGCAGGTTCAGGAGAGTTTGGGCTCCAGATTGCATTTCAGTACGGCTTATCACCCGCAGACAGATGGCCAGAGCGAGAGGACGATTCAGACGTTGGAGGACATGTTGCGATCGTGCGTCTTGGATTGGGGTGACCATTGGGTCAAGCATCTACCGCTAGTGGAGTTTTCTTACAACAACAGCTACCACGCGTCGATCGAGATGGCCCCCTATGAGGCTTTGTATGGGAGGCGATGCAAGTCGCCGGTTTGCTGGGACGAGCCTGCAGATACAGTTCTGTCGTTGCCCGAGATGGTCAGAGAGACAGTCGATAAGGTTGGTCGCATCCGAGAGCATATGAGGGTAGCCCAGGATCGACAGAAGAAGTATGCGGACAGACGGAGGACCGAGCTTGAGTTCGAGGTAGGCTCGCACGTATGGCTTCGAGTTTCACCCACCAGGGGAGTTCGACGGTTCGGCATCAAAGGGAAGTTGAGTCCGAGATTCATTGGCCCATTTGAGATCCTAGAGAGAGTCGGTGTGGTAGCCTACCGTTTAGCCTTACCTCCATCCTTAGCCGGCGTCCATGACGTCTTTCATGTCTCCCAGCTCCGTCAGTATATTCCCGACCCTAGTCATGTCCTTGACCACTCAGACCTTCACATTGAGCCTGACCATACCTTTGTAGAGCGTCCGGTGAGGGTCCTTGATCGTCGTGTCAAGAAGCTTAGGAACAGGGAGGTTCCTTTACTTCTGGTTCAGTGGTCTAGGAGGAGCCCTGAGGAGGCCACCTGGGAGACCGAGGAGAGCATTCGGGCTAGCTATGGAGATGTCTTAGATGAGCTACTTGCGTCCTATGTTGAGCCGAGCGTAGACATTACCTTGACCTCTCGAGTGCTGTGAGTATGCCTAGTTAGTTGGTTGGGAGTGGTTAGTGGTATCTCCTTAATTTGTGTGCTTATACGTGGTAGTTATGTGCAGATCCTTGGTGATATGATGTGATGAGCCTCGATGATATGATGATGTGCTAGATATTATGGTATGTGACTGTCTTTGACGTGCTATAATCCCCTGCTTATCTTGAGAATATGATCATTCTGCTATACCCATGATACCAAATGTTAGAAGTGCTAGAGGTTGAATTGTGGAATTATGATTTGACTCGGAACCTAGGAAGAGAATGTGGGATTAGCCTTTAGAGGTGGATGTAGAATGATTGGGAAATTGGGAAGTTTGGGAATGCCTTGTTTAATGTCAAATTTAAAAAAAAAAAAAAAAAAAAAAAAAAAAAAAACATATATCAAATGGTGATTTAAAAGGAAACATAGATTTTGAGAAAACTATTCCAACCCGAGCTTTCATTATGACGCCCCACGAAGTGGATACAAGCATGTATGGGGGCACCTGTAGATCGCTTGCTAAGACCTAGCGGAGATGTCATAATGGTTTTTGAGTTATGGTATGCCTGAGGAGTCGGAGTGGGGTGTGGTAGGGGCCCCTACCACATCCTTACTACGACCGATTGGGAGTATTATGATCATGACGACGGTACTGTGAGATCTCATGGGGGCACTTATGAGGTACTTACGGGATCGATGACGTGATCCTTGGACTCACCAATTCCAACTTCATCCCCACTTTAGAATGATTTTAGTCTCGGGGACGAGACTTGTTTTTAGAGGTGGATGATGTAAAGGCTCGGATTTTTAAAATATAAATTTTTGGAAAAAGAAAATCAAAATGAATTTAAAATAAATTCCGACCCAAATTTTCCGATTTAAAAATCAATTCCGTCTTTCATTTCGGGTTTTGAACGATCAATCAGCGGAAATTTAAATTCCCGACCCGGACTCTCAATTCCGTCATATTCCGAATTCTTATCCTAATCCAACTCATCATCTCCTAATTGAGGTAAAATCTTATCCTCACCTTCCCTCCCTCTCTACTTGATTTTTCTTATTTTAGCAAACCAACAACACATTACTCTTCACAAAATTCAGACCACCTTTTACCATTTTGACCATTGAAAAATCAGATTTTTGTAAACCCACATACACATGGTCTCCTCTCTCCATTCTCTCGGTTTCCCTCTCTGTTCAACAACCCAAAATCGGTGCCTTGAACTGCCGCCACACCTCACCACCCCCACCACCACGCCTCTGGCACCGCTCCACCACCCATCCCCGTCGCCGACCACCAGCACCACCCACAGCTCCTCTTCCTCGCCCTGTTCTGCCGTGGAGGGAAAACCAAGCCCTCACCCACCTCCTCTTTCGCTGCGCTCTTCGACCCAACAGCAGGAGAGGCCTCGACGCCCCTCGAGCCACCCAGAACAGTAGCAACACCTCCCGGAAGAGCCGACGCCGCCACCGCCTCCTCTGTCCTGTTTTCCGTTCGTCCCGGTAAGTCCCCGTTTCGCTCGCTCTTCCCCTCTTTCACCTTCAATCGAGCAAAGGTTCCGCCTTTAACCTCCTTATCACCTTCCTAGGCGGATTCCGATCGAAGAGCCACCTCCGACGCACCTCGGAGCTCCTCCGACGAAGCTTCGAAGCCCTCTCGGTGAGACCCCCTTCCTCCTCCGTACTCCTTTCCCTTTCCTGCGTGTGCGCCGGAGTGGTCAGGCCAGGTGGCCGGCGAGTCCGGGTCGCCGGAATTCCGGAGCGCCACCGCCGGAGTTCTTCCCTTCCTCCTCCTTCCCGTCGATCCTGGGCGACAAAAATGGGGGCCTGACCTCCTGTTCCTTTCGACAAAAATGGGGAGGAAGAAGAAGGGGCTGGGTCCCACTTCCGCCACCTCACCCGCCAACATCACCCCTGGGCCCCTCGTTTTTTTTTTGACATGTCACCCGGGCCCCCCTTTTCTTTTTAAACTCCAGCTTGCCAAATCTGAGAAATGAATTGGGATGGAAGGGTTTGAGTTTGGACCTAATTCTTCTGGGCCGAATTTGGTATTAGAGTGTTGGGCCTATTTCTTTGGTCTTCAGATTGGGTCTAATAGAACATAGGGCTCGGTTTGGGCTATTAACCAAGAGGGTCCGGTTTGGGTTAAATGAAATGAAGGTTTCGGTTTGGGGTTTTGTTAAATAAGAGGGTAAGTTTTGGTAATTTTAATAAGGGTTTGGGTGGGTAAGTTAAAAAGGATGTTTTGATTAAACAAATATTGTTGGGTTTTATAAATGTTCTACGAGGATGTTAAAATAAAAGATGTTAGAAGTAGTATGTGAAATTATTGGGATTAAAATATGAAGTGTTGTTTTGAGATTTAATATATGATATTGTGGTGATTTATTATTGTGGTTAAATGTTATATGAGTATGTTGAGGATGTGCAATTATATGCTAAGTAAAGTTTTCAAATGATGGCATGCAAATTGGTTAAGTATGAATTGGAATTATCTTAAGTTGGTGAATTGGCGAATTATGTTGAGCATGGTTGTGAGAAGTTGAGATGATAGATTATGAGATAAGGTTGATAATATGGAAATGATGATGTGACGGTTGTTATGTTAAGTTGTGAAGTTATATGTGTGATAATTCTATGCTTTGTGTGCCTTAGAAGATAGACTCATTCATGTACTATTACTTGTTAGGTGATCATCTGTGACGTGTTGGCTTCATATTGCCTGGTTGATTGCCTTTTGCTGTTCTGCGATACCAGGTAAGTCTCTTCGGAGCTTACTCAGATTGAATAGAGTGATTCCCTGCTATAGGTGCATGATATACTAGGTGTTGCATTCATGATCAACATGCCATGTAGTACCATGCTAGGTTGCATTGATCGTTGAGCATCCTATTTCTTTATGCGTATGTAAACAGAACGGCCGTTATCTGTGAAGTAACTAGAGTCATTGCTAGGGTCATAGGGTAGCCCAGCTTCATCGGGTACCCTGAGTCAATCGAGTCATGCACTTCCTTTTATTATATGCCTGCGGGCTTTATTGTGGAGCGGGTTAGGCATGCGTGCCGCCCAATTATGAATGAATGCATTCACGAGCTGGCCAGTCTCCACCTATCGGAAGGGGTGGAGGTAGGAGAGGGATATACCACTTGGTATTCTATGCTAAGGCCTTATTATTATTATGCACTTGATCTTAGGAGCATGTTAGTGTGTTACTATTCCGCCATGCATCTAGAAGCATCTTTATTAGGAATAGCGTATATGTGTGCTTATGGTTGGGATGCAGAGAAGTGGGCATCGATCTGATCCCGCCCCATATCAATTTTTTTAGGTATTATCTATGTTCATCCTATCGGTGCTGTTTGCCTAATTACGCGGGTCATTTTGTCGGCGGAGAGTGAGCGCTGGAGTGTAGACTTCACTAGACTCTGATTATATTTTGGGATTTATACTCTTGACTCCGTTTTGACCCGGCTCTGCCGTGGCACACTTTTGTATTATACTTGTTTCCGCTAGTTGCACTATTTCCGATTTCCACGCTTAGATTTACGACAGGTACAGGGGACTTCCCCGGGGATTCCAGCGATCCCTTCGATTTTGGGTATGAAATCCCCCTTTGAAAACGTTAAAGTAAGTTTGAAACCTTCAACATGTACTCGGGGCGCAAGGTCCTTACGAGGGGTTTTATCCCTCGAAACGTAACCTGGGAATCATAATCCTGGGCCTGTTACACCTGGGCAATCGCTTGTGCTCAACCCGGGAATGTCTGAGGACTGCTGCTCGGACAGAAGTGAAGGAGATGCGGGGTGCCCGGAACATCGCTCGGGGAACCAGGGACAAGGACTCGGCGATGTCGACCTCGGGGCGGCTCAGGAGTGCTGAGGGAGGTGCTCAGTGGTGGCGTGGCCTGCCGGAGGCGGAGGCGCAGCGAAGAGAGGTGGTGTTTGAAGAGGGGTTGCCTGTGAGGGGATTGTTCTACTGAATCAATTGAAAGGCATGGGTTCCTGCAATTTTTGGCGTGGGTATTGTTGGGAGACAAGGCCAAAAGAAGTAAGTGTGGGAGGTGGGAAGAGAGGGAAGGTGTATGTTTGGATAAATTTGGGTAATAAGACAAGTAGTGGGTGCTGTTGGGATAAAGTTGCAGGCGGCAATGGTGGTGTACTGGTGTGGGTTGCAGTTCGGCTAAAGCCAGCAAGTGAGGGAGGGTGATGCTATGGAAGAAAAGACAAGCCTTGTGGTCCCAATCAGAAATTAAAATTACCCGGAAAATAAACCTCAAAATCTGCTCACTCGACATTAACCCGACTCGATTAAAATAACGCTTATTGATAAATTTCGAAGATGTCGACATCCCAAAGTTTATTTCAAATCCTAAGGCAAAATGACGGAATTGTCCTTCAAAGTCCAAAATTAGGCCGGAATCTGCTTTAAGGATTTTAAAATACGATTTTTAAGGTGAAGATGAGGGTTTTCAAATATCCGACTCTTTTCGACCTAAATCCCTTTTATTTTATTATTTATTAAATTTATTATTTAAAAATCCGGGCCTTTACAATATTACATTTTTTAGAAGATATTATCATAATTTATTTACATTATATATTAGATATATTATAATATAATAATAATATGAAAATGATAATATTATTTTTAAAAGTAATATTATACTTATTATTAATAATGATAATATTAATTTTAAAAACTAATATTTTTTTTTATATTTTATAAAGTTTTTAGCTCCTTAAAAAGCGTGCTAAAAAGTAAAACGGACGATATTTTGAGACAAAGGTAGTACAAATTTTAGAGTCACCATTGTTGTTCGAGAATGGGTTTTTTTCTTAGCCTAAGTTGATTGATTACATTGAGCATTAAACACACATTTGTTGGAAAGTAGAACCAAATAATTTGGTAGTTGGACTACACATTGGAAAAGTTCAAAGTGCGACTATAGTTTGAATTGGAGAAAATCTCTAACAAAATCAAATATCAAATAAAGGTAATACAAATTAAAAGATTTCCTATATTTTGTTAAGATTTGATGACAAAAAGAAACAAAAATTTATACCAAATCATTAAATTCAGATAAAGTTTAACTGAATCAACTATTTTTAATAAAAGATTACATAGAAAATAATAAAAAAAAAACTATCAAAATGATTTTTGAATAAATTTATAATCTAATATAGCGAAAATATATGGTGTAGTTCACACATAATTAGATTTTTCATTTTTAATTCTCGTTATTTTTATTAGTTTAGTTTCAACATCTTATTAGAAATCAACACATTAAATCAAATAAAATCAGTAATCAATTATGCCATAATTTAATTACGTTGATGGGTAAAATCCTCGTTCAACTTAAAATGGTTAGTATCATCATCAATACTCGTTAGGTCATGCTTTGTTAAATAAAGTATCAAATGAAATAATTAACTATGTTGAATGGAATGATTGAAATACTATAAGTATGATACTTAAGTAAGTAAAGTTAAAAAAACTACGTATTAAATCCTCTAAATCAAGTGTGCTGTGTGCATTAAAATATACCGTAAGTATCCAAAAATTATGAGATCCAAAAATTAAAATCATTAAAATATAAGATCGTTGATAAAAAAAAATTGCCCAATAAATAGTTATTTAAACAATATTGGAGTAATTAATAATTAAGTTAATTAATTATTTGAGGTGGACCCAAGAGTAATAAAAAATTGTCACATGGGATTTTTAGACCTATAATTAAGTAGAGTTTGCCAAGTGGCATCTTTTAACATGTGTTTTAGTATTATATTAGATATTAGATATAGAATAGATGGTTAATTAACAATTCCAGAATGGCTCACTGGAAAAGACTTGCGGGTAGTACCCAAAGGTCCCCAGTTCGAACCCCGGATATGGCCACTCTTTATTTACAAATTCAAGAATAGATGGTTAATGATTAATGAAGGAATAAAAGAAATTAATAAATGAAAATGGAAAAGAATGAAAATTAGTCATTGGTTGAAATACTTAGAATTAAGCTAAGAGTGACACATAATAAAAAACTCTTATGTTTTAAGAGTTTACTTGTCCTATGCCCGCGCCAATGGCGCGTAATTTAATACTCCCTCCGTTTGCATATATTAGACGTTTTAGGGTTAAAATCTTGATCAGTTTTAATTGACGTTTTTATTATTAAAGTGTTTACTGTAATTTTTCTGGCAATTTTTCAGTAAGTAATAATTAACAAAGTACGGATTTTGCACTGTTGGAGGCCTGTTAATTTGCAGGCATACTCACTTTCTCTTTCTATCTTTCTTTCTTACAAAGTACGAATGGAGTGAAATTTTTTTTCAATGCTTTCCTTTTTAGCCTATCAGCTTGTCATTTCATTATTTCAATGTGGAGTACATTAATTATCTGTGCAGTTTCTTAATTTTTGCGCATAAGCTTAAAACGTCTAATATATGTAAACGGAGGGAGTAATAAAGTTATGAATATTGAATAATACAAAAAAATTACCGATAAAAATACACATATCAGCGGTTAGAAAATACAGTAATAGAGTAAAGTGTATAATATATTACATTAATATTATAAAATAATAGTAAAAGTTTAAATAATTAAATATTTTGAATTAAACCCATTGATCGAAAAGGCAATTAAAGTAAGATATATATAGATACAGATTACTAATATTAAATTTATTTTTCATTATTATTAATTTTATGTTTTGAATTAATCCCATTGTTTTTTTAACTACTAAAATTGTAATTTAGGCTAAAGTGATTGGTTAAAAAAAAGCCTAGAATTAAGGAGAGAGCGACATATCATCGCCAAGGCTTTTGTTTTAATATTTAGTAATAGATATAGATATAGATTGGTTGTTATAAAAGTGTTTTTTTAATTTTATTTAATTAATCCCAATGGTTAATGATTAATGAAAGAATAAAAGAAATTAATAAATAAAAATGGAAAAGAATGAAAATTAGTCATTGGTTGAAATACCTAGAATTAAGCTAAGAGTGACACATAATAAAAAACTCTTCTGTTTTAAGAGTTTATATAGATATAGATAGATATAGATATAGAATAGATATAGATATAGATTGCTCTTCCTTATTGGGTTAGTTCATTTGCTCTCCATTTTTTTAGTTGATTCTTGGAATTACCAAGGACATCTTCAAAAGTGTTCTTGTTACTCTACTACCATTAATGATCGGGCATGCAAGATATTTTTTTTAAACAGTTTTGGTTTGATATTTGAAGGCATGACTGGATGCGTAATTTTTGGTCATTTGTGATTCCTTTTGTAGCTTGGAAAGCAGATTTATGAAAATTTGCTTTTTGTCCAGATATCTAGATCATAATATCCATCAAGTATAGTTTTCACAATCAATATGTTTCCATTGTCACTCTCGCAAATATCATTATATCATCTGTGAAAGACAGGAGTGTGATGGAAGCACCGTTCCTAGAGGTCTTCAAACCAATGGTGTTTGACGATTGATCACTTTGTCTTTGAAGTTTTTGCGCAAGAATCTCAACACCTATGATGAGTAGGTACGAAGAGATGGGGTCACCTTGCTTGACCCCCTGTAGGGACAGATGGTTTTAGTTGGTTCATCATTTATTAGGAAAAAGAATGACACAGTTTGGATACATTAATATTCTTTAATCCAATCAGATAACTTTTTGCAGAAACTGAATTTCGTCATAATAGAGATAAAAAAAATCCCAGCTCATCATGTTGTATGCCTTTTCCATGTTGAGCTCGATTGCAACCCATCCGTTTTGACCTTTTTTCCCACGAAAGAAGTGGAAGATTTCATGTGCAATGAGAACATTATCTTGAATAGCTCTGTTATTTATGAAAGCACCTTGGAGAGGATGGATAACTTTTCCTAATACTGCTTTCAATATGTCTGCCATAATTTTGGCTATAGCATTATAAATAGTCGAATAAAGGCTAATTGGTCTATAGTTATTTGTTGTTCGTGGGTTATCACATTTTGAGATCAAAGTGGTAAATGTTTGATTTATTTGGTTGAGCATTCTTCCATAATGGAAGAACCCATTAATGGCTTTTAGTGACCGAAGGGCCCACAATGTCCTAGTATTATTGGTAGAACTCTGCTTTTATGTCATCAGGGTCAGTAGATTTATCTTTTTTTGATCAAGAAGAAAGCCTTTTTAATTTCCTGGTTTCTTACTGGTTTTGTAAGATATTCGTTTTGCTCATGTGAAATTTATGTGTTTATTAATTCTAAATATTCTTCTAAAAGACTAGAGTTGATCCTTTGTTCTTGGAATCTTTTCTCAAAATCTCTCTGGATCCCTTTCCTGATGTTCTCTTCCCCAATAATTGTTGTTCCCTCATGGGTTATAATTTCTCTAATGATTTTCATGTTTCTTCGACCTGTAGCAACTTTATGGTGGTAAGCCAAATTTGTATCAAACAATTTTAGATGTTTTGTTTTTTCTATTTGTCGCCAATATGAATTATGGTATTGTAATATTTTGTTTTTCTTGTTTATTAATACGTTGTTGTCTTGAGTTGTTGTTTTGTTGAGTTTGGCTATTGTTCTTTTGGATGGTAGTGAGTTTTTCTTCTATATCCTTTAATTGTCTAAAAATGTTTCCAAAGGGCATTTTATTCCATTATTTTGCTAGCCGTTTGAGCAATTGAGTCTTTTTTGTAACTTGTAAGATATTGGACCCAGTGCATCACAATCTTTATGATTGAATAACGATATTTTGGTAGTCTTTCCTTTGTACCCATATTTTCTCGAATTTGAATGGTCTACCCTTCTTCTTTGTCATTGTGTTAAGCTCTATCAAGATTGGGCATTGGTCTGAGGACGAGAAAGCATAATTTCTGGTTGCAATATTCGGGTATCGTTGAAGAATTTGGTTCTGAACCAAGGTTCTATCCAGTTTTTCATAAATGTTGTTTATGTCAGTTTTGTTTTTCCTCCATGTGAAACCATTCCCAAGTTTCAGAATATCCAGTAAACTACACTGGTCCTTGAATAGGAGGAGTTTGTTGAATCTGTTAGGGTTCGGTATAGCGCCCCCCGATTTATCGAAAGGGCATTGGATTTCATTCATATCGCCCATGATAAGCACATGGATATCGAGGCCCTGAATGTGGGATGTGAGTCGAGGCTAGACTTCCCTCTTTAGAATTTCAATTTTTCCTCTGGCAATTTGATAGTCTTTCCATAAAAAACATATACCCCCCGATCTCCCGCGAGCAGGAGACCAACATAGAGAATCGAAACCAACCCTTTTCCAAACACCCTCCGGGGGTTGACGTTCTGTTTTTTTTCCCCATTAGCACCATGATTTGAATATTTTTGATTTTACAAAATATTTTAATTTCTGTCCAAAGATTTTGTTTTCCAATATCGCAACAATTCATGTGCAAATTTTCATCCTGGATAGAATATAGCAGAGTGAGCCAACATTTCTTTTTTACAATTTTCTTTCATTTCCAACCGAATTTTGGTTAGGCCACTATTTGATTGAATTGGATACGCAAAACCAACCCCTTAAATATTGAGCTTCAAGCCAAGAGGGGATGAAGCGGACTTTCATTTTGTAATTGTCGTCCTTGTATTTTTTGAGTTTCTGCTGTAAGTTCAGTTCAAAAGAACTACGACAACTTTTGGTCAGCTGTTCACTAGTATGAAATGGGCCCATTCACCCTTATCCTCTTTGCCCATGTCTTTTTCTTTTTCATTGTTCACTCCTCGGCTATTCTGCACCAGGCTACGAATTCTGTTGCGCCATGTTCTAGTTTTCGGTTGGTCAGGAGTGACCTTGTTTATCTCTTGGTTGTTTGGGCTCATGTTTTTGCTTTCAAATTCATTATTTTTTTTGTCTCAGCTTTTGCATTTGAAGTAATTTGCTCGCATTTAGAATTTTTCCTACATTTTCGAAGCATTTTATACAAAGGTCATCAAAGCAGTGGTTCACTCTTTTCCTGATATTCCCCAAATTTGTTACTGATTCTTCAACATAAGAGCAAAAAAGCCCAACCAATTAAAGAAAATGCAATAGGGAATCATAAATGAATTTAGACATCGAGAGACCTAGTTTGCAACATCCATTTTTGGCTTCTAATGTTGATTTTCTCCATTGTCAGTTTCTGGTCGTGGTTCATAGGGTCGAAATATTTGTTTGTTATGGGGTTGAGGATTTCATTGTTTGATCCTTCATGAAGGCTTTGTTACTGATATCATTTGTGCATGAGGTATTATAAATCCTCTAGTATATTCTTCCAGCCTTAGCCAACTTATAATGTGTTTTTTTCCTTTGTCTGCACTTCCTTAGGAGTTTGTTCATGTAGCGTCTTTTCTGTTTGTACAAGCTCATGAGAGAAAGACAAAAGATCATCAAAGTAAAGGTAGATACATCAGGGTATGAGGAAACAGATTCAACATGTATCATCCAGCCATGCATACACATATTTTTCCATTGGTCTATTTGGGTTGTAATTTGGATCAGCCAATTCTTCAAACTATAGACATTCAACCTGTAGCTTCTAGAGTTCAATAACCAAAACAAAGCAACATTAAATTACTTAAACCATCCACCATGATCACATAGATGACATTTCAACCTCATTTTTTTGGTTCTTGAAGGTTCTATTAATCTTGCCAGGAATGTGATCTTTTTGAGAGGGTTGGTTCAATATTTGGTTCACATTTTTATATGATATTTTCATGGTATCAAGAACTAAAATGCTGGTTCGGGGGTCAGCCCTTATATCAAAGGACCAACTAAGATTCACAAGTATATGCTCGTTGTGGAAATAAATTATTTATTTCTTCAATTTGAAGTTCAGTAAAGAAACAAGCATAGAGTTTTCATGAGTAGTTTGAAAAACCAGGAAGCAAGGAAGAGGCAACCTGGGAGGAGTCCAAATGAGAATGATGCGCAAGGGGATCTTTCAGTGTCCGAAGAGAGGTCGCGAGTCGGACACCGATGGGACAAGACTATACTAATTTAAACAGGATGTGGCTAAGATGTAGGGTCAGGGATGGATCCACCACCACCAAAACCACGACCAACTTCACTAGAAGAGTCACTAGTACCCAGCAAGAGAGCGAAGGCTTAAACAGAACATCAACTCTGGACCAAAATTTCTTAGATCTAATTTCCATAGTTTCTTGTTTATTCGAAGACTTTTTCTTTTCCTTTCTTGATCTAGAAACCTTAAATCAAGACCGAGAAGGACCGCGAGGAGGATCCTTATTTCCCTTTCGATCGTCGCTTTTGGTCATCTTTAAGATACACTTTCTTCTTCAACGCCCGATTTGAGTCGGTCTCTATCTTTGAGTAGTTGAATGCTTCAGATATTGGATTGGCGTTCATCTTTGGAGCAATCTGTGTGCCGACCTTTAGCTTCTTTCTGCTGGATTCTTGGTTCATGGTGGTGATGGCGGGGGACCTTGGTTTTAGGGTTTTTCGGATAACTCTCTTTCTCACTCATTTTTTCCCTAGTAGGTTTCTCGCTCATTTTCTTTACTGTTGGTAGATTAGTAAGATGGTTTATTTCTACATTAAAAAAAAGTAAGATGGTTATACAATTGCATCCCGAACCCGTTGTCTACCCCCAATCCCCATACCTCTCTCCCAATCTACCCTATTCTTTACTCTTTTTTTTTTTAAATTTTTTTTTCAAAATTTAATTCTTTTTTTGACTTTGGGGGTGAGGAGGGAAATGTAGGGCCTATCACCAGGTGATCCCAATCTCAATTGCAGACCTATTCACTTTTTTAACAACAAACAACAAGCGTAGGCAAAATTGAGGTTTTGCGTTCATATGATTGTTATATGAACCGAGTAGCTCAGGCTTGGCTCGATAAAAGCTCGGCTCGAGCTAGTTCATTTTATAAATAAGCCGAGTATAAGAACATTTTTAAGATCGGTTCAAAGATGGACTCGTTCATTTTAAGCTCGAATGGCTCGAATTTAGTGACATTTATAAAATTTTCCTTTAAGTTACTATGTTATGAGCAATCCAAGTTGCTTAATGCTCGAAAAAAGCTCGGATTTAGCTCGTTCATTTCTTAAATGAACTGAGTATGAGCACATTTTTAAGCCCGAGTCCAAATTTAGGCTCGGCTTGAGATCAACTCATTTTTAAATGAGTTGAATATGAACAAGCAATACTTGACTCATTCGACTCGAATAACAACCCTATGCGTATATGCCCATCCTTTATGACAACAGGAAAATGGGCTGATGGGTTGGTTTGGGTTAGGCTCGTTCGGGTCGCGGTTCACTAATGGGTCGGGTCAATTCGGGTAAAATATGTGGTCGGGTTTGGGTTTCTGTCGATCATCGTTGTCACTGTTTGTAACTTGAATCATATAAAGTTCACCTTAATTTTGAAGGAATCTATGCGGGTTTGATGTAGATGGGGCCTGTGGCTGACATGTAGATAAAAGAAGCTGACAGAGTGTTTTATATAGCTAACATTTAGATAAATGAATACTTGACAAAGTGTTTGATGTTGTTGGCAACTCTCTTGCGAACCGACCAGTGTTTGGAATGGAGAAATCTGTAATATGTTCGAGTAAATGGTTTCTTATCAACTACTTGATGCCATTCTTATCTGTTATCTATTGTTCATTTACCAGCTATTTATTAACCTTTTATCAACTACATGTCATGCCTTTGTCCGCTATCTGTCATTCTTTATCATCCTTTGTTAGGTCAATGGCCACTCTCTTTTCAGCCACTGCATACTCTGTGTGGTCCTTCTTATGAATTCTCCAATGCATATTTTTCTTTTTTGTAGCTGGTCTTCCACTTCTTTTTCCTTTTTAGAGGTGGTAAACATCTGGTTTGCTTAATTTGTATAGGGATATTTATTTCATCATCTTGTAGCTCTGGGTATATTGTCTCTTGATATGCTAACTTCCAAGCTTCGATAGTGTAAAAGCTTTCAATGAAGTGTGTTACAGAGGCTTTGTTGTGTGTTATAGGAACAAGAGCATGTATGAATGGGATCTTTTGCAAGTAAAAAACTGTACAAGTGCATGTCAATTTTGACAAATCAAGCACTATTGTTGTCCCTTCTTCCACAACTTCAAATTGGAAACCATTCATTTTCTGAACATGGTATGCTTCAGCTAATTTTTGCAATTCTCGAAGAATTTTAACAATAGTTTTGGGCATCCCCTGCGTGTTTGTTTTCGTAAGCGCCCTTCTCTCTTAGAACCATTTTATCAACTTCTCGTTAAGATAGTTTAATAGGGCAACTATAGGTAATGGTTTCTTACCCCTGGCCATAGAACTCAAGCTTTCAACATTGTTGGATTTTCTCATATTGTATATGTGCCCTCTTGCATGTGCTTTAGACCATCTATCAAACCCTGCTTCTATCAAATAAGTTGATAAGTCTTTGCTGATTTCTGTTATCTAAGCAAAGAAGTGATTGAAATCACTAATTGTGTAACTTTTTGTTGCGTGGTGGAATAATGCACACAACTGCTTTTTCTTGAATGTGACCTTGATATTTTGCTTAAGGTGCCATGTGCATATGCAATGTATAGCATTTGGGTAAACATCAGAAATTGCTTTTGATATGCTTGTGTGCCTATCCGACACAAACACCAAGTCATCAGATTGTGGTATCACCCTTTTCAGCTGCTGAAAGAACAACTTCCATGATTTGTTGTTTTTCAGAATCAACAATCCCAAATGCAAGCAGATATATACTCATGTTCGCATCCTGTGCAGTTGCACCAAACAATATGCCCTCATACTTTCCAGCAAGGAATGTTCCACCAACCACAACAACCTATAAAATGCAGACATTGGATTGTTTTTATTGTGTCGACAGTGTAGAATGGTACTTAAGTGATAATGGCATCTTATATAATGTATTTAAATCATGTTGGCATTACACAAATGACGTTGGCGTTATATATTAATGGCATTAAACACATTAAACAGATCTTCTTCAAAACATGGAATGCTCGTTGACAATGCCCGAATGATAGGAATAGATATTTAAATCTGTCAGCCTCATCGGTAGCAAACAAAGCAATTGTTCCTCGGTTTTTCTCCACAATCATGTGGCAATATGATGGTATACCACTACTAGAATTATGTTCATAGACATCGGGTATAAAACGATGTTAATCCAAAAAAAATTCAACGTGTTAATGGGTGGTGTTAAAAATCCAAACTTTACCACATCGGTTATTTTTAACCGATGTCTATAATGATTTATAATATCGTTTCTCTTTGTAATATCAACTTAAATGCATAAATATAATTACATTTTGATTGATTCACCTAATTTTAAAACATTATTATTTTGAATTTCTAGCGATCTAAAGATATGTAGTGCAATAAAAAATTTCACATTAACATCGGTATTTTTTTGCCAAAAACAATGTTGTAATATGTTATTGACATCGGTTATAGGTGATTCATTTCATGTTTATTAACTTTTCCTTTGTATTTTGCTTTATTAATTTGTTTAAAAAATAATATACAATATTCAATATTTATAGAGACAATGTTATATGTATATATTTAAATCAGTATATTTAAAAGAAATGATGTCTAAAAAGATTACAACATCATTTTCTTTTTGAATAACAATGTATAATTTCACAAAAGACGTCAATTTCATTAGTCGTTTTGTTGTGTTTCAATACATTTTAAAATTGTTTTTATTCTATTAAATGATGTCTCATTTCCTGTTTGTATCCATTAACAGGCTACTTCTCAAATAATCAAAATATGTCAAAGCATTCAATAATGTTATATCTATTAGTATTTGTTCATATTATCTACATGTATATATTTTCTGCTTAGTATTACACAAATTGAAAGAAAAGATAACAACTCCAGTTGAGTAAAGTTTCTTCCATCATCCGGGCAGAATTACGGGCAGACATCATTGCTTGAGCTTCATCATCAAAAATCTTCGAAACATGAGCAGAATCATCGTTTTTGAACAAAGCAAAGTATGCATGAGTTATTGAGGAGTAATAGCTTGAGAAACCCTTTGTTATAAAATTATCCTGCATAATTACTTAGATTCAGCAATAATATCTAAAAATCACAGATTTGAAAAACCTTCATCAATACATATATACTCCTACAGATTCACTCTTGATATCACAAATAAAAAAAAACAGAAATACAATATAACTTAATATTTGAGTGAATTATATTAATATAATTATGACAATAATAACAAGGCAATCAATAGAGTAATTAGAGGAGTTACTTTACCAGGTCTAACAACACAACAAAGGCAATGTTTGTAAAAAAAACAGATTCATTCAAATCTAATGTGAATAGGTATTGAAGATGCATTGAAGGGGGAGTTCAAGGAGGTTAATTACCTTTCGATTCAAGTTCAGGGAGGAGTAACCTGATGCAGCCGAGGGAATAAGTACAAATGTATGCTATTGGAACTCGTGCAATTACATTAAGGCATTCTTTATATGTTGGCTCCCAAAACCTGATAATAAATAACACCATATGAGTAAAAATTTAGAGTCAAGTACATATCTAAAAAGCTGAATTTGTCTTGTGAATTCATTTCTCGTATGCCTTCTAGAACTCATTTTGCACCAGAAAGATCAAATAAATTGGATATAATTTAGCTGATAATGGTGTTCAAGTTAATGGAAGCAATTGAGCTTTTCATGGTTTCCGACTCTAAACCAAAATGTCCACTTGAAGATAGAAAGAAATTTCATAAAGAAAAAGCATCATCACAAATTAAGAAGAGAAGCCTGAATGTGTAACAAAGTTCCAAAATAAAAAGTTGGCTTCGACCAAACTAAGAGTCCAACTGTAAAAAGAGTGACCACATAGACCCACTAATGTTTCTGCTACAATTAGCTCAATTGGTGAGGGTGGAAGCCTGCATTCCGAGAATACTACAAGGCTAAAGGATAAATATGGGGATCCGCCTATGACATCAAGTTTAAGGGAGAAAGGGAGCTGTTCTTGGATAGCAATAGGGGATACAAATTCAACCCCAAGTTTAGTTGGAGAAGTGACAAGAAAGGGAGTTGTATGTTGCTGTTAACACTCCACGGGAAGAGTTGGTGTCTTCTAAATTAAGGAAAAATGGATTGAATGATGAGGGGAAGGGAGAAGGAACCAAGCAAGGCATCTAGGAACACAAGTATGACAGCAAATGGGGTTGATAGTATGACATCCCCACCGATTTTAGTGTTGCTGAATGTGAAAAAAATATTAAATGTGTGACAACACAAGGAATTAGCGTGATAACTAAAGGAAAACAAGGTATGACAACAAACTTATGTCTAACCAATAAACAATAAACTATAAACTTATGTCTGCTTTGGTTTGAGGTTTTATGTTTTTGTGTTGGATATTGTATTGAGGTAATACAAATCCAGTTTATCCATCAGAAAAAGCTATAAAGTGTAAACACAATAAAACACAAAACCATTGCATACTAATCAACAAGCACAAGGCAGAATTCACACAGATCTCTCATGATCTATTAAAAAAAACAACTAAAATTCACAAACAAATAGCCAGATCTAGCAGAACCGAACTCAAACACTCTCGGATCCACTAAAATTCAGATCAAGCATGAGACGCGAGGCATATAATAGATAAACGAGGGAAAAGCAAGTAAGAGAAGGAAAAAAAAACTAGGATGAAGAATCTCACCATTCTTACCACATACAATTCTATACAGCATTGAGTGGCCAATGTTCACGTCTTGGAAACCATGAAAGAGTTTAACAGGCAATTAGGAATTGAAGTTGACTAGGTATCTAAATGTTGTAAACACATAATCTAAGAGTATTGTTGTTGAAATAGGCAAAATTATAATTAACTATAACTATTTGAAGGGGAAGAAAAGTAGTTATAGGATAGTACCAATAGTGGGAACACTAAAGAGGAGGGGCACACTAGAGAAGTCGTAGACGCCGGAGTTGAGGCAGCCTAAAGGAAGGGCCGAAGGTCTCGACAACAGGCAAAGCCACCACTGACAGGAAGGGGCGAATCTATCGATAACAACACCAACAGAAGTCACTGATAGAGAATAAACGCAGCTGGAGTTGACGGGAACAAAGACATACACTAGATGGGAGGGAAAGGGAACCTGCGAGAGAGAAGATTGGAGCCACTTCCACAGCAGCCATCGCCGGAGATTGCAAGTCAAGGCTACCATCACCGCTCCTCTTTAGATCCATCTCGAGTTGTTACTCGCTCTCTCTCGCTGATTGGAAATTAATATCTCGGAACCCTAGGTTCGTAGAGGAAGTGGGTCTGAGACAAAGGATGGATGGAGATCAAGGATGCCAATAGAGAAAGATATGAAAGATACAGTGAAAATGGGAGAAGATTTATCTAGATTTGAAAATGGGAGAAAGGGAGCTCTAGATTTGAGGGTAGGAGACGAATTGAGAAAAAAGAGAGAACGACTGTGAGTGGGTGAGGATAAAAAAGAGAGATAGCGCCTATTTTGGGAGAAGAGTGGGTTAATGGGGTTATGAAAATTTTCCAAGTGTCAAAATTTTAATTTCGCGCTTCTTTAAAATTTTTAAACGGTGTTTTTAACATCAGTCGATAAAAACAACAGATGTCTATGTTTTTATTGACATCACAAATTTAGATATCGATGTTATATAGTCATTTAACATCATGCGTTTTTCTGACCAATGTAAATAGTGTGATGTCTGATAACATAATTCTAGTAGTGGTAAAGCAAAAAAATTTCACTCTGGTGTTCCTTTTTCCCTAACTTGTGTCAATTGTGCTGCTTTTCATGCTTTTCGGTAAGTGATTGGAATTTGGTGATCTTTCAACGTCTTTTCTCTAATCCGTGCTGGATTGTATGATCTGTCAGCATAGTAAAACAATCAGTTTATATCCACATTTGTAAGAATGATCTTGAAAAATATGATTTTTAATGACAAACGTTGATTTTATGAAGTCAGCAACAACATTGTAAGAAGCTTTTATGCAATGAGTAGATCTAATCTCCTAGTTTCATGTGTGTATTTCATTGTATAATATGACTTCATTGGAATCTGAATAGAGCTTTTTTTAATGCAATCTCCAACCACAGTTGGCATCTGTGCATTTTGCTTTGAAATACCACGGAGTAGATTTCTTGACCTCAAACCCAAATATTTAAGTCATTGACATGAGCTATAGAGCGTCCTTTGGTGATTGTTTATTTGCAAATATCTTACCAACACACATTGTCCTGTCAGATGCTGAGTTATAGCTCCCAAAACTCTTAATTTCAACATTGTAAGAAATATTAGCTTTGTATTCTTCTATTGTATTCCCTTTTCTCTTCATTGAATTGAAGATTTCTCTCCAAAATTTACGGTCTTCCTTAATGGTGTTTGAATAATCATTCTCTCCTTCATATGAATGCATAATGTCTGCCCCTATGGTGTCAACTTCATTATTTTCTCCATCAACGTCATCAGATTCATGAAAAGGAATAAACCCTTTATCATCTACAAGAATATCAGCATCATCTCCATAGTAATACTCATAATTCTCCAATGACATATATCCGTTGTCAGATTTCTTGTCTTCAACAACACATAAGTCGTTTTCAGATTTCAGGTATGCAGATTCAAAAATCTTCCTAATTTCTTGGTTTTCTGTTTCAGGTATGCCAATGTTAGATTTTGGTTGTATAATAGACAATATTCCATCCTTCTTCCTTTTAATGACACACAATTCAACAACAAAATTCACTCCTTCGAGCTTACTTAATGTCAAGAATTCATGTAAATCGGCTCAATTGAGAATAAAAGGTGATTTTAAAATCTTGCATGGGTGACACGGGAGTTTAGTGTCATTGGTCCCTGTCAAAAATAATATTTATAACCCTAACTAGCAGACTAGTATAGTGAGCAAGCAAGGGGTCGAACTCACATAGAGATCCTGAATTGAATGTATTCTTATGCCGATTAAAACAAATAAATAACAAGATTGAGATAAATAAAGTAATACAATTGAAATAAAGAACGGAATGATTGCAAATTGGTTACCAAATGGATGAAAGCGTTTCATATGCAATTTTCAATAATAGTTGGTGTTCAAGATCGTTGGCCCGATTTCTTTTTTATTCTAATGCAATGCAATGCAATTGATAGTTGAGTTATTCCGACTTTGTTTTGAATAGAATGACATCCCTTACAGACATGCTAATCCCATACACAATTTGCAACCCTCACCCTGTGTGGATTCAAACATAAAGTAGCACAAATTCCCAGAGTACTTAGGAGTTGGCTATACCATGCACAACCGATTGATGCTTTTAAGGGACCAATGCCGTGTGCTTGCTACTATGGCTTACACAAAAGGCATGCTGACAGTTTATATATAGAAATAGACGTGTAGTAAATGAGCCTACACGGAATGCCATCAGGGTCAGATGTCCACCTCAGTCGGGGTTGGACGTCTATCTCAGGTCCATGCCTCAGTTGGGGCTGGATGTCCACGACTCAGTCAGGGCGGGAGACCCGATCGGTGCCACAATATATCTCATGCCTCAGTCCATACCTCAATCGTGGTAGGACACTTGGTCACCACCGCAGTTATATATATATATATATATATATATATATATATATATATATATATATATATATATATATATATATATATATAGTATGGATCTTTTGTTCACAAGTCTTAGGGTGTACCTTGTATACAAATCTTGGCCTTTGATCGGAATGGAATGAATGAATAGGATTTTGCCACGTGTCCAATAATTTTTTTTAAAAAAAATTGAAAACCAATCCACAACGAAAGAATGGAGTGCATGGGGCGCGTGTAGATTGGTGCGAAAATAAAACCTAAATCCCAATTTCTCTTTCTTCATCGTTTGGAATTTGGACCAAGCAGAGGCGGAGGCAGCGGAGGTGAATCGGAGTTGGGGCTAGGTGGTGCTAGGGTCGGCTTTTTTGGCGGTGCTAGGCGTCTTGATCCGGTGGTCGGGGGTTCGAGGAGTAGTAATCTGCCTTCGGTTGGTGCGAGGGTCAATTCCGACTTCAGCAGTGCCTCATGGCTGGGGCAACTTAATTGCTCTGGATTTGGGTCGCCGGTAGGGGCTTCTTGCTCTCGGGCTCGCTCGTTGTCCTCGGCGGTGAACGAGGGTCCAACCTCCCTCTCGGTCAGATCCGGACGCGAAATCTCTAAGATCTGGTGTCCAAGGCCTTTGGTTAAGGTTGTGAAAATTCATCCTGTTATATTGACTTTCGATTAAGTATTCCTCTCAAATTGTTTCTTCTTTTGATTAATTATTCATCATTCCGGGCGGTGCTAGGTTCTGCTTTCGTCATCCTCATCATTCCAGTTGTAGGGGCAAATCGAAGGAGATGGCCAAGTCGTCTGGTGTCCTGGCTAATCGAATCGAAGGGCCTGTGTTTGAGGTTGTCGTCGAGCAAGTGGTGGCGATGTGTAGGAAAAGCGGTGACGACGCGGTGACGGAGGTGGCGATGTGGTGGCGGAGGTGGCTCGGACAGGCAATGGCATGTTGTTTGAGCGTTGTGTATTTTTTATTGCGATCTTCTCTTTGCTTGTGCGACTCATTGTGAAGAAGACAAACATGGCATGATTAGGTAAATATGGAATATAGGAGTATTCGGTAAGATAGGGAATATTTGGAATATTATTGGTTGATATTGAATAATTATTCATGGAAATAGAAGTATTTTTTTAATGAATTTAGGGTCCTGAAATATGAAACATTATTCGGTAAATTTTGAAGGATTATTTGGTGAAATCTAAAATATTATTCGGAAAAAATAAAACATTATTCAATAGCCTTTGACAAATTATTCAGTGGAATTAATGAATTTTCATCTAAACGGGATGTAAAAAGATAAAATAACATTTTTCGGTAGAATGTGAAATATTATTTGGTTAAATTGATGAATTTTAAAACCAAACAAAAGCAGGCTGCTTACAAAAAAAATGGGGGAATAAAAAAAAACTACGTACAATCCATTATCCAAACAGGTGTTATTCAGCGGAATTAGTAAATTTTGATAATTTTTATCTTAACGGGATGGAAAAAAATAATATAACATTATTCGGTAGAATGTAAAACATTATTCGGTGGAATTGACAAATTTAAAAAATAAATGAAATCAGGTGGGTCCCACCAACTATCACTCATATTTAAAAAAAATGGCTTGAGTTTTACGTGAAAGAAGGAAAAAAAACAGAATGGGATTTGGGTTTCACGCACAAAGGAGAGTGTGGAGGGAGGGTGGGTGTGTTTTTCTTTGTGAGTCCCACAGATTTAATAGAAAAAAAATAAAAAAATCCCTTTTAATCATGACCTTCCATTTCTTTTGATTAATGACTTAGATTTATGTACAAGGTACACTCTAAGAATTGTGAACACCAGAACCACACCATATATATATATATATATAGGTAAATGTTCAAATGAAAATAGGGCTTAAAATGAAAATCTCCCTTAAAATGAAAATGGCCATAATTCTACCCGTTTTGACCCATCCCCGTTTCACGAGAAATAAACCGAAGGTCCCCTCGTTCGTCCCTCTCTGTCTCCCTCTCATCTTCTCGTTGCAGTCCATCTATCATTCACTCGTCTCTCTCTCTCTCTCTCTCTCTCTCTGAGATCTCTCCTACTCGACAGCGGCGGTGATGCTTCAGCTCTCCTCGCGCTTCGACTCTCCGCTCCCTCTCTCTTACCGACTCCTCGCCGCCGCACAGGTACGCCCTCTTCTCTTCCCTCCTTCCTCAGGTTGACGGCATCGAAAACCCTTCCGATGCCAACTCTTATTCATCTCCACCATTGCATTTATTTCTGGCCACCTGTGTGTATCTATTGGTCTAGTGTGCGAACATTAGGGACTGATTTACGTTTTTGGTGTCGGATTTCGAATTCGGATGATTCTAGGGTTTCTTCAACGTTGATTATCATACTGTTGTTGTTGGGCTATTTAATTAGCTTGATTAGATTTTTGGATTATGGAAATGTGTAAGATGGAACATGAAAATCGAATAAATTCCACAATCATCAAAATAGAACTAGATGCAATGATTTACCTGATCTTGATGATAACCACACACTGGAAAAAAAAATCATTTTTAACCATTAATCACCATTTTAGATTCACCTAGCTTCATGTATAATTGAATCATTTAGAAACTCAACAACAGCTAATAATGAATCATTTTTAACCACAATATCTACCTCCATTTATAATTGAAGAATGTTGAAGCCCTTGGTTAATGGACATGAACTCCACACCAATATTGCCGGAGAGATCAAGCCGAGGGATATGTTCTGGAAGAATGTGAATACATTTATCAGGCCAAGAATGTAGTAGGCAGTACTTCACTCCGTATCTTTATCAAAAGCTTGTGTTAATTGGCTGAATTTAAATGTTTATGAGGAATGGTTAATACATGATTTTTAGAACTTGACTAGCTAGGTAAATGATATGTTCTGTTTTGGGAGCAGTCAAGCATATGGTTATTAACATTTGAGAACTCTAATGATGATGGTACGGTGTGTAGCAGATGGAATGAACTTGGACACTTCCACTATGGCTCTATGGACAACCTTCTAGACAATGGTTGGAGAAGCCGAGCACTCAGTGATGCTTGACTATCATGAATATGACTACTGTTTCATTAATCAAAATAAAGGGCTCAGACGCCATACATATACAAAAAAGGTTGAGGCTCTAGAAGCATAAGTTGTTTGTCTTCATATGCAATATTCAAATTCAAGTTACATAATTTTGGGCCATGTTGTGTATGGACTTGCTCTATTACAATTTACAACCATGATTATTTGTCTCTTTTGTGCATGATTACATTGGACTAGCTTGATTGTTCAAGTATTATGTTAGTTTTTTGTCAAAAAGGAAGAAAAAATAACATGTTAACTTGGTGTACGTTGGCTACTTGGTTTTGGGCAATTGGCATAATTCTTAGCTTTCATTTGTATTAGCAAACTGAGAAGTTTGATACAAACAACAAACTAAAAGATGTGCCCTCTCCTCCTGACAGTGTTGGATGTGTTTGTTTCATTCAGGCGTCTTCTTCCGTGAACAAGTACTCGAGAAAGAATCTTTGTGAGCTTTGTTCAAGTTTGTAGAAAGGATTATGCCGGTGTGAAGAGGAATAAACCCGGCCAATCATCTCCAACACCACCAGCATTATCTTCACCCTATGTGACTATATGAGCTTCTTAATAATTAAGACCTTTCTCTTCTTTATCTCATAGCTTGTTTATAATCATATATAGTTAAGAGGTGAATCGAAATTATGAAACCTGTCTTTTTTATTTCTCAATCCCTACCAAATAAGAGATGAAATATATGAAATCTTTCAAAAATTGGATTATTAACAGGAAATGGACTGCAAGGATTTGGGGAGTTTAATCTCAAGAGGAGCAGAGTAGTCTGGCCTTGGAGCTTAGGAATGGGCTTCAAATGTTGAACGACTTGGAGCTTTGCAAACGGGATTTGGAGGCAGAGATCCAATGTTTAAGGGAAGAGAACAAAGGGTTCAATGATCTGCAGTTGGCTTCCTCAGCAGTTGAGCAGGATATGCAGCAGAAGATCAAGAGTGTAAAAGAGATCAAGGAGAAACTTGAAGCAGAGGTTAAGCGACAAGCAAAGCTAAACGAAGTCCTCCAAAAGCAGTTTAACCATTTGAAAGAAGAATTAGATACTATTAACTAAGGTTTTTTTGGCTATATGTTATTTTGCACACTTTAGATAAGCCAACTTTCAAGTTTTTTTTGGCAATGTGTTATTTTTGCACACTTGTTTCCTAAAATGGCACTAATCTAGATTATTTTTGCACTTATACTACTTTTAAAAGCCTATTAGCTTTACATACATAAATGAGGGTTCGACTCCCGCATAGGCTAAAATACATAATTTTGTATTAAAAGTGCAATAATAATATATATTAGTTGAGATGGTATTCATAATGCATTTTTAAATTTCGTTTTCCGATGTTATTGAAGGTTTTTTCCCCAAGTATAAAACTATTTTATTTGAAAACTTAAAAGTGCAAAGATAAGATCCTATAGAGCATGGATAAAATAATATAGTGCAAAAATAAGACCATAAAGTTAAATAGATTTCTAAAAAACATATTATTAATGCATATTTCCTTTTACATGAAATAAAATATAAGGTGCATATATTAGATTATAATGTTCATAAATAAGATTTAAAAGTGCACAAATAACATGAATAAGATGATGAAGTGCATGAATAAGATTGTGAGTGTATGAATAAGATGATGAAGTGCATGAATAAGATTATGTAGTGCACAAGTAAGATTATAAAGCGCATAAATAAAACGATAAAGTGCAAGAATAAAATGATGAAGTTTATGAATAATAACATGAAGTGCAAGAATAAAATGATGAAGTGCAAGAATAAAATGATGAAGTTTATGAATAATAATATGAAGTGTAAGAATAAAATGATGAAGTGCAAGAATAAAATGATGAAATGCATGAATAAGATTATAAAGTGCAAGAATAAAATGATGAAGTTTATGAATAATAATATGAAGTGCAAGAATAAAATGATGAAGTGCAAGAATAAAATGATGAAATGCATGAATAAGATTATAAAGTGTAAGAATAAAGTGATGAAGTTTATGAATAATAATATGAAGTGCAAGAATAAAATGATGAATTGCAAGAATAAAATGATGAAGTTTATGAATAATAATATGAAGTGCAAGAATAAAATGATGAAGTGCATGAATAAGATTATAAAGTGAAAGAATAAAATGATGAAGTTTATGAATAATAATATGAAGTGCAAGAATAAAATGATAAAGTGCAAGAATAAAATGATGAAGTTTATGAATAATAATATGAAGTGCAACAATAAAATGATGAAGTGCAAGAATAAAATGATGAAATGCATTAATAAGATTATAAAGTGCAAGAATAAAATGACGAAATGCATGAATAATTCATATGAAAATGAGTTTAATTCCTCATTCTTTCAAAATTTAAGCAAGATTTCAGGCAAGCACAACATTCCTAATCTAAAGTTTATAAATTAAAAAAAAAAGAAGTGCAAGACTGATATTATAAAGTGCAAGACTAATAGCATAGAGTGCAAAAAATAGATTAAAAAGTGCAAGACTAAGTATTATAAAGTGCACAAATTAGATTTTCAATTTAGGGAGAACCAAATTAGATTTTACTTTTAATGTGCAATTTTAGAACTTAAATGTACAATTTTAGTTTGAAAAAGTGCAAATATAAAACTTAAAAGTGCAATTTTATTACTCAAATGATTTTTTTTTGCATCTACTGTCATGCAAATGGAGAGGAAAAGAGACCGGTTTCAATAAAAAAAAAATCATAACTTCTTCTATATATTACAGATTTCATACTTCAACAAATATTACAAATTTGTAGCAAAAATTACAGATTTTTCAGCAAATATTACAGATTACAGATTTCAGTCTTTACTACAGATTTTTAAAATTACAGATTTGACAGATAATTTATTTTACAGATTTGCTAAAGCTATGTGTACACAATCGGCAAGAAGGGATGATCAAGCAACTGAAGAACCTCTGTCCCCATCTTTGCTCGGTTCAGTTCTTCCTAGCAGCAAGAGAAGCCTTGTCTCTTCATGGCGAAGAAGCCTCACATTCCCACTTGGCGGCAAGAAAGTATCCCAAACACATTCCTTCTCAGAATCTATGGGAATAGAAGCCTCTATGTTCTGAAACACAGATTTTTCAGCAAAGAGACTATAAACTTACAAAACTTGCATCACCGTGTGCGGTAATTACTAGATATGTCATATCTTCAGGATCCCTTGCCACATGAAGCGAGTATCTTGAATTAGATGTCAGATCCTGTGAAAATAATTTTTCAAATTTTAGCTTATAACATTGAAAAATGTCAAATGTGAGGAGATCACGAGGCACCCATCAATAAGGCCATATAAGACGAAGCAAGGGAAGCATATATTGCTTCTATATAATATGATTCTAAAAGCACTCGAAAACATAGCCAAACAAAAGTAACTTTCAAGTTTGTTTTGGTACACCAATTACCAAGAAAAGCAAGGCTACAATCAATGTTTTTATATGGTTGGCAGTTTCCATCATACTCATAAATTGCTAACACATCTTTGTGTGTGTCAAAGTTGTTAATCGTGAGAAAAGCTAACTCTATGGTATGTATCACTCTAAAAGGATGTTGTTTCACCTCCAGCCTCTCATGTAATTTAAAATAGAAAAAGAAATACGATGAAGAGAAGCACGCCAAAAATATTGACAAACCTTTGTGTGAACAGCCAACTGCTCACAACTAAAATAGGAAATCCATTAGCATCACAAGAGAAGTCAACCATTGATCCTGATGAATAACCTTCATATTTTTTACATCGAAAGGAAAATGAGTCAATAACCAAAGGAGAAGATGGACACATGATGACTCCCCAAGCTCATATTCAAAGAGAGTAAAAACCCCAATAGTATGATTATGATTATACGGTGACAACATGGCCAAGGATCCAACAAGGACAGTTCACCAAAGACTAAGAATCTGCTATAAAATGTTCAAATTTGTTCTACTGCATTCAATTAGCCAACAGTAAAGCACAAAAATTGAACATGGCGCTACAAATACACTAAAATAAATGTAAACCTGAGAGAAGGTAGAAAGCATCCCTCGCACACTATTAGCAAGCACCGTTCGGATTTCCTCCCGAGGAGGAAGCCTAGTAGCTTTTTCCTACAATCAAAGCACTAGATTAATCGACACAAACTAAAAACTTATCCGATTAATTGAAATGAGATTCAATAACTAAAATCGAAAAATGCACCGTACTTGATGAGATTGGATAAGCTGAAAGACGTCGGAGCTAGAATCTCCAGCTGCCAGAGTCTGTTAGTTATAGAGGCAGGACAATCAAGAAACTACGAATTCATAAATAAGAAAGAGGAAAAACGAACGGGGAAGGTCGCAATTGATACTCGAGCTTGTGTAAGGGAAAAGAAAAAGGGAAGCCCTAGGAAAGATCCATACCTGCGCGGGAGGTGGGTAGCTGAGGCCATGGAGAGAGAGCGACGAAGCGAGAGAGAAGATGAGAAGAAGAGATTAGAGACAGAAAATTGAGAGGCAAAGGCAATCGAAGAGAGAGGAGAAGTTGGTGAAATCGATCGGATTGACCATCGAGGAGTAGTAATCGAGCTCTGGAGGAGTGCGAAGATCCGGCAGGCTCGCTCTCCGGCGGCGGCATCATCTTCGTGGGAGCATGGATGATGGAGATCGAGAGTTGAAATCCATGGCGATAGGGAGCAGCGAATCATTCAACCGATCTGATTGGGAACGAGGGAGGGGAAGCAATTTAGGGTTGTTTTATTGAATTGGGCCGGACATGATTTTTTTAAAAATTAGACTCATTTTCACTTTAAGCTCAATTTTCATCTTAAGCCCCATTTTCACTTTAACCTCACTATATATATATATATATATATATATATATATATATATATATATATATATATATACCAACCGTTGCCTATTTCAAATGCACCATTGGAAGATGTATCTATGGATTTCATTGTAGGATTGCCTAGAACTTCTAAGGGTCATGATTCTATTTTTGTTGTTGTAGACAGATTTTCAAAAATGGCTCGTTTCATTCATTGTCACAAAATTGATGATGATATTCATGTTGCGCATTTTTTCTTTAAATATGTTGTTCACTTACATGGATTGCCTTTATCTATAGTTTCTGATCGTGACTCTAAATTATTAAGCTGTTTTTGGAAAACTTTATGGTCTAAGTTTGGTACAAAATTATTATTCTCTACTTCTTGTAACCCCCAAACTGATGGCCAAACTGAGGTTACAAATAGAACTCTTGGGTTTCTCCTTAGAGTCATGTTGCGAACTAACCTCCGAATGTGGGAAGAATGCCTACCATTTTTGGAATTTTCATATAACAGGTCTAGGCACTCTGCAACGAAGCAACCCCCCTTCGAAGTTTTGTATGGCCGAAATCCCCTGACTCCAGTGGATATGATGCCTCGACCATTCAAGGAAAGGGAGAGCATGGATGTAGCTAAGCAAGTGGACTTCATCAAGCGCTTGCATGAGCGTACCAAGGCGCAATTGGAAAAGAAGATTGCACAATACAAGGCAGTGAAGGACAAGTATCGCAAGGATGTGCAGTTCAACGTTGGAGATCTGGTATGGCTGCATCTCAGGAAGGAAAGGTTTCTGCAACAACGGAAATCTAAGCTGGACCCCAGGGGAGATGGACCATTCAAAGTGGTTCAGAAGATGGGTCCTAATGCATACAAGATGGATCTCCCTGCCGACAAGTACAATGTCCATTCTACCTTCAACGTCGCCGATCTATCCTTGTTCGTGCCTGACGATGACTCTTACGATGATTTGAGAACAAATGGAAATCAAGTGGAGGAGAATGATGCAGTGCAATTGTCGATGACTCCTGGTGACATTGAGGACAATATGAAGGTTTCGTTCGATGGTCCTATCACTCGTGCAAGGGCCAAGAGGATTCAAGATGCAACCAAAGCCCTTCTTGTTCGTTACCAAGGAACGATGGAGCAAGGGCTCATGCCACCCTGGATCACTTTGCTCAAAGCTACTCCACCGACACAAAAGATGAGCTTCCATCCTCAAACAAAGCTCATGCAAACTCGACAACATCCGCCAGGAAGACAACAATGCTCGACATCCACATGGGCCACTTGAGACCTCACTATGTCGAGTGGGCCAAGCAATGTCGAGTACCACCAAGGCCCATGTCGAGTACATCATGTGTTGGGCCGAGTTATTTTATGTCTTTAATTAAATTAGTTAATTCTATTATTTTATATAAGTAGGATTAATAATGTACAAGATTATATCTCTTCTAGATTAATCCTTGTACACCAAGTTATTCAATTTCTATCTTTAATAGGGATAACTTATCTTAGGATTGTTTTAATTATCTTTAGATAAATTAGATCTATCCAAACCCCTTTCCTTTGCAAGGAATGATTGGTTAGATCTTCCATAACTTTTCTATTTAAACAAACTTATATACTTTGAATTTCTTAGATTGAATAGAATTGAGGAACCCCTTTATGGATTAAAGGGTTCTTCGATTTCAATCCCAAAAGCCTTTATGCTCTTGTGTTCTAAGTCTTCGGTGCTACATTCATCACCATCTTCTTCGTCATTCACAACACCCAAAACCAAACACAACCTAAACTCTACAGTCGTCGCAAGAAGAGAAGCAGGACGAGCGCTCCTTGGACCTCGGCACCCCTTTCGCTCTCGCACTCGGATTCCCTGGCGCTGGCTTCGCGCACTAAGGCGCCGTCGCTACCGCATCCCAGCGCTTCACTCAACGGCTTCGTGCTCTCGCTCTCGCCCGTGTCCGCCATCACCACCAGTGATCGTTGCCGAAGCTTCGCCCCCGCACACCCTGAGGAGTCCCGCTCCTGTGTGATCGACTCTGCCTCCAACGCGTGTGCCCAGTCCTCGAACACCCTTACCTGCGCTCACGCTCTCTCTCCCTCGCTATTCTATTGCCATCACTATTAGTTGTTTGAAGTTCTTAAAATTAGAAACTGTCGCTTAATTAGTTTCCTAATTAATTTACTTAATTGATCAATTCAGGAGATATTGGAAGAGCGTTGCATGATCAGGCAAATATACGACATGGTTCTTGATCTTGAGCCCAACGGCGAAGGATCGGGTATCCCAAACGTTTCAACATATTTTTCTTTTGAGAAAACCACAAAAGAGAGGTAAATTGATGTTGCTTTTGACATATGCCCTAGGGGTGGGCATGGGACGGGAAGGGATGGGATTGAGCCGGGACGGGACTCGTCCCGCGAAATTTTTACGGGACGGGATTGACACTTTTTTTTTTCGGGACGGGATGGTGTCTGGACGGGACGGGATCGGGACGGGACGGGCCTTATCCCGCAAATAAAAATAATAAAATATTATATAAATTTGCAAAGTAAAAAATGCATTCATAATTCATTAATTTGTATAATATGTTGAATACGGTATTCTTCTCAACTATATTATTCAATAATAATAATAATAATAATATTATTATTATTATTATTATTATTATAATACTATTATTAATTCATACAATGATTGTATAATTAATTATAATGTTCAACATATTTGGCTACATTATCTTACTAGATCGGGACGGAAAGGGATTGAGACGAGATTCACCAGATACTGTCTCATTGTCGATTAATAGTTTGGAAGAATACCGTATTTAGCTATTTGCCCCTTCTAAAGAGGATCCAAAAATTTGCTCAAGCTCACGATATAGGGGTTCATAATGCAGCTCATATTTTCACTAGGGTGGGGTTTTCTATTGCTAAAGGAGTGGGGGCCCAGATTGTCTCTCGGCTCCCCACTAATTCTTTGTAAACTCTTATAATAATAATAATAATAATAATAATAACAATAATAATAATAATACCACGTTATAATTAAATTTAATAATAATAATAATATTACTTATTTTTATTGTTATTATTATAAAATAATTATACTTTACAAGAAAAAAATATAATATGATATAATAATAATAATTTTATTATAAATTAATATTAATATTAAATTAAATTATAATATTATATAATAATAATAATAATATTATTATAATCAATTATTATTATAAATTGAAAATTATTATTATAATTATAGATAATATTTGCTCAAATAATAATAATATTATTATTATAAACAAATATTATTATTATTATTATTATAAATGGAAGATTATGATTATAATTATAATATTTGCTCAAAATAATAATACTAAAAATATATTATTATTATTCTATAATATTATAATATTGTTATTATTATTATTATAATATGCGGGACGGGACGGGACTTGCGAGATCCCACCGGGATCGTCCCGCGTTTTGTCTCGCATAATTTTTGCGGGACGGGATTCGCTATTTTGTCCTAAATCCCACCGGGATCGGGACGGGATCAGAATGGGATCGGGACGGGATCGGGATTTGTGGGATTTGTGCCCACCCCTAATATGCACAATAAGAGGATGGATGACTTTATATTTTTACATATGAGCTTATTTTATATCCTAACCCTACCTTTGCTTATTTGCATCACAAAAAGACATATGTTGAGCCTTATATTACTACATTTTTTTTGCTCCACATGTTATACATATTGCCCATTTTTTTTTACCTTATTTCCTATTCGGGAATTATGTTGAGAATGGAAGTTATTTTTGGAGATGATATATGGTTATTTGTGTTGTTTTTATTATTGGAGTTTGATGGCAAGGTGATTTCTATATAGAAAATTTAATGAGTGAAAGAAAATATGGTCTCCTAGGAGTTAAGGATGACCGACCCTACTTGCTTAATTGACGCACTAAGTATTCGTGATCATTTATGACACCCGTGTTTGTGACTCGCGAGACGGTAGTGCTAAGGTTAGAGAGGTAAAATCATTATAGTGAAAAGAGAAAAGAGTGATGAGAGAAAGGTAAGGAAATCTAAAGAAGAAAAAATGTGGTATGAATTATTGGAAAGTACTCAATTTCTCCGAATTATTAGCACCACATAGCCAAACATATCCCCCCGTTTAAGCCTTTTACCTTTCTACTTCTCCATGAGCTTGCATAAAGTCCTCTTGATTATTGTTGCTTTGTCGCAGGAAAATTGTTTTGCATAACCTCATTTTGTGTGAGACGTTACTTTTTATTCACATGTATGGATTTGAAGTCATTAGTACCTTTACAATGATGGAAATTGATTGTTAGTGGTAATATGAGAATGGACCTACCATGTTGAGAGTTTAGTTGGTTTCCTCTGTATGACCATCCAAGTTATTGCTTGGAAACAAACAAACTTATGGATGGGGTGATTTGATGTCCATCTTTTAGACCATGTTTTTGTGCTTATATTCGCTCCTTATTCTAGATATTTTATATATTCTAGGTTGGGAATATAGTGAATTTGTGTAGTTTGAGTTTATTTGCAAGAAATAGCGGTCTACACAAGTTTTGGTTTAATTTTGCAGAATTTGGAGCCATTCCGAAGCAAAGCCAAGAAGAAGAGTCGACTGCAGAGAAGTGGTCGACACCGACTGCCCTTACTTGACGTCGACTGGAGTTGAAGAAGAATTTGGCTAAGTATTGGGAAGGTAACCTGTCGTAATTGAGCGAGTGCTCGACATTGACTAGAGTGCCCGTTATCGACTGACCTGAAGCCACACATAGCTGCTGGGAGATGATTCCCGAGATCGACCAAGACACTCGAGGTCGACTGCTTTGAATATGTGATCGATGTCGTCTACTTTCGTCAACGTCGACTGAAACCCTAGCTGCCGCAGATGAGTTTTGAAGAGTTCGATTTGAGAGGGGATTGCTTAGCCACGAAGTTGAAGATCTTTTATCATATTGAGATATATTATATCCTTATGGGTAATTTTCTATTTACCCTAGGGAGATTTATTTATTAGATAGATTTATTTCAATTCCAGTTATCCTATGATTAAAACTACTTTCCTTGGCTAGCAAGGATTTTCAAGCTATAAATAAATCCTTAGGGGTTGCTTTTTATTCATTCAGTTCATAGAGAACAATATTCATATAGAGTTAGGGTTTGGAGCTTTATAGTTTTGGCGTTCTTGTGAGAGTTTGAGCGTTGTGATTTTGAAGACTCCAAGTTTGGTTTTATGCAAGTCATTTCCATTATTTTTATCATTTCTTTTGTCACCATGACCGAGTAGTCACCCTTCTTCTAGGGTCGGGGTGAGCCCGACGATAACCATGTTGGTAAGGTTGGTAAGTCACTAAAGAAGGTATCTTTTATCTTATTCTACCTCGTGTTTCATCTTTGAATTAAAGTTTAAAGAGCTCATGTTGTGAAACTTGGGTAGTAATTAGAGTTTCTATTCGGGAGATTATTAACTCTAATTATGAAAAAGGTAGACGCAAATTAGGTTTATATATTGAGAGATTTATTTACCTATTTATTGGATTCGGTGAAAGCCTTTTCCTTTATCGATAAGAGCGTGCTTCTTTTATGATTTGTTGCCTTTACTTGCATTGTTATTGTCGTGGTAAACCCTAGCTTTAGAAGACTTTTCTTTTATTGTTTACATCCGTTCTTTTACCGTTCGTTGGTTAACTGAAAAACTCGACAACCCTTGATTTTCTGTCTGTTGCTTCCTATATCCTTTCACTCTTTGACCTTCTTTGCCGACGTCTTTACTAACTTTTTTTGCCATCGACATCGCCCTCAGTTGACATCGAGTGCTTTATATCGACCAATAATTTTCTGAGTCGGTCGACTGTTGTTACTAACCTCAACATCGATGACCTCGACACCGACTACTCTAGTCGACGTCGATTGCTGTTTTTGGTGTGATTGCAGGTGCTTACTCGAGATCGATAGCCACAGGTCGACATCGATTGCTTTCAGTCGACGTCGAGTGACTTCTGGTCGATACAAAACGTGGTTTTTGGGCTACTTTAGGATACACTGATACGCTTCCTCGTGGATCGAACATGATTCTCTTCCACTATAGCGGGGGAATCTTGAATTATATTTGATAGGCTAGGAGTTGCGAGTTTCTCTATATTTTATATTTTCATATTCGATTCTCCCCTACTGTAAAGGCTCGGAATTTTAAATCATAATTTTCAGAAGAAAAAAAAATATTAATTAATTAAAAATGAATTTAAAACGAATTTCGGGGTTTCATTTTGGACATTTTAATTTTGGGAACACTTTGCCTTCTTCCCCTTTTATTTTCTATCAAGATCACTTTATGCACCCATTCTCCAACTTATCCCTCCTAATTGAGGTAAAATCTTATCTTCATGTCCCACACTCCTTTTTTTTGGTTCCTCTCTTTTGGAAAACCAACAAAATTGCATTCCTCCTTTCCTGAATTTGCTAATTCGGTAATGCATCAATTGAATCCTTTTCCCTTTCCCTTCTTGATTTTATTTATTTGGCAAACAAACAACCTGCCATTCTGCTCCTTGTTTGACCAAATGATGTTGCAACCCTTCCCTCTTCAAAACAAAAAAATCAGATCCAAACCCCCCATACATTTCATTTCAAAGAAACCCAAAACCCACCCCACCGTCACCACTGCGCCACCACCCTTCCACCACCACGAGAAGCCGCGCTGAGCACCCCCGAGCACCTCCCTGGGTGCCTTCGAGCGCTGCCCGAGCATCACCCTGAGCCGCTCCCGCCACCCCTGTTTCGCAGCCATCAGTAACCGAGCTCCAAGCCTCCATTCTCCTTCTCTCTTGATGAGCAGCACCATCCGGGGATGCCAGCACCACATCCCTTACTTCCGACGCCGACGAACCAAGGGAAACCGCCCAGGAGAGCCGGAGCCAGCAACAGCGCAACCGGGCGCACCTCCCGAGCGCCGCCTCCTTAGTCCTTCCTTCGCCCTGCTTTTCGCATCGGCTCGGTAAGCCACCCTCTCTGCTCCTTTGATCAATAAGACAGTAAAGCTTCTCCTTTTGACCCCCCTCTTCCAACCCAGGCCAAGCGAGCAATGATTTTGCTTCCGACGAGCGTGAACGCCACGCGAAGCACCTCCGGTGAGCCCTAGGAACCTCGGTGAGCACTCCTTCCTCTCCTTCCTTTCTTGCTCGTTTTCTGGCCTCTATTGTCGGGTTGGGGTGGTTCGGAAATCTGGCGTTGCCGGCGTCCTCTCCCCTCCGGTTTGTCCGTCGAACAGAGCTCTTGAATGGGGGATGAAGTGAATAGTAATCTCCTCCTCTCCTTTCTTCAGCTCCGTGGGTCCCACCTCCACCTCAGCAGCCATGTAGGCGTGGGGCCCTTCTTTTTTTTAAAGTCTCCTTTCGTTTTTTTTTTACAGAATTGAAAAATGATGGGGATGTGTTGGTCTTTGGGCTTGATTCTTGGGCCAGAAGTTTTGGCTTTAAAAATCAAAAGGAATTGGGCCTATTTTAGTAAATGCACTCAATCTGGGATTTAAGAAAAAGAAGGCTCGGTTTTATGTAATCTAAAATAGAGGCTCGGTTTTGGGGTTTTTCAAAATAAAGGATCGGTTGGTAATTTTCACAAAATAAGGGCGAGTTTGGTAATTTAAAAAGGGATGATTTATTAAATTAAAATGGTTGGAATTTCTAAGTGTTTAATAAATGGTATTCAAAATATTATATAATATTATTTGAAATTTAAAATATATAATTAAGAGACTTGGATATTTACAAAAGGTATTATCGGATTTAATAAAAAGAGATTTGACAGGAGTAAATATGAGTTAAGGGAACTTGAAGCGGATTTGGAAATTTGAGAATGACTTGGTTTTTAGGTGTTTTCTCATATCGGAAAATGATTTTAAAATGGTTTAGCTTCCGGATGGTTTTGGGAATGTTTTAGGAACATGGTCTCTGTGTGTGATTAGTAGCATTGTAGCTTTCCAAAATCTTTATAATTATAATAGGTGATTGCTGATTGTTGGAATCTGCATGCTCTTTGGTATATCTTGCTTTTCGACTTTCCAGGTGAGTTCCTATATGAGCTCATTCAGATTCGAAAAGAGAGATCTCCCTGCTTGTAGTCATGTGCATACTAGGTGTTTGCATTCATAATAAAGCATGCCATGTAGTAACCTGCTAGGGTTGCACTCATGATTGAGCATTCATTTACTCATTGCTTTTGTAAACAGAACGACCGTTATTTGTGAAGTAACTAGAGTCATTGCTAGGGTTATAGGACGACCTAGTCTCATCGGGTCCCGTCCCGAGTCAATCGAGTCATGAACTTCCTTATATTATGAGATGCCTGCGGGCTTTATTGTGGATACGGGTTGGGCATACATGCCACCCGATGATAATGGAATGCATTCACGAGCTGGCCAGTCTCCGCCCTATCGGAAGGGGTTGGAGGTAGGAGAGGGATATACCACTTGGTATTCGGTGCTAAGGCCTTGTTATATTTACGCACTTGATCTCAGATGCATGTTAGTGTGTTAACATTCCGCCTTGCATCTAGAAGCATCTTTATCAGGACTAGCGTGTGTGTGTGTCTGCTTGTTTGGGACTATATTGCGTAGGGCTTCGATCTGACACCGCCCCGTATACATTTTTTTTAGGTTTGTTTTGCAGCATTATTGTTCCTTGCTTCTGTGACGTGGGAACTCTCTTGAGCGATTGCAAAGAAATGGTCTAACCTTAGATTTCGATAAATACACTTATTGATTTTGTTTTGACCCGGCTCAGCCGTGGCACCCTCTTGTATTGCACCCTGATTCTACTATCTGCATGACTGTTGGTTTTCTACGCTCTGACTTATGACAGGTACAGGGGACTTCCCTGGGGAATCCAACGATCCCTTCGAATTTTGGGTATGAAATCCCACTTTAAAATATCAGGACAGAATTTCAAACCTTCAACCTGTACTCGGGGCGCAAGATCCTAACGAGGGCTTTCATCCCTCGAAACGTAACCCGAGAATGATAATCCTGGGCCATTACAAAGATGGTATCAGAGCTCAGGTTATGCAAACCGAGTATGATAGGTTGAAGTGGTTTTGAAAATGGCCAAAGGTTTTCAAATGGTTTTTCAAAATGTTTTAGAAAGGGCAAAATGAATTTAATATGGCTAACTTAAATGGATTAAATATGAACTTGACTCAATCAATCTGGTTATCAAACAAAGGGAACGAAGGGGTAGTGAAGGCGCTAGACCATCCCTATTGGATGTAGTTGGGAACGGGTAAACAAAATATAGCTTGTTCCTAACAGATGGGCCTACAAGACTCCAAGGGATTGCGTCGTAGTGGCTGGAGTGGCGAGTTAGGTAGAGACCGTGATGTTTTGCCCCTTCGGTCAGTCGTCCCTCGAAGGGCGGCCTTAGGATAGCTTGATTGTTGATTGTTCTGTGTTGAGTGTTGTATGCTTGAATTGGAGACCTGGTTGATAATTCTGACTACGAATCATGCGTTAAATGCTTATGTGAATGGAATAGCGGTGGAGACCTTCTGCCATTATAGAGTCGGGATTCCAGTCCTCTTGGGATCGCCTTTGACCTCTTAAGCTTGACTACTCCCTTCTTCGACCTTCTTTTCCCGACCTTACTAAACGTCTTTATTGAGCTTTTCTTGCGATGTCGGTGTGATATACGGGTAACAGTATTTGAGGTTGTATTGGAGTACGCTACTACCTCAACCCTTTTCTACCCTACTTGAGAGTTACACGAATATTTCACGGGAAACAAGTCATGGGGTTCATGGAAGTGAATTAGAGTCGTCCTTGTAGATCTCTGTCGGGTTATCTTAGTTTCTTCATCCATGATTGTATGATCCTATATGTATTACCCCATAGACTTGCAGATTGATCCATAGTGTGAAATTATGCCTACATGTCTTGATGTCTATGTTTAGCCATTGTTTAGATCAGTATTACATCTATTATGCCCCCATATCATCCCAGCATGATCTACTTAGGATATGCATTGTTATATTTGAAAAAGCCCCGATTCATAAAGACCACCATTTTTAGTGGGGCCCGGGAACCTACCTAACGAAATGACCGACCTTCACGACGGACTTACCTGACCCGCGTCGAAAAAATTGACGCGGCCCAACCTGTGCCGCGGGAAGTTATGCTAATTAACTTTAATTACGAAGGACGGTTCCCTTATCGAGTTTTTCCTAGACAATTTGGAAACTTGACTCGTTTACCTGTCATCGTTGAATGTCTTGAGATTTATTAACAACAATCCTTAATAGAATTTTACGCTAAAAACGGACAGGGTTTTCATCCGCGGAGTTTGACATTGTGAACGATGTAGACTCTTTTCAATTTATCAGATTTCTTTCTACGCGTATGATTGCTTCTCGATTTTCTTTCTTCTGGGTTCACTATGTCCTGTTCCGCCCTCTTCCTTTCCTCCGTTCCCAAAAAGTTCATTTGTTCTATGAAGTCTTTCCCTATTTATAGATCCTTGATTCTCTTGCATGTTACGCCACGTGGTGCTCAACTTTCAACACGTGTTATACTCGTGGGAGGTGGGCATGGTTGCCACGTATCTGTTCTTTTTCATCCGCGGATGATCGCATTTGAGTGGTTTTTTGGACCTTTGTCCGCGGATTATAATAATATGAGTTTCTTGTTTGTTTTTTATTTAATTATTTGGTACTCTTTATGTTTTGACAGATGTTTTTAGCACTGGTTTAGTCACAGCTCCTCGGGCCGTGTTGATTCTGTCTAGTAATTGACGCGGATCGACAAAAAATATAAACATCTGTAGTTTTGTTGCCGTTATTGATTCCGATGGGGTTGATGGGCTTTTCCTTCATCGAGTTACGGCCCAACTTGGACCCATTAGGCCCATTTATGTTTGGAATTTCAAACGTCGGTAATTTTCCTATAAGTTACCCCGTTCCGTTCTCTTTTTTCACCCAACATTTGTCTTCTTCTACTTTCCGCAACATTTAATCCTTATCCTTATCTTTAGTTTTCCGGCTGTTTGCTTGAGGTTTCTGGTGGTTTTCTTCAATTTCTTCAAGGTATTTCTTCTTGCTCTAGGCTGTTCTTGAGTTTTCTTTGTTGAGTTCTTTGATTTTTTGACCTTTAGATCGTAGATTTGGGTATGAAATTTTACTTTGTGTGAGTAAAACTTCGTACAATTTTCTTCTAGTTTCTTTTAGAAATGGCTAATCTCAACAAGGAGGGTGATTCGCTAGAAGATTTTGAGAGGGATGAAGGATGGAGAGGTGGTGTTGCTTCATCCTCTCAAGCGCGTCCGTCCCCAGAGACACTTTCTTCCTCCTCTGGGAGTTCTTCTTCCTCTGATGATTCCTCGTCGGAGTCATCTTCTTCTACATCCGCGTCTATCCCGGATCGAGTTGGTCCTACTGGTAGCCCTATTAGGGTGAGAAGGCGTCGGAAGCGTTCTGACCCTGATTACTATTCTTCACCTTACTCAGTTTCTTCTTCTTCGAAGGGATGCGCGGAAGGTGAAAATCCAAAGGTTGTGGATGACTCAGGTGCTAGTTCTTCCGTGGACGCGGGGACCTTGTCCGCATCTCAGTCGGCGGATCAAGAGTCGGAGGAAGTTTGGATTCCTTATGAGCTTCCACCTATTGGTTTAGCAGAAGACCCTAAGGTAATTCATTCTAAGGAGAACTTGAGTGACTTGGACACCCCTGTGTACGACTTAGGGGATCTTGATTCTTGTCTCTTTTTGGGGGATTTCAAACCTCTTCCTCCTCTAACCAGCCGTCCACCGGTTGTGCTTGAAACGGTTCATCCATGGAGGTCCCCAGTGAGTAAATTGAGGGGTTGTACTACTCTATTGAACCTTGGAGATCTTGATGCTCTTTCGCAAGTCTTCCCATGGCCAGCGGGTGTTGAATTATGTCTTCCCGAGGAAGGAGGTGGTTGGTTGGACGCTTACGAAGATTGCTTAGTCGTATATGCAGCTAGTCTATCTCAGGGTTTCCGACTTCCTCTTCACCCCCTTTTCTCGAAGTTTTTGGAGGAATATAACCCGAGTCCATCTCAGATTGTTCCTAATGGTTGGATGTTCTTTACAAGTTTTATTATGAGATGCAAGGAGATTGGTGTTGCCCCCTCATTGAAGTTGATGCTCAGTATTTTTTCTTTGAAAAAGGGGACTCAAGACGCAAGATTTTATCAATGCAACTCAAGTTGTAAGTACATGGAGAGGTTGTCTAGTAAACCAAATTGGAAATATAAGTGGTTTTTGGTCCGCGACAGATCCGGACAAGGCTTTAGTTGTCGAACGGTCCTAGGGCCTTTTTGCTCTGCCTCAAAACCAAAAATTTCCAATCTTTCTCAGTTCAAGCTGTCCTTTTCTCATATTCCTAGGTTTCCATGGGATAAAATGTTGTCCGCGTTTCGTCTTGAGATGGCTGGCTTGAGCATGCCTCATCCGCGACTAGGTGGCTTCTTTGTTTAATAATTTGCGTTTTCATACTTTACCTTTCTTAAAATGGATAACTTATTGGGAAATGTATTTTGTTTTTCAGACAAAATGGATCTGGATGCGCTTTTGAAGCGGCACAAAGCCAAATCGGGAAAGAAGAGGAAATCAAGTTATGTAGCCAATGATCCTCCTGTTCCTCGTCCTGTTTTAGAAGTGACGTCAAATGTTGATGTAAGTGTTGCGGACGAGACTGGCGCTTTAGTTGAATCTTCATCATTGGTTCCTGCCTCTCGAGAGAAACGCATTTGTCCATCCGCGCCGGAATCTTCGAGATCCAAAAAGAGGAAATTTGCCATAGCTGTCGGGCCATCCGCTTCAGATAAAAAGGGGCTCTTTTTGGAGGGTGTGGCGACTCTTCGTGAATTTCCTATCCCAGGTTTTGATCCAGTTGACCTACAAGGTCTTGCTTTTCCACCCAAGAAACGTTGCTTCCCAGAGCAAGGATATGTTAAACGCTTGGACCCTGTCACTCTCTCCGCTAACTTCGATCGTATAATTCAGTGGGTAAGTTAAAATCCTTTTATTGTTTCCCATTACCTTTCTTGGCTTTCTTGACGCGTTTTATTTTTCAGATTTTCTTACTTTTACTCCGATTTTTACAGTTGAGGGTGATTCAACCGGATGTTGAGAGACGCATGGTATGCGGAGAGGAAGATCTTAAGAAGAAGGATGAAGAAATCAAAAAATTGAACCACCAGCTTCGCATATTGGGGAATACAGTAGGGGATCCGGCTTCAGTGGAAAAGTTTAAGAAAAGATCGGTTGACCTTCACGAGGAGGTGCAAACTTTGAAAGAGGCCATGGTAGTTTTACAGAAGAAATACGATGATTTGAAAATTTCTTCAAACTCTGCTACCTCCCGCGTCAAAGAGCTAGAGGCTTCTGATGGTGTCTCGCATAAGCTTCTTGAAACTAAACAGGCTACCATAGATAAGATGGAGGAAGACTTCTCCATTCTTCGCGAGGAGCTATCCATCACCAGACAGGAGCTTGACATCGTTAAGGCGCGCTCAGATCAAGACGTGGCCCTGCAATGGCTTCAGAGTCCTGAGGGTTTGAAGCATCTATCCTCTGAGTGGATCAAAACTGAGGCTGGTCTCTCTTTCCTATCCTCCGCGGCGAAGGCCTGTCTTCAGACTCCAAAAGGCTCTAGTATTCTGAAAGACAAATGCTTTAGTTATTTTCGGAAGGGAATGGTTGTAGGGATCAACCAGAGTGTGACGCGTTCATCAAGCAACCCAGGTGTCCATTTGGAAAAATTCGAGCCTAGTTTGGAGAGTGCTGACTGGGGTCTTTCGAAAGAGGAGATGGACGCGGAAGATTCTTATTCTGAAGATGATGATGATGATGAAGCGGAGGAAGAAGTTGAGAAGGCAACCTCTCCTTGAAAGACTTTGGTATTTTGGGTTTTTTGTGTGGTGATGAAACATTGGGAATCTGTATATGGTTTCCTGGTTTTTGGCGCATCATTGAGATACTTCCTTTGTTTTGAAAATAGGTTGAAGATCTCTCTGGCTTAAGACATTGGCGTTGCTTGCATGCTTTATTTGTAGTAAATATTTATATATTTATATTCCGGATCCTCCAAGTGTTGAATGGGTTAGTCCTGGTGTTCAAAATTCGTCACCACTTGTCTTTATTCTTTCGGATGAATTTCTCTTCTTAAGGCCCCGATCTCTATCTTTTGTTATCTCTTGAGTTGCACTAACCGGTCGTGCTACTGCAAGTATCATGTCCTCCGGAAATTTTAATCCTTGGGCCTTTTTTCAAAAGATTGAGAATGTGGAACAACTTTCTCGGCTAGTGAGTTTCTTTTAATTTTGTTTTAGATGAAGTTTGAGCTTTCTCAACTTAAGCCTTGATTTGATTCATATGTAGGTTATGCCTCCCCAATTTGAGGCCGAGTATGGACCTCTCCCGCCTCGATGGGCCTTTCTTTCATCTTATCTTGTCCGCGACTTTCCTGTAGCCGTATCTTGGAGTGAAAACGGTCTTTTTCAAATTGACAATGGTTGGGATGAATTCCTTATGCTTCATCACCTGGGAATAGGAAGCGCGATGATGTTTTTTCATAAGGGCAATGTTTCCTTTCAAGTTTGTCCGCGTCGTGAAGTTGTGGATGAACCTAAGGCTACTTCGGACTCAGTCTCTTCATCGTGCAGTTCTAATTGAGTTATTTCCACGTTGTCCTTTTGTAGTTTTTCAAGCTCGTCTCTTGATAAAATAAAGCAAAAAAGGGAATTCATGATTTCCTTACTATTCTCACATGTTTTCTCAAACTGAAATAAAGGGAGGGATCTTTATTATTAATAATAGAAACTGCGTACAGAAACCTTTCACAGGGGTTGGATCCCTCTAAACTTGTAACATCGTTGACGAGAAGAATTTATTGGGAGATCAAGGATGGTCTATCTCTCCATTTTCTTCGCTATCTGGGCTGACAACGTCGACTTCAAAGATAGAATCACCCATGTAGGTGAAGATCAACGCGGACCCGACATTGACTCGATTTGCTTGTGTGAAGTCGCGCCACCCTTGGGTTAGCCAGAAAAGGCCATCTTCATCTTTGTCTACCTTCACCTCGTGTTCCTAGTTGGAGCGGGACCAGAGTCTAGCCTGAGTATGAGCGTCTTCGTCGATTAGGACATACATGAGAGGGAGGCGAAGGGTTTGAAGTTGTTCTTCCCTCATAATGACTCTGTAGAAAGCCCTAGGCTGTGGGTTTGGATCCCTTTTGTTTTTAAGATTGCTCATTACTCATGGATGTTTTGGGTGTGTTTTATACTCGTCTCATGAGGTTTTCCTGTCCTTGGTTTCGTCGCTTTTTACCGATAAGTAATTTTAATTTCCTTTACTGAAATTTTACTTTTATCGATTTTGGGAAAAGGTTCAACATCTGGTTAATTTGTCTCGGAAAAAGTGGGACGCGTGCCCTTGGTGGTTGTGTCACCCGTTGCATGTCACGCATGTGTTTCTTTTTCTTGTTTGACTGTCCCCCTGTGGCTGATAAGTAAAGGGATTTTTACTGTTTTTTCCAATCTCATCGAGATGCGGGGATCTATTATAGTTCCCCCCTTGTCATTTAGGGCGGACGGGGTTGTCGAGTCGGAAACCCATTGGGCTTTCTTTCAAGCGATCGATTATCCAGAACAGTTCTTGCAATTGGTGAGCTAACTATATTGGAAATCTTTAGAGAGCTTACTTTTAACTAATACTTCTTTATTTTTTAGTTACTTCCACTTCGGTTTGAGGAGGAGTATGCCGACGCTATCCCTGGTCAGGTTTTTCTTTCATCTTATCTACTGCACAACTTCCTGGTTTGCATAGAGCGGCGTAACGGTGGTCTTCTTTACCTTGGCCGCGGATGGAAAGACTTTGTAGATTCTCATGCCTTCGAGCAGGGGGTCTCTATGATTTTCACTCATATGGGTGAGGTTCACTTCGAAGTTCAGGTAGTGGATCCGCGTGGGGGAAATAACGATGATCGTGCTCCTCCTGAAACAATTTCGAATGGTTCTTAAAATGCCTAGCCCTGAATAAGGTTTTAGATTCCTCCAACTGTTTCGTAATGTAGATGTTTATCCAGCTTATGGCAATTACTTCTGGGGATCTCTCTGCATGTTGTTTTTTAGTCTTTTGAGGTCTATTTGTCATGATGTTCACCTCACAGGATTTCTGAGAAATTCAGTAATAGTGTTTACTATTTATCTCATGCATGGTGCCTGTGGTTCTTGTCTCAATGATATGACATTTCAAACTTATTTGTCCAATATTTCTGCCTTTCGACACATGTCCAGATCTTTGTTATATAAAAAAGAGAGTGTGAGAAAGAAACCATTAAACTCGTTGCTGCGCTTTCATGATGCCTTCTATGGCTGGTTTACCTTGGTCCTTCTTTGAGAGGATTAGTTTTCCTGAGCAACTTCTCCGTCTGGTTAGTTTGTTTATTGTTGATTTTTTTCTTTTTATCAAGTTAGTTTATCTACTAGCATCTCTTGAAATCTGATGTTTTTGTTAGTCTTTGCCCCTATGCTTCGAGGATAGACTTGGGCCAGATCTTCCCAGGAATGTTATTCTGTCCACTAGGATTCTTCGTGATTTCCCGGTGGAGGTAACGCGTGGAGACTATAGGGTTCCATTTTTTAGGGGTGGCTGGAATGACTTTGCTGGGACTCACAGCGTCCATATTGGTTCTTCTCTTACCTTTATTCACAAAGGCGGGAATCGCTTCGATGTCCAGATCTTGGATGCTGTGGGGGATGAGGTGGACGCGGAGTGGGCCTCTTCGGAGTCAGATGGTCCCCCTTCAAATGGATTTCGTTTAAGTCAGGGCAGAACTCGTATCATCCCAGGGCGTTTTCCGCGGATATAAGTTGATGGATGTATGTTTTTTCTTTATGTGAGATTGCCAACCCCTTTTAATCATAGTGTCCTGCTTTTTCCTAGGTTTCTTTTTGCTTTAATCATGTGTCAATCGCTGTGATTTCTTTCAATAATTATGATACTTTTTGGGAATCCCATAAAAGCATCTCTTTTGTAATATTTCAATAGTGGTCCACCGATGAGTTTGGATCTTGGAAAGGTTGGCTATATTTCAAGCTCTAGTGTTCTGATTTTTAATAATGAAGTGTCGTCTTTGAGAATGTAGATTCAATTAGAAGCCTGACGCGGATACAAGCTCCAGCGTCTTAGGTCTTTATACGTAGTATCGTCTCTGAGAATGCAGATTCGATCAGAGGCCTGACCCGGAGCCAAGCTCCAGCGTCTTAGGACTTTATACGAAGTATCCGCTCTGAGAATGCGGATTCGATCAGAGGCCTGACGCGGAGCCAAGCTCCGGCGTCTTAGGACTTTATACGAAGTATTTGCTCTGAGAATGCGGATTCGATCAGAGGCCTGACGCGGAGCCAAGCTCCAGCGTCTTAGGACTTTATACGAAGTATCATCTCTGAGAATGCAGATTCGATCAGAGGCCTGACGCGGAGCCAAGCTCCAGCGTCTTAGGACTTTATACGAAGTATCCGCTCTGAGAATGCAAATTCGATCAGAGGCCCGACGCGGTGCCAAGCTCCAGCGTCTTAGGACTTTATACGAAGTATTTGCTCTCAGAATGCGGATTCGATCAGAGGCCTGACGCGGAGCCAAGCTCCAGCGTCTTAGGACTTTATACGAAGTATCATCTCTGAGAATGCAGATTCGATCAGAGGCCTGACGCGGAGCCAAGCTCCAGCGTCTTAGGACTTTATACGAAGTATCCGCTCTAAGAATGTGGACTCGATCAGAGGCCTGACGCGGAGCCAAGCTCCAGCGTCTTAGGACTTTATACGAAGTATCATCTCTGAGAATGCAGATTCGATCAGAGGCCTGACGCAGAGCCAAGCTCCAGCGTCTTAGGACTTTATACAAAGTATCCGCTCTGAGAATGCGGATTCGATCAGAGGCCTGACGCGGAGCCAAGCTCCAGCGTCTTAGGACTTTATACGAAGTATCCGCTCTGCGAATGCAGATTCGATCAGAGGCCTGACGCGGAGCCAAGCTCAAGCATCTTAGGACTTTATACGAAGTATCTGCTCTGAGAATGCAGATTCGATCAGAGGTCTGACGCGGAGCCAAGCTCCAGCTTCTTAGGACTTTATACGAAGTATCTTTAAGTGCGAATCATCATAGAAAGCGCCCTCTAACCGCCTTATTTGATTCTTGCGGGGGCGACTCAGTTTTATATTCATTTAGCTATTTAGTGATTAGACATAATACTTTTTTAGATTGTCCGCGTTCCAAGTCTTGTTCAGGATGATTCCTTCGGGAGTGCTGAGTTTATACGCGCCTTTTTGAACTTCTTTGATGATTATATATGGTCCTTCCCAGTTGGGATCTAGCTTCCCCCCTGAGGTAGCTTGTCGTAGCACTAGATCTTCTTCCTTGAGATGTCGCGGGGAAATTCGTCTATCTTGATACTTGGAAAGCCTCCTCTTGTATTCTAGTTCCTTCAAAGCGGCTGTCATTCTGCGTTCTTCTATGAGATGGAGCTCAAATTCCAGTGCTTCATTATTGATGTCCGGGTCGTAGGTCATTATCCGTGCTGACGGTATCAATCTCTCAACTGGGATAACCGCGTCCATACCAAAGACTAAAGAGAATGGGGTTTCTCCAGTGGGAGTCTTTGCTGATGTGCGGTAGGACCAGAGTACTAATGGTAAAAGTTCTGCCCAATGCCCTTTTGCTGTGTTGCTGAGTTTCTTTTGTATCCCATGTAACAACTGTCGGTTAGTTGTTTTCGCCTGCCCACTCCTCTGTGGGTGAGCCACAAATGAGATTTTAAGATTGATGCTCAGCCCGACACATAAATCTCTAAATTGAGGTCCATGGTCTGTAATTATTATTTCGGGTACTCCGAAGCGGCAAACAACATTCTTCCACAACAACTTCCTCACCTTCTCCGCGGTTATTAATCCCATCGCTTCGGCTTCCACCCATTTAGTGAAATAATCAACCAGGACCAAAACATATTTCAACTGTCCGGGAGCAGTGGGAAATGGACCGAGTATGTCCATTCCCCAGACGGAAAAAGGGCAAGCTCCGGTTATGCTCTTCATTGTCTCAGAAGAACGGTGGTTCAAATTTCCGAACCTTTGGCACGCGTCGCATTTCTGTATATAACTTTGGACATCATGTCTCATAGTAGGCCAATAATATCCTAGCCTGATTGCTTTGGCCACAACAGCTCTCCACCCCTGGTGATGCGAGCAAACTCCATCATGCAGCTCTTCCACTACTTGACTTCCTTCTTCTGTCGATATGCACAATAGATCTGGTAAGCAATACCCTCTCTTGTACAGTTTTCCTTCCCTGATAGTGAATCGAGAGGATTTAATGAGTATCTTCTTAGCAGCGGCTCTATCTTCAGGTAGGGTACCCTTGCCTAAATAGTCCGCGATCGGTGCTCTCCAGTCTTCCATCTCCATTTCTTGTACCTGATAGACTTCTTGAATAAGTCTTCGGTTACTCATCCTTTCAAGAATCACCTCTCTTCCTACTTCCTCTGGCATTACAGCTCCCAACCGTGCCAACGCGTCCGCCTGCTGGTTATCATTCCTAGGAACAACCGTTAAACAAAAACTTAAGAAAGCTTTGGATAGTGCTCGCGCTTTTCTCTGGTAATCGGGCATTAATCCAGTTCTTGCCTCATATTCCTCTGTTATTTGCCGCGTCACTACTTCCGAATCGGTGTAAACTGATACCTGTCTAGCACCTTTAATCAAAGCTATCTCCAGTCCAGCTAGTAAGGCTTCATATTCGGCTTCATTATTGGTAGCTTGGAAATCCAACTTATAAGCATAATTGTACTGCCGTTCATGAGGTGCCGTTAACGTAACCCCTGCTCCGCATCCATCTTTGTTAGTTGCACCATCTACCCTGAGTGTCCACTCACTTCTTTCTGTTAGACAACCCAATTCGAAACTTGTCTCACTGATGAAATCGGCCAGAGATTGAGCGAGGGTTGCTTTCCGCGGAGTATACTCTATTTCAAATTCTGTGAGTTCGACTGCCCACTTCATCATTCTTCCTGATAAACATGGTGAGTGAAGGATTTATCGCATCGGCAAATCTGTCATAACTCGGATGGGATGATCTTGAAAATAAGGCCTTAGCCTTCTTGCCGCGAACATCAAGCACATGATCATTTTCTCCACTGGTTCATATCTTGTCTCAGCGTCCTGAAGAACACGACTGATGTAGTAGATCGGGAATTTTTCTTCTCGCGTCAAGACTGCACTGATGGTGACATTTTTTACAGATAAATACAGATGGAGGACCTCTTGTCTCTCAGGTTGGTGAAGGGTAGGAAGCGATGTCAGAAAAAGTTTTAAATTTCCAAAAGCTTCCTGTAATTCAGGAGTCCACCGTATCGGTCCCTTTTTCTTGAGCAGAGCAAAGAAAGGCAATGACTTATCCGCCAAGCAGGAGCAAAAACGGCTCAAATAGTTCACTGCTCCATTTAAAGATTGTAACTCTTTAATCGTTCGCGGCGGTTGAAGATTTTGAATTGCTGTAACTTTTTCAGGATTTACATCAATTCCTCTATGGCTAACCATAAAACCGAGGAATTTCCCAGAATCAACCCAAAGACACATTTTTCTGCGTTTAAATTCAAACCTCCTCTCCGAAGAGAATCAAAAGTTTCCTGTAGATCCGCGGCGTGATCCTCTGCTCTTTCACTTTTGACGACAATATCATCAACATAAATTGATACATTCCTGCCAATTTGACTACGGAAGATCCGATCGACTGTTCTCTGAAACGTTGCCCCAGCATTTCTAAGTCCGAAAGGCATGACGCGGTAGCAAAAAATTCCCTGACTGGTGATGAAAGTCGTAGGTTTTTTGTCTGAAGGGTTCTGGTTTATCTGATTGTATCCTGAGTAAGCATCAAGAAAACTAAGGACTTTGTTCCCCGCGGTTCCATCGACAAGCTCATCTATGGATGGTAGTGGATAACTATCTTTTGGGTAGGATTTGTTAAGATCAGTAAAATCGATACACATCCTCCACTTTCCATTAGATTTCTTCACCAGAACTATGTTTGAGAGCCATTCAGAATCTTCCACTTCCTCTATGAAGCCTGCTTCTAAAAGTTTATTAGTTTCCTCTCTTGCCGCGACAGCTTTTTTCGGAGCCATTTTCCTCCTCTTTTGTACTATGGGTTTCGTTCCTGGATGAATCCTTAAGGTATGTAAAGCTATCGCAGACGGGACACCTAGCAGGTCTCGAGGACTCCACGCAAAAATGTCTCTTGACCTTGCTATGATTTCTAAGACTCTAACTCTTTCTCTTGTTTCCAGTGCTTGTCCCAGATAGACTTTCTCCTCTGGATTAGGAAAGGGTGTAAATGCAATTTTCTCGTCCGCGGTAGGCACCTTGACTTCTATCGGCCGGACCTCTAGTTCAGCTTCTGAAAGTTCGACTGAGTCATTGTCTCCGACCTCGGATTCACAATTCTCACTTATACACATCACTTCTTTATTTTTCTTGTTGGAGGTTAAATAACAGCTTCTACTTTCTGGTTGTTGTCCGCGGACCTCGCCTATTCCTCCTCCTGGCAACGGGAATTTTCCTAAAAAGTGGTAGATTGAAACTACCATTTGGAATTTGTAGAGCGAGACACGGCCCAACAAAGCATTATAAACAGTGCGAATCTTTACTACTGTGAACACAATATTTTCCATACGTCTGTTTGGAGACGTCCCCAGAACAACTGTAAGCTCAATTGTGCCAGCCACTTGTACTTCTCCTCCCGAAAATGTGATCAGCGTTCCTGGATACGGTTTCAACGAAGTCGCAGAGATTCCCATTTGAGAAAAAGCTTCCCACGATAGGATGTCCACAGAAGACCCAGTGTCAATAAATACTCTTTTTACGGTCTTGGCAGTTATCTGTGCGTGAATGACCAGCGGGTCTGAGTACGGCATTCTTATTTCCTCCGCGTCTTTTGGGGTGAAGGAAATATTCTCATGCTGCGTGAGAGAAATTCTTCTACTTGACGTGGATGGTGGCTGTCTTCCTTCCCTTTCATAGTTTCTTTTTTCCTGCCTACTGGACCCGGCCGTAGACAAACCTCCTGCGAGGGTGTTGATGAAGCCTTCTGGTTCTGGTATTTGTCCTGCTTCTGTTTTTTTAGCTTCTCTCTGATTGACAGATCTCTGGGCTGCGAGCGTGTAGTTGTACCTTCCTCCGCGTCCTCTTCTTCCTCTCCTCCTTCCCCGGTTGTGGAATGGGAGATCCCTACGCGGATCTTGTTGCCTATCAAATCGTTTTTGTGGATTCCGAGATTCGTCAAACCTAGGATCTCGGTCTTCCCATCGAGGTCTGTGATCGGGTCGGTTCTCCCTCCTAGGTGGAGATCTCATATCGCGATTTCCGTGTTGATTCTCTCGTGGATGATGAGAACGCGGATGATTTTCCCTATGACGAGATCCTTGACCCCTTTCCAAGTTCATATGCACTTCATCACGGTGGGGACGGAAGTCTATTGCCTCTGAATGATGTCTAGGAGGCTTGGCTTTCTCTTTTCTGAATTTTCCTATCAATTTCCCAAAAGGACCTGAATTTCCAGTATTCGCCTTGGATCTGGACGCGGCTGCTTCTTCTGCTTCAATCTGTCTAGAGACCCGCTCTCTTAGGTCATCATAACTTGTGGGCTTTTTTCGAAACAAATATGTCTTGAAATCTCCCTCAGCTAGATTGCCCATAAGTATGATAATAGTCGATTCGTGATTGAAGTTAGGGATTTGGACTACCATACTGGTGAATCGAGTGCAAAAATGCCCCAAGGATTCCCCAGCTCCTTGCCTAATGGAATTCAAGTCGAGCATAGTCTTCTTTCTTGATCGCGCACTCCCGAAGTGAGAAGTGAAGATGTGGGACATCTGGGCGAAATTGGTCACAGACCCCTTGTGAAGGTTTGTGAACCAAGTTAGCGCGATCTTCATTAAGGTTGAAGGGAATGTTCTGCATAACATGGCATCATTATACTCATTTATTCCCATTGCAGTAGCAAAATGACAGAGATGATCTTCAGGATCAGTTGTTCCATCATACTTCATGAGGTTCACATCTCTCCACTGCTTTGGTACTGTCGCAGAGCAAATCTCTTGAGTAAACACTGATGGGAAACCGGTTGGTGCATTTTCGTTTCTTTTCTCTACAGAGTCAGATTTTGTAGAGGTGGAAACATCTGTCGACTTATCCCCGCGTCGATGTTTATTTTCTCTATAATAGTGATCATTTTTCCATGTCTGGTGTGGTATTTCTTGGTTCTGAAAACCATAGTTCCAGTTACTGGGATTATCATAAGCAGTGTTACGTCGATCAAAATTCCCATACTGTCCTTCTAGTCTATAGTTTCCTTGCCGACGCGGATTCTGCCCCCATTGATCATAGTAAAAGTATTGAGCCTGCTCCTGTTGAAAAGGGTTTGGCTGTTGATGTCGCGCTTCATAATACCAGAAGTTTTGTGGGATGAATCCTCCGTCTAGTCCGTACTGATTACCATAGGGTTGAGGAGGAGTTTCAAGGTTCTGATCCCCCATTTCAGCACCAGGATTAGTTAGTGGTGTCAGCGGGACATACATGCTAGAGGCTTCTTGATCTTGGTGAACCCCGTGACTCATCTTCTGAGTCTGATTGTTCTGGCTATCACTCATCTTCTTGTTATTGTGAATCTGCATGTCGTAAGAAAGTTCGATGTTAGATATCTGAAAACTTGTATTTATAACTTTATTCGCGGATCTCAATTTTTTCTATAGTTTGAGGAATTTTATCAATTCCTAAAAAGGAAACCCCTTAGTGTGAGGGGGTTCCCACAGACGGCGCTAGTGAAAAAGCCCCGATTCATAAAGACCACCATTTTTAGTGGGGCCCGGGAACCTACCTAAGGAAATGACCGACCTTCACGAAGGACTTACCTGACCCGCGTCGAAAAAATCGACGCAGCCCAACCTGTGCCGCGGGAAGTTATGCTAATTAACTTTAATTACGAAGGACGGTTCCCTTATCGAGTTTTTCCTAGACAATTTGGAAACTTGACTCGTTTACCTGTCATCGTTGAATGTCTTGAGATTTATTAACAACAATCCTTAATAGAATTTTACGCTAAAAACGGACAGGGTTTTCATCCGCGGAGTTTGACATTGTGAACGATGTAGACTCTTTTCAATTTATCAGATTTCTTTCTACGCGTATGATTGCTTCTCGATTTTCTTTCTTCTGGGTTCACTATGTCCTGTTCCGCCCTCTTCCTTTCCTCCGTTCCCAAAAAGTTCATTTGTTCTATGAAGTCTTTCCCTATTTATAGATCCTTGATTCTCTTGCATGTTACGCCACGTGGTGCTCAACTTTCAACACGTGTTATACTCGTGGGAGGTGGGCATGGTTGCCACGTATCTGTTCTTTTTCATCCGCAGATGATCGCATTTGAGTGGTTTTTTGGACCTTTGTCCGCGGATTATAATAATATGAGTTTCTTGTTTGTTTTTTATTTAATTGTTTGGTACTCTTTATGTTTTGACAGATGTTTTTAGCACTGGTTTAGTCAATATTAATGCTCGAATGAATGTGTCATACGTTAGTAAACCGCATGATCTGTCCTCTCTGCAAGTAGTCTCATGATAGTGTGCTCGTTCCATCCTGATATCCTAATAGAGTAATTTACTTGAGGGGTGTGTGTTACAACTTGATGTTCAACCTGATTCATATGACACCTAGTTTCCAACATGCTTATCCAACTGTCATGCCATGATGACCTCCATGCTTCTCACATACTTTCATGAATATATAACATGACACGCCGCACGAGCACACACCACGATAATTCTTGGTTTTGTATATGCATGACTCGACATGATGTGTTATTCCCAACATATATTGTGATGATGATCCTTAATGTGGATTTGTGGTTGTATGCCATTATGTATCCATGCTTGGCCACCTTGTTTAGGTCTTAGGTCATACTTCGTTGTATTCATGTCATACCCTCTATGCATGCACAACCTGATTTCATTGGTTCCTCGCATCGTCATACTAATGATTGATTAAATGCATATGTCGCAAGTTATGAACTCGCATGATAGTCAGTCTCTCTTTTGGGTTAGGCTCATAATAGTGTGACCCTTAGCATGTTAGTTTTACTCTCACTACTCATCATGCATGACCACTAAACCATAGCATGCTCACCTTTTGATTCCCGTAATGTTTTCTTCTGCTTTGTGGTATCCTCTCGTGGTTCCCAGAATATATGACCTCATATTTTGTGCATGTACCATTTAAATATTTGCATGGACCCGTAACTGTCTATCATCGTATCCAAGCTTAGCTATCTTGCTTTAAGTCCAAGTTATACTCCGATATATCTCTATCATGCTTCTAAATCATTACGGTGTGGGTTATTTGGCTCTCTGCAAATTGTTGTGCTAATCGAATGAACGTATGTATGAATCATGAGTTAGTATCACGTTTTCGCATATACAGGACACCTGAATGCTAGGGTGAGTCTAGTCGAAGTACCTTGATTGTACTCATGTTCGATATGTGCTGTTAGTATCCTATAATGCTTATGAATTCCAATATGACTCGCTAAGTAGTAACTTGTCATGCTTGCTTCATCACGTGAATATGATTGTCCTATGATGTGATAGTTGTTGTACCATTTCATGCACTTTTATGGCGGTTCATTCCTAACATGATTATAATCTATCGTCCGTGACGTTGTTTTGTTCACTCTGTAAAAGATATCCATGTCTTATCATGTATTGCTAGGATAATATAGGATCACAACGTGACTTGGTATATTCATGTGTTAAACACGTGCCCTGGTTGTATACTGTTAATCTATACCTGTGTACTTGCATGCTTTATATTCATGTGAAGCCGTGCTGCCTTAAGCTCATGTTGTCGTTTCTGCCATATTCCCCACTTGTCCCCATATGATCACGTTATGATTGGTTAATCCCTTAAATGCATCCGTGTTAGTTGCCAAATGAACATGTAACCTATGTTGCATAGCCATGCATCTTATCATGTTAAAATATATCTTATAAGACCCATGAATTATGGCTTGTGTTTATTCATGCCCTGCTTGCATTATGATATGCTATTTCGTGGAATAGACTTCGCAAAGTCTTGTATTCTTTCCAACATCTCTAATGTGCGATCTTTTTAACTGTTTAAGAATTGATAAACCCAGTTGTAGAGTTAGTGCCTATTTTTACGCATGTTAAGCATTAGGTGAATATCAATGTGTGCCTATCATCTCATAACTCGATGTTGTCTCTGCATGCCCCTGACATTCTTTAGGCTTCTGCAGATGAATAATCTAGCACCTCGCATGACCACACACACATGACAATAGCTATAAGGCACTCGCATGATTACCCTTGCATATATAATGTGGCATACCGCCCTTTTGAAGCATGATATCTTAGGAGCATTGTCCTGTTTCACATTATGATACGTGCATGACTCCATCAAAACTGCTTGTATTCCTTTTATATGTGCTAATGATTGGGTGCAATAGTGGTCCAGCTTAAACTTTTATGACTCGTCCCACTATTATTTGGAATTGCTCGATGCATCTTATTCATATGCACATGCGACTGTCATGTAGTACCTTGTAACATCTATGCCTGCAGAGATATGACTTGTGCGATTGTATGCTCAACAGGCATCTCATGTAGCCACTCTTGTCATAGGTTGTGATAGCCTTGTTATACTCTCTCTGCATGATCTTATGACTGTCCAAACATGTTAGATATTGTTAGTCAAGTTAGAATGCTATGCCTCCACATGGTTGCATTGTGCTAAGTATGATTAGTGGCATGCTTATGTGTGTTCTCATCCAAGTTGTTCTTATCACATGATCCATACTTTTATGAAATATGTGTCAATTAGCAGTTGAATACCACGTTGCATATTATACCCTACGACATAGTAGATGCATGTATGCATGAACTGTGATTTTGGTGACAAATTGTTCATCAATGATTACCTTTGATTGTGCTTTTTCCTTAAATAGATATCACTAGTATCATGGAGGACTGCTTTCCAACCATAGCTCATTATATGCTGACATCCCGCACTTACCCGATCATAAGAGCGTTGTTGTTGCATGACATGGTTTCTATATTGCTTTATATGATCCTTTCATGTACTAGTCCGACTGATATAAAACATCTCGATAAGTCTGCATATGATTCTACATTGATTAAAACCTGCCTATATGTACATGTCACGAACAATTTACCCTACGTGTAATGCTCTATGTTGTCTACTAGATCTTGCATAAGCTTTATGTCGCGCAAATCTATTGTTGCATCCGTGTATACATGTCTCTTATACATATCAAGCTTGTCTGATATATGAAATGAAAAGTTGCTAGCTAGTCCCTTATGCCCCATGTAGAACCCGATCATGTTATTGGTTTCCCCATCTGTTAACATCTTTCATTTAGATAGGTCCATGTTAGTGTCCAGTGATGCAACTAGTTTACTCCATGATTGGTATGTGTTTTGCTTGCTGCACTCGTAACCTCATGGAGTTTCATAAGGGCATCATACTCCTTCTTGGGTCGGGATCTTCTTTTTCGTTGTGTCATCATCAGTTGGTCTGTGTTTGGTTCCGTGGGGAGTCCGAGTTGTCCTCCTTGTCTCTCCCCTATCTCCGCTAACTAAAAATTTGCTTGCAATACTTTGACGAACGATGGCGTAGAAAAGTGCACGTTTAGCCAAATAGCATAGGAGCGGCGCAGCAGAAGCACGGTGGGCTCATAAACCCCAGGTCCCAGAGCTGACACATTGATTCTTTGAATGATGAACTGTTGGTGAACGTTACTTGGTTGACTTCTACTTATGATTATGAATTTTAGTACTTTGGTGTTCCTATGTGACTGACCTTGTGGTATGATTGGTGTTCTATGTCGTTAGGCCTTGCTTGAATTCTTTTACTCATGGAATGTGAATTATACCTCCTCAAATCCTGACTTGTGTTGGTAATAATGATATTATGTGCCCCGATAATATGTGACAATATGATATTGCGATGTTGGCATGATTTTACCTTTGCTCGAATTATTATTATCATGAGGTTATGTGGTAACTTGTCTTGCTATGTTGATACCTGATATTCTGCAATACTTGCTGAGCATGATAGTATCTTATGATTTATGACAAGTGAACGTTTGGAACATTGAAAGATAATGATGTATAAACCTAGTGTGAAATCATGTTATATGCTGATGTGAAATACTTGGGAACTAAATGGTAGTAGCATGTAGGGTCCTTAATATAAGATGCATGTTATCCTGATATAATGATATGCGATGTCCTATTAAGTTAAATGTTGCCGTGGTTATATTTTGTGCTTGCTATGTTGTTAGACTTTGCTATTGCTGAACCATGAGAGTATGACAAGTTCTATGTTGATAACTTGAACATTGAATTGCTGAAACGTGATTGTGGTGATGCCTCTATGCATTGATATTTCAAAATAGATTTTCGGCTAAATCCTTGACTATGAAAATGGTGAATATCTTGTCTTGCTGAATCTTATTGAAATGAAGTTTGTTGTGATGACTTGATGCCTTCCCATTAGACCAAAACCCTTATTATGACAAATTATGCCATGTTGGTAGTGGTAAGCAGAAAACCATGTTGATGTGATTGCTAAGGTTGAGACTTGATGTGTTTATGTGTTGCCCTTTCAAAAATGACATTTCTACTTGATGCATTCTTATTTGGTTGACACCTAGAACATGAAATGCTAATTTTGAGTTTGACGTTCCAATATACTCGTATGCGACAATGTTGATGGATGGCTATTGATGTTATGGTTTTGGCATGGTCAATCTCGAATTCTCGATGGTTGGTTGTTTATGAGGTGGCATGTCTTGGTTATGTTGATTTTGATAATGGCTAGAAATTTGTAGCTTGGAATTGCTTTTGAGATTGGAACCTAGGAAGAGAATATGAGATTAGCCTTTAGAGGTGGATGATTCCACCTTTTGAGTTCTGAATTTGCTTGACCAACTTGGGATTTAAAGGGTTTTGAAAGAGTTTGGAAACGACTAACTTGGATTATGAAAATCTTTGGATGGTTTTGAAGTCGAGAGGTTTTGAATGATCTTGAAAAAGACTAACTTGGATTTTGATAGACCGAACGTGATCGAAATTTTCAATGATTTTGAGGCCAATCTTTTTCAATTGCGGAATCCCCTTTGAAGCTTTTCAAACCCGGGCAACTCTATGGTACTCCACGAAGTGGATACAAGCATCTTATGAGGACACTTGTAGGTTGCTTGCTAAGACCTAGTGATGATATTGTAGAACTTTTAGAGTTGTGGTACTTCCGAAAAGTCGAAGCGAGGATGTGATAGGGGCCCTTATTGCATACTTTTCAAGACCAATTGGAGATGTCATGACTATGACTAGGATGTTGTGAGAATCCCGGAAGACGCAACCGAGATGATTACAAGATCCTTGGACATGGTCCTTGGACTCATCAATTTCGAACTTCATCCCCTACTTTGTTTTGGTTTTAGTCTCAGGGACGAGACTTGTTTTTAAAGGTGGATGATGTAAAGGCTCGGAATTTTAAATCATAATTTTCAAAAAAAAAAAATTAATTAATTAAAAATGAATTTAAAACGAATTTCGGGGTTTAATTTTGGACATTTTAATTTTGGGAACACTTTGCCTTCTTCCCCTTTTGTTTTCTATCAAGATCACTTTATGCACCAATTCTCCAACTCATCCCTTCTAATTGAGGTAAAATCTTATCTTTATGTCCCACACTCCTTTTTTTGGGTTCCTCTCTTTTGGAAAACCAACAAAATTTCATTCCTCCTTTGCTGAATTTGCTAATTCGGTAATGCATCAATTGAATCCTTTTCCCTTTCCCTTCTTGATTTTATTTATTTGGCAAACAAACAACCTGCCATTCTGCTCCTTGTTTGACCAAATGATGTTGCAACCCTTCCCTCTTCAAAACAAAAAAATCAGATCCAAACCCCCCCTACATTTCATTTCAAAGAAACCCAAAACCCACCCCACCGTCACCACTGCGCCACCACCCTTCCACCACCACGAGAAGCCGCGCTGAGCACCCCCGACCACCTCCCTGGGCGCCCTCGAGCACTGCCCGAGCACCACCCCGAGCCGCTCCCGCCACCCCTGTTTCGCAGCCATCAGTAACCGAGCTCCAAGCCTCCATTCTCCTTCTCTCTTGATGAGCAACACCATCCCTTACTTCCGACGCCGACGAACCAAGGGAAACCGCCCAGGAGAGCCGGAGCCAGCAACAGCGCAACCGGGCGCACCTCCCGAGCGCCGCCTCCTTAGTCCTTCCTTCGCCCTGCTTTTCGCATCGGCTCGGTAAGCCACCCTCTCTCCTCCTTCGATCAATAGGACAGTAAAGCTTCTCCTTTTGACCCCCTCTTCCAACCCAGGCCAAGCGAGCAATGATTTTGCTTCCGACGAGCGCGAACGCCACGCGAAGCACCTCCGGCGAGCCCTAGGAACCTCGGTGAGCACTCCTTCCTCTCCTTCCTTTCTTGCTCGTTTTCTGGCCTCTAGTGTCGGGTTGGTGTGGTCGGGAAATCTGGCGTTGCCGGCGTCCTCTCCCCTCCGGTTTTTCCGTCGAACAGAGCTCTTGAATGGGGGAGGAAGTGAATAGTAATCTCCTCCTCTCCTTTCTTCAGCTCCGTGGGTCCCACCTCCACCTCAGCAGCCATGTAGGCGTGGGGCCCTTCTTTTTTTTTAAAGTCTCCTTTCGTTTTTTTTACAGAATTTAAAAATGATGGGGATGTGTTGGTCTTTGGGCTTGATTCTTGGGCCAGAAGTTTTGGTTTTAAAAATCAAAAGGAACTGGGCCTATTTTAGTAAATGCACTCAATCTGGGATTTAAGAAAAAGAAGGCTCGGTTTTATGTAATCTAAAATAGAGGCTCGATTTTGGGGTTTTTTAAAATAAAGGGTCGGTTGGTAATTTTCACAAAATAAGGGCGAGTTTGATAATTTAAAAAGGGATGATTTATTAAATTAAAATGGTTGGAATTTCTAAGAGATTTGGAAATATTTATGAAAGTGTTTAATAAATGGTATTCAAAATATTATATAATATTATTTGAGATTTAAAATATATAATTAAGAGACTTGGATATTTACAAAAGGTATTATCGGATTTAATAAAAAGGGATTTGACAGGAGTAAATATGAGTTAAGGGAACTTGAAGCGGATTTGGAAATCTCAGAATGACTTGGTTTTTAGGTGTTTTCTCATATCGGAAAATGATTTTAAAATGGTTTAGCTTCCAGATGGTTTTGGGAATGTTTTAGGAACATGGTCTCTGTGTGTGTGATTAGTAGCATTGTAGCTTACCAAAATCTTTATAATTATAATAGGTGATTGTTGATTGTTGGAATCTGCATGCTCTTTGGTATATCTTGTTGTTCGGCTTTCCAGGTGAGTTCCTATATGAGCTCACTCAGATTCGAAAAGAGAGATCTCCCTGCTTGTAGTCATGTGCATACTAGGTGTTTGCATTCATAATAAAGCATGCCATGTAGTAACCTGCTAGGATTTCACTCATGATTGAGCATTCGTTTACTCATTGCTTTTGTAAACAGAACGGCCGTTATCTGTGAAGTAACTAGAGTCATTGCTAGGGTTATAGGACGACCTAGTCTCATCGGGTCCCGTCCTGAGTCAATCGAGTCATGAACTTCCTTATATTATGAGATGCCTGCGGGCTTTATTGTGGATACGAGTTGGGCATGCGTGCCACCCGATGATAATGGAATGCATTCACGAGCTGGCCAGTCTCCGCCCTATCGGAAGGGGGTGGAGGTAGGAGAGGGATATACCACTTGGTATTCGGTGGTAAGGCCTTATTATATTTACGCACTTGATCTTAGGGGCATGTTAGTGTGTTAACATTCCGCCTTGCATCTAGAAGCATCTTTATCAAGACTAGCGTGTGTATGTGTCTGCTTGTTTGGGACTATATTGCGTAGGGCTTCGATCTGACACCGCCCTGCATACATTTTTTTTAGGTTTATTTTGCAACATTATTGTTCCTTGCTTCTGTGACGTGGGAACTCTCTTGGGCAATTGCAAAGAAATGGTCTAACCTTAGATTTCGATAAATACACTTATTGATTTTGTTTTGACCCGGCTCAGCCATGGCACCCTCTTGTATTGCACCCTGATTCTACTATCTGCATGACTGTTGGTTTTCTACGCTTAGACTTATGACAGGTACAGGGGACTTCCCTGGGGAATCCAACGATCCCTTCGAATTTTGGGTATGAAATCCCACTTTAAAATGTCAGGATAGAATTTCAAACCTTCAACCTGTACTCGGGGCGTAAGATCCTAACGAGGGCTTTCATCCCTCGAAACGTAACCCGAGAATCATAATCCTGGGCCGTTACACCTACATCGATTTTAAATGATAAAATTTTCCAACAAAAAGGGGAACAAGCATGGGTTTATCCTTTTTGTTTACTACAGATATGGGTAGGTTTGAGTAGATTGAAAAAAAAATGTATTACGCTAAAGTATTGAAAACCACATATAATCCAACATGAAACTAATACCAAAATGGTAAGAAAAATATATGTGATTCAAAAAATAAAATAAAAATATTTTCAATCCCTGAATGAAGATGGGGATGAGGATGAGATGCTTTTGGTTAATGTGGATAAAAATGGGGATGATACTCCCGGTTCCGGACGCACTTATTGTGTATGGAAGTCATGTAAAACAAATGACACTCTCCTATGGGTGAAATGTTCCTACTACTCAATCTCTATGACTTAAAGAGATTTAAATTATGGTATATGCTCAGTTGTACACCTATAATTCGACTAATTTCATGTTATATTAGTGTTGTGCAATTTACAAAAACTTGTACAAAAAAAAGCTAGGAGATAGTTTTCAAAAAACACAATTTTACAACAAAAAAAACAAAGAAGAAATCTAGATTCAATATGAATTCACCCATGGAAGTAACAAAAAAGGCAATTAAAAAAATCATTAAGAAATGATATAAACCAAATAAACAAATGTGCTATTTTGTCATAACATAAAAAAATCCTACATATATGTGTAAATAATAGTAAAATTTGTACTTTTTGCTCCCATTTTTTTAGTATAATTCACATAACAAATCTCTTAATATAACTCATTTCTTCGAAGAGAAACTTGAAGTAATAGAGTTACTCAGGTAGATTTTTTGTCTTGCTTGGTTTGAGAAAGTGTCTATTGCTCAGGAGATGCCCACTCTAATTCTAGTTCTAACTCCCCAGATTCAACGTTCTGAAGTAAAAGTGATATCTGTTGTTTCACCTTCCCGTCAACAATGTTTATTGCGCTGTCATGGAGAAGAGCATTATCATCTGACTTGATCCACTTACCGATTTGCATGTTTCCATACTTTCCTGGATCTCGATAGTGCATCGCGGATGAGATCAAAGGTTGAAGATCAACATCGGCTTCACCCATTATGTCATCAGCCGAGAAGGTGTCATGATCAAACACTTGCTAAAATTAAGGAGGAGTTAGTTTATTCCTTTTTATCTTTAAAGTATGATATATCAATTTACCATATATCATCAAACCATCAATGAAAAGTATAACAACCAATATAGATTCTATCAACTCACATCAAGTTATGGACTAAATTATTAAGCTATAAAGATTGAAGAATGTTGCAATTAATTTAATGGTCCAAATTAACTCAAAGACCAATAAAAGTACGTACTCCGTATTTAGTTAGAATAAGACCACTAATTTAATCAAACTAAGTTAGAATTTCCATAATGCATTAGCACAAATAATGATATTATTAAATAAATGAAAGATTGCATTTTTTTCATACTAACTACACAAACAACATATAATTACATCTTTTATAGCGTACACAGGACAATGATTGACCCTCTACTCACAATGTGTTAAATCCAAGAAGAAATATTATGATTATTTACTACATGAAAATGTATATCAGTTTTAATATTTGTTTATTTGTTGGAAATTAATAAGGGTTTATTATTAAAGTTATTTATTTTTGGGATGTCTATAAGTTGTGATAGTTAATTCATATATGTTATGCTACTTTTGAAATTTATTTTTTGGAATGATTTGACACTTTATATGATGATATTGAGAATGTGGTTTATTCAACTTTTGAAATTTGTAAGAATTTCATAAAAAAAAAAAAAAGATTAATGTTATGCTATTTTCATTGCCAATTAGTTTTAAGGAAACATATTAATTATATGTTGGGATCATTGCATATGTTTCAAACTATTGATCTATCAAACTTTAATAGATATATTGGGTGACTAGTATCCTACTTCTCTAACACAATGAGAAGTGTGTATATATAAACTAGGTTTCTACTATAATTGAAGTTTTGTTAGCTTCTTAATCCTTTTTTAATAATCATAAAAAGTTAATTCAATATTTAAGTGTTTTGACTTCATTGATAGATATTAATATATTATGATGTTATTTCAAAATAAATAACATCAGTGAATTTTCCATTTTCTCAAATGAACATCGTTCTCTAAAGGTTAAAATTATACTTTTCGAGATCCAAAGAAAACTTACATAACAATTTACCAAACATTATGCATTTATCAAAAGCAATAATGAATTGAAATATAGTGGACACAATCAACATAGAAAAAAAAATACTATTGTAAATGGAGAAGGAATTGATGATTTACCACTTTTAGTGGACCAAATTTTTGAGGTACAGAAACTTTTAGTTCCTCGTTCCAAACAGGATTCAAGTTACTTCCTATCACAGTTGTTTGAGCACTCTGCAAATAGTGTATTAAATCTTTTTTATCACTAGGCAAAATATTAATCATTAAATATTAAAAATAATACTTATATTGTAAAAAAAAAAGGCCAAGTAACAAAAAGTTGTTAAAAAGAACAAATATGGAAAATTACATATAAAAGGTTATAATTATAAAAAAAAATAAGTATACATCTTTTTATCACCTAAACATTAAGTGAACATAAAAGCAACTAAAAAATTTAATAGGAAATAGAAAATTTTAACCTGGAACATAAAACGACTAGATTAGTAAGACCAACCTGCAAACCAAGACTAACAACAACATAAGGGTCACTTGATAACATATCTCTAACGGCTAAATTTGTGCCTTTTACCACTAGGATCTTTAATGTTCCCATCGATTCCACCTTAACTTCCTGTTGCATGTTTAAACCATATAATAATTACCACAAATGATTATAAAATATTGATAGAAAAATTTCCTGAACAAATTTATCTAAATTTATCATAATCATCAATACTTTATGAGACTTGTCCTTTATCAACTAAATAATTAATCCATTCATTTTTTATTTCAAAATTTAAATAGAATTATATAGGAAAAATGAGAATTGTTGAGAAGAGAAAAACTCAACGGAAGTTTCTATCTTGGACGGGCTTGCATTATTATTATTCACATCATTCTTATGAGATGACTGAGATGTTGTTGTCCGCATATTGGGCTTCATGAATTCTTGATATTCATACTTTGACCTAGATCCATGAATAACAACATATTATATTTTAAAATGATCGATCATGTAGATATTTAGTTTACCTAGATTATAACCTAGTTTAAAAAAAATATTGGTCGGTATGTAGGAGTTAACTGAAGATACACGAGTAAACCTTATGAATTTCGTACGAGCATCATGGCTTGCATCCGGGCCAGGTTTTGTGTGACCATCTGGTATGAATGATTCATATATTGAGTTTGCAGATGCATTTCCTCCAACCTCGGTTATTGCATCAATATCTTCATCACACCAATCATCCAATGTCACAGATAAGACCTGAATATATCACTTATATATCCACTAATTAGATATAAAGAACTCAAAATATAATTGAATGTCATATGTTTCATATAGAAGATGACATTGTTTACTAAAATTAAATAATTCAAACAAATGCAAATTCTCATCAGTAGGACATAAATTCTAAAAAGAGACAAAACAGACTACAACTTGAGATTTGTTTGGTGGATGAGTCATTACTCATTACTCATGTCAACTTCTTATCAAAATAAATTTCCTTATCAAAGATTAATGCATGGCGTCAAACAAGCATAAACTTGTCCTTTACTATCACGTTTATTCAAATTAACTCTATAAACCATTGGGATGATTCCTCGTCAACATTCTAGATAATATAATTTTTTGTTGTGGCTGGGTTTTATGAAAATCTCGCATTTTATGGTTAGTTTATCCACAATTGTTTCTAAATTTATGGAGACTTAACGAAATTCTTTATAAATCTTCTAGGTTAAGATAGAGTTTAAAAAATTATATCATTCATGGGAAATTGACAAAAGAAAATATAGAAATCTACATGATGATGTATTGCCATTAAAATATAAATAATTTATGAAACATTCATAATAAAATATTTGAAAAATTACAGAAAACCACCATTTAAATATGGGTGTTTTCACTTAACCACCCCTTCAATTCAAAATTACAAAAAACCATCATTTAAATGGTATTCGTTTACAACTCACCACCCATTCAACTATTTTTGTTACTTTGTCATTAAATATATTATATTTTAATATTTATAAACTCAAATTTTATTGCAAATATATTCAAATTTTGAATTTAAGGGCCCAATTATATTTTAGGGATCATTGTATTTATTTTTAAAAATAATAAATCTTCTAGGTTAAGATAGAGTTTAAAAATTTATATTATTCATGGGAAATGGACAAAAGATGTGAGAATCCGAGAATCCCGAGCCGGGTCGTATCAAATCGGGAGTCGTGTCGGGTTTATATTGTTTTTGTTCACAAGGTCGGGATCCACCACTTTACACAAAAGCTTAAGCCAATGTGTAGGGGTGTTGAGGTAGAAGGATCAGCTTGACTAGAGTGATGCATCACCATAAGCCGTGTGCATCCTCATCACATTGTAATCTAGCTCTTGTAACAGATTGCATCTTGCCTTCATAGTATAAATAGGCAAAGAAGCGGGAATGTAACAAACTAAGACAATGCAATGAAACACTCTCAATTCATCCATCATCACTTCCTCTCCTCCTGATCTGTTTCTCCATCTTCACTCTCAAACTTTGGTCGATCTCGAGTTGGTCGTTAATCGACACGGTATCAGAGCAAGGCGACAACACTAATGGAGATCAGTCCGACGCCGGAGGAGTTGATCCGATGAGTGAATTGTATCTCTATCACTCAGATCATCCAAATTATGCGATTTCCACTCTACCTCTAGATGGCATGAACTACAACCATTGGAGACGATCAGTAGAGGTTTCTCTGTTCGCGAAGAACAAGTTATGATTCGTGACTGGAAGCTGCAAACGTCCGGCCACAAATCATCTTCTTCAGCACCACTGGGACAGATGTAACAATATGGTAATTGCCTGGCTTATACACTCGGTTGACAAAGATATTGCAGAATCTGTTCTATACTATCGATCTACTAATCAGATCTGGAAAAATTTAGAATCTCGCTTTGGAGTTGTGAATCGTACTAGACTGTTTCAGATTCAAAAGGATTTAATTGCTGTTGAGCAAGGGAATCTTGGAATTCCGGATTATTTCACCAAATTCAAAAGGATTTGGGATGAGTATGTCGCTTTCGTAGAAGGAGAAACTTGCGACTGTGGATCTAGTCTTGATGTGACAAGAATGATCCAGGATCAGCAGGTGATCCATTTTATGATGGGGCTCAATGAAGCTTACCATGTTGTTCGAGGCAACATCTTGATGATGACGCCACCTGCATCAGTAGATGATGCATACAATTTTCTGGTCCAAGAAGAACAACAAAGAGGTCTGAACAAGACAACAACTCCTAGTGGAGATGGTGCAGCTTTCTCCTCGCAGTCTAGAGATGGATATTCAGGATCCAAGAAACCTTTGTTCTGTGATCACTGTAAGGTTTCGGGACATGCCATGGACAAGTGCTGGAAATTACATGGTTATCCCTCAAACTCTGGTGCATCAGGCTCTCCATCCTCGTTTTGTGACCATTGTAAGGTTGGAGGTCATACCATCGACAACTCTTGGAAGATTCATGGTTATCCGAACTCCTCCAGTAATTCCAATGGCAACACAAGCTCCCGTCCTTTCTGTACTCACTGCAAGACACTAGGCCATGTGGTTGATAAGTGTTGGAAGCTCAATGGATTCCCAACTGACATGAACACCACAAGTCCAAGAAGGTTGCAGCTACAACATCCTCTTCTCCAATCACACATGAGCAATACCAACAACTACTCTCCCTACTGCAGCATCATGAGGTCAAGGAGCCCACAACTATGCTAGCAGGTAAAAATTCTTGTCTCTTTTCTTCTAGCCTTAATTCATCTTGGACTTTGGATAGTGGAGCCACAGACCACATGACTCCCCACCTCAATCTGTTCCATTCCTACAAACCATTACCTAAACCAGCTTCTATTACCATGCCCAATAACAAGAAAGCTGACATTGCCTATGTTGGTAAAGTCAACATTTCTCCTCAGATTTCCCTACAAGAGGTTCTCCATGTTCCAGATTTCCATTTCAACTTACTTTCCATCCAAAAACTTACACAAGACATCAAATCTAATATAGTTTTTACCCCCAATTCATGTATTATCCAAGGCCCTTTGATGAGGACACCTCTGGTAATTGGAAGTGAAGAAAGAGGACTCTACATTACACACAAGCCTTATGAGTTGGCACCTTTACCTGCTTTGACATCTGTGCTACAACATGATTTTTCCAGTTGTGATACTTTGACTCATACTTCTACTTTACCATCTTCTGTTGATTGTAATGCTTATGGTTTCTCAGCTAGCTGTAAAGCTGAACTATTACATTGCCGAATGGGGAACTTGCCTTTTTCACAAATAAGATACATTGATGCTTCTATGAATGTGTCCTCTCCTCCCTCAATTTGCCAAATCTGTCCTCAAGCCAAACTACACAGACATCCTTTCCTTTCTAGAGATCACAAAGCTAAAGCACCTTTTGATTTGGTCTACTTTGACACATGGGGACCATACAAAGTAAGCACTCACAATGGTTATAGATACTTTCTCACCTTGGTTGATGATTACTCAAAATGTACTTGGGTTTATCTCATGGCATCCAAAACAAACACATTCACTGTCCTGGCCAATTTTGTTTCTCTCATTCATAACCAGTTTCAACTCACCATTAAGTCCATGAGATCTGACAATGCAGCTGAGTTCATAGACCATACCTTGTCCAATTTTTTTTTGCCAAACACGGGATCTTGCATCAAACCAGCTATATGGATTCTCCTCAGCAAAATGGGGTAATGGAAAGAAAACATAAACACTTGCTTGAGGTTGCTCGTGCATTGAAGTTTCAGGGTAACATTCCTCTTCAATATTGGGGTGAGTGTTTGCTCACTTCCACATACCTTATAAACCGTTGTCCTCTCCCTGTGTTATCCAATAAATCTCCCTATGAACTGTTATATCATAAACCTCCTTCATACAACCATCTCAGAGTCCTTGGGTGCCTTTGCTTTGCTAGCACCCTTAAAAGGGGAAGAGATAAGTTCCAACCTCGAGCCAATCCATGTGTATTTTTGGGCTATACTTATGGCAAGAGTGCTTACATTATGCTTGATCTTAAATCCAATCTCATAACTCATACACAAGATGTCATTTTCTTTGAATCTCATTTCCCCTTTCATCACAAAACCACTACTTCTGATATTCCCCTCCCTTCTCCTGCTTCATCTTTTCCTCCCTACATATTCTTACCAACTGCTACATCCACTTCTCCTGCTCCTGTTGACCACACAGATGTCAGTCCTCCCCATACTTCATTTGATCATTCACCCTCAGATATAACCATTCCCTCGCCGCCTGTTATAACCCCTACTGCTCCTCACACAGATGAGCTAGATACTTCTATTGTTACTTAGCCAGTTGATCACAACCCTCATGTAAGGAGATCCAGCATGGTTCATTATCCTCCTGCCCGTTTGCAGGACTATGTGTGCAATGTGTGTTCCTCTTCTAACTCATATCCCTCTGCATTTTTTGCAACCACTTTACCTACAAGTGCATATTCCTTATTGTCCCACGTTACTTCTTACATTGAACCCACCACTTACAAAGAAGCTGCCCGAGACCCAAACTGGGTTTTGGCAATGAAGAAAGAGATAGATGCTTTATCTGCAAACAAAACTTGGGTCCTTGTTCCTCTTCCTACAGGTAAGAGAGCCATAGGTTGCAAATGGGTCTTCAAAATGAAATTAAAGGCTGATGGTAGTCTTGAGCGCCACAAGGCTCGTTTAGTTGCCAAAGGATTCACCCAAGCTGAAGGCATTGACTATCATGAGACCTTTTCCCCTATTGTGAAGATGACAACCATTAGATCTATCATTGCTTATGCTGCTGCTAAGGGATGGTCTTTGCATCAGATGGATGTCAATAATGCATTCTTACATGGGGACTTATATGAAGATGTTTACATGAAACTACCTAAGGGATTCACAGCTGATTCACACCTTGTTTGTAAGCTCCAAAAGTCCTTATATGGACTTAAACAAGCCAGTAGGCAATGGTTTCACAAACTGACCACTGCCTTACTATCCCTTTAGTATGTTCAGTCTAAGCTGGACTACTCATTGTTTACCACGAGATCAAATGGAAAGCTCACTATAGTTGTTGTATATGTTGATGACCTGTTGGTCATATGTTCGGATCCAATTGAATTCTCAAAGCTCAAGCTTTATTTGGACATGCAATTTAGCATCAAGGACTTGGGAGTTTTGCCTTATTTTCTGGGACTTGAGGTATCCTATAGCCCCAATGGTATTCATCTTTCTCAGCACAAATTCAGTCAAGAGGTTATTCGTGAATCTGAGTTTCAGGACATTCATCCAGTCTGCACTCCCCTTCCTCAAAACCTCAAACTTCATCCCTTACTTGGAGATATTCTCTAAGATGCTTCATACTATAGGAAGATGGTTGGTAAACTCAATTTTCTTACCAACACTCGTCCAGATCTTTGCTTTGCAGTTCAGTCTCCGAGCCAGTTCATGCAGCTTCCACGAACATCTCATTTGGTTGCTCTTCATCACACCATCAAGTCCCTAGCAGGTACATTGACACATGGAATCGTTCTCAAAGGCTTTGACAGTCCTCAAATTGCTGCCTACACAGATTCAGATTAGGCCTCTTGTTCCTACACCAAACGATCAGTTACTGGGTTCGTCATTCTATTGGGTGGCTCTCCCATTAACTGGAAATCTAAGAAACAAAGTGTTGTTTCCCAAAGTTCAACAGAAGCTGAGTACCGAGCAATGGCTCAGACTGCAGCAGAGGTGACATGGCTTGTTTTTCTGTTGGATGAACTTGGAGTTTATCCTCTCAAGCCAGTTACTCTATATTGTGATAATCAATACGCGTTACAGCTTGCTCCAAATCCAATTTATCATGAAAGGACGAAACATATTGAGATTGACTGTCATTTCACTAGGGAAAAGATCATTGACGGCCTCCTCGATCTTTGTCACATTCCTACTTCTTCACAGCTTGCCGATGTCCTCACAAAGATTCTTCCGTCTCACCAACAGAATAAGTTGCATGGCAAACTTGGGTTGTCTCCACCCCAAGTTTGAGGGGGGAGGGGGGGGGGGGGGGTTGTTGAGGTAGAAGGATCAGCTGGACTAGAGTGATGCATCACCATAAGCTGTGTGCACCCTCATCACATTGTAATCTAGCTCTTGTAACAGATTGCATCTTGCCTGCATAGTATAAATAGGCAAAGAAGCGGGAATGTAACAAACTAAGACAATGCAATGAAACACTCTCAATTCATCCATCATCACTTCCTCTCCTCCTGATCCGTTTCTCCATCTTCACTCTCAAACTTTGGTCGATCTCGAGTTGGTCGTTAATCGACAAAAGAAAATATAGAAATCTACGTGATAATGTATTGCCATTAAAATATAAATAATATACGAAGCATTCATAATAAAATATTTGGAAAATTACAAAAAATCACCATTTTAATATGGGTGTTTTCACTTAACCACCCTTTAAATTCAAAATTACAGAAAACCACTATTTAAATGGTATTTGTTTACAACTCACCACCCATTCAACTATTTTTGTTACTTTGTCATTAAATATATTATATTTTAATATTTTTAAACTCAAATTTGATTGTAAATGTATTCAAATTTTGAATTTAAGGGCCCAATTATATTTTAGGGATCATTGTATTTGTTTTTAAAAATAATAATCAATAAAGCCTAGAATTATTATCTTAATTTATGTTTGAAAATGTATAAAAAATTATGTAAATTACTCTTATTTAAAATATAAATAAATAAGAGTAATTCCCATAATATTTTAAAATTTTATAAACATTTTCAACCATAAACTAAGATAATAATTCTAGGCTATATTTATGATTATTTTTTTAAAATAAATAAAATAATCCCTAAAATATGATCGAGCCCTTACAAAATATGAATATATTTACAATCAAATTTGAGTTTAAAAGTATTAAAATATAATATATTTAATGATAAATTAAAGAAAATAGTTGAATGGGTGGTGAGTTGTAAACAAATACCATTTAAAGGGTGGTTTTCTGTAATTTTGAATTTAAGGGGTGGTTAAGTGAAAACATTGATATTTAAAGGGTGGTTTTCTGTAATTTTGCATAAAATATTTTCAATAGTATCACTAAATAATGAAGCATTCATAATAAAATAATTTCAATACTATCACTAACACATATAAATTTTCTAAGTTATAATAACATAGAACAAAATGTTTATGGGGCTATAGATGTTCTTTTCCAATTAATCCATTCACTTTTCTATTGTATTGTGTCATTTCCATTTGTATAGGTACGAGAGTACATACGAATCTAGATGAATTAATTTATATGAAAAATTATTGCTTATTTTTATTTAAAATGCAAAGCAGTGAAAGATTTTTTTACAGGTTGAATATCATGACACGAAACCAAAACGACATAAATCCACTTACCAAAAATAATATGAGAGATGTAACAATGATGAATGAATCAATCAATTTTCTTATATAGTTGCATATATAGACAATAATAAAATATGAAATTTGTCATGGATTTATCGACTAATACCTTGGAGATATTAGCACTAAGAGTTCTGTGTACGCCACAACACTTTAAACATATAAAAACTCCAATATTGGCTGATCTGTAATTCAAAGAAAATATTATATATCAACATCAATGTATTTTTCAATTTAATAATATTGTTTCATTACATAATCACCAATTACTATCAACTCGAATTTAAAAACATTAATGCTGAAATAAAAGATGGTTTGATTTAAATGTTCAGGTATAATGTTAAATTTCGGTGGGCCATATAACCGTGGGGGATCCACACGACAGAGCGCATCATGCGCACCCAAGCCGAGCACACAAGACCAGCAAAGTTCCATCCTAAAACCAATTGGCAATAGGAGGGGTGGCCCACTGACTTATATGCGAGGTTTGGGTTATCGTGCTTTTCGATGTGGGACAAAGACTCCAACACATCACAACACGCCCCCTCAAGTGCAACTGTCTGGCCCCGCAATATGCCAGTTGCACTTGACGTCTTGCCTTAAGGCCGGCTAGCCCAGTAATAGACCAGGGTCCCGGACCGCACCGCTCTGATACCATGTTAAATTACGGTGGGTAATATACGACGTAACAAAAATGACGGTGGGTCACCCTTGCTCTGATACCATATGAAATAACGGTGGGTCATCCGACGTGGGGGGGCAACGCACGCCCAAGCGCAAACGTGCCAACCAAGCCAAGCACACAAACCGAGTGGGGTTCCATCCTAACACCAATTGGTTTTAGGATGGAACCCCACCCGGCTTGTGTGCTCGGCTTGGTTAGCGCGTTTGCGCTTGGGCGTGCGTTGCCCCCCACGTCGGATGACCCACCGTTATTTCATATGGTATCAGAGCCGAGGTTCGGCATGGTGCGGTGTGGTTTGAATTCCTGGTCTAATTGGCTAGCCGGCCTTAAGGCATTGATTCGTCAATCGCAACTGGCAATATTGCGTGGCCAGGCAGTTGCGCTTGAGGGGGGTGTGTGGAGAATATGATTGTGGGAGTGTCCCACATTGGTTAGAAATTGTATCCAAACCTTGCATATAAGCCGGTGGGCTACCCCACCTAATACCAATTGGTTTTAGGATGGAACCTCACTCGGTTTGTGTGCTTGGCTTGGTTGGCGCGTTTGCGCTTGGGCGTGTGTTGCCCCCCACGTAACCGTTATTTCATATATAAGCTTTCTATAATGAGATAAATTGACAGTATAAAAACTCATATGAGAGAAATACGTTGAACTTACGCCCATTTAGGATTTGGAGAACTACAATCAGCACATATTTTGTTGTCCTCTTGAAGCAACAAATCCCTTAATCTTCTTTTGCCTAAAAAGGAAGAAAGTTATAATACAAATTAAATAACAAATGAATCAAGTAATTTTTTTTTTCATGTTATATTTTTTATGGTTTAACTCTCAAATTTAATAAAGTAAATATTCAACTCCTCATACACCCATGCAATACCTGAGGAGGGCCTTCCAAGATTACTCATGGCTCCACTTATGCGTTGAAATACTCCACTGAAAATATACTTTCTTCGTATCACCTGAAATTTTTATTCAAACAATCATACTTATCTTTTTTTTTTATACTAAAATATTTATAAAATTATGACACCAATCAAATATTAGTAACAATTGACTACGAGATGAACTACTATTTTCATTTTTGTGAGATGGAAATACAGATTATAGGATCGTAAGATACTATAAATAAGAGAAAATAAAATAAATACTAAAATATAAACAACTCATACTAAACATATACCTTGATTTAAAAATCAAACTAATCCTTTTTTTCATTGAACAAACTAAGTAACTAGCATTATCCAATAATAACCACTTAACATTCATAATTGGTCAAGAACAATGTCTTGTTCTTAAAAGGTGCTATAATAACCGCTTTCCGCTGTTGCTTTAATTTCTTCTTTATTTTCAAGTAGTGAAGCTCAGGAGGATCGACAATGAAATGAATTAGAATGAGGCTTAGGGTTTTAATTTCTACTAAGGGTCGAGTAATGATTAAAATTTCTACCAGTATATTTTGAATTACAAATAAACTACATTCACCTCATTTTCGTTTACTTTTCCAAATTTTATACCAAACGAACCGAGTTTTTAGGAAAAAAAAAACAAATTAATTGGACCGTTCACATGGGAAATGGGCTAAAAAAAATACAAATTAAAGGACCCATGTTCTTTATTGTAGGCTTACAATCTCAAATTTCAAACAAAAATAGCACATAACATCACATTATAAAGTATTGCTAGTATCTTACTAGGATCTTGCGATCCTAGCCCGATCCCAGCAGCAAAGAGTATTTATACACGATCCGGATAAAAAACTAGCCTAAAATCGTAGAATCTTAAGATTCTGATATCCGGACCGAGATCCTAATAACCATGATTTGAGCTATAAAAGCTTTGACAATTGACATATCAAAATATTACTAACCATGTTTGATGTTTCCATCAAAAAAAAAAAATTACTAACAATGGACAATAGCATACCATTGGAAAGATGTATACATTTAACACACTCATCATTTCTCCTTCTTCTATTTTGCTATTAATTGAATATAAAGTTAACGAGGGAATTCCGGATCAAACAATGAAAATTGCACTCAGTATGAAACTTGATTAAATTTAATGTTCATCGGTTTGCTTTAAGCAATTCTATGCCCACGTGAATTACAGGAGGGGAGAAATAACAAATATTAGTTATTATCAATCAGTACAATTAGGCTATACATAAAATTAGCAATGAAAAGTAAAATAAAATAATCGACAAAAAAAAACTGGAATTATCATGTGCACAATCAACTAAGGAAACCATAGATGTAAAACAAAAAATAACGATCTAGAAGAAGAATTCAAAAGAATTTGGATAATCAGCAATTGCCAAAATGAACAAAATAATAAATCTGAAAAAGACAACAATCAACAATTTTTTTTGCAAATGTTGATCATTTAAAAGATAATGAAAAGTGATGATAAAAAAAAAATTGTGGGAAAGAAAAGAAGTTTGTTAAATGTTAATTTACAAGGACATTGAATGTCACATACCTGGATTTCGACAAGATGATCGAGATGAGCATTCGGAGGAGGGAGATTGAAAGGGTAAAGGGAATGAGGGAGCGAGAGATATGGAGGATTGGAAAAGATATTAATCCAATAAAATAGGTAGAAATTGGAAGGATGAAAATAGGAATAATGATATCTAAATTACGTTAGTATGCAAATAATTAAAAGAGTAAATGAATATAGTCACCTTAATTTAGGTGACATTGCCCTAAACCATCTCTTAGACGAATATAATATAATATTATATAATGTAATTGATATAATATAATATAATACCTCATCCGTCTTAAAATATAAGTCATTTTAATATTTTGACAAGTTTTTGTAAAAAGTCAAATACTATATAAAATACTAATTTTTTTAATTCATTTAAAAAAAAACTAAACTCATTACTAATAAGTATATATGAATATATTGAAAAAATTAATATTTTATAGATTTTTTTAACTTCTTAAAAAATATGCTAAAAATCAAATGACCTATATTTTGAGACAAAGGGAGTATAATATAATATAATATAATGTAATGTATCCATAATTTTTTTTAAAAAAAAAGGCAATACAAATGCATTTTTTCTGTTATAGAAAATAATTTAAAATGTTAAGATATTTTCCACTTATCTTATATAAAATAATAATTATTTTTAGGGTAAATGATATGAAATCATCTCTTCAGCTAGTTTAATCAAAGCCACACAAACAGGAATAGAAATGACACTATCCAAGACAGACTTCTACGGAAAAAAAAAGAAAAGAAAAACTATTAGAATTCCGTATGATCTATTGGAGTCAAAGAGCAAAATCTAAACATCTAAAGCTTGTCGATACCAATTCGGGTTATATTCATAAAGTTGCAACCGGAAGAAGGAACAGGAAAATAATAAGAAATATAACAACTGCAGAGGAACCCAAATTGTAGGAGAAGACAATATTGCATCAGAAATAAAGAAAGACTTTGAAAAACGATTTAGAAAAGAGAGTATAAACTAAGAACTCTTAAATGAGTACCTCCATCTTATCGGAACAGAAATCACACCTACAGACAACGAGTTTCTAATGAAATGGGTATCAAACCAGGAAATCAAAAAAACAGTCTTTGCAATTGGGAAGAACAAATCCTCAGGACCTGGCGGGATGATTGCAGAATTCTACCAAACCTACTGGGAAATTGTTGGGCCCGACGTCACAAGATCTATCAAGAGTTTCTTCCACTCCGGAAGGATCCTAAAACAAATAAATCATACTTTTATCTCACTTATCCCAAAGTGTGACAACTCGAACTCGATAAACCACTACAGACCAATAAGCCTTTGCACAACTATCTATAAGATAATTGCGAAGATCTTAGCCGACAGATTAAAACAAGTACTTGGGAAAATCATCCATTCCCTTCAAGGGGCTTTTGTAACTGATAGAGCAATTCAGAATAATGTCCTAATTTCACATGAAATATTTCACTCGTTCAAAAACAGGAAAGGAAAAGAAGGTTGGATAGCCGTGAAACTTGACATGGAAAAGGCCTATGACAGGGTATATTGGAACTATCTTTTCCAGGTGTTAACAAAATTTGGTTTTGATCCTCGATTCATCTCTCGGGTTCAAGCGTGTGTCAAAACCGTTTCTTTCTCAATCCTTGTAAATGATGGACCAACGGAGGTTTTCCATCCTAAAAGGGGACTTTGCCAAGGAGACCCGATTTCTCCACACCTTTTCATTTTAGGTTCGGAGATCCTTGCGTGAGCCTTACAAGCTCAAAGCAATGAATCCAGAAAAACGATTGGCTTTGAAATTACTAGACAGGGAACCAGAATACCTTTCTTATCTTTCGCAGATGATATAATGATATTTGCAAAAGAAAACTGAGGCTCGTATAACCAGATTAGAAGAATTACTAACGACTACTGTCAAATGTCAGGACAAAAGGTGAACTTCAATAAATCAGCCTTTCAAGTTACTCTAGGAGTCTCGACCTAGCAAAAACAGACAATCCAAAGTATCCTTCACATCACGAATCTGGAAACACTTGACAAATACCTTAATTGGATGCCCGATTATAAACGGTAAGGTGAAAATAGACACTTTTGAAGAAACAATTGTCAAAAGCAAGACACAACTCACAAAATGGAAGGCAAATGGATTATCCCAACAAAGACGAACAATTTTGATAAAATCAAATATCGCAACGGAACCAAATTTTATCATGCAGAGCTTCATGCTCCGGGCAGGAATCCACGAGGAACTGGACCAAATTAACAGATGATTCTTTTGGAATAAAGATCACACCTATAAACCACTTATAGGTTGGGATAAAATATGCAAACCCAAACGTTGTGGAGGATTGGGATTAAATAAATAAAAGGAAATCAATAAATCATTACAAATGAAACTCCCCTGGAAAATTCTTGTGGAACTAGAAAACTTTTGGGTTAAAATTATAAAAGAAAAATACCTCAAATCCGAATTCCTATGGAAGTATAACAAAAAAAAAAAGAATCCTCCTGGCAATGGAGAAAACTTATGGAACTAAAAGAGGAATTCTGCACAGAACTTATTTGGAAAGTTGGAAATGGAAAAAACAATTAGATTTTGGATAGATGAATGGATAAAAGGCATCAAATTAAACGACTGTAAAATAACATCAAATCCAATTGACCCAAATGAAAAAGTTGAACAATTTATGGGACTAGATAAATATTGGAAGTTAGAGGAACTTCGTGCCTTTCTTCCAGATATTATTATTGACGAAATAAAAACCACAAAAATCCCGCTAAATGAAATAGAAGATCGATTGTATTGGAAACCTAATAGAAACGGGTGGTTCACCACAACATCGGTGCTGGAAAGCATTACAAAAACTCAAACAACTCTAGACCAACACAGTGGATTTGGAACTTGGACTGTTTTCCAAAGGTAAAAACTTCCTTTGGAAGCTTGTCATGGACGGAACACCCACCAAGAAAACACTTTCCGGGAAAGGGGTTGCAGTTCCCCTCTCGTGCAGTTTATGCGATCTCAATGACGAAGACACTGAACACATTTTTATAAACTGTCAATACACAAAGGAACTCATTTGGAAAATAGAACAACAGATTGGAAGGACAATTCAAAACACACAAACAAGAGACAAAAATATGAAAGAAATTACAACAGAGATCTCCGCGAAGCTGACTACAACAGAAAAAAATAAAACTTGCCATTATTTGGTAGAGCGTGTGGACAATTAGAAATAAGATTATTTTCGATGATCAGGGGTTTGCAAACAGAATAAAGCAGGAACAATACATAAAACATCAATTACTACAATGGGAAGAATCCAAAAGACAATTATGGGAAGATACAGATCAAAAGAAAAACGTCACACCACTAACTCAAAGAAGGAAAATTTTAAGATGGCAAAAGCCTGTAGCTGGAAGCTTCAAATTAAATTTCGATGCTTCTGTGCTGTCTTCTGGCGATTCTTCAGCAGGAGTTGTTATTCGCGATCACCATGGTTCTGTCATTTTTTGCAGGGGTTCCCTGTGTGGTGAGATGTCGGCGGTGAAGGCCGAAGCTCTTGCCCTTCATTCTGGGCTTGTGGCTGCTCACCAACTAGATATTTCTATGATCAATGTCGAAGGCGATTGTCTTGAGGTTATTAACGCCAGCAATGATATCTGGAGTTGCCCTTGGGAGATTGAAATGAATATTGCTAATTCAAAGCGTCTTCTCCAGAATTTCCAATGCTCCTCATGTCTGCATGTCTTCAGAGAGCTCAACCAGGTCGCGGACAAGATGGCTCATCTTCGGCATCAACTCGATGACGATTCGCCTTTGCATCATTCCGAGCTCCAGGCTCTCTTCCAAAAGGACGCTCTTGGGTGGTGGATCAACAGGGTCTGACACCGCCCAAATCCTTTCTTCGTATAAAAAAAATTAAAAAAAATCAAAGCCACTCTTTTGCTCTTATAATGTATCCATAATTTTTTAAAAATGCAATATAAATGTATATTTGCTCTTGTAGAAAATATTTGAAAATATATGTTAAGGTATTGCCATTTATCTTATATCAAAGACTAATTATTTTAAAGGTACAAATTTGGTTATAATTGATGGAGTGTCCTACTATTTGAAATAATGGGTGGAGTGCCAATTCGTCTTAACATATCTAACAAGAGTGTCAACACTTCTTTCTCAATCCTCCTCAAGTTCACTTCCCGACTATTTCCAATTTCAACCCGCAATTGAACCCCGACGCCAAGGCTAGCGATCTCTCAAAAGCTCTTCTCCCATGTCTTCCGGTTTCGGCGTCTCGCATCCCTCCGCCTCCGATCTACTCGTCCTGTCCACCTAGTCGTCTGGTCTCGCCACATAGGAGCAAAGGAGCACCGCAGGGGCCGAATTTCCGTTCAGATTTTTGAATCGGGTAGCAAGAGTAGGTGGGAGAGTTGATTTTGTGATAAAAAAAGGAATCGTCGACTGGAGAAGGCGAAGGAGAAGGATAGGTTCTACTCCGATTCAGCCAGCTTCAGGCGGAGCCGTTGAAGCTTTAAACTGATGCCTCTGAGCAGGGCTCCAATTCTCTTCTTCTCTAGCAGGTCTTTTTTTCCTCTTTACTTAGTTGATTTTCTTTTTGGTTTGGATATTGAATTGATTTGAATGAGCTCCGATCCCCTTCTTCTCTGCCATTGAAGGTTAATGAATTGATTTGAATGATGGGAATGGTCCGAATGGACGACATGTAAGGTTTATATTACGATACTTAGTGTGCTGACATGGAAGGTTTATGTTACGATACTTAGTGTGCTGACATGGTCTTCAAGATGAATTTCTATGGAATTGGTGGTTGCTTATGGGTTATAAATCTGAGGGTTTTTAGTATTGTTACTTGTGATGAATTAATCTGTATTTCAGTTTGGTATTAGTTTGATTGCTCTTTTGCAAGTTATTATGGTTTCATGAGGACTGAGGATTGGTCAGTTTGTGAGTTGAGAAAATTTGCGCCGAAGGTGAAAATTTTCTCCCTATTTAAGTGATTGTCCCCCAAGTCCGGCAAATTGGGGTTTTGTCCACCTAAATTTTTTTGGAAAAAATTGCCCTTCCATATATAAGCCTTTATGCTGTACGCCGCACTCTCTGTCCTCATTTCGTTCCCCGTCTGGCTTGTTGGAGACGATTCGCTCTCTCTTCTCTCCATCTTCCTCAAGCGCTTGTTGTAGTTGAAACCGACGGTTCTCTTTGATTCTGTTTCAATGGCAGAGAACAAAGTCTCCGCGACATTGAGGGAGTTGCTATTGCTGCAATCGACAATAAACGTGCAAGCGATCCTTCAAATGGGAGTGTGTTTTCTGTGTTTATAGTGCTATACCAGTTTTGAAGTTGAATCCGACATTTCTCTTCTATTTTTGTTGAATTTCATAGAATAAAGACTCCGACGAGATGGAAGCATTGATGTTGCTGTGATTGACAGTAAAACTCCATGCGATCCTTTAAGTGGGGGGGGGGTTGTTTTGTGTTTTTTTAGTGTTATGCCTTTTTTTTTATTCGACATTTCCTCGTTGATTATATGTTGAATGACATAGAATAAACCATGTGACGAGGGTGATGTCGGGGATATTGCTGAAATGGACAGTAAAACTGCAAGCGATCCCTCAGATGACGGTTTGTATTTTGTGTTTATGTCTTTTATCCGTGTTTTTCGTTTCCCCCCTTATTATTGTGTTTGATATCTAATGTGGTTGATTTGCAGTGTGCAAAAGTTCTTCGGAGAACGTTCCTTTAGTTGAAGGTAGCAGTTCAAACGGTTCTTCAAGCAGAGGTGTGTTGTTATTGTTCTAAGGTTTTGTGTTCATGTTTTTCCAGGCTTTTGTTGTGTTTTTCTATCAAATGTATACATGCATTTGGTAATTTTTCTTTGATTTTTATCATAAACACCTATTTCAGCATAATCTGTAAAATACCTATTTCAACAGATTTTGTTATTCATGCTGACACTGTTTTTGTGTATGCTTTGTGTGTGTTTTTTAGATGATAATGCCTCTGCAAGTGATCTTCAAGAATATAAATGTCAATTTGATGTGAGTATATTTTTTTTTATACCTTATTGCCCTTTTGGTGTGTTTTTATGTTTATTCATGCTTATGAATGTGTCTTTTTAACAGAGATTGAAGTACTGCATTCCTGTAAAGGATAGATTTTTTGCAAAATCCAATGTTTATTGTGCTACATATGTCTGTGATGTTATAGAGAAACATCTGTCTAAATCTGATTTTGAGTTGCTGAGGAGAAGTTGCTTTGGATGGGCTTTTGTTCAAAGCAATAAGACGAAACTTAATTTTCAGCTGATTCATCAAATCATGCTTCGTATGATTAAGAGTGATAAGCTGCATGAATTATGGTCTAAGGTTGATGGTCTTGTTGCTCGCTTCTCTTTAGTAGAGTTTCATGCAATTACAGGGCTTCCTGTTATAGATACTTCAGTTAAACCATCCGGGAAATTTGCGTGGTCTTATTTTCTTGGGAAGAATCAGTCAAAGTGTACGTACGATGAGTTTTTAGAGGCATTTAAAAGATGTAGAAATTCCTCTCCAAAGAAGCTGCAGATGGCAAAGTTGTTGATTATCGAGAAAATGTTAATGTTCAGGCGTTCAAAAAGTGTTAAGAAAAATCATGCTGCTCTTGTATGCAATCCAACGAAATGTGAACTGTATCCATGGGGGAGATTGTCTTATTCTTTGGTGGTGAAGTCTTTAAAGAAGGTTCTGCTTTGTGATCGATCAGATCAGAGACCATCATATGAATTGTTTGCATATATTTATGCTTTTCAGGTAATTAATTTCATGCATATATGTTTCAGCATCTGTTTGTTTCAACATTTTTGTTTCAGTAATGTTTTTTTTTTCTTTTGTATGATATAAAGTGTTGCTTGGTTATATTTATAGGCTTGGATACTGGAGGCTTTCCCTGTGCTTTCTGATAAGTTTCTTTGCGATTTCAAGATTCGTGTGGGCGATCCATACTCTCTTCGTTGGGAGTGTAAGTTACGACATACTTATATTGAAGCGCAAGAGTTGTTTGTTGGTGAGCTGGTATTATTTTTGTCTTAGGTCTATCTTACTACAATCTTTTTTTTTTATTAGGTTCATTTTTATAATTTCAGCTGTTTTATTGTGTGTTAATTTTGTTGGTTGTGTAGGCGCCCATCTCCCCAAATTTTGGCGAGCTTGCAAGGTCCCCAGGGATGGTCTTTAAAGATGAAGTTGCTCACCCCATTCTTGATCACATAGCTGAACCTGTATTTTCACAACCTGAGAGTGATAAGTTGTATGATTGTTGGAGAATGAGGAAAAAAGCATATGGAGTTAGGTTCAATTGCCTTGCAGAAAGGTGATTTATCATTGGATATACCTTCTGCTGAAACCCAAGGGGAGGAACAACAAGAAGTCAATGAAGAGTCAGGTGGCAATGAAAGTGGAGGTGATGCAGGTTAGATGATGGCATTTCTGGGGGGTTCGGTAAGGTGGTGGGTGTTCCTGAAGTCAAGGTTGCTGAAACTAAAGTTGCTGGAACTGAAGTTGCTGAAACTAAAGTTGTTGAAACCAAAGTTAATGTAATAGAAGATGCTGAAACCAAAGTTGATGGAATAGAAGATGTTGAAATGGTTGATGTTGAAGCCGCATCAACTCATGGCCAAGTAGTCAACGATGGTGATGAACCTGCATGTCTGGAAAGTGAAGAAGGTGGTGCTGATGCAACAAAAGATGTTGCAAGCAAAGATGCTGCTGGTGATTTAATGACCCCATGATGTGAGTCTATTTTGCCATGTTTTATATTGACTTTTATACCGATTTCTGCATGCATTTCATACATTTGGGTTAGAATAATACATAATTTGTGTAGTTTATGTTTATTTGCAATATATGGAGGTCTACACAAGTTTTTATTATATTTCGCAGAAATCGGACGCACTTTGGAGCTTAAAGGAAACTCACGGAGAAGCTAAGGATGGTGTAGCTGGAGAAAAGGCCATTTTTCGGTATTCATCATTCTGAGTCAAGCTTTGATGTCTTCATTAAAGTTGTAGCACTCGGGAAAGTGCGTTTCAAGAATAGAGCAGAGAGTTGAGAAACTTAGTCGATATCGAGTTGTTTTACTCAATATCGAGTAAGCCAAATCGACCTGGAGCACTAGGAATCAACGAGCAAGCTGGATCTGAGACATTCAAGTCGATATCAAGGAACTTTACTCGATATCGAGTAAACACTTAGTCGATTTTCACTTCTTGGAGCCGAGATCGACAAAGAAGCTGAAGACGGACCAAGCCTTGGTCGATATCGACGAAATCTTCTCAATATCGAGGAAACCCCAAGTCGACTTTGCTCCTGGAGGCCGGAATCGAGTTGTTGAGCGGAAGACGAGAAAGCGCTAGTCGATATCGAGCAATTCTACTCGATATCGAGTTGATTCCAGGTGGCGGATTCCGAGCTATCCGGGTCTTGTTAAGTTTCTATCCCGAGGCCAATGGAGATATTTTCGAGATCAAATTCTATCAATTTCTATCAAGTTCCATCAAGATCTATCAACTCCATAGGGGATTTATCCACATTAGATATATTTCCTTTTAGATATAATTCTTTTATTCCATTATTTTTATCTTAAGTAATTAGATAGATAGATATAGATATAGATAGGATATTCTTTCCTAATTAGAGAGGGATTGAAGCCTATAAATAAAGCCCTAGGGGCTGGATTTTATTCATTCAATTTCAGAGACAATTAGTCACATAGAGAGAGAAGGAGAAGTGGTAGTAAGTTTGGTTGAGTTTATTAATGCAAGTTAGTTCTTTTTCATCAAAGATGTCTGTGATTGCAATGAAGAGCGAGTAGTCCACCCACTTCTAGGGTCGGGTTGAGCCTCACGGTGGCCATGTGAGGTGACGCAGTAAAGGTACAAGCTTTTTATGCAATTCGCCTTCTATCCCTGCGAGCATGATTCTTTTGCGAAAGTTGAAGGTGATCCTTGTTTGTGTTATTGAAGCGAAAATGATCTTAATACAACTTGGGTTAATTATGTGAAAAGGTTTAGTAACAATTAGGGTTTATGCAAAAACCTATATATTCCTACTTGTTCATAACGAAAGTTATTTGATGAAAAACATGATCTTTTATGCCTTTATGTGTTATTTTGCATGGTTATCGTTGTGGTGTTAAAACCCTGATCTTGGAAGTCTTTAGTTTATTGAGTTAAATTCGTGTTTGCATTCGTTTCCGTTCGAAAAGCTTTCCAATTTAAATTTCTGCTCTACTCGATATCGACCAACACTGGTCGACATCAACTACTGACCTTCGATCCACAAGATTGATGTAGCTTCTGGTGTGCAGGTACCAGACGTCAACGAAATATCTACTCGATATCGAGTAACTTCTGCTCGATATCGACCAAAGTCGTAGCCTGCCGCCTGCTTGTTCAACTTGTCCGATCTTCTGTCGACTAAACCCTAGTCGAGATCGAGCATCTATAGTCGACTTTTTCCGTGAGATTCGCCGGCTACCTAGGATCCACTAACACGCTTCCTCGAGGATCGAACCTGACTTCCCGCTGCTACATCAGGAGGAGGTCTTGTAATCATTTGCAAGGGACGGAATCTGGTTTGCTTTATTTTATTTATATTTTATTGCAATTCTCGATTTCCTCCTACAACAAATTGGCGCCGTTGCCGGGGAAGCAATCATTCGCGCCTTAGGTAGTTAAATCTCATGTTTGCTTTGAGTTTCTTCGCAGGTGTATGCGCCGTTCTGGTCAACCAACTGAGTTTGACGGCTTAGACAAACTGGAACGCCTTTTACACGTCCACGCTAAACTAAAAAGAGCCATGGCGGCCGCAGAAACACATGAACAACTGATACAGAGGCTTCAGAGGAAACTAGCCGCCAAAGATACTGCTATCACCACTGAGAGAGCAGGAAGGGAACAGGAAGCTGAGCATGCGAGGCAAGCAGAAGCTGAGCTTGCCCAATACCCTACCACTGCAGAGGATTACATGCACCCGACTCTCGTCGTGCCTGAATCGGCCATTCTAATCCCTCAAAATAACTATGAAATTCGCACTCACTTCTTTATTGAACTTAAAAATAATGCTTTTCATGGAAGATTTAATGAATGCCCTCTTGAACATATTACAAATTTTTCTGACATGTGTCGTACTCTTGCTGAAGGTACTACTCTGGAATATGTCAAGATGAAGGCCTTCTGTTGGTCTCTCGCCGGTACTGCATTGAAGTGGCTAGAAGGACTGAAACCACGATCTCTCAAAACATGGGCTCAAGTAGAACAGGAATTTCTCAACAAATTCTTCTCTCCTGCCAAGACAGCACTCTTCCGCCAGAAGATTACAACTTTCAAACAGAAGTCTGGGAAGCCGCTGGCAAAAACATGGGAAAGATATAAGGAACTACTGCGATCTTTCCCTACTCATGGACAGCCACCCTATGTCATTCAGAAGATCTTCTTCAATTCTCTTGACCGGATCACTAAAGATAGGATCAACCAGTATACTCGATATGAGTATCTGACAATGCCACCAACTGACGCATGGGGTGTACTCGACAAGCTCACCAACTACGATAATAAGTATGGGGTTAATACAAACTATGATGAGAGCTCTTATGTCAGGCCACCCCCATCCATGCCCCTCTATGAGCCCTCTAAGGAAATTGATCCAGATGTCAAGGAGCAATACTACAGAGATCAGAATCGAAAGCTCCTCAAGCAAGTCCAGTATCTTTCTATCAACAAGCCCTGCATCGAATGCGGATCACAACGGAACACCACTACTGAGTGCCCACACATAGAGCAATACAGGCTGGCAGAATACCACGAAGAGGCAGGTTACGCGGGGGTCCTAATCGCTATATGGGGGACCAAAGGTTCCAGCAACCACAATGGAACCAAGGTGCCCCTAGGAACCCCCCGTCATACAGAGCTCCAGGACATCCGGAAAGAGATCGGAAGAAGGATGACCTACAGACCATCCTAGAGGAAATGCGGAGGAACCATTCAGACACCAAACAGTCCTTCAACTTAGTCTACACTCAGATACAAGGTGTCAACTCTAGGCTTGGGGAGATTGATATATGGCGGAAATCAATGCAGACACAGATTGGCCAACTAGCAGCAGGCATCCCTAGACAGTCAGGTACACTCCCTGGATCTTCAGAACCAAATCCCAAGGGGAAGACCGGGCACATCGCTGCTGTAAAACTCAGAAATGGGCATCAACTACACGAGTCAGAGGTCGGAAAATAGCAGGACAGTGCTCAACAACAACTCGATATCGATGAGCAGCAAGTCGATATCGACCAAACCTTGGTCGATATCGAGGAAGGCCAACTCAATGTCGAGGACAAAGTGGACCACCCTTTGTCTGCACAGCATAGCAACTCGACATCGAGAAAAGAAGTCGATATCGAGGAACGTCTGGTCGATGTCGAGGAGAACCAAGACGACGTCGAAAGAGCTGCAACATCTCCGACATCTTTTCTGGCTCCGAGCCAGAAAAAGAAGCTGCCCTTCCCAACAAAATCTCCAAAGGATCCAGCAGAGAAGAAGTTTCAGCGCTTCATCAAGATGCTTCAGAAGCTCAATGTCATCATACCCTTCACAGAAGCTCTCAATGAAATGCCATCCTACGTCAAATTCCTCAAGGAGATCCTAAGCAAGAAGCGGTCAATGGCAGAGATTACAGAGGAGTGCAACCATATGGACATACTTGAGAAAAGGCTAGATCCAGGTAAGTTTGCTATAACTATTGGATTTGGTCAATATAAATTTAATGCTTTATGTGATCTTGGAGCTAGTGTGAGTATAATGCCTTTAACAATATGGTCCAAGATTAAGATAGGTGCCCTAGAGCCTGTGGATGCTAAGCTTTATATGGACAACAACACGGTGGTCATTCCAACAGGCATGGTGAACAATGTGCCAGTGCAAGTAGGTAAGTTCTTTGTCCCTGTTGATTTCTTACTTATTGATATGGCAGAGGACTCTGCTTGTCCAATTATTCTAGGAAGGCCCTTCTTGGCGACGGTGGATGCCAATATAAGCGTAAGGAAGGGAGTACTGATGTGATCGTAGTCAGTCATGTGCTTGACTCTTTTTTCCAACAAGGGTTTGTCTTCGGAGCAGAACATCAACTTTCATTTGCGAAGACTGTTTGGCGACACCGCGGTATTATGGCTCGTTCTAGCTGTATAAAATTCCGATTGAAGCAAATGCGCACTTGTTGGAAAGATATTTTAAGTGGCTACAACGTTATTGAAGGATGCAATCATCAAATCAGCTTGAAAGATGGACGAAATCTGGCATCTTTGGAGCAGTCCGAAAACCAGGCAGCTTGTCGAAAATGCAATAAATAAAGACGGAATGAATTCAATAAGGACGGATTAAATGACGGGGCTTTAAGGATTTCCGACCTTCCATCTCTTTGATGGAAACCAAGACCATTCGTTTTCCGCCATTATGGTTGGCCATCTCTCCGTCATAAATCTCGGAAACCCTTTCGTATTATCCGTCATTAGTTTATCAATTTATTTTAATTTCTTTTATTTTTCATAGATTAAATATGTTTCCTATATAAAGGGATGTAAGAACATTTTTGAGGATAAGTTGAATTTGAGAAAACTAAGCTTGTGCTTCCTTCGTTTCGGGTTAAGAAACACAAATCTATCTTGGTGAGATGCCGGATAAACCCTCTTGGTGAGATGCTAAGAGTGATTCCTTAGTGAGAGACGACAGAATCAAAGGGTCGGAAACACTCGGAGTGCGAGGCCGAGAGTGCGGAAGATCGAGTGTTGGAGAGAGCGCGGAGTGCGAGGCCGAGAGCTATCTTGCATCACATATCCCTCAACCCCCATTCCCTTCTTTACCACCATTCTAAGGCCTTTCACAGCCCCATTATCACCCTCAATCATACCCAAAACGTCACTCCCAAAACAGCCCTCAATACCTCTCAAACGAGCCCAATTTCGGAATCGTCTCTGAACAGGCAATGTCTCGGTAAAACTAAGTTTCCCGCTTCGTCTGACATCCGATTGATGAGATCTGCCCCAATCCGCGACCGCGACTTCAAGATCTACAAAAGTTGTATTCGCACGTTTCCAGAAGCCTAGCCAATCGACGGGAAATCGGCATTCTTTGACGGCTGATCTGCTGCTCCAGAACTGCCAACAACTTCCCGACTTCTCGGAACTCTCGTCGCCGGTCCTTTTGCTCGAACCCGGGTCCGAGCACGTCAAGTGGTATCAGAGCAACGACAAGGGTTCCTCAAGATTTTGGGTCAACATGTTCAAGAAGACGAGTTCTAAGCCTTTGTCCGAATAGTACAAGGCCTAATATAGGCTATATAAAGTAATAGACTTTCATTCCCTCCATAGTTCCATACTTCCATATTGTTTAACATTTTCTAAAGTCAATAAGCATAAATCAGAATGTTTTCCGATCAACCGGCCGACACAAAATAAATAACATAAAACATAATCAAAGTCTAAAACAACCTATAGATTGTATAATAAAACTGAAATATTAAAATATAACACCATGGAAGTGGAACATTAATCTTCTAGACTTCAATGTCTTCGTTTCCTAAGGCTTCACCATCAAGCTCCTTGTCCGACTCAAGGTCAAACTCATCATCTTGATCCTCTTCCATCTCCGGCTCAGTGCCTACTTTGTGAATGTGTGAGCAACTCCTCCTTTATTCATCTTTCTTTACTTTCTCTTGATGGGGCATGATATTCAATTTGCAGGGGAGATCAAATGTGTGAGCTCTCTTAACCATGGGTAATAGCGTCAGGCATTAAAGGTTACATTTTCTCTTACCCATGGATAATGATTATGTTTCTTTGGGGCCTTAAGGTTACACTTTCTCTTTTATTAAATGCTAACATCTTCTGAAAATTTTAGAAATTTATTAAATGGAGATGATAAACCAGTGGCTGTGATTGTTCCCAGAAAAACATTGCAGCCAGAGACGACAGGTTGCTAATCAGTCTACTCTTTATCCTTACTACCTGTGTTTCTGTGACGACTGGTGTATTCTTGTCAGCGTCTCTGTTTCACTTTATGTAACTCGCTTGTTCTAACCCACTTTTCCATCTTGTCAGCGGTCCCTGAGTGGTTTGCTGCTGGATCCTTTGGCTTGGTGACAATCTTTACCTTACTTCTCCGAAATGTTCCCGCACTCCAGTCAAACTTACTGTATGTTACTTCTGAAATTGGGATGTAAAACCATTGATTGTGAGTGAATCTGAGGGGGCTCTTTTGTAGCTTGGAATTGCGTATATGATCATCATAGGTATTCATTTCCTCTCTCTTTAAATTGTGAATTATGACTTTTTAGCTGCCTTTTGTTATATGATCTGTCACTTTTTAATGCAAAATTTTTATGACAATGTGACTTAGCTCTCTTCTTGGCGCTCATAGTTTTTAGGGGGTGGATTAGGGGCTGTTTTGGAGCTTTATTGGGACTCGGGAGTGATTTTTGTGTTGTTGTCGGGATTAGGGGTGGGTTAAAAGATGGTGAATTTAGATGAGCTCACTAAAACTTAAGGTACAACCAGAGCAAAGACGGGGCTGCTGACGCCGATGAGTCTGCTTATTTGATGCTGACATCTAATAATTAGAATATTTGATGCTGACATCTTCGTGTGTTGAACTGTCTTGGCTGCTATGCTGACATCTAATAATTTTTTAGTTGCTATGCTTCCATTCTATTGCTTTTGAATATATATAGAAAATATACCTTTTTTCATATGAATTTTCGTGTGTTAAGTATGCTAAATCTTAAATATATTCAGTGTGTTTTTTCCATAAGCTATTCTTTATCCTTTTGTTTTCACTTTCCGTTTTTTTTTATGTTTCTTGTGCTTTCCCTCTCCTTTTCCTTTTATGTTTTTTGGCTTCTGCAATGAAATTGGACATTTGGAAAGGGAAGGTTTCTTTTGTATGGCCTATGAAGGGTTAATTGTGCTATTTATGCTTCTCATGCATCTGCAAAGTGAGGCCTACAAATGGCATATAAGCTGAACACATTTGGAAAGGGATGATTTCTTTGTTTTGTCTTGTTAGGTATTCTAGACTTCTAGTTTGGAAAGACTGATATAATAATATCAATCATTGTAATACTAATATTTGAAGGTAATTAACCATAGAATTCCATATATAATGACTTCTTCCTGATTTTCTTTTCTTTATGGTTTGGGGAAAACTAGTTTGGATGTAAAATATTTTCTTTTCTTGTTTTATACTCTTTTATAGTGAACATGGTTCCTAATGGAGGGAGCCTTCTTATGTCTTTGCAATATTTCATGATGAATGAATCACTTCAACGGTTCACCTAGGGTTCTCCTATGAAATTATCCTGCAATTGTCCTAAATCTATCTCGCTTTAAGGTTTTCAATTATATTATTAACGTGAATACCAATCTCGTTATAGTCCTGATTGTGCAAGGACGAAGAAATTTAAGGCTATAATCTGAATGCATTGATGAAATTTAAATCTGCAAGCCAGTCATATAGGCCACAGACTTTATTATCTAATACAGAAGTGGATTAATTTTTTCTTGGTATGCAAATGCAGGAATGGACTCGGAAGATTAATTATTGTCAATCATCAGAAGATCTGGCCTGGCTTGCTGGGGAATAATTTTAACTGTTCAAATTTCTCATGTCCTTCAAATGAAGTGTAGATGCGTCAAAGGCCTAAGCTAAAAGCTCTTCAAGGTTCGGTACAAGTATGTATCCTTGCCCTATAATTTTTTTAAAAAAAAAAAATCAATTCATTCAAATAAGATTAATTCCTGTATGCTTGTCATTCTTGCCACAAAAGGACCTGATTTAAGGTTATAAAGCAACTAGCACCACAATTCACAAGTGTTAATTGGGAAATGGTATTAATAAACATCAGAATAGTGCTTACCATCTATAAATCCAGAAGGTTTAACACAGTGTTAGAAAGATTCTAGCACAATTGGATTTGATTCATGGGAAAACTTGGTGCGCTACTCTTGCTTGGACTTTGCATTTGTTTTTTAATGTTCATCACTTATGTTGGCAGTTAATTTATGTTTCTTCTTGATTTTTAGGTGCAAACTAGGCAGGCCTGAATCAATCAAAATGAAGGAGTGCCCCATCTTCGAGCAACTATGCACAATCTTCACAGACAATGTTGCTGCTGGCAAATACGCCCAATCAAGCCATTACGAAGATTTAGAAAACAGGTCCAATGTTGCAAACACGTCTGTATTAGCATCCTGCAATGGCAGTGAAACGCCACGTTCTGAAGCCCCGTCATCATCAAGATCTCTTGAGGACAAACAGACACTCACAAGTTACAACATATGAACAAATCTGCTAAAGGTGCTCGAGAACTTGAATGTTGTTTTTCGTCTTACTACCTCTGGCTTTACAAGTTGTTACTTGAAACGACCTGTAACAAAATGTTACATGGAAGTAGGCCCAGGGATGGGATATATAGATAGTGTATGTTTTAAACATGAATAAAATAAAATGTTCAAGTATGATCTTACGCTACTTATGCAAGTACAACCTTGCAAAAGAACTTTGTATTGTGCTTCTCATACTAATAAAATTTGGTTGCTCATTTCTCCCAGTGTGAGTCATTGATTGAAGAGTTGTCAGCGTCCCATTCAACAGATTTGCAGCAACGAGCTTATGAAGTGCAAACACTCGTTAGCTTAGATTCTCAGGCAGTTGCAAGTGCAATGCCATTTGATGCTAGCTGTGAAGATATTGAGGTGTGAGCTCTACTATTTCAGGTGCATCTGTTGCTTGGCTAATTGCATCTGTTGCTTGGCTACTGACAGATAGCGTTTGAGTTCTCACACGAGGTTCTCCCCTTCTCTCTGAAGTTGATTTACTTGTTCAATTCGAATCAGTTTTAGCTATATATTGGTGTTACGACTGCGTTTGAGTTCAAATCCATCTGAATCTTTGAATCGATCCTGGATTTCTCCCTGCTGCCTCAGAATAAACTTTAAGGTTTTTATATTTATAATGATTGTTCTTCTTATGCCAGATGTTGATGACTTCTTCAACCAGTACGATCCTGGTTAGGGCTTTCTCTTTCCCTCTGTGTCATATAAAAGGGCCAAAATGCTACATTCTGTCAGTTGGACGCTATTTGCTAATCCTTATCATATTGAGTTATTTTTTTGGTACTTCAGCAAGCAACTGTATTCTTAATCTTAGTTTTTCCTTCTCTGAAAATGTCACTTTTGTTGATTATTGATCTTGATTTTTGGACTTGCAATTTGCTCGAATATGAATTTAGGGATCTGAACTTAGGCCTTTGCTCGAATTTAAAGTCTGCATATTTAGATCTGAATTTGGTTTTTAATTAAAAAGATGTAAAAGAAGCTGCTGACATCTTCAATGCTAACATATTTAGATATGAATTTGGTTTGTAAAAGAAGCTGCATATTTAGATCTGAACTTGCATTATTTAGATCTTCAACAAGGAATTGCAAATCCAAACCCTAGGTTCTTCGAAAATCTCTTGTGCTCAAATTGACAGATTATTTGATTGCAAGTTGTGCTTAATGATGTGCGTCTTTTGCATCTGATTTGATCATTTCTACATATGCATTTATCTGTCAATATGTGCGTCTTTTGCATCTGTCAATATGTGTATTTATCTGTCAATATATGCATTTATCATTTTCATCAGTACAACTCCACAAATCTGTCAATATGTGCGTCTTTTGCATCTGTCAATATGTGCATTTATCAGTTTCATCAGTACAGCCCCATGAATCTGCGATTACTTTATAGGAATGGGAATTTTCATAAGAAAAAGAAAGAAAGAAGGGTTAATCAGTATAGCTCCACGAATTTGTCAATATGTACATTTATCAGTTTCATCAGTACAGCTTGAGATGCTAAAAGTTGTGCACTTATCTAAATGAAGGAAATTTCCTCTTCTTCTCTGTACTTCCTCTTCGTTGCTATAGACATAGGAAGACTTTGATATCCATAATCATTACAAGTTAGAAGCACACCATCTCAGTGCATTTTAGCATTAAAATTCACATATCTAATACCTTAGATGTGGTGGAGTCGTTATATATATCACATGTCAGAAGTGTAGCATATTGTTATATTAATTCAATCCATTTAAAGGTGGGAAAGGAAACTTTTGATGTGTATCATCATTACAATCTTTTAGGACATCACCTTGCATTTAAGCATTAAAAATCAGTAACTTAATATGTTAGATTTAGCTAAGTCTCTATATGTCATCAGTATCAACTTATGCATATAATAATCTTAATTTTGCATATCAGTCATATGAGGTTGCATATCAGTAAAATGTAGTTGCATATCATAATTTTACACTTGTACAAAATTAATTTAAGTTAGTTGCACATCATCCTATGCATATTTTGGATGTGTATACTCATATCAAGCCAGTAGCAAAAATATTCACTGCATTTTAGCATCAAATTTCACAAATCCAATACCTTAGATTTAACGTAGTCTCTAAATGTCAACATCATTAATTTTTTGCATAAGTGACATAGGTTCTAGATTGATCCGTTTTAATTTCTTTTAATATTGGTTTTAAACAGCAGTAACTTTATTAAATTGGATCTAAATTCTTGGCTTTTGGCACTAATTATTAATTTTAAATTAAAATGTCAACAGAGTAACATATCCTTATACTAATTTAATTCATTATTAGAGCCAAAGCAAGGCTTTGATGTCCATAAACATGACAACTTATAAGCACGCCATCTCAGTGCATCTTAGCATTAAAATTCACAAATATAATACCTTAGGTGTAGTGCAGTGTATATTTGTCAACAACATCAAAGTTTTGCATAAGTGTTACAGGTTTTAGTAGCATACCTACTTTTTTTTTTATGTTGATCACTTTTAAATTCTTTTTATTTTGGTTTTAAAGAGCAGTAACTTTATTAGATTGGGTCTAAATTCACACCTTTGGCAGTAATTATTATTTTTAAGGTAAGATGTCAGCAGAGTAACAGATTGTTACAAAATTTCAATTCATTATTGGAGAGAACATAGCAAAGGTTATATTTGCACAACATAAACTTCTTAATTTTCACTTTTTTTTAATTAACTTCCTCTTTTTTCTTTTTTCTTTTTTTTGGTTATATGAGAACATAGCAAAGGTTTTGTGATCTGTTTTGCTAGTTATGTTATATTTATCTCATTCTCCCTTATGAAGTATGAATTTTCTTACTAGTTATGCTATGTTTTATATTGATTTGATATTTATTGTTCACATGTTATTGCTCTTGCTGAAAGTTACTCATATACTGTAGAATTTGTTAACTATGCTGATTTGAAAATAGATAAACAGAAAGAAGAGATACATGTGCTGACATGATCTCTTTTTGTGCAATTCAAGTTCATGTGTATGTTTTTTCTCTATATTTCTATTTGTGTGCTGACATGGTCTTTTTTTGTGCAATTCAAGTTGATGTATAAGTTCTTTTTTATTTCTAATTGTGTGCTAAAATGGCCTCTTTTTGTGCAAATGTGTATACAAATGTGTACTGTTTATTAGGTGTTCCCACTCTTTTTTTTCTCCTTTTTTGGTTGTGGCGTGAACATAACTCTTACTTGTTTGTTTGAATGTTATCTTATAATATAATTAAAAGCCTTTTAGCTCAATGGTAGAGTGATGTGCTTATGCGCAAATATGTGGGTTCGAATCCCGCATAGGCTAAAATTTATAATAATTCTGGTAATTTACAAAATTTTCTAATAATTGTTCAATAATAAGATATATTAGTGTAATTTTCTAGTTGCATATTATACGTTTACATTTGCATATCATACTTTCACATTTGCATATTTTAATCTTATATTTGCATATCATCAATTTATAACTGCATATCATACTTTTACATTTGCACACCATCAATTTATATTTGCATAGTATAATCATACATTTTCACAACATCAATTTGTATTTTCCCAACTTATTTTTATTTCCCCAACTTATTTTTATATTTGCATATCATCAAGTTATAATTGCATATCATTAACTTATATTTGCATATCATCAATTTATATTTGAATATCATCAACTTATATTTGTATATCGTCAATTTTTATTTGCATATCATACTTAACTACATCAAATGTCAGCACTATAACAGATTTTTACATTAATTCAATTTATTCTAAAATCAAAAATCAGATTTTGGTTGTGCATAATCATTACAAGCTAGTAACACAAAATCTCACTGCATTTTAATATTAGAATTCATTCAACCAACACATTAGACCGAGCTCAACAATCACTTTTCAACAACACCAGATTTTTGCATAAGTAATAATTAGTAGTAGCACAACTATTCTTTCTTTTAGACTTATCACTACTAATTTATTTTTAGTTTCAATACAAAGAGTAGTAACTTCATAAATTTCACTTCATTATATCAAACGTCAGCAGTGTAACAGATTTTTACAGTAATTCAATTGGTTTTGACATCAAAATCATATTTTGGTTGTGCATAATCATTACAAGCTAGTAACATAATATCTCACTACATGTTAGCATTAGAAGCCATTCAACCAACACATTAGACCGATCTCAACTATCACTTGTCAACAGCACCAGATTTTTGCATAAGTATTAATTAGTAGTAACACAACTATTCTTTCTTTTATACTTATCATTACTAATTTATTTTTAATTTCAATACAAAGAGTAGTAATTTCATTAATTTCAATCTAAATTTGTGCCGAAGGCACAAATTTTACTTCATTATATCAAACGTCAACACTGTAACAGATTTTTACAGTAATTCAATTAATTCTAAAATCAAAATCAGATTTTGGTTGTGCATAAGCATTACAAGCTACTAACACAACATCTCACTGCATTTTAGCATTAGAAGCCATTCAACCAACACCTTAGATTGAGCTCAGCTAATACTTGTCAGCAGCATCCGAGGTTTGCATATGTACTACATAATAGTAGCACAACTGGTATTTCTTTTATACTAATCACTATTAATTTCTTTTTAGTTTCAATACAGAGGGTGGTTACTTCATAAATTTCAATCTAAATTTGTGCCGAAGGCACAAATTTTACTTCATTGCATCGAATGTCAGCACTATAACAGATTTGTACATTAATTCAATTCATTCTAAAATAAAAAATCAGATTTTGGTTGTGCATAAACATTACAAGTTAGTAACACAATATCTCATTGCATTTTAGCATTAGAAGCGATTCAACCAACACATTAGACCGAGCTCAACTATCACTTGTCAACAACACCAGATCTTTGCATAAGTATTAATTAATAGTAGCACAACTATTCTTTCTTTCAGACTTATCAGTTCTAATTTATTTCTAGTTTCAATACAAAAAGTAGTAACTTCATAAATTTCAACCTAAATTTGTGCCGAAGGAACAAATTTTACTTCATTATATCAAACGTCAGCAGTGTAACAGATTTTTACAGTAATTCAATTCGTTCTGACATCAAAATCAGATTTTGGTTGTGCATAATCATTACAAGCTACTAACACAACATCTCACTGCATTTTAGCATTAGAAGCCATTCAACCAACACCTTAGATTGAGCTCAGCTAATACTTGTCAGCAGCATCCGAGGTTTGCATATGTACTACATAATAGTAGCACAACTGGTATTTCTTTTATACTAATCACTATTAATTTCTTTTTAGTTTCAATACAGAGAGTGGTTACTTCATAAATTTCAATCTAAATTTGTGCCGAAGGCACAAATTTTACTTCATTGCATCGAATGTCAGCACTATAACAGATTTGTACATTAATTCAATTCATTCTAAAATAAAAAATCAGATTTTGGTTGTGCATAAACATTACAAGTTAGTAACACAATATCTCACTGCATTTTAGCATTAGAAGCGATTCAACCAACACATTAGACCGATCTCAACTATCACTTGTCAACAACACCAGATCTTTGCATAAGTATTAATTAATAGTAGCACAACTATTCTTTCTTTCAGACTTATCAGTTCTAATTTATTTCTAGTTTCAATACAAAAAGTAGTAACTTCATAAATTTCAACCTAAATTTGTGCCGAAGGAACAAATTTTACTTCATTATATCAAACGTCAGCAGTGTAACAGATTTTTACAGTAATTCAATTCGTTCTGACATCAAAATCAGATTTTGGTTGTGCATAATCATTACAAGCTACTAACACAACATCTCACTGCATTTTAGCATTAGAAGCCATTCAACCAACACCTTATATTGAGCTCAGCTAATACTTGTCAGCAGCATCCGAGGTTTGCATATGTACTACATAATAGTAGCACAACTGGTATTTCTTTCATACTGATCACTATTAATTTCTTTTTAGTTTCAATACAAAGAGTAGTAACTTCATAAATTTCAATCTAAATTTGTGCCGAAGCGCAAATTTTACTTCATTGCATCGAATGTCAACACTGTAACAGATTTTTACATTAATTCAATTCATTCTAAAATAAAAAATCAGATTTTGGTTGTGCATAATCATTACACGCTAGTAACACAATATCTCACTGCATTTTAGCATTAGAAGCGATTCAACCAACACATTAGACCGAGCTCAACTATCACTTGTCAACAACATCAGATTTTTGCATAAGTATTAATTAGTAGTAGCACAACTATTCTTTCTCTCAGACTTATCACTTCTACTTTATTTTTAGTTTCAATACAAAGTGTAATAACTTCATAAATTTCAACCTAAATCTGTGCCGAAGGCACAAATTTTACTTCATTATATTAAACGTCAGCAGTGTAACAGATTTTTACAGTAATTCAATTCGTTCTGACATCAAAATCAGATTTTGGTTGTGCATAATCATTACAAGCTACTAACACAACATCTCACTGCATTTTACATTAGAAGACATTAAACCAACACCTTATATTGAGCTCAACTAATACTTGTCAGCATCATCCAAGGTTTGCATATGTACTACATAATAGTAGCACAACTGATATTTCTTTTATACTGATCAATATTAATTTTTTCTTAGTTTCAATACAAAGAGTAGTAACTTCATAAATTTCAACCTAAATTTGCGTTGAAGGCACAAATTTTACTTCATTATATTAAATGTCAGCAGTGTAACAGATTTTTACAGTAATTCAATTCGTTCCGACATAAAAATCAGATTTTGGTTGTGCATAATCATTACATGCTACTAACACAACATCTCACTGCATTTTACATTAGAAGCCATTCAATCAACACCTTATATTGAGCTCAACTAATACTTGTTAGCAGCATCCGAGGTTTGCATATGTATTACATAATTGTAGCACAATTGGTATTTCTTTTATACTGATCACTATTAATTTATTTTTAGTTTCAATACAAATAGTAGTAACTTCGTAAATTTCAATCTAAATTTGTGCCAAATGCACAAATTTTACTTCATTATATCAAACGTCAGGAGTGTAACAAATTTTTATAGTAATTCAATTCATTATGAAATCAAAATCAGATTTTGGTTGTTTATAATCATTACAAGCTACTAACAAAAAATCTCACTGCATTTTACATTAGAAGCCATTCGAGCAACACCTTATATTGAGCTCAACTAATACTTGTCAGCAGCATCTGAGGTTTGCATATGTACTAAATAATTGTAGCACAACTGGTATTTCTTTAATACTGATCACTATTAATTTATTTTTAGTTTCAATACAAAGAGTAGTAACTTTATAAATTTCAATCTAAATTTGTGCCGAAGGCACAAATTTTACTTTATTATATCAAACGTCGGCAGTGTAATAGATTTTTACAGTAATTCAATTCATTCTGACATCGAAATTAGATTTTGGTTGTGTATAATCTTTACAAGCTACTAACACAACATCTCACTGCATTTTACATTAGAAGTCATTCAACCAACACCTTAGATTGAACTCAACTAATACTTGTCAGCAGCATCCGAGGTTTGCATAGGTACTACATAATAGTAGCACAATTGTTCTTTCTTTTATACTGATCAGTATTAATGGCAGCAACGTCAGCATCTCGGATGTCGGCGTCAGCCACAGTGTCAGCAGTGTCAACAATATTAGTGCTTACACGAAAAAAGAAGCGTTGGCACAAAAAAAAAGCATATTCGACGTCGTCGTCAATTGTGTTCGCAACATCGATGTTGGCGTCAGCCGACATCTCCGATGTCAGCGTCAGCAGCGGCAACATCTCCGATGTCAGCGCCAGCCGACATTAACGTAAAAGTTAATACGGAAAATGTTGGTGGTGTTCGCAATGTTAGTGGTGACAGTGTCAGCAGTGCCAGCAATGTCAACAATGTCAGTGTCAACGGTGTCAGAAATATTGGTGTTAGCAACATCGGGTTTGACATCAATGCAATTTTAAAGCCTCTTATGTCAATAAATAGTAGAGCGATGTGCTTATGTGAAAATAAGATATATTAATGCAATTTTAAAATACATATGGATTTGCATATTCTTCTCATAAGGTTTTTAAGCTTGCATAACATAGTATTATATTTGCATATCATAATATTCTATTTGCATAACATCGGGTTATAGTTGCATATCTGAAAGTGCTGACATGAATTTTATTTTTTATTTTTTTTAAAAAAAAATAAAAATTCGAAAGACTTGGTCAACGTTGACCGGACGTTGACCGGTCAATGGTCCAGCGAGGGGGGGGGGGGGGGGGCAGAGGGGGACAAGGGGGATGGACACCTTTGTAATATATTCAAACATGTGGATACTCCTTTAATTTAGGTAATTTTTTTGGATATTTTTGTAAACGTCCCTAAAATAAAAGGGCAAGTTATCAGATCTTGAAAAAAATGAGCTAGTGAAAGATCTTCTAAAAGAGTAAAGCTCGGGGACATAGTTCTTCCAGAGAGAGATAAGGGTACATAAATTGGGGCATAAATTGCTAATTATATCTGTCCAAATTAAATTAACATATAAAACAAGTGGCTTTAAATTTAACTTATAAAAAGCAACATACCTTCCAAAGTCCCTATTGCCTTCAAATCCTCTATCCCTACCATCATGGAAGCTGCCTCTTTTGTCTTCCCTAGCTCTCGTCTATATATTTACAGTCCCACATGAAATGGATCTATCCGCAAAGTCAGTGCTCCAAGCATTGTCAACAAATCCTGATTGAAACAGTGGTCTATTTAGGAAGCTACCGAACCTGTCAGATTCATACCCAAGTCTTTCAACAACTTTATTAGAAAATAGGATTTTGCCAACCAATTCTTTAATCAGATCCTCCATCTTCATCACCCTCTCTTTGAATTGTAAAATATCGCATACAACTACTTGTTTGACAAGCTCTAGACACTTGTAAAGGGTCACTTGGTAGCTCTATGCCATGTTCTTTCTTTTAGACAGTCAATTTCTCCCTTCAGTGCCTTTTCCTCATGAAAATAGTAAACATAAATGACAGTGGAATAACTCAACTCTCCATGTCATGTTCTTTCTTGGGGCTTATCACAATTATAAAGATGGAGACTTTAACGGATAATAGTCGGGTTCGTATAACAGTGGGCATAGAGTAAGAACCTCTTAAAACTTCAGGGATAAAAAACAAAATAGAACAATTCAACTGCATGACAGTTTGGAGGTAAATTGATCAGATTGGAAAATTCTAACCACACTCTATTACTTCTTCGTGTAAATAAACGATATTCCCCACATAAGAATTGCGTTTACAAAAACATCTTTATATTAAACCAAAATTCATCAGGATTAATTGCAGCCAGGCATCACAATCTCCAACATAAATTAAGCATATACTCTCATACAATTACATCATTATTCACCCTGATTTCCTGAGATGAACTAAATCAATAGTGTGATGTAATCATGTACATGATTTATCACATAAAAAAATTGTTAATACTATGATAGAAGGCTCACCTGATCAAACACCATTCCAATATCTCTACTTTTTTAGTTTTTTTTCAGCCGTATCACACCTTGTCCTCCTTGCTAGGCATACTTCAGCATATACACCAAAGAAAATGTAAGCTTGACTAATAAAAGTGCAGCATATCTTACATGAATTGGAAATCTCCAATTTCTTAACTAAAAAAATGTAAGCCTTACTGAAAAAAGCTACAATAAACTATGAATATGAGACTAGAATAAAATCAACCAGCACTTGCAAGAGATAAAACAGATGAATTGAGCATGAAAAAGATTGAGAAATATAATCAACTACGGAGTATAAGATCTTGTATTTGCAAATGTCTCGTTGCTTTCATCATGTATCTTTATTCTTGTTACTTTGCTACTATAAGGCTACTTTAATAGGATATATGGAAATTGCCTAGGGACTTCCAAATGTAAAATCACTTCACTAAGAGTTTAAAATTAAAACCGCTATAACACACACAAACTACTAAAGCTAGTTCTTAACCAATTTTGAATGGATGTAGTGCTTTTTTCCGTTTTGTTGAATTCTGGTCAAGTTATAGTATTAAATATGAAATTGTTGGCCACATGGAAGTATGGAACATACAAAATAGACCATCCTACATTAATTGCCTAGAATTTTCTAAATCACATGGAACCATATTGCAAAACAAGATGCACACTACTTAGAATATCAATGTTAAGGCATCAAAAAGGTACTAAATTCATAGCACTAACCTAAATAAAATACCTCTTCACAGTATACAATTTCTCCAATTCACACATTCCGTAAAAATATAGAAAATTTAACATTACTTGTAGTATGAAATTATTTGACAAGCTTTATTTTTTTTACAGACAACTAAATATATAATAGTAAAGCACTTAGCTAAGAAGTAAATTATAAGCTTATCATACAACTATTCTGTCCAAGATGGCTACAGAGAGATGAAACAAGTATCAAGCCAAGAACACCCCTATATTTAACTTTGCAAAACCTCATGAGAGTCCAGTATCACCAATTGAGCATCAAAACGAAAGATAAATAATCAATGGATCGGAACATGTAGTTGACATTGGAAATCTTTAGTTTCTCAACTGCAAACCATTAAAGCATAAAAATATTATCAACCTAAACTCAAATATCACCCAAACCTGAGAAGTTCACGAGACGTTATGAAAACCCTATTTTCAACCCCTAAGTGTGAAATCAGAGAGAGAAAATGAAATTGCACCAAAGCACATGTAGTTCAAGTGAAAATTACATATTCAAATAGACAATCAATGGAACAATTTAACTCTAGAAAGGAAACGAACCAGAAAGGTCGCGAGACTTCGCAAGAGAAATTGAAAGACAAGATGTCAATGAGAGATTGTTGGCAGCAAAGGGAAGAACTGAAGGAGTCATTGCTCGGCGAAATACTCGAAATCAACAGGTCGCATTAGGGACGATTGATGGCATGGAATGGGGGAATCGAAGGCGGCGCAAGGAGAATCGCTCCACGCACAGTAGAAAATTGACCTAATTTGAGGAATAAAGCAGTGGAAAGAACTTAAAAAATATTTAAAATTTTCCCAAGACCGAAGCGCTTAATTTTCCCGCTTTAGAAAATTGAAGACCGTTGCACCTGCCCTAAAAAACCGCTTCATTTATTTTATTTTTTATATTTTAGAAAACCGCCACATATTGCAAACCAAACGCTACATATTACAAAACAAACCGCCCCCTTAGCTTTTGGAATGAAAATGGTCTAGAACGGTGATAGATTATTAAAACCGCTACATAAACCGGTACTAATATTAAACCACCACAATCAACCGTTACATTAGATCATTTATGTAATAGTGCGTTTAAAATGTAATGCTCGGAAATACTTCCCTCCGGGTAACAATAGTTCTTCACTCGAGCCTTATATTTGCCATGTTGCCTAGAAAACAAAGGAAGAAAGAAGTTTAATGCAGGGTATAATGCACGTGTAATTGTTAGATAAATTTAATCTATAATTTAATGCAAGTGTAATGCACTGGTCCAGTTTCTAGCACTTGTTGCGGTAGGTGAACTAGAAGGTATACCATGATTGTGGAAAAATATGGGGGATAAATCATCTCCAGTCTGCACAGAATCTGAACTATCTCATCCTCCATCTGACGTACATCCTCCTTCCTCACATCTCTGGCACACAATTTCTAAAACTGTTTCGCTGGCGCAGCCAAAGTCTTGGCAACACCCAACGGCAGGTATAAACGGACAAAAATGGGACAAAGACGTTGAAACATAACATGAATGTCATGGGTCTTTAGGCCGTGGACCTTTCTCTCTACAATTTTGACCTTTTTGTGCAAATATCTAGCGTACCCGTGTGGGTACTTCACTGCACCGAACCATTCGAATATATCTGGTATGTCCTACCGTTTCACCAGGAATGGCACATGAGGGAGTGTTCAATCTCTCCTCTGCACCTGGCTTCACTACTAAAAACCTCTTCTGAGCCGACGTCTACATCCGTCAAAGTTCCCGACTGATTCATGTTTCCCGACGGATTGAACCGACAGACACATATCCGTCGCTATTTCAATCGTTGGCAACATGCCGACAGGTCATACCGTTGGCATAATAGCGACCGAATGACTCGTGGAATCTGCCGACGGGTTGCTCCATTGGCTTGCTACCGACGCCTTGGGCCATCGTAACCAATAAACCTGGCTATTAAACATACACCGACGGATACTACTGGTTGGAATACCGACAATCAAAATCGTTGAGAATAAAATTATTAATAATAAAATTTAGGAATAGAAATTTAAATTTAAATTGATAAATTAATAATTCTTTTAAAATATTCAATTTTTTTTTTATCAAATTTTAAAATATTCATATCACGATATAAAATTAATTAATTAATGTTATTATTATTACGTAAGATGAAATTATAGAATATACACAATATAAATAAAATAAAATAAAATAGATAATTGGATTAATTGACACATAGCTGCTAACATTAATGTTGATCAACAATAACAGAAACAATATAATACTAAATAACATGCATTAAAATATATTCAAAGGTTAAATACTAAAAACGTTTGCAGTGGAATCATGAAAAAACACACGAAGTAACTAGTGACATCAAAGCAACCTCCGATCGTATTCGCATAAGTCTAGTGACCATCAAAGCAAGTCCCCGGGTAGACTACCAAGAGCTTCACCATTTAAAGAGTCACCACCATCTCCATACATGGTTGAATTGAGCAAGGCAGTCATTGACATCTGAGGCTGCATCGTTGAAGGAATATGAGACCCTTCAGTCCTTTCAATCTCCATCATTTCGATCTTATCTTGGTAGACCTGAACTTGACGAGTGAGGGCTGCATTTGCTCTTGCTTGTTCTTGAAATCGAGCCTCCATTTTCGCCATTATCTCCTGCAATTGGTGTTGGGTCACAACCGGAGCTGTAGGTATTGGAGAGGGGTTATGAGCCACATGAGCAACACTTGTTGGCAAGGATGGATCTCGATCGCGAGCTATAGCGGGGGGAGCATGAATTAGTGGAGCAACGCTTGGTGGCAATGAATCCCGAGCGGCAAGAAGCGGAGCATGAACTAAAGGAGCAACACTTGTTGGTGGCGATGAATCCCGAACGGCAAGGTGTTGAGCCTGAGCTAGAGGAGCAACAGTTGATGATGGAATTGGATCTTGAGCTGGAGGTGGGGGATCATGACATGAGGAGGCAGCTGGGTCACGAGCAGGTGAGGAAGGATTAATAGCCGGTGGATTTAGTACATAGTCCCACTTGCGATAAGTTGAACCACGACCGTAGATACTTCCTTTATAATCACCACCAACCGCCTGAGCCCATAACATTTTTTCATCTTCTTTTGTAATCTCTGAGTGGGACTCTAACCAAGTGGTGCACAACACCTCAAATCGATCCTACAATGATCAACACAGATGCTCTTTACAAAATAGAATAAAAAGGTTTGATGTAAAAGGACAAAATAGATTTAACATAAACATATACCAAACACTTTTTCGGACGATCGCCCGTCCAATCTCCAGTTTTTTTGCATTGATAGGTTCTCTTGAGAAGCTCTTTTGTAGTCATTTCCCTACCATTCTTTTCCTCCTGCACATGTACAACATACATATTATAAAGGCTACAATATTTTACATAAGAAAAAAAAAGCAATGGGGACATATATAGTCAAGTACTTACAAATTCTTGCTCGTATTCAGCAACGGATTTAGATCCACCTGTGTAAATCGCAGTGCCATCCCGACCTTCGGATGCTCTATTACGCTTATTGACCACCCTAGAGTGGTTGTATTTGTCATTAGTCTTCCAATGCTTCCATAGTTTAGCCCAATTGTCAGGGCTAACCCATTTTGGCTTGTAACCTCCATCTCTAGCAGCATTAAATTGGTTTCTGATATGTGCACTACATTTGCTTCTCCAGTTGGCCTTAATTAATCGACCATCACATGCATCCCAATAAAAGTTCTTCTACATTTGCTCCAAAAAAACATTAGATAACACAAAATATTTCATATATAAACATATACACTGCAACCTAAAGTGGGAAGACAATCAATCAAGTTAACCAAAATAAAAATGCATTGGACATAAAATTAAACGCACTATAAACAAACCAATTAATTAAATCTAAATGGTGAAGGTTACTTACTTCAAATTCGCCCCACCAAAGTTTTATAACACTATCCGGAACTTTACATAAGGAAGGCCATGGACCAGTGAAGTGCGAATGTATATTATGGTGAATGATCTTCAACACTTGAGCCTTGTTGTAAAACCTACAACCAAATTAATTAATTAGTTATATGCTTAGTTACTACCTGAAAATAAAGATCGATCGATATAGAAGCAACAATTGTTAAAGTATTTAATCCAATACTTACGTGTTACCAATGGGAACCAACTTTTTCCTATTGCGTGCATCTACATGATCATTCTGATGAGAGATGATGCCTGACCCAACACCCACATCTAAGGTGTTGTTTGGAACACCATTTTCTTCCTCCTCAGTTGAGACATCTTCTCTTTCATGAGTTTGGGTTTGATCCTCGCACCTCTGTTGATCCAACTCCAACTGTAAATCTGCATCATCTTGACCAAATTGAACTTGCTGCGTTGTAGATGCAATCAACCGCCCTATAATCTCTCCTGTAGCATGGGAGTTATTTTCTTGCCTTTGAGAATTGGAGACGGGATTTCTACTGGAAGTCCCCAATCTAACTTCATTTTGACTGTGTTGTGACCCATTGATGTTTTTGGAAGAAGGATTCTGATGCGACCCGTAATTTCGACCAACCAACCTTCTAACCATTGCCCCTGTCAATAGAAGAGTGGGAGAGATGGGGTTAGAAGAGTTTGAATAAAGAGAACGAAATTATATGGAGTAGAAGAGAGCTAAATTACAGTTAATTACAAAACGTGTGTGATCTTCAAAATATTTCAGAAAGCATAGCGCTCTCTTTTAGCGCCCTTAACTTTCCAATTTTCACACAAAAATGGCGGGCCCGTATATATTTATTCCATATATACTTATGCATGTTTATCATCAAAATCTTCAACTAACCACAAATATTATCCTAAAAATATTTTGAAGATATAAAAAATTACAAATTTGTCTATTATATCGTGTTCTGTTTTCTAAAATTGTACACAAAAACACAATCCTTGATTAGCTTCTCATATATATAACAATTAAAATAACAGGTATCATTCATTAATTTGATAAACTTAACAAATATTGTAATAGAGACTCGTCAATTAAGCTACTTGAAAAAATAAATAGAACAAGGAGCTAGCTAGGGATTAAAAAAAAAAACAATTACATACTTACGATTTCGGCGTTGCAGATCGATGGTTGAATTGGGTATTGATAATCCAAGTGACTGAATTTAGAAAATCCATCGGCTTGAATGAAAGTAAATAAGATAGTCATGACAAATTGGCAACCCAAGTCTTCAACAAAATGAGAGATATTTTAAGATGATAAATAAAAGGGGTTGTCATTAATATATTGGCACATGTCAATTGGATTGATTAGAAAAATGACACGTACGGTGTATATTTATATATATTCATGGGTGAAACTATTCACCATATTATACTTAATTATTACTTTCCATCTTATAATATTTTCACTTTAAAAATCTTAAGCAAATAAAATGTGAACTTAGCAATATTACTATAATATTTCAAAAAGAAAGAAGATACTTTTTTTTACAAATAACATAGTGTTGATATTCTCTAATTTAATTTTATTCATATACTCTGTATTAATATTAACATTATATATGTTATTTTTGTAACAAGGATAATCGTTAACCTCTTTCTATTAAAATAATTAAAAAATACTAGTTGCACACCTATTTATTTGAGAATTCTAGTAGCTCTAATAGAATAAACTCCGATAAAGTTAAGAGCTACAGATATTAAAATTATATCCAATGATTGAAAGCAAATATATTTAATACTTACAAGTAATAGTCTTGCATTTTAAAAATCTTCTTCTTCTTCGCTAAGTTCTTCATCATGATTCTCATCTGGGTTAGTGTCTTCTTCTTCTTCTGAACTTGAAGCTCCAATAATTTCATCTTCATCTTCTAGTATTTGAGTATCTGCACCAGCCTCGTCAACCCCAATAGGGTCGTGTAGATTTTCAATAATGACTTCATCAATTACTGGCACATTAACTACTTCCTCGGGTTGATATGCTTCTTCAGTGTCAATCCATCTCTGTTCAATCATGCTTCGTGCTTTAGTTTTACATACAACTTGCCAATCAGCACGATTTCCCCTTGCACCAGGATACGGAGCATAATAAACTTGAATTGCTTGTTGTGCCAAAATAAATGGACCAGTTGTCCTGTATATTTGTTTAGGATTGACATCTACAATGTCATATTTTCCATGCTTGCGCATTCCCTTTTTTGGGTCAAACCAACGACATTTGAAAAGCACAACTGTCTTTGAATGGGTGCCTGGATATTCCAATTGGATTATCTCTTCAATAAGGCCATAATAATCATCTTCATCATCGTTGTAGTTTGATCCTTTCACCCAAACTCCGCTATTCATTGTAGTTTTTCCATCTCCCCTTTGTAATGTGTGGAACTTGTATCCATTTATCTTATAACCCGGCCAGATCAATACCTTAGCTTCCGGACCATGTGCTAAACTTTGAATCAAATCGTCTTTGACATTGTTCCTAGCAACCTATATTTTTTTATAAAAAAAAAACTCATCTTAATTAATTAGAAAAAACGTGATCAATAAAAGTAATATGAAAAAAAAATACTTACATAAGATTTGAACCATGGAGTAAAATTGACGTCAAAACTTCTATCATCTGCCCCACCGATATCTTTGTCAAATATTCTACAAAATTATTAATTTGTAAACATGTTAGTCAAGTGCAAATGTTAATAATTAAAAATTGATACATACTAATTTTGTGCAACTACTTACTCTGCATAAGGGTTAACTCCAGGACAATTTAGAAGGATATACGTCTCAATTGCATGCATTTCTGTTTGCGTATCAGTAAGCCAACGTGTAGTTATTTTGCCAAATCCATTCCCAAGATAGTTAAAAATAGAGAGAGACGAACGACTTTCAGCAGGACTTTGATCATCTTGACGTGGTTGCTTCCTTCTAGAAGATGATTTCGGTTTAAAGTAGTGCTCAGCCAATGTAGCTATCTCTTCAACAATGTATGAAGAGCAAATAGAAGCTTCGACATATCTTTTATTTCCAACTTTATGCTTCAAGTGGAATAGGAACCTGAAAAAATTAAATGTATGATCAAAGTCCAAATGTGAATAAATATCATATTAAATAACTTACTTTTTTTTATAAAGAAATATTACCTTTCAAAAGGATACATCCAACGGTATTGTACTGGTCCTCCCACTTTTGCTTCAAAAGGCAAGTGTATTAATAAATGTTCCATTGAATCCATGAATGAGGGAGGAAAGATCATTTCTAACTTGCACAAAATTATAGGAATAGAATTCTCCAAATCTTCCATTTGGGTAGTAGATAGTGACGGTGAACACAATGAGTGAAAAAACTGACTCAATTCAGTTAGTGGTCCCCAAACAGAAACAGGCAGCATCTCTCTAAAAGCAATTGGAATTAATCTCTGCATAAACACATGGCAATCGTGACTCTTCATTCCTATTAGCTTGTACTCATCCATTTGTACACATCGGCCAAGATTAGAAGCATATCCATCAGGAAAGCGTAAAGATTTGATCCATTCACAAATTTCCTTTCTTTGATTTCTCGTTAGCGTGTAAATTGCCTTTGGCTTTGGACCGACATGGTTGTCCTCTACTTGTAATTCTGGACGATCACAACATGATTTCATATCTTTCCTTGCATTCAATGTATCCTTTGACTTTCCACTAATATCCATCACTGTGTTAAAAACATTATCAAACACATTTTTTTCTATGTGCATAACATCAAGATTATGGCGGATCATAAGTGTAGTCCAATAGGGAAGTTGCCAAAATATACTCCGCTTAGTCCACTTATGCAGAGTCTTGTATCCTGGAATATGTGCATGAGGAGCTTCTATCGCAGTTGGTAAGTCCTTCACACGATTCCAAATTGCTTGACCGCTTAAACGTTCAACAGCAGAAGATGTCTCAACACGTTGTTTGAAAAATGCCTTCTTCTTTTTCCTATACGTATGATTATGCGGTAAGAATCTTCGATGACAATCAAACCATGATGGTTTTTTGCAGTGAACTAATCGAAATGCCTTTGTATCATCCATACAAATTGGACAAGCCATACGACCAGCTGTACTCCAACCTGAAAGCATTCCATAGGCTGGAAAATCATTAATGGTCCATAACAAGGCAGCTCGCATAGTAAAGTTTTCATTCCTTGAAATATCAAATGTGGGCACACCTTGAGTCCACAACAACTTCAATTCTTCTATCAATGGCTGCAAACAAACATCTATCAACTTCTTTGGATTGCGTGGACACCGTGGATAAGAACATATAAGGGGTTTTCAAACACATTTCTGGTGGAAGATTATAAGGAGTTATGATGATGGGCCAGCATGAGTACATTTTCCCAGTTTGACCAAAGGGAGCAAATCCATCAGAACATAATGACAAGCGAACATTACGAGTTTCGGATGCAAATTCAGGATAAGTCTTGTCAAATTGTTTCCACTCTTCACCATCAGAAGGGTGACACATGACTTTGTCTTCAACCTCATGCTCATTGTGCCATCTCATGTGTTTTGCAGTAACAACTGATGCATACAACCTCTGCAATCTTGGAATAATTGGTAAGTAACGCAATTGTTTATGTGCAATATCTTTCCCCCCTGGATTGCGTTTATACCTATCCTTATTGCAAAACTTACAAGACCGCAGCATTTTGTCATCCTTCCAATATAACATACACCCTTGAGGACACATATCAATTTTTTCTAGTGGCATTCCTAATTCCCGCACAAGCTTGTTTGTCTGATAATAATCACTGGGAAATGTATGATCACGAGGCAGACATTTTCCTACCCACTGACATATTCTGTTGTAGCAGCTTTGAGACAAGTTAAACTCAGATTTAATTTGAAGCAACTTCACGATAGAAGACAATCGAGTTTCATCTTCGCACCCATCCCATAACGGTTGATCTGCAGCCTCTAGAACATCCCAAAATTTTTTAGATGCAGTTATGTACTCATCCATAGAATCATGTGTCATTTCTGGATGAACTTCAGTATCATCAACATTGATATTGCTTGATGAAGGAAGGTCATGAGTTGGAAGTTCTGCATCATCAACATTAACATTGATAGAAGAAGGAAGTTCAGATGTCTGACGTTGACCTAAAGATGGGTTACTGTTTTCTGCCCAATGAGGAATAAAATTTGGACCAGCCGCATCAAAGATCATCTGTTGTTGTGCATTTAGGCTATCATACTCTCGTCTCATCGGAAAATTTTGAGAATGTTGAGATGTGCAAGGAATAGAACTTGGATTAGATGCACTGACATATGGCTCCCCATGACAGATCCACCGACTATAATCTGGAGTGAAACCTTTTCGATATAGATGTTTTTTCACCGTTTCTGGACTATGGTATTCCCCATTATTGCAATCACGACATGGACATCTTATTTCACTTTCCGTAGTATGTGACATCGCAAAATCAAGAAATGTTTCAACCCCATTGTAGAATTCATCTCTTATTCCCCTACGTCCCGGAAGCATCTTATTGTACATCCAACTTCGATCCATCCTGATTGTAATATGTAATAAATAAACATATTTGAAATATATTTATATTTATAATTATATTTTAATTTCTCATATGCATTAATTTAGAGTATACAAAATTATTTATTTATTTATCTTAAATGTATGGGTACGAACCCAAGATAAATACGAACCCAAGACGTCTAAGCTAGTAGACATCCAATCCAAGTCAATAAACCCAACATTTTTCAAACATTTTTTAAGTTACACTTGCTCGAACCCTTGGACATCCCATTGATCCTACTTAATACATTCTTCACAATTATTTACCTAACAAGTATTTTGGCCCGTGTTATACTGTTATGTACAAGTCTATATATTTCTATAGATTATATATTAAATAATTTTGTAAACTATAAAATTGATTTTTAAAACATATTAGTATGTTTTTAAGTTATCATTATTAATAATTTATTACTAGTGAATAAGTTTTTATAAAAAAATATTAAGATTATTTATGGTTAAATTATTTTAAGTACTAAATTATCATCAAATGTATGGCTTTTCGTGCTTCATTACTTATATTTATATTTAATATCACATACATTATACAATCAAACTTTTTTCTTATTTCATTCTATTGATTGTTAATATTTAAGATATTGACTTTCTAATAATGATATTTGACGCTAATTAATATACTAGAGCTTTCTTTTTGAAAACAAAACATGATTAATTGATTTGGCTTTACATTTGCAATAAGTTTGGCCAAAAAGCTTCTTTCATAGTATTACTAGGTTATTGGCTCGTTCTACGCATAAGACTATTTTTAGTTTATGTTATTTAGTTTGAATTACATATTATAAAATATTTTTATTAAAAAAATTCTTAACTTGTTCAATACCGCTAGAAAATAATTATTATAGGTTATAAAAAAATATTATAATTAAATATATAAGTTCTAATATAATATTTTTTATTTATCAAATGAATGATGAACAATATATTTAATCAAATTAATGAGATTTAAAAAAAAAAAGAATATCTCGATTTATTATGCAAAAAGAATGATATAAATAATGTTTTAGTACTTCTTCATATTTTATAGATAGATAGAATATATATGTCGTACATTTTATAAGAAATATCTAGATTGTTGTTATTATTTTAAGTATTTAATCAATGATATAAATGATATATTGTTAAAAAGCTTATTGCAAAAAATTTCAGTTAAGTTAATTTTATATACAGAAATTATTTAGGCCTTTTCTTAGATAAATGGTTCATATTGTTTCTAAATATTTGATAAATTATTTATTGTCAAAAAGTTGTTATAGAAATATATATTGTTGATATTACTTCATAAATTATAACATTAATTTTCTTATAATATAGATTCTTATACTAATATTTATATTTAACACCACAAACAATTATCATATGATACATTATGATTTCTAATATTAATTTCAAAATGGGTAACTTAAATAGATGACTATTGTTAATCAAAAAAGGATTTTTTCTAATTGTTGAGAAATTATTTAGTGAATGAATTTATTGGGCAAAAATAATCCCTTTTATAAGTTCATTCTTAAAATTTGATATGGGATGTTGATTTTTTAATTAAAAAATGATGATGTTTATGCCAATTTATTTGATTATTATGATTTTTAATAAAAAAAAATAAAAAATATGATTATTATGATTTACAATGTTAATTTTAAAATGGTTAATCTAAATAGATATATTGATATTATTTTTAATCGAAAAGTTTTCCTACTTGTTAAGAATATGTTCTGTTAATGCATTTAATTTATTGGGCAAAATAAAATCCTCTTTTATAATTTATATAGATTTATTCATTTATTTTTATTTTTATTTATTAGGGTAAATTCTAGATTTATCATTATGTTAGAAAATAATGTTTTTAATGTCTCCTCCTGGCTCCTACTAATGGTTGGAGATTTAATTGGTTTATTTTATTTTATTTTATATTTATTTATTTATTTTATTATTATTTACTCTTATGAGGGCATATTTTACACTTATTATTATTTATAAAAAAAACTTTTTCTACTTACTAATGGTTGGAGCTTTTAATTGACTTCTTATGAGAGGGATATATTTTTTAATAAAAAAATATGTTGTTTATGAAAATTTATATGATTTGTTAAGAATTATAGAATTATTTCTACAATTATTACTTTAAATAGATATTATTTTTATTATTGTGAATCTAAATAATTTTTTTTAATTCTAAAAAAAGATTTTGAAGCTAATTACTATAACGTTTATCGGCAAAAAGCTATCTTTATATTATATATATATATATGTATATGTATATATATGATATGATGATTCGCCACGTTACTATAAGCACAGTTATTCTCCTATACAATTAGCATGCATTTTGACATTTAATTCATATAAAAATAATTGGAATTAAAATTAAATATTTAAAAATTAACTTGAGATAACATTACCTTAACCAAAGCGGCAATATTATCCCCGGGTAATCCAACAATATTTATTCCAATGTGTCAACCTAAAATAATAATATTAAATGAATTTAATTAATATTAATGATTTATATAAATTGCAAATAAAATAAATTGAATGCAATCTGTAAATTTTTTTTCAGGAAGAATTAATGACAATAGTAGGAGGATAAATAGGAGTTTCTTTAAGGATTAGTTGAAGGATGGGGGTCATTTCAATTCCGATCGAAACAACCACGAAATCCCTCGTACCGGTCCTAGAAGAGCGGGATACGTACTCTTTCGGTTCCTTGACTTATCCACTCTCCGGTCTCTCGGAGCTGCCTCTCCACCGGCCCTCGCTCCTTCCAATCGTATTCGAAAGCACTTGTCGAACAAGCTGTCCTGTGGAGTCTCACTGCCGCCACAATTCAAACAAGCTATCAATTAATTAATGTAGACATGTGCATAATACCAATTTCATAAGTGGGAGGGTGAGTGTACAAGTAGTACGTGCTTGCCTGGTGTCACGGTCACGAAAAACGCCTATTCTGATGTCTCGTTCGATCTCGAACAGGGTAGGCTTGGGGGCCGGAGTTTGCTTCCGGTTGGGCAGCTTTGGCTGAGGCTTCTTCTGGCCGGACAGCAAGGCGATTGAAGGAAGACGACGAGGATTTATACAATCGACATCTGATCGAGCAATGTTGGAGGCTGATTTAGGGGGCACAACGGGCTGTGGAACGAATAGGAGAAAGCTGCCGATCGATCTGCCAAATAGGGAATTAGCTGTGATTTTTTCCGTTGATTGAAGATGAATCACGTTGAGTTTACCTTTGGAACAAAATGTAAAGATATATATATTGACAAAGACCAACCGATCCTATAAGCAGTAGTGAAAAGAGTGGCAAAATAATATGCACAAATTCATGAACAGATTGCACAAAATCAGGAACTAATTGAAATGGATTTTGCTGTTGGTTAATATTTAACAAAATCTGATTTTGTTTCTAGAAAATTTTAGAGAATATATATTTTTATGATATATTGTTGAGGTTGTGATTTGTAGTACGTTGTGAGGAAAATAATTTAATATAATAATTCAAACTGATAAATCACATTTACAAACTTAATAATCAAACTGTACGGTGGCCATTTGTGTATGCTTAATTATTTTCCATATGGTGGCTGATATCTTAGTCTTCACTTTCATTTAAAATCTTGTTAATTTTTTTCTTTAATTTTTTTTTTTAAAAATCACAACCCTCCCTCAGATTTTACCAACAGTTTACTCTGTTGGTGAAGGGCTTCGGCAATGCCCGGCAACACGACCCGTCGGGATCCAATTGCCCACGGTATAATCCATCACCATTTGCCAACGGTCAATGATGTTGGAATTTGCCAACGGTTGACACAGTCGATGGCTACCACCCTACAAGTTTTGACGGTTGTGGCTGTTGGGATTCAACAGCCCACAACTCGATCTGTTGGCGTCGGGGGCAATGGTGCAATCCGTCGACAAAAAACAGTCGGCATTGAAGGAGATTTTAGTAGTGCTTCTACGCACCCCTCTCGGCTGCAATGCGGCTCGAGCTTGGGGACCATCTTTTGTCTTACCTTATATGCTAAGAGTAGTGCCGATGATGTTATTGAAGATGTTCTTTTCGATGTGCATAACATCGAGTGCATGTCTGACTTTAATGAAACGCCAATACAACAATCTCCATAACTCGAATTTGTTGGTCCAACATATTCTGTTAGTCGCACTGTATGGGGCCTTAAAAGCAGGGTGCGAGCTGAGGACGGGGAAGTTGATCCTGTTCAAACAGATGGAAACATAATGATTTAGACATAATTGAAATGTATGAAAAGGGAAAAGAGAGTGAAAAGAGAGCTAGGTGGTTCTCGTACCTATCGATCTGTGCAAGAATTTGCTCCCCGCTCCAAGAAAAAGGACGTGTTTTGTGTTCTTCGCTTCCGTTGAACGCCATACCATTGGTTCGCCACATGTGGTTTGGTGGAAGCGATCTACGGTGCCCATCGTCAACCATTCTCCCATGTTCATGCATTGCAACTAGACCTGTCAAACGGGTCATTCGGGTTGGGTTCGGGTCGGGTCACTTCGGGTTTCGGGTAAAACGGGTCTCGGGTAAAACGGGTTTCGGGTTTTTCGGGTTGACTCGAACTCGGGTTTGATCGGGTTTCGGGTCGGGTTCGGGTCGATTTCGGGTTTGTCAATTTTTTCTTTTTTAAATTAAAAAAATCATTATTTGATAATTTTGTGGTAAATTTTAATTATATATAAAAAAAATTAATTATATATAATTATAAATCAAACGGGTTAATCGGGTCACCGGGTCAATCGGGTAAATCGGGTCAAAATTACCGGGTCAATCGGGTCACCAGGTCGAAACCCAGATTACTCGGAAAATTTCGGGTTTTTCGGGTTCGGGTCGAAAAAAAAAATTCGGGTCAAAATTTTCGGGTTCGGGTCGGAAATTTTTCGGGCCGGTCGGGTCGGGTCACCGGGTCGGGTTGTGTTTTGACAGGTCTAATTGCAACAGTACCATCCAAGAAAATATGCCAGACTTTATACCTCTTCGTCGCAGCTCCAACCAACATCCCCAAGCCAGGAAAGTCACTTATAGTCTACAACACTGCTACTCTCATCGTGAAAGTGGACCTTGAGTATTGATCACCAGCTCCATGAACACACTAAGACACTTTCCTGGAGACTTCGGTCTCGGAATCAACAATGCTAACATGTTGAATTCCTTCTTCATGCACATCGACAGAGGCAAGTTGTATGGCATGACTATGACAGGCCATGTGCTATGGAGGGTTGACTGATTCCCAAATGGATTGAATCCATCGCTTGCAAGTGCAATATTACATTCCTCACATCTTCAGAAAAAATGAGGGTAGGTGTTGTTGACTTGTTTCCATGCCTCACCATCCGATGGGTGTTTCAACCATTCTGCATCTCCCACCCGCTCAGCGTGCCATCGTGTAGCCTTTGCAATGTTCGACTCCATGAACAATCTCTTCAGTCTAGGGGTTAATGGAAAGTAATGGAGAACCTTTGACGGAGGGAAAGTCGTTGATTTCCCTTATCAAAATAATTCCCAAACAAACAAACTAGTATATGATGCAAGTAAGGGGTCGATCCAATAGAGAAACAAGTATTTCCAAGAATTGTGTATTTATTGATTGAAAGGTAAAAGATGGGAATAAAGTAAATAAAAGAAACTAATCTAAACAAAAGCAAGTGAAAGATAAAAGAGATGTTTCCATCCATAAATTCTCGACATTGGTTGGCTTTGTTGGCCGTCGAATCCAATTGAAGTTTTTTCTACGAATTCCTCCCATCTTAGTTTGAATAGATTAAAGCAGAAAGAGAACAATTAATCCCTTATACCTTTATGCAACCTAAGCACGGACAAAGGTTTAACATAAAGATAGCACAAGTTCCTAAGAATCTAGGCATATGAACAACACCAAGTATGCAAGGTAACCGATGTTTAAGACATATGTCGAAATCCCTACTTAGTCATGATCAAACGAAGGTTCTCACAATCCTAAGCATGCTACTACGGAATGCATTCAATGACGAAAGAACAAATACCTTGCAAGATAATATCATGGTGATCAATCACAATAATATCAACAATAATTGCAAGGGAAATCGAAAGATATTAAAGAGAGAAATAATACTTCATTAGAAACTCACAAACAACCAACCAAGTCTCGAAAGTGTAGATGAAAACAACGGAGAATTAGCCAAGCATAGCTTACCTAAATCCCTTCTCTTGAATGGAAAACAAAACATAAACTAATCTAATTGAAAGAGAAAACGGCTGTAAATCTCAATGTTAGTCTGTTAGATGAATGTTCAAACGGTTGAGGAAAACCTCCTATATAACCTGAAGGCATCGGCCAAACCCTAGAATAGAATTTCCATAAAGATAGTATTTAATCCGCTTGCGCAGATCCAGATATGAAGGGACGGCGGGTGCCGCCTACACCACGTCAGGCACCACCTTGACAACTTCGCATACTAAACTTGTAATGCATTTTCTGAAGTCGTCGTTTGTCTGATTGACACATATGAATATGCGTTAGAAAGCTCTTTTCAAGGATTACAACTCTCATGAAGACCTTAGAAGCTGAATCCAACCTCTCAGAACCTTAAACATGGGATCTCTCCATGTGCTTCATTTTCGCTCATGTTCTTGTGCTCCTTAGCTTCCCAAGGTAACGATTTCACATCTTTGTGTGAAATCACATCTTTGTGTGCAAACACAACGCTCTACCAATTGAGGAAATAGACTATTTTCAATGGGTCCTTATGATCGTTTAGGCATCAAGAAGTGATAATTTCGCAGGAAGCAAAAATAGCGCTTGAATTTGTAATCTTAATTTGCAAGTTATGCAATTGATAAAAAAGAGAGAGTATAAATTACGAACTCTCTGCAACTGGTCTCGTGAAATCGTCACCTTGGGGCAGTTCTGTTATAAGAAAAAGGAACAACTACAAAGGATATGTATAAGATCACTTACCCATCGTTGTCACTGCCATCGGACAAACTTCTTGCACTTTTTCAAATATGAAAGGATAGTTGTACACTATTGGCAGGACGGAAATATTCTATTGGTAGGATGGGGACTGTATCGTTTCATGGGATGAACGGGCAAATTTTTGCACGTTATTTATCAATTCAAGGCAAATTTTTCACCGTCCTTTTCAGTGCAGCACTAACTTTATCCAGGATAAGGACCATAGCTTGAGATTCATCACCACACATGATATATCCATGTATAGCTTTTGCATTTGTGGTTCATATAACTTCAGTTTCTGCCTGTGGAGCCTGTCTTCTCCTTTTGCTTTTCTGAGATTCATGTGGAAGTAAATTTTTTTCGTAAAGTCAATTATGCATTTACATTTTTCCAATAGTATAAATATATCGTACCATCAGTGTGCATATATCCTACCATTAGTGTCAAGTTATACAGGAATTACTGGGTTTCCATTATGATCCTACCAATATCGTTGTTTTCTCCTACCATTAGTTTCCATCAATCCTAACATTCTGATCCTACCAATATCATTCTTTTCTCCTACCATTAGTTTTCATCTATCCTACCATTTTTGGGCATATATCCTACCAATTTAAATAGCTTTCAAGGAAAATCAAGCTAGAAACCGTAGCAAATTATGTTCCACATTTATCAGAAAAACAACCAAGGGTAGAGGGTTTCCAGTCTAAAACAGAAGATAAAGGAAACCTAAGTAACATTATATTCAAGGATAGAGGCTCTAATTCAGTCGTTCTAGCATTGAATTAGATTGGATTCATGAATTTTGATTGATATAAATTGGATTGAGATTGGGATTTATGGATTGGTAATTGAGATTGAGATTATGGTCAATTCACGCCTCAATGATTACTAGTCTGGGATTTGTGGATTGGTCAATATTAATTCTACTTCTTTGCCAATAGTACAAATATATCTTACTATTCGTGTACATCTATCCTACCATTAGTGTCAAGTTATACACTTAGGAATTTCGGTGATTACATTTTTATCATACCAATATCGTATATTTATCCTACCAGGTTCACAAATTTGTCATACCACTAGTCTATATATTTCCTACCAAGTTCATAATTTTATAAGTTCAAAGATATTCATAATTCATAAATTTGTCGTATCAGATTCACAAATTTGCCATGCCATTAGTGTATATATTTCCTACCATGTTCAATCGTATAAGTCCAGAGTGATATGAACACATACTCCGCATTAGCCTATGTCAGAGTCGAACTCACATCTTTGTGTGCATACACAATGCTCTGCCAATTGAGCTAATAGACTATTTCCTACCATGTTCAATCCTACAAATGACTTAGCTTTAAGTCGGTGATCAGCTAACATCGTACAAATCACAAACCCTTGGAATAAACAAGCCCTTGAAATGCTAATTATCATAGTAATGTTTTAAAAGCCCCTCAACTCCCAAGATGTATCCATGTCATCCTCTTCTGTGTAAACTAGTTGTAAACCCGATAGTTTTAGTTACATCTATATATTCACTCACCTATTCATGGCAATTGAAAACTCCATTCTTCCATGAGCTTTTACATATTCATACATCGGCTCGGTATTTGTATGTGTACTTAGCACAAATGCAACTTGTTTGAAAAAATCCACGCCAATTGGTTGTATCCCTTTTTTGCAAATTGAATGGTAAAATCTGTCAAAAAATACAAATTTGATTAATGAATGAGCATGTTCATCAATCAGTAGCCAAATCAAGTAGGTAAACTGATGATCAAAGATAGCGATTGATAATCTAGAAAGATGGCCTATATGCTCTATTGTATACCTTCCAATATCATATGGTCCATATCAAGATCAGACTAAGCTGGAAAGAATTGGTAAATGTAAGATACCAATGATGAACAGAACAAGGCCTAACAAGATCTGAGATTTCGGGTTCAAAGCAAGACTTTACCTATGCTAGAATTCAAATATGATGATGCTTGCAACCAAATCTTTACAAGTAAAGCAATGGAATTTGGTAGATGTTTTCATTTCACAAGCAACAAGCATGGTTTTGCAGAAGGCAAAGCATATGTATGCAGAAAATTCAGATTGATACCATACCAAGAACTGCCATCCAACATACCAAACTTGGGTCATACACACATTAAAATTGGCATGTTACATACAAATAAAAAAGCTAGAAAAGACTTACTAAAAGTCCTGCTAGAATGCCAAATCAGTGGAAATAGAGTTGAAAGCCTCCATCTCTTTTGCGATAACATAAGGGGAAGAATTTTATGATTCTAATAGCCTGTAACTTCTTATTTCCTTGCATGTATTCAATATGAGATGCAAAGAAAAATATTCAGAAAATCAATGACAAAATCCACCATCCATATACACCAAAAACAGATCTTCCCATCACAGTGCACACACTATACAGTACTATACACCTTTAGAAGCTTATCATGTCAAAAACATCATAAACTGAAAATAGAATACAATGTATAAGTCCTGATGGATCATCTGATCAATACCAAACCAAAGTCTACATTTTGAAATCTCACTCAAATGCCCACCATCAATGAAATATTCAAACGTAATCAGCAGAAATTAGCACCATATCAGCAATAACAATAGAGCTTCCCAAATCCAGTTCCCCAACCCTGACAACCAAAATCAAAATCGCATCTACAAGGGAGAAAACACCATCAAACAATAGGGAAAAAACCTTAGCAAAATACATTTTGATCCACTATTCACTAAATCGCAATCAATAAGCCATAAAACAATAACGGAGATGTCCATCCTGATAGGAAGATCGGGATAGGAATCGATGAGGGATAGGAATCGATGAGGGAGAAGCAAATGTATTGAATTTCGACAAAAGAGGAGCAGATCGTTCGAAATCCAATCGAAATAAAGTTGCTCGGGTTCAATAGAAGAAGATCGGGATAGAAATCGATGAGGGAGAAGCAAACCTGCTTACCCAAAGCGTCCCAGGAGCTGCCTGAGTGCCTGGGGACTTCCATGGCGACGACTAAGAACCTCCACTGACGGGAGAAATTGCGCCGGATTTGCAGGGATGCTCGATGAATTTGAGACGACGAGGTGCAGAGCGGATCCAAACATCGTTCGTCTCTCCCCCCCTTGTATTAGGAATGGAGAGAGATCAGATTCATCTCCACGGAGGTTCATCCACAATGAACAACAAGGTCGTGTACCGTCTCTCTCCCTCGTCCTTTCACCTCCTACATCCGGTCATGAACAGTGCCAAAAAACCGGAAGATTTTTTTTCTTGGGGGTAGAGGGGTTATTTTGGGCCAATTTTTTGCCTTGTGGTCTATTTGTGCAATTAGGCCCAAAAATTGGTCTAGTTGCTACCCTTTCCTCTTTTGTTAACCGGCTGAGATTTATTAATTGGGTTCGGTTCGGTTCGGGTTATCCGTTTACTTACTTAACTAACTAGTGGTATTTAAAATATTATATAATATTATAGGAGGATTTAAAATATAACATAAAATCATTTGGGACTTGATGATTTAAGAAGAAATTGGAAAAGAATTTCAAAGATCGAAAAGTAATTTAATAATAAATTGAAAAATTACTTTAGCGAGTATTTTCAATGGGTCGGAATTCTTAACGGTTTAATTCGGATTTGAAACGGTTTTGGAACTAACTTGGCAATTATACTTGTTTGATGACTAACTAGGATGATAATATGATCAGTTGACGAACGACATGATATTTGTGACTAATAGCATGAATTGTGGTGATTTATTATAAGAGATTAAATATTGGTTACCGATGATGAGGATGATATATATATATTTGTATACTAAGCGAGAGTATGAAATGGTAATATGTGAATTAGACTAAGTATGATATGGAGATTTTCTAAGCTAACGAGTTGGCAAGTTACGATGAAAACTATATGAGATGATGAAACGAGATGAGAAATTGAATTGAGACATTAATGTTGTTGATGATGAGATGGTTAACTTATATACGTTTTATCTGAATCTTGTGTGTGTTATTTGATATATTTTGTGTAAGTTAGACTTAGACTTATTATATTACTTATCTTCTAGGTGAGCTCTAATCCGCCTGGATTTGCTTGATTGCTATATTAATTGGATTATGCGCTTCTCCAGGTAAGTTCTTTGAACTTACTCATGATGGGCGCTCTGTGCACTAGATGTTATATAGTAGGCTAGCGTCCATGCACCATACGAATTAGAATCACGCTTAGGAGCTAAAATGAAAATCATATGATTGTTATATGTCCTTGCAAGAGAACGGCCGTTATCTGTGAGTCGTAGAGTCTTTGCTAGGGTCATAGGATAACCCAGCATCATCGAGCTTTCCTGTTAGAGTCTGATTGATTATATATTTATGGTGCGGCACAACCGAGCGTCCTACCTCAGTTGTGGTATCGGCATGTATGGTTGATTATACCTGGTTTGGCATGACTGTGCATCCTACCTCGGTTGTGGTACAGACATACATGATGCAGTTGGAGGTCTGGGATATGCCACTTGGCATTATATATGGCGACTGCGAAGCACGAATTCAAACAATGGAACGGGTACCTGAATCTAAAAAAAAGAGGGGGATCTAGGTCAATCATCAGGCCACTCATGCGCATGTGTAAACACACTTTGAGAGGCATATAATAAGCATCATATCCCTAAGATGAAATGTGTAATGCAATGCGGAAATTAAATCACGCATCCCTGTTAAGCATTCCGATATCACGTCTAATGAAGGTGAACCTGTCCTCTGTCAATGGCTTAGTAAAAATGTCAGCCCATTGATAATCAGCTGAAATAAAGGATATGGACACATCACCTTTTTTGACATGGTCTCTAATGAAATGATGTCTTACATCAATATGTTTTGTCCTTGAATGCTGAAGGGGATTCTTTGTAATGGAGATGGCACTTGTGTTGTCACACTTAATGGGAATATCTTTGAGGTCGATGCCAAGATCTCTCATTTGTTGAGCTATCCAAAGGATTTGGGAGCAACATGCTCCAGCTGCTATGTATTCGGCTTCGGTAGTGGAAAGAGCAAAAGAGTTTTGTTTCTTTGAGTGCTAACTAATCAAGGATGCCCCTAAGAATTGGCTACATCCTGACGTGCTCCTCCTATCCACCTTGTAGCCTGCAAAGTCTGCATCAGAATACCCAATTAGTGTAAAATCTCTTTGCTTCGGGTACCACAGGCCAAGCTCCTTAGTGCCATTGAGATATCGAAAGATCCCATTCACAACCACGAGGTAAGATTCTTTAGGGTCAGCTTGAAACCTAGCACACATGCAAACACTAAACATGATGTCAGGTCTACTAGCAGTAAGATATAATAAAGATCCAATCATCCCTGGATACTCCTTTTGATTGACACTCTTCCCGGTCTTGTCTTGATCTAAGGACAAGATTGAGCTCATGGGTGTCTTGGCTTCTTTGGATTGATCCATTTTGAACTTCTTCAATAGATCTTTATTATACTTGCTTTGATTGACAAAGATCCCTTTCCTAGATTGATGGACTTGCAACCCCAAAACGAAGTTGAATTCTCCCATTAAGCTCACCTCAAGTTCACTGTACATAATATCATAAAATTCCTTGCACAAAGATGTGTTAGTAGCCCCAAACAATATATCATCAACATATATTTGGATAACCAATATGTCCTTTCCTTTGGTCTTGATAAAAAGAGTCTTGTCGATCAACCCCCTTTTAAAATCATTTTCTAAAAGATATTTTGACAAACGCTCATACCAACCTCTTTGGGCTTGTTTCAAACCATATAGCGCTTTGTCTAGTTTGTAAACATGATTAGCAAATTCCGAACTTTCAAAACCCGGGGGTTGAGCCACATAAACTTCTTCTTCTAAGAAACCATTAAGAAATGCACACTTGACATCCATTTGATATAATTTAATGCCTATAAACGATGAAAATGCTAGTAAAATACGAATGGCTTCAAGCCTGGCTACGAGAGAAAAAGTGTCCTCGTAGTCGATACCTTTCTCTTGATTGTAGCCTTGAGCAACAAGCCTTGCTTTGGTCCTCACGATCTTACCATTCTCATCTAGCTTGTTCCGGAATACCCAACGTGTGCCAATGACTGATTGATGCTTTGGCCTAGGCTTTAAGGTCCAGACTTTGTTCCTTTCAAATTCGTTAAGCTCTCTTTGCATAGCAATGATCCAGTCTGGCTCTTGAAGGGCCTCATCTACCTTCTTTGGTTCTACAAGTGAAACAAAAGCGTGAAAAGCACAGAGATCTTTAAGTTTAAAACGAGTTTGAACACTAGATATAGGGTCAGAGATTATATCCTTTAATGAGTGTGATGAGGAGTATTTGAAATTTCTCTTACTAGTCTCAGCTCCCTGGTTCGTCACATCAACATGATTGATTTGTGGTACATCTGACTCCATGGATATGTTAGGTCTCAGTTACCGTAGTTTCTGAAGTCTCGACACTTTTTGGATTGGTCGCCAAGGGCTTTGGACTGAGATTCAAGACCTTGGGCCAATTCCTCAGTGTTAAGAATCTGATCCTGCATGTTCCTCTTCTTTGTGTTCTTGGTAGCAATATCATCACCATCCTCATTCTCTGTATGTTGTTAAAATCTAAATCTGCAACACTTTCACTTAAAGAACCGTCATTGCATTCATCAAATATAACATGAATACTTTCCTCAACCATCTTGGTCCTTTTATTGAAGATTCTATATGCTTTGCTACTTGTGGAGTAGCCAAGAAATATACCTTGATCACTACGCGCATCAAATTTCCCAAGGTTATCTTTTCCATTGTTATGAACAAAAAAAGTACAACCAAAGGGTTTAAATACGATATAAGGGGTTTGCGGCCTTTGAAAAGTTTATAAGGAGTTTTCTTTAAGATGTAACGAATAAGACAGCGATTCAAACTATAGTTAGCTGTGTTAACAGCTTCAACCCAAAAGGTTTTAGGTAATCCATTTTCTAAAAGCATAGTCCTAGCCATGTCCTCTAGGGTGCGGTTCTTTCGTTCCACAGCCCATTTTGTTGAGGTGTCCTAGGAGCAGAAAAATTATGGGAGATGCCATATTTAGCACAAAATAAATCAAACTAAAGTTGATCAAACTCCCTACCATGATCACTTCGAATTGACACTATGGGCTCGTTTCTTAAAGTTTGCAACTCCTTACAAAGTTTTGAAAACTCAAATAAAGCCTATGATTTTTCTTTTAAAAATGCAACCCCAAGTATATCTCAAAAAATCATCAACAACAACAAGCATGTACTTTTTACCATTGGGAGATTTGACTCGCATAGGACCACATAAATCCATATGTAAAAGTTCAAGGGGTCTAGAAGTACTTACAACCTTCTTGGGTTTGAAAGAGCTACATGTTTGTTTACCTCGTGTGCATGCTTTGCACATATCAATACCTTTGAAGTCCATCTCAGGTAGTCCTCTTACAAACCCTTTGGACATAAGCTTTTGTAGTGTATGTGGGCTTACATGACCGAGTCTCCTATGCCAGAGCTTTGGATCGTCCGTCAAAGCTTTTAGGCAGGTTAAGCTTCCTTGTACCACTTGCTCAGCATTCACAGAATAGATGTTGTTATAGCGATAGGCAGTTAGAACTATTTCACCTGTATCTTCTCTGCGCACTAAACATCTTTTCTTGTTAAATCCAACATCATTACCACTATCACATAGTTGAGAAACACTAAGCAAATTATACTTCAAACCATTAACAAGATAAACATTTTTAATGTTGTGGTTAGGATCACTCCCAGCACTACCGATACCAACGATGTCACACTTTCCTTTGTCACCAACAGGGATTGTTCCAGTGGATTGCTTCTTTAGTTCATGGAAGAGAGACCTCTTCCCACTCATATGTCTAGAGCATCCACTATCAATAATCCATTTTTGCTCTTTCACCTTGGTGATCTCCTGCAAGACAAAAATCAACCTTTGTGGCTAGACCAATAAGCAAATTTAGATCCATTATTGGGATAAACCATATTTGGTAAAACAGTGCCTTTGGGGACCCAAACTTGTGTTATCCGTTCTTTTCTCAAGTGAACATGAAATGTATTGCGAATAATATGTGTATTCTTTCTTCTATAGGGGAAGGTCTCTCTTACATGTCCCTTTCTTGCACAGTTGTGACATATAGGAGAGGTTTTGTTTCCTTTTGCCTTCACAGAAGTGGTAATTTGTTGCTTCTTTAAAAACCTCGGGTTGTAGCCAATACCACTTTTGTTTAGAGAACTTTGTTGCTCACCCAACATCCTATCAAGAGTGCCCTTGGACTTGGTAAAACTTATGAGGGTTGTTTGTTGGTCTTGAATCTTCTTATTGAGGGTTGTCTGTTGGTCATGATGTTCACTTCTTAGAAACGAGAGATCTTGCTTGAGTTCAGATTTCTCTGAGTCAAGAGTCTTGACTTTAATGTCAAGACCCGAATAAGAGGTTTCAAGACATTTGACCCGCATAGACAGTTCCTCAATAGTTATTTCCTGATCCACGGTGTTCTTAATAAGAGTGTTCGTTTGGGCAATAAGTTTCCCTTCATTGGCAATCATATTAGAAAGGAATTCCGATAGTACCTCTTTTGGACTTGCCATGAGTTCTCTCACAGTTACCTTAAGTTGTTCATCGTGGGATTCATCTCCTGAGGCCATGAGACAAAGGTTGACCTTTTCATCATCGGAGTCTGAGTCACCTGAGTCAGAATCACTCCAAGCTGCCACCATGGCTTTCTTTTTCCATCTATCACCTTTCTTGAAATGACTCTTCTTCTTTTGAGGGCAGTCTTTCACTAGATGGTCTGTTTCACCACATTCAAAACAAAACAAAGGTTTAGTCTTCTTGTCATATTTTTTGTATTGATACTTACCTCAAAATTTAGAAGACTCTGATCCATCTTTGTTGTTGAATTGCTTCTTTATTTGGAGGATTCGAGAAAGACCCCTTGTAATGAGAGCAAAGGGATCATCCTCATCATCATCCTCATCTTTAGAATCAGACACATATTTGGGCTCATCTTTCTTAGACTTGAGTGCCAAGTTCTTAGTGCTTGTTCTCCATCATCTTCATTGAGAATCATCTCATGTGTGATCAGCTTCCCAAGCAAGTCATCAAGGGGTAGAGTGGTGAGATTTCGGGCTTCTTCTATGGTTGTTACTTTAGGGCCCCATTTGTTCTTTGGGAGGCACCTCAATATCTTCCTCACTTTCTCAACATTCTTAAAGGTCTTGCCGAGAGAGTCAAGGTTGTTCGTGATTTCCGTGAACCGTGTGAACATGGCCTTAATGGACTCATCAACATTCATTTTGAAAAGTTCATACTTTCGAAGGAAGATACTGATCTTGGTGTCCTTCACTTGACTGGTTCTTTCGTAGGTGACAACCAGCTTGTCCTAAATCTCTTTAGCCGACCTACAAGATGAAATACGATTAAACTCATCAGTACTAAGACCACGGTATAGTAAGTTAATGGCCTTGTAGTTCTTGGAAACAAGTTCAACATCCGCTTGGATGTATTCTGCCTTCTCTTCGTGACTTTGCTTCAATTAGGTCCGTCTTTAACAGGAATCTTCGGACCATTCTCTATAATGTTCCAAAGTTCCAGATCTTGATCTATAATGAACATTTTCATCAAGGACCTCCAGTGGACGAAGTTGTTTCCTACAAAGAGCGGTGGTCTACTAGTAGACCTTCCTTGTGCAAATCCTCCGCTTGCTTCACCAGACATGATCAAAAACTCACAAGATTGTTAGATCTAAAGCAGTGAGTAAGCCTCTGATACCAATTGAAGGTTCGATGAAGGTTCGATAAAGATACTCTATAACACAACGAATTGTTAACGAGGTTCGGCTCCTTAAAGGCTTAGTCCCCGCCTAGGGTTCTTCCACAACCCTAGGATTCAACCGGGTTTATTGATTCACAAGACTTAGGATCCTAATAGCTCACCGAGAAGCCTCTCTCCTATACAATTGCAATCTAGTCAACTCATGTTCCCTTGGAGTCCTAGACCAATCTAGAAGAGCCCCACCTCTCTCAGCTATCTAGTACAATCCTCTTACACTTCGTGAATCAATCGCCTAGTGCTCACTTCCTGAGTTATAAACTCTCGAGTATAATACTCTCTCAGAATATATCCTATAAGCTCACTTTGTAACTCTCAAATGCTTTGAAACAAAAGATACGACTCTTAACACATAGCAGAGAGTACACGAAGAAGACATATTGACTTGAGGGCTTGTGTGCGTTGTAGTTCAATGATGTTTGTGTTCAACACTTTTACTTCTTCTCTATTCTTCATCTCCTTTTTATACTTGTTCAAATCGGCGCCATTTGTAGAAAGAATCATCTCCCAACGGCTACTTCAAATCATGGCATAGATGCAATCTTCATAATCTTCTATTCTGGGAAACTTCTAAGTGCATGATCTTCGATTTGATTTTTCACGTATCTCAGCACAAGGAAGGAGATCTTCTTGAAATCTACACTGTATGGTTAGTATAATATATATAGAATAATATTCGGACACCATACTTAGATAATATAAGATAATAAAATACATACAATACAGGTTTTGAATTTCATCAATACAACATTAGCTTCAAGACCTTTGACACAAGCTTTGTGTCAAAGCCTTTGAAACAATTTCTGATTTTCATCAAGGGAGTGGAGTTATCACGAACCGACAAGTTGCTTAAACCATAAATCCTAATATTCATTACCATAATCTTTATAGAAAAGAACTTACACCAACCCAACAGGTACAAATAGACAGGGATAAACAGACTTACCATACAAGCCTGTAAAAGCCTGATCATTGCTAAGTTCATTACAACATGGAGGATCAACCTCGCAATATGCCAAACATAACAAACCTTACAATAATGGAAAGAGTGGTAAGTGAGCCTAATACAACCACTCAAACAAGACCGACACTAGCAAAAGTAGTTAACAACACTAGATAGAAGTATAGCTTGGATAAGATTGGGTGAACAGAACTTTAGATCACACAGTACTACCAATGCACAACCAAAAGGGCAATACAAGAGGGGGCGACTAGAGGAACTACTCATGTTTACTGCATTTTTGGGCACTACCATAAGGGTTGGAGCTGGCAGTGTCCACGCCCTCAGTTTCTAGCTTTCTTTTTGTCGACTCAATGTTTGATGAAACATCAACATTCAATTGCTCCAACTGATGAGTCACCGAAGGTAACTCAATAGGAGCAACAATGCAGAAGAGGTCCGACGACGGAATGGGTTGCTAAGGATTGGAATATTGAATTCAACGGAAGGAGGGATATCATGAAGAATCTCATCAAAGTTTACCTGATCAAGATCGTCACTTCTAAATCCATCCGCAGCCGAGTCATCCACCTTACAATCTATGAATTCTACATCATCGTCGACATCAATATCAAGCTCCAGGGGAGGGCTTGACACTACAGGCAAGGGTGCTAACACAATGGTGGGGTTAATGATCGGCATAGGAGTAAAGGCATCACCTCCAACCTCAGTTGGAGTTGATGAAACAACAGTCCCAACCAAGGGATCCCCCAACACAGTAGTGTAGTAGCCAATGGACAATTTCAGAGCTAAGAGAAGATGATGAGCCTGAAATACAACTAGCATTGGTACCAAAGCATTTAAGCAATTCAGCTTTGGAGTGTCCAAACTTAGCCGAAGTAGGATCTACTGGTTTCTTAGAGGCCACTCGGACCCATTCAGCATCAGTGATAACGGCAGCGAAGCTGCCATCCCTATTGGTGCTCTCAACACCCACCCTCTCGTCGAGATTAGAAAACGAGGAGGAATCCCTTAAGGGACAATCCCTGAAGAGATGATTAGCATCTCCACAACAACCATACCCCTTCGAGATCTCTTTAAACTACAACGGGTATGTCTCAAGCTCCCCAAACTCATTCATCAACAGGACCTTTCTCTCACCAATCCGAGTAATATCCACCCTGACATAGACCCGCGGATAGCGAAACCGTGCACTTTTTTTGTTGAAGGCCGCGACCCGAATAATCGAACCCAGGCCATTTCTTTCCACTAAGGACTTCAAGAGCTCGTCGTTGATATACTTGATCGGGAGCCCCGAAAACCGAACACAAACATCAAGGGTGATCAAGGGCTCTGAATGTTCATCGAAATCCAAGCACCACTTTCTCAGCACCATAAACTGTCATTTAACATGGAAAGGACGGGCCTCCCAAGTCTTCTCGCAATCACCGGGGGCTTCAGATTTCAGCTCAAACCACCCATTGGCCATAGGTACAAGTTGAAAGCCCTTCTCCAAAAACTTCCACCCATATTGGACCTTCTAGTGAATCGTCTTTGCCTCAACACTTTCCCCCTCAATGGTGGAGAAAAGGGAAGAGTTAGCAAGTGAGAAGATGTTTTCCTGGACTCCTGTCACTAGGGACCTCAGTTGGTCCAAGTTGACAGAAGACGACTTCTTCTTCTCCTCCTTTTTTGCCTTCTTTGGGATGGCACAACCTTCCTCAGGCCGAACTCGCCTAGCAACAACTTCTTTGAGATCTTGGATTTCAAACCCTATCGGGAGTTGAGAGGGGGATCGGCCGGAGTCAGATCCACCACCACCACTTTTTGATTTCCCTTCTTGGTGACAATTGGGTCCATGGCAAAAAAAAAAACAAATATAGCTTCGTTAAAGTTCGCAGACAGTGTAAGTAAAGTAGAAGAGGAGGAAGATGAATGAGAAGTGAGCAATCTGAGAAAGAAACCCCCATACCCTAAATAATCAATCATGAGGAGCAAACAAGGGGGAAAGAGTTGACGTTTAGCTTCATAAACCTCCATTGTACCCCCGGATGGCAACAAGATTGATGTATTCCCTTCGGGCCTATCGAGAAAGAGTTGTCAATCGCCAAAAAGTAAACCAGTCCCAAAGAACAAGAGAAGTTCGGCCAGGGAGGAGGCTTAGCGTTCCTCACCAATAGATTTTGGAGATTGATACTAAGGATAGACCCAAGATGATTTGATGTTTATAAGAATCTTATTGAATTTTGTACAAATAAAGTCCATATTAATAATTAAGATAGATATTAATATCTTTCGAAAAAAAATGAAGAAGATGGAAATATATTTTGAAATTGATGTAAATTTTGTATAATAAATGTAATATTTTCAAATTTTAATATAAGCTTAATAGTTAATTATGAAAAATATTTATCTTTAATTTTAGAACTCTTTTTCATAATATTTAAACAAAAAATCATAAAAATATTTACCGACCAAAATATTTATCAAATTATTTAAGATGTTATTAACTGATCCATTAATTTTTTTATACATGTTTATATATTGATTTAAATGAACTCAGCCTTAGTTTATTTTATGGTTTTTTATAAACTTCCACAGAAATATTTTTAAAAATATTAATCTTCATAATTTAATTTAAAAAAATTAAATATGAATGATATAAAATAGGGCAAATTGCATAAAATAGCACGAACTTTAGGCATAGTTGCACTCAGTGGCACGAACTTAAAAAAATACAAAAATAATCACCAACATTGGGGTTTAGTTGCGGTTGGTGGCACGTACCCCTTATCTCGCTAATTTGTACCAGTGGGGGTGCTTACATGGAATTTTTTTTTTATTAAAAAGGCATATAGCGAGATATGGATTAGTGAGAATGCTTACATGATTTTTTTTTAAATTAAAAGACATAAAAGATGTGTCCAAATTATGAAACTAGCTAGGTTCCAATTATATTTTTTTATTTCATGTAATTCCAAATCAAAGATAATTGTGACAAATATAACATTGGGAAATTGAAATTTGGTACTAGTTATTTTAATTTGCAAATGTTATATTTGTCACAATTATCTTTGATTTGGAAGTACATGAAATAAAAAATAAAAATGGAACCTAGCTAGTTTCATAATTTGGGCACATCTTTTATGTCTTATAATTTTTAAAAAAAAATCTATGTAAGCATTCCCACTAATTCATATCTCGCTATATACCTTTTTAATTAAAAAAATTCCATGTAAGCACCTCACTAGTCCACATTAGCGAGATATGGGGTATGTGCCACTGATCGCAACTAAACCCCAAAATTGGTGATTCTTTTTGAATTTTTATAAGTTTGTGCCACTAAGTGCAACCACCCCTAAAGTTCGTGCTATTTTATGCAATTTGCCCTATAAAATATAATCTGTTAAGAAATCACGCAACATCGCGACTAATACAACTAGTATTAACATATTTTCATTCAGAACACACAATAATTATAATCTATTTAGTTCACATTTTGTTTTATGAAAATGTGATGGAATGTACCTTTTTCAATTTTTTTGGTAATTATATCCTTGAGTTTTTGTTTTTAGTAATTGTACTTTTTTAGTGTGAATTTTACCTATATACTCTTAAAGTAGAATTTTCATCTTTTTAAAAATTTACAAAGTAAATAAATATAGATAAGATTGTAGAAGATTTGTATATACCTATGAACAAGGGATTGTGAAGGGATAAAATTAGTTTGTGCTAATCTATATAGTTACAATTGTATAAATTTGTGTAACTATCCTTAATTCTTGTATACAATATTAATTGTAACTAAAATTAGTTTGTAATTATATGTTGATTACCTTTGTGTAACCGTCCTGAATTCTTGTATACATTATTGTAATCGACATACTCACATTATTGTAACTCATTTATTGTAGGTGATTGAATTCTTGTAACTAATTGCTTATACCTAATATTTATTATAATTAACTAACTTCATAAGTATTGTAATCAACATAATCACAGTTTTGTAATTAATTACTTGTACACAATCACGGTATTGTAACTAATTTTTTGTACACGATTTAATTCTTGTAATTAATTACTTGTATCTAATTTGTATTGTAACTAACTTCGTAATTCAGGTTTCAGTAAGTTACAATAAGCATACAATATGTTTCAATAAGCTACAAAATGGCATAACATATAGTTTCAATAAAAAAATGTTCCAAATACACAAAATAGGTTTCAAGAATCATAATTAGGTTTCAATAGGTTACAACAAGTATACAAATAAAGGGTACAACGAGTATACAATATTCTTGTAACCCTAATTATGGTTTCAATGGATTGTCAATGATTAGACAGTGTTAGTAAGTTGATTAAAAAAAACTGATGGTTTTTGTAACCCTAAATTTACCCAAACGCAAATAAACATAGTCTATACCAGAGTTGTCGAAGAGCATACAACAAGAATTATAACACAAAGGACATAACCACATACCTTCAATCTTATAACTTATTCTCCATCGACACTACTTGGAAAAGCATCAAACTAAATTGATAGATGGGAAGAAGTTGATGTGTTGAACGATTCGTTTTAATCGATTTGGGAAGACAGATATTGCTAGTTACAAGATATGTGATTGAAGAAAGATAGTATCATCTTTTTTTCCTCTGTATGGGCAAATAAGTCATTAATAATAAAAATGTAGAATTAACAACAACAAAAAAACTCCACGAGTATAATTAGTCATAAAAAAACTTTAATAAGGTCTATTCACCTAATTATCCTTTTTGTTTTTGTTCAAAAGTTTTTAGAAAGTGGCATGGGTAAATACACTTTAGATCCCATTGAAGTATAAAATAGCGGTTTTGCTATATGCACGGTGAAAATATTGCCGAATGCATGGATTAGCCTTCGCAATCGTGTATTACGGATGCGCGATCGAAAAAGAAATCTTGCAACCGCGGACTGGGCATGCGAGGATACGGATGACTGATAGTTTAGGCGGATGCAGACTGGGCATGCACAGTTCATGACAGCTTGCGTGGATGGGATGTCTTCGTCACGCACGAGTATATCGCCGGCTGCTGCTGTCACTGATCGCACGTGGGAATATCTCGATCACGGGTCACAATGGCTAGCGTGTGTGATTGCCTATAAATCCCTAGGATTCTCTCCTTTCTGCACACTTTGGCTGAGCAGGGTAAGTTCTCATTTCTACACTTTGGCTTCTCTCCTGTCTACATTTTCGATTTGTTCTTCTTTCCCCATTTTTTATTTAATTAATTCAATTCAATGTTATTCCAGATTTTAAAGGTTTCAATTCATCATCTTTGATAGATGGTTGTGTTTGCCACTTTGCCCATTGTTTCGCTTGTTTCCGAATCTGCATACACACGGTATTTGTGTAAATTTAATTTCCACTTCCCTTCAATTTGCGTCAATCCGACGAACGAGGACTCGGGAAAGTGCGTTTCAAGAACAGAGCAGAAAGCTGAGAGAACTTTACTCGATCTCGAGTACACTTACTCGATCTCGACAAAGGCTGTCCGAGCACACTTGGTCAAGCAGAGCTGATTGAGGACACTAAGCCAGAGCAATCCGACTCCTGGAACCCTACTCAATCTCGAGGAGGCCTTGTCGAGATCGACTGCACCTCAGTGCCAAGTCCGGAGTCGACAAGTTGAGACAAGCCGAGAAGCCGAGGACGGAGAAGCCGATCCAACTCTACTCGATCTCGAGTACAGCTAGTCAAGATCGAGGAGCCAAGGAGCACCAGTCCTACTCGAGATCGACTAGCCCTAGTCGAGATCGACGAGCGTCGTGTCCGAAGCCGCGTTACGCGGTTTGCTGTCCGACGCGGTTTGGCTTTCCTTGGGGCAGAAGGAGTCCGAGATATCTGAGATCTATCAACATCTATCCACACCTATCAACACATGGAAGATTTTGCTCTTTAGATAGAATTTCCCTTTTTTGATTTAATTCCTAAATTTCTTTTATTTATCTTTTAAGCCTTTAGATATAGATTTAGATAAAGATAGATATTTCTATCCTTGATTAGCAAGGAATAGAAGGCTATAAATAAAGCCTTAGGGGCTAGTTTTTCATTCATTCAATCACACATTCAATTCCATTCAAGTAAGTAGGAGTAAAGAGAGAGAGAGTTTGTGGCAAGCAAGGTGGAAAGGCGAAAGCGGATTTGTCTTGTTGGTTGTAAGCTTTCTTTATTTAATTCAATGCAAGTTAGTTTCTTTTGTTATTTGATGTCTTTCTTGATGATGAAGAGTGAAGAGCATACAACAATAATTATAACACAAAGGACATAACCACATACCTTCAATCTTGTAACTTAATCTCCATCGACACTACTTGCAAAAGCATCAAACTAAATTGATAGATGGGAAGAAGCTGATGTGTTGAACGATTCGTTTTAATTGATTTGGGAAGACAGATATTGCTAGTTACAAGATATGTGATTGAAGAAAGATAGTATCATCTTTTTTTCCTCTGTATGGGCAAATAAGTCATTAATAATAAAAAGGTAGAATTAACAACAACAAACTTTAATAAGGTCTATTCACCTAATTATCCTTTTTGTTTTTGTTCAAAAGTTGTTAGAAAGTGGCATGGGTAAATACACTTTAGATCCCATTGAAGTATAAAATAGCGGTTTTGCTATATGCACGGTGAAAATATTGTCGAATGCCCGGATTAGCCTTCGCAATCGTGTATTACGGATGCCCGATCAAAAAAGAAATCTCGCAACCGCGGACTTGGCATGCGAGGATACGGATGACTGATAGTTTAGCCGGATGCGGACTGGGCATGCACGGTTCATGACAGCTTGTGTGGATGGGATGTCTTCGTCACGCACGAGTATATCGTCGGCTGCTGCTGTCCCTGATCGCACGTGGGAATATCTCGATCACGGGTCACAATGGCTAGCGTGTGTGATTGCCTATAAATCCCTAGGATTCTCTCCTTTCTGCACACTTTCGCTGAGCAGGGTAAGTTCTCATTTCTACACTTTGGCTTCTCTCCTGTCTACATTTTCAATTTGTTCTTCTTTCCCCATTTTTTATTTAATTAATTCAATTCAATGTTAATCCAGATTTGAAAGGTTTCAATTCATCATCTTTGATAGAAGGTTGTGTTTGCCACTTTGCCCATTGTTTCGCTTGTTTCCGAATCTGCATACAAACGGTATTTGTGTAAATTTAATTTCCACTTGCCTTCAATTTTATAATCTATGATGCAAGTGGTAGCATATCTATCTTTGTATTCTTTCAACACCCCCTTATAACGAACGTGTGTAAAACCTAGATTCGTCTAGAAATCGGTTTTGGATAGCGGAAGCGTAATAGATCTAAAGCGATAACGAAAGATCAAACGAAGAATCACAAGCAATCGAACACTTAAGCAGTTTTACGTGGTTCGGTATAATACCTACATCCGCGGGGGCTCAAGAGTTGGCCGAATCCACTATAAGAGAGTTCGTACAAGGGATGATACAAGCAATGAAAGCAAGCAACCCTAATCTAACATGAATGTGAATTAGAGGTACAAGGAAGAAGAAGAAATCCCCCTGTATGGGATAAAACCAGAAGATCGATAGAGAAATCGATCTCTAAAACCCGAGATCTCAGAAGACGAGGAGAGCGGCCACCCAGGAGGACGCCGGAGCTCGATCCACCTTCCAGAGAAGCCACCAGCAACCATTCTTCTCCGAGCGCTCAAGAACCGACGGCAAGAGAAGGAGAGAAAGATCCAAACCCTAGAAACCCTAATCGGAGAAAAGAGAGCGTTTGTGAGGAGAGAGAAGATAGAAGCTGAAGTGTCCAGCTCTCAAGAGGAAGCGACGCTTTGTAGCTAGGTCAAGAGCCAAACACCAAAACGCTGCGCTCCTACCAAGAGAGGTAGGTCAGGCTCCGCGTCCCTGGGCTCTGGGCTACCAGCTCATCCGAGCTTGAAGGTACTTTGGGCCAGTAATGGGCTAAAGCCCAATACCAGGTAAGGTCACTTCTTCCCATCATACCTTATACAAGATATATGTATATAGTATAGTTTATACATATATATGTTTAACCCCGCTATAGTATAGTCTCGTTAGAGGATCAAGCCTAAAAGGCTCAATACGACTCGGTCGAGACGTATAACTATAGTGCAACATATATGTATAATATATACTATAATATACCAGTATAAACATCATACACACATACATGTCCAAACAAACATATAAAACAATATTACATGCCAAAGGAAAACTTAGGAAATTAAACACATATCATTACACACACCCCTCTACTTTTCTAAGTCTTGCATTGGGCAGACTCAGACTCGACATGTAAGTGGATTCTTCATGGCCAGGTCCATCCTCAGCCCAAGCATACATCACACACAGAGATCACTCAAGTTCCTCCAAGTGGAGGAAGTTCCTACAAAACACAAATTTATCATGAGGGACAATTTTAGTGCCAAAATCTGCAGGATTAAGTCTACCATTAATTTTCTTAACATGAATGATGTTATCTTCAACTTTTTCACGAATGAAATGGTATCTAACATCAGTATGTTTAGTACGCTCATGGTACATGGGATCTCTACACAAATATAGAGCACTTTGGCTATCTATATGCAGCACAGATCTATAATGCTTTAATTCCTCTTCTTTCAAAATACCCTGCAGCCAGATAGCCTCTTTACGGGCCTCTGTTGCTGCAATGTATTCAACTTCAGTGGAAGATAATGCAACTATAGACTGTTGTTGGGACTTCCAGGAAATACAATTACCCGCCCATGTATAAACATAGGAAGTAATAGATTTCCTAGTGTCCTTGTTACTAGCATAGTCAGCATCAACAAAACCATGTAATCCAGATGCAGAAGTATGCTCAGAATACAACAATGACAGATTAACCGAGCCAAGCAAGTATTTCAACAAGTATTTCATGGATAACCAGTGCTTCTCAGAAGAATTAGACATAAATCTACTTAGAGTACTGATAGCAAATGCCAGATCAGGCCTAGTACAGATCATAGAGTACATAATAGACCCAACAGCAGCATCATATGGTATAAACTTCATATTTTTCATCCCAATAGCAAACAAAACATCTTTAGACTTAGTCAAATCAAGATGAGGACCTAAAGGAATGTTATTCACTTTGTCACCAGAAATATGAAACATGTCAAGCACCTTATGAATGTAATCACATTGATGCAACCATAACTTTTTATGCTTTCTATCTCTAAGAATGGACATTCCTAAAATTTTCTTAGCAACACCCAAATCTTTCATGTCAAAATGCTTCTGCAAGTTCTTTTTAATATCTAAGATGCAATCTTTAGATTTAAAAATCAGAAGAATATTATCAACATATAAAAGCACATAAGCAGCAGGACCATGTCTTTTAACACCTTTAAAATACAAGCATGTATCAAACTTACTTCTTTTAAACCCTAAACTGAATCTCATACATCTATCAAACTTAATGTTCCATTGTCTAGGAGACTGTTTAAGACCATAGATAGATTTATTCAGCAGGCAAGCATAGTTAGGATGCACAGAATCAACAAAGCCCTTAGGATGTCTCATGTATATAGTCTCATCCAAGTCACCATGCAAGAAAGCAGTTTTAACATCCATTTGCTCAAGTTCAAAATCATGCACAACAGTCATAGCAAGTAAGACTCTAAGAGTCTTATACTTAACCACAGGAGCAAAGATTTCATTATAGTCTTCACCCTCTCTTTGGGTGAAGCCTTTAGCAACAAGCCTGACTTTATATCTAGGTGGATCAGATTTAGACACACCATCTTTAAGTTTAAAAATCCATTTGCAATCAACAAGTCTTGCATTTTCAGGTTTAACAACTAAAGACCAGGTTTGGTTAACCCTCATAGACTCAATCTCTTCATCCATAGCCTTTTTCCAATTCTTATAGTGAGCACACTTTAAAGCATGTTCATAAGTTTCAGGTGTAAAAGATTCAACCACATCAGAAACAAGGCAAGCAAACTCAACAATGTTATTTATGAACCTTTTATTTGGAATGACAGTCCTAGGACTCCTATCCCTAGTCAACAGCCAATCAGTGAGATCATGTCTTTCAGCAACTGAAGAACTAGAGGAACCAGAACCAGAAGCAGGCACAGACTCAACAATAATATCCTCATCTATAGACACAGGAGAAACAGAAGAGGAAGGCAAAACAGTAGGTTCAATAACAGGTTCATTAGCTTCCCCACCCAATTGGTGAGGTTGCACAACCATAGAATCAGAAGGGGTAGAAACAGAAGAGAGAGTAAGAGGAGGGGAGGGAGAATAACCAGTATCAAATTCATCATCATAGTCAGTTTCAATGTTATTAGGAACATAGAACTGATCATCATTGTGTTCCTGCAAGTTAGTACCATGTACAGTACAAACATAAGTCATTTTAAAGTGAAATTCATTCTCATTAAAAATAACATTCCTACTCACAATAGTTTTATAAGCTCCAGGTTGAACAAGTAACAATTTATAACCTTTAACACCTTGAGGATATCCCAATATGACACACTTTTGTGACCTGGGATTCAACTTAGGTTGGTTAATGTATGAATATACAGTGCAACCAAAAGGTTTAAGATGATCAAGGTGAGGTTTTCTTTTATACCACATTTCATAAGGAGTCTTAAAATCAATCACAGAAGAAGGGGTTCTATTTATCAAATATGCAGCAGTCATAACAGTTTCACCCCACAAAGAATGCTTTAAACCAGAGGAAATAAGCATGCATCTAGCCTTTTCAAGAAGAGTCTTGTTCATCCTCTCAGTAGTACCATTCTGCTGGGGAGTTCCAGGAATTGTCAAGTGCCTTTTAATACCATTATGTTTACAATAAGCATCAAACAAGGAATTACAAAACTCAAGACCATTGTCAGTTTTTAAGCACTTAACAAATAAGCCAGTTTCCTTTTCAACCATGGATTTCCAATGTTTAAAAGTTTCAAAAGCTTCATCTTTAGTTTTCAACAGAAACACCCAAACTTTTCTACTATAATGGTCAATCAAGGACATAAAATATCTTTTCAAACCAACAGTAGATATTTGGGCAGGGCCCCATATATCAGAATGAATATAATCCAAAGGAGCAGTTGAAACAAATGCAGATGATTTGAAACTTTTTCTAGTATGCTTACATAAAACACAGTTTTCACATAATTCAATGGAACAAGGTTTAACAGGAATAACACCAGACTTATACAAGTTCTCAAGACCTTTATTACCAATATGACCTAACCTGACATGTCATAACATAGAATCATGCATAGACATAGGCTTATCAATGGCAGTAAAAGCAGTAGCAGAGGAATTCACAATAGGAGTAGCAATCAGTTCATACAATCCAGCTTTTGTCAAGCATTTAATCACAGGTTTACTATCCGTAGTAACAATCCTCACACCATCAGAACTGTACACATCATATTTTAATTCCTCAAGAGCACTTTCAGACAATAAGTTTCTTCTTAAATCAGGCACCCATTTAACATCCTTTATAACTCTAACAACATTGTCAAACATTCTTAAGGCAACAGAACCAACACCTTTTATTTTAAGCACAGAATGATCACCTAGCATGACAGTACCAACATCATAGCATTTAAGGTCAGAAAACCAAGACTTATGGAAGGTAGCATGCATAGTACATCCAGAATCTAAAATCCAAGCATTGGAGTCACCAGAATTTAACAAAGCAAGCACTTTATGAGTATAATAAGGATGAGATTCAAGCACAGCAGAAACATTAGGCTTTTTACCAGCAAACCTTTCATCTTTCTTCCTATTAAAGCAGTGTTTCTCAATGTGACTAGATTTAGAGCAGTAAGAACATACAAGGTGAGATTTATCAGATTTACCACTTTGATGATTTTCAGTTTTACTGGAATCTTTTTGAGGTTGTTTATTGTTGTTATTGTTGTTATTATTCTTATTGCCGGGATTTATGGATTGGTAATTGAGATTGAGATTAGGGTCAATTCACGCCTCAATGATTACTAGTCTGGGATTTATGGATTGGTCAATATTAATTCTACTTCTTTGCCAATAATACAAATATATCTTACTATTCGTGTACATCTATCCTACCATTAGTGTCAAGTTATACACTTAGGAATTTCGGTGATTACATTTTTATCATACCAATATCGTATATTTATCCTACCAGGTTCACAAATTTGTCCTACCACTATTCTATATATTTCCTACCAAGTTCATAATTTTATAAGTTCAAAGATATTCATAATTCATAAATTTGTCATATCAGATTCAAAAATTTGCCATGCCATTAGTGTATATATTTCCTACCATGTTCAATCGTATAAGTCCAGAGAGATATGAATACATACTCCGCATTAGCCTATGTGAGAGTCGAGCTCACATCTTTGTGTGCATACACAATGCTCTGCCAATTGAGCTAATAGACTATTTCCTACCATGTTCAATCGTACAGATGACTTAGCTTTAAGCTGGTGATCAGCTAACATTGTACAAATCACAAACCCTTGGAATAGACAAGCCCTTGAAATGCTAATTATCATAGTAATGTTTTACAAGCCCCTCAACTCCCAAGATATATCCATGTCATCCTCTTCTGTGTAAACTAGTTGTAAACCCGATAGTTTTAGTCACATCTATATATTCACTCACCTATTCATGGCAATTGAAAACTCCATTCTTCCATGAGCTTTTACATATTCATACATCGGCTCGGTATTTGTATTTGTACTTAGAACAAATGCAACTTGTTTGAAAAAATTCACGCCAATTGGTTGTATCCCTTTTTTGCAAATTGATTGGTAAAATCTGTAAAAAAAATACAAATTTGATTAATGAATGAGCATGTTCATCAATCAGTAGCCAAATCAAGTAGGTAAACTGATGATCAAAGATAGCCACTGATAATCTAGAAAGATGGCCTATATGATCTATTGTATACCTTCCAATATCATATGGTCCATATCAAGATCAGACTAAGTTGGAAGGAATTGGTAAATGTAAGATACCAATGATGAACAGAACAAGGCCTAACAAGATCTGAGATTTCGGGTTCAAAGCAAGACTTTACCTGTGCTAGAATTCAAATATGATGATGCTTGCAACCAAATCTTTACAAAGAAAGCAATGGAATTTGGTAGATGTTTTCATTTCACAAGCAACAAGCATGGTTTTGCCGAAGGCAAAGGATATGTATGCAGAAAATTCAGATTGATACCATACCAAGAACTGCCATCCAACATACCAAACTTGGGTCATACACACGTTAAAATTGGCATGTTACATACAAATAAAAAAGCTAGAAAAGACTTACTAAAAGTCCTGCTAGAATGCCAAATTAGTGGAAGTAAAGTTGAAAGCCTCCATATCTTTTGCGATAACATAAGGGGAAGAATTTTATGATTCTAATAGCTTGTAACTTCTTATTTCCTTGCCTGTATTCAATATGAGATGCAAAGAAAAATATTCAGAAAATCAGTGACAAAATCCACCATCCATATACACCAAAAACAGATCTTCCCATCACAGTGCACACACTATACAATACTATACACCTTTAGAAGCTTATCATGTCAAAAACATCATAAACTGAAAATAGAATACAATGTATAAGTCCTAATGGATCATCTGATCAATACCAAACCAAAGTCTACATTTTGAAATCTCACTCAAATGCCCACCATCAATGAAATATTCAAACGTAATCAGCAGAAATTACCACCATATCAGCAATAACAATAGAGCTTCCCAAATCCAGTGCCCCAACCCTGACAACCAAAATCAAAATCGCATCTACAAGGGAGAAAACACCATCAAACAATAGGGACAAAACCTTAGCAAAATACATTTTCATCCACTATTCACTAAATCGCAATCAATAAGCCATAAAACAATAACGGAGATGTCCATCCTGATAGGAAGATCAGGATAGGAATCGATGAGGGAGAAGCAAATGTATTGAATTTCGACAAAAGAGGAGTAGATCGTTCGAAATCCAATCGAAATAAAGTTGCTCGGGTTCAATAGAAGAAGATCGGGATAGGAATCGATGAGGGAGAAGCAAACCTGCTTACCCAAAGCGTCCCAGGGGCTGCCTGAGTGCCTGGGGACTTCCATGGCGACGACTAAGAACCTCCACTGACGGGAGAAATTGCGCCGGATTTGCAGGGATGCTCGATGAATTTGAGACGACGAGGTGCAGAGCGGATCCAAACATCGGCCGTCTCTCCCCCTTGTATTAGGAAGGGAGAGAGATCAGATTCATCTCCACGGAGGTTCATCCACAATGAACAGCAACGTCGTGTACCGTCTCTCTCCCTTGTCCTTTCACCTCCTACATCCGGTCATGAACAGTGCCAAAAAACCGGAAGATTTTTTTGCTTGGGGGTAGAGGGGTTATTTTGGGCCAATTTTTTGCCTTGTGGTCTATTTGTGCAATTAGGCCCAAAAATTGGTATAGTTGCTACCCTTTCCTCTTTTGTTAACCGGCTGAGATTTATTGATTGGGTTCGGTTCGGTTCGGGTTATCCGTTTACTTACTTAACTAACTAGTGGTATTTAAAATATTATATAATATTATAGGAGGATTTAAAATATAACATAAAATCATTTGGAAATTGATGATTTAAGAAGAAATTGAAGAAGAATTTCAAAGATCGAAAAGTAATTTAATAATAAATTGAAAAATTACTTTAGCGAGTATTTTCAAGGGGTCGGAATTCTTAACTGTTTAATTCGGATTTGAAATGGTTTTGGAAGTAACTTGGCAATTATACTTGTTCGATGACTAACTAGGATGATAATATGATCAGTTGACGAACGACATGATATTTGTGACTAATAGCATGAATTGTGGTGATTTATTATAAGAGATTAAATATTGGTTACCGATGATGAGGATGATATATATATTTGTATACTAAGCGAGAGTATGAAATGGTAATATGTGAATTAGACTAAGTATGATATGGAGATTTTCTAAGCTAACGAGTTAGCAAGTTACGATGAAAACTATATGAGATGATGAAACTAGATGAGAAATTGAATTGAGACATTAATGTTGTTGATGATGAGATGGTTAACTTATATATGTTTTATCTGAATCTTGTGTGTGTTATTTGATATGTTTTGTGTAAGTTAGACTTAGACTTATTATATTACTTATCTTCTAGGTGAGCTCTAATCCGCCTGGATTTGCTTGATTGCTATATTAATTGGATTATGCGCTTCTCCAGGTAAGTTCTTTGAACTTACTCATGATGGGCGCTCTGTGCACTAGATGTTATATAGTAGGCTAGCGTTCATGCACCATACGACTTAGAATCACGCTTAGGAGCTAAAATGAAAATCATATGATTGATATATGTCCTTGCAAGAGATCTGTGAGTCGTAGAGTCTTTGCTAGGGTCATAGGATAACCCAGCATCATCGAGCTTTCCTGTTAGAGTCTGATTGATTATATATTTATGGTGCGGCACGACCGAGCGTCCTACCTCGGTTGTGGTATGGGCATGTATGGTTAATTATACCTGGTTCAGCATGACCGTGCATCCTACCTCGATTGTGGTACGGACACACATGATGTAGTTGGAGGTCTGGGATATGCCACTTGGCATTATATATGGCGACTGCGAAGCACGAATTCAAACAATGGAACGGGTACCTGAATCTAAGAAAAAGAGGGGGATCTAGGTCAATCATCAGGCCACTCATGCGCATGTGTAAACACACTTTGAGAGACATATAATAAGCATCATATCCCTAAGATGAAATGTGTAATGCAATGCGGAAATTAAATCACGCATCCCTGTTAAGCATTCCGATATCACGTCTAATGAAGGTGAACCCGTTCTCTGTCAATGGCTTAGTAAAAATGCCAGCCCATTGATAATCACCTGAAATAAAGGATATGGACACATCACCTTTTTTGACATGGTCTCTAATGAAATGATGTCTTACATCAATATGTTTGGTCCTTGAATGCTGAACGGGATTCTCTGTAATGGAGATGGCACTTGTGTTGTCACACTTAATGGGAATATCTTTGAGGTCGATGCCAAGATCTCTCATTTGTTGAGCTATCCAAAGGATTTGGGAGCAACATACTCCAGCTGCTATGTATTCGGCTTCGGTAGTGGAAAGAGCAAAAGAGTTTTCTTTCTTTGAGTGCTAACTAATCAAGGATGCCCCTAAGAATTGGCTACATCCCAACGTGCTCCTCCTATCCACCTTGTAGCCTGCAAAGTCTGCATCAGAATACCCAATTAGTGTAAAATCTCTTTGCTTCGGGTACCACATGCCAAGCTCCTTAGTGCCATTGAGTTATCGAAAGATCCTATTCACACATGCAAACACTAAACATGATCTCAGGTCTACTAGCAGTAAGATATAATAAAGATCCAATCATCCCTCGATACTCTTTTTGATTGACACTCTTCCCGGTCTTGTCTTGATCTAAGGACAAGATTGAGCTCATGGGTGTCTTGGCTTCTTTGGATTGATCCATCTTGAACTTCTTCAATAGATCCTTATTATACTTGCTTTGATTGACAAAGATCCCTTTCCTAGATTGATGGACTTGCAACCCCAAAACGAAGTTGAATTCTCCCATGAAGCTCATCTCAAGTTCACTGTACATAATATCATAAAATTCCTTGCACAAAGATGTGTTAGTAGCCCCAAACAATATATCATCAACATATATTTGGATAACCAATATCTGCTTTCCTTTGGTCTTGATAAAAAGAGTTGTGTCGATCAACCCCCTTTTAAAATCATTTTCTAAAAGATATTTTGACAAGCGCTCATACCAAGCTCTTTGGGATTGTTTCAAACCATATAGCGCTTTGTCTAGTTTGTAAACATGATTAGGAAATTCCGAACTTTCAAAACCTGGGGGTTGAGCCACATAAACTTCTTCTTCTAAGAAACCATTAAGAAATGCACACTTGACATCCATTTGATATAATTTAATGCCTATAAACGATGCAAATGCTAGTAAAATACGAATGGCTTCAAGCCTGGCTACGAGAGCAAAAGTCTCCTCGTAGTCGATACCTTTCTCTTGATTGTAGCCTTGAGCAACAAGCCTTGCTTTGGTCCGCACGATCTTACCATTATCATCTAGCTTGTTCCGGAATACCCAACGTGTGCCAATGACTGATTGATGCTTTGGCCTAGGCTTCAAGGTCCAGTTTTTGTTCCTTTCAAATTCGTTAAGCTCAGTTTGCATAGCAATGATCCAGTCTGGCTCTTGAAGGGCCTCATCTACCTTCTTTGGTTCTACAAGTGAAACAAAAGCGTGAAAAGCACAATGATCCTTTAATGAGTGTGATGAGGAGTATTTGAAATTTCTCTTACTAGTCTCAGCTCCCTGGTTCGTCACATCAACATGATTGATTTGTGGTACATCTGACTCCATGGATATGTTAGGTCTCAGTTGCAGCAGTTTCTGAAGTCTCGACACTTTTGGATTGGTCGCCAAGGGCTTTGGACTGAGATTCAAGACCTTGGGCCAATTCCTTAGTGTTAAGAATCTGATCCTCCATGTTCCTCTTCTTTGTGTTCTTGGTAGCAATATCATCACCATCCTCATTCTCTGTATGCTGTTAAGATCTAAATCTGCAACACTTTCACTTAAAGAACCGTCATTGCATTCATCAAATATAACATGAATACTTTCCTCAACCATCTTGGTCCTTTTGTTGAAGATTCTATATGCTTTGCTACTTGTGGAGTAGCCAAGAAATATACCTTCATCACTACACGCATCAAATTTCCCAAGGTTATCTTTTCTATTGTTCTGAACAAAACAAGTACAACCAAAGGGTTTAAATACGATATAAGGGGTTTGCGGCCTTTGAAAAGTTCATAAGGAGTTTTCTTTAAGATGTAACGAATAAGACAACGATTCAAATTATAGTTAGCTGTGTTAACAACTTCAGCCCAAAAGGTTTTAGGTAATGCATTTTCTAAAAGTATAGTCCTAGCCATGTCCTCTAGGGTGCGGTTCTTTCGTTCCACATCCCATTTTTGTTGAGGTGTTCTAGGAGCAGAAAAATTATGGGAGATGCCATATTTAGCACAAAACAAATCAAACTAAAGTTGATCAAACTCCCTACCATGATCACTTCGAATTGACACTATGGGCTCGTTTCTTAAAGTTTTCAACTCCTTACAAAGTTTTGAAAACTCAAATAAAGCCTCTGATTTTTCTTTTAAAAATGCAACCCAAGTATATCTGGAAAAATCATCAACAACAACAAGCATGTACTTTTTACCATTGGGAGATTTGACTCGCATAGGACCACATAAATCCATATGTAAAAGTTCAAGGGGTCTAGAAGTACATACAACTTTCTTGGGATTGAAAGAGCTACGTGTTTGTTTACCTCGTGTGCATGCTTTGCACATATCAATACCTTTGAAGTCCATCTCAGGTAGTCCTCTTACAAGCCCTTTGGACACAAGCTTTTGTAGTGTATGTGGGCTTACATGACCGAGTCTCCTGTGCCAGAGCTTTGGATCGTCCGTCAAAGCCTTTAGGCAGGTTAAGCTTCCTTGCACCACTTGCTCAGCATTCACATAATAGATGTTGTTATAGCGATAGGCAGTTAGAACTATTTCACTTGTATCTTCTTTGCGCACTAAACATCTTTTCTTGTTAAATCCAACAACATTACCACTATCACAGAGTTGAGAAACACTAAGCAAATTATACTTCAAACCATTAACAAGATAAACATTTTTAATGTTGTGGTTAGGATCACTAAGAACACTACCGATACCAACGATGTCACACTTTCCTTTGTCACCAAGAGGGATTGTTCCAGTGGATGGCTTCTTTAGTTCATGGAAGAGAGACCTCTTCCCACTCATATGTCTAGAGCATCCACTATCATTAATCCATTTTTGCTCTTTCACCTTGGTGATCTCCTGCAAGACAAAAATCAACCTTTGTGGCTAGACCAATAAGCAAATTTAGATCAATTATTGGGATAAACCATATTTGTTAAAACAGTGCCTTTGGGGACCCAAAATTGCGTTATCCGTTGTTTTCTCAAGTGAACAGGAAATGTATTGCGAAGAATATGTGTATTCTTTCTTCTATAGAGGCAGGTCTCTCTTACATGTCCCTTTCTTGCACAGTGGTGACATATAGGAGAGGTTTTGCATCCTTTTGCCTTCACAAAAGTGGTAATGTGTTGCTTCTTTAAAAACCTCGGGTTGTAGCCAATACCACTTTTGTTTAGAGAACTTTGTTGCTCACCCAACATCCTATCAAGAGTGCCCTTGGACTTGGTAAAACTTATGAGGGTTGTTTGTTGGTCTTGAATCTTCTTATTGAGGGTTGTCTATTGGTCATGATGTTCACTTCTTAGAGACGAGAGATCTTGCTTGAGTTCAGATTTCTCTGAGTCAAGAGTCTTGACTTTAATGTCAAGACCCGAATAAGAGGTTTCAAGACATTTGACCCTCATAGACAGTTCCTCAATAGTTATTTCCTGATCCACGGTTTTCTTAATAAGAGTGTTGGTTTGGGCAATAAGTTTCTCTTCATTGGTAATCATATTAGAAAGGAATTCCGATAGTACCTCTTTTGGACTTGCCATGAGTTCTCTCACAGTTACCTCAAGTTGTTCATTGTGGGATTCATCTCCTGAGGCCATGAGACAAAGGTTGGTCTTTTCATCATCGGAGTCTGAGTCACCTGAGTCAGAATCACTCCAAGCTGCCACCATGGCTTTCTTTTTCCATCTATCACCTTTCTGGAAATGACTCTTCTTCTTTTAAGGGCAGTCTTTCACTAGATGGTCTGTTTCACCACATTCAAAACAAGACAAAGGTTTAGTCTTCTTGTCTTATTTTTTGTATTGATACTTACCTCGAAATTTAGAAGACTCTGATCCATCTTTGTTGTTGAATTGCTTCTTTATTTTGAGGATTCGAGAAAGACCCCTTGTAATGAGAGCAAAGGGATCATCCTCATCATCATCCTCTTCTTTAGAATCAGACACATATTTGGGCTCATCTTTCTTAGACTTGAGTGCCAAGTTCTTAGTGCTTGTTGGGAGTTCTCCATCGTCTTCATTGAGAATCATCTCATGTGTGATCAGCTTCCCAAGCAAGTCATCAAGGGGTAGAGTGGTGAGATTTTGGGCTTCTTCTATGGTTGTTACTTTAGGGCCCCATTTGTTCTTTGGGAGGCACCTCAATATCTTCCTCACTTTCTCAACATTCTTAAAGGTCTTGCCGAGAGAGTCAAGGTTGTTCGTGATTTCCGTGAACCGTGTGAACATGGCCTTAATGGACTCATCAGCATTCATATTTAAAAGTTCATACTTTCGAAGGAAGATACTGATCTTGGTGTCCTTCACTTGACTGGTTCTTTCGTAGGTGACAACCAGCTTGTCTTAAATCTCTTTAGCCGACCTACAAGATGAAATACGATTAAACTCATCAGTACTAAGACCACAATATAGTAAGTTAATGGCCTTGTAGTTCTTGGAAACAAGTTCAACATCCGCTTGGATGTATTCTGCCTTGTCTTCGTGACTTTGCTTCAATTATGTCCGTCTTTAACAGGAATCTTCGGACCATTCTCTATAATGTTCCAAAGTTCCAGATCTTGATCTATAATGAACATTTTCATCAAGGACCTCCAGTGGACGAAGTTGTTTCCTACAAAGAGCGGTGGTCTACTGGTAGACCTCCCTTGTGCAAATCCTCTGCTTGCTTCACCAAGCATGATAAAAAACTCATAAGATTGTTAGATCTAAAGCAGTGAGTAAGGCTCTAATACCAATTGAAGGTTCGATAAAGTATAACAAAGTAGAATAAAGATACTCTATAACACAACGAATTGTTAACGAGGTTGGGCTCCTTAAAGGCTTAGTCCCCGCCTAGGGTTCTTCCACAACCCTAGGATTCAACCGGGTTTATTGATTCAGAAGACTTAGGATCCTAATAGCTCACTGAGAAGCTTCTCTCCTATACAATTGCAATCTAGTGAACTCACGTTCCCTTGGAGTCCTAGACCAATCTATAAGAGCCCCACCTCTCTCCGCTATCTAGTACAATCCTCTTACACTTCGTGAATCAATCGCCTAGTGCTCACTTCCTGAGATATAAACTCTCCAGTATAATATATATAGAATAATATTCGGACACCATACTTAGATAATATAAGATAATAAAATACATACAATACAGGTTTTGAATTTCATCAATACAACATTAGCTTCAAGACCTTTGACACAAGCTTTGTGTCAAAGCCTTTGAAATAATTTCTTATTTTCATCAAGGGAGTGGAGTTATCACGAACCGACAAGTTGCTTAAACCATAAATCCTAATATTCATTACCATAATCTTTATAGAAAAGACCTTACACCAACCCAACAGGTACAAATAGACAGGGATAAACAGACTTACCATACAAGCCTGTAAAAGCCTGATCATTGGTAAGTTCATTACAACAAGGAGGATCAACCTCGCAATATGCCAAACATAACAAACCTTACAATAATGCAAAGAGTGGTAAGCGAGCCAAATGCAACCACTCAAACAAGACCGACACTAGCAAAAGTAGTTAACAACACTAGATAGAAGTATAGCTTGGATAAGATTGGGTGAACAGAACTTTAGATCACATAGTACTACCAGTGCACAACCAAAAGGGCAATACAAGAGGGGGCGACTAGAGGAACTACTCATGTTTACTGCATTTTTGGGCACTACCATAAGGGTTGGAGCTGGCAGTATCCAAGCCCTCAGTTTCTAGCTTTCTTTATGTCGACTGAATGTTTGATGAAACATCAACATCTAGTTGCTCCAACTGATGAGTCACCGAAGGTGACTCAATAAGAGCAACAATGCAGAAGAGGTCCGATGACGGGATGGGTTGCTAAGGATTGGAATATTGAATTCAACGGAAGGAGGGATATTATGAACAATCTCATCAAAGTTTACCTGATCAAGAACGTCACTTCTAAATCCATCCGCAGTCGAGTCATCCGCCTTACAATCTATGAATTCTACATCATCGTCGACATCAATATCAAGCTCCAGGGGAGGGCTTTCCACTACAGGCAAGGGTGCTAACACAATGGTGGGGTTAATGATCGGCATAGGAGTAAAGGCATCACCTCCAACCTCAGTTGGAGTTGATGAAACAACAGTCCCAACCAAGGGATCCTCCAACACAGTAGTGGAGTAACCAATGGACAATTTCAGAGTTAAGAGAAGATGATGAGCTTGAAATACAACTAGCATTGGTACCAAAGCATTTAAGCAATTCAACTTTGGAGTGTCCAAACTTAGCTGAAGTAGGAGCTACTGGTTTCTTAGAGGCCACTCGGACCCATTCAACATCAGGGATAGCGGCAGCGAAGCTGCCATCCCTATTGGTGCTCTCAACACCCACCCTCTCGTCGAGATTAGAAAACGAGGAGGAATCCCTTAAGGGGCAATCCTTGAAGAGATGATTAGCATCTCCACAACAACCATACCCCTTCGAAATGTCTTTAAACTACAGCGGGTATGTCTCAAGCTCCCCAAACTCATTCATCAACAGGACCTTTCTCTCACCAATCCGAGTAATATCCACCCTGACACGGACCCGCGGATAGCGAAACCGTGCACTTTTTTTGTTGAAGGCCGCGACCTGAATAATCGAACCCAGGACATTTCTTTCCACCAAGGACTTCAAGAGCTCGTCGTTGATATACTTGATCGGGAGCCCCGAAAACCGAACCCAAACATCAAGGGTGGTCAAGGGCTCTGAATGTTGATCAAAATCCAAGCACCACTTTCTCAGCACCATAAACTGTCATGTAACATGGAAATGACGGGCCTCTCAAGTCTTCTCGCAATCACCGGGAGCTTCGAATTTCAGCTCAAACCACCCATTGGCCATAGGTACAAGTTGAAAGCCCTTCTCCAAAAACTTCCACCCATATTGGACCTTCTGGTGAATCGTCTTTGCCTCAACACTTTCCCCCTCAATGGTGGAGAAAAGGGAAGAGTTAGCAAGTGAGAAGATGTTTTCCTGGACTCCTGTCACTAGGGACCTCACTTGGTCCAAGTTGACAGAAGACGGCTTCTTCTTCTTCTCCTTTTTTGCCTTCTTTGGGATGGCACAGCCTTCCTCAGGCCGAACTCGCCTAGCAACAGCTTCTTTGAGATCTTGGATTTCAAACCCTATCGGGAGTTGAGAGGGGGATCGGCCGGAGTCAGATCCACCACCACCACCTTTTGATTTCCCTTCTTGGTGACAATTGGGTCCATGGCAAAAAAAAAAAACAAATAGAGATTCGTTAAAGTTCGCAGACAGTGTAAGTAAAGGAGAAGAGGAGGAAGATGAATGAGAAGTGAGCAATCTGAGAAATAAACCTCCATTGTACCCCAGGATGGCAGCAAGATTGATGTATTCCCTTCGGGCCTATCGGGAAAGAGTTGTCAATCGCCAAAAAGTAAACCAGTCCCAAAGAACAAGAGAAGTTCGGCCAGGGAGGAGGCTTAGCGTTCCTCACCAATAGATTTTGGAGATTGATACTAAGGATAGACCCAAGATGATTTGATGTTTATAAGAATCTTATTGAATTTTGTACAAATAAAGTCCATATTAATAATTAAGATAGATATTAATATCTTTCGAAAAAAAATCAAGAAGATGGAAATATATTTTGAAATTGATGTAAAATTTGTATAATAAATGTAATATTTTCAAATTTTAATATAAGCTAAATAGTTAATTATGAAAAATATTTATCTTTAATTTTAGAACTCTTTTTCATAATATTTAAACAAAAAATCATAAAAATATTTACCGACCAAAATATTTATCAAATTATTTAAGATGTTATTAACTGATCTGTTAATTTTTTTATACATGTTTATATATTGATTTAAATGAACTCAATCTTAGTTTATTTTATGGTTTTTTATAAACTTCCACAGAAATATTTAAAAAAATCTTAATCTTCGTAATTTAATTTAAAAAAAATTAAATATGTATGATATAAAATAGGGCAAATTGCATAAAATAGCACGGACTTTAGGCATAGTTGCACTCAAGGGCACGAACTTAAAAAAATACAAAAATAATCACCAGCATTGGGGTTTAGTTGCGGTTGGTGGCACGTACCCCTTATCTCGCTAATTTGTACCAGTGGGGGTGCTTACATGGAATTTTTTTTAATTAAACAGGCATAAAGCGAGATATGGATTAGTGAGAATGCTTACATGATTTTTTTAAAATTAAAAGACATAAAAGATGTGTCCAAATTATGAAACAAGCTAGGTTCCAATTATATTTTTTTATTTCATGTAATTCCAAATCAAAGATAATTGTGACAAATATAACATTTGGAAATTAAAATTTGGTACTAGTTATTTTAATTTGCAAATGTTATATTTGTCACAATTATCTTTGATTTGGAAGTACATGAAATAAAAAATAAAAATGGAACCTAGCTAGTTTCATAATTTGGGCACATCTTTTATGTCTTATAATTTAAAAAAAAATCTATGTAAGCATTCCCACTAATTCATATCTCGCTATATACCTTTTTAATTAAAAAAAATTCCATGTAAGCACCTCACTAGTCCACATTAGCGAGATATGGGGTATGTGCCACTAATCGCAACTAAACCCCAAAGTTGGTGATTCTTTTTGAATTTTTATAAGTTTGTGCCACTAAGTGCAACCACCCCTAAAGTTCGTGCTATTTTATGCAATTTGCCCTATAAAATATAATTTGTTAAGAAATCACGCAACATCGCGACTAATACAACTAGTATTAACATATTTTCATGCAGAACACACAATAATTATAATCTATTTAGTTCACATTTTGTTTTATGAAAATGTGATGGAATGTACCTTTTTCAATTTTTTTCGTAATTATATCCTTGAGTTTTTGTTTTTAGTAATTGTACTTTTTTAGTGTGAATTTTACCTATATACTCTTAAAGTAGAATTTTCATCTTTTTAAAAATTTACAAAGTAAATAAATATAGATAAGATTGTAGAAGATTTGTATATACCTATGAACAAGGGATTGTGAAGGGATAAAATTAGTTTGTGCTAATCTATATAGTTACAATTGTATAAATTTGTGTAACTATCCTTAATTCTTGTATACAATATTAATTGTAACTAAAATTAGTTTGTAATTATATGTTGATTACCTTTGTGTAACCGTCCTGAATTCTTGTATACATTATTGTAATCGACATACTCACATTATTGTAACTCATTTATTGTAGGTGATTGAATTCTTGTAACTAATTGCTTATACCTAATATTTATTATAATTAACTAACTTCATAAGTATTGTAATCAACACAATCACAGTTTTGTAATTAATTACTTGTACACAATCACGGTATTGTAACTAATCAAGAATTAAATACTTGTATCTAATTTTTATTGTAACTAACTTCGTAATTAAGGTTTCAGTAAGTTACAATAAGCATACAATATGTTTCAATAAGCTACAAAATGGCATAACATATAGTTTCAATAAAAAAAATGTTCCAAATACACAAAATAGGTTTCAAGAATCATAATTAGGTTTCAATAGGTTACAACAAGTATACAAATAAAGGGTACAACGAGTATACAATATTCTTGTAACCCTAATTATGGTTTCAATGGATTGTCAATGATTAGACAATGCTAGTAAGTTGATTAAAAAAAAACTGATGGTTTTTGTAACCCTAAATTTACCCAAACGCAAATAAACATAGTCTATACCAGAGTTGTCGAAGAGCATACAACAATAATTATAACACAAAGGACGTAACCACATACCTTCAATCTTGTAACTTATTCTACATCGACACTACTTGGAAAAGCATCAAACTAAATTGATAGATGGGAAGAAGTTGATGTGTTGAACGATTCGTTTTAATCGATTTGGGAAGATAGATATTGCTAGTTACAAGATATGTGATTGAAGAAAGATAGTATCATCTTTTTTTCCTCTGTATGGGCAAATAAGTCATTAATAATAAAAATGTAGAATTAACAACAACAAAAAAACTCCACGAGTATAATTAGTCATAAAAAAACTTTAATAAGGTCTATTCACCTAATTATCCTTTTTGTTTTTGTTCAAAAGTTTTTAGAAAGTGGCATGGGTAAATACACTTTAGATCCCATTGAAGTATAAAATAGCGGTTTTGCTATATGCACGGTGAAAATATTGCCGAATGCATGGATTAGCCTTCGCAATCGTGTATTACGGATGCGCGATCGAAAAAGAAATCTCGCAGCCGCGGACTGGGCATGCGAGGATATGGATGACTGATAGTTTAGGCAGATGCGGACTGGGCATGCACAGTTCATGACAGCTTGCGTGGATGGGATGTCTTCGTCACGCACGAGTATATCGCCGGCTGCTGCTGTCACTGATCGCACGTGGGAATATCTCGATCACGGGTCACAATGGCTAGCGTGTGTGATTGCCTATAAATCCCTAGGATTCTCTCCTTTCTGCACACTTTGGCTGAGCAGGGTAAGTTCTCATTTCTACACTTTGGCTTCTCTCCTGTCTACATTTTCGATTTGTTCTTCTTTCCCCATTTTTTATTTAATTAATTCAATTCAATGTTATTCCAGATTTTAAAGGTTTCAATTCATCATCTTTGATAGATGGTTGTGTTTGCCACTTTGCCCATTGTTTCTCTTGTTTCCGAATCTGCATACACACGGTATTTGTGTAAATTTAATTTCCACTTCCCTTCAATTTTATAATCTATGATGCAGCTGGAGAAAAGACCATTTTTCACCATTCTTCGTTCTGAATCAAGCTTTGATGTCTTCATGAGAGTTGTATCCCTCGGAAAGAGCTTTCCAACGCATGGTCATATGCGTCAATCCGACAAACGAGGACTCGGGAAAGTGCATTTCAAGAACAGAGCAGAAAGCTGAGAGAACTTTACTCGATCTCGAGTACACTTACTCGATCTCGACAAAGGCTGTCCGAGCACACTTGGTCAGGCAGAGCTGATCGAGGACACTGAGCCAGAGCAACCCGACTCCCGGAACCCTACTCAATCTCGAGGAGGCCTTGTCGAGATCGACTGCACCTCAGTGCCAAGTCCGGAGTCGATAAGTTGAGACAAGCCAAGAAGCCGAGGACGGAGAAGCCGAGCCAACTCTACTCGATCTCGAGTACAGCTAGTCATGATCGAGGAGCCAAGGAGCACCAGTCCGAGCCTTGTCGAGCAGAGCTACCCGACCAAGCCAGCCAGCCCAAGTCGACGCCAGTCCTACTCGAGATCGACTAGCCCTAGTCGAGATCGACGAGCGCCGTGTCCGAAGCCGCGTTACGCGGTTTGCTGTCCGACGCGGTTTGGCTTTCCTTGGGGCAGAAGGAGTCCGAGATATCCGAGATCTATCAACATCTATCCACACCTATCAACACATGGAAGATTTTGCTCTTTAGATAGAATTTCCCTTTTTTGATTTAATTCCTAAATTTCTTTTATTTATCTTTTAAGCCTTTAGATATAGATTTAGATAAAGATAGATATTTCTATCCTTGATTAGCAAGGAATAGAAGGCTATAAATAAAGCCTTAGGGGCTAGTTTTTCATTCATTCAATCACACATTCAATTCCATTCAAGTAAGTAGGAGTAGAGAGAGAGAGAGTTTGTGGCAAGCAAGGTGGAAAGGCGAAAGCGGATTTGTCTTGTTGGTTGTAAGCTTTCTTTATTTAATTCAATGCAAGTTAGTTTCTTTTGTTATTTGATGTCTTTCTTGATGATGAAGAGCGAGTAGTCCACCCACTTCTGGGGCTGGGGTGAGCCCGACGGTGGCCATGTGAGGTGATGCGGTAAAGGTCAGATCTTGTTATGCAATTCGTCTTCTATCCCTATGAGCATGATTCTTTTGCGAGAGTAGAAGGTGATCCTTGTTTGTGTTATTGAAGCGAAAGTGATATTAATACAACTTGGGTTAATTATGTGAAAAGGGTTGGTAACAATTAGGGTTTATGCGAAAGCCTCTATATGCCTATTTGTTAGTAACGAAAATTATTTTGATAGAAAGCATGATCTTTTATGCCTTTATGTGTAACTTTGCATGGTTATCGTTGTGGTGTTGACACCCTGGCTTTGGAAGTTCTTTATATATTGATTTATTTCTGTCGAAATTCTGAGTTCTGTCTTCGAATTTGCAATTTACAACTTTATGAGTTTTCGGTCGATACCCTGGCTTGTCGAGATCGAGTAAGGCCTTAGTCGATCTCGAGTTGGTTTTGGTCTATATCAAATTGAGTTTCTGCTTTCTGTCGTCGATTTAAAGTTTCTGTCTTTTACAGTTCTGTTGTCAATCTCGAGTTACAACTGGTCGAGATCGAGTTAGCTTCTGTCTTTGCTTTGTTCTTTGCTTTCGTTTGCTATTTTCTGTCTTTCTTTCTTTGTTTCTTTGTTTCTATCTTTCTGTTTCTTTTCTGTGAGATTTACAGCTGCCTAGGATCCGCTGACACGCTTCCTCGTGGATTCGATCCTGACTTTCTCATACTGCATTGGAGGAGTCTTATAATTATTTGCGTGGGCCTAAATCTGGTTTGAATTTATTTCATTATATTTCATACTCGATTTCCTCCTCACAACAAATATCTATCTTTGTATTCTTTCAACACCCCCTTATAACAAACGTGTGTAACACCTAGATTCGTCTAGAAATCGGTTTTGGATAGCGGAAGCGTAATAGATCTAAAGCGATAACGAAAGATCAAACGAAGAATCACAAGCAATCGAATACTCAAGTAGTTTTACGTGGTTCGGTATAATACCTACATCCACGGGGCCTCAAGAGTTGGCCGAATCCACTATAAGAAAGTTCGTACAAGGGATGATACAAGCAATGAAAGCAAGCAACCCTAATCTAACATGCATGTGAATCAGAGGTACAAGGAAGAAGAAGAAATCCCCCTGTATGGGATAAAACCAGAATATCGATAGAGAAATCGATCTCTAGAACCCGAGATCTCAGAAGACGAGGAGAGCGGCCACCCAGGAGGACGCCGGAGCTCGATCCACCTTCCAGAGAAGCCACCAACAACCGTTCTTCTCCGAGCGCTCAAGAACCGACGGCAAGAGAAGGAGAGAAATTCCAAACCCTAGAAACCCTAATCGGATAAAAGAGAGCGTTTGTGAGGAGAGAGAAGATAGAAGCTAAAGTGTCCAGCTCTCAAGAGGAAGCGACGCTTTATAGCTAGGTCAAGAGCCAAACACCAAAACGCTGCGCTCCAACAAAGAGAGGTAGGTCAGGCTCCACGTCCCTGGGCTCTGGGCTACCAGCTCATCCGAGCTTCAAGGTCTTTGGGCCAGTAATGGGCTAAAGCCCAATACTAGGTAAGGTCACTTCTTCCCATCATACCTTATACAAGATATATGTATATAGTATAGTTTATACATATATATATGTTTAACCCCGCTATAGTATAGTCTCGTTAGAGGATCAAGCCTAAAAGGCTCAATACGACTCAGTCGAGACGTATAACTATAGTGCAACATATATGTATAATATATACTATAATATACCTGTATAAACATCATACACAAATACATGTCCAAACAAACATATAAAACAATATTACATGCCAAAGGAAAACTTAGGAAAGTAAACACATATCATTACAAACACCCCTCTACTTTTCTAAGTCTTGCACTGGGCAGACTCAGACTCAACATGTAAGTGGATTCTTCATGGCCAGATCCGTCCTCAGCCCAAGCATACATCACACACAGAGATCACTCAAGTTCCTCCAAGTGGAGGAAGTTCCTGCAAAACACAAATTTATCATGAGGGACAATTTTAGTGCCAAAATCTGGAGGACTAAGTCTACCATCAATTTTCTTAACATGAATGATGTTATCTTCAACTTTTTCACGAATGAAATGGTATCTATCATCAATATGTTTAGTACGCTCATGGTACATGGGATCTCTACACAAATATAGAGCACTTTGGCTATCTATATGCAGCACGGATGAATAATGCTTTAATTCCACTTCTTTCAAAATACCCTGTAACCAGATAGCCTCTTTACAGGCCTCTGTTGCTGCAATGTATTCAGCTTCAGTGGAAGATAATGCAACTATAGGCTGTTGTTGGGACTTCCAGGAAATACAATTACCTGCCCATGTATAAATATACGAAGTAATAGATTTCCTAGTGTCCTTGTTACTAGCATAGTCAGCATCAACAAAACCATGTAATTCAGATGCAGAAGTATGCTCAGAATACAACAAGGACATATTAACAGAGCCAATCAAGTATTTCAACAAGTATTTCATGGATAACCAGTGCTTCTCAGAAAGATTAGACATAAATCTACTTAGAGTACTAATAGCAAATGCCCGATCAGGCCTAGTACAGATCATATAGTACATAACAGACCCACCAGCAACATCATATGGTATAGAATTCATATTTTTCATCTCAATAGCAAACAAAACATATTTAGACTTAGTCAAATCAAGATGAGGACCTAAAGGAATGTTATTCACTTTGTCACGAGCAATATGAAACCTGTCAAGCACCCTATGAATGTAATCACGTTGATGCAACCATAACTTTTTATGCTTTCTATCTCTAAGAATGGACATGCCTAAAATTTTCTTAGCAACACCCAAATCTTTCATGTCAAAATGCTTCTGCAAGTTCTTTTTAATATCTAAGATGCAATCTTTAGATTTAGAAATCAGAAGAATATCATCAACATATAAAAGCACATAAGAAGCAGGACCATGTCTTTTAACACCTTTAAAATACAAGCATGTATCAAACTTACTTCTTTTAAACCCTAAACTGAATCCCATACATCTATCAAACTTAATGTTCCATTATCTAGGAGACTGTTTAAGACCATAGATAGATTTATTCAGCATGCAAGCATAGTTAGGATGCACAGAATCAATAAAGCCCTTAGGCTGTCTCATGTATATAGTCTCATCCAAGTCACCATGCAAGAAAGCAGTTTTAACATCCATTTGCTCAAGTTCAAAATCATGCACGGCAGTCATAGCAAATAAGAGTCTAAGAGTCTTATACTTAACCACAGGAGCAAAGATTTCATTATAGTCTTCACCCTATCTTTGGTTGAAGCCTTTAGCAACAAGCCTGGCTTTATATCTAGGTGGATCAGATTTAGACACACCATCTTTATGTTTAAAAATCCATTTGCAATCAATAAGTCTTGCATTTTCAGGTTTAACAACTAAAGACCAGGTTTGGTTAACCCTCATAGACTCAATCTCTTCATCCATAGCCTTTTTCCAATTCTTATAGTGAGCATACTTTAAAGCCTGTTCATAAGTTTCAGGTGTAAAAGATTTAACCACATCAGAAACAAGGCAAGCAAACTAAACCGATAACGAAATCGGTTTAGGATAGCGGAAGCGTAATAGATCTAAAGCGATAACGAAATATCAAACGAAGAATCACAAGCAATCGAACACTCAAGCAGTTTTACGTGGTTCGGTATAATACCTACATCCACGGGGCCTCAAGAGTTGGCCGAATCCACTATAAGAGAGTTCGTACAAGGGATGATACAAGCAATGAAAGTAAACAACCCTAATCTAACATGCATGTGAATCAGAGGTACAAGGAAGAAGAAGAAATCCCCCTGTATGGGATAAAACCAGAAGATCGATAGAGAAATCGATCTCTAGAACCCGAGATCTCAGAAGACGAGGAGAGCGGCCACCCAGGAGGACGCCGGAGCTCGATCCACCTTCCAGAGAAGCCACCAACAACCTTTCTTCTCCGAGCGCTCAAGAACCGACGGCAAGAGAAGGAGAGAAAGTTCCAAACCCTAGAAACCCTATTTACGTGTTCAGCAAACCCTTAAACTTTTCATGTTGTGACACACAACTGCATGGGTTTTAATAGATTGGCGGTTAAAAAACTATTTATTCAAATTAACATGACATTCGTAATTGACTAGAACAAATATCGAAAACACTTTCCAATTTGTTGTTCTAGTGCCAAAGTGCGCAAAGTAGTCAACCCACGCTCTTACAAGTGCCTCCTTAAAGTCTGTGATCCATGTTGATTCAAGGTACTCCATTAAACTCCAACGTGTACCCCACTTGGCCTTCATCGATTCAAGACATCGCTCGTATCTTGACACTAACCTCGATTCTACCAAGGCATAACAATCTCTATCAAACTCTCTACCTTTATAAGGACATAGGATCTTCACCTTTGCTTTGATATTTGATATTACATGCCATCTGCACAGCAAATGCTTCACGGTGGGGAACACTTCTTTGATGGCATTGATTACTGCCAACTCTCGATCTGTGACAATCATATCTGGCATTCTATGTCTATAGAGATCTCGGAGCCTCTTCATCACCCAGCTATAGTGATTCGTAGTCTCCTTAGCCATGAATACAAACGCTATCGCAAACGTTTTCTCCGTACTAGTGATCCCAACGATTTCTATCAATGGCATCTTATACCTACATGAAAGGAGGATGATCAATAAATCATATGTGACAAGATCAACAAATTTAAATCTAATTGTACGGCTATAAGAAAATAGAAAAAGGGATAAACATACTCATTAGTCTTGTAAGTTGCATCCATGACATAGGGAAATAACCTTCATAAATGTTGGGAGTCTAGGTGAGCAAACATCAGATCACTCAGCTGATTAGACTCGTGCACTCTACGTACGAATACATCGTACTGTTTTCTTTCAAGTGAATGAAATGCTTGTTAATTATATATCATCACGACCATCTGCCTCTTCCCTCTTCATCTTTCCAACAGTGTACACTTGTCGGATATTTGTTACACATTTGGAATCTTCATCTTGAAGGAGACTCAACAATTACCGAGGTTTTAACCCAATCATATGGCACCTTGGCATACTTTATGATGTTGCTTATCAGTCAACCTTCCAGCAAAGACATATACGTAGAAGTTATCCGGAAGATTATGGTTGTGAGAACCACATACAACAAAAAATCTCTATTTGTATATATGTCTCGTACTCAGGAGCCTCGAGCTCAAATGCACATCCTCATTTCTTCGACTTTTTTTCCCTGTTTGATGATGGTGGGAAATCCTTATCCACGTTTGCCGTGCCTCTAGCATAGCCATAGTACTTGACGAAACCCGCTTTTAAGAATCCCGTGTCGGTGGGTTCCGGGATCAAGTGGGGCGCGGGCGAGCTCAGACGATCAGGCTTACCTGAGACGCGCGACGAGGTTACCGTCGACGTACCCAAACCTGTGCCGATCCGAGCTCAAGCCATCCGCGGACCACCGTCCTCCCAGGGCTCCATCAAACGTCGGCTCCCTCTGGGCGAGACCAATCCCGCTCGGGAAGGCTCTTCGAGCCATCCAAAAACCGACCCCGAGTCTCAAGGTCTTGACCCATATTTATAGAGCAAGCTCATGACCCCTTATTGACAAGTGTCCTAAGGTACATGACAAATGTCATGTTGTTCGGGACATGTGTCCTTAATGTGGACACTTATATATAATAAACCTTAGGTGGAATAATCCATCATTTGATTGATACATTATAATTATCCTAAAAGCGGGTTTATTTATATAGCGGGAACCCGATTATTTATTTATGATAAAATACATATTTATTTATTTTTTGGTGTTTCGTCACAGCTCCTCAGACCTTAGTTAAGATGAGTCTTAGCTAGGGTTCGATTCAAACGAGACAACATATATATTTGTACTTTATCTTCCTTCGGAAGAGTACTTGATATATAAGACTTTTGGTGTAATGTTTTAACTAAGTTTGTTTAGTCTGGGCTGTACCCAACTTATTAGTGGGTTGCCTACGTATCTCTTGGGAAGAGAATCAAGCCTTTCGTAGTTCAACCAGAAAGCCCTCCGCCGATGAGAGTTCCTGCGTTGAAGGTTTTTAATTTATACTCATTTAAGAGTTATCTCTGCGGGCTTTTAAAGCTGCTAGTGGAGGTCCTCTGTCACTTGAGAGAGACTTGGTTTATACTCGTTTTAAGAGTTATCTCCGCGAGCTTATAAAGCTACTAGCGGAGGCCCTCTATCGCTCGAGAATGACTTAGTATATATACTCACTTAAGAGAATTTTCCGCGAGCTTATGAAGCTACCAGCGGAATGCCCGACGCGGAGCAAGCTCCAGCGTCCTAGGCTTATCAGATGCGACAGGGGAGCTTCCTTGTGTACGAGCACAAAAGTAGTTGTACATGTTAGATTAAGATAAACAGCCCCAAAATATTGCCAATTGGATTTAATTTGTTTATACCGTAGCCTCATATGTATATCAAGAAGACTACGAAGCATACCAAATCTCCTACAAACCATGCACTTGTGCCATCGGCTAGAGCAGTAACTGGTCGTAGACGGGGAGAAAAAAGTCTTTGCTCAAGATAACATGCAAATGTCAACCTGACACATTTTTAATAGCATGTACTCTTTGGTCGCGGCCATCATCAGGACAAGTAGACCTACCCCGGCGATATCGACCGGGGTTGAATCATGTTGCACAAACCTACCCCTGAGACTTAAAGGAGACTCAAAGGTGCAATAACGATGGTTTATTTTTATGAGCTTCTATCATCACGACTCCGAGTACCTCCTCGAGTGCAAGCAAGAGGCCATATATGGTAGTCAGTTTTGATCAGAAGGATGCCCGTGTATCTGATTTTCTTCTTTGATTTCATCTCGTCCTGGTTTTTTGTGCGCCCGACCTTAGTCATCACAGGTCAGAATCGTACGCGGCCGGATCGAGCCTGATTGTCACCGCAACATACTCAAGCTCTGCGGAGTCGTTCCATGGAAGAGATCAACCTTGATATGTAAGGTGAGGCGGAACATGCTCCCTTCTCCTTCACAAAGTCCCATCAATATCCGCCCATGGATAAGCTACGAGCTGCGTGTTGAGTTCAGGTCCAACGGTATGCCAACTGCACGCCGGAGAATCATGCCTCAGCGGTCCCACGAACGACCATTGTGGTGGTGAGGTCAAGCTACGCTAGGACCTTTGTATTCGCTCAAGTTAAGTCGCGTCCCTCGATCGAATAGATCATTCAGTGCCTCGCTTCTTTGTGAGCCTATATATATTTCTCTTTAATGAATCACTTTGAAATTCATTCGTCCCTTATCTCATATACGAGGCGGCGAGTCCTTGCGGCGCAATTATGCAATGCTTCGCCCGTGGAGAAGTCAGACACAACCCACTGAGTGAGTATAACTATCTTACAAAGTCTTGCTTACCCAGCATTGTAATTTAGGAGATTCCCAAGTGATTGGAAACCTGAATCCCAGGTTAGAACACCAAGTTTTTTGAAAATTGTACTTGAACCCACTTCCCTGTTGCTAACAGATGTACCTCGTCTGCTTGCCTTAACTAGCACTTCCAACGCAGTTGTTATGTATTTGGCAGACTTTTGAATACTTGAAAAGCGACTGCTCAAAGTTGCAGTTGGAAATCCTGAAAGCGATAGTAGGAGAATGAACTTGGTGATGGAGCTGGTAAAAATGAAAAGCATCCGGGCTCATTTTCTTGATGGTGGGAACTGGGAAGGTTGAGGCATACAGGCGTAGCGGACTCTAACCATCAATGGGAGGAGTCCAGGCATATGGGATCCACATGGCTAATTATTATTTCTCAGACTTGTCATCCGCGAGCCACCGACCGCACTAGCTAATTAAAGGGATCCTGCTCCGCGGAGAAATGGAGCCAAAACCTCCAAAATTTGCCCGAATTTCGCAAGAGCGAGTGAGCACGAGCGGGTCAATGGGGCTGCCCGCATATTGAAGATTCCACACAGAATTTGTCCTGATCATCCGTGTTGAATCCACAGAGTTATTAGGTCGTCGAACTCTTCGCGCTCTGGCTCTGACCGCGGCTGGCGCCCATGAAAAGGGAAGGCGAGAAACCGCCCCTCGATTTTTCAGAGAAAGAGTTCAATCGCGTGCGCCCCTTTGCTGAACTTTCAACGAAATGCAAATGAACGGGCTGCATTCTGGTTGATCAAGTGCATAAATGAGCTTTTTAATTTGTTTGGCATGTTATATATTTTCAATGGTAGCTTTGCATTTTTACCCAGGCATGGCATCACTTTCTACCATTGCTTCTGTTGATGCACTCTATTAGCCCAAAGGGACATCACAAATCACTTATCAAAGATTAATTCCAGCCAGTTGAGGAAAGACACCCCACGTCCGGTTTACGCTTTACATGGAACCTTGCATACTTGTCCCCGGTATCTTTTGGCCGTGAACGATCAACTTCACCAAAGCAAAAGTATATATAGCTGCAACTGTTGCCCTCTTTCAAAATCCGGATCCGCATATTTTGATTTTCTACTTAATTTGATGATGATTGATTGTTGTATGTACGTCTACCGGTTGATCAATGTCTTAATTGATCGAACAACTATATTTCCTTGGGACTTAGTATTCGATCCGGGAGGCAAGCTTTACGACTGGATACCCGACGTGGATCAAGCTCCAGCGTCCTAGGACTTAGTACTCGATCCGGGAGGTAAGCTCTACGACCGGATGCCCGACACGGAGCAAGCTCCAGCGTCTTGGGATTTATAAATGAAATATCGAACGACGTTCTAGTGGAACCTGTAGCCCATGAGGGTTATCCATAGCGGCAAAGCGGCTCGAGTCGTTCTTTAAGGCCCGTAGTGGTTGAAACACCGTAACATTATGTCTTGCAGAACCGGGGAATTTGTTTTTTCTTGCAATTCAATGGGTTTCAACTGAGAGCTGCTAGTTTGCTCATCCTTCCATGTGTTTGATTCCAAAAAATCTTTCGCATAGCCGCACCAATGTACTTTGGTATGTATGATCTTGAGTAATCACCTCGTTGGATGAGGTATCTAGAAAATTATGGCGTCCTCAGAGGCTGATATTTCGTAATGAAAAATCCTCCATAAGCTGACGCAACCGAAGACAGATTCACGCAACTGGAGATGCGGAAATTGGCCTTGATCGGAGAGGCGGTATTGATGTGATCGAAGTCACGGAATAGGCGTGATTTCGAGTGCCATCACACTCCAGTTTAATCAATCGATGTCTGTAGGTCCACACGTCCGCGGACGGAACAACTCAGTGATCTCAAGACCAAAAGACCATCGCTCCAGGGAGGACGATAGGCAAGGGTGGGTAGAAAGTGTTCCTCTGAAAAGGCACCCGTGAAGCCTCTGATCGCTACCAGGCGAAAGCATACCTTCTCCTAATCAAAGCAATTTGAAGTGCTTTCATGTAATTCTACTCAATTAATTTGGTCGTAGCTGCTGGGTCCTTTGTACTTGAAACATATTCGACACAATAGATCCCCTCGAGGGTAACTTTTTTAATCAAATCATGTTGAGGTGTAAACCAAGTATTCTTGCACATCTCTACATATCTTCATAAATGTCACCGCTAGACACCCATACTCTATGTGCCCATAACAGCGAATGTTTATTTTTCAAGGAATTGAATTCCTCTTCAAGCTTCTTGTTTTATCTAGAAGTCAGGACCTTTATCAAAGTAAGATAAACGGATTACTTACCTTCAATAGCTCCAGCGTCGAGTGACTTATCAAATGTGCTCTGAGAGGCTCAGGCTACGATATGAGGCCCTCCGCGAGCAATAGCTCCAGCCTCGAGGGGCTTAGTATTTTTCCTTCGAGAGACTCACTCTACGACCGGATGCCCGACGCGGAGCAAGCTCCAGCGTCGAGTGACTTATCAAATGTGCTCCGAGAGGCTCAAGCCACCATCTGAGGCCCTCCGCGAGCGATAGCTCCAGCGTCGAGGGGCTTAGTATTTTTCCTTCGAGAGACTCACTCTACGACCGGATGCCCAACGCGGAGCAAGCTCCAGCGTCCTGGGACTTAATAAAAAGTATTATCTATGAGAATGTGACTTCGATCAGAGGCCCGACGCGGAGCAAGATCACGCGTTATGGGACTTAAAAAATATCATCTCTGAGAATGCTGCTTCGATTAGAGGCCCTACGCGGAGCAAGATCGCGCGTTATGGGACTTAATAAAAAATATCATCTCTGAGAATGTAGCTTCGATCAGAGGCCCGACGCGGAGCCAAGCTCTAGCGTCCTTGGGACTTTATAGAAAGTATCATCTCTGAGAATGTGGCTTCGATCAGAGGCCAGACGCGGAGCAAGATCACGCGTTATGGGACTTAATAAAAAGTATCATCTCTGAGAATGTAGCTTCGATCAGAGGCCCGACGCGGAGCCAAGCTCCAGCGTCCTTGAGACTTTGTAGAAAGTATCATCTCTGAGAATGTAGCTTCGATCAGAGGCCCAACGCGGAGCAAGATAACGCGTTATGGGACTTAATAAAAAGTATCATCTCTGAGAATGTAGCTTCGATCAGAGGCCCGACGCGGAGCTAAGCTCCAGCGTCCTTGGGACTTTATATAAAGTATCATCTCTGAGAATGTAGCTTCGATTAGAGGTCCGACGCGGAGCCAAGCTCCAGCGTCCTTGGACTTAATAAAATCTACCGTTGTTTTCAGCCCAAATAATTTAGTTAACCCATGAATCGGGGCTTTATGCAACAACTTGCTGCCTTGGAAGTGTCTTCATTCCTTAATTTATAATAGAATGGGCCACGACCCGCAGTTATTAAGTTAGCTTTTATTTAACAAACGAGGAAGACTTGGATGGCGGGATCGGTTTACTAAGACAAGTTAATGAGTTAGTTTTTTCTCAATAAATTATGAATATTCAAAAGACAGGATTAATCATTGTCGTCACGCGAGCAACCTGCTCACAAGGCAAGGACCCACCTCATCTTCACGTGTTGAGCGGTTTGTTTAGAAGATGCATCGTCGCCCGTGAATCGCTATTTCATGGCTATTGGGCCTTTTGCGAATAAATGGGCCCATTCGCCAATCCGACCGCGTCTACTTAAGCGATCGATGCTTCATCTCCTAGCGTCCTTCTCCGGCCACTCTCCCCCTTTGTTTATGACGCGAGCGAAGCTCCAAAAACCCTCTTTCTTTTTTCTTTTTTCTTTTTTCTTTTTCCGCTTGTACTGGAGGTCGAGTTCTCCACTTAGTGCCATGATAGAAAGATCACATTCGCGTCGGTCGTTATGTAAGCAGGACTTCATTGGCCCCGTCTACGACAAATTTGCGCTCGTCGCTCCATCCATGGTGGATTTTCGTCCTTCTGGAACCGTGGGATTTGTGGTATGGACATTGGTTGGGGGTGAATTGTCGTGTGCGGGTGAAGACGCGGTCAGGGCCTCGAGGACTTGTCGCGGCCAGAAATTTCGAGTTCATTCCTTGCTGCGCGAGCGAATTACCTCTTCAACTCTTTATTTACCCATAATTCTTTCTTATTTTGATTTATTATTGCCTAAAGATCGTCGACGATGCCCCTATCGTACTCCGCTGATGGCGACACTTCTTTCGACCCTCGTAGGTTGGTGAATCTGCGGTTTCTCGCGGTTATACCTGCCCAGCACATCCGCCGCCCGCAGATGGTTCGAGGATCATTGATTTCAATTCTATCCCTAAAATAGGAGATCTGAATTCTTGCACTTATATACTCACTCCCTGGTTTCCGTAAAATTATTGATACTAAACTCATTCGAGTAGCCTTTGAACCTAATCAAGCATCCTCCATCTGGTTGCGGCATGAAAACGCGTAGGGATTCAAATGGACTTCACCAACTGGAGCCTTGATAAAGGTCCCTTTTCGTGCATGTCTCCAAAACTGAAATTGTATACTGTTTGAAATCCGCCTGATCGGTTATGCCAAGAATGCGATGGTTCCCACAGACGGCGCCAATGAAGAATCTCGTTTGTTAATGAAGAATCTTCTCAGGATGAGATGGTTCCCACAGACGGCGCCAATGAAGAATCCCATTTTTAAGAATCCCGTGTCGGCGGGTTTCGGGATCAAGTGGGGCGCGGGCGAGCTCAGACGATCGGGCTTACCTGAGACGCGCGACGAGGCTACCATCGGCGTACCCAAACCTGTGCCGATCCGAGCTCAAGCCATCCGCGGACCACCGTCCTCCCAAGGCTCCATCAAACGTCGGCTCCCTCTGGGCGAGACCAATCCCGCTCGGGAAGGCTCTTCGAGCCATCCAAAAACCGACCCCGAGTCTCAATGTCTTGACCCATATTTATAGAGCAAGCTCATGACCCCTTATTGACAAGTGTCCTAAGGTACATGACAAATGTCATGTTGTTCGGGACATGTGTCCTTAATGTGGACACTTATATATAATAAACCTTAGGTGGAATAATCCATCATTTGGTTGATACATTATAATTATCCTAAAAGCGGGTTTATTCATATAGCGGGAACCCGATTATTTATTTATGATAAAAATACATATTTATTTATTTATTGGTGTTTCGTCAGTACTCGCAAACTAAACGAAAGACACCTAACCCATTTCGCTTGTTCTTTCAAGACTTATGAGTTATTAAGACCATATTTCTAATTCCAGCCATAAAACGAGCCCACTCATTTGCGTTTTTTTAGTCAAAAAAATATCCACCTATCTGAAACATAGCCGAATAATCGGTACCCAAAACTAGAGGAAGGTCGAGGAGATCCTAGAATTAAAAACATATTAATGGTATATACATAAATATTACTATACACACACATTGGAAACAAACACATTCAAAACATATAGATGTGAAATAAATTTCCCTAATACTTGTCATATATACTATATATTCAAACATATTTGAAACATGGAAGATAAATACATGAATTTCCCTAATATTGAGGGTATATGCATAAATATTACTATACACACACATTGAAAACAAACATATTCAAAACATATAGATGTAAAATAAATTTCTCTAATGTTATCATATATAAAATATATTCAAACATATTTGAAACATGGAAGATAAATACATGAGATTTTACTAGAATCGTGATTAGACTTACATCGACGTGAGTTAGAAGTTCTTTTGGATTGTTGTAGCTATATGGGTTGAATGGTAGATCATCTTTACTTGACGACGACATAGGAAGAAATTTAGGATATTGGAAATATTCGTTTCACAAGAACCATTAAATTGTGGAGATACTTATGCTCTAAACAAGCAGGGTATATATAGAGATCGTTGGTGAATATTCTAGGAAATAAAATATATTTATATCTAATTATATCTATCTTTAAATATCTTTAAAACGCGATATCTTCAAATATCTTTATCGCATATCCAAAATTGATATCAACATGATATTGTCAAATATCGTTAATATTTATATGTAATCTGATTTAGTATAGGGATTAACATAGGATACGGTAATCTGAATTTCATTTTTTTTAAAAAAAAAAAACAATCGCAAATGCAGATTGCGAGTTTGCGAATTTCCGCAAATTCGCAAATGCGGATTGCGAGTATGCGGATTTCCGCAAATTCGCAATGCCCGGTTGCAGAAATTTAAAAAAAAAATTACAACCTCGCGCAGTTGCTGACATTGTATTAGCGATATTACAACAATGCGAATAGGCACCTAAAATAGCTTCAACTTTAAATATTTACGACATCCTTACCGGAATAAATAAGGAGGTAGACGCGCTCTAACTGCGTACATGGAAGTTTGAAGAGGACTACGTGTCACACTCCCCACTAAGTAGTAGTCAAGTACCCCTGAAATGATGAAGCCACACCAACCGAATCACAATTCGAGATCTCTGATTCAATTCCTCTCCCAAATACTCTACTTATCAGTGAAACTCTCTGAGTTTGCTCAGATAATACTTATTTTCAGTTGTTAAACCTTAATTCTTCAACTAAAATTAACAGGCGCCGGCGAAGTCGATTGATCGGTAGTAGAAATGAAGAAGCAGACGACAAGAGAGCCGCTCCTGGTCGCGATCTCCACCTCCCCAACGACCTCCAAATCAATGGGCGGCCTCTGGACTTTGCCTTTCATCATTGGTAATGGTAACCCACCCCCCTTAATTTACCTCGTCTTCTTTCTCGTCTTATTTCCGTATTATATACTGTAGTATATATATATATAGAGTAGTAAAGTTGGCTTGTGAGAGTATTATATATTGTTGATTATAGATTATAGAAATGATAGATAGAGGCGGCAATCGGGTGGCCAGTCGGATTACGTTCAGATATAATACCTATTCTGTTCGGAGATACGATGACACGATGTTCAGGTTGGGGGGTCGAGTTGGGTAAGTTTGAGTTAAAATAAATTTTAGGTTAAATTGGGTTGGGTTATGTCGGGATATATTTAATCAATATGATAATACTAAAGGAGAGGTCGCCTAAGATATGCGACGACTTCTCCTTTAATGTAGGTATTTTTAATTATTTACGGAGTATTAATTAAATTGTTCGGATAACTAAACACATTTAATTAATTGTAATTCAGTTAAGATTTGATAGTTTAGTTTAGATATTCACCGGATAAGATTAAAATAAAATCATATTTATTTTAACAAATCAAATTAATTAATTAATTAAGTTAACATTTGATTGGTTAGTTTAGATATCCAATAGATAAGATTAAAATAAAATCATGTTTATTGTAACCAATCAAATATGAATTTATTTTTTATCTGTTTAGATTTTTAATCGTGTATCTTCTTATATATACCATCATTCACATGACGCACTTCCCATATGGTAATTAATGCTATTTGCGCAATTGGATTGATTGAATATAAATGATGACGCACACCTTATTTAATTATTTTTACACAATATTATTTGAATTTTCAACCTATTTTACTTAAAACCGAATTTGATTTTTTGTTTGTTAAACAAACAAAAATCTTATTTGTTAAATTAAAAAAATAAACTCAAACATTTTTTATTGAGCAAAATTTAACACAATCGGTTAAAAATAAATTCAAATACAGAATAACTAATAAGCCATTGACCTAATCCTAACAATATTTTAAGATTTTATTTTTTTTTCAAATTTAGAATCTTAATCACGACCATCCTAACAATATCTACAATTTTGTTAATATCTAGATTTGAAAAAAAAATGATCAATTTTATTTTCTTATAATAAACACTAATGTGCAATATCTATTTGACATGTAAGGGCTCGTTTGGTTAGATGTGGGAAGTATAGTTCCCGGGAAGTTAACTTCCTATGAATTCAATTCCCGTAAATTGAAAATCATGGAAATTTAGAAATTGTGTTTGGTTTTGGATTTTGGATTATAGAAATTGAAATAAGAAAATAGAATTTTCCTATTAAAAATGGTGGAATTAGAACTTACCTAGGGGGAACTAGGTAAGTGCACTTCCTCCAAAATGGGGGAATTTAAATTCCCAGGAATTCAACTTCCTGGATTTTTCCGTAACAAAAAACTCAACCAAACACTGGTATTTTCTTCAATTCCTGGGAATTACTACTTCCTGGGTTTTTAGAACGTCAACCAAACGAGCTCTAAAAGACAAACTAACTCATTCCTTGAATTGGTAAATAAAGAGCGGTCATTCCAGGGTTCGAACCGGGGACCTATGACTATTATCCACAAGTCCTTTCCGGTGAGCCATTCCGGAATGGTTACAAACTAACTCATTCCACACAAATGAAAAAGCAGTAAAACAAAGAACTGAAATATGGCAATTTATTAACTTACTATAGCCAGTGATAGAGAGTTAAAAAATATTTTTATTTAAAAAAATCTCGCACAAGGTGCGGGTACCATACTAGTTTAATTATAAAATGATTAGTATTTTTTATTTATTTTAATTATTGACTATTAAATTTTATGTATTTAGTTATATTATGTGTAATATTACAGGTGTTTTAAAATGAGAAATTATAGTGATTACAAGAATAAGTCAGTTCTTTTCGAGTCGAGTTGAGTACGTTTGTTCAGGGGAGTCAAGGTTGAATCGGATGTGAATCGAAGTTGAGTTGGGTATGAATCGGGTTATTTATTTAAAAAATACTAGTACAATTCCCGCGTCATGGCGCGATTTTTTAAAACTAAAATATTAATAATATATATAAATACATTATAAAATACTAATAAAAGTTAAGATAAAAAAAAACTTTACCATAAATGTATCTTATAATTCTGAAATATTTTTTTTTATATCTCGTCTAAAGTATAATACATAAATGTAGATATTTTAAATCACTCAGTAATAACAATATCAATATCATTGTAACTTTTTTAGAAATTTTGAAATATGAATCATGCATTTAAATGTGACGTGTCACAACTAATAATTATATTCAATTTTTTGAATTAAGCTCAATAGTTAGTACATAAATGTGAGTTAAGCCTAATTGTTATATTAGATTGAATTCAATGTTTTGAATTAAGCCCAATTGTTAGTAAATATGTTAAGAATAAAAGAGAATGGAGGATTAAAAAAAATTAATGGAAAAAAAGAGAAAAGGAGAAATAAAAAAATCAAGGAAAAAAACATAATTGGTCAATATTCCTAAAACTCCTCTAAGATTGACACGTAAGCAAAGTCTTCTAAATTAAGGTTATATATAGATTAGTGGGAAATGTGATAGTAAATATTCATATTTATATTTTGCTTCAATATAAATTTAACGTATTATTATATAAAAAAATATATAAACGTGTTACAATTTGTATAAAATTAAGTATATTCCGCAATGACTCGAGAGTCTAGGGGGTCATGATGTATGCACTCTTACCCCGAATGACTCGAGAGAGTGTCTCCAAAAGACCCAAAACGAAAGGGGACCAAAAACCACAAAGAAACTGGTCACAGAGCAGGGCAAGGAGCCGGAAAAGATGCAAAAGCACAGGTCAAAGCAAAAGCAAAGATAAACAGACACAACCGCACACCCCCTAACTCTAAACATTTGCCGTCGGAATGCATCTCCGTCAGTGGTCTCTATTCAAAGTCATGTCCTCTGAAAAGTTCAACAGATTGAGGTCCTGACTAATAAGCTTCATCCAACTCTTCTTTGGTTTGCCTCTCCTCGAACGGATAGCTCCAAGATCCAATAACTCGCACCTACGAACTGGGCCCGATCTAGGTCTCCTTCGGACGTGCCCAAACCAACGCAATCTGACTTACCGCAGTTTGTCTACAATACTCCCAACTCCAACTTTCCTTCTGATGTCAACATTCCTGATTCTGTCAAGTCTCGTATGTCCACTCATCCAACACAACATTCTCATTTCTACCACCGACAACTTCTGTTCTTGACCTTTAGTGACTGGCCAACACTCTAAGCCATAAAATTAAGTATAAAAAATTAGATAAATATATGATATTCAGATTTGAATTTATTAATTTTCATTTACTTTCTCCTTCAAACTACGTGTTTTTTAAATGTAACCTATGATCAATGAGCGTGATGATGAGTTGGTTAAAGGCTTTTCACCCTTAATCAGATATTCGAAATTTAAAATGAAACACTTTAGTCTCCTTATTGGACCTACCCAGTGTGAGGTGGACAACCTTTGGTTTCAAAAAGAGAGAAAAATTGTTACTATATAAATTATAGGAGCTGATAACAGTATATTGCGGTTTTGGACAGCAAACGAAGCATTTGAGAAGGTGGCGAGTTATGGACTGATGCCAAACATGATCCTTTATCTGATGAGTGAGTACAAAATGCATATGTCAACAGGAACCAACTTCCTCTTCTTCTGGTCTGCTGCCTCCAACTTCACCCCCTTCCTCTGCGCTTTCCTCGCCGATTCTTTCTTCGGTCGTTTCCACATGATAGCCTTCGGATCAATCACTTGTCTTCTTGTAAGTAAATATACATACATATACATACATACATACATACATACATATCTGCTAACTGCTTAATATTGTATATATTTTGAGACCATCTACACTACACATTGTATGTAAACATATATCTACATTGACATTCATTTGCACACCTAATAATAGTACAATACTTGCACCAATTCTGATCAGGGCATGCTTCTTTTGTGGTCCACATCCCTTTTCTCGGGAGCAAGACCTTCGTGCGATAGCCTATCACCTTTGTCATGCTCACCGACTATCTCCCAACTCACTCTCTTATGCTCCTCGTTCGTCCTTATGTCCATTGGGGCTGGGGGCATGAGGTCCTCATCTTTAGCTTTCGGAGCCGACCAAATTATGGACACCGACATCAATGCCCAGGAAACCGACATCCCTTCAAGTACTACTGGAGGTCTCACTGGTGTTAGTAGCCTACTGGAAAACTACTTGAATTGGTACTATGTTTCTGTTACATCATCGATCTTGGTATCCCTGACTTGGATTGTGTACATCCAAGATCATTTCGGATGGAAGGTGGGGTTCGGAGTTCCTGTGGCGCTTATGTTCTTCTGGGCTCTTTCATTCTTCTCGGCTTCTCCCTTTTACGTGAAGATGGATGCTAAGGCCACCCTGTTTTCGGGCTTTTCTCGGGTTATTGGCAGCTGGTGGAAAAACAGGAGAGTCGATTGTTCGAGCGACGGCCGACAGCTGTATTTCCATTGTGCAAAGGGATCATCACTTAGCATCCCAAGTAACAAATTAAGGTATGTGTTTTGCTGTTGCTTTTCTTGTTTCAATGCCCTTTGATGCCTGACTTTGCTACTATGTTTCTGCACTAGGTTTCTGAACAAGGCATGTGTTATAACAAGCACCGATATGGATTCCCAAAAACAGGTTTCAGCTTCGGATCCCCGGCATGTTTGCACAGTAGACCAAGTAGAAGAGTTCAAAGTTTTCATCAAAGTAATCCCCTTATGGTCAACAGGAATCATGCTATGCATAACTGCAAATCAACAATCATTTAGGCTCTTGCAAGCAAACTCCATGGACAGGCATGTCTTTGGGTCATCAGGTTTCGTAATTCCAGCAGGATCTTTCGGCACCTTCACCCTGATCACTATCGCACTCTGGATCGCCTTCTATGACCGATTGATCCTCCCTCTAGCATCCAAGCTCACCGGAAAACCCACTCGACTAGGCTTAAAACCCGAATGGGCATCGGCCTCTTCCTCTCATTCATAGCCATGTCAATGTCAGCACTCGTCGATGGATATCGAAGGGAGAGCGTTATCCAACAACAAGAACCAGTGCCCAGTTGGGCTCCAGGGACCACCCCTCCAGGAACCATGTCAGCACTATGGCTGGTTCCACAGTACTGCCTGTTCGGGCTGGCCGAGGCCTTCGTAATCGTGGCACAGAACGAATTCTTCTACACCGAGTTTCCGAGGAGCATGGCGAGCATAGCATCAACGATGTTCGGCCTTGGGATGTCAGTGGCCAGCTTGTTTTCCAGTTTAATTGTGAGCACCGTTGAAAGTGTCACAAGTAGGAGCGGGAACATCAGCTGGGTGTCAAGTAACATCAATGAGGGTCACTATGATTACTACTACTGGTTGCTTGCAGCCCTCAGCTTGTTCAACTGCCTCTACTTCCTACTTTGCTGCAGGGCTTATGGCCGTTGTGAGGGTCAGCTAAAAAAGGCTCCTAACGACGTTGTTTAGGGGGTAAAAGTACACATGCTTTGAGCTGTTTTTATGTACATATATCTGGTTTGTTGAGAGGATAGCTAGGACAAGGCCTATTGGCCTAGGGGCGTGCAAATGTTGGAGTCGGGTCTTGGGGCGCTGTGTTGCCGACAACTCAAACAAGTCGACCCACCAAAGGGTTTAATGGTTGTACGAAGTCTTGAAGGGCACATTTGGGTTTGGGAAAGGAACAGACCGAAAATCAAAGCCAATTTATTGCATTTGGTCACTTTTAATACTTCAACATCTACACTGAATAGCTTTAATGCCCCACAATCGCATGCTTAGAAGTAGAATAAAATACCTAAATGCCTGGAGGTTTTAGAATAGGGACCAAACCAAAGGCTGACTCCACATCAATAGGTAGACGGAGGGCACGACGAAGGATCTCAGGAGCGGCAGTAGCCCCTCTCCATGAGTTGAACCATGGTCCTCCCCCGACCTCTACAGCTGTCATGTCACTTGTGACGTCTAATATATCCTGCAAGGTCAAACAGTCCAAAGTGTCAAAACGCATCATTTAGATATGGTGTATCAGTGTATGTGTCAGAGTTAACTCTGGAGAGAAGCAAAATTTCCTGATTCACTAGTTCTGTACCATAAATGTTTGTTTTTTCCCCTTTCCGTAAACAAGGTGTAGTGAATATAACTATATAATAGAACGAACCTTTCCCTTACTGCCATCGGATCTTTTCTCCCATAATTGCAATCTCAGCACACCTGAACAAGTATCTTTACAAGCAGGAGCAAGACCACCCTCAAGTGTAGGTGCACGCAAGGTTGTACCTGGATCTGTTGTTGTTGCCTCTAACTCAACCTGTTCACAACAAGAAACCTAATAGTTCACTTTTTCTCTTGTTTACGACAAGAGGCAACATCATGTAAGGATAAAATGCTCTAGTTTCATGTAGGTGAACTTCTTAGTTCTTTTCCATGCTGGGAGAAGATTTTACCCTGTATGTTTCATTGACTGCAGACATTTGCCAGTGCCCCCATGGATCAACATCCCACTCAACGACTCCATTCCAAGGTACAAATTCATAGAAAATTCCAGCATGGTGAACTCCAATCTACAATGTAAAGATGAGCATAATGACTGATGAGGCAGGATTATCAGATTTTCAGAATAAACAGAAATGGACCCATACAATCAACCAATAAAAACTTTTGCAGACTGCAGAATGGTTATTCATCGTTAACTGATGATGTTATTAAATCTATTCATTGCAGAAAAAGGAAAACGAAATCTCTACCATTAAGGGATTAAAAAAACAACATAAACAAGTGATCAGGTTCATAGGAAGCAATTTCCCCTCTTGTACTTCTAAACAGCAGATCAAGTACTGTTCTTGGTGAAAAGCTCATAAGACAGTGAGTAAGAGGAACACTTGAGCAATACAATTAGGGGCAAGGGGGAGACGGCGGTGCAACATCTGTATTTAGGAGGAAAAAGAAGACTACAAAATTTAAAACAAAAAAAAAGGCAAATGAAAGCAATCAATCCATGCTAACTTTAGAACAACCACCAAAAAAAATGCCAAAATTGCCACAAATACAGGTTAAAAATAGTTATCATTATATAAAGCCATTATAAGAATAGATAAGGATCGACTCTGGAGAACCCAGCCTCTGATAGATGATAGTTTTTTCCTTCACTTTTTGATAAATTGTGGCCAATAAAGACGAGAAAATCATAAGATGAAGAATGATGATGGTATTTTCTTGACAAATTGACTAATAATGATGATGGGGAATCATAACAGAAGAAGAGCAAATTAATTCTCATTTCCAAAAATATATACGGAGTATTTATCATGATTTAGTTTAATTTTTTTAATTAAACGGATCCATATTAGTTTTCTCATCTAATTTTCAGAATTGTCAAAGGTTCGAGAGCAGAAAAATTTCATAGGGGGTACGAAGATTAAAAAAAAAAAATGTCATAGGGCAAAGGCTCAAGGTATTTGCTATTTTGATGAAAGTTCTGAAATAAATTTAATATTCAGATATCAATAAAAACAGAAAACAATATGACCACCGCCCAGCTATATCGCTTTCTCTAATGTATTTCAGTGGTTTTGAGACAACCCCAAGTTAAAACTTTTAGAAGTTAAATCACCATCTTCATCTTTTCTGCAGTTTCTAGTTATTTCCATCAATAACCCGTATCCCCGCTTTCTAGTTTCAAGGCTTCTTGCTGCAGCTTGTATTCGTGCATATATTGATTTGAATGAAATTACAGGCTCTTACATTTACTCTTCTCCTGGACTTGCCTTCAGTTTTCTATCCCTGTTAGATTTCTCAGGTTACCTAGACAACTAAATTGTGTACAATATGGTGCTCCCTTTTAAAAAATGTATTGAGAAAAGAAACCTTTGTAACCACAATTTTCATGAATGCAGGCACATCACCGCACCCCAAACATAGAAAAATAAATACTAAACCTGCTAAAAGTAAGTCATGGTTTGGATATGAGAAAAACGTTTGTTTTCATAATTTGATCAAAATACGTCAGTAAGAGGGATATGTGCAACAGAAAAATATACTGGATGCAGCATACCAATGCTGCATTTTCGTAAATTCCTCCAGGTAGCTCTCTCACACCTCCAGCTGCGGTTAAGGCGACTTCTCCACTTGCACCTTCAAAGACATTACACTGAACCTAAACAAAGAAAACAGAAAATGCTTCACCAGTGCACAAGTTAACATATGAAGCAAATTACAGAAAACTCTACCACAAAAAAAAACACTACAATGGCCACCTTACTCATCAGCGATGGATGATACAGAGAAACTGACCATTAATATCAGGGTGGGTTAGCAAGGAGGGGATGGTACAATCTCACGTAAGTGATTCTGATTCATATAGCTGAGTGGGTTAGCTGGGAGGGGGTGGTACAATCCCACAAGATGAGACTTTCATTGCATAAGTATGAGGGTGTCTTTGGATTCCAATGCATTATGATTATAATGCAATTATAATTATAAACACGTGAATATTGTTTGGTTATGTATTTTACAATGTGTTTAAAAAAACGTAAATTTTAAATAAAATACCTTAAGTGAATCAAACACTCAATATTGCATAAATTATATAATTATATTATAAACTCAATATATTGATTTATGCAATTTATAAGGTATTTTACTTAAAATTTATGTTATTTATAATACACTGTAAAATGTATAATCAAACATTATTCAAGTGTTTATAATTATAATTACATTATAATCATAATGCATTGGAATCCAAACACACCCTTAATGAGCCGATAAACAATCACTTCAACTAACTCATGAATAAGAAGCATTTTCCACTACTGATGCAATCAAGTTTAATTCCGTGCTAGAGCAAAGAAAACATGAAATAGTTACTAGTCCAATTAAGTATGAATCAGATTTGAAATCACTGTAAACATCCAAGCATGAAAATTCCAACATGTGAAGCATAAGCAAATAGATAATGTTTTAAAGTCACTTTTAATTTAAAACATTATATAGATGGCTGATTCTGAACCAAAATGGTCGACTAAATAAATACATATTTACTGATCCAGAGAGAATATTTACCCAAAACCATTTTTTTGGGAAAGCTCCTCCCCAATTTTTTTCTGAATATGAAGGAGCATTTTGGAACTCAAACCTTTCTCCATCCCACTCTATCCAACCTGAAAATGAATATAGTGAAGCTCAGTACATATTATGACGATGCACGTATATGTTTAGAGAATCACAACTTCAGTCTTGTTCAATCATTATTTCTTAGTTCCTGATGGGCAATGAATCCCATTCACAACTGTAAAACAAAGAGAAAATAAAATTGGCAGCCAATAGGGTTTTCATGAAACAACAAAGTAAGTGCGGATGGGATGTAATTCATTTCCAACTTTAATACTATTACACGTCTACAGAAAAAGAACAAATCTGATATACTACAAGATATGAAAATTGAAAAGCAATAAAGAAGAATCCAATGGATTAGAGTCTGAGAAATGAACACATTTACAAATATGCAAACATAAAAAACACATTTCAGTATGACATGAGAAACAGGCTCTGAGAAAAATCTACATATAATTTCCATTCTTTTCATCTTTGATGAGTGCTCATCATTATTGGATATAACCTGATACAAACCCAATTTATTAGTTTTAATTAATACATTCACTTTCCCTGCATAATCTAGTTAATTATTAGTTTCCCATTATGATGCAGAACCGAGGCAGACCTACACCTATAAAGTCGCATGACATCCTCTTAAGTATCTACTAGCTTCTGTTAGCTTGTACAGAGAATACTTAAATTCCCTAGGTCTATTTATTATCTAGTTGTTAGTTAGAGTCCCTAGATCAGATTGTTTAAACCTCTTTTGCTGCCAGGTCTAGGGCTGACCACCAGCTATTTGGCCGCCACCTTTTCCACCAGCCCTATCCTTCCCTACCACCAACTTGGCACCACCTTAGTTGCCAACCTTAACCTTCATCTATTCTGCCATCCACCATCCTTTCTTCTGTTCTCATGGAGAAGCTAGAAGATCAAATCACTGTGACCCCCTTTTCCTCTATTGCTGAAGTGGTAGCCAAGAGATCAAGCATCTTCAATCTGTGTTGCAGTCATTGCAGGCTTCCTCTGGTTTACTCCTTTCAGTCATTGGCTCTTATAGGTACCAAAAGTCGTGTTGCTGGTCAGTGGATTCCAGTCTAATGTCCCAAAATTCTAATGGGGAGAAGCAGCCCTCACAGCTATTTAATTAACTGGATTACTGAACCCCTTCTAGAACCCCTAAGTACCAAACTCCAATTCATCAACTCAAATCCTTCTTTCCCCACCTCTCGATTAACCATGAGTTGGAGCCTAGGATCTTTGGGTGTAGTGTGTACGTTCATTTGCATACTCCATGTAGGGTTAAAGCTTGATCCTTGGGCTCAGAAATGCATCTTCTTAAGGTTTTCCAACACTGAGAAAAAGGGTTACGAGTGCTACTGCTCTCTAACCAAACACAACTATGTTACTGCAGACCTTAACTTTGCTCAAAATACCCCATATTACAACCCCTAATCTACTCCTGCCCGACCACTCTTCTTGAGTGCAAAGACTCCGTTGAGAGCTGCTCGCCCCCGTCAACCTATTGTGGCCCCCAACACTACCTCTTAGCATACTAGCATGCATGTAATTATTACCTTGTTTCTAGGTTATGCTATAGGCCTTTTTAGTGTAATTACCCCTAGTTTACTATTACAGCTTTTTACTTTTTTCCTTCTCCATGCCTTGTAGCTTCTCTCCTAAGCTTTCTAGACTAGTCTTTCTCTTTATATTATGTAACTCTTCTAAGGAATAATTAATCTGATTTTTCTTCTCCCACTCTATCTTTTCTTTCTTCAAACTCTCTCATTTCCTATCATGGTATCAGAGCTTAAGGGATTTTCCTAAGCGTTTTTTACAAATCTGATTCACTCGACACTTATTCAGATTCAAGCCTTCATTGCTGAATCTATTGGTTGTTCTCAAGCCTTCATTGCTGAGAATCTTGTAACTTTTCTTCGGCCTTCATTGCTGAGAATCTTGTAACTTTTCTTCGGCCTTCATTGCTGAAGTAATTTAACCTTTCCTAAACCCTAAACCTCCATTGTTACTGGTTGCTGTTGAACTTCCTGGTCAATCTTCTCCAATGACAATCACTGTATCGGAAACTTCTTCTGTTGCTGCTGATTTGGAAAAATTCAAGGATTTATGGAGTTCTTGTGGAGGACAATCTGCAGGGATTAGTGTTGCTGAACTTGAGAAATTTAGAGTGCTATTCAGCTCCCTTGAGAAACCATCAGGTGATGCTTCTTCTAGTTCATGCACTCTTTCTCTTTATGCTTGAGAGCTTCTGAATGTTCCCAGCCTACTCAATGGATCTTAGATTCAGGAGCCACTGAACACATGACCAATTGCTCACAAAATTTTCATATTTTCGAGCCATCTTCTAACCCTAAACAAGTGTTGACGGCTAATAATTCAGCAGCTCAAGTTAAAGGCCAAGGCACTATAAACCTCCCAGGAAACCGAAGCCTAAAAAATGTTCTCCTTGTTCCTTCCCTATCAGCCAACCTGATTTCCATAAAAAAACTTTGCAAAGATCTCCATTGTTCTGTCCTATTCACTGAGTTTGAATGTGCTGTACAGGACCGGTACTCGGGGAAGAAGATTGTTAATGCTAAGGAAAGGAATGGTCTCTACTACCTTGATTTTCCTAAGGAAAGCACCAACCATCTCTTGTGTCATGCCTTAAACACCACCAATACCAAAGATTCCATTTGGCTGATGCATTACCGGCTTGGCCATCCCTCCTTCTATCTGTTGACACAATTGTATCCTGAAAAATTTCAAGGAATTGATGTGTCTTCCTTTCAATGTGATGTATGTGAAAAGGCCAAACACACTCGTGTGTCGTTTCCTATTAGTAATACTAGGAGCAGTTTTCCTTTTGAGTTGATTCATAGTGACATTTGGGGGCCATCATCTGTCCTCAATATCTCAGGAGCTAGATGGTTTGTCACATTTATTGATGATTGTACTAGGGTTACCTGGGTCTTCCTTCTAAAACAAAAATCTGAAGTTAGCACCATTGTGTCTATCTTTCTCTCTATGATCCATACCCAATTTGGAAAACAAATTAAGAGATTTAGGACAGACAATGCCAAAGATTACTTCAATCAGTCCATTAGCTCTTTGTTTCAAACACAAGGGATAATACATGAATCATCTTGTGTTTACTCCCCACAACAAAATGGGATCGCTGAAAGGAAAAATAGGCATCTTCTTGAAGTTACCCGTGCTCTTCTTTTTCAGCACAATGTTCCAAAACAGTTTTGGGGGGAAGCTCTCCTCACTGCAGCGTTTTTGATCAATAGGCTGCCTTCTAAAGTTCTCAATCTTCAAAGTCCTCTTGATTGTCTCAGAAAGACTTATCCAGATTATAGAAACTCTAATCTTTCTCTTAGAGCCTTTGGTTGCTCAGTTTTTGTGCATGTTCATGGTCCTCAAAGAGGGAAACTTGATCCACGAGCCATTAAGTGCATCTTCATTGGTTATTCTTCAACACAAAAGGGATACAAGTGCTATCATCCATCCTCAAAGAAAACATATGTCTCTATTGATGTGTCCTTTGATGAGACTAAATCCTTTTACCCCTCAAATGATGCCTCTTCCCAACCTTATAATCCCGAATCTCAAACTATTGGAACTCCAACTCCAAATACCTTACCTCCATTTGAATCTTATATTTTTGCCCCTTTCCAACAGCAGCAAGCTGAACCATCAGAGCCTCAATCACATCATGGGGATGGTCAACAACCACCACCATATTCAACCCCATCTTTTCCTTCTTCTCAGCCATGCTTTCCTAGGGTCTATTCAAGGAAAGAGAGATCCATTCCGATCCAAGAGCAGGAGCAACCTTCGTCACCGGCTGCTGGAACTGGAAACATGACAGAAGAAGGTACACTTGTTTCACCTCATTCCATTTCTCATTTGAACATCCCAGAACAAACTGATTTGGAATTACCTATTGCTGTTCGAAAGGCTACTCGTTCTTGCACAAAAACTCCTCTTTACCCTTTAGCTAATCATGTGTCCTTACATCGTTTCTCTCCCTCCCACAAAAAGTTCGTACAAGACCTAAACTGCATTCTCATACCAAAAAATGTTTCAGAAACTCTTAAGAAAAAGGAGTGGAGAGAAGCTATGAGAGAGGAGATGTGTGCACTAGAAAAGAATCATACTTGGGACATTGTTAACAAACCTTGGGGCAAGAATGTTGTTGATTGTAGGTGGATTTTTTCAGTCAAATACAACGCTGATGGGTCATTGGAGAGGTATAAAGCCCGCCTTGTTGCTAAAGGTTTTACGCAGACTTATGGGATTGATTATCAAGACACATTTGCACCGGTTGCAAAGATGAATACGGTTCGTGTCCTTTTATCTTTGGCTGCACACTTTACCTGGCCCCTTTGGCAATTTGATGTGAAGAATGCATTTCTTCATGGCAATTTGGAAGAGGAAATATACATGCAATTCCGCCGGGTTTCTCCTCTTCCTCCTCTTCTCATCAAGTGTGCAAGTTAAGAAAAGCTCTTTATGGCCTTAAGCAATCACCAAGAGCTTGGTTTGGAAGGTTCACATCCGTTATGAGAGCTGCCGGGTATAGGCAAAGTCAAGGAGATCACGCGTTGTTTATCAAACATTCAGCTTCAAGGGGAGTGACTATTCTACTTGTGTACGTTGATGATATCATTATCACGGGTGACGACAAAATTGAGCAGGAGAAGCTTAAGCAAAGGTTGGAAGCTGAATTTGAAGTTAAGTCTCTTGGTAGACTTAAATATTTCCTTGGAATTGAAGTTGCTCATTCTCGTGAGGGAATATTCATTTCTCAGCAGAAATATATCACTGATTTGCTTGAAGAAACAGGGAAAAGTGGATGTAAACCAGCCTCTACTCCTATTGATCCGAATCACAAGCTTGGAGACTCCAAAGATGACCCAACTGTGGATAAAGCTATGTACCAGCGTTTGTGTGGGAGGCTGATTTATTTATCTCACACAAGGCCTGATATTGCTTATCCGGTTTCCATCATAAGCCAATTCATGCATGATCCAAGACAGCCTCACCTCAATGCTTTGTATCGGATACTTCACTACTTAAAAGGGTGTCCAGGAAAAGGAATACTCTTTAAAAGAGGGAACAAACTGTCCGTGGAAGCCTTCACAGATGCTGATTATGCTGGTTCGGTTGTTGATAGAAGATCAACAACGGGGTATTGCATGTTTCTTGGAGGAAATCTTGTCACTTGGAGGAGTAAGAAACAAAATGTTGTTGCGAGATCTTCTGCTGAAGCTGAATTCAGAGCTCTTGCACAAGGATTATGTGAAATGTTATGGCTAAAAATTGTCTTAACAGATCTTAGGATCAAATGGGATGAACCTATGGTTCTATATTGTGACAACAAATCTGCCATCAGCATTGCTCACAATCCAGTCCAGCATGACAGAACCAAACACGTGGAGATTGATCGCCACTTCATCAAAGAGAAGTTGGAAGAAGGGGTTGTTAGGATATCCTTCGTTAAGTCAGAAGAAGATCAACTTGCTGATTTACTGACAAAAGGGTTCCATTGTTCTAGATTTGATCATTTGACTTCCAAGCTAGGATTGATAGATCTCTACCATCCAGCTTGAGGGGGAGTGTTAGCATACTAGCATGCATGTAATTATTACCTTGTTTCTAGGTTATGCTATAGGCCTTTTTAGTGTAATTACCCCTAGTTTACTTTTACAGCTTTTTACTTTTTTCCTTCTCCATGCCTTGTAGTTTCTCTCCTAAGCTTTCTAGACTAGTCTTTCTCTTTATATTATGTAACTCTTCTAAGGAATAATTAATCTGATTTTTCTTCTCCCACTCTATCTTTTCTTTCTTCAAACTCTCTCATTTCCTATCACTACCAAACGTAAAGCTGATTCTTTTCCATCTAGTGATATCAGCGCATACATACTTCCTACAACCAACGATATTCTAGTTGACCCTCTCCATATCAGCAACCGAGCAACCTCTCTGAATCATCTAAAACTGAGCTAACCACACATTGAGCAGAACACCCTACACCACCACCACCACAAATTCTGTAAATCACCTCTCTGCGGTTCAACAAGATGTATTTCAGGCGGTTCCCTGCTTCCTCACAACTTCCATTTCAGGTTGATCCAAGTCCTGCGCCTGCCACACTACCTACTTCAAGAGCACCTGGCCTACTGATCGCTCTCAAAAATGGTTCAAGGGCATGTACATAAAGGCCCCTCTATCCCCCATCAAATTATGCACCTTTGGACAGGGTTTCTAATCAACTTTAGCAATTTATTACTAATCTTGATCATATTCAAATTCCTAAAAATGCATTGGAAGCCTTCCAATTGGATGAGTGGTGACAAGCGATGACGACTCTCGAAGCCAATCATACATGAGATCTAGTAGACAGGCCTGGTCACAACATTGTGACTTGCAAGTGGGTTTATGCAGTCCAATATCATGCACCATCTCTGGCAAGGTACAAAGCACGACTAGTGGTTCGTGGCTTCACTCAGCCCTATGGCTTGAATTATCAGGAGACATTTACTCCAGTTGCAAAAATGTCTACCGTCGTTCACCTACTCTTGGCCATTGCCACCCATCTTGACTGGATGTAAAGAATGCATTCCTGAATGAGTGTATATATATATATATATATATATATATATATATATATATATATATATATATATATATATGGGTTTCATCCACCTCTTCTCACCACGTTTGCAGACAGAAGGCCTTGTATGGTCTGAAGGCATCTCCTTGTACTTGGTTTGGTCGATTTAGAGGGGTGATGCATGCTGCAGGTTATATTCAAAGTTGAGGTGACCATACTTTATTTGTCAAGCATTCTAATTCAGGGGTAAGTATCCTCCTTGTTTATGTGAATGATATAATCATGACAAGCAATGACCCTATAGAGCAAGCCTGCTCAAAGTACACACTCGCTCGAGAATCTGAAGCAAAATAGCTTGGCCGGACGGCGGACGGCGAACGCCGGTTGAATTCCTTGGGAACTGAAGTTGCTCGATCAGAATCCGGTATATTTCTCTCTCAACAAAAGTATACCAAAGATCTCCTCTCGGAGGCAGGAATGGAAGATTGCAAACCAGCTACCACTCCGGTCGACTAAAACAAGAAAATTGGCAAGGATGAATCTTAACTGGGAGTTGACAAAAAAACGTACTATGTGGGAAACGAACATGCCTTACTCACACCTAATAGGACATCGCCTTCGTTGTGAGTGCCATCAGTTAATTTATGCAAAGATCCTAGAGCACTGTATCTTCAAGCTGCTTATAGGATACTCTCGTACCTCAACGGAACTATAGCAAAGGCTATTTTGTTCACCAAAGGCAATAAGCTCTATTTGAAGCTTACTCGGACACTAACTATGCAGGGGATACCAGACATTCTAAAACAGGTTGTGTATATCACTTTATCTTGGTGGTAATCTGGTAGCTTGGAGAAGTAAGAAGCAGGGAGTTATTGCAGGATCTAGTGCGAAGGCTGAACTTCGTGAAGGAGCACATGTCATTTGTGAATTACTATGGATGAGAATCATTTTAAATGATTTAAGAATCCAGTGGGAAGATCCAATGAATATACTGTGACAACAAATCCGCCATCAGTATAGCTCATGATCCTGCTAAGCATGACAAGACAGACCCTATTGGATAAATAAACACGTGTTCCCTCTGAACTTCAGCTAGCCGATCTTCTCACCAAGGGACTACATCCTTAAGTGGCTCATATCCATGCTTGGCATGGCTGATCTGTACAGCCAAGCTTGCGAGGGATTCTTAACCAGTTCAGCCGCTAGTTAAAGCCCCCAAGTCTCATCCTTATCCTATGTAATCACTTACCCCATTTAGATATTTCACTTAATTCTAAGTATCCCTTTAGAATCTCCCTTGGCCTTGAGGGCTAAGCTTTTCTCACCTATAAATAGATTAAGAGGCTACTATGTAATCATCTTTTGGAATAATCAAAGCCGTATCCTTCAATTAAGTTGAGTGAGAGATTCTTGCACTTCAACTTAAGAGATCCTCCAAACCTATCAATTGGAATCAGAGAAGATTGTTTCGACGATCTTTGAGGATTCCTCATACTTGACTGATCTGCAGGATTCTTGCTGTCAGATTTATCCTTTATTGTTAAAAGCCCCCTTGTTGATTGACTTGATTCAACATGGCATGTACAAGTTTTCCTTCTTCCCACCACTCCATCAAACCTTCCAATCACCACCAACTTTTAGTCTAACAACTAGCTATGGCCCAACATCTTTCTCGACACTGTGGCCCAACCACTAGCAATGATTGCTTCTTATGTGGATAAGATATTCAATGTGCCGGTTGCTGAAGTTTTAGCGCTTGAGGCAAAAGTGCTGAACAGCCCATCAGCCCCACTTGCAGGGAATAAACCAAGAAAATGCAAGGGCAAATGGTTTGGTTCATCTAGGCAAAGTCGTCAACGCGAGATTGAAGCCAAATCTAGAAAATGCCTGGTAATCCTACACACAAACTCAATCCTTCCCAAACACCCTTTACTGGACTACCTTCTTCTCCTACTAACCTTGATTTCCAACAAACCACAACCACAAGTTGCAGCAAGGCTCTTTGAAGATGCCAACCAAACCATGGGGAGCTGAAAAACACTCCACGCATGACAAGGGCACTGCATTTTTCTGCAGTGATATACAAACCTTCCCCCTTTCATTTTCTGGAGGTTACGAAAGAGCCACTAGAGCTAGAATATGGACTAGAGGAAGATTTACACATGAGCAAAGGCCAAGGTGCTATCAAGGCAGAACCAGGGCAGCCCCTGCACAATTAAAAGTCACATGACATCCTCTTAAGCATCCTATTAGTTTCTAGACATCTCCTAAAGCTCATCCTTATCCTATATAATCATTAGTCTCTGGATATTTCAATTACAATCCTTACCACATTTAGTATTTTCACTTGATTCTAAGTACCCCTGTAGAATCTTTCCTTAGCCTTGAGGGCTAAACTTTTGTCACATATAAATAGATTAAGGGGGTGCTATGTAATAATCTTTTGGAATGAATCAAAAACCTCTTTATTGATGTATCATTTAATTAATTTGAGTGTGAGATTATCACATTCCAATTTCGGCGATCCTACGAACCTATCACATTCCAATTCCTAGTTTTTAGGCATTTCCCCTCTTTCTCCATCTTCTCTTCCATTTTCCTGGATTTTATTAATCAAGCCTTTTACTAGGATTAAGATTTAGGAATACAAAACAATTTATTTTGGTTCCCATTCCCCCTTCCTAGTCTTTTGGACCCAACTTGTTCATGGACAATATAAAATATTAGTTTATCTCTTAATCCTAATAATGTTTTTTTGATAAAATCCTACTTATTAATAATAAGTATAATAATAGTATTAAAAAAATTAATTAAAATTTTAATATTTTATGTAGTTTTTAATCTCCTAGAAATGCGCGTTTAACTTGAAAAAGTCACTTATTTGGAAACGGATTGAGTATTTGGTTTCCATAATAAAAAAGAGGTGGCTAAAATATAGTATATATATTTAAAATTGGATTGAATGCAACCATAGGATTTCTCACAAATTGGTTGATTTTGCCAAATGCTGGCATTTCAGATTTATCTCTGTTTATTTTGACTGTTCAGTTCCGATCATAAACTGTGCTCAGATATTTCTGGCATTCAGTTTATGATAGGAATATTTTGGCACAGTTTATGATAGGAACCAAGCAATGAAAATAAAGAGATAAATCTGAAATCTCATAAAATAGGAAATAGGAAACATCACTAGATGTTGAACAAAATGCATTAGATACAAAAAATTGAACCAACAGAAATAAGAAAATAAAATGGAAAAGAATCAGCCATTGCCTGTTGATAGTCCACCAGCCATGCATATTTGCCAATGGGGCTCAAAAACAGGAAATACTGCAAGCCATCCGGCAGTTGCCTTCTGATTTGAACCAACATTGCCCCAGCCATAAACAGGCTGAGTACTGTACTCCCACCGAGCTGTCTTCACTGTCTTGACATAATCTGACCTGTCAGTAAGAACAGTGATCTTGAAGACTTTGAAGTTAACATTTAAAGAGGCATATTCCTAATAATTACTCAACCTTGCACTCTACCCACCTTACCTTTGCACATCAGGTTGAAAGCAGATCTGATGGCAGTAGAGATGAGATGCATAAGCAAAGATCACTTTGTATCATGAGAAATCACAACGTACACGTGCAGTTGGTTCACAGACAGAAAAGCATAAGATAGGGTACATTGCTATCATAAAAAACATAATTCAACTTGAGGGGCACTGCAGTTGGTTTACTGAATGGGGCACTTTATAACTCACACATTTGATCTGACGATGCAGATTAATATTGATTACAAAATTGTAATCTTGGAAATGAAGGAAAGAACTTGAGGAAAGAACTTCAGCATCCATATATAAACAAATAAACAATGCAAAGAACAGATGAAAGGAAAAAGAGAAGATTAGACTAGCATTGTTGCCTCAACACAAGAAAAAATACAAATGCTGAGATTATAACTAACTATTCTAGAAATATTCTTCCATTGTGAGTTTTGTCAAACCGAAGACCAAAAAGCTCATCTCGCATTGTGCTTATCTAGCATTATAGCCACCTTATGGTGAATTCAATATTCTTTCAGGTAAGTGCCACTGTGATTTGTGGGTTACATAATTTATCTAGCCTCTTGGACAACCTTTGTCATTATGCCATCTACACATTCTCTCTCTATCCTTTTGTTTAATATATATAGAACAACAAACATCAACTTCAGTTTAAACATAACTACATGCATCAACTTAAAGTATAAAGAACATCATGTTCTGTATACGCTGTGACTCAAGATCTATAGCCAGAAGAATTAAACCTCTCAATATAAAATGTGGATACACTCACAAGTCACACTAAGGACACGAGATAGATCCAATAGACAGAGATCTTTACAGAAAGAAGGAAATCGAAGTACCACAACTACAAGATGTCACAGTATAATCAACTGAAAATATATAAGCAAACCTTCCATCATCGCGAATGAAACCTTGATGCCAAAGTGGAGTGACTTGAAATCCTTCCACAACTTTTCTGCTAAAATCCTGGTGAACGTTGCACCAAAAAATTCCAGTTAAATATACACAAAAGCCTCAGACTTGCATAATTAGCAATTCTCATATGGTAACAACATTTCTGGAATTGCATAAGTAGCAATGCCCGCTAAATATACGCAAGGGCCTCAGATTTATCCCAGCCATAAAAAAAAAGGTGCATCCCATACTTGTTGAAAGGATCTAGAGTAATTATTGAGGGATAGGCTTATAGAAAAATAGAAAAGGCACATCCCCCACTTGTGAAAGGATCGTCATGTATCATTTTGGTTCCTGAGTTCACTTTGGGCCTTAAGCCAATCTTCAACATTCTTTTACATGATGCTTTTTCCTCTCACAAGCCAAAAGAAAAATTGATCAAAAGCGGAAACTCCAAAATTTGGTCAAAAGGTTTGTACTTCACTAGAACTCAAAGGAGAGTTAAGATAGTCCCCTAGTTAATATGGACGGACAGTACAGATGGCCCATTTTCATGTCAGCAGATGTAAGTAAAACAACCACAATCAGCGGACATAAGTAATTTAAATCAAGATTGAGGACCTACTGATTTGTTAGAAGAGTAAGGAATTAAAAGGAAATTAATCAAATCTTATATGTAAAAAGTATATTATTTATATTATTTTTTTGTGAGTCTAGGGAGCAATGGTTAGAGCACAATGGGGGATATGATTACTCTTTGCTAAAATTAGGGAATGAAATGGGGGAAGTGAAACAATTTTTTAGTGAAAATGAGATAAGAATGGTAATGATTAGAATTTTGATCAATGAATAACTTAAATATGAACGAGATTCTTAAGAGTAAAATAGAAACGGATCCATAAAATGGAGAGAACTATGAGCATTGTCAGATTTCATTCATGTGAAATAAAAGCAATGGAAACATATTCACCTCAGGAGGAACCTCTTTGTCTGGAGGCAGCAAACCTTTTCCAGCAGTAAAAGTACTTCCCAGGATTAGCTCATGTCTGCCTAAGTGTTGACAGAATGTAAATATTTCGGTGATATGTGATAGTACAACCAGGTTCCAGACAGAAACACAAGAAGTATCCGGATTCAAAGTTTACGTCATGGTTAATTCATTCATTCCTATGCTGAAAACCGAAGTAAAACAGATAACAAGCAGCATAAACAAACTCGGAAAACGTGGCTAATTTCCTCATTAACAAAGACATGAGACTATTCAATGTATGACAGTCGGCAACTATGAAAACAGAAAGTATCTAGGAACTTACTTCCCCAAAAGTTAGAAGATTCCTCAGAGTACTGGCATATATAGTTGTCATCAGCTCCAAGTATCTGCGCCCCAACTCCAGTAAACCGACGACCGTACTGTAACTCTTCAAAAGGGGTCAGTTTCTTCCGAAATGCAGGATTCTCAACAGAATACATAAAGCAGAAGCTCTGCTTCTTCTCCGGAATAGACACCTTGAAGTACCAACCCTCAAAAAACTGGCGAGAACTCCGATCAAAATGGTACCTGCTTTGACAAAAGGATTAATACACTTAATCCGACTCGATTTTCAAATGCAAGTGCTACAGAGTCGAATGAAGCAAGGAATCATGTTAAGAGTACCCGCTGTGAGGAGTTCGGAGGTCCCGATCGGGAGGCGTGGGGCGGTAAACCGGGCGAATGGAGACATCTTCCCCGGCCTTATCGACCGTCGAGCGGCTTCCGCTCCTGGCGGAGATAAGGAGGAGTCGGCGGCAACCGCGGAGAGACGGAGGATGTGTAGACACGAGAGGAAGTTGGGGAGATGGAGAAGCCAAGAAAGACGGCGAACGGAGGCCGAGATCGGAGAAGGAAGGGGTGGAGAGCGGAGAGAGAGTCATGGCGAAGGTGGATCCGATTGGAGGACGAATGAAGAGATTTGATTTGGAATGGAGGGTTTGGAAATGGGGAAGCTTGAACTTTGCTTCTGAGCTTTCAGCTGTGTGTATGTTGATGATTTCCCGACTTGTTTTGTCGGCGAGACCTCAGAAGTCAGATGATGGGTCTGAATATGATCAAGTCAAGTGGGTGAATCTGCTGCGTGCACGTCCATAGTACCCCAATGCTCGGAGATTTTTTTTTTGTTTTTTTTTTTTTACTAAGAAAGAATTCAGAGCATCCTTACGGACGGACGAGGTCAAAGAGACCTAAATCGGAACCATTAATGTCAACATCGGTAGAGTAATCAAATGTGCAATCTTGTCCGCCACTCCGTTCGTCGATCTATTTACATGAGAGAATATGATAGAATGAAAATTCCTTAGATCTGTCTTGATATATATATATATGGGTAACTTGTGCACAAGGCTTAGGATGTGCATTGTGCACAAAATATTATTCGGTGAAATGTGAAACATTATTCAGTGAAATTTGAAGCATTATTCGGTGAAATGTGAGTATTGTTTAGGGGAATGTGAAACATTATGTGGTGAAATTTGAGGCATTCCATATAAATTGTAACTATTGTTTAGGGAATTGAGGTTTCTTTTATTTGAAATGGATAAATAAAAAAATTAAACATTATTCGGTAGAATGTTATAAATTATTCAGTGGAATTGAGACGTTTTCATCTGAACTGAACGGAAAAAAAACATAACAGTGTTCGGTAGAATGTTTCACATTTCACCGAATAATGCTTAAAATTTCACCAAATAATGTTTCACATTTCACCGAATAATATTTGTGCACAATGCACACCATAAGGGGTGTGCACCCTGGAACCACTCCCTATATATATATATATATATATATATATATATATATATGAAAGAAGTATTGACTTTTGTTTTTCAAGTGATTTATTATTATTAATGAATCCCCTTCAACATGAAGATGTGTGATATCGAGTTCTAATGTCTTTTGGATACCAATCTTTAAAGCACCGCATTCTACTTGTAAAGGGCATAGACAACCAAGGCTTGTCGAGCCTAAGGATGTGACTCGTCCCATATGGTTTCGGATTACGTAGCCTGCAGAGCTGACTCCACCAGACCAGGTAGATCCATCAAAGTTGAGTTTCTGAAACTGTAAAGTTGGTTTTTTCCATTTAGATATTTGTCGTTGCGTTCTGTTGTTACCCCGAACACTGCCTAAAAAGGGATTTAGCCAGGTGGGTGTGTCCATGGTTTTGGATAGGTTCAAGCTATCTATTTGGGTTCAAATGAATTCATGGATTTCTGTTTGTTTGGGGATTTTCTTATTGTCGAAGATAATTTTATTTCTGAAGACCCAGATTGTCCACCATTTTACAACCAGTTCTTCTCTATCCTTTTTTGTCAATGTTTCCCCAATCTTTGCTAATACTTCTTTGATATTTCTTGTGTGAATGTTGGGACTCATACCCCTCAGACATTGTTCTAGGCCCCTTGTTTTTAACATGTGTTGGTTTGAGAACTTACATTCTACAAACATGTGTATGTCATCCTCTACGGGATCACTACAGAAAACGCACGGGAGGGTGGTAGGAATTCCCCGAGAACAGAGCCTTACCTTCGAAGAAAGACATCGTTGGGATGTGCGCCACATGAAATTTTAATTTTCAGCAAAGTATCTAGTTTCCGTATCCAAGACGTATGATCGATATGTTGGTTGTTTTGATTTGGTAATATGTGTAGGGCACTTTTTGTTGTGAATCAGCCATAATGATTAGGCCACCAATATAGCCTATCCCGGAAAACATTACTCGGAAGGGGAATGCTAGTAATTTCATTTACAATGTGGGTTGGTAACTCTTTTTCTAATTAATGTTTTTTCCATTTTCCATCTTGGATAAAGTCACTTACAAGAACATTTGGGCAATTCCCAGAATCTTTGTTCAATCTTATGTTTAGTGGGGTTGTCGAAATCCTGTTGTCAGTCCAGAAATTGACAGATTTACCATCTCCAATTGCCCATATAAGTCCTTTTTTAAAAGTATTTATCAGTTTGCTAAGTTGTCCCCATTGCCAAGACAACCCCCCTTTTCATGTATATTGGAATAAATTATCATGTTTTAAATACTTAATTTTTATAATTTGTACCCAAACATTTTCTGGTTCTGCTAGAATTTTCCAAAGCAGCTTCATTTGTAAAACCTCATTCATGTCTATAGATTTTCTGATTCCTAGGCTCCAAGTGGTTTTGGTTTACATATTCTATCTCAGCTAATGACGGATTTATGTTGTGTATCTTTATTCCAAAAGAAACATTTGTTGATTTGATCTAGTTCTTGGTGTATTGTTGTTGGAAGCATAAATCTTTGTATAGTGTAGATTTTGATCCTAAGTTAGGTTTTATCAACACTGATATGCCCTCATGAGAGAGAGCAGACGCTCGCCACTTTGCTAGTTGTTCTTTACTTTTACAAACGATTTCTTGGAATGTGTCTTTGTTTACTCTGTCATTAATAATAGGGTAACCTAAATATGTGTCCAATGATCTTGAGTTGGGGATCTGTAGTATGTTGTGTAGTTGCATCAATATTTGATGGTCTAAACCGAAAGAAGTTTGGAAAACAGATTTACTGAAGTTTACTAGTTGACCTGAGATTTGACAATATTCGTCAATGATTTTGCGAACTGTTCTAACAGTACTGTGAGGACATTTCGAGAAAATTATAAGGTCATATGCGAAGGTAAGGAAAGGAATCTTAGGTCCTACCCGACCGAAAGGAAAGCCAATGAGTTTTGTAGGTTTGGAAGACTCTATTGTCACTCTTCTGGCTAGTGTCTCTGCTTCGAGGATGAAGAGAAAGGGTGACAGAGGGTCACCTTGCCTGAGTCCTCTAGAGGGTTTAAACATTTCCGTTGCTCCATTGTTTACTAATACTGAGAAGGAAACAATAGTTATGCATTCCATAATCCACGAAACGAAAGTTGGGTGGAAGCCGAATTTTTCCAGCACTGCTTGCGTAAAGCCCCATTCTACTTTATCATAAGCCTTTTCCATATCTAATTTGATGGCTGCCCAACCCTCACGGCCCCTCCTATTTATAATGGAATGGAATATCTCATGTGCTATTAAAATATTATCTTGTATTGCTTTATCTGATACGAAAGCTCCTTGGAGTGGATGGATTAATTTGCCTATGACCCTTTTCATTCTTTCTATAATTATTTTGGAGATTATTTTATATATTGTTGAGCAAAGGCTGATGGGTCTGTAATTATTCGTTGTTGTTGTGTTTTCACATTTTGGAAGGAGTGAAATAAATGTATGATTTATTTGCTTTAGTAATTTACCATGCTGGAAAAAACTCTTAACTGCTTTTATCACCGATGGGCCGGCCAAGTCCCAAAAGGTTTTATAGAACTCCGCCGTCCATCCACCAGGTCCTAGAGATTTATTGTTTCCAAGGCTAAATACGGCATTTTTTATCTCATTGTTCGTTACTGATTTAGTTAGTTCTCCGTTCTGAGATTCAGTGACTTTTGATTGTATTGGTCTTAGGTATTCTTGAAGTTTTTGTTTATATTGCATTTAGTAAATCTTGCCTCAAAGTCCCTATGTATTTCTTTTCTTATGCTGTATTAACCCAATATATGAGTTCCTTCCCTTGTGTGTATTTACCTTATAATTTTCCTATTTCTTCTGCCAGAAGCAACCCTATGAAAATATCTAGTATTGGAATCAGCAAGACGGATGTGCTTAGTTTTAGCTCATTGATTCCAATACCTCTTGTGAAATAACAACTGTGCTCCTTTTTCTTTAGCAGATTTTCCTAAAGTTTTTTCTCTATAATATTGGGGGGTTTCTCAATAGTTTGTAGTTGTAGTAACCTAGCTTCCACCTCTTTTAGTTGATTAAAAATGTATCCAAAAGTTTTCTTATTCCAGTCTTTAGTTTTTATTTTCAGTATTCTATGTTTAAACATGAGATTGTACATAACTGATCCTGAACAAGACGATCTCCAAGTTTCTTTGACTATATGTTTATAATCCTTTCTTTGTAGCCATATGTTTTCAAATTTGAAGGGAGGAGCTTTAAACTCATATGTCATGTAGATATCTATCGTTATCGGACAATGGTCAGAGGATGAGAATGCATGATGTTTAGTTTGAATATTAGGCCACATCTTCTAGTGGCTACAAATTCCACAAATCCGCTATCATTTCAATTTCCTCCCATCTTAATTTTTTTTAGTGAGGTTATAAACAAGACAACGGAATGATTATTGACATGACAAATTTCGTTAAATTGCACCATAAGTCCTTTACCTTTCTCCTTAAAATCTTCCTCTCTCTCCTCCTTTGCCTCTGCCGGACCTCCTCTCCATCCTTTCTCATCTCTATCTCAATCGCATATGCTTAAACTTGTCTTTGGAATAGAGAAATGCCACCCTGCGCATCCAAGGTGAACTCAATTTTGGAATAGAGAAATGCCACCCTAGAATTTTCACTGGAGAGAGGTGATACGTTTGGGATACCCGATCCTTCGCATGTGGGCTCAAGATCAAGAACCACGCCTTATATTTGCCCGATCTTGCAATGTTCTTTGATATCTCCTGATTTGGGAACAAATTAAACAAGTGATTAAAATTCTGGAATAGCGACAGTTATACTTGAACAAATTCCAGCAATTTAGAACTAGGAAATAGCGATAGAAAACAGCAAGGAAACGCGCGCGCGCGAGAGAGAGAGAGAGAGAGAGAGAGAGAGAGCCGAGGGTTGCGCGGGTGCTTGGGAGCGAGGCTGCGAGGGCAGGGGCGCCAGGGCCCGAGCACCTGTGCGAGGCCGGATGCGATGCCACCAAGAGCTGGGGCTTCTGCGACGGCGTTGCTTCTGTTGTGGCGACGGTTTCTGGGTTTGGGTCTAGTTTTGTGTTTACCGATTGAATTTGGGAAGGCTTGTGTTTGGATTTGTGATTTGTGAACTACCGAATGCAATATAACATAAAGCAGTTTGAAACCTTTGGATTGAAGATCGAAGAACTCTTTAATCCTTAAAGGGTTCCTCAATATAATTCCAATCTAATTTTTATTGAATGTAAAACATGAGTTTAAATAAACAATATATCTTGTGCAAAAGATAGAGTTTTAGTTGATAAAGCTAGATAAAATAATCATAAGATAGATTATTCCTAATAAAGATAAAACTTGGTGGAAATGAATTATATCTAGAGGAGATATAATAGCAAAAAATTGCAAAATAGGCACTTTATTTGGACGTATTTGCAAAATGGTCGCGTTTTTGGACCATTTAGCAAAATGGTCACTATATATTCTTATTCTCGGTTGTACGGACAATTTTTCCTCTCTCCCAAATCCTCTCGCCCTCTCGATCTGTTTTCTCTCTCTCGACGCCGGATCTGGCTCCGATGGCGGAGAGTCGCCGGACCTCCATCTTCCTCCTATTCGCCGGACCTCCACTCGCTCGCAGCCGCCCTCACTCGCTCGATGCCGGTCTCCAGTCCTCATCGCCCTTGCTCGTTGCCACTTTCCCCCTTGCCCTCGCTCGAACCCTAGCCGCTCGAACCCTTGAAGCCGCCGGCGATTCGCTCCGCCTCTCCCCTTCCTATTCTCCGGCGACTCGCACCTCCCCCTCGCCTCGTCTCCGTCACTGCATCGCTCCTCCTCTCCACCTCATCCTCGCCTCGTCTCCATCTCCGGCGATCGAGCATAAGATAAGGTACGGTGTTTTTGTGAGTTGATGATTTTGTTGGATTTTGGTTGCCTTGCTTCTGAATTTGAGCAAATTTGTTGATTTTTTTGTTCATTTGTATGGATTGAGATGCGGTTTTTCGAATCTCAGCTGCTTCTAGAGTTTTACAGTTGAATCTAATAGCTTTCATGAATTCTTACCATTTATGTGGCCCTTTATCTATAAGATGAATTGTAGATCTAAGTTGGTCAATTATAATTTCAATTTTGGAATCTCAGCCATTCTTATTCATAGTTGTAATTGATCATCTTGCGCAGGTTATAGATGAATGTAGCAGTAACCAGGTGACTTGTTCTCCTTTGTACTCTTTTTGGTGAAGGTGAAGTGCAATTTATGGATAAACTGTTCGGTCTTTTTTTAAAACGGAAAATGCAGTTTATGGATAAGTTGGTCAATTATAGATGAATGAGTTTACAGTTGGATTTGTGCTGTTGAACATAGTGACTTGTGGTGACTTGTATCTAGTTATCTGCCGTTTACTTATGTGTTATTGAGTTCCTATTATACATGAATGTGTAGGGTTGCACAACTCGAGCCTAGGGTTGCATAACTCGAGCATTATTGTGTTTTTCGTGATCTAGTTTGTGCTTTTTTTCTTAGTGAAATGTGTTCCTTGGTGATCTTGTTTGTGCTTTGATTGCTCATTACTTGGATTTGATATTGCTTAGTGAAATGTGTTCCTTTGCACTCGTTAGAGCTACTAAAGTCACCAAATTTTGTCAAGATCAGCTATTAACAAATTTTAAGTCAGAAGTTGTAGCCTTTTGCACTAACTAAACATAGTGTGTTTCAGAAAATGACCCTTGATAGAATATGCGGCTGCTGCCTGATTGTGATTGAGAGGTTGTATTTTATGTTGGAAATGCGACGTTGATGTCAAGGAAGAACGACATTTAAAATGTTCCCCCGTCCCCCAGGATTGCCAGAATATTACTGTCCAACTTGAACTGTTAGTTTATGTAGTCCCAAGTCAGGACTGGCTGGATTTGAGTTTACCTGGAATTGATAGTGAAACCCCCCAAAAAACTCGAACAAGCTGGTTAGATGGGGCGAATTTGCAACTTTAATGCTTTAGAGAATGCGTCATGCTCTTAAAATTTCTTGATTCATGTTATGGTGTTTCCATCAGTATGCTTCATAACACAAAAATATGTCATGCAGCTCCTGATCTTATGTCATGCAGCTCAACTTTTCTGAACACTATTTCTTGATTCATGTTATGGGATTGTGATTTCATTGAATGTGATTTTAGATGGATGACATCTGGAATCAACCCCTATCCCCAATCCCTCCAATTGAGACCTCTCCCGCTTCAACAACTCCATTCTCTTCCCCAGCAGAGTGCAACGGTGCCTCACACCAACTGATCAACACCCTCCCTTCTGTTGAAACTGCAAACAAAGGCAAAAGGAAACGGTCTCCATTCTGGGCTCATTTTGACAAGATTCTGAAAGATGGGTTGCAAAAGGCTGTTTGTAAATACTGTTCTAGGCATATTGGCTGTGATCCAAAGAGTGGGACAAGTGCCTTGAAAAACCACATTGAAAGATGCAAAGAATACCCTTCTAAATTTAGTTCGGATCAGGTAGTCGAGCAGTACTCGCCTATCGCTCTTGCTGCCGCAGGTAAGCTTACAAAGAAAGGTTCAAGTTCATGAAATAACCCCAGCAATGACAGGGTAGACAAGGATTTGCATTTGATAGATGATAGACGATAGACAAAGTTTGTAACTATGGCATATCAAATGTTAATAACAGCAAATCATTGTTAGATTGTTAGTTTTTAGACACCTCCAGTTCTGGTTTCAGTCCTTGCTCACCTTCTCTTATTTGTACTAAATTCATCCTATTGAAACATAAAAAATACTTATACATGATGTGTATGGCTTAATCTTTTTGCAGTGCCGTGGGATAGTTTTCCAGCAGCAAGATCTGTGCAGCAGATGATGGACACCATGGCGGGGATGGTGCAGAATCCATTCGCCCACGATAGTATTACTTGGCCATCAGCTCCTGCCACAGAGGTTAATTGATACAGAAGTGGAAGGACACCCTGGGCTGTCAAAGAAAGTGAGGCGGGCTATAACATTAGGTTTAACATGCTAGGTATGACTAGGAAGGATGTGAAGGTGTGGGTTGAGGAGAAAACACTGGTTGTAGAGGCTGAGAAGACGCCAGGTAGAAGCCAAGACGGGCAAGTTGATCTCAAAACTAATCAGGATGTGCAGGAAGACGAGTGGCCTGCTGAGAGCTATGGCAAGTACTATAGCAGGGTTGTGCTGCCAGAGACCGTCATACACAAGATTATTAAGGCATAGGTAAAGGACGATGTCTTGCAAGTAGTCGTCCCCAAGGCCAGGGCGGCAAACCGAACATTAGAGATTAATGTGCAGTAGGTAGACATAACATTTTATGAATTTCTTCTATTTTTGCTTTTAGTTTATTGATGGGCTTTTCTGACAATGTGAAGAGTATAGACTCCTTCGACAATCTCATGTAAGATACCGATTTATGAGATAAATACAGATAGATGTTGCAAAAAGTCTGGTGATTAATCATTCTCAGTTTCTCACCCTCCATTAATTTTAGCTCTCTTCAAAGAATCTCCACCCTAAGGCCAGCAAAAGGGATTGATGAAATTCTCTGGAGTGACTCATATTGATAAACTATATTCGATAGTTTAGTAAAGAGTGACTATGGTTATGAAAGTATCCAAGTCCTTTAGGCTTCAGTGCTGTAATATACGTAGTATATAACCTTTGCTTTTTGACCATGTAAAGTAAAAAAAAAATTGTTATCCATGAAAAAAAAAACTAGATTTGGATCATATTTGTGAAATTGTTATCCAGGGTTGATGGAATTGTTCGACATCATCTGATCGGCTTATGATTCATTTGTCCTGTGCTTCTTCGATTCTTTGTGGAATTGTTATCCATGCTTGTTCAACTCTAAAAAAAGTGCTGACATGGGAAAAAAAGTGCCGACACGGAAAAAAATGCAACTCTAAACTAGACTTGGATCATATGTGCACAATTTACGGTTATATTTGCACATCGTACTCTTATATTTGCACGATAAAATGTTAAAAAAAAAAACAAAAAAAAAATTAGATTTGATTCATATTTGCACATCGTACTCTTATATTTGCACAACATGCTCTTATTTTTGCTCAATAATTCTTTATTTTTGCACAACAACCGAGACTTGTAAAATTGTGTCTCAACATAATCTTATTTTTTGTAAATATAATTTTCTACTTTTTTAATAGATTATTGCACAACACGGTCTTATTTTTGCTCATCAATAGAGTAAAATTGCACAACACGAGGGATTGGTGAATTTTTGCTCAACATCATCTTATTTTTGCTCAACAATAGGTTATTTTTGCACAACAAGCGAGCCTTGTGAAATTTTTCTCAACGTGATTTTATTTTCTCTCAATTTAATTTCATACTTTCTCAATAAATTATTGCACAACATCATCTTATTTTTGCTCAACAGTAGGTCATTTTTGCACAACAATCGAGACTTGTGAATTTGTTCTCAACATGATTTTATTTTCTCTCAATATAATTTTATACTTTCTAAATAAATTATTGCACAACTTGTTCTTATTTTTGCTCATCAATACTTTATTTTTGCACAACATTTTGAGACTTGTGAAATTGTGTCAACATTTTCTTACTTTTTGTAAATATAATTTTATACCTTTTTAATAGATTATTGCACAACATGATCTTATTTTTGCTCATAAATAGACAATAATTGCACAACATTGGGGGATTGGTGAAATTTTGCTCAACGTCATTTTATTTTTGCTCAACTATAGGTTATTTTTGAACAACAATCGAGACTTGTGAAATTGTGTCTCAACATGATCTTACTTTTCGTAAATATAATTTTATATTTTTTTAATAGATTATTGCACAACGTGGTTTTATTTTTGCTCATCAATAGACAATAATTGCACAACATGGGAGATTGGTGAAATTTTGCTCAAGATCATCTTATTTTTGCTCAACTATAGGTTATTTTTGCACAACAATGGAGACTTGTGAATTTGTTTTCAACATGATTTTATTTTCTCTCAAATAATTTCATACTTTCTCAATAAATTATTGCACAACATGCTCTTATTTTTGCTTACCAATACTTTATTTTTGCACAACTCGTGGTGAAAATTAGTGCTGACATTGATATTAGTTACAATTAGTGCTTACACTAATATTAGTTACAATTAGTGCTGACACTGATATTAGTTACAATTAGTGGTGAAAATTTGCACGACTCTGTTGTAAGAGTTGCACGACTCTGTTGTAAGAGTTGCATGACTCTGTTGTAAGATTTGCACGACTCTGTTTTAAGAGTTGCACGAATCTGTTGTAAGAGTTGCACGAAGCATATTAATGAGCTTTTAGAGATCACCAAATTAAACAACAATAAATGGCAGAACCTAATCTGCTAGAACTTCAATAGGCCTGCCCCCATATATTCACGGTTTGTGCTGTGAGTACCTTGCATTCCAAATCCGACAAGTTCCATCATCCGATGACCTGGCCGTTATTGAAACAACATTCTAAATAAACAACTAGTACAAGTAAAAAGATTGTTTCTCAAAGCTAATTGGATACATATATTTCCACTTTGTAAGAAATCATTCAACAAGAAAGACAAAAAAAAACTCCCAATAAAGTACACTCACGATAATTGGATACATATATTTCTCAAAGATAATAGCTAATTGAATCAAAACTTGTTCAAAATTGAATTGATTTGAATTTAAAGGAACAACAGTGTTGCCTAGATCTAGGGGTGACAACAATCACAGCTATGACGAGAGCAGCGACAGCTATGTCGAAGATTGAGATGAAGAGGCCAATGCCCATCCTTTGCAACTCTGAGAAGCCTTTCTCATTGCCGGTGACCTTTCTAGCTATGGGAACGAGTAACCTGTCGTAGACCGGGACCCAGAAGATGACGTTGATGACGTCAAAGGTGGATAGAGTGGCAGCAGCTCTTAGGTATCCATAAAACAGATCCATATATAAATACCAGAATAAATTAGGCAACTCAGAGGCGCTGGTCAAACGAATTGAACATCAAAACCAAATGAAGAAATGGCTGAGAAAATACAATTACTTAACCAGGCTTTACTAAATATGCTAGACGACAGGTGAATGAAATGAAAGGCTAGTTCAGCAAGCATAACAACAGTGAGAAGCAACAAAACATGCCAATAAAGTTTCTATTGTCACATCACTGTTGACAACAGTCATTGATATTGAATCATGAGAAACTTAAGTAAACTTATACAGCTAAGCATATAAAAAAGTTATTAGGTGAACTTACAAAGGCTTTAAAAGCATGTTGATGAGCAACCATTTCATATATACAGAAACCTGCTCAACACCTAGCCATAAGTAATATCTGCTCAACACCTAGCCATAAGCGTGTTTCTTGAAGATTTCAAGAAACACTAAGAATTTCTGTGAGAAAGAAATGAAACAGGAAGATGTAAGCAATAATATAGACTGGATACCACAATAGGAATATAGATTTGATCAAACTTGATTTATAGAAGAGATATACCTTCTCGGGTAGCATTGTCCTGAAAGATTTTTCCTTCTGAATACGGATGTCTGGATTAGAGGTTATGATCTCCAACTGACATTCTAGAATGAAGCATCTGAGTAGAGGGATCATCAAACTCAGTAACTCTGCAGCTTTGATTACGTATAGTAACGTCAAATCATTAGTCTTTGAGGCAAACAAGCTACTTTCCAACTTAGTTGACTCATCCAGCTTCAAAGCTAAGTCTAAGCTGCAATCATAACCTTCTCTAACTTTCAGATGGGGCATTACATCACCCAGTTCCTGAAAAGGTGTACCATCTGGAGCGTCTACCAAACGGACATGCAAATATGTATCAAAAAATCCTTGTTCAAACCATGAGATTACATCAGCCCCAAGAAATGGACCCTGGATCTCACCCTGAGGATCAAGATAGTACAAACTCCACTCTTCACGAGGCATATCATTTCTAAACTGAGATGCACCATTCTTACTCCAAGAAATCTACGAGTTCCTACTCTGACTTTCCTCCAATGTTTGTGAAACGAATAGAGTATCTGAGTCATTAGGAAATGTCAGACTAGAGTCATAATTGATACTATCGTTTAAAGATTTTTCGTTCAATGCCATATCGATGGTTTCCCTTAACTCAGAAGCCTTGGACTGTGTGATATTCTTGCCGAGGCCATCAGATTCTGTCAAGTCAGTATCTTTTGAAGTTCTTGATAAAATGCGGTCCATATCCATTCTAGGTGAATTAAGCTTCTCTTTGAGATCAGCACTTGTTTCTGAATCAGAAATTTCAAATATCAAGTTCAAAAATCAAAACAAAGAATAAGATTGGTTTTCAACACAACAAAGTACATAGCAAAAGCCAAAAGAAGAAGTAAGCAAATTCATAACAATTGTGCACATAAACAAACGCAATTAGCAGACAAGGTTATACCACCTTCTGTTTGAAGATAAGCATCATCACTCTTAGAGTCCAGGAAGTTGTCAACAGTATCTTGGCTTATATTAAAGAAAGGGGCGTCAACTTGGCCCTCATCAAAATCTCCATCCACAATACCTAATAATAAAGAAACCATTTATATGATTGATTCAGTCACAGACAAAGCAACAACAATAACATCAATGACAGTTGTATACCTATAGGGTTCTCCTGTACTTTTCCCGTTTTAGATGTCCTGAAGGAAAACTTGCTACCAGAGACTTTTCCTCTCCACATGTCATCAAGAATAGCCTGAAAAACAAACTGAATGATCATCTCTTGTTTTCAGTTGATTCATCTTTAGATAAAATCTAATTATGCTGTTCTTCAAAAGTGCTCAGCTAATTTATGATTAGACGGTGATTAGTTAAATCTAGAAACTGCTTGAACAGCTCAGGTCCGTATGAACACTCTTCAATTCCAATCTAGAAAACAGGGTCCTAATGCATTTTCCTATTTACATAACCTACTTACTAATGCTTTATGTATACACAAAGAAGCAGGATACATACCACTTGCTTGCTCATTGTAATCGACATTGGCAACCTTCCCTGAATTTGACAGGATTGCCATTTGTGCCTAGTTATATGAATTTTGATCTGAAAAAACTGATCAGAATCAATTGCCAAGCCATAAAAGAAGGAACACAATTTGCTTGCATGTCAACACTCAAAAGGGCTTATCAAGTATATAATCCATTACCTTATCTACTATCACACATGTATTTGCTTTTCTACCATGCATTGAAATTTCTTTAAGTGAATGGAATGGTAAGGGGAAAAGATCTCATAATGTATTAATTAAATGTTGTGATATTAGTCATTGTGCAGCTTGTGAAGAAGGGCATACATTTTGGCCCAGAATGGAGCGAATTGTATTGAGCAACTTTTATATCCTCTGCTGAACCTTAATTTTTCGTTGTTTTGTCACAGGTATCTAAGCTTGTATGATTTATTGTTGATCAACATACAAGTTACTTGCTCACTGCAAATATGACCGTGAATAACCTGAAGTTGACATGGAGCTCAATCTTCCCCTTCCTCTTATACTTGATCTTCCCCTTCCTATTCATCTAGATTAAAAGAATATCTGGAAACATTTGAAGTTGTGATGACACTAATTGTCCCCTTCCTATTCAACTTCAACATACATGAGTAGGCTTCAAGGTCAGCTTTATTTGTCTGCTCTTCGAGATTTAAATTGCTCAAGAAATGATTTATACAGCACAAAAGAATAAGGCATCGTTTAGAACTGGAAACAGCAAGCCTAATAAACAATTTTCCGAGACCATACATATGCACAGACCCTCTAAAAGGAGGGATAACAAATCCTTTTTACAGGTCTAAAGATAACAAACTACATAAACTAAAATGTTTGGTGTTCGTACTATATACATATGCATAGAGCAACTAAAATGAGTGATGACAAACGACAAAAAGATCAAGGCAAGATGATAACAGATGTACCTTAACGAATCCGGAATCCAGCTATAAATTGAGGCCAAGAAGCACAAGGTCCCTATTGCCAGCAGAAGAGTCACCATCAAAATCTTCATTCACTACTAGAATACTGTCAATAGACAACACCACATCTAAGTCTGTCAAAAAACAACAGATGTGAAAATTATTCTTTTACATCAATAGTTTTTTTTTGTGATGTATTAAAGAGTTTATAAATTTGTCAAAGTTTTGGATAGATGTAAAATTGTTGGTTCTAAAAAAAATTAAAACCGGCGCGGGTTTAAATTTTCTAAGTTCAAAACACTCAAGTAAAAAATTTACCCATCTCCACAATCCACACTTCTCTACACTTAGAAATTCTCTCTCCCTCTCTCTCTCTCTCCTGTTTCTTCTTCTCCTTGTTACCCGGCTCTCTCTTCATCTCAGGTAAACATTTCTACCACTGCCATGTAGCCGTCGCCGCCGCCGCCGCTGCTCCCCCAACCAGCACGCCGCCGCTACTCTCAGGTAAACATCTCCCTCTCTCCATCAGACAAGCGACTACAATTCGAAGATGGTGGCCCTCTCTTTCAAAACCCTAGCAGGTAAGCTCTTTCTCACCTTTTGCAGATCTAGCCGCCCTCTTTCCTCTCATCTGATCTATAGTTCCCTAGATCTAAATTATTTCTGTAGATCTGTTAGTTTCGACTCCTTTCTCTCCCATCTCCTTTTAGTTTTAATTTAGGGTTTTTTTTGTTAGGGTTTTCGAGAGCGAAGGAGGAATGGAAAAGGTGGCGAGAGATAGTTGTTTGGCTAGAGTCACCGCCTGCAGCGTCGCTATTGGTCGCGCCTTCGTCTCTCTGCTGCTCGTATCCTCACAGGTATGCCCTTCCTCTCCTATCCTCTTCTTGTCTCCTGTTATTGTAATTTAGGGTTGAGAGATTTCGATTTTGGGATTAGGGCAGTTTATAGATCTAGGGTTTATAGATATAAATCTGATATGTTGTGTTAAGATAGCAAAGTGGGATAATTTGTGTTTTTGAAGAATTCGGTTTGATTTTAGAGAAAATTGATTTTAGAAAAATGGTTTAATTCCAATGAAGTAACAGATTCACACCTAACAATAAATGAAATGGGGCAAATTGTTGTGTACAAGAATAGCATTCCAATTTACAAGAATCAGTAAGCAATTCATGGAGGGGGCATGGACATGTATGAGTGCAAAAATGTCCTTGTATCTAAACTATCTATACATGTGGGGTTCTTACTGGAAACCTGCTGATTTAATGTTGCATGTCATACTTTCAGCTGCTATATTTTATCATGAATGATTGATTCATTTTCTATTTCCATGTATTCTGATCTTTATCCTACTTCAATAGGTATAGACTTGGAAAGCCATCCACGCTTATAGATATTTTCTGCTTAATTGGTCATTTACAAGATCATAAAGTCTCATTCTCATCTCTATGCAACTGAATTATAACTTTCATACTCCAATATGTTTATGATTTACCATATATGTTTCAAAATAAACATTTATGCCTTACCATTTTAACATCTGAACTTGAAATTTTAGCTTGAGTTAGGAGTCATAGCTATCATTCCTATCAAGGCTTACATGCTAAGTTAGGAATCATTGGGGTTGAGTTAGGAATCGTTGCACCTTTTGGGCCTCTACTCTAACTGATCTAATGGTGTTGCGAGTTCAAACCAGCTCGATCATCTAGGCTCAAAATGTCAAATGGATTTTTCAGGTGGTGATGGACAATGGGATTCTCCAAGTCACTGTGGCAGTTCCATAGGGTTACATCACCTCCATAAGGATTATGTCTCTAGCATTAGAGACTACATGAAGAAGATTGAGGACGAGCTCACCAAGATCTGTGAGGGGATACTAAAGCTTCCAGATTCGCACCTCATCCCCACTTGCCACCGCTGCTGAGTCGAAGGTTTTTTATATGAAGATGAAAGGCGACTACCATCGATATTTGGCACTCACCGTATGTTCAAGAGAAAGGTAGGATTTCCTTCCTGTTATCTCAGTTTCTTAAAGTCTGTCTTCAGTCCATGGTTTATTGTTTTTTCGCTATTATTGTCTGTATCTTTTTCATCAAAGTGACTGGCTTTGTTTCATCATCTGTTATGTGACAGTTTGCATGAAAATGTGAACTTAAACTGTATTTTAGGATTATATATGTAGTGCTCACTTCAAACTAGCGTACGCCACTTGGGAATGGGACATGTTCTACATCTTTTTCCTCATATCATGCATCTCTATAATGAGGGAAAGAAAACAATGAAATTGTAATCCATGTTCACGTTCTCATTCTTTTCATGCTTCTCCAAATCTTCCCTTCACTCTATTGTTCTATGTGTCTGTTAATCTATTTTCTTCTGATGTTGCTCACACGTCATAGTGCTTCTTCTTGACTTTTCTAGGTACTTGAACAACCAATTGACGAGACCGATTCTGATTATTGTGCTGTCAAACAAGGTTATGTATGCAACTCATTTGAGAATGCAGTGATTCACTTTTCCTTTTGTTTCCAACATCTCAAAAACTTAACATAGTTCGCTCCCATACTATTTTTTTTATAGATATCAGTGACTTCTCTGAATGCCCTCTCGAATCGCTTGCGATCATACCTCCTATTCGCGATTCCTACCGCGGCAGCAATCGCAATCTCGTCGACGTTGGCAGTGGCGGCGGCCTTCCTGGTCTGATTCTGGCCATAGCTCGCCCCGATTAGATATAGGTATTTTTGTGTTTTAAGATATTCTGATTGAACCATAACTCTTAACAGAGACTTTTGGATTTGTTCATGTTATAGATTTCATGGATTACAATACTGTATTATTTTTTCAAGTAAATATAAGCTCTATTTTTCTTTTTTCTTTTTTTAGCAAAAATTATAAGCTCTATTTTTCTAAATGCAGTTACACTATTCCTCACAAGGTGGATAGACTCAGATGTTGTGATGACGTTGATCCCATTGCAAAGGTATTTTGTCACTCTCTATCTTCTCTTATGAAATTCACTTGCATGAAACCGATGCTATGGAATTTACATCCTCCTTTTTATTCTACAGAAAATAAAACGAGAAAGACAATAATAAGATGGAATTTTCATGTTAGTACCTATAAGTTAGAAACATATATTCTAATTCTGAAAACCTTGTTAGTACCATTACAAAATGTCAACTGCTTACAAATGAAGCCCTATCATATTCGTAGGCAATTGGAGCATGATTAAGCGACCAACAGCTGACAAGCTAATCTTTTATAATATTTACTGCCTAAGGGCTATTGTTGCTATTGAAGGACTGTGAGGTCTTCAGCTGAATCTACATAGTATCTTCTTTGCTCTCTTTAGTTGAATATGTATGTTACCTAAATCTCTAAAACTTTTGCACGTTCACATGGTTTTGCTTCTACAGCTGGATCACCCTTGGTTGGTAGACTTTTTGCAGTCTTTGGAGCTGGTGGAGCAAGAAGGGAACCTGCCCCTATGGTGGCAGAGCCAAAGGAGTTTGAGTAGTAGTAGCAAACTGTTGGCTTATAAGCCTTAATCTTCTTAATTATAGTGTGTTTTAGTATGAAATGTTGCTTCAAAATCTTTGCAGTGACAAATTTTATACTTATTTGTTGTTTATGCTCTTGTTTCCTATTCATGGATTCCACTTCATTCTTATTTCCCAACCCAATTCCTAAACTAGATACCCTCATACCAAATGAGCCCTAAAGAGTCTGAATGTGTTATTTTCCTTTCGAGTTCCGAAAATCATCTCCCTTATTTTACTATTTCATGCACTGTATTTTGTTGTCTTTCAAGAGTATCTCATACATATTGTATTGCTTTTTAGTTAGCCTAATTATCAACATTTTATTTGTCCTACTTGATAAGCTGAATGGCTTTTTTTTTTTTCTGTTTGCAGCACATGAATGAGGAGAAGATTTTGAATGATGTGAGCATCGAAAAGGATGTGGATGCCTTTCACCCACTAAACATTGGTCGTCTTGCAATGAGTGGAAGAGAGCCCATGTTCGTACCTTGTACGCCTAGAGGATGCATTGAGCTGTTGGATAGATATGGAATCGAAATAAAGGGGAAAAGGGCTGTCGTCATAGGGAGGAGTAACATTGTCGGGATGCCTACTGCACTTTTATTGCAAGTTAGTGCTTATATGTTAACTTCTCTATTTTTCGCAAATCTTACTACATGTTGTTAGCTGATCTTTTCTTTTTTGCCGAAATTCAAGAAGTATGGGACTAGCCATTATTCTTCTTTAGAATCTGTACAAACATCTTATCTCTGGCTAAAATAGTATTTTGAGTGTTCTGTTTGTTTAATGTCCATGAAAAATGTTAAACAAAAGAAACCTAAGTTCATTGGCCAAAAGAGTAAGATCCTTGGATCTAGGAACTGAGGTGGATTGTGTTTAGCCATGGATAGCTTGGATTTGGATCAGTTTAAATGGAAATGGAAATTGATGGTAGATCAGTGAGAATCAAAATGAAAAGGAAACAGTGTAATTTTTTCATTGATGGATTTCCACATCAAGTAAAACCGGATCTTTATTTGGTAGCTAAAAGATTAAGATCACAGAGAACCTAGATCATAGATTAAGATCACTTGATTTGCTTGGAGTTGCAGGCAAAATGGAAGGTATTTTTTTTGTTAACGTTTATCGTCTTTTCCGTCTTTCCTTTCTTTTAGGTAAATAACCAACCATGACACAGATCCCTGCACCTTCTATGCAATGGCAGGTGACCGTTAATAGAAGCTCAGCCATTGCGAGCCCAATGACCGCCAACAGGCTGAGCTGTATGCTGTTCAGAGACAACCGAAAGGGGTCACCGAAAAGCATTGGCAAGCTTAGAGTGTTGACTTTCAAGTCTGAGGCCAACACTATTAATAGGGTTGAGCAGCTACTCAATCTGGATGTCACCCCATACGCTGACAAGATCATCGCCGAGTATATTTGAAAGTATTTTGTAAATGTTACAATATGATGCTAGTATTTATTTACATGTTTTCATTAAACGCCTATCATTTCGAAGAACAAATAAAATGCGATGTTTTATTGACAAAAGCGTGTTGTGTATCCAAATAAAAGACCTCAGATTATATATGAAAATTGTAGTGCGTTCATATGTTTAACATCAGATTGGTTTATGAAAACAAATGTCAATATAATTATACACATCAGTTCATTCATCTAAATCAATGTGCAACACAAGCTTCAACATTTAAATGATATATAAACTGATATATATTTATCAAAATAACATCGTTATCTACCAAATAAATCGATGTGTCATTGCAGCAACAACATCATTTTATTTTGAAAAAACTGATATAAATGTGGGAAACGACATCAGTTATGCCTATATTTCATGTGGTCGGTTAAATTAAAACAATATAAAATCATAAATTATATATCGGACATGATTATAAACGTGATCACTAAAACAAAAACTATTGTCTATCTTGTCTTATGACATTACTTATTTTATAAATAAAGATGTAAATGTCACTTTTTTGCTTTAGGAGGACATCTTCACATGTTTTCAAATGACAAATCATGGATATTCATCAACAAGTTAATATGCCATGACCAAAATTTAGGGGTTGTAATTAAGAAAAGACATCTGCTTAAAACCGATGTGAAAAGTTTGGATCTTTTACTACACTCACAAAGAGATCGGAATTTTTTTTGAAAGACATCTGTTGACAACAGATGTCTAATTGAAGTTTTCTAGTAGTGATTCATGGAATCTTCACTATCCTGCATTGGATCTAAGCTCATCAACACGGCTTGATCTCAGGAATCAGGATTAGTCACAGTACAGTACAGAGGCTGCATTCATGAAGCAAAGCTACATGAACCAAGTGAAAATGAAGACTTTTGTGATTTTTCATGGAAAGATGATATATACTGAAACATTTATTGTAATTCACAAGAACAGAACTACACTCTGATGCAATTAACACCAAAGTATTCATTTTAGCTTACAATCCAAAATCTAGATGATTAACAAATTGATCAGATTACAATAGCCTTAGGTCAACTAATTCCAACTATAGTCTGAGCAAATCATGGCTTACACTTTGATGCTTGTATCACGAAATCCTCTTGCTTTAAAATACCAACTGCAATGTCTTCTAATGCACATCCTAGGTTCCACAAGTTCAAGCCACAAACTGCTGAACTGAAATTTTCCTTATCAATCGATCGAAGATCGATTGATAAGGAATCTAGCAATGAAGAAATCTAGCAATAGATCGGATGCGGTGAAAAAAAGAGGGGAAAATATGGATATGCAGCAAGATTTCTAAACCCTAGTAAGCTCCCCAATGGTCGGCGACGCCGGAGAAAACAGTCGATTGATAAGGAAATCAATAAATCTTCGATCTTCGATGAATCGATCTTCGATCGATTGATAAGGAAGCCGGAGGGAAGCAGGTGGATTCAATCAATAAGAAGGGAGCAAGGAGAAGATTACCAAAATTGGGGCGACGGAAGGATGCCGAGGCGAGGGCTGCGAGTTGGTAGACAGATCTGATCGAGACGGACGAGAACGAGGAGCTGCGACGGGAGAGTAGATATGAGCAGCTTCGGGAGACCAGATCGGATGGTGCCGATAAGCCACGACGGGATACCAGATCGGAGCGAGGAGATCTCCGTTGAGCAGTGCGAGAGAGAGCGAGGAGATCTCCGTTGAGCAGTGCGAGAGAGAGCGCGGAGAGGGAGAGCGCGGAGGAGAGAGAAAGGGTTTATATTTAGGACATTTTACAAAAATGTCCCAAAACGTGGATATTTCGCAAAATAAGCCTATTTTTGTGGATATTTTGCAAAATCCCCCTATAATTATTCCACAATATTTTCTAAATTGCATAAAATAATTAAATCTAATTTAATACATAAAATCCGAAATTAATTAAAAAAGCTTGTGGAAATTCGTCCAAACAGTGACAGCTGCAAAGATGATGAATTTTGGCCAACTTCGAGTTTGATTCTGGAAAAACCTTCAACCTCAAAGTTGTAGATCTTTTTGTCCTCGTTCCAACAAGGTATGGCACGAACAAATCCGATAAATATTGACTCCGTACGACCTATTTTACTGAGACGTCGAAAAGCTGTCAAACCAAACCACATGAACGAACCAAAACGTGTGCATAGGCTCCCATTGCATTGTTGGATCTTCTTCCATGGTGGAGCCTTCTTCTTCTTGAGGATGATATTCTTTGTCATCAATAGCCCTCGAATCGGTCTTGAGAGCTCGCTTAGATCAAGACCATTGTATGACCCACAAAAGGCCATCTTGATCCGCATCATTGATCCACAAAAGGCCATCCAGATATCATTTTATGCAATTTGTTTAAGTATAACTGTCGCTCCGATACCACTTGATACATTTAGGATACCCGATCCTTCGCTTGTGCGCTCAAGATCAAGAAAAATGTCGTATATTTGCCCGATCTTGCAATGTTCTTTGATATCTCTTGATTTGGGAACAAATTAAACAAGTAATTAAAATTCTGGAATAGCGATAGAACTAGGAAATAGCGACAGAAAACAGCAAGGAAACGCGAGAGAGAGCCGAGGGTTGCGCGGGTGCCCGGGAGCGAGCGCCACGCGCGAGAGAGAGAGCCGAGGGTTGCGCGGGTGCCCGGGAGCGAGGCTGCGAGCGCAGGGGCGCCAGGGCACGAGCGCCTGTGCGAGGCCGGATGCGATGCCACCAAGAGTTGGGGCTTCTACGACGGTGTTGCTTCTGTTTTGGCGACGGTTTCTGGGTTTAGGTCTAGTTTTGTGTTTACCGATTGAATTTGGGAAGGCTTGTGTTTGGATTTGTGAAGTACCGAATGCAATATAACATAAAGGAGTTTGAAACCTTTGGATTGGAGATTGAAGAACCCTTTAATCCTTAAAGAGGTTCCTTAATATAATTCCAATCTAATTTTTATTGAATGTGACGAAACACCAAAATTAATATTTATTTTCATATGCATAATCGGGTTCCCGCTATATAAATAAACTCATTTTAGGTTGATTATAAACCCGACCAAGATGTGGGAAACCCACTAGAAAATCCTACCGACACATGGCAATCATGCCTGCTACACACATGTCACGGCACATGGCAATCATGCCTCCACAACACGTGTCAAGAGGCTTACGACACTTGGCGATATATGGGCTTGCATGATCGATTGCTTGTAATATAAATAGGAGGGAGAGGTCTCATTAGCAGGGGTCGGAAATGGGGATCTCTAACGGCTTAGGTCGGATTCCCTAGCTTTGAGCTCCCTTTCAAGCGGGATTAGTCTCAGCTGGTAAAAACCGACATTGATGGAGCTGAAGGAGGACGGTGGTACACGCTAAGAGGTAACAAACAATCGAATTGAGGTACGAATGTTCAACCATTTTTGTTTCGGTTTGATTGTGTTCGAGAAATTGGCTTAGAACGTCAACTATAAACTTTGATTTGAGGTAAGCGATCAATTGAAAGATATGTAAATACGTATGTGTTGTCGTTTGATATGAAGATATGTATGCCAAATTTGGACTTTGGGCATGATCGGGTATAAGCTACTGGAAATTAAAGAGCCCTTTCACCTTTATTTATTCAAGTGTTCCATGATTTCTAGTAAAAAATGATATACATGCATTTGAATTCATGTGCAACAGATCACTCAACTTGGAGGGGTTTTTGTTTTTATATTTATTGAACTGGGTTAAGCTGGGTATTAGCATCCGATTCCCATAATTTGTTAAGGCATTGTATTGTACCCGCTGCACACCTCTCTCTAGCATAGAATATCTTGGGGCAACGAATCGGTCACGAACCTGTCTATTCACAAAGCCTTGCCGATGTTGGTGAGATCCCTCATGATCTCCAGGTGTCTCCCCTTTCGGGGTCCATCCGCGACCGAAACCATCAAAGGATCTTAGCTTTCAGAAGATGGTGTGCGCGTACCATTTCCAAGACTTCTATTTTCACAATTATTTGATCGAGAGGTCTCACCCTTCCTTGCAAATTGATCTCTTTTCTTGCCTTTAGAATTGTACATACCAACCTAATTTGACCTTTGCGGCGTGGATTTTACCCGACGCCTCAGTCTTTTGGTGTGGAAGCAAATAAAAATTACGGGTTCACATAGAGATGCTCCGAAGTCTATGATGCACGGTCAGTTTCGACCTACATACATATTTCCTATCGCATTTTCAACATTGGTAAAACCCGCGCATATCTCTCATTCACGTCTCCGGTTTAGAGGGCTTTCTCTTTGTTTCTTTTTTGCTGATCACTATCATTACATAAAGTTTGGTGAATGGATTAAGTATTATTGATATGTATTTGTTTAAAGAAATGTGAAATTTGGAACAGAATAAGCAAAAAATTAAGATACTATCTTAGGACTTTGTCTATCGGAGAATATACAAAGCCTGTTCCATGTTTTATTGTCATATATATGCAAGTTGATCGGAGAGTATATATATACAAGGCTTCTAATATCTTACTATGTGAGAGAGAGAGGAACTTTATTATGAGGATGACTCTTATCATGAAACAAGGGGAGAATTGTAGGCCATTGGATGGTGGAGAAAAAAATGAAAAAATACTAATAAATTAAAAAAAACTGCCATTTATTTTGAAAATAGAAAAACTGTCGCCCCTCTTCAATTTTATAAAACACAGTTAATGTTTCAAGTCTTTCAACAGAGCAAAAGCAATTGTTCAAAGTGTATACTATTAGGTATTAGTTGGTTCTTTGAATTCAAATAATTATTCATATGTATTAGACAATATATTATATATAGATTATTACTTTATCAAAATTTATTCATATTTAACAACTTAACTATTCAAATTTATATAATTACTTATTCATATTCATTGATATTTAGTAACTTCATTATTCAGATTTAAAATACTAGTTATAAAACTAAATATATTCATAATTATATATGAAAGTCACTATTTTGTTATTTATTTTTAAAAATAAAATTTCACTTTCAATGAGTTAAATATTCCAATTTTATATTGTAGATATTCACTTCTAATAATGAATTTTCCGTTCAATATGAATATTTAAGTCATTAAATGTGAATATTTAGAATACAAAATATGAATATTTAACCCATTAAACTTCAATACTTGTTTCTTTAAAAACTAATAACAGCAAAAAAAAAATTAGTACGTAATTATGAAGATATTTAGTTGGATAGATGCAGGTGAAGAATTACGAAATGTGAGGACATATGAAATGGGGCATACATGACACATCCACCGTTTTTTTTAACTAAGGGTGAAGGTGGCAGTTAGTTGGTTAGTTTTGTTTTTCTTTTTAAAAATTAATTCTTTATAGCTTTTTTCTCAACAATCCATCATTTCTCATCTAACGGCCTACAATTGTCCCTCCGTTTCATAGTAAGGAGTGTCCTCACCGGAAAGAGCCCCTATATACACACACACACACACACACACACACACACACACATAAAGTGAGAGGAATGAAGCGTGTGCATCCATGTTTTGCTGTCGTAAGCCCCTCAGCGCAGAACCATGTTCGCGGAGGGCCTCCGATCGTAGCTTGAGCCTCTCGGAGCCACATCTTATAAGTCCCAGGACGGGGGAGCTTGCTCTGCGTCGGGCCTCCGATCGAAGCTGCATTCTCAGAGATGAGATTTTTGATAAGTCCCAAGGACGTTGGAGCTTGGCTCCGCGTCAGGCCTCCGATCGAAGCTGCATTCTCGGAGATGAGATTTTTGATAAGTCCCAAGGACGCTGGAGCTTGGCTCCGCCTCGGGCCTCCGATCGAAGCTGCATTCTTGGAGATGGGATTTTTTGATAAGTCCCAAGGACGCTGGAGCATGGCTCCGCGTCGGGCCTCCGATCGAAGCTGCGTTCTCGGAGATGAGATTTTTGATAAGTTCCAAGGACGCTGGAGCTTGGCTCCGCGTCGGGCTTCCGATCGAAGCTGTATTCTCGGAGATGAGATTTTTGATAAGTCCCAAGGACGCTGGAGCTTGGCTCCGCATCGGGCCTCCGATTGAAGCTGCATTCTCGGAGATGACATTTTTGATAAGTCCCAAGGACGCTGGAGCTTGGCTCCGCGTCGAGCCTCCGATCGAAGCTGCATTGTCGGAGATGAGATTTTTGATAAGTCCCAAGGACGCTGGAGCTTGACTCCGCATCGGGCCTCCGATCGAAGCTGCATTCTCGGAGATGAGATTTTTGATAAGCCCCAAGGACGCTGGAGCTTGGCTCCGCGTCGGGCCTTCGATCGAAGCAGCATTCTCGAAGATGAGATTTTTGATAAGTCCTAAGGACGTTGGAGCTTGGCTCCGCGTCGGGCCTTTGATCGAAGCTGCATTCTCGGAGATGAGATTTTTGATAAATCCCAAGGACGCTGGAGCTTGGCTCCGCGTTGGGCCTCCGATCGAAGCTGCATTCTCGGAGATGAGATTTTTTATAAGTCCCAAGGACGCTGGAGCTTGGCTCCGCGTCAGACCTCCGATCGAAGCTACATTCTCGAAGATGATATTTTTGATAAGTCCCAAGGACGCTGGAGGTTGGCTCCATGTCGGACCTCCGATCGAAGCTACATTCTCGGAGATGAGAGGATGCGGGAGCTTGCTCCGCGTCGGGAGCCATCCGGTCGTAGAGCTTGCCTCCCGAATCAGATTTTTCATTAAGTCCAAGGACGCAGGAGCTTGCTCCGCGTCGGGCATCCGGTCGTAGAGCTTGCCTCCCGGACTAGAGATTTTTTTAAGACCCATAACGCAGGAGCTTGCTCCGCGTCAGGCGCCATCCGGTCGTAGAGCTTGCCTCCCGAATCGGATATTTCATTAAGCCCCAGGACGCAGGAGCTTGCTACACATCGGGCATCCGGTTGTAGAGTTTGCCTCCCATATCGGATATTTTATTATGATCCAGGACAAGGGAGCTTGCTCCACGTCGGGCGTCATCCGGTCGTAGAGCTTAGGTAATGATGCCGGGCAACAGACATGAAAACGTAAATGAATATACCAAACGGATATGGAAACTCGTTCATATAAGTTGGAACGCGACTGAACCCAGTAACCAGATGACTCTTAGAGTTTGGCGCGGATGACCAGAACAGATTTTAGCCCTCCGCGACGGGTCGGGCCAAATCCTATTAATATGCGAGTGCATCTAGATTCTCGCGGACCATAGATCTTAAATACTAGTTCTGGTTTCAAAGGTGGCGTTATTCTTTTGGCCATCCTATGATGCGTGCGAGTCAGAGTCGAGTTTAGCCTTCTCCTGGCAGAGACCTTCAATTCGATATCAGCGCACTTTTCGCCAAAGGGCTTCACCCGAGTGAAACAAATTGCATCTCTGAGTTTTGCGAGCCGCGGAGCATCCCCTCTTATAGTCCTTCGCGATTCTTTCTTGATTGGACTCTTGGATTGTCCTCTCGACAATGTTTACGAGTTCGCGAGGTTATTTCTACAACTGATCCGTTGTCATAAATGCCTCATTTGCTTTCGATTCGTGTGAGCCCTTACGACAAACGATCTGGCTCGTCCGCGGACGACATGGAAAATGTCCTCCCTCTGTGAATTTTCAAGCCTATTGTGCAGCGCAATTTGATTAGAAAATCAGTTGTGCGTAGAATTTGACGGGGCATATGCTTCTGCCTGGTGGGGATCGGAGGATTCGTGGGTGACACTTGTGTGGGCACTCCTCTGTAAATCCTTTTTTATGTCTAAATTTGGCCCATCATTCCCACAAGAACGGTGGCTTTTTATAAAGCAATAGGTCCATGATCTAAAGATCACTAAGTTATACCATCTGCTGATGGGTACGTATATCTACAAAAATCGATATGCAAATGCCGATTGAGTTGGAGTGGAATAGCGCCCGAGGTCGTGTCTACTCTGATATCACAAGACAAATACATTGAGAAGGTGTTGCAACGATTCAACATGGACAAGGCTAAACCCGTGAGTTCTCCACTTGTAGTGAACATGAAGCTGAGTTCTAATCAGTGTCCTACAAGTGAGAAAGAGAAACAGGAGATGAAGAAGGTGCCTTATGCTTTAGCCGTTGGTAGTCTGATGTATGCCATGGTTTGCACTAGGCCAGACATCGCCTATGGAGTTGGGGTTATCAGCAGGTTCATGAGTAATCCTGGAAAAGAGCATTGGGTTGTAGTGAAATGGATTCTCAGGTATCTCAGAGGCACTTCGAGAGCGTGTTTGTACTTTGGTCCTGGAAAACCTATGCTTGATGGTTTTACAGATGCAGACATGTCAGGTGATATTGACATGAGCCGATCCACATCTGGATATCTGATTACATTCGCAGGGGGAGCAGTCTCATGGCAATCGAGACTGCAGAAGTGTGTTGCTTTGTCAACGACAAAAGCAGAGTATATGGCTGCAGTTGAAGCTGGTAAGGAGCTGATATGGATGAGAGACTTCCTACAAGAGTTGGGAGTGGAGCAAGCTAGCTACCCACTCTATTGTGACAATCAGAGTGCCATCTACCTTACCAAGAATGCCGCCTACCATTCTCGAAACAAGCACATCCGAAGAATGTATCATTGGCTTCGAGAAAGAGTAGAAGACGATGATTTTGAGCTCATGAAGATCCACACAGATGACAACGGATTAGATATGCTGACGAAGACTTTGTCAAAGGAGAAACTCATCAAATGCCGCTCAAAGGCGGGCTTGCTCGAGCCCCCCATATAGGATTGAAGGGGAGCTATGTTGGGTTCCCTCCTATATGGGGGAAGAGTCCAATGGACTATTTACTAGTCTATGGCCAAATCTCCAATTTTCATCACCCAATTGGTGGAAATCAACAAAACCCAAGAGATGACACTAGCAAAGGGGATATGAGATTGGAGACTCAAAACGACGATCCAACCGTACAAAATGAAGCCTATGATGACGTGAACAACATACCAGAAAATCGTCCCAATCGGAGGTCGTTTGGTCGTCGATAAAGGCACTTCCAAATGGGCCGAACAATGACATACGAAATTCTCTCCAAAGCTCTCTCTTTTCCTCCTTTCTCACTCTTTGTTTTCTCTCTCTTACTTTCCCAAATGGAAATTCATCCCCTTTTATAAAGGAGGAGGGTAAAACTTCACATGGTAAAAACCATATGGTAAACTAGTCCATTGGACTCTTCCCATATAGGAGGGAACACAACATAGCTCCCCCTCAATCCTATATGGGGGGCTCGAGCAAGCCCGCCTTTGAGCAACATTTGATGAGCTTCTCCTTTGACAAAGTCTTCGTCAGCATATCTGATCCATTGTCATTTGTGTGGATCTTCATGAGCTCAAAATCATTGTCTTCTACTCTTTCTCGAAGCCAATGATACCTTCTTCGAATGTGCTTGGTTCGAGAATGGTAGGCGGCATTCTTGGCAAGGTGGATGGAACTCTGATTGTCATAATAGAGTGGGTAGCTAGCTTGCTCCACTCCCAACTCTTCTAGGAAGTCTCTCATCCATATCAGCTCCTTACCAGCTTCAACTGCAATCATATACTCTGCTTCTGTCGTTGACGAAGCAACACACTTCTGCAGTCTCGATTGTCATGAGACTGCCCCCCTTGCGAATGTAATCAGATATCCAGATGTGGATCGGCTCGTGTCAATATCACCTGATATGTCTGCATCTGTAAAACAATCAAGCATAGGTTTTCCAAGACCAAAGCACAAACACACTCTCGAAGTGCCTCTGAGATACGTGAGAATCCATTTCACTGCAGCCCAATGCTCCTTTCCAGGATTACTCATGAACCTGCTGATAACCCCAACTCCATAGGCGATGTCTGGCCTAGTGCAAACCATGGCATACATCAGACTACCAACGGCTGAAGCATAAAGAACCTTCTTCATCTCCTGTTTCTCTTTCTCACTTGTAGGACACTGATCAGAACTCAGCTTCATGTTCAATGCAAGTGGAGAACTCACGGGTTTAGCCTTGTCCCTGTTGAATCTTTGCAGCACCTTCTCAATGTATCTTTCTTGTGATATCCATAACTTTTGATTCTTTCTGTCACGGGTAATCTGCATACCCAAAATCTGTCTTGCAGGGCCAAGGTCCTTCATAGAAAAGGACTTCTTCAATGCAATCTTCAAACTAGCAATCTTGTTGGTATCTCGAACAACAATAAGCATATCATCCACATAAAGCAAGAGAATCAGAAAGTCACCTTTGGCGTAATTCTTCACAAACACGTAGCGGTCGACATGTGTCTTGTGGAAATTGTGGTCGATCATAAAAGACTCGAACTTCTTGTACCATTGCCAAGGCACTTGTTTCAAACCATACAAGCTCTTTCTGAGGCGGCAAACCATCTTCTCTTTTCCCTTGACTTCAAAACCTTCAGGTTGCTCAATGTAGATTTCTTCTTCCAAATCACCATGAAGGAAGGCGGTTTTCACATCAAGCTGCTCGACCTCTAGGTCCATGCTAGCAGCCATGCCTAGAACAACCCGGATGGATGCCATCTTCAAAGCTGGAGAGAAAATCTCATTGAAATCTACACCCCTTTTCTGCTCAAAACCCTTCACCACAACTCTGGCTTTGAACCTGGGAGGTGTACCATCTTCTCCAGACTTCAAACGAAAAACCCATTTGTTCTTGAGAGCTTTCTTGCCCTTAGGCAATTTCACCAAGTCATAGGTGTGGTTCTCATGCAAGGAACTCATCTCAGCCTACATGGTATTGTACCACTCCTTCTGATGCACATCTGACATAGCTTCATCATAGCATTCAGGCTCTCCTGAATTAGTCAACAACACATAATCCCTGGTTGAGTCTCGTGAGGAAGTCTGTCTCTCTCTGGTGGATCTTCTCAACTCAACTTCAGGTTGGATAGGGGACTCCTCTTGTTGAGGTTGTGGAACTTCTGGTGGATCAACATCATCATCATCATGCTCATCTTCCTACTGATTCTGAACTGAACTTCTCTGCACAACTTGAGGGAAAATGAGATCAAAGGTGACTAGAGCAGGAGAGGAAGACGGCGGTCGCTGGAGCTTCCAGTCATCAATAGTCTTGTCTTCCATGAACACAACATCTCTGCTTCTTACCACTTTCTTGTCTGTAAGATCCCACAGTCTGTACCCAAATTCATCCTCTGAGTACCCTAGGAAGATGCATGGCTTTGCCTTGCTATCAAGCTTTGATCTCTGATCTCTAGCAACATGAACATATGCTAAACATCCAAAGACTCTCAAATGCTGGAAGGAAACATCTATTCCAGTCCAAACCCTCTATGGAACATTACCATCAAGAGGAATTGAAGGCGATCGGTTGATGAGATACACATCAGTCAACATTGCCTTCGCCCAATAGGACTTTGGCAGTTTTGCAGTCGACAACATACTTCTGACTCTTTCTGCTATGGTTCTGTTCATCCTCTCTGCGAGCCCATTCATTTGTGGCGTCTTCAGAACTGTTTTCTCAAGCCTGATGCCCTGGCTCTTGCAATACTGCTCAAACGGACCCCTGTACTCTCCACCATTATTTGATCTGACACACTTCAACTTCAAACCAGTCTCTCGTTCAACTCTGGCTTGGAACTCCTTGAAAACTGTCAAAACCTGATCTTTGCTTTTCAACACAAAAGCCCACAATTTTCTAGAATAGTCATCAATAAAAGTGACAAAATATTGTGCACCACCTTCTGACTTGCAATCCATAGAGCAAACATCAATATGAACAAGATCTAATGCATGCTTTCTTCTAGATGGAGGTCGAGTATGAAATGCTACTCGATGTTGCGTTCCAGCTAGGCAATCAACACAAGGTTTGAGAGAAATACCTTGCATATCTGGGAGAATGTTCTTCTTGGCAAGCATTTGCAAACCCCTCTCGCTCATGGTTCCAAGCCGCTTGTGCCATAGCTCTCCGGCACCATCATCAATCACATTTGCTTCTTCTCTGCAAATCTTGGCTTGCATCACATACATGGTATTATGCTTCTTTGCCCGGGCTACAATCAAGTTTCCCTTGGAGCAATTCCAAACACCGCCTTGTGCATTTTGAGCATAACCATCATCATCAAGTATCCCAGAAGATATCAAATTCAATTTGATATCAGGAACATGGCGAACATTTCTCAAAACCAAACTGCAACCAGTGGATGTCAACAAACAAACTGTGCCCATGCCAACAACATTGGACACGCCATCATTTCCCATCATCACACGGCCAAAATCTCCACAAGTGTAAGACCAGAAGTACTCCTTGTGTGGAGTAATATGATATGAAGCAGCTGAATCAACAATCCAAGTGCACTCATCACTTGTAAGATTCAAGGAACCTTCATCAGCCACCACAAACAACTCCACAATTTCATCACTGATTGTAAGAGCAGCAATGTCTTTATCTTCTTGATTTCTCGACGTCTCCGACTTCTCAGGTTCTTTGCCTTTGTCCCTCTTGAACTTTCGGCAATACTTTTGAATGTGACCCGGCTTCTCACAATAATAGCAAATGTACTTGCTTCTAGACTTCGATCTCCCTTTGGACTTGTCTCTTTTCTGCTGATGTCGTTGCTTACTCCTTCCTCTATTGTTACCAGAACCCTGCGTCACATTAGCCTCTGACTATGAGGAGACACCCATCTCCTTCCTTCTAGTCTCTTCATTCAAAAGACTAGCTTTCACACATTCCATAGTCAGCTTGCATTCCGGAGCGGAGTTACTAAGTGACACGACAAGTTTATCCCAACTATCCAGCAACGAGGAGAGTAGTAGTAGAGCTTGCAACTCATCATCTAACGACATCTTCGCAGAAGCCAACTGATTCACAAAGCCCTGAAATGTGCTCAAATGCACAACAATGCTCTCATCATCTTTGTACTCCAATTTCACAAGCTTTCTCATCAATGACGCCTTGTTGAGAGCATTCTTCCTCTCATACATCCCCTCAAGCTTATACTATAACTTATAAGCATTCGTGTCATTGGCAATATGCTGGAGCACACTCACATCAACAAATTGTCTGATCGTAGCTACCGCTTTTTGATTCAGAATCTTCCATTCAACATCAACGACAGTTGTTGGAATCTCTTTGTGCACAATCGGCTCATACAAATCTTTCACATATAAAAGATCTTCCATCTTTATCTTCCAATCTGAGTCGTTGCCTGAATTCAACACAGTCATTCCCTGAAAACTGTTTTTTTCCTCCATCCCAAACCAAAAGCTCTGATACTAGTCTGTTGTATCGGGAAGCAAGGGGATGCCAGACAAACCCCTTTACCACACACGAATCGGGATGGACAAGAACGGTAAACCAGAGAGCCAAACTCAAGCAACCCAAACCAACAATCAGACACAAACAGAAGATAAATAACCAAGCACAAAGAACACTAGATTTACGAGGAAAACCCCCAAAATGGGGAAAAAACCACAGGAGCCAGAAACTTCCACTATCAACAATAACAAGTGGGTACAATCTTCCCTAGACAAAGCTAGAGGCATACAACATCATCAAGCATCAACAAGCTTGGCCAAATCTCCAATTTTCATCACCCAATTGGTGGAAATCAACAAAACCCAAGAGAGGACACTAGCAAAGGGTATATGAGATTGGAGGCTCAAAACGACGATCCAACCATACAAAATGAAGCCTATGATGAGGTGAACAACATACCAGAAAATCGTCCCAATCGGAGGTCGTTTAGTCATCGATCGGGGCACTTCAAAATGGGCTGAACAATGGCATACGAAATTCTCTCCAAAGCTCTCTCTTTTCTTCCTTTCTCACTCTTTGTTTTCTCTCTCTTACTTTCCCAAATGGAAAGTCATCCCCTTTTATAAAGGAGGAGGGTAAAACTTCACATGGTAAAAACCATATAGTAAACTAGTCCATTGGACTCTTCCCATATAGGAGGGACCACAACATACTCTGCATCATTGATCGAGTCGTTTCCGCATCTTCGATCGCGTTGACTCTGCATCTTTCTTCAGTCACGTCGACTTGTAGGGGATATCTCATCATACCAGAGGATATATGTGCTGTCATTAACTCAAAGGGAGACTTATTGAGTTCAAATACACGAAGGAGAGATTAACAAGTGGGAAGCTCTTAATTAAAATTCGTAACTTAATGAAGACCCGATATTATGGGTCACTTCCACCATTTCCAACCTGAGAGTCGACCACAGGTTGTCGATCTTGACTAGGGTTAGTCGACAGAAGATCGGACAAGTCGAGCAGCGCAACAGCAGTCGCAGGTGTTTGTTGATATCGAGGAAACTCTACTCGATATCGAGTAAAGTTATCGATGTCGAGGATGGTCTTGTCGAGTACCTGTACAGGAGAAGCTACGGCGATCTGGGATCAGGGATCAGTAGTCGATATCGACTAGACTTAGTCGATATCGAGGAGGGCAGAAAAGTAAAAGCAAGCAATTTCGGTTGGTAACTTGATGAATTAAAAAGAACTTCCAAGATTAGGGTTTGCGACAACGATTACAATGAAAGCGGAATGAAAATCATAAAAGGCGGTGATTTTATCGATAAAGGAGAAGGCTTTCACATAATCCGACAAGTATGAATATAAATCTCGCGGCAAATAATCCTAATTGCATCTATTCCTTTTCATAATTAACATTTATAATCTTTCGAATAGAAATCCTAATCACTACCCAAGTTTCACAACATGAGTTCTTCAATTTCTCAATCAAAGATGAAGCACATAGGGAATAGATTAAAATAATGATAAAATACCTCCTTTTGCAATCGCTAGTCCACCGACATGGCTCTCGTTGGGCTCACCCCAACACCAGAAGTAGGTGGACTACTCGCGCCTCATCGCAATCGCAGACATTGATTTGAAAAGAAACTTGCAATAAATTATATTCAAAGTCTTTACAATTCCGGCACTCAACTTTCGCAGAATGCCAAAATCCTAAAACCTTTGAACTCCTAAAACCTCTATGTGTAATTGTATCTCTGAAATTGAATGAATGAAAACTCAGCCCCATCGGCTTTATTTATAGGGCTTAATCCTTGCTAATCAAGGAAAGCAATCTATATCTATATGTAATGATAAAACTTAAATAAAGGATAAAACATTAATGCTAAACGGAATATCTAAAATCTCTTTATCTTCTCGTTGTAGATATAAAATCTCTCCTCCATAGATGAATCCTTGATAGACTTGAAAAAAACTTGGATAGACTCGGACCGCGCTAAACCTTTTGTTACTTCACAAGTTCTAGCCGGGCGCACCACGATTCAGCCATGATTAGAAAAGCAAAGCAGTGGGCCCGAGTCTAGGCTCGCACCGTGATTAAGTAAAAGCACTCAATAGTACGTTTATCACTTTAGGCCTGTATATATTTCCTTTAGGAAATTAACGAATTATAAGGAAAACACAAGCTACTGAGAGAGTTTGATAGCTATCTTATAAAGTCTTGCTTTTTAAGCATCGCAATGTAAGAGGCTCCCAAGTGATTAAAAATCCCAGGGTCCATGATAGAACCCAAGGTTTTTGACTTGAATCCACCTCCCCGACACTAATATATGCGCTCCGCCTATTTACATTAGCTAGCAATGACGCTTTCAACGCAGCTGTTATATATTCGGAAGGCTTTGAATACTTAAAAAAGACTTCTTAGAGCTACGTTTGATAGTTCATTTCATAAAGACTTGCACATTTGTAGTCACATTTTGAGCTACATAATCAGGTGAGCTCAGTATAAGGAGCTTGCTTGTCCTCGACCATGACCGATCGTTCCACCACGATAGATCGGAGGCCTCACAAATTTGAATGCCATCCGTAGCCAAAGAAGCATATACCATTTAACATGTGCAGTTACTTTTGCGCTCATCAAAAGCCAGTTTCAGCTTAAGCTTATATATGTAACTATTGTAGGCGTGGGTATAGGTATGTCGCGGGTGCAGCAGACAGGTTTGCATCGTACACAAAGAAACCTCCCTCTCGTGTTTGATAAGTCCCGGTTCGCAGAAGGCCTCCTGCTCGTAGCTGGTAAGCTCGCGGATATAAACTCTTAATGAGTATAAATTAATGCCCCTAAACGGCGGAGCTCTCATCCACAAAGGGCTTCCTTATTGAGATACGTAGGCAACCCACTAATGAGTTGGGTACATCCCAGACCAAACTAACTTAGTTAAAACTTTACACCAAAGGTCTGAGATATTGAGTACTCTTCCCAAGGAAGACGAAGTACAAATGCATATGTTGTCTCGTTTGAATCGAACCCTAACTAAGTCTCATCTTAACTAAGGTCCGAGGAGCTGTGACGAAACACCAAAATTAATATTTATTTTCATATGCATAATTGGGTTCCCGCTATATAAATAAACCCGTTTTAGGTTGATTATAAACCCAACCAAGATGTGGGAAAACCCACTAGAAAATCCTACCGACACATGGCAATCATGCCTCCTACACACATGTCACGGTACATGGCAAGCATGTCTCCACAACACGTGTCAAGAGGCTTACAACACTTGGCGATATATGGGCTTGCATGATCGATTGCTTGTAATATAAATAGGAGGGCGAGGTCTCATTAGCAGGGGTCGGAAATGGGGATCTCTAAACCGACATGGGGATCCCTAGCTTTGAGCTCCCTTTCAAGCGGGATTAGTCTCGGCTGGTAAAAACCGACATTGATGGAGCCGAATGAGGACGGTGGTACGCGGATGGATTGAGCTCGGATCGGCACAGGTTTGGGTACGCCGACGGAATCTCGTCGTGCGTCTCAGGTAAGCCCGATCGTCTGAGCTCGCCTGCGCCCCACTTGACCCCGGAACCCGCCGATACGGGATTCCGAAAATCTGGTTTCGTTAGAATGTAAAACATGAGTTTAAATAGACAATAGACCAATTCTATCTTGTGCAAAAGATAGAGTTTGGGTTGATAAAGCTAGATAAAATAATCCTAAGATAGATTATTCCTAATAAAGCTAAAATTTGGTGGAAAGGAATTATATCTAGAGGAGATATAATTATTCCACAATATTTTCTAAATTTCATAAAATAATTAAATCTAATTTAATACATAAAATCCGAAATTAATTTAAAAAGCTTGTGGAAATTCGTCCAAACAGTGACAGCTGCAAAGATGATGAATTTCGGCCAACTTCGAGTTTGATTCTGGAAAAACCTTCAACAACAAAGTTGTAGATCTTTTCGTCTTCGTTCCAACAAGGTATGGCACGAACCAATCCGATAAATACTGACTCCGTACAACCCATTTTACTAAGACGTCGAAAAGCTGTCAAACCACATGAACGAGCCAAAACGTGTGCCTAGACTCCCATTGCATTGTTGGACCTTCTTCCATGGTGGAGCCTTCTTCTTCTTCTTCTTCTTGAGGATGACACTCTTTTCCATCAATAGCCCTCGAATCGGTCTTGAGAGCTCGCTTGGATCAAGATCATTGTTTGACCCACAAAAGGTCATCTTGATCTGCATCAAGAGGTAGAAGCAAACAAAAATTGTTGGTTGTTCCGACGGTAATTTTGTTGCCAAGGAGATGAGCATCTCCAAGTCCTCTAATGGTACCGGTAGATGACAGTGTGCGGTGAAAGGAACGGTCGAGAGGCGGTGGTTGTCAAGATGGCGGTGGTGCAATGACGGAATGGGCGGTGGCTAGGGCTGAGATCTTTGGCGTAATTTGAGGTTGTGTTGGGCGACGAGCTACGGCTGAGATCTACGACATAAAAGGCTTGTGGTGGTGCGCTGCCGAAGATGGGAATGGGCGGTGGGTCTAGTGCTGGTGGTGGAATAAGATGGATATGAGAGTAGGAGGGCATGCGGTGACCGAGACTGCGAGTTGGCAACCTACGAAATTTTGGAGGGATTTGTTGTGCAATTCGTTAAAATTTGCCTTGTCAATAGCCTTTTTAATATCTTGACAATAGCCCATATGATATTTTTTTCTAGAAATTTATAGAAAACCACCTTTTAAATATGGGTATTTTCACTTAACCACCTCTTAAACCAAAAATTATAGAAAATCGCCCTTTAAATGGTATTGTATTTGTTTACAACTCACCACCCTTTTATCTATTTTCTTTAATCTATCATTAAATATATTATATTTTAATATTTTTAAAATCAAACTTGATTTTAAATATATTCAAATTGTGAATTTAAGAGCTCGATTATATTTTATGGATTATTTTATTTATTTTAAAAAATAATAATAAATATAGCCTAGAGTTATTATCTTCATTTATGTTTGAAAAAGTTTGTAAATTTTTAAAATATATGGAAATTACTCTTATTTATTTATATTTTAAATATTTTACAAATATTATTATTTGTCTATAGTCTAAATATTTTTGTTCAAAAATTATCTTTGATAAAAATTGAGTCTATAATTATATTTAAGTTATAAAATTAATCAATAAACTTTTTTGAAAAAAAATTAAGGTAGAAGGCTTATGAATTCCCCCATATATATAAAAGTTTTTTTTTTATATAAAAAGAAAGTTATCTATTAAAAAAATTTAATATTTTTTGATCTATTTTATTTGTCATAGATAGACCTTAGCAGACATGGGCTAACTCGCCCGGCCCGCCCAACCCTTCCGGGGAAAAAGACGGGCTTGGGTAGCATAATCGGCCCAAGCGGGCCGACCGGCCTGGCCCGAAAGGCCCACCGAGCCTAGCTTGGGCAGAGTATGAGACCCAAGCGGTCCAGTAGGCCCGGCCCGGTATATATTAATAATATAAAAATTATACATATATATAGAATGATATTTTTTTTTATCAAAATACAAAGTGTGTGTGTGTGGTTTTTATATATATATTACACAGTTTATATTTATATATACTTTTTTTTTGTCAAAACAGTACATATAATATATACTCCATATATAATATAGTGTGTATTAATTGTATATGCTACATATATATAAATAAAGAAAACCCATAAAATATTAAAAAAAAAAAAGTATATAGGTTTATATGTGTTAGGTCTTTAATTGAGTTTTCTTCTTAGATATTAACTAAAAGGAAAATTTAGTAACATAACTTGTTATGCTGTCGGGTAGGATTCCCCCAACCCAAATCCTTTACTAACGAAAAAAAGCCCACTAGGCCCGATGGACGGCCCAGCCCGCCAATATGGTCGTACTTGGACAATGTAGTAGGCCAAAAAACCGGGCCTGGCCCAAGCCTGGACCGATACAATGGACCTCTAAAATGTTAGAGGCTCGACCCAAACCCGTCCAGCCCGGCCCAAGCTCAAGTATAGTCATAGATAACTTTTCTCTTTAAATTTTCTAAAATTTATAAAAAAATAGGCTATTGATTCTTAAAGAAAATTTTGGTATATGTTTATATATGATATAACACACCAAATTTAGCTCATTATCCATTTTTCTAGTAAAATTAGGTGAATGTCCCAAAATGATATTTTTACCCCTGCCTTCAAATTACTCCCGTTTCCCTTTCTTCATTTTGACGTAAAAACAACAACAACTCAACGACGACAGCAGAAGTGATTTCGATATGGATTTGGATCTCAATCTCGAGATTCATTGTCGATTTCAACACCATTGATCGACGATTTCGAGCTCTACAATCAGATCTAAAGAGAAATCTTTTCAAATATAACACTGTTATCCAAAATTCAATTTTCAAAAGAGGTCATTTTCTTATAATCTGTAATCTTGTCTAATACGAATGTTTTGATTATAGTGTTGTAATCGGGAGCACAATTGTTGTCTGAGTTGTAGATTTGGAGCACAATTTGGAGAACAATTGATTACAATAATGTAATCTAAAATTTGGTATAATATGAATACCTATCATCGATTTCGATCGCAGTTGCCAATTTTGATCTACGTTGCTGATTTTTTTTTATTATAGAACTATAACCTAGATTGCATAGTTGATGTAGCTTGATCTAAGATGCTGGTTTCATGATCTAAGTTGCTGATGTCGTGTTTGTAGTGTTATAATCTAAATTGCACAGTTGATGTTCTTTGATCTAAGTTGTTGATGTCATGTTTGTAGTGTTGTAACCTAAATTGGACTGTTGATGTTGTTTGATCTAAGATGTTACTTTCGTGATCTAAGGAGTTGCTGATTTTGTGACTATACTGTTGTAACCAAAATTGCACCATAACCTAAATGTTGATAGCTGAGTATGAATATATATGTGTACCTGTAATCAATGGATTTCTCAGATTTAATCAAAAAGCATGCATGTCATTGATGTCAATAATGTAGATATAAAAACAGTTATATGAGATAACAAAAAATAGTATCTGCCATCAAAGTATATTTATGAAATTCAATGGATGTCACCAATGATCAAGTATAATGGAGGTCAATCTGCTAACAGTAAAATTTAGAGGAGAATGGAAATTGGAATATGGTGATTTAGTTTTTGCTGGGGATGTGTCATCAAAGGTAAATGTCATCGGGCAGACGGTAACTCTGTATGAGATGAAGAGTGAGATAGTGAACAGATTCACCACCAGTGACTATTTGTCTCTTAATCTTCAATTCAGTCACTTGCATACAATCAAGAAAACTACCAAGCCTTTTTTTTTTATTGAGAATGACACTGATTTGAGGAATTTTTTGCAAATTAGTGAATTGAAGGAAGTGAATTGGATATTGTCTTTATATGTTATGGCTGCGAAGGAAATCCCTGAAGATGAGGTTACATAATCTATAAATGATGAAAATCACTTGGCATTACATGCTTACAACTATGTCAAGGATACATATGTTATGGAAGACGACTTTGTTGTGCTGTTGTGAGCCTAATTTGCCATGTTTTACACTTAATTTTATATCGATTTCTGCATACATTGCATACATTTGGGTTAGAACAATACAGAATCTGTGTAGTTTACACTTATTTGCAATATATGGAGGTCTACACAAGTTTTGGTTATATTTCGCAGAAATTGGACGCACTTTGAAGCTTAAAGGAAACTTATGGAGAAGCTAAGGATGTTGCAGCTGGAGAAAACGCCATTTTTCACCATTCTTCGTTCTGAATCAAGCTTTGATGTCTTCATGAGAGTTGTAGCCCTCGGAAAGAGCTTTCCAACGCATGGTCATATGCGTCAATCCGACGAACGAGGACTCGGGAAAGTGCGTTTCAAGAACAGAGCAGAAAGCTGAGAAAACTCTACTCGAGATCGACAAGACTCTACTCGATCTCGACGAGCCATGGTCGAGCAGACCTGGTCGAGCAGAGCTGATCGAGGACACTGAGTCAGAGACAACCCGACTCCCGGAACCCTACTCGATCTCGAGTACCCCTGGTCGAGATAGACGAGCCATGTCCGGAGTGGACGAGCTGTGCTGAGCCGAGAAGCCGAGGACGAAGACGCAGACCACCTCTACTCGACCTCGACGAGCCCTTGTCGAGATCGACGAGCGCCTGAGTCCTTGTCCGAGCCAGCCGAGCACACCAACCCGAGGAGACCTTGTCGATGACCCATCCTACTCGAGGTCGACGAGGGGTGGTCGAGATCGACGAGAGCCCACTTTTCTTTTGAGTTAGTTTGCATGTGTATGCGCCGTTCTGGTCAACCACCTGAGTTTGACACCTTAGATGATCCGGAATGTCTTATACACATCCACTCTAAACTAAAAAGAGAGCCATGGCGGCCGCAGAAACACCAGAACAACTGATTGAGAGGCTTCAGAGGGAAATAGCCGCCAAAAATGCTGCTCTTGCCACTGAGAGAGCAAAAAGGGAAAAGGCAGTTGAGCGTGTAAGACAGGCGGAAGCTAAGCTTGCGTTGCTTAGACGGGAATACCCATTCTATGAACCCGTTGATACCCAGGTATGTCCCTCCACGATCTCAATTCCAACTTTGCTACCTATCTTTGAAAAACCATTTGAAGGATCCCAAAAAGAAGAAGAGCCACCAACGAAGAAGTCGGACGTCGTTGCCCATGATGTTTCAAAGTCGCTTTTGCCTTATGAGGTGAAGGCTATCCCCGATGATTTTGAGCAACCGATGTTCGTATTCAAGTATGGGGTCCTCGCAAAGTGGCATGAAGCTCCACAAGATAAGGTGGAAGCATCTCTTCCAACTCCACCGGTTTGCTGTAGTGGAGATGTGCAAACAAATCAACCAATAAAGCGGATGAGGTATGATGATGAGGTATGCAAATTTCATTTATATATTCCTTTATGCATGCCAGCTGGAGCACATGAAGATGGATGGGTGAAGCCATGGAGCATTCACTCGGGGAGGTTTAAGCTTCTTCACATGATGCCCCCGGATGACATTCCAAGCTTCCCACCACCGGAGGAACCACCAGATCCACCTATACCTCCGGACAAAGAGGAGCCAGGGTAATGCTTCATGGAGAAAAGTCGGCCTAGCGACTATAAAATCTAGAGCATGTATATAGAACTTTAGGAACTTTTGGGACTTTTGAACTTTTTGGTTTTTGGTTTTTGTTTTATGTCTTTTAGAATACTTCATATGGATAGTCTTGTTTTTGTGTGGAAACTAACACTAGTAGGTCGGCAAGCATATAAAGGATTGCAAAAAGTGGAAAAAGAGGTCCCTGAAAATCAGTCGGAATCGACGAAGGCCAAGTCAACGACGACGAAGAGGAGAAGCCCAGAACTACTCGATCTCGAGTAGGCCAACTCGACATCGACGAGACCAGACACTCCTCGACTTCTGAAACCACTAGACGCAGAGAAAAGCTACTCGAGATCGAGTACCTTGTACTCGAGATCGACCAGCAGTCTACTCGACCTATGCAGTCTTGACCTCCTCGACATGATCTTGTGAGTTCCTTCCTCTACTCTTGTATTTTATTTGTTTTTATACAGTGAGGACACTGTAATATTTAAGTATGGGGTGGGGGAAGGGCTTACTTTGTGCATATTTAGAATTTATTGCTTAGAATTGCTACATGGCTATTTTTGGAAAGCATTATATATATGCCTTATATGCATGTTTTCCAAAGTTTGAAAAAATGACCCCCATTTGAAAATTTTGAATAATGTCATGGAAGCTTATATTGAACTCGAAGATGCAAAATTGGATTCATTAGAGATATAGCATGAAATTGCCTAGTAAAGGGAAGTCGCAATGAAGTGCATATTTGCTTGAAAATCATGAAAGGAGGTAAAATTTGAAGTTGCTTTTGACATGTTGCATGATAAGATGATGGAGGACTTTATATTTCCATATAAATGCTCATATTGTGAAATCCTAGCCTTACCTATGCTTATGCATCACAAAAGCCATAATATGCCTTATTTCAAATATTGCTCCACATGATCTAAATATTGCCATTCTTTACCCTATCCGGGGATTATGTTGAGAATGATGTTACATTATGGAGATTTTATATGGTTGTTGTGATTATCATTATTTGGAGTTTGGAGGGAAATTGTTTGAAATATATGGAAAATTTAATGAGTGAAAGAAAATCCAATCACCTCAGGAGATAAAGGTAGATTGACCCTGCTCTCTGAGATAATAGTTTGGAGAGATGGGACACATTGTGAGGAGTCCGACGCACTAAGTATCCGGGGCCATTCATGACACCCATGTTTGCGACTCGTGAGAAGGCAGTGCTGAGGTTAGAGAGGTAAAAGCATTATTATTGAGAAAAGCAATATGAAAGGTGATGAATCAAATGAAGAAAGAATGTGGAATGAAACTCAAGTTCGGAAATACTCCATTTCCCCGGATCATAAAAGCACCACATTGCCAGAAATTGCCCACCTTTTAGCCTTTTACCAATCTACTCCTTCATGAGCTTAAATTAAAGTCTTCTTGATTATCAAGGCTTTGTCACATAAAAATTATTTGTGCATAACCCTCCTTTTATGAGTAGACGTTGCTTTTACATATTTGCACATGCATGAATCTGTGACACTAGTACCTTTTCGAGGATGGTAATTAATTGCAGGGACATATGAGAATGAATCTAAAATGTTGAGAGTTTTGATTTCTTCCCCTGAATGACAAATAAAAGAATTGCTTGAGGACAAGCAAGCTTAAGTATGGGGTGTTTGTTGTGAGCCTAATTTGCCATGTTTTACACTTAATTTTATATCGATTTCTGCATACATTGCATACATTTGGGTTAGAACAATACACAATCTGTGTAGTTTACACTTATTTGCAATATATGGAGCTCTACACAAGTTTTGGTTATATTTCGCAGAAATTGGACGCACTTTGAAGCTTAAAGGAAACTCATGGAGAAGCTAAGGATGTTGCAGCTGGAGAAAACGCCATTTTTCACCATTCTTCGTTCTGAATCAAGCTTTGATGTCTTCATGAGAGTTGTAGCCCTCGAAAAGAGCTTTCCAACGCATGGTCATATGCGTCAATCCGACGAACGAGGACTCAGGAAAGTGCGTTTCAAGAACAGAGCAGAAAGCTGAGAAAACTCTACTCGAGATCGACAAGACTCTACTCGATCTCGACGAGCCATGGTCGAGCAGACCTGGTCGAGCAGAGCTGATCGAGGACACTGAGTCAGAGACAACCCGACTCCCGGAACCCTACTCGATCTCGAGTACCCCTGGTCGAGATAGACGAGCCATGTCCGGAGTGGACGAGCTGTGCTGAGCCGAGAAGCCGAGGACGAAGACGCAGACCACCTCTACTCGACCTCGACGAGCCCTTGTCGAGATCGACGAGCGCCTGAGTCCTTGTCCGAGCCAGCCGAGCACACCAACCCGAGGAGACCTTGTCGATGACCCATCCTACTCGAGGTCGACGAGGGGTGGTCGAGATCGACGAGAGCCCAGGAGCCATGTCCGAGTCCGTCGAGCACCAGCTAGCCGAGACGACGAACCAGAGCCAAGTCGACCAAGACCTCTACTCGAGATCGACGAGCGCCTTGTCGAGGTCGACTAGGACTCCAGAGGCTGTGTGACGCGGATTGATCAAGTCTACTCGGATTTGGATTGCTTGGGCGCGAAGTTGCTGAAATCTATCAGAAACTATCAAGATCTACCATAAAGAGAGAGATTCTATCCATTGAAGACATTTAGATATAATTCCTATTTTTAGATTTAATTTCCATTATGTCTTTTATTTATCTTTTAAGCTTTTTAGATATAGATAGATATCTTCTTTCATAGAATAGCTAGGGAATGAAGGCTATAAATAAAGCCCTAGGGGCTCAGTTTTATTCATTCAATTTTAGAGGAAGACAAGTAGCCACAAGGAGAAGTTTAGGGAGTTCGAAGGTTTTAGGGTTTTGGCAGTTTGCGAAAGTTGATTGCCGGAATTGTAAAATCGTTGAATTTAGTTTAATGCAAGTTGTTTTCTTTCAATCAAGGATGTCTGAGTTTGCGATGAAGAGCGAGTAGTCCACCCACTTCTAGGGTTGGGGCGAGCCCGACGATAGCCATGCGTAATTGAGGTAAAGATCCGACCTTTATCATGTTTTGAGCATTTTCCTACTTGTTGATGTGTTTATTGCCCATCTAATGGAGATCCATGCTAACAACTTGGATTATAAACATAAAATCGGTAGAGACAATTAGGGTTTCTTGAGAGAGTTGTCTAATTGTTGGAAAAGGCGAAAGCTTAATCCTTTAATGCAATTCACATGATAATCTGTTTGGTTCTACCTTATGCATGCTTGGTTATTGTCGTTGCAAACCCCAATCTTGGAAGTCCTTTTACATTCAGTTTAGTTCGAAACCCTAAAAGCATTTGTTCTTTATTTCCTTTATTTTTGTTCGTTTTCGTCCCTGCCCTTGTCGATCTCGACCACCCATTGGTCGACCTCGACGACTGATTCTCGACCTAGAGTCGCCGTAGCCTACTGTGTGCAGATCGACGAAGCCCCAACTCGACTTCGACGAGGCCAACTCGATCTCGAGTAGACCTCTTGTCGAGATCGACCAACTTTACTCGACCTGTGCTGCTGTGTTCGACTGTCCGAGCTTCTGTCGACTAGACCCTAGTTGAGCTCGAGGACCCCTGTAGTCGACTTCTGTCCGTGAGATTCGTCTGCTGCCTAAGATCCGCTGACACGCTTCCTCGTGGATCGATCCTGACTTCCCGCTGCTACATTAGGAGGAGGTCTTGTATTTATTTGGCGTGGGCATAATCTGGTTTGATTTATATTTGTTATATTTCATAGACCTTTTCACCACTATGAAAATAGGGTAATAGACACTATAACTAAAGGAAAACCATAGGACAAGAGAAGCATAAACCATAGGGGCTAATACTGCCTAATGTGAAGCCAAAATTCATGTGGTGACAGATCTCCTCTAATATATGAATGGATAAGAGGGTCATAGACGTTGTAACCAGAATAAAAACAAGGTCATAGACTATGTGACCACTATAAAAACAGGGACAAAAATACTGTAACCACTATAAAAATAGGGTCATAGACAAATGTGACCAAAAGAAAACCCTATGATTAGGGAAGCACAAACCTTAAAGGGGCTAAACCTAACCAAAAGAACATACATTGTATAGTATGAATTAGGGTTTAGGGTTAAGTATTTAGAGTTTAGGGTCAAATCCTAAACCCTAAACCCTAAAATGTTAAGTATAGTGCGACGTTAAGAGATGAATGTTGTCACCAAAAGGAACACCCTAGGACTAAGAAAGCAAAAACCCTATAGAGGCTAATGAGAAGCCAGAATACATGGGGTTAAAGTTCTCCTCTAATATATGAATGGGTAAGAGGATCATAGGTATTGTAACCAAAATGAAAACAAGATCATAGACCATATCACCACTATGAAAATAGAGTAATAGATGCTATAACTAAAGGAAAACCCTAGGACAAGAGAAGCATAAACCATAGGGGCTAATGTCACTGTTCTAAAAATCACGTCTAGGCGCCGCCTAGGCGCTAGGCGACCCCCCTCCGCCTAGAGCTAGATGGCCGCCTAAGCACGCCTAGGTGTCTGCCTTGACCGTTTGGGCGCCACCTAGGCGATAGGCGGCCCCTCACCGCCTAGGCGCCGCCTAGCGCTTTTTAGAACACTGTTGCCTAATCTGAAGCCAAAATTCATGTAGTGACAGTTCTCCTCTAATATATGAATGGGTAAGAGGGTCATAGAAGTTGTAACCAGAATAAAAACAAGGTCATAGACTATGTGACCACTATAAAAACAGGGATAAAAATACTGTAACCACTATAAAAATAGGGTCATAGACACTTGTAACCAAAGGAAAACCCTATGATTAGGGAAGCACAAACCTTAAAGGGGCTAAACCTAACCAAAAGAACATGCATTGTATAGTATGAATTAGGGTTTAGGGTTAAGTCTTTAGAGTTTAGGGCCAAATCCTAAACCCTAAACCCTAAAATGTTAAGTATAGTACGACGTTAAGAGATGAATGTTGTCATCAAAAGGAACACCCTAGGACTAGGGAAGCAAAAACCCTATAGGGGCTAATGAGAAACCAAAAGACATGAGGTAGATTATTCTCCTTCAATATATGAATGGGTAAGAGAGTCATAGACGTTGTCACCACTATTAAAACAGGGTCATAGATATTGTCACCACTATGAAAAAAAGGGCGTACGTAGACACTATAATCAAAGGAAAACCCTATAGATGATATAACCAAAATAATAACAAGGTCATAGACACTGTCACCACTATAAAAACATGCCCATAGACAATGTAACAAAAGGAAAACCCTAGGACAAGGGAAGCACAAACCCTATAGGAGCTAATGAGAAGCAAATATACATGTGATGACATCTCTTCTCTAATATATTAATGGGTAAGATGGTCATAGGCAATGTAATCAAAATGAAAAAGGGTCATAGACACATTAACCAAAGGAAGTCAAAAGAACATGCATTGTACATTATGATTTAGGGCTTAGGGTTAAGTCTTTAGAGTTTCGGGCCTAATCCTAAACCCTAAAATGTTAAGTACATTACTTTGTTAAGAGATGAATGTTGTCACCTAATGGAAAATCCTAGGACAACTGTTGTAGGAGGAAATCAAGTCTAAAATATGTAAATATAAATCAAACCGGTTCCCAGCCTTATCAAATAAATTACAAGGGGCTAATGAGAAGTCAAGAGAACATGCATTGTACATTATGATTTAGGGCTTAGGGTTAAGTCTTAAGAGTTTATAGGGCCTAATCCTAAACCCTAAAATGTTAAGTACATTACTTTGTTAAGAGATGAATGTTGTCACCTAATGGAAAATCCTAGGACAACTGTTGTAGGAGGAAATCAAGTCTAAAATATGTAAATATAAATCAAACCGGTTCCCAGCCTTAGCAAATAAATTACAAGACTTCCTCCCGTTGTAGTGGAAGAGATCAGGATCGAATCCACGAGGAAGCGTGTCAGCGGATCCTAGGCAACCAAGTAATCACGTCGGATTTCGACTCCAGGGAAGTCACTCGATATTGACCTCAGAGGAGTCGATATCGAGTGCCTTTAGTCAATTTCTGGCACAATCCTGCAAAACAGAAAACGGATCGATATCGAGTAGGGCCACTCGATATCGAGTCAGTGGTGGTCGATATCGACTGTAATCAGTAGAAATCGAGTGCTCTGCAGAAATACGAAAGGTAACCAATTTATCGGAAAAGAACATCCGAAGAATGCTAGGATGAATAAGAAGGATGAACAAAAATAATCGCAGGTTATGATATAAATCAATAAAATAAATAACTTCCAAAGCCAGGGAATTTACCTCAACGATAACCATGCAAGCATATGTCAAATTTACGAAAAGAATAAACTTTTTCATCAAATAACTTTCGTTATTAACAAATAGGTGAATCGAGGCTCTCGCATAAACCCTAATTGTTACTACCCTTTCACATAATTAAAATCTAAATTCATGTTAAGATCACTTTTGCTTTAATAATACAAATAAGGATTTACCTGCTACTGTCATAGAAGAACTATGCAAATAGGGATAGAAGATGGAATCGCTTGAAAAGATCATACCTTTGACAACTTACATGGCTATCGTCGGGCTCACCCCGACCCTAAAAGTAGGGAAACTACTCGCGCTTCATAACGAAAGACATCATCTTTGACATGAAAAGAAACTTGCTTGAATTGAAATAAACGTCGAAAGATTACAACCGAACTCTCCAATATCTCTTTGAACTCGGCCAAAACCCCTCTCTCTCTCTCTCTATTGCCTAACTAGTTGTGTGTTTTAGAATGACTAAAATTCAGCCCCCTAGGGCTTCATTTATAGTGCTCCATCTAGCTAATCTAGAAAAAGAACAACTATATCTCTATATATATATATCTATCCGACGCGGATATCGACACCGCTAATTTTTAATATTTCCACCGCTAATCACCGCATAGATATGCAGTGGGTTTAATGACAGTGAACGCACCCACCGCATACGACCCACCGCAAATATATGCGGTGGGTTGACCCGTATAGCCACCCACTGCATTACGATGCGGTGGGTATGTCCGTTCCGTTCAAACCCCACCGCATACCCATGCGGTGGGTTTCGGATAACCTGATTTTTGGTTAACTATTTGGAGGACCGGACCGGACCGGTAGAGGGCCGAGACACACCGCATACCTATGCGGTATGTTCCTTTACAGCGAATTTAACGTGTAGTATATGGGCATATACGGTGTGTTCCGACTACAGTGGAATTAGCATGTAATAAAGGGGCATTATCGGAAAAAGCGCATATGTTGATTTGAGAAGAAAGATAACGTAGCCGGACAATCCACAATAAGAATAGTTGAAAACGAAAGTGCGATAAATGTCCTGGATGACAAAAAGCGCCGGTAAAAAAATGTCATAGAACATAGTTTGTGAAATGGCACAGACAAAGATAAAACCCAATTGAACATATAGAGTTTGAAAAATGACACGAGAAAGTGGAAAGTGCTAATACGATAGGGGACGGCCACCATCACGACGACGGTAAGCTCTATATCGTGCAATCCTCGCCGCAAACTGCTCTTCCCAACCATTGACGATGCGATCGTGATGTCGTGTCCATGTAACGTAGACTGGAGGTAGAGGTGAACCAGGCAACAACCAAATCTGTGAATAGAAGGTGAATATTGACATCGGAAAAGAGAAACAAAACATTAACAAATCAATGAATATGAAATACGAAACGTACCGGAACGAAGTGGTTGCTGTTGCCGACTAAAGCTATTGTTGTAAGAGGAAATCGAGTTCAAAATATAAAATATAAATCAAACCAGATTCGTGTCACCGCAAATAATTACAAGACTTCCTCCCTATATAGAAGTAAGAAGTCAGGATCGATCCACGAGGAAGCGTGTCAACGGATCGCAGGTAGCTGTAAATATCACAAACAGAAAAGCAAACAGAAAGACAGAAAGGAAGACAGAAATAACAAACAAAAGCAAAAACGAAAGCAAACACAAAAACTGGTCGATATTGACAAACAGTAACTCAATATCGACTAAAACTATGTCGATCAACAAAAACAGAAATCGACCAACAGACAGAAGACTCAGCAAAAGGCAGTGTCGAGTAAACCCTCCTCGATATGGAGTAAACAGTACTCGATATCGACAAGAACTCCCTCGGTATCGACAAAGACGGAAATTTAAAGATGCAAACTTTCGAACACAAAACTCAGATTTTGGTGAATAAAATCAATAAACTAAAAGACTTCCAAGGCCAGGGTATCAACACCACAACGATAACCATGCAAAATAATACATAAAGGCATAAAAGATCATGCTTTTCATCAAATAACTTTCGTTATTAACAAATAGGAATATAGAGGCTTTCGCATAAACCCTAATTGTTACTAACCTTTTCACATAGTTAATCCAAGTTGTATTAAGATCACTTTCGCTTCAATAACACAAACAAGGATCACCTTCAACTTTCGCAAAAGAATCATGTTCGCATGGATAGAAGACGAATTGCATAAAAAGCTCAAACCTTTACCGCATCATCTCACGTGGCTACCGTCGGGCTCACCCCGACCCTAGAAGTGGGTGGACTACTCACTCTTCATTATCAAGAAAATCATCAAACATTTCAGGAAAATAACTTGCATCAAATAAATCAAAGAAAGCTTACAACCAATCGAAGCCAAATCCGCTTTCGCCTTTCCAACTTCTCTCGCCACAAGCTCTATCCTCTACTCTCTCTCTATGTAACTAATTGTGTGTGAAATTGAATGCTTAGAAATCAACCCCTAAGACCTTATTTATAGGCTTCATTCCCTCTCTAATTAGGAAAGAAGATCCTATCTATATCTATATCTACTTACTTAAGATAAAATAATGGAATAAATAATTAAATCTAGAACTATATCTAAAGTAGATAAAATATCTTCTCCCTTGACTTGATAGCTCTTGATAGACGTGGATAGAATTTGGTCTCGAAAATATCACCATCGGCTTTGGGATAAAAACTTAACAAAATATCACCATTCGACTTAGGTTGTCCTCGATATCGAGTAAAGTTACTCGATATCGACTAACTTCTGCTCGGCTCCCCAATGCTCAGCTTCGTCGATCTCGGCTCTGGACATGGAAATCGACCAGGTGTTTCCTCGATATCGAGTAGTTCTTGTTGATATCGACTAACCTGCTCCAGCTCCCAGCTTCACTTGTCTATTTCTGGGGTCTTTACTCGATATCGAGTAAAACAACTCGATATCGACTAAGTCTCTCAGCTTTCTGCTCTGTTCTTGAAACGCACTTTCCCGAGTCCTCGTTTGTCGGATTGATGCATATGACCATGCGTTGGAAAGCTCTTTCTGAGGGATACAACTCTTATGAAGACATCAAAGCTTGATTCAGAACGAAGAATGGTGAAAAATGGCCTTTTCTCCAGATGCATCATTCTTAGCTTCTCCATGAGTTTCCTTTATGCTCCAAAGTGCGTCCGATTTCTGCGAAATATAACAAAAACTTGTGTAGACTCCATAATTTGCAAATAAACATGAACTACAATAATTATGTATTATTCTAACCCAAATGTATGAAATGCATGCAGAAATCAAACATGGCAGATTCAGCTCACAACAAACACCCCATACTTAAGCTTGCTTGTCCTCAAGCAATACCTTTATTTGTCATTCAGGGGAAGAAATCAAACTCTCAACATCTTAGATTCATTCTTATATGTCCCTGCAATTAATTACCATCCTCGAAAAGGTACTAATGTCACAAATCCATGCATGTGCAACTTAAAAGCAATATCTACTCACAATAGGAGGGTTATGCAAAACAATTTATGTAACAAAGCATTAATAATCAAGATTACTTCAATTTAAGCTCAATAAGGAGTAGATTGGTAAAAGGCTAAAAGTGGGCAATTTTTTGCAATGTGGTGCTAATGATATGGGGAAATGGAGTAATTTCCAAATTGATTTTCCACATTCTTTTTTCATAAGAATCATCACCCTTCACTCATTCACTCAATGCTTTTTTCAATATTATGCTTTTACCTCTCTAACCTCAGCACTTCCTTCTCGCGAGTCGCAAACATGGGTGTCATGAATGGCCCCTGATACTTAGTGATTTGGACTCCTCACATGTGTGTCCCATCTCGCCAAACTATTATCTCAGCGAGCAGGGTCGATCTACCTTTATCTCCTGAGGTGATCGGATTTTCTTTCACTAATTAAATTTTCCATATTTTTCAAACAATTTCCTTCCAAACTCCAAATGATAATAACAACACAAACATCATATAATAATCTCGATAATGTAACATCATTCTCAACATAATCCCCGGATATGAAATAAAGTAAAGAATGGGCAATATTTAGATCATGTGGAGCAATATATGAAATAAGGCATAATATATGGCTTTTGTGATGCATAAGCATAGGTGAGGCTAGGATATAACAATATGAGCATATATGGAAATATAAAGTCCTCCATCCTCTTATCATGCAACATGTCAAAAACAACATCAAATTTTACCTCCTTTCATGGTTTTCAAGAAAATATGCATTTCATTGTGACTTCCCTTTACTAGGCAATTTCATGCTATATCTCTAATGAATCCAATTTTGCATCGTCGAGTTCAATAAAGCTTCCATGACACTTATCAAAATTTTCAATGGGGGTCATTTTCTTCAAACTTTGGAAAACATGCATGTAAGCACATAAATCAATAATGAATTCCAAAAATAGCCATGTATAAGCAATAATCTCAAATATGGAAAATATGCACAAGATAAGCCCTTCCCCCACCCCATACTTAAACATTATAGTGTCCTCACTGTATATAAAAAAACAAGGGTAAAGAAAGAAACTTACTAGACAGGTGTGCAGGGCTTCATAATGTCGAGTGTTGTGCTCTAGGCCGAGTCTTATTTAGCTTGCTTCTATCCCCATGGACCTGAAAAATATAGAAGACATATACCCACAATAGAAAAACTAAAAGTTCAAAAACCAAAAACAAAAGCAACAATGTCCAACAGTCCCAAAAATAAATGTCTATTTACAAGCTCTAGATTTTATAGTCGCTAGGCCGACTTTCTCCATTAAGCTCAAGGTGGCATCTGCAGGGCCCATGTAGCTTGGGCTTCAAATAGGACTCCATTCTTGTCCATCAGCTGCAATCCTCCATAATGGATCTTGTTCACCACAAAGGGCCCCATCCTCTTCTTGTTGAATTTGTTGGGAAACCAATGATCTTTTTATTTGGAAAAATAGAGCTTGACTCCAACTTCATACTCCTTAGGCTCATCATTGGAAATCCTACATAAGCGCACATACCAAGGAAAACCTCTACCATGTATAGATAGATCTTTAATGGAAATAGGAGAAGAAAGATCCATACCTTGGCTTACCTTCGCAGAAACGGATTCGGGGACCACTGTATTTGGTCGATCTCGAGTAAGTGTACTCGACATCGAGTTGTTTTCAGCTCCTGGTGTCCTGCTGCTCGAGGATGTTGTAGTCGAGGATGGCTAGTTTTGGTCGATATCGACTAAGGTTGTCGATATCGAGTAGTCCTTCGCTGCCAGTGGGGTGCTCGTCGCTGGAGGTGAAGCCGAGGCAGCGGGGTTTTGGTTGATATCGAGTAGTTTATTCGATATTGAGGAGTTTGTGGCTTCAGGTTGGCTGCTCGACGATGCTGCTGGTGGAGGGTTCTGATTTTGGTCGATATCGACCAAATTCCTCGATGTCGAGGAATTCTGGTCGACTTCGACCCCATATTTGCATCCTGTCAAGGCATCTAAAAATAGTTAGTCGACGTCGACTTACCTTGGTTGATGTCGAGCAGATCCTCTATGTCTTCGTTCAGGATGGTCATGATCTTCTCCACCTGGGCTTCCATATCCCTCTTTTCCAGCTCTTCAGGAGTCATATTTCTTACCTTAGGCTCCCCACAAGTAATGTAACCAGCTGATATAGACTTTACCTCTTACATTGGACCTGTATGCCTTTCAGTTTTATTAAAAGAATACTCAATTACCTCATCGCTGATGTTGAAAGTGAGTACTCCCTTCCTTACGCTTATGTTGGCATCCACCGTCGCCAAGAAGGGCCTTCCTAGAATAATTGGACAAGCAGGGTCCTCCGCCATATCAATAACTAAGAAATGAGCAGGGACAAAGAACATACCTATTTGCATTGGCACATTGTCCACCATGCCTGTTGGAATGACCACTGTGGTGTTGGTCATATAAAGCTTAGCATCCACAGGCTCTAGGGCACCTATCTTAATCTTGGACCATATTGTTAAAGGCATTATACTCACACTAGCTCCAAGATCACATAAAGCATTAAATTTATATTGACCAAATCCAATGGTTATAGCAAACTTACCTGGATCTGACCTTTTCTCAAGTATGTCCATATGGCTGCACTCCTCTGTAATCTCAGCCAATGACCGCTTCTTGCTTAGAATCTCCTTGAGGAATTTGACGTAGGATGGCATTTCATTGAGAGCTTCTATTAAGGGTATGGTGACATTGAGCTTCTGAAGCATCTTGATGAAGCGTTGAAACTTCTTCTCTGCTGGATCGTTTGGAGATTTTATTGGAAATGGCAGCTTCTTTTTCTGGTTTGGAGCCAGAATAGATGTCGGAGGTATTGCAGCTTTCTCGAGATCGATTTGATTCTCCTCGACATCGACCACATTCTTCTCGATATCGACCACTTTCCTCGATGTCGAGTTGTTGTATTGTGCAGATGAAAGATGGTCCAATCTGTCCTCTATGTCGAGTTGGCCCTCCTCGATATCGACCAAAGTCTGGTCGACATCGACTTGCTGCTCGTTGATTTGCTGTTCAGTTTTTTCGTCCTGCTCCTTTCCGACCTCTGGCTCGTGCAGTTGGTGGCCGCTCCTGAGTTTTACAGCGGCGATGTGTCCTGTCTTCCCCTTTGGATTGGGCTCAGAAGATCCAGGGAGCGAACCTGACTGTCTGGGGACGCCTGCTGCTAGCTGGCCAATCTGCGTCTCCATTGATTTCCGCCATATATCAATCTCCCCAAGCCTGGAGTTGACACCTTGTATCTGAGTGTAGACTGAGTTGAAGGACTGCTTGGTGTCTGAATGATTCCTCCGTATTTCCTCAAGGATGGTTTGTAGGTCATCCTTCTTCTGGTCTCTTTCCGGATGTCCTGAAGTTCTATATGACGGGGGTTCCTAGGGGCACCTTGGTTCCATTGTGGTTGCTGAAACCTTTGGTCCCCCATATAGCGATTGGGACCCCCTGCGTAAGCTGCCTCTTCATGGTATTCTGCCAGTCTGACTTGTTCTATGTGTGGGCACTCAGTAGTGGTGTGCCTATGTGATCCGCATTCGATGCAGGGCCGGTCGACAAAAAGATAATTTACTTGCTTGAGAAGCTTCCTATTCTGATCTCTGTAATATTTCTCCTTGACATCTGGGTCAATCTCCTTAGAGGGCTCATAGAGGGGCATGGATGGGGCTGGCCTAGCATAAGGGTTCTCCTCATAGTTGATTGGAGTCCCATATTTGTTGTTATAGTTGGTCAGCTTGTCGAGGGCAGCCCATGCGCCAGCTAGCGACATTGTCAGATACTCATAATGGGTGTAGGTGTTGATCCTATCTTTAGCAACCAGGTCAAGAGAATTGAAGAAGATCTCCTGAACGATGCAAGGTTGTTGTCCATGTGTAGGGCAGGATCGAAGTAGATCCTTATAGCGTTCCCATGCCTTTGCTAGCGGCTCTCCAGGCTGCTGTTTGAAAGATGTAATCTTTTGGCGAAGGAGCGCTGTCTTAGTAGGAGGAAAGAATTTATTGAGAAATTCCTGCTTTACTTGAGCCCATGTCGTGAGGGATCGTGGTTTTAGTCCTTCTAGCCACTTCAATGCGGGACCAGCGAGAGACCAACGGAAAGCCTTCATCAAGATGTACTCCAAGGTGGTACCTTCAGCAAGAGTACGACACATATAAGTAAAGTTGGTAATATGCTGAAGAGGGCATTCATTAAATCTACCATGAAAAGCATTATGTTTAATTTATATTAAGAAAGGAGTGCAAATTTCATAGTTACCCTGAGGGATTAGAATAGCCGATTCAGGCACGACGAGAGTCGGGTGCATGTAATCCTCTGCTGTGGTAGGATATTGGGCGAGCTCATCTTCTCCTTGCCACGCACGCTCAGCTTCCTGTTCCCTTCCTGCTCTCTCAGTGGCGAGAGCAGCATCCTTAGCGGCTAGTTCTCTCCGAAGCCTCTCAATCAGCTGTTCCTGTGTTTCTGCAGCCGCCAAGGCTCTTTTTAGTTTAGCGTGGACGTGTAGAAGGCGTTCCGGTTCGTCTAAGCCATCAAACTCAGGTGGTTGACCAGAACGGCGCATACACATGCGAAGTAACTCAAAAGAAAAGTGAGATCTGACTATCTAAGGCGCGAATGATTGCTTCCCCGGCAAAGGCGCCAATTTGTTGTAAGAGGAAATCGACTTCAAAATATAAAATATAAATCAAACCAGATTCGTGCCCACGCAAATAATTACAAGACTTCCTCCCTATGCAGCAGTTGGAAGTCAGGATCGATCCACGAGGAAGCGTGTCAGCGGATCTCAGGTAGCTATAAATATCACAAACAGAAAAGCAAACAGAAAGACAAAAAGGAAGACAGAAATAACAAACAAAAGCAAAAACGAAAGCAAACACAAAAACTGGTCGATATTGACAAACAGTAACTCAATATCGACTAAAACTATGTCGATCAACAAAAACAGAAATCGACCAACAGACAGAAGACTCAGCAAAAGGCAGTGTCGAGTAAACCCTCCTCGATATGGAGTAAACAGTACTCGATATCGACAAGAACTCCCTCGGTATCGACAAAGACAGAAATTTAAAGATGCAAACTTTCGAACACAAAACTCAGATTTTGGTGAATAAAATCAATAAACTAAAAGACTTCCAAGGACAGGGTATCAACACCACAACGATAACCATGCAAAATAATACATAAAGGCATAAAAGATCATGCTTTTCATCAAATAACTTTCGTTATTAACAAATAGGAATATAGAGGCTTTCGCATAAACCCTAATTGTTACTAACCCTTTTCACATAATTAATCCAAGTTGTATTAAGATCACTTTCGCTTCAATAACACAAACAAGGATCACCTTCAACTTTCGCAAAAGAATCATGTTCGCATGGATAGAAGACGAATTGTATAAAAAGCTCAACCCTTTACCGCATCATCTCACATGGCTACCGTCGGGCTCACCTCGACCCTAGAAGTGGGTGGACTACTCGCTCTTCATCATCAAGAAACTCATCAAATATTTCAGGAAAATAACTTGCATTAAATAAACCAAAGAAATCTTACAAACAATCGAAGCCAAATCCGCTTTCGCCTTTCCAACTTCTCTCGCCACAAGCTCTCTCCTCTACTCTCTCTATGTAACTAATTGTGTGTGAAATTGAATGCTTAGAAATCAGCCCCTTAGGCCTTATTTATAGGCTTCATTCCCTCTCTAATTAGGAAAGAAGATCATATCTATATCTATATCTACTTACTTAAGATAAAATAATGGAATAAATAATTAAATCTAGAACTATATCTAAAGTAGATAAAATATCTTCTCCCTTGACTTGAGAGCTCTTGATAGATGTGGATAGAATTTGCATTGGTGTCGAAAATATCACCATCGGCTTTGGGATAGAAACTTAACAAGATATTCGGATAGCTCGGAATCCGCCACTGAGACATCCTCGATATCGAGTAGGAGTCCTCGATATCGACTAGCATTTTCTTCGTCTTGTGCTCAGCAACTCCATGTCGGCCAACAGAACATATGTCGACTTGGGTTCTCCTCGATATCGAGTAAAGTTACTCGATATCGACTAACTTATGCTCAGCTCCCCAGTGCTCAGCTTCGTCGATCTCGGCTCTGGACATGGAAATCGACCAAGTGTTTCCTCGATATCGAGTAGTTCTTGTTGATATCGACTAACCTGCTCCAACTCCCAGCTTCACTTGTCGATTTCTGGGGTCTTTACTCGATATCGAGTAAAACAACTCGATATCGACTAAGTCTCTCAGCTTTCTACTCTGTTCTTGAAACGCACTTTCCTGAGTCCTCGTTCGTCGGATTGACGCATATGACCAAGTGTTGGAAAGCTCTTTTCGAGGGCTACAACCCTTATGAAGACATTAAAGCTTGATTCAGAACGAAAGAATGGTGAAAAATGGCCTTTTCTCCAACTGCATCATTCTTAGCTTCTCCATGAGTTTCCTTTAGGCTCCAAAGTGCGTCCGATTTCTGCGAAATATAACAAAAACTTGTGTAGACTCCATAATTTGCAAATAAACATGAAGTACACAAATTATGTATTATTCTAACCCAAATGTATGAAATGCATGCAGAAATCGATATAAAAGTAACTATAAAATATGGCTGATTCAGCTCACAACAACTATTCCATCTAGCTCCTCATAGGCCGGTACTGACGGGCCACATGTGGCGTACAGAGGTAGGCACAACATAGGCATCATCTGTGGCAAAATCACCAAAGGACGCTGGTGAAGCGTGGCAAACACCTCGCCCATGATCGGAATCTCCATCCAATACGTAGCATCATGACACGTGCCGAAATAGTTGACCCTCATGATGAGCTCATCTAAGGCAGGATAGTAATGGTACCGATCTGAATGCAGCTGCAACTCAACGGCCAGCTCTCGTCGAACTCGAGGCCATGCGTCTTGTCCCAAGTTCAGAAGACAAGCAAAAGACCTATACCCACAGTGACCATCACCTGCAACATTTGTGATGGCTCGTACGAAAGTAATCATGAATTCGCCGATGTTGCCAGTGCCCCAATTGAAATCTACGTGAGGTAGATTCTGTGGTGGAAGCGTCGTAGGTGTTGGTGTAGGAATGTCACCTACAAACGCTGATCGACCTCGTCCACATCCCCTCCCACGACCCCGTCCTCAACCTCGTCCTCTGCCTACTCCTCGGCCCCTAGGAGGGTCGTCGATGGCAATGGCGTTGGACCCAATGACCTCCTCATTGCCTTCCACATCATCTGTTTCGTTTGATGACAGTTGACCCCGTGTAAATTGAAATATATTTGTCAGAATTCTATCGCTCGACTACGATACTATATCGTATGACTGACTAAATGTTGCAAGATTTTCCTACGGTTTATTAATGATTTCAACTTAATACTATCAATTCCTAAGAAAACAGAAATATACTTATTCGATTTCAATTTCCCTACACCTAGTAATGATTTTAACATACCTTAGGCTCAGGGTGTGTCTGAGTCTGTGGGTGTTTCTCAGGCTGTGGCGGGACATCTGTCGTCCTCCTCCTCTGTATAGTCGGTTTGAGCTACATTATATATAACAATTTTACGTTAACATTATCTCATTCTGCTTAAAAAATAATGCAAATCGATTTTTATATAGGTTCAGTGTTACCTGTAACGGATGTCTCCGAAAAGGACCGACACCATCAGACGCATCTTTTCCACGATTGTCTTTCACCATCTCAACACTCGGGTACAAAGTAGGGGTAGAAAGAGGGACGAGAGAATCGACGGAACCAAAAGTAGGGCTCGGAAAAAAAAGAATCGGAGAAGAGTCGAAAAGTGTGTCGGAGAAATGGGGCCCGCACGCCTATTTATAATGGTCCCCCTCCGCGGTAACAACCCACCGCATGGGTATGCGGTGGGTTGTTACATAATCTTCTAAAATTGTAAACAACCCACCGCATATGTATGCGGTAGGTTTCGGATATCTTCAAACCAATCGGATTTATGTATAACGGACTCCGTTGTACCCTAACCCACCGCATATACATGTGGTGGGTAGCCATACGGTCAACGCACCCACCGCATTTATATGCGGTGAGCCAGGGGAAAATTTGATTACGCCACCGCATAGGCATGCGGTGGCTTTGCGGTGTAAATAGTAAAAATTAGCGGTGAACTTATCATAAATCCTAAGATAAATGTTTGATAAATAAAAGAAATCAAACAAATAAAATTCCTCCTAGGTAAAATAGGGAATTACTAATGTGGATAAAGTCTTCCAAGTGATGATAGAATCTCATGCCTTCCAATGCAAGTAAAGCCCAACTCGGATGCCTACTTGAACTGGCTTGAAATCGGCATCTATTGGTCACTCGATATCGACCAAGTGTAGTCAATATCGACTCGTCTTCGTTGCTTCACTCGATCTCAACTTCAGAAGTAGATTTCGACCAGTGATCAACTCGATATCGACCTCTTCATTTCTTCAGCTCGACATTCTGGTATTGTTGGTCGATTTCTGGTTGCTGATGTCACTCGATATCGAGTAGATGTACTCGATATCGATCTCTTACTGGGTCAAAATGTTGCTTTCCTTGTCCTACTCGATTTCTGGTCTTTTGTTGTACTCGATACTAAGTTGACATGGTCGATATCGACTACTGTGAGAATTTTTTTCTCTTCTCTGAATTGCTCGTAAAGTGTCTCGATTTCTGCGAAATTAAACAAGAACTAGTGTGGATCTTCATAATCAGCAAATAAGCATAAACTACACAAATTCTGTATTATTTTAACCCAGAAATATAAAATACGGACAAAATCAATATGAATGTAAGTGAAAATCATGGTTAAATAAGCGCACATTAAAAAGGTAAGCACAAACCCTAAAAGAGCTAATGAGAAGTCAAAAGATATGAGGTGGACAACTCTCATCCAATATATGAACAGGTAAGAGGGTTATAGACGTTGTCATCATTACTAAAACATGGTCTTAGACACTGTCACCGCTACTAAAATAGGGTCATAGAGATTGTAATCAAAATGAAAACAATGAAATAAATGGGGTCAACAAAGGAAAACCCTATGAATAGGGAATCGCAAACCCTAAAGGGGCTAATGAGAGACCAAAATAGATTTGGTGACAGTTCTCCTCTAATATATGAAGGTGTAAGAGGGTCATAGAAGTTGTAACCAAAATTAAAAAACAGAGTCATATGCATTGTAACCAAAATGAAAATAGTGACATAGACGATGTCACCAAAGATAACCCCAATGACTAGGGAAGAACAAACCCTACAGGGGATAAAGCTAACCAAAAGCAATTGTAATGTTAAATACACATGGCATTAAAAAATTTAAGAAATAGGGACAAGACTTTTGTCACCAAAGAGACACTAGCACAAGAAAAAACATTATCACCAGAATTGTCACCAAATAAAAAACATTGAAGTTGTCACAAGAAATAATCAAACCTTGAAATTAAAGTGGAATTATAGAGAGTTATAACATATAATAGACATAAAACAGTAAAAGATTAAAAGGAACATAGAAATTACTAGAGTATTAGTCTATATACACATACTTAGTGTCACCATGGGTTGTCACACCATGACTGTTACATCAACTAAATATACAATAAGCTGTCACCAAACCAAATGTCACCAACTACATAGTCCAACTAACACAAACTTAAGCTCATAACTAAAAAATGTCCACTGCTTCTCGAAGAGATCAGATGCAATCTTCTCACGATACACTTGAACATAATCATCATTTACAAGATCCATGTCACCGCAAAAAAACCAGATACTCAATGTGCTTGATGGTGTAAATACCACACCTACCCCTACATAAGGAGCAAAAAATAAATACAAGAGAAAAAAGTGGACAGATATAATGTCACGAAACAGAAAATAAAATATGACAAGATGGCAAACAAAAGTTACTCATCTTCATTTTGTTTCAAGTCTGGTACTCTATGCACTTCAAAGGGAGAGTCATCAATATAAGGAAAAAGGCCACTCATATTCACATGTATGAGCAAGCTTCTGAAATAGAACTTCATCTTTCATGAAACTACACTAGGAGTCATATATAAACAAGAATCATCTTTGAATCCAACTTAATTTCAAGGTTAACCCAATGCATGTTGTCAATATTAAACGAAGTTTAGACCTTCTTCACACCTTCTCACCTCTTCCCATAATTAGCAAGATAAAGACCAATGAAATAACTGAATAGTTCCTCCTCAATTGTATCACATTTTTTAATAATATCAATATCAAACTTCACAATCTTGACAAGCAAAATGGAGTTTAATATAACACTGATGGAATTTTTTGATCAGGAAAATCATGAAGACGCTTTCTCAAATGATGAAGTGCTTCGTCTAGGTGTTGTGAAAGAAAACAGAATAATTCCTAATTGTCGCCAAACTAATGGCACCAAATGTAAGAAACAAGAGAAAGACATGTAAATATGAACTTACAACATCACAAAGCCATCTTGCCTTCCCCGTTATATCATTGAAAAATGCCTTGTTCATGTCAGCCTCAAACCCACTAATTTTCCCATCACGCCTACAAAGTAAGATAACAAGTTAAATAAACTGATTATAAGAAGTGGTAATATGAAAAAGTAATTAAAACACATATAAAAAGAGGATAATTACCCAAGATCTCGAAAACTGGTATAAAAATCAACATGCCCATCAGGGTTGAGAAAGGAATTTTTAAGTACTTTAGGAAGGTGAGGTTTCTTCGGTTTACAAGGATTGGTGTAAGGAGTATGGACTGGAAGACCAGATTTTAACACCCTATCAGAACGCTTTTGCGGAACTTCATCACCGTACTATTTTTCGGCATCTGAAGGAATAAGGTAGCCGATATCAGTGATGTTATGAAATTGACTGCATTTATCACGAATATCACAATTAGCACCACCACTGTCACCTCACCCATCCTCTGTGACAGCATCACTACAGTGAAGTATGATGTCAATACCATGATCAACCTTTTCAACAACAACTTCAGGAGCAGGACAACTACTTGCATCAATCAAATCACTTGTAACCACAACTTTGGGACCAACAACACCACAATCATCAAGTGCATCAGTCAAACAAGAAAGAACAGGAGTAGCAACAACACTATCATGAGGTGCATTAGTCGAACAAGGAAGAACAAGAGTAGCAACAACACTGTCACCAAACACCTCTTTTGAAACAATAATGTCCTCAATGGTCAGCTGTGAATCAAGAACTTCAATAGGAGCAACTGAGCTAGCAAAAACGGTGTCACCTAAACTAATTACTTCAGCTGAAGCAACACTCAAATCAGCAGTTCCATCAGGGGGAAAAGTACTTGAGCAGAAGCAGTAGAACAACTCTTAAAGCAGCAGAACAACTCTTAATAATATCAGTAGGAGCAGCACTAGAATTGTGAATTTCTTCATATGAGGCAACAACTTCAGTAAGAAAGATAACATTTTTATTGGTTGTAGTGGGCGAAACAATCACTTCAGGAGCAGTTCCCTCGGGTAAGACACCAACTTCGGCAATAGGGACAACATTGTCACTAGTTCCATTCGGTGATACAAGGACCTCACGTCATTTCCAGAGACGAAATGAGTGGAATATTTCATGTACAATGAGTACATTGTCCTTGATCGCTCTGTTTGAAATAAAACTCAGCCGTCATGCCATCGGCCATCATACCATCAGGGTTGGGGGACTTATCTTTTCCAATGGAGAAAAAAGCCTTTTTAACTTCATGATTTGTGATCGGTTTTGTGAGTAGTTCATTGTCTTCTAGCGAGACTTCATTGGCTTCTAGCGAGACTTCTAGCGAGACTTCTGCTGATACTCTTGCAATTTTTTATAATTTATCCTCTCTTCCTTAAATCTTCTTTCGAAACCCATATGAACTTCTTTTCTGATGTTTTCTTCCCCTATGATCATTGTTCCATCTTGAGTTATAATCTCTCTAATTGTCTTTCTGTTTGTACGACCCATAGCTACTTTATGACGGTAGGCAGAGTTCGTGTCCGAGAGTTTCAGGTGCTTTGTCTTTGCCCTTTGACTCCATTATAGTTTATGGAATTGTAGTAGTTTATTCTTTTTATTAGTCAGTCTCTCTTGGAGGCTCGAAGAGCTTCTAGAAGAAGGTCGGATGATTCCTTTTTGTAGATTGACCAATTTTTCTTCCATTTCCTTGAGTTGTCTAAAGATGTTCCCGAAAGTCGATTTATTCCACTCTTTCGTTAGTCTTTTAAGTTCTTTGGTTTTCTTTGTTACTTGTAACATGTGAGATCCAGGATATTGCATCCTCCAAGCTCGTATGACAATGCTTCGATAATCTTTTCTTTGGGTCCACGTGTTTTCGAATTTGAAAGGTCGAGCCTTTTTAGATTGGGTGGACCTTAATTCAATGGAGATTGGGCAGTGATCCGACGAAGAGAAAGTGTAGTGTTTCGTAGCAATGTTCGGAAACCATTGCAGGATCTGGTCCTGGATCAGGGTCCTATCAAGTTTCTCGTAAATTTTGTTTATATCGGAGTTATTTTTTCTCCAAGTGAATTCATTTTCGAGCGTCGGTATATCGATAAAATCACATTGGTCCTTGAAGTCTAGTAGTCTTTTAAATCTGGATGGGTTCGGGTGAGCACCACCCCATTTTTCCAAAGAGCTTTGGATCTCATTAAGTCTCCCATGATCAGAACCGGTAGGTCGAGCTTTGTTTTTAATTTTGGGAATTTGGGTTTTTAATTTCATTTTTTAATAGATTTTATATTATTTTAATATATTTAATAGATTTTGAATTAAAAAGAAAAGATAAATTAAAATATGATTTTACTTTTTCTTACTTATTAAAAATGTATATTCCCTCCGTTAATTAAAACTTGTCATTTTAGAAATATACACACTTATTAAGAAAACAAACAAAAATACATTTATACTCCTAATTATTACTCTGCTTTTTTACTTTCATAAAAACTACGGAGTATAACTAACAACTATCTAATCATTACTAGGGCAATTCGTAAAGTAGATGGTAAAATGTCTAAAATGACAAGTTTTTCTTAACAAGATTTACTTCTTAAAACGACAAGGTTTACTTAACGAAGGGAGTAGTAGATATGGTAGTTTTGCTATTTGAATATTATATTTTTGCTAATTTTTAAATTTGAATGCAATTTATTTTTTCCAAAAGTAGGTATTTTTGCAAGTTCAATATAAGAGTGGGGTATTTACTACTAAATCTCCATAATAAAATCACATTTTTTATAAAAAAAAAAGGAAGGTAATATACATTTCAACGTATGGAGGCACAATGGGTCGGGCGGGTCGACCTTGGGTCGAAGGGTTGGCTCGTGTTGAGGGTCAGGGTTAGGGTCGGGGAAAAGACAATCCGTGACCTGGCGGGTCGACCCGCCGGGTCACACGGGTTGACCTTTGAAAATGTAGTCATTTTGTGTGGGCCCCACTTGAACGATTATTTTTTAAAAAAAAAGTAGTCGTTGCTCGGGTTGAACATAGGGTCGAGCCTATAAATAGGCATCCCCTCCTCTCCAATTCATTTTACTTAAACATCCCATCAATCAAATTACATTTCATTCTCGCCAATCGTCGTAATGGTCGACCGTAGCGGATCCTCGAGCTCCTCGTTGTTCAATCATCTCAACAAGGTCGTCCAAGCCTCGAGGAAGATCGACGGTCCCACTAGTTGATTCGTCGACCCGCCGGGTGACCCGAACCCGTAAACCCGTTGGAATCCCAGGTTAGGATTCAGATCATGCCTCCCGGGTTCTCGACCCGACGGGTTGGACCCGTGGCCATGTCTAACCCTGTATATATGTGAACATATATATATATTTGAGAAAGAAAAGAATTCTGGAGGTGTCAGACCCTACTAAGTACTAACCCACCACCTAATAGCGCCTTTTTTAAGGACAACAAGGTTGGAGCTCTAAGTGAGCGACGAGCGAACTACCATCCATCGAGAACCGAAGATGTGCAATTTTGTCCACCACCTGGTCAGGCACGGAACCAGAAATTAAAATTTAGGTGGGTTGGGTAGGCTAAAATTTTCTATACGCATTATTTTTCTTAACAAAACCCTTAATTTAATAAATAAATGATTTTTTAAAATTAATTTTCCTTAATTTTTTTATCTATTATTTTGTTTTTGTAAAAATGGGACGGGTTGGAGCTGATACCAGCCCGCCTCTTGGTCCTTCTATGCACCTAGTTTACTTTACTTTTTTTTTTTATTAGGAAAAAATTTCAGGCGAGAAAGCTCTACCCGAAGGCATCCTTTCGGATGAGGTCAAGAAGACCGGGATTATTCTGAATATTAGTACCCCAGGTAGAGTGGCAAAGGTGTGCAACCTTATGAGCCACTCTATTGCCTATTCGGGGTACATGTAGGAAAGAAACCCTTTCCAGTTTTGCTAGCATAGTTGTAATATCGGATAGAATAAGTTCGATTTCCCATGGACATTTTGTTTTCCTGTTGAGATGGTCAATAATGATTCTTGAGTCCCCCTCAATTTGAAGTTTGGTAATTCGTAAATTTAGTGCGTTCTGTACCCCAAGTTTTAAAGCAAGAGCTTCAGCCTTTAACGGACTTTGATTACCGAGTTTTTTATATCCTATGTTGATTGATCTACCTTCCTAGTCGCGGATAATAGTCCCAGCTGTGCTGACCATGTTTAAAAGGGAAGAGCCATCAAAATTCAGTTTGAGAGTTCCTGTGGGTGGCTTACGCCATTTAATGTTTATGTTCTATGTTTTCTGTCGTCTAGGGGGTCTAATTCGGTGCAGCACGTCCAAGTCAATCCCAAGTTCACCCTCGAAAGTAGAAGATTTACTCCAATTTAACTCATGAGTTTTAATGATGTGGAGCGTGCTATCTCTACAGGGGATTGGAATCGACCTGAAGATATGTTGATTTCGAGAATACCAAACAGTCCACCAACGGAAAGCTAGTTTAGCTTTGGATATGTTATTGATGTTGTTCCCAATGTACGCCATAATTGGTTTAATGTCTCTCGAACGTTGAAGCATCGCATCAATAGTTGTTTTGGTGTCGGTTGGGAAACTAAGGAGAGAGGTCGTGTATCGACATTCTAATAACAGATGGGCATCATCTTCTGCCGCGCAGTTGCACAAACAACAAGTGGTGGGAACCAAAACGTTTCGTTGTGCGAATCTAACGACCGTGGGAAGACCATCCTAACTTATCTTCCATAAGAAGTTTTTAACCTTAGGTGGGATGTCCAGTTTCCAAATCTAGAAATTAGGATCAGGACACTGAGTTGGTTGTCCTGAAATCAGTTTATATGCACTCGAGGTGGAGAACCAACCCTCCCTGTCCGGCCACCAATATAGTCGGTCCTCAAAGGGAGCAACCGGCAAAGGAATATCGAGGATTTCATTGAAAATGTTTGAAGGTAGCACCTGGCAGAGTTTCTCAGACCACCATCTACCGGCCATAATATAGTCACTAACGGTCTCCTCAAGGTTAACAGAAGGAGGGCGCTCACCTCTGGAAATCAGCGAGAGGCACGAGACCCAGTTGTCAGACCAGAATTTTACCGTTTTTCCGTTTCCTATCGACCAGATCAGCCCGGTTTTGAAGGGATCAATGAGGGTTGTCAGTTTAGCCCATTGCCAAGACGAGTCACTTTTCTTAACTTCCTGTATTCTAGTAAATTAGACGACCGAAGATACTTGTGTCTTATAATGGAAACCCATACATTATGAGGTTCGGCTAGAATTTTCCATAACAGTTTCATTTGGAGGGCTTCATTTATATCTTTGGATTTCCGAATTCCAAGTCCACCGGCCCGTTTTGGTCTACAAATCCTATCCCAGCTGATAAGTGGAAGGTGTTGAAGATCCTTATTCCAGAAAAACGTTATGTTTACTTGATCTAATTCTTTATGTATTGAAGTCGGTAACATGAAGTTTTTCATAGTGTATAGGGGTTTGGATGCTAAATTTGTGTTTATTAGGACAGCGCAACCTTGTTGCAATATTGCATTAGCACGCCATTTACTCAATTGTTCTTTGGATCTGCATATAATGTCCTCAAATGTTGCTTTGCTTACCCTACCATTGATGATAGGGCAACCTAGATATTTCTCCAAGGAGGACACGTTTGAAATATTTAGACAGTTACTTAGCTCGGCAATCTTTGCGTCCGTAATACCTTTGGTTGCTTGGAAGCTAGATTTATGGTAATTGACCTTTTGACCAGAAATTTTACAGTATGATTCAATTATTTTTCTAACCTTGTGTCCTGCCTCAGTAGTTCCTTTGGAGAAGATAATAATATCGTCCGCAAATGAGAGGAAACCTAGTTTACTTTACAGAATACTATATGGTTGCACGAAACACTAGCAAATCACTGGATCTGGATCAAGACAAGTACGTCAACAGTCACAATCTCGACCTCCCTTATCGAGGTGCCAAAATTAGCCAATAGGATTGAAAATGGAATACTCCTTCGGTTCATAAGAGTTATGCAACTTTATAACATGTTTTTTAAATTAAGGTGCTAAAAGTACTTATGTTGTATACATTAAAAATATGTATGTTTTAAAGAATGATAAAAAAATTATATATAATATCAAAATTTTATTAATTTTTTTAATAATTTAATACTTCTTAAGAAGAAGTACGAAATCATAAAAAAAATTAATACAACTACAACGATGATGACAACCTAGTATATCTCGCGATGAGGAGTCAAAATATACGCACTCTTACCTCGAACAAGTCAAGAGACCGTCTCCGAAAAGACCCAACAGAAAATAAGTGAAGATAAAGGAGATAGTAATAGGGCAATAAAGCACACATAAAAAAATTTAATAAAAAAGTATATATTATAGATCTTTTTAACTCCAAATTTTAGTTTTAATAGCATGGCATTTTGCAAACGCCATAAATTTAATGATGTTTGCAAAACGCCATAGATAAGTTGTGTGTTACAAATTTATGACATTTTTGTATTTAAATGTTATAAAAGAAATTTTTAATTGCATTTTATGAAAAACCTCATCTTTTAAATGTCATAAATGACCTCAAATGTAATAGTGGATATTTTATTTATTTTTAAAAATAACTTAGTATTTCTTAGTAATAAGTATCAATTATATAGTTTAACGTACTACTACTAGACACGGCCACGGGTCACGGGTCGGGCGGGTCGACCCGTGACCCGCCGGGTTGATGACCCGCCGGGTTGATGACCCGCAGGGTTGATGACCCGCCGGGTCAGGGTCCACGGGTCTGAGGGTCGGGAAGGGTTAAGGGTTAGGGTTAGGGTCGACTAAATCTGAACCCGTGACCCGGCGGGTCCGACCCGAATCAACCCGCCGGGTCAACCCGCCATTTTAAAATATTTTTTTTTTGAAAAATTTATTTTTAATAAAATAAATTTATAATTATTATGTAAATTATATAAATTATTCTTAGAATAGTTCATAATATTACATAATGTAACATGCAATGGCAATGTGAGACTTAGCACCCCCATGCTTCTCATTTTATAGACTTAGCACCCCCCATTTCCTCTAGTTTTCAATGTGGGACAAGAACAAGGGTAGAAACTAGAAACTACACCATGTCTTCAATCTCTACCATTCGGTTTTTTAATGTCAATCCATACTTATAAATTTTTATCATATACAAACACTAGTACTATACTTTATATAAATATTATTTAAAAAAAAATTACTTATCAATTATGAAATAAATAACGAACGGGTAACAAGAAAGTGTGAAGTTCAACAATATACCTTAAACATTTGTGTTATTTGGTGGATCCACTATAAAATCATTCTATATAATTCTATATGATACTAAGTTAGGAGTCTTTATGATATAATTTCAAATGATACAAATATTGTTATTGATAAAGCCGTTACACTTGTATAGTATCCTTAATGTCGAGTTTTCGTTTATTTTCAAAATGATATAGAACTTCGGATTTTCAAACACAAGAATGAAATATAATATTGGCAATACTTTTTCAATGTGTCTTTTCATGTACGTCATAACAAGCAACCCAAGTATGTAATTCTAATAACATCATCATTAAGTGTATATACAACATGTGGCTAATTCAACTTTAAACGAGAAAGTTTAACATATCTATATGAAGAAGAACCTAGATTTGAAATCATTGATCAAGAAATTAACATAATAATGCAAGTAAAATAAAATACTTATGATTGATTAATGGATCAACACAACTATCAATTAAATTAAATAGAAAGATTAATCCAACATAACTTGATATATTGTATCATGATGTTTCATCACCATGTGTTATTCATTTCATTAAATCCTAAGAGGTAAACACTTTAATTATATTATTATATGTTACATTATATAATCCAAATACTTAAATTACATTATATTCCACCATATAATCCAAAGACTTTAATTACATTACATTTTACATCATATACTTAAATATCAATTTCTCACATTTTCTTTCATATCTCATATTTCTGTCCCACATCGAAAGTGGGCTACATACCTCTATTTTCTCTATATATAGATCCTCATACCCTACTTGTCATTCCCACAATCCAACATTTTCTTTCCCACATCTAAAGTGTGATGAAATGATGGGAGTGGAATGAAGATATCTATATATATCTTCCCACATACCATGTTTTGTCAACCTCAAATCTTTCCATTTCGAAAGTGTGGTGAAAGACTTGAGTTGAGTTTTATTTTCGGCTTAAAACATTTTTATTTTTTAAAAAAAATGGTTGACCCGGCGGGTCGACCCGCAAAACTCGTTGGGTACCCGATTTGGTGCCACGTGGCCGACCCGTCAGTCCGACCCGCCGACCTGCCGGGTCACCCAACCCGCCGACCCGTCCCAACCCCGGGTCAGGGTTAGGGTCACCCTCCCCGGGTTGTCGACCCGGCGGGTCGGACCCGTGGCCGTGTCTAACTACTACTCTAGCCTCTGTTTATATTGTTTAGCAATTTAACACAATTTTTTAAAGGATAAAAATTATACAAAATATTAATTTTTTATTATTAATCTTTTTATTTTTCTATATAATTAATACTTATTATTTGATCCCTCCATTCAACAAAATATCTCATTAGAGTGTTAAATTTGGATTTTTTTTTCAAAATATTCACAAAAAAATATTTATTTACAAAAATATTCACAAGTTAAAAATATTGAAGTAATTTGGTCCAGAGGTCGAATGCCTTTGGACCAATTACTAAATGTCCTAAAGGCTTTTCTTTGCTAGTAAATGGCCAAAATATTTTCATAATACCAAGTTTGCCCTTTCCTTATACCCCTCTCAATTAATTTGCCAGTTCCGTCTCTTTCCTTATACCCCTCTCAATTAGTTTGCCCTTTCCTTATCACCGAAGGATTTCTCCTCCTCCTGCGCCTCCGCCGCCGCCGATCACCTCTTCCTCCCCTCCAGATTGCTCGCCGCCTGCCTCTCTTTCTCCCTCCTTGTCGGCCTCCCCGTCTATTGGTTCGGCTCCGGCCTCGCCGTCGAATCCGCTACCCTAACCTTCGATTTCGTTTTCGTGTAACAACAGGGAGGTTTTCCTCCGCCATTGGAGGGTGAGGTCGCAGTCGTTGGGGCCGGAGGATTGCTCGAGTGGTTATGATTCTTCCTCCTCCATGGTTGATGACAACGGTGAGGATCCATCGCCGCTGTTTGCGCTCGATTCGTCCGTCTCCGTTCTCCTCCTCTTTGTTAACAGAGGCGTCCAATTGTTCAATTAACCCTTCCATTTCTGTGTAATTTCGTCGCCGTCGTTTCCCTTCTCCTTTTCTCTCTGCTCTGTCCCCGTCGTCGCCGCCGTGAAGCCGAAGTAGGACTCGTCCGCCATGGTTGAGCTCAGATCTAGGTTGTCAAAAGAAAGCTTGTAAGCATCTCAGGGCAATGAATATATGATGATTCTCAAGACCAAAGAAAGCATGATGTTGTGGTGAGAGTGTCCATATTTGTCTTACTCTCTATTTCTCTCCCATCTTCAACCTTTTCGGTTTTTTGTTGGAGAAATTGTTCTTTGTTAATAACCTGCTGCTACAGTTGGACAAATTAGGAACTGGCAATTTTTTGTTTCAATTAGGATCTAGCAATTCGGTTGTGGTGACAGGCCAATTTTTTGTTTCAATTAGGAACTGGCAATTAGCCATTAGCTATTAGGAATTAGTAATTTATTTTTGTTTAAAAATTGTCAATCTCTGCGCGTAATATGTTCAAGCAAATTGGTAAGCAAATTCACTTTTTTTCCTGAATGTTGAATATGAAAGCAATTCAGGCTTTTAGTTGATGTGAATGGGAATTTGTTTTTGATCTCAAAATGGATCACTTTGCCTATCCGTTTCATGCTACGGTTTTAGCGTATGTTGAATCATTCACTTGGTAGAAATCATTTGAGTTCTTATGCTATGAAGGGTTCTAATACTTTGTATCTTTTAGGGCAAATGAAGAGAAAATTAAAAAAATGTATAAACCAAGATTTCGAATGAAACATCCATTGCTTATGATTAACAAATGAAGGGAAATCATTTGAGTTCCCGTACTCTTCCATCACTACAAAAAAATCAAGTAACAAGTTGTTCTTTTGTTTATGTTTTCCCCATTTAGGGTTTGTGCTTGTCCTAGAGTTTTCCTTTGATTACAGTGCCTATGACCTTTTTTTTTTAGTGGTGACAATGTCTATGAACCAATTTTTATTTTGATTACAACGTCTATGATCCCCTTTCCCATTCATTTATCAGATTAGAACTGTCACCACATGTATATATATTATGGCTTCTCATTAGCCCCTATAGAGTTTAGGCCTCCCTTGTCGTATGGTTTTCCTTTTGTCTTTGACCCTTTTTTCATAGTGGTGACCGTGTCTATAACCCTGTTTTTATTTTGGTTACAACGTCTATAGGGTTTCCTTTGATTACAGTGTCTATGACCTTTTTTTCATAGTGGTGACAGTGTCTATGACCCGGTTTTTATAGTGGTGACAGTGTCTATTATCCTGTTTTCATAGTGGTGACAGTGTCTATGACTCTCTTACCCATTCATATATTGAAGGAGAATTGTCCACCTAATGTCTTTTGGCTTCTCATTAGCCCCATTAGGGTTTGTGCTTACCTTGTCCTAGGGTTTTTCATTTGCTGACATCAATCATCTCTTAACGACGTACTGTACTAAACATTTTAGTGTTTAGGGTTTAGGGCCTTGGCCCTAAACCCTAAAGACTTAACCCTAAACCCTAAATCATACTGTATATCACATGTTCTTTTGGCTTCTCATTAGCTCTTTTAGGGTTTGTGCTTCCCTTTTCCTAGGGTTTTCCTTTGATTACATTGTCTATGAACCTTTTTTCATAGTGGTGACACTATGTATATAGCTGTTTTTATTTTGGTTACAACGTCTATAGGGTTTTCCTTTTGATTACATTGTCCACTACTAGAATTTTGTTATTTAACATCGGTTCATTAACATCGGTCAAAAAAACCTGCTATGTAAAATAGTTTTTTGACCTCAGTTGATAAATTTGTGATGTTGGAAATAAAACAGACACCACGCTATTTTTCGACCGACGTTAAAAAAAGTTTTTAGAAAAATAAGCGCGGGATTTGTTATGAAATACACGTGAAAGAAACACACCCCGTGAAAGAAACACACCCCAATACTTAGAAAAATAAAAGAAGCTCTGAAATCCTTTTCATTCCCGGCCTCCTCCAAATCCCGACTCATCCTCCCGCGGCAGCAAAAGACTCCTCCCTGTTCATCCCCAACTCCTTCCTCCTCCAATCTCGCCGGCTTTCGAAGTCGAGGTGGCTCCGGTGGGAATGTAGTCTCTCCGGGGAAATTGCTTATTCGTTCTCGTTCCCATCTCTCAGCTCTTTCCTCAAACAGCGGCGAAATTCCTCTTTCATTCTCGTCTTCGTGTCTCCAGTTGTCGAAGCAGTGCTTGGCTGCTAGTTTTTATTTTCGTCTCACCAATCCCTGGTTGCTGTCGAACCGAGCCTTGCCTCTACAGTAGTCGTCTCTTTCACTATCGAAACCGAGCCAAGTTGTCGACATTCAGGTGTGCTTTCGAAATCCCAACTTCAACAGTAGAAACCTCTACTCCCTCACCGCCTCTCCGTCACTAGGACGAATTTCTGCCTTCAATTTTCAATATATTTGATTTAGGGTTTATGTAAATTGGTTTGATTCAAATTGATATCCAATTTTAATTTAGGGTTTCTTTAGGGTTTGTGATTTAGGGTTTTTTGTTATTGGATTTGATTTAATGTTGCTAGTTGAAATTGATTTTTATTTAGGATTTAGGATTTTAGCTTTTAGAGAAAAGAAGAAGCTGAAGAAACCCACTAGATCGCAACTTCAAATCTCATATCCCCACAAAAATCCTATCCAATCTCTGCATCAGATGAGATTCTTGCAATTCGGTTTGCTCCTCGTTTTGTTTTCTGGATTTTCTGTTATTCTTCTTAACATGAGTGGCTTCAATGGCTTGTCCAGTCAGGCCATCTCTCTCTCATGCAATTTATCTCTCTGATGTGATTCATGGATTTGAGAAGTAGCTCATCCAAACAAACATATATTTTATTTGGGAAGGTAAGTATATATTGATATGAAAGAAAGAAAGAATGAAAAGTTAGTATTAGGTAACGAGCATTAGCCCCAAAGCAAAAGGGTTTGTTTGCAACCAGTAATTTGGATTATGTAACCACTCTATCACCTTTCTCATTTCATAGAGATGAACGAAAAGGTTAATTGCATTTGCCCCTCCTTTCATTTTCATGGCTTTGCTACCTTGTTTATCTGTGCTCCATATTCTAATCTTTGTTTTGTTGCTTCTGCCGCTGTTAATGCTTTCATCTTGCCCCCCTCTGTCTGGTTTATGCTGATCGATTAAAGCTAAACAATGTGTAAGCAAAGTCCCTCTTTCCTTCTGATTGATTTACGCGTGTCTGCCCTGAAATTATGCCTTAAAGTCTGTCTGCTGAAACGTAATTATGCTATGCATTTTAAAGTGTTTAGGTCATTTTCGTGTTTTTGGCAGTGTACTTTTTCGTCTTTTGATATGCGAGATTGGTGACACCAAACTCAAATTTGCTACATTGACCTTTTTACTTTTACCCTCAGCACTTTCATGCTCCTAGTGGGTTCTTTCTATTTATTGCATAATCATGGCAAATATGTGTGCTAGAAAAGTTGTGATATTGTATATTTACTTTCTTTTTCTTCCTCGTGCCTACTTCTTGAACCTGTGGTGCCACCATCAAGAAAATTTGTCTGATTCTGGCTAAGGCTTGCAGGTTTATGATGGAACAAAATGGGGAAGTGAGAATGACATATAGGAGAAAAATAAATAATTCATATCATCATTTGTATCTTTCTTTAAAGTTGAAGTACCCATTTCTATATTTTCATACAAAAGCTATAGGTTCCTTAGTCCAGGGGGAAATCTAGGCCTAAGCTCAATAGAAAAGGAGGCTTTCAAATCCATTGAGATCTATTTCAAAATTCTAATAGGCTTTTCTGCAGAGAAAGCATTCTTTTGATGCTTTCGTTAGGGAGATATCTCCTTTAAGAAGGTTATTTAAGTTTTTTCGATGCTTATGTATATTCTTTCATTGTATGCAATGTAATCTCTATTTCAATCTTTTAATGGCTTTTATAGATAAGGTTGTATATTATTACAAAGTAGTAAGAAGTAAACGAAAATAGCATGTTATCCTATGTATCAAATAATCTAACAAAATCAAAAGTGCAACAGTTCAAATTGAATTGGATAAGACTAATTGATAACAAATCATTGAGGCTAATCACGGATGCCTCTATCTCCTAGTCCAGTAGAGAAAAAGTGGATGATAAACTTCGAAGTACTTAGATTTACATTTGTCCTTATAAAGCACTTCAAACTATCCTTCAGTTGATTAATGCTCTTGTCAGTCTGGTCCATTTCTATTGCTCACAATTCATCCTTTTGAATCTTGTAGTTTCAGCTTATATCATGTATTACAACTTGTTTTTGCAACCCCTTCTACTTCTGTAAATTTGGCACATAAGGCAATATATTAACCATTTGGCTCTCATATAGTTCAATTAAAAATTTCCAAAATAAGTGGAGAGTGGGAGCTCCTTTTTATGTACACTTGCTACTTGTATGTGGCAATGTGTTGCTTAAATTGAAGTACACGTGTTAAGCTGCTGGTTACTTTTGCACAGAAGCTGTCTTATTTTTCTAATAATTTCGATGCCAAGTTATTTTTGTCAAGAATACACCAAGATACATCTGCAGCTGATCTGGAGGCAGGGGCAAGGGGTTTGAAGACTGATCTTCAAGGGAAGACAAATCAAAGGAGAAACTTGGTCAAGGAAAACTTTGATTGCTTTGTTTTATGCAAGACCACCATCGATGGTATGTTTCGTAGACAATATACCATTTTCTTGTAAATTCCCTGTAATCTTCAACTAGGTGAACTAGGTGCAAAGTGTGCTGATGGTAAGCTATGCATGCTTAAGCATTAAGTACATTCTGTATTATTTTCAGTGTGCACCTTGAACATTATCATAATATTGCATAACTTTGTTTCTTGAATAGATATTGAGATGAAACTGAAACGGATCGAAGAAGATCCTGAAGGTGCAGGGACTGCTCATCTGTATAATTGCTTCCAAGGAGTTACTTCATTAGCTAACAGTGCGTTTGAGCCACTTTTTGAAATATTGACTCCATGTGCTTGCCTGCCGCTGTATGTTACCTCTATTCCAAGTTTATGCATCTTTGTTTATTCTCTATATCTTCTCCTTCCTCATCACTTGCCTTTTTCATTCCCATATCCTGAGTGAAATTAGTGTGTTGTGACAGGGTGGGGCGCACACTAGAGTGCTGATTTGTACCTTTGTTTTTATTTTATTAGTCATTGAATGTGCTATTCTTGTTATACTTTTGTTTTTATTTTATTAGTCATTGTCTGCAACCCCTGTCCAGGGGATAAATGGGAGGGATCAACAATTGGGAAAAATTTCAGGTATGCAGAGATCTTTTATTGTTTTCGTTCAAATCCTGTCAGTGATGGTATTCAAAGGATGTATATGTTGCTTGTAAGAGTTGTCTGATGACTGGATTGAATGTTTTCTTCTTTTAGGAAAAAGATGTGGTTCAGGTTTTACAACTAGTACTATTATTATATATAGCATGATAGAGACGAATATTTTATCTCAGACTTGTGTGCGCAACCTTGTGGATGTTTCTCTTAGATTGCTGAAATAATCTTATTTAACGTTTCTTCTCACTATAGAGTTTAGACCTGTTTCCTTTATCAGTTATTATTTGTTTTAATCTTTTGAATTTTATGCTAGTGTAACAGTAAGTTACTGTTGATTTTTCTGCCAAGCCATCATTGAGGTCTTATCTTCAATCAATTCTATAGGCATCAAAGAAAGTCTATGTCGAGGAATCTCTTTGTTCTCTATATTAACCACTAATTTTTTCATCTCGAGTGTGGCTGATTTTTTTCATCTCGAGTGTGGCCTAGTGTAGTGGTGTGTGATATCTTGATTCAAAATTTGGTACTTTGTGCTTGATGATTCAACTATCCGTCACAGCACCGGCTAAGGCTAATAGCAATTTTCGCTAATCGACTGACTTATAAGTTATATATAGACATGAGTGATGACAGTCTGTAGAAGTGCATTGTTAGTTACATGTATAAACTGAATGGATCTTTATTCTCTTTCCATCTATGAGAGTTTCTATGTTTTGGTGGCTCAACAATTTTTTGCCAAAGGGACCTTGGACAATCAAGTGAGTTAATTTGCAACTTGTTTTGAACTTGTTGATTCCACTTGAGTAGAAGGATTATTTTGCATATATATTCTACCTCTCATCATCATCATTATCATATGCTTTTGTCAAGTAATATGGATGTGTGTAGTTGTTGTACAATAGAGTAATTGGACCTCAAGGATGAAATATTTAATCGTCACTTGCATCTTTAAGGAATTGGCTTCTGGGTTTGTTTCTCTGCATATCGTTATATGATATCAGTTGTTTGCTTTTAAAGCCTATTAGCTCAAATGGTAGAGCGTTGTGTTTAAACACAAAAATGCGGGTTCAAATCCCGCATAGGCTACAATAATAATAATAAAAAATGCAAATATGTCATTTCACATCGGGTATTAGCCGATGTCTTTCAAAATAAAATCGATGTCTATGTGGGGGATGTAAAAAATTAAAACTTTTTAACATCGGGTAATAGCGGATGTCTTTGTATGTTATAACATCGGTTATATTTTATAATCGATGTTATAGGATAAAAAAGACATCAGATTTAAAAATATAAACGATGTTATAACATACAAAGACATCGGGTTCTGGCCGATGTGAAAAACTTTTGACTTTTTACACCCCCACACAGACATCGATTTTTTTTTAAAGACATCGGCTATTACCCGATGTTAAATAACAAATTTCTAGTAGTGGTCTATCACTTTGTTTTTATAGTGGTGACAGTGTCTATGACCCTATTTTTATTTCACTTACAGCGTCTATGTCCATCGTACCCATTCATATATTAGAGGAAAATTGCCATCACATGAATATATGCTTCTCATTAGCCCTATAGGGTTTGTGCTTCACTTGTCCTACGGTTTTCCCTTGATTACAGTGTCTATGACCCTTTTTTTTTATAGTGGTGACAATGTCTATAACCCTGTTTTTATTTTGGTTAAAGCGTCTATAGAGTTTTTCTTTTGATTACAGTGTCTATGACTTTATTTTTATAGTGGTGACAGTGGCTATGACACTTTTTATTTTGCTTACAACGTCTATGACCCTCTTAGCCATTCATGTATTAGAGGAGAACTTTCACCACATGTATTTTGGCTTCTCTTTAGCCCCTATAAGGTTTGTGTTTCCCTTGTCCTAGAGTTTTCCTTTGGTTACAATGTTTATGACCCTGTTTTTATAGTGGTGACAGTGTCTATGACCATGTTTTTATTTTGGTTACAGCGTCTATATGGTTTTCCTTAAGTTACAACTTCTATGACCTTGTTTTTACCGTGATGACAGTGTCTATGACCTTGTTTTTATAGTGATGACAGTGTCTATGATCATGTGTTTATTTTGGTTACATTGTCTATAGGATTTTCCTTTAATTACAGTGTCTATGACCCTTTTTTCATAGTGGTGACAGTGTATATGACCTTGTTTTTATTTTGGTTACATCGTATATAACCCTTTTAGCCTCTTACCCATTCATATATTAAAGGAGAACTGTCACTACATGTATTTTGGTTTCTCATTAACCGCTATAGGGTTTGTGCTTCCCTTGTCTTAGGGTTTTCCTTTGGTTACAGTGTCTATGACCTTATTTTTATAGTGGTGAAAGTGGCTATGACCCTATTTTTATTTTGGTTGCATCTTCTATAGGGTTTTCCTTTGATTATAATGTCTATGACCCATTTTTCATAGCGGTGACAGTGACTATGACTCTGTTTTTATTTTGTTTACAACGTCTATGACCCTCTTACTCATTCATAAATTAGAATTGAACTGTAACCACACGTATTTTGACTTCTCATTAGCTCCTACAAGGTTTGTGTTTCCCTTGTCTTAGGGTTTTTCCTTTGATTACAGTGTTTAAGACCTTTTTTTCATAGTGGTGACAGTGTCTATGACCCGATTTTTATAGTGGTGACAGTGGCTATGACTCTCTTACCCATTCATATATTGAAGGAGAACTGTTCACCTAATGTCTTTTGGCTTCTCATTAGCCCCTTAGGGTATGTGCTTACCTTGTCCTAGGGTTTTCCATTTGGTGAGAACAATCATCTCTTAACGATGTATTGTACTTAACATTTTAGGGTTTAGGGTTTAGGGCTAACCCTAAACCCTAAACCATATTGTACATCACATCTTCTTTTGGCTTCTCATTAGCCCCTTTAGGGTTTATGCTTCCCTTTTCCTAGGGTTTTCCTTTGATTACAGTGTCTATGAACCTTTTTTCATAGTGGTGACAGTATCTATAAAGCTATTTTATTTTTGTTACAGCGTCTATAGGGTTTTCCTTTTGATTACAGTGTCTATGACTTTGTTTTTATAGTGGTGACAGTGGCTATGACACTGTTTTTATTTTGATTACAGTGTCTATGACACTCTTACCCATTCATGTATTAGAGGAGAATTGTCGCCACATTTATTTTGGCTTTTCATTAGGCCTTATAGGGGTTGTGCTTCCCTTATCATAAGATTTCTCTTTGATTACAGTGTCTATGATCATATTTTTATAGTGGTGACAGTATCAATTGCAAAATTAACAAGAGGATATATCGGATGGTAAAATAGGAAGAAAAAAATGTATCATGAGTTATCATGTTTCCATTCCTAAACATTAAAATTAACGAACATACAAATACAATTAATCCATAAATAAAGGAATTTAAAGAGGTAGCTAGGGTTTCATGAGTAATTTACATTTTGTAAGGGTATAAAGAGGAAAAAGAGTGATGTCCATCTAAGTGAACCATGCAACCATGAAATCAGTCTGTGCAATCCCATCTTTCTGCACTTTAAAGTGTAAAAAGTGCAATCCCACAAAAGGAATAGAACAGCTTCCACAACACATATAGTTGAGTTGATCATGAATCATGGTCATCCCACTTAATTCATCACTAATACCCACCTCCATTTTCAGCTGAAATCATTTGATTATTTTATAACATGTTTATCTTCATAACACTAAACACCTTCACAAGCAAATTCCATGTCTTGATCTAACCTAATGTGAACATCCAGAGGGAAAAATAAGCTTCAAAGTGGATGTGGAAAAGTGCTTCTGTTACATTACCATACAGTTCTGTGTGAAAGCTCCTCGTCAATGGATCGATCCACCACCACCACCAGCAGCGCAGGGGACCCAGCACATCCATCATTGTATCCACTTATTGCTGGATCTCTCCGACGTTTTTGACAATTTGTCTCTCAAGATTGATCATGGCAACATGAAACAGAAACTACTGTTGCTTTCATCTTTCTATCAATTTTCGCCCTTCTTTTCTCTGACGTTTCTCTAGTGATCGGCGCATTCAAACATTTTGCAGTTGCATTACTCAATCCACATAGATACAACATCTGATAATCGCAGGAAAGAAGGACAAACCAGCTACACCCTTTCCTGTAGGAGTAATTTATATGATACACCATAGCAGTGATTACGAGAAACCTAGATCGATTTCTTCTCCGAAAACATTAACGAATCTGAAATCGGAGCTTCAATAAAGCTGAATCGAGGCGAGGGAGTAAAGAAAGAAGCGAGAATTCAAGACTGAATTACTAACCTGTTGGATCGAATGAATTGAAAGAATCAACCAACGACAGGAGCAACCAACGACAGGAGCAACCAACGACAACGATCGACACAACCAACGACAGGTTAGCAACCAACGACAACGATCGGCGCCGAAGAGCCTCCACCGGCCTGGTGACAGACGTTGTAGGCGGCGAGCAAAGAGAAAGAGGAACGGAGATCGATTAAGCAGATCGGCCAGGACACGGGAGGGAGAGAAGGGGAAGAAACCGGGAGCGTGAAATTTGGGGGAAATTGGGGAAATAGGAACAAGGGTAATATTGAAAAAATTGGACACTCACCTAATATTGTAACCTTGTGTCCTATGACTTAAAATTTGGTCTATAAATGGTCACTTAGTAAAAAACCTCAAAAATATTTACACAAATATTCATTTTTTGCATAATCGTCAGAAAAAACGCGATTTTAAACTGCATTTCTAGTATTAATAAGCAATTTAAATCTGAAAGCGGAGAGGAAATTACATTTTATTGTAAAAACGCGGTTTGAAACCGCATTTTATTCACGTTTTTACATAAAATGCGGGTTAGAACCGCATTTTTACATATTTCACAATTTTAAAAAAAATTAAATACATAAAACGCAGCTTAAGCTGCGTTTTAGGCTAAAAATAAAAAACAGAAAGGAAAAAAGAAAGACTGAAAGAGAGGAGATGCATCCATGGAGGATGCTTTCCCAATCAAAAAATAGAGGACGCCTTCAACTTCCTTCCAATCACGCCTGCTCCGCCGCCAACAACTGCATGCTCCGCCGCCAACCACGCACCGCCACCGTCGTCTGCATCCTTCCAATCACCGCCCATCCTCCTCCTCCTCCTCCCCTCTTCCTCGATCTTGCGGGCGACTCCTCCGCTTTGGATGCACTGTTGGGTTAAATCGGGTTGCGATAAATGCATTAATGCAAGGAGATTTGGAGGGGATTTGGTATGATTGATGGTAGGGTGGTATAATTTTTGTGGGATTGAATTGGGTTAGGGTTATCGCGGGGGGTACGGGATAGGAATGGGGGCTTTTGTTCAGTGCTGCCATTCCGCGACTGTTGCCCTTGTGGGTCGCCGTCCATGGCTAGATCTGGGCGAAATGGGCGCATACAAAGAAGAAGGAAGATGTGGGGGGCTCGAGCTTGAGCTAAAGTCCATGGCTTCTCTTTCTCTTTCCTCCATTTTTTTTTTGGATATGATGCGGGGTTAGCCGCTGTTTTCCTAACCTTCTTGACGTTGTGGACTCGGACTCACAAGAACACAAAGAAATGGCACAAGTGAGACAAGAAAAACGCAGCAAAGGGGGATTAAACCTTGGGAGCAAGGCTTGACCAAATGAAAAGGAAAAACATAATAAAACAAGGGAAATGAAAGGGAGAGATATGAGGAATCAACCTTGATGAACAACAAGAAGACCCATTGGGACAATGCACCAAGAACCAACTTGAATGACACCAAAACCAACCCTATATAACCTTACACAACCATGGCTGGCCATGGAAGCACAAGGAGGAGGTTCGTGCTCATCTCGGAATCACCAATCTTCGGGAAATTGACAAAACCAAGAACAACCGAACTGAATACAACACACATGCACACAAGGCATGAAGCTCTCACCTTTGGAGAGTGAAACCAACTAGGTTTTTATTAACAAGATTCAAAAGTGTCTTCAAATGAGAGTTTACAAGCCTTAAATAGGAGAGAAAATCAGCCCAAAAGCAAAGGCCCAAAAACACAAGGTCTAAACCCAAACAAAGGCCCAAAGCTCCAAGTCCAAAACAAGCAAGCAAATGAAAGGCTAAGTATGGGTGGTGGCTGAATCACTCTTAGTCGAACCCGAGAATGGTGCGGTTTCAAGCAATGTGATGATATCATCCTCGGGCTCCTTTGGTAGCACCAACTTCATATGGTGGATGATGAAAGCGTTAAGTTCCTCTCTTATCTTCTTAGCTCGTGATCTTGTGATAGATCCATCTCCATCTCCGAAATGAGGTGCATCGGGTGGTTCTTGGGATGGTCCTCCATCATATATAGTAAGAAATTCGATTCTCTATACAGGCTACAAAAACCGAGAGCCCAGACAAGCCGGGAGATGGACTAACCATCATATACAACCTGAATCAAATAACAAAAGTAAATGACTGAAAGGAAATAACATGAAGCAAATGACGAAATTGAAAAATAAAAAATAAAATGCAAGTCATCAACACCGTAAACAACAAGCTAGCAGAACCAACAATAACATAGACTCTAAACAGAATCAACAAGCATCATCGCATTTCCACGACGTCTACAAGCTCGACAAACCAGTCACAGTTCACATGAAACCTGTACCAAAACAAGAAAAGCAAAGTACACCAACCCGCAAACCAAAACTCAAGCCAACCCATTGCCAAAATAAATCCCAAAAACCCATCTCACACCCTCAACGACGATAATAAGATCGTAAAGACAACCAAAAGGGAAACCAAAATAGAGGAAATGATGCGGGATCATCCAAGACACCTCCGGACACACATATCATACTTGAGGATGGACCTATAATTCGAGCTCGTGAGAATGAAATCATCCTCAAGAGGAAGAAGAAGAAGGTTCCACCATGGAAAAAGGTCCAAAGGTGCAAGCTTTATCATCGTGACGTTTTTAGATTCGTTCAGCACATTTGACAGCTTTTCGACGTCTCAGTAAAATGGTTCGTTCGGATTCTATATTTATCGGATTATGGTGTGGCATACCTTGTCGGAACGAGAACGAAGAGATCTTGTAGAAGGTTTTTCCATATTCGACCTAAAGCTTGGCCGAAATCCACATTCTTTGAGCTGTCGCTGGTTTTGACAGGATTTTATTAAGTCTTGAACATTATAGTACGTATTTCCTATTTTAGCAACTTTCTTACTTAAATTATTTCAGGTAATTTAGAGGTTATTTTATTTATCTCTTTTAATTATCATTTTCTATCTAGAACTCAGCCTTAGGGTTATAAAATAACGGCTGATCTCTTGTAAACACTTCACGCTTCCATTAAATAGAAATTTCCTTTGTGTGAAACACAATGAGAGAAGGTCGATCGATTCATAGCAAGGCTCATCGATTGCAACTATTGGTATTGTTTTAGCTTGGTTTGCTTTGTGTTCATCAACTTCGCAAGACTTGGTGATCCTAGTATCCAGGAGCCCCCTTCTTGTGCCTCCAAGTTGTCCGCTTGGTTGTGTAGGGTTGTAGAGGCGGGTTATATAGTCATTGGTATTGGTTCCTACCATATGAGGAAGCCTGGGGTCTTTATCTTGTTCTATATAGATCGAATCAGTCCTTATCGGTCGTGTCTTTGCATCAATTTTGAGTCTTTCTTTAATTTCCTTTGTTGCGTCGTTTCTTTCTCTTTAGTCGATATCGAGTCAGTTTAGTTTATCGAGTCTTTGCTACGTTCTTGAGAATCTTGATCAATCTTGCTTGCTTCTTGGTCGAATCTTGACTATCTTGTTGAGTCTTTATTCGTTCTTGCTTCTGTTCTTTAGTTTCTTGTTTGATTGTCGAAGATCGGGCCATCTCACGGATAACCCCGTATCAGGAAACATATAAGATGGGACAAGAATAAATAAACAACAATAATACACATGCTATGAGACTAGAGAGCGGTTAGAAAACGAATCAATAAGGCTCAAGTACCCCTTTTTTTTTTCCAACTTGTCCTTTTTTTTTTGGGTAAAAAAAAAGCGGTGTAACAACGCTTCACTGCCATCAAGAACAAACAGGGCAACCGACGGCGCTTGAGGGCGGAGCAAGGCCGACGAGGAGTGGATCTCGTAGGCAGGCGGTAGCGGGTGGTCGCTACGTGTGAGGAACCATGGATATGCATAGGGTTGGTCAAAATATGGCCCGACCCGAAAACCGAGCCGAAATCGAATCGAAAAAGTCGGTTTTGGGCCGGCCTGATATTTCTCGGTTCGGGCTTCGGTCCTAGAAAATTCAGAATTCGGTTTCGGGCCAAAAACCAGAACCAAACCGAAAATTTCGGTTGTGGCCCGAAAAAACCGCTTTTAAAAAATCCTAATTCGGATTCTACAGTATACCTAGCAAGTTCCATCACACACGCTTCTTTTGTTCTTCATTCTCTCTATACGCTGCCTCTTCTTCTTCTTTCTCTCAGTACGCTGCCTCGGCGCCTCTTCTGTTCGCCTTCCATCGCTCTTCTCACTGCCTTCCATCTCCTCACTGGAGTCGTCGCTTCTTCTCTCTCCCACTTCACCTCCTGCTTCTCCTAGTCCTCGTCGCCTCTTCTCACAGTGCAAGGGCCAGATCGAGGTCGGAGTCGAATCAACAGGTATTCCTTTGAGGAGCGGTTGGTCGAACCTGTCGGTGACACCGTGGATTCACTCTCCTCGCCGCTTCTTCCTTCCCCCAGTTCTTCACCTCCGGCCGCTTCTCCTCCTCGCCGCTTCTTCTCACAGTGCAAGGGCCGATTTTCAAACTTCTAGGGGAGGTTGAAGTCGAATGTGCCAAGACAGATCTAGAGGTTTTTGATTATCTACTTCAATCTCTAGCCACCAATTCGATCTGATCCCAATTACATCGGAAATTTGTTAGATTACTTGTATTGACCGACTTGAATTCAATGGATTTGGAGGCGTTCAATTGTTTGATCCCATATCCCAATTACTTTCAATATTAGGGTTCGTTAGATTAGGTTCTAATTAAAACCCACAGCGGGAAATTCGGTTTTCTCGGGTTTTTCGGGCCGAAAACCGAAAAAACCGTAACCGAAGGGTTGGGCTTCGGACCACTCCTCCCAAAAAATCGGGTCGTCGGTTTTGGCCCGGCCCGTTTTAGTCGGTTCGGTTCGGGTCCGGCCCATTGTGCAACCCTAGATATGAAGTAGTGACGAGACCGAGAGGCGACGAGTCAGCTAGGCGGTTTGCGTGGAGATGCAACAGGCGAGGGATGGAGGCCAGAGACAGTAGGAGATGATGGGCTATGGTCTTTGACAGCGGGAGCAGGTGGGATGCCGATATGGTGGTGGCCAAGGAGGTGGCAAACCAAGGTGATGGTGAGGGCGATCGGCGAGAAGTCGCAGGCGAGCAGGTCGACAGTGCCAGAGGGCGGAGCCAAGGCTAACGAGGAGGCAGTAGTGGGTGGTCGAAGACCATCGCGAGGAGAGGGGGACCAAGGCTACGGAGAGGCGACGAGGCGGTGAGGCGGTGGGCATTAGCGTGGAGAAGCATTAGGTCGATGGATGGAGGCAAACCACGGTGGGAGATGACAGGCCATGGAGGATGGCAGCGGGAGCAGGAGGAAGGTCGGTGAGGCAGCGGGAGAAGGAGGAAGGCCGGTGTGGCAGTGGCCAAGGCAACGGTAACCGGGAGCAGGAGAAGAAGCCATGGAAGGCCAAGGCGGCGGCGACGGTTAATTGATTGGGAAATAAATATATTTTTTTTGTAAATAAATATATTTTTTATGAATATTTAAAAAAAATTCTTAAATTTGTTCAAGAATAATATTAACTAGTTCTTTTCCCGAACCTTGTTCGGGGTTTTTCATAATATATTTGATCGAGTTTGACGTATTAAACAAAATTTTCGACACGTCAATTTCTACTAACATATTGCTAATGCTTCTTGCCATGATGTTCTTCGAAATTTTCTTTTCTTGAGATATCGATACTTCAAATTTAACAAATAATGGTAAATCAACCGTTTTCACACTTCTCCTAACATCCGTCCTAATTGAAAGCAAAGAAAAGAAACCTTATAGTTTTTTGTTTAAGAAGATTGAGTTTGAATCCTATAAGATACTTTCTCTATTACACACATCATGTCACACCTTTCAAATTGGTCAAAATTATTAAGTGATTTGATAAAGAACCTTAAGTTGAAATGAAACCCTATATAGCTAAAGAATAAAAAAATTGATATTTTATGTGTGTTTTTTATAATGTCTTAGACCTTTAATTAGAAAGAGGTGATCAATGTTTAAGTATGAACCCTAAGAGGCCAAAATATTTAAAAAAAAAATTAAATTCATTTCCATATTTGAAATCCAGTGCTGATACCAATTGGAAACGATATCAGCACTGGATTTAAAAAAAAAGTCAATGGCGGAAACACTCACCAATTACGAATCCAAAAAAACTAAACAAACATTGAAATACTAAATAAATAAACTCACCAATTTGAGATGAAACTGGTGCTTCTCGGATTGAACTTGAGCGAGTTCGGAGAGGCGTTCTTGGAGGCTCTTTTCGAGTTAGGAGTGGCAGGACTCGAGGTTGGAGTAGTCAGATGAGAGCGAAAGGTGTTTGTGCTCAAGTTTAGAGCATGTCTGCTCGGCGGTAATGGAAGCAGCGTCGGCCTGAGCCCTGACTGTCTCGAGCTGTGCGTAGAGGTCTCGTATGAAGGCGTCTGCCTTGTCAGCCACTGCAACAACGTCGTGCCGGAGGGTTTGCAGCTCCTCGTCTGAAAGGAACAACGATATGATCGATGTAAATCGATCGAGTGACCGATATAATATTCTAGGGCAAAGGAAATTGAGAGGGAATTCGAGGGTTTTGAATTGGGAGAAGTCGAACCCTAAAAAAATTTGTGGAAAACCCAAACCCTAAAAATTTGTGGAAAAAATCGGTGGAGAAGATGAAGGTGAAGTGGCCGGCTTTAATAAATTGGGAGTGGAACTGTATTGGGATAACATGGAAGTAGAAAAGAAGAAGCAGTTGAAGAGAGAACGTGGGAGAAAGACTGCAAATTAGGGCTTCTTAGTTTTAGTCATGGATTGAAGTGGTTGAGGAGATAACGTGGGAGAAAGGCTAATTTCTTAGTTTTGCTCAAAGAGGACACGTGACTCATTCTTTTACAAAGAGTCTGTGGATTTGTTGTCTACTGCCTATGTTGCACGGACACGGACACGGACACGGGGACACGACACGATACGGACACGGGGAAACGGCATTTTAAAAATTATAGGATACGATACGTCAAGGACACGACAACATAAATAATATGTTGTTTTAAAGGTCTAAACATAACTAATAGATAAATCAATAAATTGAATATAGATATTAAATAAATTGAATTCGGTGACTAAGTATAGTAGGGTATTTTTCTCAAATAAATTTAATATATAGATATTAATGTTAGAATTTATAAGAAAATTGATTATTTTTAGTGGGTTTTGGGTTGTTTAAATTATTGGGCCTAATTGTATTTGGGTTGCTAATTAAGTGGGCCGGCCTAGGTTAGAAACCCTCCTTCCCTTATCTTCTTCCCTGATAGAGGGATAGGCACTCAGCCGCCTCTGCAACCGATTCTCCTCCACGTCTTCTTCTTGATGTTTTCCTATGTCTGTATTATAATCTGTTGCCTATACATATATCTTGTAATCCCCTGCAACATCAAGTAATGAAATAGTACAACAGAGCAAATATGGTGGAACACCATTGCTATCAGAAAATGCCCCTGCAGATTACAACTATCCTTTTTTTTGTCTTCGTCTCAACGATGGAACTAAAGGGGACACGAGAAACGGGAGCTTTGATCAGTACGCAACCATGGCGGTGATTGAAAGCGCTCCCCTTGATTCGGGAATCGGCGTCCGATCTTCCTCTCCGCCACCGCCCTTCGATGTCGGCGGCGCAGGCGACACCGATCGTGCTAAATCCGATGGCCAAGATGCGGCCGATCAAAACGGTCTTCGCCATCTCCGGGGCGTCCGATCTTCCTCTCCGCCACCGCCCTTCGATGTCGGCGGCGCAGACGACACCGATCGTGCTAAATCCGACAGCCAAGATGCGGCCGATCAAAACGGTCTTCGCCATCTCCGGGGCGTCCGATCTTCCTCTCCGCCACCGCCCTTCGATGTCGGCGGCGCAGGCGACACCGATCGTGCTAAATCCGACGGCCAAGATGCGGCCGATCAAAACGGTCTTCGCCATCTCCGGGTTCACCAGCAGCTCTCCTTCAACGCGCCTCGGGCAACGGGTCCGGGTCAAGCACTTGAGATCAGCATTGATGGAGCATGAATGGAGGAGGAAATTGAAATCGTTGAGCGTGGATGGGGAGAACGTGGGTTTGGAGGAAAGTGAAAGACGGTTTCTTATTTTGTGAAAAGGTGGACACGTGGCACAAATTTTTACAAAGAGACTGCTTCTGAAATAATAAGTATAAGGGGTGGATTTGTCCATTTAATTTTGCCTTTATTTAATACTCATCGACTTTGGTAATTTTTATGGTTCAAGAAGGCTAGCTTTGCAAGATTGAAGCTAAAGGAAAACATTATTTAAGGACTCGAAACTAAAAAATATCAATATTTTGTGAATTCTTTCGGATTTCTTCTACGCATGGATACAAAGAACAAAATCGAGAAGCAATGGAAATAGCAAAAATAAATCTGGGGGCATCCCTATCTTTTACCCAATAGTCATTAGGTAAGACTTCATCCTTCCTCTTTAAGTGTATCATAACATAACTAACGGATAAGGAGGACTTCTTTTAGATCCAATATCTTTCTCTCCTTAGCTAAAAAAAAAATCTTTCTATGTTGGTTGTGTGTGGACCGTATACGAGACATAAACAACGTATAAATTTAATAGGGTTCATCTCAAAAACAAATCGAAGATAGAGGAGTAGTTAGACATGGCCACGGGTAATGTGTCGGGCGGGTCGACCCGTGACCTACCGGGTCGGTGACTCGTTGGGTCAGTGACCCAACGGGCCAGGGTCCACGGGTTCGAGGGTCGGCTCGGGTTGAGGGTCAGGGTTAGGGTCGGGGAAAAGATAACTCGTGACCTGGCGGGTCCGACCCGTCGGGTCAACCCGCCATTTTAAAATATTTTTTTTTGAAAAAATTATTTTTAATAAAATAAATTTATAATTATTATGTAAATTATATAAATTATTCTTAGAATAATTCATAATATTACATAAACTAATATGCAATGGCAATGTGAGACAAATGAACCCCATGCTTCTCCTTTTATAGACTTAGCACCCTTCCTCACCCTTTCCTCTAGTTTTCAATGTGGGACAAGAACAAGGGTAGAAACTACACCATGTCTTCAATCTCTACCATTCGTTTTTTCCATGTCAATCCATACTTATAAATTTTTATCATATACAAACACTAGTACTACACTTTATATAAATATTATTTAAAAAAAATATTTTACCTATCAATTATGAAAGAAATAACGAACGGGTAACAAGAAAGTGTGAAGTTCAACAAAATACCTTAAACATTTGTGTTATTTGGTGGATCCACTATTAAATCATTCTATATGATACTAATTAAGTTAGAAGTTTTTATGATATAATTTCAAATAATACAAATATTGTTATTGATAAAGCCGTTACACTTGTATAGTATCCTTAATGTCGAGTTTTCGTTTATTTTCAAAATGATATAGAACTTCGGATTTTCAAACACAAGAGTGAAATATAATATTGGCAATACTTTTTCAATGTGTCTTTTCATGTCATAACAATCAACCCAAGTATGTAATTCTAATAACATCATCATTAAGTGTATACACAACATGTGGCTAATTCAATTTTAAACAAGAAAGTTTAACATATATATATGAAGATGAACCTAGATTTGAAATCATTGATCAAGAAATTAACATAATAATGCAAGTAAAATAAAATAATTATGATTGATTAATGGATCAACACAACTATCAATTAAATTAAATAGAAAGATTAATCCAATATAACTTGATATATTGTATCATGATGTTTCATCACCATGTGTTAGACCTGTCAAAACACAACCCGACCCGGCCGACCAGACCCGACCGCCCGGAAAATTTTCGACCCGAACCCGGAAATTTTGACCCGGAAATTTTTTTCGACCCGAACCCGAAAAACCCGAAATTTTCCGGGTCATCTGGGTTTCGATCCGGTGACCCGATTGACCCGGTATTTTCGACCCGATTTTACCCGATTGACCCGGTGACCCGGTTGATTTTTAATTAAATATAATTAAAATTTATTGCAAAATTGTCAAATCATAATTTTTTTAATTTAAAATGGAAAAAATTGACAAACTCGAAATTGACCCGAAACCCGGTCAAACCCGGGTTAGTCAACCCGGAAAGACCCGGGACCCGTTTTACCCGGGACCCGTTTTACCCGAGACCCGAAGTGACCCGACCCGAACCCGACCCGAATGACCCGTTTGACAGGTCTACCATGTGTTATTCATTTCATTAAATCCTAAGAGGTAAACACTTTAATTAGTACTATTATATATATGTTACATCATATAATCCAAGTACTTAAATTACATTATATTCCACCATATAATCCAAAGACTTTAATTACATTACATTTTACATCATATAATTTGATTCTTCGAAACATCAATTTCTCACATTTTCTTTCATATCTCATATTTCTGTCCCAAATTGAAAGTGGGTTATATACCTCTATTTTCTCTATATATAAATCCTCATACCCTACTTGTCATTTCCACAATCCAACCTTTTCTTTCCCACATATAAAGTGTGATGAAATGATGGGAGTGAAATGAAGATGTATATATATCTTCCCACATATCATGTTTTGTCAACCTTAAATCTTTCAATTTCGAAATTATGGTGAAAGACTTGAGTTGAGTTTTATTTTGGGTTTAAAATAATTTTTTTTTTTTAAAAAAAATGGTTGACCCGGCGGATCGATACGCAAAACCCGTTGGGTACCCGTTTTGGTGCCACGTGGCTGACCCGGCAGTCCGACCCGCCGGGTCACCTAACCCGTCGACCCGTCCGAACTGCAAGTCAGGGTTAGTGTCACCCTCCCTGGGTTGTCGACCCGGCGGGTCGGACCCGTAGCCACGTCTAGGAGTAGTCTACCACCTAGTATTCAAGGCTTTAAGTACGTACTAGCTAGCTAATCAATTTCACTGCTGCATACAAACTCATCTTCCATCAAAATTAGACGTAACACAGCCGTGGGCAGACGCAAACGCGCGCAGGCCCAACCAAGAAATTAATACGGTATATGATTGCGTGCCTTTGTTCAATGAAACCATGGGTGTACGACTGCCATATAAACAAGTTAAAAAGTTTGAAATTATTAGCTGTTAAAAAAATAAACAGGTTTAAACGGTGTATGGGAACAACAAATAAGCTTTAGTCAGTTAAAAAAAAGGTTTATAAATAAGCTGCAGATTGAAGCTTATTTTGAGGTTTATATTCCATAATTACTATTTTACCCCTTTTCTTTTATCTTATTTGGTTTGAAAGTACCACAATACCCCTAATAAAAACCAAATAAACTCCACTTTTTACAAATAAACTGTTTTTTGCCCCATACGGAGTTTATATTTTGTCATAAATTTTTAACTACTTTTACCAACAGTTTATAAATTTTTACCCTGTTTATAATTTTAGTCAGTTTATTAACCCCGTCCCATACGAACCCCATATCTCTAGCTACATATGTTGAATAGGTTATAAGTAGACCTGTCAAAACGTGACCCGAGTCGAGGACCCGACCAGTAAAACGTGGGTTTTGGCGCAAATATTTCAACTCGAAACCCGAAACAACCCGAACCAGTTCAACCCGTAAATTTGTGGGTCGGGTTGGGTCAACCTGTGGGTCACCCGTTGTGTCAAGATTTAAGATAATAAAAACATAAATAAATTACAATTAAACCTAATATTGAAATATATATATTGCTAATAATAATTATGATTGAATATTATATTTTTCACCATCAACTTTACTTTATAATTTAGGGTAAATTGCAACTAATATCCCAACCTTTAGGGATAGTTGCTTTCAATGCCCTAACCTTGTAAAATTTTACAAAATATCCTAACCTATACTATTAGTTGCACTTAACACCCTAGATGAGATTCTTAAATTTAAAAATTACCCACATCATACAAAAATTACAAAAATCGCCCATATTTATAAAATGTTTTCAATAAACTCCTAATAAATTTTAAATTTTGAAATTGAAAAAATCTCTTACAATTTAAGCTCACCCAACCCACCATCCAAAAATAATTATAACAAGTATATAAAATCTACTCCTTTAAAAATATAATATAATTATTTTAGCATTTACTCATTTAATATCTTAATATAATTACTCGAAATAATTAATTATTTATCTTAAACATAATACTTTTACAAAAATAAAATAATGTAGATTTTAATAAATAAATGCTATGAGATATGATAACCGTTTGTAATATATAAAGAGTTACATGATAAAGATATATTAAAAATAATATGGTAAAATTATTATTTTTTACCATTTTATTTTTAGTATATATTTATTATATAATTATTGATTGCAAATGGTTATCATATCTTTTACCATTTATTTTTTAAATCTACTTTATTTTATTTTTGTAAAACTATTATGTTAAACATTTCTTATAGAATCATTTTTTTTAATACCATGGAATTTATGTGTGATACATTATAAGATGTTATGTATTAGTTTTAGTATATATAACATAATATTAACCAAAAAGACAGTATATATTGTATCAAATAATATATATGGAATATATAGATGTACAAATCGGCATGTATCGAGACAGACTTATATAAATTTAGATTTTAATTATAATGTTTGTTTTTTAGATAAATAATTAATTATTTTGTTTGATTATATTAAAATTTTAAATGAGTAGATGCTAAAGTAATTATATTATATTTTGAAGGAGTAGATTTTATATACCTGTTATAATTATTTTTGGATGGTGGGTTGGGTTGGCTTAAATTGTAAGAGATTTTTTTAATTTCAAATTTTAAAATTTATTAGGAGTTTATTGAAAACATTTTATGAATATGGGCGATTTTTGTAATTTTTGTATTATGTGGGTAATTTTTTAAATTTAAGAATCTCATCTAGGGTGTTAAGTGCAACTAATAGTATAGGTTAAGATATTTTGTGAAATTTTACAAGGTTAGGGTATTGAAAGCAACTATCCCTAAAGGTTGGGATATTAGTTGCAATTTACCCTATAATTTAACATTACCATTTGTTATGTATATAAAATTACATATTACTATTGTGGCAACATTAATATTTTTTTTCAATAATATAACTATTATTAGGATAATATAACAGTTTTAGATTTAGAAACTATATAAATAGTCATTGAAAATACTCCATTTGTTTACTTTTAAATGTGCTTACTATTCATGTATGGTTTTAAAGATGATAATAATTATATAAAATATCAATTTATATATTATATATAATTTCATACTTCAAAAACTAAAAAGAATAAAATTATAACAAGTAATAATTTTTTATTGATATTTTACATAATTTTATCATTTTAAAATAACGTGTATAAATAGTAAATGACGTTTAAAAACTTATGCATCAATAGCGCTCTTGACCCATTGGGTCAACCCGAACCCGTTAAATATGGGTCTGGGTTGAGCATTTCATGACTCGTAACCCGAAATAACCCGACCCGAAATGGACCCGAACCCGAGACGACCCGACCGTCCGATCTGTTTGACAGGTCTAGTTATAAGGCAAAACAAGAACGTATATATATATATATATATATATATATATATATATATATATATATATATATATATATATATATATATATATATATATATATATATATATAATGAACAAAAATGTGTCGTTTTAGGCTATATTTGACAAATTAGCTAACTTTTCAATCATAGCGTTTGATTCTAATATTATACTCCCTCCGTCCTAAAATACATGGCCTTTTAGCACTTTGCACAAGTTTTAATAAAACACTTTACTTTAAAAAAAACATCATCATTACACTAACTTTTACATAAATTTTAGTATTATTTTTTAACACCCACTACACATTTTAACCAATCAAATTATTTAAAAAAGTCAACAGCACACAAACCAATACAAATCATTATAACTTCATACCTAGAAAACATAAAAGACCATCTATTGTTGGACAAAATTTTACCTCTAAAAACCCATGTATTGTTGGACAGATGGAGTACATTTTTAAATAAATAAATATAAAAATTTAGTTTAATTAGTTTTTTGGAATCATAGTTTTTCAATCGTTACTCATCAGTTTTTGATTTTCTATTCACATGTTTCCATCAGCTACCCTAACGACCAAGTTTACCAAACACCATACTAAAACTTATTAACATATACTATTTAACACAAATATCCATCATCTTCAAGTACCCTTTTATCAAGCATAACCTTAGTATATATATTGCTTGACCTTAGTATATATATAAAGTTTTGTTTTGGCTAAAAAGTCTCATTTTAAAAAATCTATATGTAATTTACTTGCATTGTAGTTTTATTAGTATGTAACAATGTGTAATTTGATATAATTTTTTTTTAAAAATACATAGTATTTTTTTAACCTAATAGTTGAATAATTTTCGTGTACACGATAAGACCCCCCCCCCCCTCTCTCTCCCCCAAAATTTTCTTTAAATCTTAAGCGCTGATTTTTTAATCCAATGATTCAGATTTGTTCATATATTACACTATAAAAGGTATTCACAAAAATGATCTATTGTGTGTGCGATATTTAGAGGAAATTTTGTAGAGAAAAAATATTTTTCTATAATAACATAATTATTTGTACATAGCTCATAGAATAAGTACGAATAATGATGTTACAAAAAACGAATAATTTTCATATGAAAAAATATCAACACATATGAATAATAATATTACGACAAACGCATAATTACAGTCTTATATGTGAATAATCAGTTTGTTTAGAATCCATAGAAAAAGAGGTGTTCACACACCAAATATATATATATATATATAGAGGTTGGATTCGGTGTGAACACCTCTTACGGTGTGAAATGTGTGAAATGTGAACAAACTAATTATTCAGAGATGTGAACAAACTAATTATTCAGAGTTATCATCATAATTATTCGTTTGACGTAAAAAAAATTATTTGTATGTGTGAATAATTTTTTTATTTGAAAATTATTCGTTTGTTGTAAAATGATTACTTATACTTATTCGCATGTATTATGTACGAATAATTATTTTGTTTAAGATGATTTTAATTGGCCTTTAAAATTTGTTTTAAATCTCAGTTGTCGATCTTTCTAAATGCAACACTCTAGATTTGATCACAAATTATACCATAAGAGGTGTTCACAAATAATGATCCATTCTATATATATATATATAAAATTAATTAGTTTGTTTGTTTGTTTACATACATGATCCACTAGGGTACGTACGTGTATAAATTTCGTCTACGTACGTACCTCGTCTAGTGCAAAGCTATAATCTGTCATACAACTAATTTGGTATTGCGTGCATAAATTTCACGCCCAAGAACGGGTGCTTTAGTTATTAATAAATATATACAATATACATATATATACTAGGGGTCGGCGCGGGACGGGACGGGATGGGGGTCGTCCCGCGTCCCGTCCCACGTAATTTTTGCGGGACGGGACCGAGACGGGATTCACTACTTTTTTTCCAATCCCGCGCGGGCCTTTTCCCTCACGGGACGGGACCGGGACCGGGACGGAACGGGCCTTGTCCCTCAAATAAAAAACATTATAAAAAAATTCTAAAATCCTATATATTTTACGGTTTTCAAAAGTCATAACATATATATATATACATAATGTTTTTCATATATATACACATTGATACACTAGTTATAATATATACATTGTACCACGTATACCATTGCCATATATACATCATACACACACTGTAAAAGTGCATATATATACCCAGCATATACATTGCATATTTGTATACCATATATACACTGTAATATTGGTATAGATACACTGTAAAAAGGTATATACAAATAAAGTATATACTGTATATATATACTATATATTATTATTATTATTATTATTATTATTATTATTATAATAATATATGCGGGACGGGACGGGATTTGCGGGATAAGGAATCCTCGTCCCGCGTCCCGTCCCACATAATTTTTGCAGGACGGGACCGGGACGGGATTCACTATTTTTTTTCTCAAATCCCACCGGGATCGGGACGGGCCCGGGACGGGACCGGGATTTGCAGGATTTGTGCCCACCCCTAATATATACATTCCATTTGCGTACGTGGCCGGATTACTGCTCTCAAAATAATTTGGTGTTCAAACTAACTAACACTAGGCCAGATTGACGTTCTAGACACAAACAACTTTTTTGTCGTCTCTTGAATGCACTTCAAGGGACGAACAAAGCCTGGGTCGTCACTTACAATAGGACCGGATGTATACCCATCCAAGGGAGCCTTTCAGGAGACGAACAATTACTAAGTTTGTCGCCTGAATACTAAGTGGAGGTTGACCAAGCCGTTGACCATCGATAAACATGGTGAATCAACCAGGATTGTCAGGTGTCAGTCGTACCATCATCATTCAAGGGACGAACATATATATGTTCGTCCCTTGATTCAACTGTACTTTAAAAAAAACATGTGACTCCGTACGTGTTTGGCATATCGTCTTCTCCGGACAGTGGGGTTATTTGGCATCGTCTATTCCACACAGTGAGGGCTATTTGGCATCTCATCCTTGATCTCCTTCCTTGTTCTTCACTCGCCCTTGCGCTCAGGTACCTCTCTTCTCCTTTCTTGTTCGATTGATCTCCTTGATTCATGGCCTATTTGTTTTCCTTCGCCTTCAATTCCAGATATGTGATTCATGGGCCTTTAAATTTGTAAAGATCAATGAAATAAATTCAGTCCAATTCAACATACTCAAGTTTTAGCATTTGACCAAACGTTGACCACATCATTCAAGGGACGAACATTGTCCATAGTTTGTGGCTTGAGTGATTTTCACTTGTGGCGGGATTTTTCCCGCCAATTTTTTTGGTTATTTGGGTACATATTAACTAGTGCTATATATATTTGTACAAACGCATATATGTTATATGTATATACTATAATGCTATGAAACCATAATTTATAATGCTATATTTATATAAAACCATATGTTAGAAGTACAATTTGACCACATCATTCAAGGGACGAACATTGTCCATAGTCCGTGGCTTGAGTGATTTTCACTTGTGGCGGGATTTTTCCCGCCAATTGTTTTGGTTGTTTGAGTAAATATTAACTAGTGCTAATAATATTTGTACAAACGCATATATGTTATATTTATATGTTATATATGAATTTTCAATTTCCAATTTCGGGTCGTTTGAGATTTTCCATTGTGGAGATGGAGATTGAGATCGAAAATCAAGATTGTGATTGATATTGAGATTGAGATCCATAGTGATATTGAGATTTTTGTTGTTAAATATAGATTTTGCGATAGATGTTACCCCCTCCGTTTTCTTTTAAGTGACTTTTTCAAGTCATGCACGTAGTTTTAGAACGATAAAAACTATATTAAATATTAATATTTTAATAATATTTTTTTAATAATATTATACTTATCACCAATAAGTATGAGATTATTGAAAAAAATATTTTAAAAAATTATTATTTCATATAGTTTTTTACACCTTAAAAAACGTGCATAAATAGTAAAAAGTTAATTAAAAGGAAACGGAGGGAGTATATATGTATTTTCAGTTTCCGATTGAGATTGATACAGAGAATGAGATCGAGATCAAGATTGTGACTGTGATTGAGATTAAGATAGAGATCAAAAGATTGAGATTTTGGTTAATAAATATAGATTTTATGATAGATGTTATATACGGAGTATGAATTTCCAACTATCATTTGAGATTGGGATCAAGATTGTGATTGAGATTGAGATCAAGATCAAGACTGAGATTGAGAATGAGATTTTGGTTAATATATGAATATAGAATTTCTGATAGATTTTATATATGAATTTCCAATTTATGTTTGAGATTGATATTGATATCGAGATGAAGATTGTGATTGAAATTGAGATCAAGATTGTGATAATTAAGATTTTGGTTGTTATTTATAGATTTTGTGATATATGTTATTTATGGATTTTCAATTTCAATTTGATATTGAGATTGATATGGAGATTGAGATTGAGATTGAGATCGAGATTGTGATTGTGATTGTAATTAAGATTGAGATAGAGATCAAAAGATTTAGATTTTGGTTGTTAAATACAATATAGATTTTGTGGAGATGTTATATATGAATTTCAAACTTTCATTTGAGATTAGGATCAAGATTGTGATTGCCATTAAGATCAATTCAAGATCAAGATTGACATTGAGATTTTGGTTAATATATAAAAATAGATTTTGTGATATATTTTATATATGAATTTCCAATTTCCATTTGAGATTGAGATTGAGTTCGAGATTGAGATTTTGGTTATTATTTATAGATTATGTGATATATGTTACATATAAATTTTCAATTGATTAGTTTTTTAATGTGAGCATTGATATATACCAAGGTATTCTACGTGTTGTATAATATGAATTTCCAGTTTCTGTTTGAGATTGAGATCAAGACTAAGATTGTGATAGATGTTATATATATGAGTTTCTAATTTTCGTTCGAGATTGAGATTTTGGTTATTAAATATAGATTTTGTGATAGATGTAATATATGAATTTTCAATTTCCATTTGAGATTGAGACCGAGACTAAGATTGTGATAGATGTTATATATATGAGTTTCTAATTTTCGTTTGAGATTTAGATTCTGGGTATTAAATAAAGATTTTTTGATAGATGTAATATATGAATTTTCAATTTCCATTTGAGATTTAGATCGAGACTAAGATTGTGATAGATGTTATATATATGAGTTAATTTCTAATTTTTGTTCGAGATTGAGATTTTGGTTATTAAATATAGATTTTGTGATAGATGTTATGTATGGATTTCCAACTTTCATTTGAGATTGTGATCAAGATTTTGATTGAGATTGAGGTTGAGATGAAGACTGAGATTGATATTTTGGTTAATATATAAATATAGAATTTGTGAAAGATGTTATATACTCCATTTGAGATAGAGATAGAGATTGAGATGTTATATAAATGTTATATATGAATTTTCAGTTTTTGTTTGAGATTGAGATGTGGATTGAGATTGAGACTGAGATACCAAGATTGAGATTTTGGTTTCTTAAATACAATATAGATTTTGTGATAGATGTTATATATGAATTTCTAACTATATATCATTTGATATTGGGATTGAGATCAAGATCAAGACCGAGATTGATAATGAGATTTTTGTTAATATATAAATATAGATTTTGTGATAGATCTTATATATGAATTTTCAATTTCCGTTTGATATTGAGATGAAGATTGAGATTGATATCGAGATCAAGATTGTGATTTTGATTGGGATTGAGATTGAGATTGAGATCAAGATTGAGATTGAGATTTTGATTGTTAAATATATATGTTGTGATAGATGTTATATATGAATTTTCAATTTCCATTTGAGATTGAGATTGATATGGATATTTAGATTGAGATTGAGATTGAGATTGTAACGGCCCAGAATTATAATTTCCGGGTTACGTTTCAAGGGATAAAAACCCTTGTTCGGATCTTGCAATCCAGGTACGGGTCGAGGTTTCAAACTCTTTTAAGATTAGTATAAAGAGGGATTTCAAACCCTAAAACCCTCGAAGGGCCGTTGGGTACCCTTAACCTGTCCTAGGGCTATATCGCGAAAATCAACCCAAACGGAAGTAAGGTGAAAACAAAATTAAGATACAAGGTGCCACGACAGAGTCGGGTCAAAACCAAATCATAAGTGAGTGATTACCATTTATAACGAGTTATAGAATTAGCCAGGTTCTTCGATTCGCAAAAAGGAAACCCCATCATATAGACATCGAGCACTCAAATCTGCAGAGAATACCTTAAAAAAAGAACGGGGAAAGGAATCCGATCGAGCCACTCATGCGGGACCGGTAGTCCTCGCTGAGGCCACATAGTATGTGCTATACCTAATAAAGATGCTCTAATGCAGTACGAGATTCAAACACACTAGCATGCTCCTAGTTCATAATAATGTGCAGAATTACTGTAAAGGGCCCAAGACAATGCCAAGTGGCATATCCCTCTCCTATCTCCACCCCTTTCGATAGGTGGAGACTGGCCAGCTCGTGAATGTATTCCATCATAATCGGGGGGCACGCATGCCTAACCCGCTCCACAATAAAGCCCACAGGCATATCATAATACAAGGAAGTTCATGACTCGATTGACTAAGGGTACCCGATGAGGCTGGGCTACCCTATGACCCTAGCAAAGACTCTAGGACTATCACAGATAACGGCCGTTCTGTTTCAAACGCATAAAGTAAACAGATGCTCAATCAATTAGTGCAACCTAAACATGATACTTCCGGCATGTTTCGAAACTCATTTCCCAAAGTCATATTATAGAGATAATTCCGGCATGTTTCTTATTTTGAACCATCATATAATTAATCTCCAAAATTAATCACCAAAATATTCCTACTTTCGCAAACCATATTTATAAATCAAAACCAACAAATCACATTTTTTTTTTATAAAATAACATTTAATAGCACACTCCAAATATTATTTAAATATAATAAATAACCAAAATCCATCCATTTTAACAACCCATATTTTATAAGACAACAATAATAAATTAGTTTATCATTAAAACATATATTAAAACACCACCCGATATCATAATAATAATAATAATAATCTGAACTTTCATCGAAAGAAATAATAATAATCTGAACAAATAATAATTTCTTAAAATCATAACATAGCATATATTTAGTTTTTATAACACATATTATGACCAAGACAAGGAAAGGAAGGAAGCAATCCTACAGGCCCAATCCCTTAACCGATTACAAGCCCCAACCCGGCCCATAGGGTAAGAAGAGAAAACCCAACCCGGATCCCTTGCCCCTCCTTATTAATACCCACACACAAATGATATAACCCGGTTAAGAATTTCGGGTAAAGCCCACTACCAAGCCCAAAGGAGAAAGAAAAGAAGGGCACCGTCTCCTCCTTGAATCTGGGACGGAACAGAGCGACGAGCCGACGACGAAAAGCGAAGGGAAGGGGAGTAGAGAACTCAGGCCACCGGCGGCTCCCTTCCGACCATGGTTTTTAGGATCGGGATCCTAGTGTGGGATCGAGACAAGGGTGTAGGATCGGATCGTAGGATCGGATCGTAGAATTCTAAGATCCTAGACAAAAGTTAAAAATAAAATAAAAACAAACCATCATAAACAAATACCTAAATTTTAAAATAAAACTAAGCTTTTCCTCCATTAAACAAATTATGTAACTAAAATAGTCCAATAATAAGCATTTAACATTCATAATTTGTCAAGAATAATGTCTTAAAAGCTGACAAACAGACAAGGATAATGTCTTCAAATATGACAAACATACAAGAGATAAATCACACATCCAAATATCCAATGACATCTCTAGTTTCAAATGCCATCATCGCAATTAACCACATCATGAACAATTTCAGGCGCTCAGACGTGGATTTTTCGAGTTGAGTAACGAAACAAAGGGGTTAGGGTTTCAATTCAACGTCTTCACTCTTCTGCCTTCAATTTCTAAGGAGATGGGCTACCAACAAAATAAAAAATAAAAAGGTTCATCGTATCTAGAAGGCCCAATATTCAAACAAAACAAATACAATTACACAAATATGATTTTTACTAGGATCGGTAGGACCCTACCGATCCCACACAATCCCATAGGATCCATGGGATCCTAGGTGGATCCATGGGATCCTAGATGGATCCTAGCACGAAGGAGTCTATATCCCCGATCCGGATCAAAACATTGCCTAGAATCCTAGGATCGTAGGATCGTAGGTTCCGGATCGGGATCCTAATAACCATGCTTCCGACACCACACTCACCCAATCCCGACCGAAAGGAGGTTCCGACGTCAACCCACAAACACGGATTCAAAAGCGAGCAAGAAAGAAGGGAGTAAAGCGAGCTCACCGAGAGGGTCTCGAAGGTTCGTCGGAAGTGTTCGTCGGGGTTGGATCGATCTTCATCGGAGGCGGGTTGGCGTTGGGATTGACTAGGACAAAAAAAAGGGGAGCTCATTGAGGCACACGTTTATGGTGGATTCAAATCGGAAACGGTGGATTTTAAGGCTTACCCAACCGGAACGGAACACAGGGGAATTAGGGTCTCGCGGCTCCAGAAGCGGCTTCTCCGGCGACTCCTGGTTGCTGCAGGCGCTTCTGGGTCTGCCTCGGCGTCGAAGTAGCGATTGCGCTCGGATGGAGGAAAGGCTAGAGGTGCGCTCGGCTGAACTCCGGAAAGAGAAACAGAAGCGGTGACGGGGTGCTGCTGGGGGCTCCGGCTCGGCCTTGGGCGTCGTCGAGGAGGGTCTAACTGCTGTTGTTGCTGCTCGGAGGGAGACGGAGGAAGAGGAGAGGAGGTGCTCAGGCTGCTATCCCCTTGAGAGGTGCTCGGAAAACAGAGGTGAGGGGGCGTGTTGGTGGTGGTGCTTGGCAGAGGTTGAAGACGGGAGGGAAACAAGGGTGCTCGGAACCCAGGAGGGTGGAAGAGGATAAGATTTTGGGTGTGGATTGAAATTGAAATGGGGGAGGAGGTATGCAGTGTGATTCTCTGAACAAATTTGGCCTCACAGAAGGCAGAAGGCGTGGGATTCGTTGAGCTTGACTGCCCAAGGGAGTAAAGAGGTATGGGTGAAGAAGAGGTGAGAGATGGGGGTGTTTGCCTACATTTAGAAAGAAACAAAGGGCTGAATTTTTTTGATAAGAAAGTAGGAAGAGTACAATGCAATGGTCTCAATTTATAATTTAAGATACCCGTAAAATAAATCCCGAAATGAAAGACGGATTCGATTCCCAAAATTAAAAATTGGGCTGGAATTCACTTTAAATTCATTTTTAACTTCCTTTTTCTAAAAATTAATATTTGAAATTCCGGGCCTTTACATCATCCACCTCTAAAAACAAGTTTCGTCCCCGAGACTAAAACCACTTCAAAGTAAGAGGAGGAAGTTTTAAATTCATGAGCCCAAGGACCATGTCCATTGATCTTGTAATCATCTCGGTTGCGTCTTCCGGGATTCTCACAACATCCTAGTCACGGTCGTGACATCTCCAATTAGCCTTGACAAGTATGCAATAAGCGCCCTTATCACATCCCTGCTTCGACTTTTCGGAAGTACCACAACTCTAAAAGTTTTACAATAACATCACTAGGTCTTAGCAAGCACCCTATAGGCGCCCCCATAAAATGCATGTATCCACTTCGTGAAGTATCATAGAGTTGCCCGGGTTTGAAAAGTTTCTAAGGGATTCCGCGATTGAAAATACAGATTAGCCTCAAAATCGTTGAATTTCTCGGTAACGTTTGTTCTTTAAATTTTCAGGTAATTCCTTTTCAGACCGCTCAAAATCTTCAAATAAGGCGTTTAACCAAGCAACTTTGCACCAAAACAAGTAAAATTCTTTCGATCAAAATTTCGTCAAAGTCCTCCAAAACCAAATCAGTTTCTCGCATAACAATCAATTAATTTCAGAAGCTCGGAGGTGGAATCATCCACCTCTAAGGGCTAATCCTATATTCTCTTCCTAGTTTTCAGAATCAAATCAATTTATCAATCTCAAATCAAGCAAGATTCACAAGCCATAAGCAATGCATAACTACATAACCAATCGATCCTCCACGAGTACATCGTACGACAAGTCTCAAACATATGCCAACACAGTGTCACAAGGTCACATCAACATCTCCACATCATACTAAAGGTCCTAATATGCATCTATGCCAAAATGATTACACACATCTCGATATCACACCAAAGTCATAAAAGGTACCTCCTTACTATAGAGTCAACGAATCAAAACTCATTGTCAACACGTCAACACAACCAGTCATGCCGTTAAGATTCAACAAGAAGGGAAGATCAACCAATATATCAATCATCAAGGTGTCAACATGCTCGAAAGACATTACTGTAACTCATCACAATATCATATAACATTCATTTAGTAATTAGGCGCCATTATCTTACATATACAAGTCATATTCATACTCCAAGTCATATTCATTATTTAACATATCCCTAATCAGGCTTAATGACCATATAGCATAACATCATTCTTTCACATAATAACACATTATTATCTTATGTATCATGTCACAACATATCCTATCGTGCTTCTAAAATATTATAACAGGATAACAAAACATCAATATATCATGATAACACTTGCCATTATCAATTAGATTTCAACATTGCGTATCAACATGTAATGTCATTCCATATCAGGTTTTATCATGGTCACTATCTAACGTCATGCCATCGGATATGAATAAATCACATAAGCAAGAAAATCATACCAGTCAAAATAAAATACAATCCCAACTCTCCCATCTCCTCTTTCAAGCAAAGACTAATTCTCTTCCAGACTCGCCAACATCAACTCAGACAGAAACTCCCCAAAGAAATCCCAACTCATCTCAATGCTCAAATCTCGCCCCTCATTCCACTAAACACTCTTAATAATCATCCACCTCTAAGAACCCAACTCCTATCTCTGACCTCACACTCAAGTACCCTCTCATACTATGTCCTCAATACTCTCAAAAGCCATTCCTACACTTCTCATACATCTCAACACATCCCAAGCATTATACCTTACCAACCACATCCCCTCTAGAAAATTCTTCGATCACCGCCTAGCCGACTTATCCCTAACCATACTCTCACCCAGTATTCACCTAGAAGCTCAACGGAACCCACCAAGTATTGCCTCTTACAATCCCAAAACTCACGCGGTCTTACCCCGGTCAACATTCCTCGCATCAACTCTACCTCACACCACCATCGAGCATCCTAATGGCTCAACCATTTCACTGCCCTCCGACCACTCTACAAGAGAATCTCACCCACATGTTCAAAAGGGAAGCAGGCATGGGCATTATTACACAATAGGACTACATCATATCAACTAACACTTATATCAATAGCATCATTAGTTCATCATTAAGCATTGTAACTATATCAATAATCTCAAATTGCCGCCATGCTCAATAATCATTGCAAAACATCATATATGCACGTAATTAAGTCAAGCTAGCAAGTTCCATCATGACCTTATCAGATAATAATTCGGGATTCTCAACATTCACAGTTCATGCTTTATAGGCAAAGGAATTTAGATCATGCTTGGCAACTCAGAGTAACAGCACATCAAGGCATCATGTACATTAGAAATGTAAGGCACCGGATCATATCATCGTAAACAACAGACAATCAGGCAACAATTATTACCAAGTCAGCACATGAACACATAAATGTCATCATCAAAGCAGTGCAACATAGTTATCAACATATTCAGAAAGGTTAGCAATTCAAACGGAGGACACTTCCGCATGCAAGTCATATCGTACTCGATAGCCGCAATCCTCGAACATACCTGTCCCACCAACACCGTCGATCATGAGGCTTGTGGGTTATGGGCCCACGCTTCCGCCGCACTACTCTATCGCTATGCAACTTCCTTTCTCTTTCAAGCAGTCGCTCACCCAATGTATCGTGCATGACTCCAAGTTAGCAAAGATAGGGGAGTGACAAGAGCGGAAAACCCAATGTTCCTTCCAGAATCAAACACAGATCAAGGCTAAGACGACCAGACTGGAGACAAGACTACGACCCGAGAATACAACGATGCCCTTATGAAAGTCTATTAGGTTACAATTGTGACAGGCAGACGCAAATTCATCATGGGGCATATCAATCGTATTAATCCACACTAACAGGTACCTATCTCAAGGAGCACGACATACGCATTCATTCCAAAATGACACAGTCAAGTCCTACACTGATGCATGTGAGACGAGCTAACAACTTATTATTCCATGAAAGCAGAGATGCCTACTAATTCCAAGCAAATTATGCGGAGCCAATAATGGTCATGCGGGATTTAACGAGGATGGAAAGGTACATAATAATAATCAACTAATCATCATACGAGAATGCATAAGGGCAGCATAGTAATCATCACATTTAATAACAAGGATCATATAATAGGTTAAGAATGGCATTTAATCATATGACGAGATACATTTAGAAAGCATGGGTTCTACATGATGCTAGCGATACATGATAAGGCATGGGCATAATCAAGAGTCATTTAAAAGAGTTCAACATAATATTCACGAAATATGAGGCATCATAAAAAGTAACAAGGAGGACATCATGAGCGATATATTGTAATAATGCTAGGAATGAACCGTCATAGAGCACATAAATGGTCCAATAGCTATCTCATTGTAGAACAAGTACGACATGTAATCATTTAGCGAGTTACATTGGGAATCATAAGCCCTACAAGACACTACTAGCACGTATCAGACATGAACACAATCAAGGTAACTCGACTAACTTCATTCTAGCATTCATACATCATGCGTATGCGAAATCATGATATAGTGTGGTGTGTGATCATGTGAGATGCCAAGCCATACATCCATGCAAGTACAAGAGGATATCATAGAGTAATGGAGAAACACTACCGAGCGATAACATGTAAGCATGCTAGGATAAACCATCACAGAAAGCAAATTGATCATCGAGTTCAACATCAATCTAATTTGCATGAGTGAGACATGTTAAGGTGATATAAAAGGGGAGAGACCACGCTATCAAGACCCTAGCTCAAGAGAGGTTCAACAATAATGTAGGCAAGGTATAACACGCACTAGTTTCAATCAAGGGTCCTATATGACACCAATGGCTCATCACAACATGCGATGCATGCATGCATTTAATCATAACGATATGTAAGAAATCAATTACATTACATTACACTGATATAGAAGCACGAGAAAAGTTCAACAATGCATAATATGAGTCCAAGTAATGGAAAATACGATTAGAATGCAGGGCATGAGTGCAGATCAACACATACTAGGAATAAACATGCATTTCTCAAGACCCAATTGTACCACCTATTCTCCATCCAGCGCAAGTAATCACACCACAACATCATTTGCAAAACAATCAACATTAATTAATCTGACGAATGCAGAACAGATGGGCATACTATAGATTCTTGGCACAAAAGGATAATAGGAATTGACACGTCATCACCCAACATGCTAAGACGATCATCTACAAGCACTAATACAAAGAGGAGTTAATCACACTATTATGAACCTAATCCAGGAGAGAATAACGATCATGCAGATTCATATCATATGGTTCATGCTTCCAGTCAATCATACTATCAATAGGTCAAGTAAACATGCTATAACAACATACAGTCATGATGGGAGATAAGACACAACACGAGACTTAAGCAATATAATCAATCACATATGCAATAGCATGAGCAGTATGTACTAATGGTCATTCACAAGGTATGTGCAGGAGGCTATAAGATCATGTCATGCAATTCAGAGAGAGTTATCATTACAACCGGTCAGGGATCCTTAAGGGCAACCATTGACTTTTCCCAACCGACTCATCACCCCTCTTTCCCGTGTGACTCTGGTACGACTCTTTGTGGCAAGAAAACACTAATTGGTCGTCATAAAAATCAAGAAAGACAACCCCAAAACACATTACTCTTGACTCAAGATGACATCAAGAATTGTCTTCCAATACACACTCAGACAACCTTAATATCCAACCAGGATTTCCGACACAATGTGTTTACCAACCCTATTTCCCGTGAAAGACACTGACATCTAGGAGAAAGATTCGATAAAACCGAAAAGGGTTTAACATAGTGGAAGGGGTTGTTCCACACAACCTAAGTTTGACCACACAGAAACAAGGGTTCTCCCACTATCCCGTTTGCACAGATTAGTCAACACAAAACTCATTGTTAGGCATACCAAATCAGATCTATAGCATAGCAAACACTCAGCACAGAATCAGTTAATAACACTCATAATGATCTCCTTTGAGTCTCCCAACCCATCTGTAAAGAACAAGCTTATATTTCGCCTACCTATTTCCAACTACATCCAATAGGGATGGTCTAACATCTTTCTACCCACTCGCGTCCCCTTTTTGGTCGGTGTTCCTCTTTTATTACAAGTCGAGTTCATTACTTAGTCCAATTTCGGTTAGGCATCTTAAGTTCATTTTGCCCCTTTAAAACACTTCCAAATCCTTCGAAATTCATGGGCGGTTTTCCAAAACATACACTCGACCCTTTTGTACCCGAATTGCACAACCTCAGCTCTGATACCATCTTTGTAACGGCCCAGAATTATAATTTCCGGGTTACGTTTCAAGGGATAAAAACCCTTGTTCGGATCTTGCAATCCAGGTACGGGTCGAGGTTTCAAACTCTTTTAAGATTAGTATAAAGAGGGATTTCAAACCCTAAAACCCTCGAAGGGCCGTTGGGTACCCTTAACCTGTCCTAGGGCTATATTGCGAAAATCAACCCAAACAGAAGTAAGGTGAAAACAAAATTAAGATACAAGGTGCCACGACAGATTCGGGTCAAAACCAAATCATAAGTGAGTGATTACCATTTATAACGAGTTATAGAATTAGCCAGGTTCTTCGATTCGCAAAAAGGAAACCCCGTCATATAGACATCGAGCACTCAAATCTGCAGAGAATACCTTAAAAAAGAACGGGGAAAGGAATCAGATCGAGCCACTCATGCGGGACCGGCAGTCCTCGCTGAGGCCACATAGTATGTGCTATACCTAATAAAGATGCTCTAATGCAGTACGAGATTCAAACACACTAGCATGCTCCTAGTTCATAATAATGTGCAGAATTACTGTAAAGGGCCCAAGACAATGCCAAGTGGCATATCCCTCTCCTATCTCCACCCCTTTCGATAGGTGGAGACTGGCCAGCTCGTGAATGCATTCCATCATAATCGGGGGGCACGCATGCCTAACCCTCTCCACAATAAAGCCCGCAGGCATATCATAATACAAGGAAGTTCATGACTCGATTGACTAAGGGTACCCGATGAGGCTGGGCTACCCTATGACCCTAGCAAAGACTCTAGGATTATCACAGATAACGGCCGTTCTGTTTCAAACGCCTAAAGTAAACAAATGCTTAATCAATTAGTGCAACCTAAACATGATACTACATGGCATGCTTTTATGCATATGCAACACCTAACATAAAATGCAACAACAGGCATGAATGTCCAACCTGAGTAAGCCCCCTAGGGAACTTACCTGAAGTGCAGAACAACAGGATAGTATAAGCAAGGGCCCAAATGCAAGTCCAAAGCAATCCAAAAGCAATACACACCTATCATCAAATCATTACCATAAGCCACCGGCCCATCATTCATACACACGAACTCCAAGTTCTCAACATTCTCAAAACCAATTGATAGTGACACCATTTTCCAAAACCTTTCCGATATGATCAACATCAACCAAAATCATTCTCCCAATTTCCTTCGCAAAACCAACATCATCAAGCCAAGACAAAATCCCGACATTTAAAACGACACTTTTACATAACTTTAAGCTCAAGATCAAATAGTCACTACTACAATTAGGCCCTATTGTAACACTCTGTTGCGGCGGTTATCCTATTGAAGCGGTTTTTGTGGCGGTTTTTCCTATTGTGGCGGTTCTGTGGCGGTTTAAATTATGTATTTTATCAAAGTGACTATAGGGGCGGTTTTCAAGACTATTGTAGCGGTTTTTAAAACACTAGTTTTTCCCAGCCTAATGAAGCGGTTCTTAGTTGTCTATTGCAACAATTGTTTTCGCAAATGGAGCGGTTTATCAAAAATAGTAAAATAAACCTAATGAATTGGTTTTTAAGTAAAATGTCATTTAAGAATTAAACTGAGTCCTGGATCTCTCTCTCCCCACTTTCCTCTTTACCCCTAACCCTAAATCAGGTCTCTTTGTAAAACCTCCGACCATCCCTTGCTGCTTGCCCTTTCCTCCGTCTTCGATTTGCATCGCTGGTTCTCAACCCTATTTGTTTACTTTGATTTTCAATTAAAAGGGAAGATAGGGCCTCGATGGGGATTCTAATTTTAGGGTTGCAATCTTTCGACTTTAGGGCTTCGATGGAGGTTTCAATTTCCAGAATTCTAGCGACAAAGATGATTAGAGGTGATCATTGGCGTAGCAGAGGCGGTGGTGGCGGCTAAGCTGTTGCTTAATTTGTATCGTCTGCAGGTGTGTCAACACTCTTTGTTATCCTTCTCTTTTTTACCTCAGCTGCAAGTCCTCCTCCTCTTCATGCGATTGCTACTCAATCGCGTCTCTCTCTCTCTCTCTTTCTCCAATCGAGCAGTTTTCCCCCAATTCGCTAGTTAGTTTAACCTTTGTGTCGAATTTCATTCCTCATTCTCTATCGTGATCTAATCTATGTTATGTTAAATTGGTCTCTCAAAGTCCATGTCTCTCTACTGATTTTCTTTATGAACGACATTTTCTTTTCCATTATTCTTGTCGTGGTTTTACTAATTATTAACTTTCAAGATCAGTTTATGTGCCTGGTTTCGGTATTGCGGTGACCTAGTTTGTTAATTTTGCCTTTTGCTGATTTGCACAAGGTTGCTCAGATGCAATATCAAAATGGCTAGGAAGAGAGAAGCTCTTTGGTAACTTGGTAAGATTAATATGGTGAACTTTGCTAGATTTTCATGCTTGTATTTTCCTTGATCAATATGGTGAACTTTGCTAGATTCATTTTTATGCTAAGACTGAAAAATAAAAGTGTTCAGTATAAAATTCAGTATCGGTGAAATAAATGAGACCATCAAGAAATGACACTTTATCATCTTAAACTCTTGAAGCTCCTTAAACTTAAGCATTGAAATTGAACCAGTGCAAGTCAAATAAGTTGTTGAGATTGTAGCTATTATTTCACATTGATGGTTGGACTGGTTCAATAATCCTCCTTGCATAAGTAAAGAACCGCTTATCAGTGATGTCGTAGTGCGAAGTGACTTAGTGTCACAATACTTGAATTCGATGTCCACGTTGTGGCTTATGTATGACTATGCTTCATGGTTCATTACAAACTTGTATTTTATTGAAAGATAAATGAAAAATGTTGGGAAAACTAATATCTATGTTGTGCTTTTGGGTGCTCTTCTCCTCGTTCCTATCATATTTGTATAAGATATAATTAAATTTTATAATAAGTGCACTACAATATTGTTCCTTATATGTTACCCAATAACTATCTGGACCACCCTGAATTTTCCAGTAATTTAGACGATTGATGGCCTGCCAAGCTTATGAGGTTATGCTTACAAAAACTCTCTCAGATGCGATTTACCACCTATTGTGGCGGTTTTGAGTTTTCACAATAAACCGCCACAATAGATGGTAAAACCACCACAATAGATCTAATGCAACCCGAGCAACAGAGGCGGGTAAAAACCGCCACAATAGGTCTTTAGAAGCGGTTTTCTTATCTATTGTGGCGGTTTATAGCCGCTACCTTAGGCCTTAATTGTAGTAGTGAGTTCAAGTTCCGTCAAATCCATTCTTTAATATTGAATATTAAAATAATATTTCGAAACTCATTTCCCAAAGTCATATTATAGAGATAATTCCGGCATGTTTCTTATTTTGAACCATCATATAATTAATCTTCAAAATTAATCACCAAAATAATCCTACTTTCGCAAACCATATTTATAAATCAAAACCAACAAATCACATTTTTTTTTATAAAATAACATTTAATAGCACACTCCAAATATTATTTAAATATAATAAATAACCAAAATCCATCCATTTTAACAACCCATATTTTATAAGACAACAATAATAAATTAGTTTATCATTAAAACATATATTAAAACACCACCCGATATCATAATAATAATAATAATAATCTGAACTTTCATCGAAAGAAATAATAATAATCTGAACAAATAATAATTTCTTAAAATCATAACATAGCATATATTTAGTTTTTATAACACATATTATGACCAAGACAAGGAAAGGAAGGAAGCAATCCTACAGGCCCAATCCCTTAACCGATTACAAGCCCCAACCCGGCCCATAGGGTAAGAAGAGAAAACCCAACCCGGATCCCTTGCCTCTCCTTATTAATACCCACACACAAATGATATAACCCGGTTAAGAATTTCGGGTCAAGCCCACTACCAAGCCCAAAGGAGAAAGAAAAGAAGGGCACCGTCTCCTCCTTGAATCTGGGACGGAACAGAGTGACGAGCCGACGACGAAAAGCGAAGGGAAGGGGAGGAGAGAACTCAGGCCACCGGCGGCTCCCTTCCGACACCACACTCACCCAATCCCGACCGAAAGGATGTTCCGAACTCAACCCACAAACACGGATTCAAAAGCGAGCAAGAAAGAAGGGAGTAAAGCGAGCTCACCGAGAGGGTCTCGAAGGTTCGCCGGGGTTGGATCGATCTTCATCGGAGGCGGGTTGGCGTCGGGATTGACTAGGACAAAAAAAAAGGGGAGCTCATTGAGGCACACGTTTATGGTGGATTCAAATCGGAAACGGTGGATTTTAAGGCTTACCCAACCGGAACGGAACACAGGGGAATTGGGGTCTCGCAGCTCCAGAAGCGGCTTCTCCGGCGACTCCTGGTTGCTGCAGGCGCTTCTGGGTCTCCTCGGCGTCGAAGTAGCGACTGCGCTCGGATGGAGGAAAGGCTAGAGGTGCGCTCGGCTGAACTCCGGAAAGAGAAACAGAAGCGGTGACGGGGTGATGCTGGGGGCTCCGGCTCGGCCTTGGGCGTCGTCGAGGAGGGTCTAACTGCTGTTGTTGCTGCTCGGAGGGAGACGGAGGAAGAGGAGAGGAGGTGCTCAGGCTGCTATCCCCTTGAGAGGTGCTCGGAAAACAGAGGTGAGGGGGCGTGTTGGTGGTGGTGCTTGGCAGAGGTTGAAGACGGGAGGGAAACAGGGGTGCTCGGAACCCAGGAGGGTGGAAGAGGATAAGATTTTGGGTGTGGATTGAAATTGAAAGGGGGGAGGAGGTATGCAGTGTGATTCTCTGAACAATTTGGCCTCACAGAAGGCAGAAGGCGTGGGATTTGTTGAGCTTGACTGCCCAAGGGAGTAAAGAGGTATGGGTGAAGAAGAGGTGAGAGATGGGGGTGTTTCCCTACATTTAGAAAGAAACAAAGGGCTGAATTTTTTTGATAAGAAAGTAGGAAGAGTACAATGCAATGGTCTCAATTTATAATTTAAGATACCCGTAAAATAAATCCCGAAATGAAAGACGGATTCGATTCCCAAAATTAAAAATTGGGCTGGAATTCACTTTAAATTCATTTTTAACTTCCTTTTTCTAAAAATTAATATTTGAAATTCCGGGCCTTTACAGAGATCGAGACCGAGATTGGAATTGAGATAGATGTTATACCAAGGGATTTGAGATTTGAAATTGAGATTGAGATTGAAATTGAGATTGTGATCAAGTTAAGATCAATGTTTGAGACTGAGATCAAGTTCGAGATTCGATATTGTAAAGGCCCGGATTTTTAAATCCTAATTCTCGGAAAAAGAAATTAAAAATGAATTTAAATCGGGTTAATTAAAATCTCTTAAAATGAATTCCGGCATATAATTATTTCAAATGGACTTTCATTCAGATTTATTTTCGCTTTCGCTTGCTAAAATTTGAAAGTATAATATAATTTTATCATTTGATTCAGTTCGAGAATTCGATTTAAATTTGAAGTTTTAAGTTTTATATCTTTTGAGTCGGGTTAAAGTCGAGTGATCGGGTTCTAGATTTATATTCCTAGTATTTAAAAATTTGCATTTTGGGAGCCATCTTTGGCCCTGTGTGTCCATCTTTGGCCCAGAGGAATCTTTCCACTCTCTTCTCTTCCAATTACTCTGTAGTCTGTGTAAACCCACCTCCTTTTTCTGTTCTTTGCCCAGAAGGAAAAACAAAGCACCCCTCTCACCCCAGGAAACCATCGTCAATCCCCACCCTCTCGGAGCTCAAACCACCATCTCTCTCACAACTCCGTTCAAATCGCAGCCAACTGAGATCCCCAAATCACCACCCCTGTGCGTTAGGAGCAAGAACCGCTGAGCTTTCGCAAGTCCTTAATCGGCCCCGCAGTCACCACCAACGACCACCCCTCATCCTCGTTCCTCCTTGTCGTCGCCGGAGAAGCCGAGTGCAGGCTCCCCTGTCTCGCCAGGAAGCCGTTGCAGCACCCCGTCTCCTCCTCTCTCCGTCGAGCAGCAGCAGCTGCCTTCCCCGGCGTCCCAGGCAAAACCGAGCAGCCCATCCCCGATTCTCCTCCATCTTCTGCGAGTAGCACCCAGCGGCATCCCCACACCTCTCTCGACGCCAGGAGCAGCCGACGCCGCCGCCGCCGCCTCCCTCCCACCTCTGTTCTCCCGATTCCGAGCGGTAAGGCTCCGTTTCTTCTTCTGTTGCCTCGAAAGCCTGTAAGTTTGCACCTTTAATCCATTGCATTCGCCCTAGGCCGAGCAGAGTGCAGTCCGAGACTCCGATGACGCCACATCGAACCCCCGACGAAGCGAATCGAACATTCCGGCGAGAACTCAGCCTCGGTAATTTCTTCCTCTCCTCCCTTCTCTCTTTCCGCGTTTATAATTGTCGGTGTGGGTGGTCGGAATTGGATTGTCGGTCGGGATTGAGCGAGTCTTGGCCGGAAAGGTTGTCGTCGGCGAGCCTGGGTTACCTCTCCTCCTTGTTGCCGTCGTCTTGCTCTGTCATTCCAAGGTTGAAGACAACCTAAATCTGATTCTCTCTTCCTTTGGGCTTGGGCCTATTTTCTCGGGTTATGAGATCGGGTCGGGTTAATTTATTCGGGTTTCCTTTCTTTTCCAGATTTCAGTGAGTAGTGTTGGATCCGGGCCCCTATTTGGTTTTCGGGCTGGGCATGCATCCGGGCCTCTTTTTCTTCTTTCTTTCCTTTCCATTGGGCTTTGGATCCGAGTTTCCCTTCTTCATATTGGGCCTTGGGGTTGGGTTTTAAGAGTTGTTGTTAGTATATATGATATGTTATGATTTTAGGCAAGTATTATTTGTCCAGATTATTATTATTATGATACTTTTTAATATATGTTTTAGAAATGATAAAATGAATGGATTTTGGTGATTTATTATATTTAAATAATATTTAGAGTGTGTTATTAATGTTGTTTAGAAATTGGATTTTAGAAATTGTGAAGTGATTTGTTGGTTTGATTTATAAATACGATTTTCGAAAATAAGATTATTTTGGTATTTATTTATATAATGATTTTGAAATAAGAAACATGCCGGGATTATTTTCTAACATAATTTTGGGAAAATTGTTAAGGATTTAAATAATAAATGTCGGAATTTGGTCAATTATGATTTGAGAAAATGTTTGAATATGAGTGACTTAACTTGATATTTAAGAGTTTGGGAAACTTCGGGAAATCAGTTTGGAAATATTGTTGGTAAGATTTATCGATGGGTTTGATTGGAAATGAAATGATTTTGGTTGATGTTGATCATATCGGAAAGGTTTTGGAAAATGGTTTTACCATCGGTTGGTTTTGAGCATGTTAAGAATGTGGAGACCGTGTGTATGAATGATAGATTGATAGCTCATGAAAATGGCTTGATGATAGGTGTGTTTGCGCTTGGATTGTTTTGGACTTGCATTTGGGCCCTTGCTTGTATTATCTTGCTGTTCTGCATCTTCAGGTAAGTCTCTTCGGAGCTTACTCAGATTGAATAGAGTTATTCCCTGCTTTAGGTGCATGATATACTAGGTGTTGCATTCATGATCAGCATACCATGTAGTACCATGCTAGGTTGCATTGATCGTTGAGCATTCTAATTCTCTATGTGTATGTAAACAGAACGGTCGTTATCTGTGATAGTCCTAGAGTCTTTGCTAGGGTCATAGGGTAGCCCAGCCTCATCGGGTACCCTGAGTCAATCGAGTACTTCCTTATATTATGATATGCATGCGGGCTTTATTGTGGAGCGGGTTAGGCATGCGTGCCCCCCGATTATGAATGAATGCATTCACGAGCTGGCCAGTCTCCGCCTGTCGGAAGGGGTGGAGGTAGAGAGGGATATGCCACTTGGCATTGTCTTGGGCCCTTTACAGTATTTCTGCACAATATTATGAACTAGGAGCATGCTAGTGTGTTTGAATTTCGTACTGCATTAGAGCATCTTTATTAGGTATAGCGTATATGTGTGCTTATGATTGGGATGCAGAGTTAAGTGGGCATCGATCTGATCCCGCCCCAAATCAATTTTTTTAGGAATTATTTATGTTCATCCTATCGGTGCTGTTTGCTTATTGCGCGAGTCATTTTGTCGGCGGAGAGTGAGCGCTGGAGTTATAGACTTCACCAGACTCTGATTATATTGTTTTGGATTTATACTTTTGACTCCGTTTTGACCCGGCTCCGCCGTGGCACTTGTATCTGTACTTTACTTCCGCTTTACTTCCGTTTGAAATGGTTTCCGCAACATAGTCTTAGGACAGGTTAAGGGTACCCAACGACCCTACGATACTTTAGGGTTTGAAATCCCTCTTTATTACTGACCTTTGAAATGAGTTGAAACCTTGACCCGTACCTGGATTGCAAGATCCGAACAAGGGTTTTCGTCACTTGAAACGTAACCCGGAAATCATAATTTTGGGCCGTTACAAAGATGGTATCAGAGCTGAGGTTGTGCAATTCGGGTACGCAAGGGTCGAGTGCATGTTTTGGAAAACCGCCCATGAATTTCAAAGGATTTCAAAGGATTTTAAGAAGGGCAAAATGAACTTAAGATGACTAATTGAAATTGGACTAAAGAATGAACTTGACTTGTAATAAAAGAGAAAAACCGACCAACAGGGATACGAGTGGGTAGTAAAGGCGATAGACCACCCCTATTGGGTATAGTTGGGAACGGTAGGCAAAATACTAGCTTGCTCTTTACAGATGGGTCTGGAAGTTTCCCAGGAGATCATTACGAGTGTTATCAACTGATCCTGTGCTGAATGCTTGCTATGCTAGAGATCTGATTTGGATGCCTTAACTATGATATGTGTATTGACTGATCTGTGTAAACGGGATAGTGGGAGTACCCTTGTTTCTGTGTGGTCAAACCCAGCTTGTGTGGAACAGCCCCTTCCACTGTGTTAACCCCTTGACAGTTCTATCTAGCTTTTTCTTGGATGTCAGTGTCTTCCACGGGAAATTGGGTTGATAAACACAGTGTGTCAGGAATTATGGTTGGATGTTAAGTTGTCTGAGTGAGTGTTGGAAGTTCTTGATGTCACTTGAGTTAGAAGTAAGGTGTTTATGGGGCTGTCTTTCCTTATTCTTATTATAATCAACTAGTGTCTTCATGCCATGAAGAGTCGTACCAAAGTCCCACGGGAAAGAGGGGTGATAAGTCAGTCGGGAAAAGTCAATGGGTGCCCTTAGGGATCTCTGTCCGGTTGTAATGGTGACTCTCTCTGAATTGCATGACATGATTTTATAATCCCCCGCATGTATCTTGCCAATGATCATTAGTAAGAAGCTTCTCATGTTATGCCTTGCCTTCTGTCATGGTTTTATTGTTTAAGTTCATGTTATGGTTAGTTATCTTGCTCAAGTCTCGTGTTGTGTCTTGCCTTATATCATGACTGTTTGTTGTTATAGCATGTTCACCTGGCTTGTTGACCGTATGACCGATTGGAAGCATGAACCACATGATATGAACCTACATGATCGTTATCTCCTCTCGAATTAGGTCCATGATAGTGTGATCAATTTCTCTTTGTATGAATGTTGATAGATGATCATCTTAGCATGTTGGATGATGATGTGTCAATGCCTATTATCCCTTTTGTGACAAGAATCAATAACATGCCCGTTTGTTATATGTACATTAGGTTAATTATTGTTGCTTACTCTGCAATTTATACTGTTGTGTGATACCTGCACTGAATTGGGATTATGTTGGTGTAAATGAGTCTTGATAAATGCATGTTTTATCCCAGTATGTGTTGGTTTGAACTCATGTTCCCGTGATCCAGCTATATTGCCTTGTTGTTTAAACTCGTAGTATACATCGTGAAACCTTCCTCATGCTTCTATATTGTTGGAATGTGATTGAATTGATTTCTTACATTACGTCATGATTAGTTGCATATATGTATTGTATGTTATGTTGAACCTTTAGTATCATGTAGGATCCTTGATGGTGACTCGTGTGAATTGTATATTGCCTGCATTATTGCTAATTCTCTCTCGAGCTAGGTTTTTGGTAGTGCGGTTCTTCCCTCTTTCTGTTACCATAAAATGTCTTACTCATGCAAATTGGATTGATGTTGAATTCGATGATCGATTGCTTTAGGTGATGGTTTATCATAGCATGCTTACATGTTATCGCTCGGCAGTGTTTCCCTATTACGTTATGAATCCCTCTTGTGCTGACATAGATGTATGACTTGGCACCTCGCATGATCACACACCACACTATGTCATGATTTCGCATACGCATGATGCATGAATGCTAGGAGGAATCTAGTCAAATTACCTTGATTGTGCTCATGTTCGATATGTGCCAGTAGTGTCCTGTAGGGCTTATGATTTCCAATATGACTCGCTAGATGATCACGTGGTGCACTTGTTATATGATGTGATGACTATTGTACCATATACGTGCTCTATGATGGTTCATTCTTGGCACGATTATGACCTATCACCCGTGATGTTATCTTGTTTACTCTGTGGTGATCCTTTTTCTTTCACGTACATCATATTGAACTCATTTAATCACTCTTGTCTATGCCCATGCCTTGTCATGTATAGCTAGCATCGTATAGGACCTATGCTTCCTAAGTGTATCTCACTGTATAATTACATGTCATTCTGAACCTGCAATATGATTCTTGTTATTAGTTGTGATGAATACTATGTCGCCTTATGTAATTTTGTATGGTGCTTAGTTGATCGTTATGATGTACATCGCCATGCTATATTTGACCTCATCTTGTGCTGCATGTACCATTCTTGTACATTGTTCATACTCATGATGCCTATTATCTTCACTAAATCCCGCATGACTTCGAATCTGGTATGATAATTACTGGTTCCACATGTCCTGCTTGAAGTTGCTAGGCATATCTGGTTCCATGAAATAATAGACTGCTAGCTTGTCTCACATGCATCAGTGTAGGACTTGATTGTGCCTTTTGGAATGAATATGCATGTCGTCCTCTTTGAGATAGGTACATGTTAGTGTGGATTAATATGATTGGTATGCCCATGATGAATTTGTGTCTGATTGTCACAATTGCAACCTAATAGGCTTTCATAAGGGCGTCGTTGCTATCCTCGGGTCGGAGTTTTGTCTCTAGTTGTCGTCTTAGTATTAGTCCGTGGTTGGTTCCGAGAGGAACTTTGGGTTGTCTTCTCTTGTCATTCCCCTATCTCCGCTAACTTGGACCCTATGCGATACATTCGACGAGCGACCGCATGGAAGAGGGAACGAAAAGTTAGATAGCGATAGCGTAGTGCCGCAGAAGCGTGGGTCCATAACCCACGGGCCTCAGGATCAACGATTTCGGAAAGACAAACACGTTTCGAGAATGGCGGTTACTGATTACGATATGACTTGCAAGCGAGAGCGTTCTCTGTTCGAATTGCTAACCCTTTTGAATTTATTGACGATGATATTGCGCTGCTCTAACGATGAGATTTACGTGTTGATGTGCTGATTTGGTGATGAATTGTTGTCTGATTGTCTATAATGATATGATTTGATGCTTTATAGTTCTAATGTGCCTTATGCCTTGATGTGTTGACACTCTGAGTTGCAAAACATGATCTAAATTCCTTGCCTATAAAATGTGAGCTGCAATTGCTGAGAACCTGAATTGTTATCTGATAAGGTCATGATGAAACTTGCTAGATTGGATTGACTGTGCTCGTATATGATGTTTTACAATAATTATTAAGCATGCCGGTACATTGAGACTGTTGATATAGTTGCAATAATTGATGATGAACCCGTGATGCTATAAATGCTAGTTGATATGATGTGGTCCTTATGTGTAATATGACCATGATTGCTTCTTCTTGAAACTTGTGGGTGAGGGTTATCTTGTGGAGTGGTTGATGAGTGGTAAAAGACTTATAGGCGGTTGGGATGATCGATGGTATTAGGGGATGAGTCGCAAGAGAGAGATGTTGGTTTAGGTAAGACTGAGTGAGCTTTAGGTATTTTGCAAGGCATGATGCTGGTGATATCTTGGGAAGTATGAGAAGTGTAAGAAATGACCTTAAGAGAAGTGAGGATATAGTATGAGAGGGTACTCGGGTGTGGAGTTAGAGATAGGACTTGGATTCTTAGAGGTGGATGGTGTGTGAGAGTGCTTGATGGAATGAGGGGAGAGATTGGAGTATCGAAATGGATTGGAATTTCTTCAGGGGACTTTTGTCGTAGTTAGTGTTATTGAGTCTAGAAGAGGATTAGTCTTGGGTTGAGAGTGGAGATGGGTGAGTGGAGATTGTGTTTTATTTTGACTGGTATGATGTGAGGATTTTCTTGATTATGTGACTTATTTATATCTGCTGACATGATGTTAGATAGTGACCATGATAACGCCTGACATGGGATAACATTCTCTGTTGAAACACAACGTTAAAATCTGGTTGGTAGTGACTAGTGTTATCATCATATATTGGTGTTTTACTATCCTGTTATGTCGTTTTAGAAGCATGTTAGGAGGTGTTGTGATATGATAATATATGAGATCACGATGTGTTATTATGTGGAAGCATGATGTCTTATTATGAAGTAGTAAGCATGGTATTATATTATATGGCCGGTAAGCATGATTATGAATATGTAAATGATGAATATGGCTTGGGGCATGAATATGATTTATATATTTGAAATAATGATGTCTGATTACTAAATGATCGCTACATGGCGTTGTGATGAGTTAAGATGATGTCTGGTGAGTATGCTGACATTCGATGACTGACATGCTGCTTGACCTCCCCTTTTGCTGAATCTTAATGGCATGATTTTGTTGTGTTGATGTATTGACAATGAGTTTTGGTTCGTTGACTCTATGATGAGGTGATACCTTTACGACTTTTGATGTGATGTCGAGACGTTATTATGATTTTGTTATGTGGATGAGATGCATATTATGACCCATAGTAGGATGTAGAGATGTTGATGTGACCTTGTGACACTGTGTTGGCATATGTTTGAGACTTGTCATAGGATGTACTGATTGGAGATTGGTTGGTTATTAGGTTATGCATTTCTTATGGCTTGTGAAGCTTGCTTGAATTGAGACTGATAGCTTGTTTTGATTCTGGAAACTAGGAAGAGAATACGGGATTAGCCCTTAGAGGTGGATGATTCCACCTCCTGATTTCTGAATTTGATTGATTGATATGCGGGAAACTGATTTCGTTTTGGGAGATTTTGACGAAATCTTGATTTGAAAGGATTTGACTTGTTTTGGTGTAAGGTTGCTTGATTAGACGTTGGATTTGAAGATTTTGAACGATTTTGAAAAAGGACAAACTTGGATTTGTAAAAGAATGAACGATACCGAGAATTTCAACGACTTTGAGGTTAATCTTTATTTCCAATTAATCCCTTTAGAAACTTTTCAAACCCGGACAACTCTATGATACTTCACGAAGTGGATACATGCACTTTATGGGGGCGCCTATAGGGTGTTTGCTAAGACCTAGTGATGATATTGTACAACTTTTAGAGTTGTGGTACCTCCAAAAAGTTGAAGCGAGAATGTGATAGGGGCGCTTATTGCATACTTGTCAAGACTAATAGGGGATGTCACGACCGTGACTAGGATGTTGCAAAAATCTCGGAAGACGCAACCGAGATGATTACAAGATCCTTGGACATGGTCCTTGGACTCATCAATTTAAAACTTCATCCCCCTATTTTAGAATGATTTTAGTATCGAGAACGAGACTTATTTTTAGAGGTGGATGATGTAAAGGCTCGGATTTTTAAATCCTAATTTTCGGAAAAAGAAATTAAAAATGAATTTAAATCGGGTTAATTAAAATCTCTTAAAATGAATTCCGGCATATAATTATTTCAAATGAACTTTCATTCAGATTTATTTTCGCTTTCGCTTGCTAAAATTTGAAAGTATAATATAATTTTATCATTTGATTCAGTTCGAGAATTCGATTTAAATTTGAAGTTTTAAGTTTTATATCTTTTGAGTCGGGTTAAAGTCGAGTGATCGGGTTCCAGATTTATATTCCTAGTATTTAAAAATTTGCATTTTGGGAGCCATCTTTGGCCCTGTGTGTCCATCTTTGGCCCAGAGGAATCTTTCCACTCTCTTCTCTTCCAATTACTCTGTAGTCTGTGTAAACTCACCTCCTTTTTCTGTTCTTTGCCCAGAAGGAAAAACAAAGCAGCCCTCTCACCCCAGGAAACCATCGTCAATCCCCACCCTCTCGGAGCTCAAACCACCATCTCTCTCACAACTCCGTTCAAATCGCAGCCAACTGAGATCCCCAAATCACCACCCCTGTGCGTTGGGAGCAAGAACCGCTGAGCTTTCGCAGCGCCTTAATCGGCCCCGCAGTCACCACCAACGACCACCCCTCATCCTCGTTCCTCCTTGTCGTCGCCGGAGAAGCCGAGTGCAGGCTCCCCTGTCTCGCCAGGAAGCCGTTGCAGCACCCCGTCTCCTCCTCTCTCCGTCGAGCAGCAGCAGCTGCCTTCCCCGGCGTCCCAGGCGAAACCGAGCAGCCCATCCCCGATTCTCCTCCATCTTCTGCGAGTAGCACCCAGCGGCATCCCCACACCTCTCTCGACGCCAGGAGCAGCCGACGCCGCCGCCGCCGCCTCCCTCCCACCTCTGTTCTCCCGATTCCGAGCGGTAAGGCTCCGTTTCTTCTTCTGTTGCCTCGAAAGCCTGTAAGTTTGCACCTTTAATCCATTGCATTCGCCCTAGGCCGAGCAGAGTGCAGTCCGAGACTCCGACGACGCCACATCGAACCCCCGACGAAGTGAATCGAACATTCCGGCGAGAACTCAGCCTCGGTAATTTCTTCCTCTCCTCCCTTCTCTCTTTCCGCGTTTGTAATTGTCGGTGTGGGTGGTCGGAATTGGATTGTCGGTCGGGATTGAGCGAGTCTTGGCCGGAAAGGTTGTCGTCGGCGAGCTTGGGTTACCTCTCCTCCTTGTTGCCGTCGTCTTGCTCTGTCATTCCAAGGTTGAAGACAACCTAAATCTGATTCTCTCTTCCACAAAGGCTTGGGCCTATTTTCTCGGGTTATGAGATCGGGTCGGGTTAATTTATTCGGGTTTCCTTTCTTTTCCAGATTTCAGTGAGTAGTGTTGGATCCGGGCCCCTATTTGGTTTTCGGGCTGGGCATGCATCCGGGCCTCTTTTTCTTCTTTCTTTCCTTTCCATTGGGCTTTGGATCCGAGTTTCCCTTCTTCATATTGGGCCTTGGGGTTGGGTTTTAAGAGTTGTTGTTAGTATATATGATATGTTATGATTTTAGGCAAGTATTATTTGTCCAGATTATTATTATTATGATACTTTTTAATATATGTTTTAGAAATGATAAAATGAATGGATTTTGGTGATTTATTATATTTAAATAATATTTAGAGTGTGTTATTAATGTTGTTTAGAAATTGGATTTTAGAAATTGTGAAGTGATTTGTTGGTTTGATTTATAAATACGATTTTCGAAAATAAGATTATTTTGGTATTTATTTATATAATGATTTTGAAATAAGAAACATGCCGGGATTATTTTCTAACATAATTTTGGGAAAATTGTTAAGGATTTAAATAATAAATGTCGGAATTTAGTCAATTATGATTTGAGAAAATGTTTGAATATGAGTGACTTAACTTGATATTTAAGAGTTTGGGAAACTTCGGGAAATCAGTTTGGAAATATTGTTGGTAAGATTTATCGATGGGTTTGATTGGAAATGAAATGATTTTGGTTGATGTTGATCATATCGGAAAGGTTTTGGAAAATGGTTTTACCATCGGTTGGTTTTGAGCATGTTGAGAATGTGGAGACCGTGTGTATGAATGATAGATTGATAGCTCATGAAAATGGCTTGATGATAGGTGTGTTTGCGCTTGGATTGTTTTGGACTTGCATTTGGGCCCTTGCTTGTATTATCTTGCTGTTCTGCATCTTCAGGTAAGTCTCTTCGGAGCTTACTCAGATTGAATAGAGTTATTCCCTGCTTTAGGTGCATGATATACTAGGTGTTGCATTCATGATCATCATACCATGTAGTACCATGCTAGGTTGCATTGATCGTTGAGCATTCTAATTCTCTATGTGTATGTAAACAGAACGGTCGTTATCTGTGATAGTCCTAGAGTCTTTGCTAGGGTCATAGGGTAGCCCAGCCTCATCGGGTACCCTGAGTCAATCGAGTACTTCCTTATATTATGATATGCCTGCGGGCTTTATTGTGGAGCGGGTTAGGCATGCGTGCCCCCCGATTATGAATGAATGCATTCACGAGCTGGCCAGTCTCCGCCTGTCGGAAGGGGTGGAGGTAGGAGAGGGATATGCCACTTGGCATTGTCTTGGGCCCTTTACAGTATTTCTGCACAATATTATGAACTAGGAGCATGCTAGTGTGTTTGAATTTCGTACTGCATTAGAGCATCTTTATTAGGTATAGCGTATATGTGTGCTTATGGTTGGGATGCAGAGTTAAGTGGACATCGATCTGATCCCGCCCCAAATCAATTTTTATAGGAATTATTTATGTTCATCCTATCGGTGCTGTTTGCTTATTGCGCGGGTCATTTTGTCGGCGGAGAGTGAGCGCTGGAGTTATAGACTTCACCAGACTCTGATTATATTGTTTTGGATTTATACTTTTGACTCCGTTTTGACCCGGCTCCGCCGTGGCACTTGTATCTGTACTTTACTTCCGCTTTACTTCCGTTTGAAATGGTTTCCGCGACATAGTCTTAGGACAGGTTAAGGGTACCCAACGGCCCTACGATACTTTAGGGTTTGAAATCCCTCTTTATTACTGACCTTTGAAATGAGTTGAAACCTTGACCCGTACCTGGATTGCAAGATCCGAACAAGGGTTTTCATCCCTTGAAACGTAACCCGGAAATCATAATTCTGGGCCGTTACAGATATTGAGATTGAGATTAAAATCAAGCTTTGAGATTGAGTTAAAAGCTTAGATCGAGATTTGAGATTGTGATTGAGAATATGATTTGAGATTTGAGATCAAGATTTCAGATTGAGACCAAGATTGAGATTCGATATTGAGATTGAGATTAGAATATGAGATTAAGATTGATATTTGATATTGAGATCAAGATTAAGATCAAGATTGAGGCTTGAGATTTAGATTGAGACCAAGATTGAGATTTGAGATACAAGTTGAGATCGAGATCGAGAATCGAGATTTGAGATTCAGATTCAGATCAAGATATATTAGTTATAATTTTATAGAATATATTGGTTCTAATTTTATAGATAACCGAGTTATCAAAATATTTTTTTTATTTAAATATATAAGTGGCATAAAAAAAGATCATACAAATAAATGTATAAACAAATCAATTATTTTTCAAAATATATAAAATTTTATATTGGGCAAATTG